>JBBDGP010000229.1:0-1325000 GCA_037952835.1 Lithobates septentrionalis | reverse complement strand
ATATGAATTTCGAATTTCAAAAGATGGTTATATATATAAATACTTTTTCTGCAGCAAAAAATTTCATTTTCCGAACCGATTTTGGGGCCCCGTATCTCAGGGCCACTTGGTGCTAGGAACCCCAAATTTGGTGTGCAAACCCAGTGGAACTGGTACCACAACATATCCAAAGCTGAAGTTCCTAGCACTAAGTAGCCCCGAGATACGGGGCCCCAAAATCGGTTCAGAAAATGTCATTCTCTGCTGCAGAAAAGTGCTTGACATTTTCTGAACCGAGTTTGGGGCCCCATAGCTCAGGGCTACTTGGTGCTAGGAACCTCAAATTTGGTGTGCTAACCCAGTGGAACTGGTACCATAACATATCCAAAGCTGGGGTTCCTAGCACTAAGTGGCCCCGAGATATGGGGCCCCAAACCGGTTCGGAAAATGTCATTCTCTGCTGCAGAAAAGTGCTTGACATTTTCTGAACTGATTTTTGGGGCCCTGTATCTCGGGGCCACTTGGTGCTAGAAACCTCAGCTTTGGAAATTTTATGGTGCTAGTTCCACTGGGTTTGCACATCAAATTTGGGGTTCTTAGCACTAAGTGGCCCCAAGTTATGGGGCCCCAAATTCGGTCAACTGTGTCCATCAGCAATGTCATTTTGGGACACTTTGGGTTCAGAGACCCCAAATTTTGGCTAATTTTCTAATCTATTCTAATCTTTTATATTCAAATTAGATTTCATTCTATATGAAATTCGAATTTCAGAAAATGGTTATATATATATATATATATATATATATATATATATATATATATATATATATATATATATATATATATATATATATATATATATATATATATATATATATATATATATATATATATATATATATATATATATTTTTTTTTTTTTTTTTTTTTTTTTTTTTTCTGATCTGATCTATTGTTTTTCTAAGATATTATTTTCTATTCTATTTAAATTCAATTTCATTCTATATGAAATTCGAATTTTGGAAAATGGTTCTATATATATATATATATATATATATATATATATATATATATATATATATATATATATATATATATTAGATATTTATTTATATATAACCATCTATTGAAATTCGAAATTCATTTAGAATGAATTCAAATTCGAATAGAAAAGATTAGAATAGAAAAAAATAGAACAGAATAGAATAAAATATAATATATATACACATTATATTTTACTCAATTCTGTTCTATTGTTTTTCTAGTCTATTTCCTATTTCTAGTCTAATCTTTTCTATTCGAATTCAAATTCATTCTATATGAAATTCGAATTTCGGAAAATGGTTTTATATATATATATATATATATATATATATATATATATATATATAAATATATATTTATATTTATATATAAGTATATATTTATATATATATATAACCATTTTCCGAAATTCGAATTTCATATAGAATGAATTTGAATATATATATATATATATATATATATATATATATATATATATATATATATATATATATATATATATATATATATATATATATATATATATATATATATATATATATAAATTGTTATTTTCCAATCTATTTTCGAATTCGAATTTCAGAAGATGGTCATATTCTGTTGTATTTTATTAAATTCTATTAAATTCTGTTCTATTCTTTACGATTCTTTTATGTTTATTCTATTGTTTTATTATTTTATATTCTATTTTATTGTATTTTTTTTTTAGAAATCAATTTATATTTTTTCTAATTCGATTCGAATTTGTTTTCGAATTCGAGTCGAATAGATTTCGAATTTGTTTTCGAATCGAATATATTTCGAATTTGGTTTCGAATTCGATTCGAATTCGATTCTAATTTCGGCCGTGGGTTTTCGATTCGAAACATTTCGGATTCGTTTAAATTCGTTAGTATTGTAATTCGGTATTTCGGATGCATCCGAATGTCTGAATAATGAAAATTTCGTCCGAATTTCGATTCGGAACTAAACGAAATGCACATGTCTACCAGATATAGATCTCCAGGTGTCAGTGTCCCAGGTGACTGGATAACACAATAATCAGAACCCTGGTCATTGTCCATATGGAGATCAAAACGGCATGAATTCACAGATTAGGGGCCAAAAATCAACATAACCAAATTATGTTTCCATATGGACAGAAAAAAACCAAAATAAGTTAAAAAACATAGAATAAAAATTGCTACTGGTAAAAATGAATAGTACCAGTGCTATTAGGCATATATCCTTTAGATGGAAAAATATAAAAATTGTAAATTTATATAAAGCCACATAAGATGCGGGTCATATTCCTGCTCACATACTCATATCATAATAAACCTTCTCTGGTATAGAAGGTGACTCAAATACAAATATAAAAACAAATATAATATAGACAAAAATATATGAAACCAGATGTATGTCCTAAGGATTAAGACCTATAAACTATCAACTAAAAAATTAAAAAATTGACATGGGGCCCCACAAAGGACTTGGTGGGAACAATGATAATATATTCCCCATATGATTTGTCTACATAGGATATGATTAAAAAGACCAACATTCATATACATGTCGAGGGCCCAGAGAATATATCTCAACCAAAATAACATCCATAGGGAAAGACTAAGAAATATGGAAAGACCAAAAAATATGATTTCATGTCCCAAATGCAGGTATATTTGTTACACTTAAAAGGTACCACAAAAGTCCCCAATAATCAGGAATTGTCAATGAACGCATTGACATCCACATCTATGTTCAATCCATGGGGCGTGTAGCTTTTGATCCTATGGATCCAAGACATTTCGGATTTGGAAATCTCTCGTACCATGGAACTGCCCCACCAGTGGGGTTTATAGCGGTCAATCCCTAAAAATAGAGTGTTGGAAGGATCTCTATTATGTACCAACCGGTAGTGTTTAGAAACCGAATGGTTTTTAAAGCCTGTTAGGATATTGGTAATATGCTCATTGAGCCTTACTTGGAGGGGGCGTTTGGTCCGCCCCAAATATTGCAAGCCACAAGGGCATTGCAATAGATAAACCACTCCAAAGGTGGAACAGGTGATAAATGGGGTAATATGGTGGGTTCGACCCGTCTTGGTGGAGACAAAGGATTGGATCCTCCTATTCGCACACGAGTTATAAGAGCAAACCCGACATTTGCTACATCTATAGAAACCGGTTAGTTGATCAAAGAAGGTGGTCCTATTCCGAGGAGGGTCCAATACCCCCGGGGCTAACCTGTTCTTAAATGAAGGGGCCCCTTTAAAAACAATTTTGGGTTTAGATGGTAAGGCTTCCTTCAGAACTCGGTCGTTGGTGACTATATGCCAGTGTTTGGAAACTAGTTGTTTTATTTCCTTATGCTGGAGTGAATAGGTAGAGATAAAGGGAACTCCAATATTGTTATCAGAAGTCCCTGTTTGAAGTCTGTCTCTCAACAAGAGCTCCCTATCCATCTCTTGTATGTCTTTCAACACAGGTAACAAATCCCCCCTGGTATATCCTTTTTCAAGGAACCTCTCAGTGAGAACGCTACTCTGTGATATTTGAGCTCTCTGTGATAGGAATTTCTCAGGGTTCGAGCAGTTCCTGCGTACTCTCATATATTAACTTTTGGGGATTCCGTTAAGCCAGGGTCTGTAGTGACAGCTTTCTAATGGAATGTAGGAGTTCCTGTCACTCTTCTTAAAGAAGGTAGATGTAGATAGAATTCCCCCCTCTATAGACACAGTGAGATCTAAAAAGTGGATCTGAGTCTGACTCATCTCAAAATTCAAATAGATTCCACAGTTGTTAGTATTGAGGGAAAACATAAACTGCTGAAGTTCTAGGCCATCCCCATCCCATAGGAGGAGGATGTCATCTATATACCTCGCCCACAGGACAAGGTGGGGATTCCGGTGGGCATAGATGACATCCTCCTCCCACTTGGCCATGAATAAATTGGCCAGGCTGGGGGCATACTTAGCCCCCATAGCCACGCCACGACTCTGGCGGTAAAATTGATTTGAAAACCAAAAATAATTGTGGGAGGCCGCAAATACCAACAGCTCCATGATAAAAGAAATCTGGTCTACGGGAAGGCCTGAGTCTCTCATTAGAGCTCCCTCTACTGCTTGTAAACCCATGTCATGGGGAATTATGGTGTATAGGGAGGTGACATCGGCACTTACCAACCACATACCAGGTCTAATAACAGTACCAGAAAGAAGATTCAACACATGGCGGGTGTCTTTGATGTATGAATGCATCTTTTGAACCAGGGGCTGAAGAAAAAAATCAATGTATCTGCCCACCCGGGATGTGATAGAATCAATGCCACTCACAATGGGGCGTCCCGGGGGGCAGATAGGGTTCTTGTGAACTTTAGGTAGATAATAAATAATTGGGGTTCTGGGGGCCTTGGGAACTAAACATAGACTTTCCTTGTCCCTCAGAATACCCAATGAGGTACCCTTAGAAATGATCCTACGTAACTCCTTGAGGTAACCATTTTTTGAATCAGAGGGGAGGGGGGTGTAGGTCTCTGTGTCACTAAGGATCCTGGCCATTTCAGCCAAGTAATCCTTTCGATCGAGCACCACTATCCCTCCCCCCTTATCCGCAGGGCGGATAACTAGATCCTTATTTTTACATAAAGAATCCAACCCATCCTGTATAACTTTAGAATTTTTTGCATTTTTTATCTCTAATTTTTCAAGATCCCTTAACATTACATCTCTAAACACTTTCAGTGTGGGAGCAAGTGTCCCAGGTGGATTGAAAAGAGATGCATTCGCCAACCCTGAATGTACGTATTGATCGATCGGTTGGGAGTTCCTTACAATAGGATTACCTATCATATATCTCTTTATATTTAGTTTGCGAACAAACTTGTGGACATCCATATACGTTTGAAAACGATTTAGGCTCCTAGGAGGGGCAAACTTGAGACCTTTGTCCAAAACCAACTTTTCGGACTGTGTGAGCTCTACGGTACTCAAGTTAAAAATGCCCTGCCCTATTATATTCTGGCTTTTTTTTGCTCGCAGGCGCCTCCCCCCTCTAGTTCCTCGCTTCTTTCTACTGGCCTTTTTAATCCCTGGCCTGGCTTGGAAAAACCCCAAGTCCCTACTCCTCTAAGAGGCGGAGCAGTGTAACTCGGTGTGGTTGGATCTTGAGAAGAGAAGGACATAGTGGGAACCTGGGTGTCTTGTTGGTATCCATATGGTACATGGGGAGCGGACACCCCCACGTATGGATTCATGTCGCTTATAGGAAAAAACCTATTTTGTGTAGGGAGATTGTACTCCCAACCCGCAACATAAGGATTCTGGTAAGGTGGTTTCTGATATGTGTCATAATTATGGTTGGGTCTCCACCAATCCGGATAGTCTCCACCATAACTCTGACCTCTATTGGAATTGGACGGACCACGTCCTCTTCCACCTGCAGGGTGACCTCCTCTCCACGAAGGTGGAGGGATAAACCTCGACCCCCCTCCCCTTTGTGTATGATTGGACCTAGGGGGCCCTAAGTTATAGAGATGGTGGGGGAATATTACTAGGTTTATTAACCCCTATTGGTCTTTGAGGGAATTGGTATCTTTGGGGACCCGCACCCTTTTGGGTTTTACCAAGGGGGCCTTTCTTATTATTTTTTGGAGGTGGCAATTGTCTTGAGTAGGGATGAGCCGAACACCCCCCTGTTCGGTTCGCACCAGAACATGCGAACAGGAAAAAAATTCGTTCGAACACGCGAACACCGTTAAAGTCTATGGGACACGAACATGAATAATCAAAAGTGCTAATTTTAAAGGCTAATATGCAAGTTATTGTCAATAAAAGTGTTTGGGGACCTGGGTCCTGCCCCAGGGGACATGGATCAATGCAAAAAAAAGTTTTAAAAACGGACGTTTTTTCAGGAGCAGTGATTTTAATAATGCTTAAAGTCAAACAATAAAAGTGTAATATCCCTTTAAATTTCGTACCTGGGGGGTGTCTATAGTATGCCTGTAAAGGGGCGCATGTTTCCCGTGTTTAGAACAGTCTGACAGCAAAATGACATTTTGAAGGAAAAAACTCATTTAAAACTACCGCGGCTATTGCATTGCCGACAATACACATAGAAGTTCATTGATAAAAACGGCATGGGAATTCCCCACAGGGCAACCCCGAACCAAAATTAAAAAAAAAAAATGATGTGGGAGTCCCCCTAAATTCCATACAAGGCCCTTCAGGTCTGGTATGGATATTAAGGGGAACCCCAGCCAAAATTTAAAAAAAAAATTGACGTGGGGTTCCCCCTAAATTCCATACCAGACCCTTCAGGTCTGGTATGGATTTTAAGGGGAACCCCGCGCCCAAAGAAAAAAAAAAAAAAAGGCGTGGGGTCCCCCTAAAAATCCATACCAGACCCTTATCCGAGCACGCAACCTGGCAGGCCGCAGGAAAAGAGGGGGGGACGAGAGTGCGGCCCCCCCCCCTCCTGAACCATACCAGGCCACATGCCCTCAACATTGGGAGGGTGCTTTGGGGTAGCCCCCCAAAGCACCTTGTCCCCATGTTGATGAAGACAAGGGCCTCATCCCCACAACCGTGGCCGGTGGTTGTGGGGGTCTGTGGGCGGGGGGCTTATCGGAATCTGGAAGCCCCCTTTAACAAGGGGACCCCCAGATCCTGCCCCCCCCCCTGTGTGAAATGGTAAGGGGGTACTTACCCCTACCATTTCACTAAAAAACTGTCAAAAATGTTAAAAATGACAAGAGACAGTTTTTGACAATTCCTTTATTTAAATGCTTCTTCTTTCTTCCTTCATCTTCTTCTTCTTCTGGTTCTTCTGGCTCTTCTGGTTCTTCCTCCGGCGTTCTCGTCCAGCATCTTCTCCGCGGCGTCTTCTATCTTCTTCTCCTCGGGCCGCTCCGCACCCATGGCATGAGGGGGGAGGCTCCCGCTCTTCTCTTCATCTTCTTCTTCATCTTCATCTTCTTCTTCATCTTCTTCTTCTTCTTCTTCTTCTTCTCTTCTTCATCTCTTCTTCCTTCTTCATTTCTTCTGCGGGCCGCTCCGCATCCATGCATGGAGGGAGGCTCCCGCTGTGTGACGGCGTCTCTTCGTCTGACGGTTCTTAAATAACGGGGGGCGGGGCCATCCGGTGACCCCGCCCCCCTCTGACGCACGGTGAATTGACGGGACTTCCCTGTGACGTCACGGGGAATGCCACAGGGAAGTCCCGTCATGTCCCGTGCGTCAGAGGGGGGCGGGGTCACCGGGTGGCCCCGCCCCCCGTTATTTAAGAACCGTCAGACGAAGAGACGCCGTCACACAGCGGGAGCCTCCCTCCATGCATGGATGCGGAGCGGCCCGCAGAAGAAATGAAGAAGGGAGAAGAGATGAAGAAGAGAAGAAGAAGAAGAAGAAGAAGAAGATGAAGAAGAAGATGAAGATGAAGAAGAAGATGAAGAGAAGAGCGGGAGCCTCCCCCCTCATGCCATGGGTGCGGAGCGGCCCGAGGAGAAGAAGATAGAAGACGCCGCGGAGGAGATGCTGGACGAGAACGCCGGAGGAAGAACCAGAAGAGCCAGAAGAACCAGAAGAAGAAGAAGATGAAGGAAGAAAGAAGAAGCATTTAAATAAAGGAATTGTCAAAAACTGTCTCTTGTCATTTTTAACATTTTTGACAGTTTTTTAGTGAAATGGTAGGGGTAAGTACCCCCTTACCATTTCACACAGGGGGGGGGCCGGGATCTGGGGGTCCCCTTGTTAAAGGGGGCTTCCAGATTCCGATAAGCCCCCCGCCCGCAGACCCCCACAACCACCGGCCACGGTTGTGGGGATGAGGCCCTTGTCTTCATCAACATGGGGACAAGGTGTTTTGGGGGGCTACCCCAAAGCACCCTCCCAATGTTGAGGGCATGTGGCCTGGTACGGTTCAGGAGGGGGGGGGGCCGCACTCTCGTCCCCCCCTCTTTTCCTGCGGCCTGCCAGGTTGCGTGCTCGGATAAGGGTCTGGTATGGATTTTTAGGGGGACCCCACGCCGTTTTTTTTTTTTTTTTTTGGCGCGGGGTTCCCCTTAAAATCCATACCAGACCTGAAGGGTCTGGTATGGAATTTAGAGGGAACCCCACGTCAATTTTTTTTTTAAATTTTGGCTGGGGTTCCCCTTAATATCCATACCAGACCTGAAGGGCCTTGTATGGAATTTAGGGGGACCCCCACATCATTTTTTTTTTATTATTTTGGTTCGGGGTTCCCCTGTGGGGAATTCCCATGCCGTTTTTATCAATGAACTTCTATGTGTATTGTCGGCAATGCAATAGCCGCGGGTAGTTTTAAATGAGTTTTTTCCTTCCAAATGTCATTTTGCTGTCAGACTGTTCTAAACACAGGAAACATGCGCCCCTTTACAGGCATACTATAGACACCCCCCAGGTACGAAATTTAAAGGGATATTACACTTTTATTGTTTGACTTTAAGCATTAATAAAATCACTGCTCCTGAAAAAACGTCCGTTTTTAAAACTTTTTTTTGCATTGATCCATGTCCCCTGGGGCAGGACCCGGGTCCCCAAACACTTTTTATGACAATAACTTGCATATAAGCCTTTAAAATTAGCACTTTTGATTTCTCCCATAGACTTTTAAAGGGTGTTCCGCGGCATTCGAATTTGCCGCGAACACCCCAAATTGTTCGCTGTTCGGCGAACTTGCGAACAGCCAATGTTCGAGTAGAACATGAGTTCGACTCGAACTCGAAGCTCATCCCTAGTCTTGAGGAACTGCTAGTATTGTCCCCATAGCCTTGGGTGGCTACCTCCATCTCAGTATTAGACTGATTCACCGAATCCTCAAGCATCCTTTTCTGCCACTCAAAAACCATATTGCTACAATAATCGTTTAAATCTCGATTATATTTCTTCCTTTTCTTATATTTTTGATCCCTGTCCTCTTTTTCAAGGATTTTCAACAGGCCCTGAGATCTCTCTCTATATTCGTCACCGTCACCGTCTAGCACTGAGTTTGTCCTTGATGGTTTTTATCTCCGTGTCAATTTTTAACAGCTTCGCAGATTTCCTATCGATCAGAAATTGTAGGAGTGAAAGGCCCGCTTGATTGAAATATTTGAACCACTCCTCCAATTCTGATTCACCTTTTTGGGGAGAAACCTCCCACCTCAAACTTCTCGGGACCATTGAGTTTTTAATATATGTCCCAAGGTAGGCTATGTCCCATTGAGTATGGGTTTCGGAAATCATGAGATTTTTCAATCTCGTGAAGAGACCCCCCAAATCATTCTCGTCCTCTTTATAAGCCTCAAAAACACCTTCAGTGTTAACTATTTTTTGGGCTCTAAATTCAAAAATATCCATGACAGAAAAAAAAACCTTTACCCAGCTGCAATAATACACCCGTGGATATAAACAAGAAAAATAAATAAAATTGCGCTTGGAATATAGTGGGAATAACAATGAAGAAAATTGAAATGAATTCGAATAGTGTAAATAAAATTAAATAAAAAATATATAAAAAATATTATTGAAATAAAACATATATCTATAGAGCTGCGGCTATAGGTGGGGCACACCAGTACAAACATAAACCAAGAAAAAACGCGCTAAATGTGTTAAACAATAATGAAAGTATAAAGTCCAATTGAAAGTCCAAAATAAATAACGTAGACTCCTCAATGTGATAATGTTGAAAGGTGATAATTCACTTAAGATACATCTGTGTGGTGAAATGCTTACCAGAACGTAAGACAAATTCAGACAGGTGGCTTAAACCCAGCCCGGGCCTTTAGAGAGCGATTCCAATATGACAAGGTCAGTCGCACTCGTGCAGTGAATCAGGTCCGCATAGGGTTATCCAGAAAAATATATGGCAAAAACATAGCGTGATACTGATATGGTAATAAGCAATAAACAAAAAGGAGAAGTGCAACCTCAAAAAACCAAAATCATAAATATCATAAAGACATCCTGTGTGCACAGCATACACAGGAATGTGAAATTGGTGACATGCAACATGCAATGAGTGGTGCTCTTGGATAAAAATGTGAACCACCGAGTATATCTGCTTACCAAAAATCAAGGATAGGTGAGCATACAACTACCACCAAAATGCAGAAAATCGCACCAAGTGCACAAACATGTGAAGCAGCTTACCAGATGGTAAACTAGTGTGCGCACACTCAGCACAGCTGAAGGCTTGATATCTCAGCGTGACACAGGATTAACTTATGTGAGCCTTTAGGAGTTCCTGCTTACTAGAAGGTCAATTGGAAGAAAACCACAAGCAGAAATCCTGGCGGAATTAGGTGGATCCCGTCCTGGCAGACTCGTCACGGGCTCGGTATGCATAAGGTTGAAAAAGGAACAGCCAATAGCGTGATACCGTTGGGACTAAGATTTATTAAAAAGAATAACACTTACAATAAAAACAAGGAATAAAGCGATGCCGGCCGGCACTCAAACAGCTCCCGTCCACAGCAGGGCGACGTGGTGACGTCAGCACATCCCTCCCAGACGCGTTTCGTCACAAATTGACGTTCTCAGTGGGGAACGGGCAGCGTGCTGAGCCACCACAATATATGCACACATCAAGCCTCGCTCTGGGACCCAACAGGTGAAACACAGTGTGCGCACACTAGTTTACCATCTGGTAAGCTGCTTCATATGTTTGTGCACTTGGTGCGATTTTCTGCATTTTGGTGGTAGTTGTATGCTCACCTATCCTTGATTTTTGGTAAGCAGATATACTCTGTGGTTCACATTTTTATCCAAGAGCACCACTCATTGCATGTTGCATGTCACCAATTTCACATTCCTGTGTATGCTGTGCACACAGGATGTCTTTATGATATTTATGATTTTGGTTTTTTGAGGTTGCACTTTTCCTTTTTGTTTATTGCTTATTACCATATCAGTATCACGCTATGTTTTTGCCATATATTTTTTTGGATAACCCTATGCGGACCTCATTCACTACACGAGTGCGACTGACCTTGTCATATTTGAATCGCTCTCTAAAGGCCCGGGCTGGGTTTAAGCCACCTGTCTGAATTTGTCTTTCGTTCTGGTAAGCATTTCACCACACAGATGTATCTTAAGTGAATTATCACCTTTCAACATTATCACATTGAGGAGTCTACGTTATTTATTTTGGAATTTCAATTGGACTTTATACTTTCATTATTGTTTAACACATTTAGCGCGGTTTTTCTTGGTTTATGTTTGTACTGGTGTGCCCCACCTATAGCCGCAGCTCTATAGATATATGTTTTATTTCAATAATATTTTTTATATATTTTTTATTTAATTTTATTTACACTATTCGAATTCATTTCAATTTTCTTCATTGTTATTCCCACTATATTCCAAGCGCAATTTTATTTATTTTTCTTGTTTATATCCACGGGTGTATTATTGCAGCTGGGTAAAGGTTTTTTTTTCTGTCATGGATATTTTTGAATTTAGAGCCCAAAAAATAGTTAACACTGAAGGTGTTTTTGAGGCTTATAAAGAGGACGAGAATGATTTGGGGGGTCTCTTCACGAGATTGAAAAATCTCATGATTTCCGAAACCCATACTCAATGGGACATAGCCTACCTTGGGACATATATTAAAAACTCAATGGTCCCGAGAAGTTTGAGGTGGGAGGTTTCTCCCCAAAAAGGTGAATCAGAATTGGAGGAGTGGTTCAAATATTTCAATCAAGCGGGCCTATCACTCCTACAATTTCTGATCGATAGGAAATCTGCGAAGCTGTTAAAAATTGACACGGAGATAAAAACCATCAAGGACAAATTCAGTGCTAATAAAGACGGTGACGAATATAGAGAGAGATCTCAGGGCCTGTTGAAAATCCTTGAAAAAGAGGACAGGGATCAAAAATATAAGAAAAGGAAGAAATATAATCGAGATTTAAATGATTATTGTAGCAATATGGTTTTTGAGTGGCAGAAAAGGATGCTTGAGGATTCGGTGAATCAGTCTAATACTGAGATGGAGGTAGCCACCCAAGGCTATGGGGACAATACTAGCAGTTCCTCAAGACAATTGCCACCTTCAAAAAATAGTAAGAAAGGCCCCCTTGGTAAAACCCAAAAGGGTGCGGGTCCCCAAAGATACCAATCCCCTCAAAGACCAATAGGGGTTAATAAACCTAGTAATATTCCCCCACACCATCTCTATAACTTAGGGCCCCCTAGGTCCAATCATACACAAAGGGGAGGGGGGTCGAGGTTTATCCCTCCACCTTCATGGAGAGGAGGTCACCCTGCAGGTGGAAGAGGACGTGGTCCGTCCAATTCCAATAGAGGTCAGAGTTATGGTGGAGACTATCCGGATTGGTGGAGACCCAACCATAATTATGACACATATCAGAAACCACCTTACCAGGATCCTTATGTTGCGGGTTGGGAGTACAATCTCCCTACACAAAATAGTTTTTTTCCTATAAGCGACATGAATCCATACGAGGGGGTGTCCGCTCCCCATGTACCATATGGATACCAACAAGACACCCAGGTTCCCACTATGTCCTTCCCTTCTCAAGATCCAACCACACCGAGTTACACTGCTCCACCTCTTAGAGGAGTAGGGACTTGGGGTTTTTTCAAGCCAGGCCAGGGATTAAAAAGGCCAGTAGAAAGAAGCGAGGAACTAGAGGGGGGAGGTGCCTGCAAGCAAAAAAAAAGCCAGAATATAATAGGGCAGGGCATTTTTAACTTGAGTACCGTAGAGCTCACACAGTCCGAAAAGTTGGTTTTGGACAAAGGTCTCAAGTTTGCCCCTCCTAGGAGCCTAAATCGTTTTCAAACGTATATGGATGTCCACAAGTTTGTTCGCAAACTAAATATAAAGAGATATATGATAGGTAGGGATGAGCTTCGTGTTCGAGTCGAACCCATGTTCGACTTGAACATCGGCTGTTCGGTCGTTCGCCGAATTGCGAACGATATGGGCCGTTCGCGCCAAATTCGTGTGGCGCGTCACGGCCCATAATTCACTGCGGCATCGCAGTGCATTGCTGGCTGATGATTGGCCAAGCATGCACTATGACCCGCATGCTTGGCCAATCACAGCGCCGTCAGTAGAGAGAGCTGTAATTGGCCAAAGCCAGGGTGGCTTTGGCCAATTATGGCTCAGGGGATTTAGTACACGCCCCACACTATATAAGGCCGCCTGCACGGCGGCCCTGTGTAGTGTGTGTTCCGGCGTTCATAGATAGAGAGAGAGAGAGACAGTGTCATTTGATTTGAGTTAGATAGATTAGGCAGAACAGTCAGTCAGTTAGCTGCACTTACAGTGTATTGTGTATATATATGCATCCCAGGTGTTGCATATATATATATACACTGTATTCAGTTTAGCTAGATCCGTTCCTGTTATCTTCTATCTAGACTATTTACATTTAGTGCAGTGCGTCCTGCTCACAGTGTTCAGCTAGATCTGTTCCTGCTATTTACATTTAGTGCAGTGCGTCCTGCTCACAGTGTTCAGCTAGATCCGTTCCTGCTATTTACATTTAGTGCAGTGCGTCCTGCTCACAGTGTTCAGCTAGATCCATTCCTGCTATTGACATTTAGTGCAGTGTGTCCTGCTCACAGTGTTCAGCTAGATCCGTTCCTGTTATTTACATTTAGTGCAGTGCGTCCTGCTCACAGTGTTCAGCTAGATCCGTTCCTGCTATTTACATTTAGTGCAGTGCGTCCTGCTCACAGTGTTCAGCTAGATCCGTTCCTGCTATTGACATTTAGTGCAGTGCGTCCTGCTCACAGTGTTCAGCTAGATCCGTTCCTGCTATTGACATTTAGTGCAGTGTGTCCTGCTCACAGTGTTCATCTAGATCCGTTCCTGTTATTTACATTTAGTGCAGTGCGTCCTGCTCACAGTGTTCAGCTAGATCCGTTCCTGCTATTTACATTTAGTGCAGTGTGTCCTGCTCACAATGTTCAGCTAGATCCGTTCCTGTTATTGACATTTAGTGCAGTGCGTCCTGCTCACAGTGTTCAGCTAGATCCGTTTCTGCTATTTACATTTAGTGCAGTGCGTCCTGCTCACAGTGTTCAGCTAGATCCGTTCCTGCTATTTACATTTAGTGCAGTGCGTCCTGCTCACAGTGTTCAGCTAGATCCGTTCCTGCTATTTACATTTAGTGCAGTGCGTCCTGCTCACAGTGTTCAGCTAGATCCGTTCCTGCTATTGACATTTAGTGCAGTGCGTCCTGCTCACAGTGTTCAGCTAGATCCGTTCCTGCTATTTACATTTAGTGCAGTGCATCCTGCTCACAGTGTTCAGCTAGATCCATTCCTGCTATTGACATTTAGTGCAGTGCGTCCTGCTCACAGTGTTCAGCTAGATCCGTTCCTGTTATTTACATTTAGTGCAGTGCGTCCTGCTCACAGTGTTCAGCTAGATCCGTTCCTGCTATTTACATTTAGTGCAGTGCGTCCTGCTCACAGTGTTCAGCTAGATCCGTTCCTGCTATTGACATTTAGTGCAGTGCGTCCTGCTCACAGTGTTCAGCTAGATCCGTTCCTGCTATTGACATTTAGTGCAGTGCGTCCTGCTCACAGTGTTCATCTAGATCCGTTCCTGTTATTTACATTTAGTGCAGTGCGTCCTGCTCACAGTGTTCAGCTAGATCCGTTCCTGCTATTTACATTTAGTGCAGTGCGTCCTGCTCACAGTGTTCAGCTAGATCCGTTCCTGCTATTGACATTTAGTGCAGTGCGTCCTGCTCACAGTGTTCATCTAGATCCGTTCCTGTTATTGACATTTAGTGCAGTGCGTCCTGCTCACAGTGTTCAGCTAGATCCGTTCCTGCTATTTACATTTAGTGCAGTGCGTCCTGCTCACAGTGTTCAGCTAGATCCGTTCCTGCTATTGACATTTAGTGCAGTGCGTCCTGCTCACAGTGTTCAGCTAGATCCGTTCCTGCTATTTACATTTAGTGCAGTGCGTCCTGCTCACAGTGTTCAGCTAGATCCGTTCCTGCTATTTACATTTAGTGCAGTGCGTCCTGCTCACAGTGTTCATCTAGATCCGTTCCTGTTATTGACATTTAGTGCAGTGCGTCCTGCTCACAGTGTTCAGCTAGATCCGTTTCTGCTATTTACATTTAGTGCAGTGCGTCCTGCTCACAGTGTTCAGCTAGATCCGTTCCTGCTATTTACATTTAGTGCAGTGCGTCCTGCTCACAGTGTTCAGCTAGATCCGTTCCTGCTATTTACATTTAGTGCAGTGCGTCCTGCTCACAGTGTTCAGCTAGATCCGTTCCTGCTATTGACATTTAGTGCAGTGCGTCCTGCTCACAGTGTTCAGCTAGATCCGTTCCTGCTATTTACATTTAGTGCAGTGCGTCCTGCTCACAGTGTTCAGCTAGATCCGTTCCTGCTATTTACATTTAGTGCAGTGCGTCCTGCTCACAGTGTTCATCTAGATCCGTTCCTGTTATTGACATTTAGTGCAGTGCGTCCTGCTCACAGTGTTCAGCTAGATCCGTTCCTGCTATTTACATTTAGTGCAGTGCGTCCTGCTCACAGTGTTCAGCTAGATCCATTCCTGCTATTGACATTTAGTGCAGTGCGTCCTGCTCACAGTGTTCAGCTAGATCCGTTCCTGCTATTGACATTTAAGGCAGTGCGTCCTGCTCACAGTGTTCAGCTAGATCCGTTCCTGTTATTTACATTTAGTGCAGTGCGTCCTGCTCACAGTGTTCAGCTAGATCCGTTCCTGCTATTTACATTTAGTGCAGTGCGTCCTGCTCACAGTGTTCAGCTAGATCCGTTCCTGCTATTTACATTTAGTGCAGTGCGTCCTGCTCACAGTGTTCAGCTAGATCCGTTCCTGTTATCTTCCTACTGACAGGCAGGCTTGTCTGGTTACAGTATATAAAGCTACCTGAAGAAAATTACAGGTGTTCTATCCCAGCTTAGTGCAGCTACAGGCCATTAGTATGTCTGGAAGGCCAAGAAGGAGAGGCAGACAGTCACAAGCCAATAAGAGAGGGCAAGCAGGCTCTGTGTCTAGTGCTGGTCGTGGAGACGGTGCATCCTCATCAACACGTGGCCATGGGACACGCTTGGCCTTTTTTTCGGCAGCTGGCCGTGTTGAGCCGCAACATGCGGAAGACTTGGTCGAGTGGATGACCAAGCCGTCCTCATCCTCCTCATCCTCTCTCACCCATGCCCAGGGTGCTTTGTCTGGCAAAGCAGCGGCCTCTTCCCTCAGCTCAATGTCATCAGTGACTCCTTCCCTAGCTCCACCATGTCCTCCTGAGGATTCCCTCGAACTGTTTGACCACAGTGTTGGGTACATGCTCCAGGAGGATGCCCAGCGTTTGGAAGGCTCTGATGATGATACTGAGCTCGATGAAGGCAGTAACATGAGCACGGACAGAGGGGGTGCCCAAGAAGGACAGCAATCTGGCAGTCATGCTCCCCCTGCTGCAGCATACTGCCAGGTTTGCTCCAGTGATGAGGAGGGAGGGGATGATGAGGTCACTGACTCAACGTGGGTGCCTGATAGGAGAGAGGAGGAGGAGGAGGAGGAGGAGGTGGCACATCACCAATGAGGCAGGATGCCCTCCAGGGGCCAGCCTAAGGGCAGCACATTGACTGCATCACACCCCAAAGCTCCACATGTGCAGGGCGCTGCAGTCTCTGCGCGTTATTCAAAAAGTTCTTTGGTGTGGGCCTTTTTTGAGACGAGTGCATCAGATCGCACCGCTGCTATTTGCAACATATGTCTCAAGCGTATCTCGCGTGGCCAAAACATCTCCCGCTTGGGTACCACATGCTTGACCAGACATATGTTGACCTGCCATGCAGTTCGTTGGCAAGCGTATCTAAAAGACCCACACCAAAGAACAAAGAGGATCTCTCCTTGCTCCTCATCAGCTGAGATTTCCAACCCCACTAGACCTTCAGTCCTCTCTGAGACCTGCAGTGAGAGGAATGAAGGTGTAGAATTAGGTGTGTCACAGCCAAGTACTTGTGGGCAATCTGCTTTTGGTACACTGACGTCAGATTGTACCAGGCAAATTTCCCTGCCCCAGCTGCTGCACCGCTGAAAGAAGTTTGCTCCCAGCCATCCACATGCCCAGCGGTTGAATGCTAGCTTGGCAAAATTGCTAGCACTTTAACTGCTGCCTTTTCAGTTGGTAGACTCTGCCCCCTTCCGTGAGTTTGTGGAATGTGCGGTTCCTCAGTGGCAGGTACCCAAACGCCACTTTTTCTCACGGAAGGCGATTCCGGCTCTCTACCGTCATGTGGAAGGCAATGTCCATGCCTCGCTGGACAGGGCGGTCAGCGGTAAGGTGCATATTACCGCTGACTCATGGTCCAGCAGGCATGGACAGGGACGTTACCTAAGTTTCACGGCGCATTGGGTGACTCTGCTGGCAGCTGGGAAGGATGCAGGACAAGGTGCAGTAGTGTTGGAGGTTGTTCCGCCACCACGCCTCCAAAATGCTGATTGTGACACACCTCTCTCCTCCACCCCCTCCTCTTCTTCTTCCTCCATGGCCTCTTCCTCGGAACCAGCGGTGCTCCGTAGGCGTTCAAGGGGCTACGCAAGTACGCAGGCCAAAAGATGCCATGCGGTGCTTGAGCTGGTGTGCTTGGGGGACAGGAGCCACACTAGGGCAGAGGTTCTGTCAGCTCTGCAGGGGCAGGTTCAGAGGTGGTTGACGCCACGCCAACTTAAGGCAGGAATGGTGGTTTGCGACAATGGCACCAACCTCCTCTCTGCCCTCCGACAGGGACAAATGACCCATGTGCCCTGTTTGGCTCACGTCCTTAACTTGGTGGTGCAGCGGTTCTTGGGCAGGTACCCGGGCTTACAGGATGTCCTGAGGCAGGCCAGGAAAGTCTGTGTGCATTTCCGCCAGTCATATAATGCCAGTGCTCGGCTGACGGACCTCCAAAAGGAGTTTAACCTGCCCAAGAACCGCCTAATCTGTGACATGCCCACCAGGTGGAACTCAACGTTGGCCATGCTGCAGCGGCTGCACACACAGCAGAGGGCCATCAATGAGTACCTGTGCGACTATGGCACCAGGACAGGGTCAGGGGAGCTTGGTTTTTTTTCCCCACGCCAGTGGGCCATGATCAGGGATGCATGCACTGTCCTGTCACCATTTGAGGAGGCCACGAGGATGGTGAGCACTGACAGTGCATGCATCAGTGACACTGCCCCCCTTGTCCACCTGTTGGAGCACACGCTGCGTGGAATAATGGACAGGGCACTTGAGGCAGAACAGAGGCAGGAAGAGGAGGACTTCCTTAGCTCTCAAGGCCCCCTTTATCCAGACAGTGTTCCTGCGTGCCCGCCGATCACACAGGAAGAGGACGAGGAGGAGGAGGAGGAGGAGGAAGATTGTGTCAGTATGGAGGTGGAGCCTGGCACTCAGCATCAGCAGCAGTCTTTAAGGGATCAGTCCCAAGGAACACATGGACTTGTACGGGGCTGGGAGGAGGTGGCTGCGGACTTGTTGTCCTTAGTGACCCAGAGGACTCCGGACCGAATGCCTCAGCAAACCTACGCTGCATGGCCTCCCTGATCCTGCAAAGCCTGCGTAAGGATCCTCGTATTAGTGGTATCAAGGAGAAGGACCAATACTGGCTGGCAACCCTCCTTGATCCACGTTACAAGGGTAAGGTTGCGGACCTTATCTTGCCATCGCAGAGGGAGCAGAGGATGAAACATCTTCGGGAGGCCTTGCAGAAAGGTCTGTGCAACGCGTTCCCAGAGACTGGGAGGTTACAAACTCCTGTTTCTGGACAACGTGTTGCTGAGGCTTCGGTCAGTCAAAGAAGGAGCGGTGGAGAAGGTGGCCGTCTGACCGATGCGTTCAGACAATTTTTTGGTCCGCAGCCCCAAGGTATGATCGGTTCCAGCAACCATCGCCAGCGTCTGTTTTACATGGTGCAGGAATACCTAGGGGCAAGATCAGACTTGGACACCTTTCCCACCGAAAATCCTCTGGGTTACTGGGTCTTGAGGATGGATCACTGGCCAGAGCTTGCACAGTATGCAATTGAGCTACTGGCCTGTCCTGCATCCAGCGTTCTTTCGGAACGCACATTCAGTGCTGCTGGAGGCGTGGTAACCAATCACAGGGTGCGTCTGTCCACCGACTCGGTCGATCGGCTGACCTTCATAAAAATGAATCAGTCTTGGATCACCACCAGCTACCAAGCACCTGATGCTGATGTAACCGAATAATTTTTTTTGAAATCTCAGATCCCTTCAAAGACTGCCTATGCTGATGCTGAGTGACTATCCCTGAGTAATTATCCTCTTCCTCCTCAATCATCACGCTGATAGCTTGTAAGAACATTTTTGGTTCTGGGCGCCACCACCAGTGCCTAAGGTACAATTATTCAGCCCCTGTTTAACAGGGGCGTGTAATTACAATTTTTGATGTAATACTTTGCAGCAGGGCTCGTTCCTGCATTCCAACTAGAGTGTCTGTGAGGGGTTGCAGTGTTGTGGCACCAGCACCAGTGCCTAAGGCCCAATTTTTCTGCCCCTGTCTAACAGGGGCGTGTAATTACAATTTTTGATGCAATACTTTGCAGCAGGGCTCGTTCCTGCGTTCCAACTAGAGTGTCTGTGAGGGGTTGCAGTGTTGTGGCACCAGCACCAGTGCCTAAGGCCCAATTTTTCTGCCCCTGTCTAACAGGGGCGTGTAATTACAATTTTTGATGTAATACTTTGCAGCAGGGCTCGTTCCTGCATTCCAACTAGAGTGTCTGTGAGGGGTTGCAGTGTTGTGGCACCAGCACCAGTGCCTAAGGCCCAATTTTTCTGCCCCTGTCTAACAGGGGCGTGTAATTACAATTTTTGAAGCAATACTTTGCAGCAGGGCTCGTTCCTGCGTTCCAACTAGAGTGTCTGTGAGGGGTTGCAGTGTTGTGGCACCAGCACCAGTGCCTAAGGCCTAATTTTTCAGCTCCTGTTCAACAGGGGCATGTAATTACAATTCTTGATCTAATATTTCACAGCAGGGCCCTGTGAGGGCTTACAGTGTTGTGGCCACAGCAACACCTAAGGCCCAAATTTCTGCTGAGTATATAGGGCAGGACCCTACTTTCAAACATCTAACTTACAAACGACTCCTACTTGCAAACGGAAGGAGACAACAGGAAGTGAGATGAAATCTACCCCTAAGAAGGGAAATTCTCTCCCGTAAGAGTTAATATGGGAAAACAATTTCTCCTTTCCACTGATGCTTTCCAATCCTTGTTCCACAAAAAAACCCAAATTTTCAAAAAACATTTTTCATTGGGACAAAAAAGTGAGGTGAAATCTTCTGAAGAGGAGGAAAGACAGCAAAACAAATGTCACAGGGGTGATAAAGATTTTTTGGCTGGAGCTAAACACGTTAAAAATGTTCAAAATTACAAAGAGATTCTACTTAACAACAAACCTACAGTCCCTGTCTTGTTTGCACCGCCTGTATACTGCTGTTCAGAGTATATAGGGCCTGGTGGCCCCACACCTTTCCTTATTTTAATTTGGGTGCGGGGTTCCCCTTAATATCCATACAAGACCCAAAGGGCCTGGTAATGGACTGGGGGGTACCCATGCCGTTTGTCTCACTGATTTTCATCCATATTGCCATGACCCGACATGACATTAAACCCGCAAGCAGTTTTAAATGAGATTTTTTCCTTTAAAAATGACATTTGGTGCAGGGACTGTTCAAAACATGGGAAACACGCGTCACTTTACAGGCATACTATAGACACCCCCCAGGTATGATATTTAAAGGAATATTTCACTTTTTTTTTTTACTTTAAGCATCATTAAAATCACTGCTCCCGAAAAAACGGCCGTTTTTAAAAGTTTTTTTTGCATTGATACATGTCCCCTGGGGTAGGACCCGGGTCCCCAAACCCTTTTTAGGACAATACCATGCAAATTAGCCTTTAAAATGAGCACTTTTGATTTCGAACGTTCGAGTCCCATAGACGTCAATGGGGTTCTAACGTTCGTGCGAACTTTCGGTCCGTTCGCGGGTTCTGGTGCGAACCGAACCGGGGGGTGTTCGGCTCATCCCTAATGATAGGTAATCCTATTGTAAGGAACTCCCAAACGATCGATCAATACGTACATTCAGGGTTGGCGAATGCATCTCTTTTCAATCCACCTGGGACACTTGCTCCCACACTGAAAGTGTTTAGAGATGTAATGTTAAGGGATCTTGAAAAATTAGAGATAAAAAATGCAAAAAATTCTAAAGTTATACAGGATGGGTTGGATTCTTTATGTAAAAATAAGGATCTAGTTATCCGCCCTGCGGATAAGGGGGGAGGGATAGTGGTGCTCGATCGAAAGGATTACTTGGCTGAAATGGCCAGGATCCTTAGTGACACAGAGACCTACACCCCCCTCTCCTCTGATCCAAAAAATGGTTACCTCAAGGAGTTACGTAGGATCATTTCTAAGGGTACCTCATTGGGTATTCTGAGGGACAAGGAAAGTCTATATTTAGTTCCCAAGGCCCCCAGAACCCCAATTATTTATTATCTACCTAAAGTTCACAAGAACCCTATCTGCCCCCCGGGACGCCCCATTGTGAGTGGCATTGATTCTATCACATCCCGGGTGGGCAGATACATTGATTTTTTTCTTCAGTCCCTGGTTCAAAAGATGCCTTCATACATCAAAGACACCCGCCATGTGTTGAATCTTCTTTCTGGTACTGTTATTAGACCTGGTATGTGGTTGGTAAGTGCCAATGTCACCTCCCTATACACCATAATTCCCCATGACATGGGTTTACAAGCAGTAGAGGGAGCTCTAATGAGAGACTCAGGCCTTCCCGTAGACCAGATTTCTTTTATCATGGAGCTGTTGGTATTTGCGGCCTCCCACAATTATTTTTGTTTTTCAAATCAATTTTACCGCCAGAGTCGTGGCGTGGCTATGGGGGCTAAGTATGCCCCCAGCCTGGCCAATTTATTCATGGCCAAGTGGGAGGAGGATGTCATCTATGCCCACCAGAATCCCCACCTTGTCCTGTGGGCGAGGTATATAGATGACATCCTCCTCCTATGGGATGGGGATGGCCTAGAACTTCAGCAGTTTATGTCTTCCCTCAATACCAACAACCGTGGAATCTATTTGAATTTTGAGATGAGTCAGACTCAGATCCACTTTTTAGATCTCACTGTGTCTATAGAGGGGGGAATTCTATCTACATCTACCTTCTTTAAGGAGAGTGACAGGAACTCCTACATTCCATTAGAAAGCTGTCACTACAGACCCTGGCTTAACGGAATCCCCAAAAGTCAATATATGAGAGTACGCAGGAACTGCTCGAACCCTGAGAAATTCCTATCACAGAGTAGCGTTCTCACTGAGAGGTTCCTTGAAAAAGGATATACCAGGGGGGATTTGTTACCTGTGTTGAAAGACATACAAGAGATGGATAGGGAGCTCTTGTTGAGAGACAGACCTCAAACAGGGACTTCTGATAACAATATTGGAGTTCCCTTTATCACTACCTATTCACTCCAGCATAAGGAAATAAAACAACTAGTTTCCAAACACTGGCATATAGTCACCAACGACCGAGTTCTGAAGGAAGCCTTACCATCTAAACCCAAAATTGTTTTTAAAGGGGCCCCTTCATTTAAGAACAGGTTAGCCCCGGGGGTATTGGACCCTCCTCGGAATAGGACCACCTTCTTTGATCAACTAACCGGTTTCTATAGATGTAACAAACGCCCCCTCCAAGTAAGGCTAAATGAGCATATTACCAATATCCTAACAGGCTTTAAAAACCATTCGGTTTCTAAACACTACCGGTTGGTACATAATAGAGATCCTTCCAACACTCTATTTTTAGGGATTGACCGCTATAAACCACACTGGCTGGGCAGTTCCATGGTACAAGAGATTTCCAAATCCGAAATGTCTTGGATCCATAGGATCAAAAGCTACACGCCCCATGGATTGAACATAGATGTGGATGTCAATGCGTTCATTGACAATTCCTGATTATTGGGGACTTTTGTGGTACCTTTTAAGTGTAACAAATATACCTGCATTTGGGACATGAAATCATATTTTTTGGTCTTTCCATATTTCTTAGTCTTTCTATATAGATGTTATTTTGGAGAGATATATTCTCTGGGCCCTCGACATGTATATGAATGTTGGTCTTTCTAATCATATCCTATGTAGACAAATCATATGGGGAATATATTATCATTGTTCCCACCAAGTCCTGGGTGGGGCCCCCTGTCAATTTTTTAATTTTTTAGTTGATAGTTTATAGGTCTTAATCCTTAGGACATACATCTGGTTTCATATATTTTTGTCTATATTATATTTGTTTTTATATTTGTATTTGAGTCACCTTCTATACCAGAGAAGGTTTATTATGATATGAGTATGTGAGCAGGAATATGACCCGCATCTTATGTGGCTTTATATAAATTTACAATTTTAATATTTTTTTTTATTTTTCCATCTAAAGGATATATGCCTAATAGCACTGGTACTATTCATTTTTACCAGTAGCAATTTTTATTCTATGTTTTTAACTTATTTTGGGTTTTTTCTGTCCATATGGAAACATAATTTGGTTATGTTGATTTTTGTCCTTTAATCTGTGAATTCATGCCGTTTTGATCTCCATATGGACAATGACCAGGGTTCTGATTATTGTGTTATCCAGTCACCTGGGACACTGACACCTGGAGATCTATATCTGGTTACTAGGGTCCGATCTTTTCGTAAAGAGGATGTTCAGAATATTAGTTTTATTATTGTACATTTGTAATGCCAATTGCTTCTAGTCCTTGTGTGCCAGATATATCTTATAAAGGGATGTGAACCGGCTGGCGGTTCTGCCGCCAGATTGCTTCTATTCCCTTAATCTGTTAGTACCTATGCCCACACCAAAGATGGCGTTCTGTGTTTCACCTGTTGGGTCCCAGAGCGAGGCTTGGTGTGTGCATATATTGTGGTGGCTCAGCACGCTGCCCGTTCCCCATTGAGAATGTCAATTTGGGACGAAACGCGTCTGGGAGGGACGTGCTCACATCACCACGTCGCCCTGCTGTGGACGGGAGCTGTTTGAGTGCCGGCCGGCATCGCTTTATTCCTTGTTTTTATTGTAAGTGTTATTCTTTTTAATAAATCTTAGTCCCAACGGTATCACGCTATTGGCTGTTCCTTTTTCAACCTTATGCATACCGAGCCCGTGACGAGTCTGCCAGGACGGGATCACGCTAATTCCGCCAGGATTTCTGCTTGTGGTTTTCTTCCAATTGACCTTCTGGTAAGCAGGAACTCCTATAGGCTCACATAAGTTAATCCTGTGTCACGCTGAGATATCAAGCCTTCAGCTGTGCTGAGTGTGCGCACACTAGTTTACCATCTGGTAAGCTGCTTCATATGTTTGTGCACTTGGTGCGATTTTCTGCATTTTGGTGGTAGTTGTATGCTCACCTATCCTTGATTTTTGGTAAGCAGATATACTCGGTGGTTCACATTTTTATCCAAGAGCACCACTCATTGCATGTTGCATGTCACCAATTTCACATTCCTGTGTATGCTGTGCACACAGGATGTCTTTATGATATTTATGATTTTGGTTTTTTGAGGTTGCACTTCTCCTTTTTGTTTATTGCTTATTACCATATCAGTATCACGCTATGTTTTTGCCATATATTTTTTTGGATAACCCTATGCGGACCTCATTCACTGCACGAGTGCGACTGACCTTGTCATATTGGAATCGCTCTCTAAAGGCCCGGGCTGGGTTTAAGCCACCTGTCTGAATTTGTCTTACGTTCTGGTAAGCATTTCACCACACAGATGTATCTTAAGTGAATTATCACCTTTCAACATTATCACATTGAGGAGTCTACGTTATTTATTTTGGACTTTCAATTGGACTTTATACTTTCATTATTGTTTAACACATTTAGCGCGTTTTTTCTTGGTTTATGTTTGTACTGGTGTGCCCCACCTATATCCGCAGCTTTATAGATATATGTTTTATTTCAATAATATTTTTTATTTAATTTTATTTACACTATTCGAATTCATTTCAATTTTCTTCATTGTTATTCCCACTATATTCCAAGCGCAATTTTATTTATTTTTCTTGTTTAATTGTAATTACATGCCCCTGTTGAACAGGGGCTGAAAAATTAGGCCTTAGGCACTGGTGCTGGTGCCACAACACTGCATCCCCTCACAGACACTCTAGTTGGAACGCAGGAACGAGCCCTGCTGCAAAGTATTGCATCAAAAATTGTAATTACACTCCCCTGTTAAACAGGGGCTGAAAAATTGTGCCTTAGGCACTGGTGGTGGTGCCCAGAACCAAAAATGTTCTTACAAGCTATCAGCGTGATCATTGAGGAGGAAGAGGATAATTACTCAGGGATAGTCACTCAGCATCAGCATAGGCAGTCTTTGAAGAGATCTGAGATTTCAAAAAAAATTATTCGGTTACATCAGCATCAGGTGCTTGGTAGCTGGTGGTGATCCAAGATTGATTCATTTTTATGAAGGTCAGTCGATCGAACGAGTCGGTGGACAGACGCACCCTGTGATCGGTTACAAAGCCTCCAGCAGCACTGAATGTGTGTTCCGAAAGAACCCTGGATGCAGGACAGGCCAATAGCTCAATTGCATACTGTGCAAGCTCTGGCCAGTGATCCACCCTCAAGACTAAGTAACCCAGAGGATTTTCGGTGGGAAAGGTGTCCAAGTCTGATCTTGCCCCTAGGTATTCCTGCACCATGTAAAACAGACGCTGGTGATGGTTGCTGGAACCGATCATACCTTGGGGCTGCGGACCAAAAAATTGTCTGAACGCATCGGTCAGACGGCCACCTTCTCCACCGCTCCTTCTTTGACTGACCGAAGCCTCAGCAACACGTTGTCCAGAAACAGGAGTTTGTAACCTCCCAGTCTCTGGGAACGCGTTGCACAGACCTTTCTGCAAGGCCTCCTGAAGATGTTTCATCCTCTGCTCCCTCTGCGATGGCAAGATAAGGTCCACAACCTTACCAATGTAACGTGGATCAAGGAGGGTTGCCAGCCAGTATTGGCCCTTCTCCTTGATACCACGAATAGGAGGATCCTTACGCAGGCTTTGCAGGATCAGGTAGGCCATGCAGGGTAGGTTTGCTGAGGCATTCGGTCCGGAGTCCTCTGGGTCACTAAGGACGACATGGTCCGCAGCCACCTCCTCCCAGCCCGTACAAGTCCATGTGTTTCTTGGGACTGATCCCTTAAAGACTGCTGCTGATGCTGAGTGCCAGGCTCCACCTCCATACTGACACAATCTTCCTCCTCCTCCTCCTCCTCCTCCTCTTCCTGTGTGATCGGCGGGCACGCAGGAACACTGTCTGGATAAAGGGGGCCTTGAGAGCTAAGGAAGTCCTCCTCTTCCTGCCTCTGTTCTGCCTCAAGTGCCCTGTCCATTATTCCACGCAGCGTGTGCTCCAACAGGTGGACAAGGGGGACAGTGTCACTGATGCATGCACTGTCACTGCTCACCACCCTCGTGGCCTCCTCAAATGGTGACAGGACAGTGCATGCATCCCTAATCATGGCCCACTGGCATGGGGAAAAAAACCAAGCTCCCCTGACCCTGTCCTGGTGCCATAGTCGCACAGGTACTCATTGATGGCCCTCTGCTGCGTGTGCAGCTGCTGCAGCATGGCCAGCGTTGAGTTCCACCTGGTGGGCATGTCACAGATTAGGCGGTTCTTGGGCAGGTTAAACTCCTTTTGGAGGTCCGCCAGCCGAATACTGGCATTATATGACCGGCGGAAATGCACACAGACTTTCCTGGCCTGCCTCAGGACATCCTGTAAGCCTGGGTACCTGCCCAAGAACCGCTGCACCACCAAGTTAAGGACGTGAGCCAAACAGGGCACATGGGTCATTTGTCCCTGTCAGAGGGCAGAGAGGAGGTTGGTGCCATTGTCGCAAACCACCATTCCTGCCTTAAGTTGGCATGGCGTCAACCACCTCTGAACCTGCCCCTGCAGAGCTGACAGAACCTCTGCCCCAGTGTGGCTCCTGTCCCCCAAGCACACCAGCTCAAGCACCACATGGCATCTTTTGGCATGCGTACTTGCGTAGCACCTTGAACGGCTACGGAGCACCGCTGGTTCCGAGGACAAAGCACAGGAAGAGGCCATGGAGGAAGAAGAAGTGGAGGGGGTGGAGGAGAGAGGTGTGTCACAATCATTAGCATTTTGGAGGCGTGGTGGCGGAACAACCTCCAACACTACTGCACCTTGTCCTGCATCCTTCCCAGCTGCCAGCAGAGTCACCCAATGCGCCGTGAAACTTAGGTAACGTCCCTGTCCATGCCTGCTGGACCATGAGTCAGCGGTAATATGCACCTTACCGCTGACCGCCCTGTCCAGCGAGGCATGGACATTGCCTTCCACATGCCGGTAGAGAGCCGGAATCGCCTTCCGTGAGAAAAAGTGGCGTTTGGGTACCTGTCACTGAGGAACCGCACATTCCACAAACTCACGGAAGGGGGCAGAGTCTACCAACTGAAAAGGCAGCAGTTGAAGTGCTAGCAATTTTGCCAAGCTAGCATTCAACCGCTGGGCATGTGGATGGCTGGGAGCAAACTTCTTTCGGCGGTGCAGCAGCTGGGGCAGGAAAATTTGCCTGGTACAATCTGACGTCGGTGTACCAAAAGCAGATTGCCCACAAGTACTTGGCTGTGACACACCTAATTCTACACCTTCATTCCTCTCAGTGCAGGTCTCAGAGAGGACTGAAGGTATAGTGGGGTTGGAGATCTCAGCTGATGAGGAGCAAGGACAGGTCCTCTTTGTTCTTTGGTGTGGGTCTTTTAGATACGCTTGCCAACTAACTGCATGGCAGGTCAACATATGTCTGGTTAAGCATGTGGTACCCAAGCGGGAGATGTTTTGGCCACGCGAGATACGCTTGAGACATATGTTGCAAATAGCAGCAGTGCGATCTGATGCACTCGTCTCAAAAAAGGCCAAAGAACTTTTTGAATAACGCGCAGAGACTGCAGCGCCCTGCACATGTGGTGCTTTGGGGTGTGATGCAGTCAATGTGATGCCCTTAGGCTGGCTCCTGGAGGGCATCCTGCCTCGTTGGTGATGTGCCGCCTCCTCCTCCTCCTCTCTCCTATCAGGCACCTATGTTGAGTCAGTGACCTCATCATCCCCTCCCTCCTCATCACTGGAGCAAACCTGGCAGTATGCTACAGCAGGGGGAGCATGACTGCCAGATTGCTGTCCTTCTTGGGCACCCCCTCTGTCCATGCTCATGTTACTGCCTTCATCGAGCTCAGTATCATCATCAGAGAATCCTCCTGGAGCATGTACCCAACACTGTGGTCAAACAGTTTGAGGGACTCCTCAGGAGGACATGGTGGGGCTAGGGAAGGAGTCACTGATGACATTGAGCCGAGAGAAGAGGCCGCTGCTTTGCCAGACAAAGTACCCTGGGCATGGGTGAGAGAGGAAGAGGAGGATGAGGACGGCTTGGTCATCCACTCGACCAAGTCTCCCGCATGTTGCGGCTCAACACGGCCAGCTGCCGAAAAAAAGGCCAAGCGTGTCCCACGGCCACGTGCTGATGAGGATGCACCGTCTCCACGACCAGCACTAGACACAGAGCCTGCTTGCCCTCTCTTATTGGCTTGTGACTGTCTGCCTCTCCTTCTTGGCCTTCCAGACATACTAATGGACTGTAGCTGCACTAAGCTGGGATATATATATATATATATATATATATATATATATATATATATATATATATATATATATACTGATACTGTAGCTAGCAAAATCAACTGCCTGCCTGTAGTATGAGAACACCACCAACCTTCTACAGGTAGCTTTAGCTGAACACTGTGCAGAGCTCGCAAAAAACTAACTTGTAGCTTTTTTAGCTGCCTGCGGTAGTGATAGGATCAGGAAAACACCACCAACCTTCTACAGGTAGCTTTAGGTGAACACTGTGCAGAGCTCACAAAAAAATAACTTGTAGGTTTAGCTGAACACTGTGAGGTGGACGCACCACACTAACTTGTAGTTTTAGCTGAACACTGTGAGCAGGACGCACCGCACTAACTTCTAGGTTTAGCTGAACACTGTGAGGTGGACGCACCGCACTAACTTGTAGTTTTAGCTGAACACTGTGAGCAGGACGCACCCCACTTACTTGTAGGTTTAGCTGAACACTGTGAGCAGGACGCACCCCACTAACTTGTAGTTTTAGCTGAACACTGTGAGCAGGACGCACTGCACTAACTGTAAATAGTCTAGCTGCCTGACTTTGGTACTAATAGGTTTAAAAGAACACCAGCAATTTTCTTCAGGTAGCTGTAAATACTGTAACAAGACAAGCCTGCCTGTCAGTAAGAAGATAACAGGAACGGATCTAGCTGAACACTGTGAGCAGGATGCACTGCACTAACTTGTAGCTTTAGATGAACACTGTGCAGAGGTCTCACTACACTAACTTGTAGGTTTAGCTGAACACTGTGAGCAGGACGCACAGCACTAATTTGTAGTTTTAGCTGAACACTGTGAGCAGGATGCACCGCACTAACTTCTAGGTTTAGCTGAACACTGTGAGGTGGACGCACCGCACTAACTTGTAGGTTTAGCTGAACACCGTGAGCAGGATGCACCGCACTAACTTGTAGGTTTAGCTGAACACTGTGAGGTGGACGCACCACACTAACTTGTAGGTTTAGCTGAACACTGTGAGCAGGACGCACCGCACTAACTTCTAGGTTTAGCTGAACACTGTGAGCAGGACGCACCCCACTAACTTGTAGATTTAGCTGAACACTGTGAGCAGGACGCACCCCACTAACTTGTAGGTTTAGCTGAACACTGTGAGCAGGACACACCCCACTAACTTGTAGGTTTAGCTGAACACTGTGAGCAGGACGCACTGCACTAACTGTAAATAGTCTAGCTGCCTGACTGTGGTACTAATAGGATCAAAAGAACACCAGCAATTTTCTTCAGGTAGCTGTAAATACTGTAACAAGACAAGCCTGCCTGTCAGTAAGAAGATAACAGGAACGGATCTAGCTGAACACTGTGAGCAGGACGCACTGCACTAACTTGTAGTTTTAGCTGAACACTGTGAGCAGGACGCACTGCACTAACTGTAAATAGTCTAGCTGCCTGACTGTGGTACTAATAGGATCAAAAGAACACCAGCAATTTTCTTCAGGTAGCTGTAAATACTGTAACAAGACAAGCCTGCATGTCAGTAAGAAGATAACAGGAACGGATCTAGCTGAACACTGTGAGCAGGATGCACTGCATTAACTTGTAGCTTTAGATGAACACTGTGCAGAGGTCTCACTACACTAACTTGTAGGTTTAGCTGAACACTGTGAGCAGGACACACAGCACTAACTTGTAGTTTTAGCTGAACACTGTGAGCAGGACGCACCGCACTAACTTCTAGGTTTAGCTGAACACTGTGAGGTGGACGCACCGCACTAACTTGTAGGTTTAGCTGAACACTGTGAGCAGGACGCACCGCACTAACTTCTAGGTTTAGCTGAACACTGTGAGCAGAACGCACCCCCCTAACTTGTAGGTTTAGCTGAACACTGTGAGCAGGACGCACCCCACTAACTTGTAGGTTTAGCTGAACACTGTGAGCAGGACGCACCCCACTAACTTGTAGGTTTAGCTGAACACTGTGAGCAGGACGCACTGCACTAACTGTAAATAGTCTAGCTGCCTGACTGTGGTACTAATAGGATCAAAAGAACACCAGCAATTTTCTTCAGGTAGCTGTAAATACTGTAACAAGACAAGCCTGCCTGTCAGTAAGAAGATAACAGGAACGGATCTAGCTGAACACTGTGAGCAGGACGCACTGCACTAACTGTAAATAGTCTAGCTGCCTGACTGTGGTACTAATAGGATCAAAAGAACACCAGCAATTTTCTTCAGGTAGCTGTAAATACTGTAACAAGACAAGTCTGCCTGTCAGTAAGAAGATAACAGGAATGGATCTAGCTAAACTGAATACAGTGTATATATATATATATATATATATATATATATATAAATAATATATAACACCTGGGATGCATATATATACACAATACACTGTAAGTGCAGCTAACTGACTGACTGTTCTGCCTAATCTATCTAACTCAAATCAAATGACACTGTCTCTCTGTCTATCTCTTTCAACGCCGGAACACACACTACACAGGGCCGCCGTGCAGGCGGCCTTATATAGTGTGGGGCATGTACTAAATCCCCTGAGCCATAATTGGCCAAAGCCTGCTTGGCTTTGGCCAATTGCGGCTCTCTGTTCAGACGGCGCTGTGATTGGCCAAGCATGCGGGTCATAGTGCATGCTTGGCCAATCATCAGCCAGCAATGCACTGCGATGCCGCAGTGAATTATGGGCCGTGATGCGCCACACGAATTTGGCGCGAACGGCCCATATCGTTCGCAATTCGGCGAACGGGCGAACAGACGATGTTCGAGTCGAACATGGGTTCGATTTGAACACGAAGCTCATCCCTAGTGGTAACCCAGCTCTGTCCCTACTTGCCAGGAACCTCTCCCTAGCGCCAAATACACTGACCCTCAGCAGAGTGGATCCTGTCCCTACCCTATTCACTTCGTAAATGCATACCAGCTGCAGTGCTATTTATTTGTCCTCACTCAGGATGTTGCAGAGGAGCAGAGCCCCTCTCAACCTCAATTCCTCTGTGAAGTGACCACTTGTAGAGGGGAGGATAAACTGCAACTGCCTACACATTTGTCAGGGTTTTTATTTAAAGCTGTGTAGCTGTTGCTGTATTTAAGGTAAAATAAACTGCAAATCAAGACCACTAATGCCCACTTGTTTACATTGGGCCCATATATGTCCATTCCTTACATCTTTGCTCTGTTTAAGAGCTACAGCATCCAGTAGAATCCTCACATCTGACACAGTTCCATGTGTCTCAGATGCTTGGTTCCATTTTGAGTGATGAGGTTCTAAGCACCAGCCTCTATGTAACTACAGGACACAGTAATGACATATGGGTAGATGTACAGAACCACAGTAAAAGGAAACACAGACATCCAAAACACTGGAAAGTGTGTCAAATCTAAATGCCCTACTGGAGACTGTCTTTAAGTAGAGTAAACCAAGAAATGGACAACATTTTAGTATAAAAGGTCATCTTATGCAGTTTTTGTTTTTAATTACACTCATAATCAGAGATCTTATGCTAGTTATATGAAACAACATTATCAGTAAATCAGATTGTTATTATTAATACTATTTTTAAACTTTTATGAAAAATTCCAACTTTTTTGCTGTTCCTTTTGGATTATTTTGTTCTCTCTTCTTGAAAAAATAAAATTAATGATATTCTATTTCTGGGCAGGTTTACTAACCGCAGGAACTTGCAGCTCTAAATTTGCATTTCTTAAAACATGGATTAGTTATTTTCAAACTAGTGTGCCAATTAAGGATCTGTGTAATCTGTGATGTTTTTGATAAATAGATATTTCAACTTTTTTTCTTTTGAATGCTTAATGCTTTTATTTTGCTAAATAAAATTCAGAAATACTTTTGGTAATTTAATAAAGTAGTTCTTCTATATAGCAGAAAACTAAAAACATGTAATACATTTGACAAATTGAGTATTAATTTGTTTTTCTACAAGATCCTTTATAGAAGTGCAGTGCAATGTGGATGATTTGCCTAGTGATCTTATTCAAATTAAGGTTTGAGTTAGATATAGGGTTTTTAAAGGATATTGTATTCTCTTTTAAAGGTTTTTAAATACACGTGGATGTGATTAATGTAAATAAGTTTATCACTTCATGTTAATGCTTTAGTATTTTGTTTGTAATTATTAAAGTACATGGAAACATTAATAATTTTAAAGTAAACAGTAGCACCTTTATTTTTTAAATATGTAGGCTGTGCTTTCTATTTTGTAGCGATGTACAGTGGTTGAACTTTGCTGTTCCCCTCTATCAGTGTCAGTTTATGAGTCTGTTGAGCTTCATTTAAAAACAATTTACCTTCTTTATTACTAATTGACTTTATTTCAGCAGTTTCTCAGTAAGAATGTGAACCAATCTACCAAAAAAACATGCAGCCACCAGAAGTAGAAATACAAATGTGAAAAGTAGTTATAAAAATATGAAAAATCAACCATATAAAATATGGAGATTACCCCAAAATAATTTTCTTAAAGTAAATCATTTAAAATATGTACTTGTTTAAAATATGCTAAAAGTTCCCTTTACCAGAAAATGTTTGTTATGGATAGTGGCTGCCCATAAAAAATATAGTCGCAGCCCAGTTGGCCAGGCTTGGACAGGCTTGGTCGCCTTTTTCAAATTGTAGGAGGGGAGCTGAGAGCGGGAGTTTCGGGAATCAAATGGGGGAGGACTGTCTGACAGAATGAAGAGGAATGATCAAGGTCAGGAGAAGAGGAGGACCATCACCCAGACCGTGCCCATGGTCTGATTGAGCCTCAGTGACAGTCAGTGGCAGGACTGGGAGGAGTCCAGCTAGAGCCTGGAGGATGAAGACGCAGAGGAGCCAGAGGACCATGGCCTGAGTGAGACTGCCCTCAGTGCCCCCACTGGCCTGAACAGAGCAGCCCTACAGAGGAGGTCAGGTCAGTGACAGCTCCAGCCTAGCTCCAGGCCTAGGCCCCACAAAGTCTGTGGGGGGTCACTGATGTAAGAGGGGGACTCGGAATGAATACACTAAGGTAAGAGGGACACTGATATAAAGGCCACCAGAGCCCTTCCTTAAATAAGTGTCCTCAGAGTTCCCCTTTATATCAGAGTCTGCAAGATTCCCCCTTACAGTGTGAGTGCAGATTCCTTACAGAGTGCAGACCCCAATGTAAGTGAAAACTATGATGTAAAGGGGAACGCTGCAGACCATGATGTAATGGGGGATGCTACAGACAGGGATAGAAATTGCGGGACCCCATACAGCCTACCTGACAGGCTGCCCCCCCCCCCCCCCCCCCCCACACAGAAAATATCAAAGCAATATCTTGCTAAAAATACACTAAAATCATTATTAGCTGACACAAAAGACAACATAATTTAAACAATGTCTGCAAAATCTAAAATGTAAAACTGCATTGAGGTAATAAATAATGTATAAATAATAAATAATATGTGTGAATGAGGTCTTGGGGCTCATTCGCATTGGCCATGTTGCCTGTACAGTATGAATTAGTGGATTGTTTATGTGGCTGGAGCCACCTGGAGTTGTGTGCAGGCAGCCTATGTTACACTACGGGTCTATGTGAACACATCTGCAGGTCCCAATTTTAAAGATGTGTGGGTGCAGGTGCACAGCCCTTAACACAAACAGTGGGCATTTGGGGGCACTTACCCACACCTGCACACCTGCCAGATTAAAACCTGCAGCTGTGTTCATACAGCTGCTGCATCCCCACACCCCAAACCTGTGTGAATGACCCCTTTTTTTGTTTTGTTTTTATTTTTACAATTTTATTATTTTTATTACTACTTCTAAACATTTTTTTAACAACCCTGTTGGGCAGATGAATGAACAAGAAGTGCTCTGTACAGAGGATCTCTGATAATTTACAAACTGAAGAATAGTAAACACAATTTACTATGCTTTAGTTAAGAATGAACATGGCAATTTATTGGTACTGATCACTCACTATGTTCATTGAGGAAAAAGGAAATGAAGGTGTCGGTAAATATGACATATATACCAATCCCCATGCCTATCCTGAAACAATCCTCTTGTGTGCGGGGAGAGGAGAAGAAGCTTCTGCCCCACAGAATAATGATTAAAGGGGTTGTAATGTCAGAAGGTTTTTTATCTTATAGCAGAGTTCCAGTCATTTATGTGTTTATTATAAGCCAGCACCTACAAAAAATGTAGCTGCTGACTTTTAAAAAACACACACGAACCTGACCCATGATCCAGCGATGCAGCCACCCGAACCCTCAGTTCCTCTCCCTCGCCTCTTTCCAGGACCGGCATCACTAGTGTGGGCACCTGGCCGTGACAGCTTGTGGCATCACAGCTGGGTGCGCACTGCACATGCACGAGTCACGCTGCGCCTCCTCCGCAATGTTCTGGGACCTGTGATGTGTCCTCTACCCCTCCCTCCCACTTTTGGGTGAAACTCCACTTTAATGCAGCTCTGTGTCTGAATGGACACACAGAGCTGCAAGCTGCTTGCAGTGGGGGCACTTGACAGGAGGGAGGGGTCAGGAGCACAGAAGAGGCACCCTAGAAGAGGAGGGCTGCTCTGTGCAAATCCACTGCAACAGAGCAGGTAAGTATAACATGTTTGTGGGAATGCATGGGAAGCAGAGCTAACCTAGAATGCATTAAGATAAAAAAAAAAATCTGCCTTTACAACCACTTTAAACAAGCGAGTAATCCATATTCCAGTCCTCCAAAGTAAACAGAGAATCCAAGAAATCCACTCTACCTCTTGATACAAGCTAACACTTACCAGAGCGCCATGACCCTTACAAACTGAGTGATCACAACTCGCACAGGAATATGCGAGTTTAAAAAGTCTGTGTGAACGTTATAGAGTCTACAAACTATGGTATATGTATTTGAAAATTGATCAGTCCTAATGTGCTGACTGTCTATCTCATTATATGAGGCCCTAAAATGCCAGGACAGTACAAACAGGGCCGTCTTTAATATTGATTGGACCCTGGGCAAACATTTTCTTGGACCCCCCTCCATGCAATTTCGCTCTCCACCTGCTCTGAGACATACAATAAATAGTAGTTTGACTCAAAATCAGTTTACTGAACCAGATGAGTAAGCCATTGCGATTGGTTGCCAGAGGTTACAGTGTATCATTACCGCTCACTGACTGGCTGCTAGAGGTTACAGCTCACATTATGGCTCACTGAATATTTGATAGAGGTTTCAGCACGTAACTTCTGCTTGTTGATTGGTTGCTAGAGATTACTGTACATCAATACTGCTCACTGATTGGTTGCTAGAGGTTACTGCTTATCCTTACCACTCAATGATTGGTTGCAAGAGGTTAGTGCACATCATTACTGCTCACTTGTTACTAAAGTTTATAGCACATCATGTCCTCACTGCCTGCACACCATGGACTGGGGAGGTGACCCTCACTACCAATTTAAAGGGGACTTCTACATGTACCACCAATGTAAGAGAGGATTCAAAACTAACCACAAATGCAAGTTTGGATTTTTTTTACCGATTACCAATATAAAGAGGAGTTTCTACAGTAGCCACCAATGTAATGGGGATTTACGCGGACCACTAATGTAATGGGGATTTACACGGACCACTAATGTAAGGGGGACCTTTACATTGGCCACTAGTGTGATTGAAAGGATTGCATACCAAGCCCCAATATAATAAGAAGATTCCCACTGACCGCCAATGTCACAGACATTTAGCCTACGTTCACATTTGTGTATGTTGGGAATGCATGCATAATCACTTTCCTGACGCCACAGAAGCGTGTCCTGTCCTTTAGCAGATACACAGCAGTTCCATTAATTGTTAATGATGCCCTCACGCATCGGCTGATATGTGTGTATTCACATGCACCAAAATTCACAATGCTGTGGCACTATGTTATTTTGAAAAAGGGCTCCATCTCCAATTTGCTTAACTTTGCAGAACAGGCTGATGTTAGGCTGAATGACCACAGTTGTAGGCAGGACTTTCAAGAATGACCCTTTACCTCCCCAGTGGGTAGCATTCAGCAGAAGTGATGGTGGATATGACCTCAGAAGGCATGATATACATGATATACATATAAATGCCACCTTTATTAATGCCTATTTATGCTGCTGCGATTTACATATCAATGCAGGTTATTTACATGTAAACACAGGGTCTGCAGGTGAGTCATCTCTGTACATGGCAATAGAGCAGAGTTGGGCAGCATTAGTAACAGAACTTCACACTGAGATATCGGGACACAGCATGGGACTGAAACCTCAAGGGACAAGGGAATTTAAACTGGGATAGTTGGCAAGTATGAGGCATCTGCTTTGGGCCCCACAACGATGGGGCCCAGGGCAGCTACCCCTTTTGCCCTGCCTTAAAGACGGTCCTGAGTACAAACACCCACAAAATTACCCCTTTTTGGAAAGTAGACAGTCCAAAGCATTTATTAAGAGGCATTGAATTTTTGGAAGTTGTAACTTTTCTGTCACTTTTTTTGGAAAATGAAGAAATTTTATTTTTTGTTCACAAAGTTGTCATTTTACCAAGATATTTCTCACACACAGCATAGGCATACTGATAAATACACCCCAAAACACATTCTGCTATGTCTCCTCAAATCCCAAATCCAAGAAGCATCTTTGGGCTTTAAAGGGAATAAATTACAAGTATATTACGCATCTAATTTCCTGACTACCTATCATATATTTGAAGGCCCTAAAGCACCAGAACAGTGGAAACATCCATCAAATGACCACAAGGTATTTTCTAAAAGGCATAGTGAGCCTTTTGAAGAATTCTTTTTTTTCCACAGGTTTTTTGGAAAATGTAGAATGAAAATAAAAATTATATTTTTTACACAAAGTTGTCAATTTAATAAGATTTTTCTCACACACAGCATGGACATACTTAGAATTAGACCCCAAAACACATTCTACTACTCCTTGTGAGTATGGATAAACCACATGTGTGAAACTTTTTCATTTTTTGGACTGATTATATACCAGACATTTTAACTTGTTTATCACACAAATCAACCAGTTGAATCAAAACCAATGTACTGTAATGGCTGCCTCTATAAAAGTGATCAGGGGATATAGTTTAGTGTAGGGTCACTAACAGCAGTTCCAGTTTCTATAAACCAAGCATGCCTAGCCTAGTGTCAGGGATCTGTCAGCACCAGACGGGGACATATGCGTGTGCGCATGCGCCTGCGTGCCCCTGTTCGCACGGTGCAGCAATTTCCTGCTACTGCTGTGCGTCAGCGCGTTAACGTTGTTTGGCGCCACTGGACGCATAAAGGTCTTTCAGTGGCACTGGCGTGCTGCTGTTTCGTCTTCAGCTTCTGTGAACTTAACCTGCACCTGATTAATCTTGTCTGCTACACTGACCCGGCTTTGTCTGACCATCCCTCTCTCTCCAATCCGACCCGGCTTCCCTGACCCTGCTACTACCTCTGCCAGTAACCCGTTGCTGACCTCTGCCTGCTAACCGACTCTGCTTTTGCCTGCTGTTTCCACCTGCCTTGATTGCCTGCCGACCTGGACTGTTTGACCCTGCTTGTGCCTTTTCGCTAGCTCCGTGTGCTGCTGCACCTTCGGCTCCAGCTCCAGTGATCACTGCTCCTGCACCTCTCAGCACTTCAGTCTGCTGTCCTCCGCTGATCGCCTCCATTTGCAGTCCAGCCATTCTTGGAAGGATCTCTACCCTGCACTAGCACCAGAGACTTCTACTTCAACAGGCACTCCTACCCCACTGTGCTCACAAGACCACTGTTCCCACTCCAGTGGCTCCTGAACCAGCGTTGTAAGAGAGGTCTCCTCCTACAAGTCAGGCTCTACTACCAGGTACCTAACAGTACGAAACAGCCATGACTGAGCCTGCAGGAGAGACCTCCCCGATGAAGGAAATTTGCACGCATCTTGCGGCTCTCACACAAGCTGTGAAATCCCTGCAGGATAATTATACCAGACTTGAAGGACAAGTTCAGAATCTTGCTGGCCCCAGTTCCACGGCTTCCTCCTTGGCCGCTGCTCCAGCACTGTTTTCTCTCCTTCCGTTGTGATGCTCCCACCTGAGCCAAGGGTCCCTATCCCAGAAAGATTCTCCGGAGACCAAACCAAGTTTCGGGCCTTTCGTAATGCCTGCCAGCTTTATTTTGCCTTACAGCCCCGAACATTCGCTCTTGAAGCTACCAAAGTGGGATTTGTGATTTCCCTCCTACAAGGAGAACCTCAGACCTGGGCCCATCGACTACTTGAGGGGGACTAGGTCCTGACCCACTCCCTACACTCCTTTTTGAAGCTATGGCTCAGCTTTATGAGGACCCTCAGCGGACTGCTACAGCCAAGTCCGCCCTGTTCGCGCTCCAGCAAGGCCGCAGACCGGCCGAGGACTATGTCACTGACTTTAGGCGCCAGAGCGCGGACACTCAGTGGAATGATGCGGCCCTACGTCACCAGTTCCGCATGGGCCTGTCTGAAGGGCTGAAGGTTGAACTTACTCGGGTTGGCATACCAGATTCTCTCAAGGCCTTAATCTCCTTGGCAATCCAGATCGATCGCCGCCTTCGAGAACGCCGATCTGAACGTTCTGCTCAGCAAACCCGCCCGGTATGGATGACTGCAAGGGCTCCTGTTCCTGCAGCTCGCTACCTACCTCCACCCAATGTGAACCCAGTCAACTCGATGTCTGACGCTTCTGAGCCCATGCATCTAGGACTGATGCGTCCTGCCTTATCTCCTGAAGAACGAGCACGCCGTCGGCAATTGAACCTGTGCCTCTATTGTGGTGGAACGGGATACTATGTCCATAACTGTCCGATCAAGATAAGTAAGTGCTCATCTTCTGTGTCTACCAGTCTCTCTGCTTTGTCTGCCAACTCCACCCACCTTGCTCTTCCTCTCTCATTACAGCTCCGGGGAAAGATAATTCCAGTCAACGCTATCATTGACTCCGGAGCATGCAGCTGTTTTATCGACTCAACCTTTGCCAGCCAACATGATATTTCCTTACGGAAAAAGACTCATGGACTCTCTGTTTTCTTGGCCAATGGCTCCCGCATCAGATCTGGACAAGTAACCCAAGAGACTCTTCCTTTGCCTGTTACTGTTTCCTCCCTGCATAAAGAGCTGCTGACCCTTGATTCCATCTCTTCCCCACCATTTCCAATTATCCTGGGCATTCCCTGGCTCCAAGCCCACAACCCCCACATCAACTGGGTTACTGGAGAAGTAAAGTTTTTGTCTTCTTACTGCCAAGAACACTGTCTGGTGGAAACCCCCAAGTCCTCAGCTACCCTCTTATGTCTAGACATCGATCAGAATTTACTCCAATCCATACCCAAGCATTACCATGAGTTCATCAATGTTTTCAGCAAGAAGGGGGCAGACTCCCTTCCGCCTTATCGTCCTTACAACTGCCCGATTGAACTGCTTCCTGGGGCCAAAACTCCATTTGGGCATATCTCCCTCTATCAGAGAAAGAGCAAGAGGCACTAAAAACATATATTGATGAAAACTTGGCCAAGGGGTTCATCCGCCCTTTAACCTCCCCAGCAGGTGCTGGAATATTTTTTGTCACTAAAAAAGACAAGACTCTCTGCCCGTGTACAGATTACCGGGAACTGAATAAGATTACGGTCAAGAACCGGTATCCCTTACCCTTGATACTTGAACTATTCCAGAAGTTAAGATCTGCTGTCATATTCTCCAAACTTGATTTAAGAGGGGCTTACGACCGGATCCGCATTCGGGCTGGGCACGAATTGGAAGACAGCTTTTCGAACTCGATTCGAGCATTATGAACACCTGGTCATGCCCTTTGGGCTCTGCAATGCCCCTGCAACCTTCCAACATCTCATCAACTATGTATTTCGGGACTTTTTAGATGTTTTTGTGATTGTTTATCTGAACGATATCTTAATATTCTCTAGATCACTGGATCAGCATCGAGAACACGTTTGCAGGGTCTTGGGTCATCCTCGCTCGCACGGATTATATGCAAAGGCAGAGAAATGCGAGTTTGAGCAACAGAGCATTCAATTCCTGGGGTTAGTAATCTCGCCAACTGGCATCAAGATGGATCCCCAAAAAGTGTCTGATGTTCTGGACTGGCCAGTACCCCTAGATAAGAAGGGTATTCAGCTTTTTATTGGCTTTGCAAACTTTTATAGGAAGTTCATCAAGGGATTCTCTGCCATAATTGCACCCATCACGCAATTGACCAAGCAGAATTCCCGTTTCTCCTGGAATCAGATGACCCAAGATGCCATCGAGGATCTCAAAAGACTGTTCACCTCTGCTCCGATCCTCAGCCATCCTGAACCATCGTTACCTTTCATTTTGGAAGTTGACGCTTCCGAAATAGCTGTGGGAGCAATCCTCTCATAACGTCAAGGCAGTAAAGACCTAATGCATTCTGTGGGGTTCTTCTCCCGCAAACTTTCTCCCGCAGAGAAGAACTATGACATTGGGGACTGGGAGCTACTCGCTATCAAAGCGGCCTTGGAGGAATGGAGGTACCTGTTAGAGGGCGCTGTTCATCCGGTATTAACATATACCGACCACAAAAACTTATGCCGCATACACACGAGCGGACATTACGGCAGACTTTGCCCGGAGGACTGGATTTCGTCAGACAATTCGATCATGTGTGGGCTCCAGCGGACTTTGTTTTCTCAAAAGTTGGACGGACTTAGATTTGAAACATGTTTTAAATCAATCCGTCAAAATCGAGTCTGGTCGAAAAGTCCGCTCGTCTGTATGCTAGTTCGACGGACAAAAAGCCACGCTAGGGCAGCTATTGGCTACTGGCTATGAACTTCCTTGTTTTAGTCCGGTCGTACGTCATCACGTACAAATTCGACGGACTTTGGTGGATTGTGTGTGTAAGCAAGTCCATTCATTCAGAAAGTCCGTCGTAAAGTCAGTTGAAAAGTTCGCCGGGCAAAGTCTGCCGTAAAGTCCGACCGTGTGTACGCGGCATTAGAGTATTTAAGATCTGCTAAACGGCTGAAGCCTCGGCAAGCCCGCTGGGCCCTGTTCTTCTCACGTTTTTGTTTTCATATAACCTACCGGCCAGGGTCAAAGAATATTAAACCAGACACATTATCACGTATGCACGACAACCCGAAGGACTTATCCGTTCCTGATACCATCTTGCCCGCAAACAACTTCCTACTCCTGCAGACAGATCTTTTTTCTCAGATTAAGGAAGCATCCTCGGATTCATCAAAACCTCCAGAGATCACTTTGACATTCAGGGATGGCTTGTTTTGGAAGGGGAGCCAAATTTTCGTTCCTGAGGATGTTCGAGTCAAAGTTTTGACACTACTTCATGACCATCCGCTGGAAGGTCACTTTGGGGTCCGCAAGACCCTTGAACTCGTGCGACATACGTTCTGGTGGCCTAACTTGAAAGACTTTTGTGAGAAATACGTCAGTTCCTGCCCTGTTTGTATCCAGAACAAGACGTCAAGAAACCCAGCTTGGGGACTGTTAAAACCTCTGCCTGTACCCGATAGACCCTGCAAAATGATTTCCATGGATTTTATATGGATGGAATTTTATATTTGGAGGACACTCGATTTCGCAGGAGAAGGTCTCCGTCGGGTACCAGATCACACACTGCACACCAGGGTACAACTCACGGGTATAGCTCACCTGACTCCCCATGAGCTCGGAGAGCCCAGAGAGACTACTGAATACCTGTCCTAAACCCTGCCTTAAGTTACATATTCACACGTTCTGTAGTTTCACTTGTTTTTGACAGTTTTCAAATGTTTTTGATGCCACACTAGCATTGCCAAGACTGCTCCTCAATATCATTCAGTCTGTAGGGGACTACCCGTAACACTGCTACCTTGGTTAGAGGTACTCTACAAATGCATTGCTGGCCTCAGATGTTGCTTCCCTCCCTCTGCAGCTTTATCTACCCACATGTACAAAACTGTCAGCTTTTGAAACTGATACACTGAACTCCCTCGCTCGTCTCTCGCTCCCGCGACATGGAAGATATTGAATTGTATACCCGCATCAGACGGCCGTGTTCTCATTTCTTCACTGCACAGCAAGCTTTTGCTTTACATAGATACTACCTGTCCAACTGGATGATCCCAGAATTACCTGTGATCTCCACATTTTATTTTTTCAATTTTCCGCACACGACAGACTAGATGAGATCTGAGTAATGTATAATAGAAATGTACTGTAGATGTGACGTTATCATACCACTACAAGAGGTATGTACATGCTACCCACAGGGGCGATAATTGCGGGATATATACAGTCTCTGCACTAGATCTCATAGCTCGGGGATATTACTGACAATATTGGCTTAATAACCAATAACTAGCCTATCCACCTAACCACACCCACAGTGGCAGGGCAGATATACTATCACAGACCCCACTTCCAGAGATATCTACTGCTCATTATTTAGATATGTCATCCCTCACTCAGAGATGCTACACCCCTCCTCCATCTTACACCCATCGATTGATCATTCTCATAATATCCTTGGGTCACGAAGAATGGGAGCAGACAAGACTCAATCTGTATTTAAACCCTTCTATATTTACTTATAAAAGGGAATGACTGGTTCTCCTAGGTTAAAAAAGAAAGAGGCCGTGCCACATCCAAAAAGCTTATTCAAAGAAAGAAAGTTCCCCTGAGTGGATTTTTCCGGCACTTGCACAAAAAGTTATATAAAGTGGGAGAGTACACATTCATGTATAAAGTAAAACAATGTTTATGTTTATTCAAAGAGTTCTCATATTAAAAACAATGCAAACATTTGCAAACAACGAAAACATATTATATAATGAACATAGTTCAAAAGAATTCTGTATCTATTTTTGTTAGTAGATAACACTTAAATGATGCAGTTCTTTTCAAGCCCAAACGCGTTTCGGGGTGCATTCTATTTCAGTCCTTCTTCAGGGGCATGGTTGAAAAGAAAAGTTCATCTAAATTGATTAAAGAGATATAATTGATCAATTGCCATATATATCTATATGCCAATAACCATTTGTAGGTTAAATGATCCATTGATCACTTACCTGTTGTGTTACCATTGGTTTCTATGCAAAAAGATGGTGACAATTACAACAAGGAGCAAGGAATGCTTGCAGAAGAAGTGGCGCTTGCTTTAGTGTTCGTGGATGGGGGATGCTGTTCTCTGGGTACTCCTATCACGTATACAATACTTCCCCAAAAAGGGGGGAGGGGGGGGGTTGTTTTTGTTTTGGTTATGTGCATAAAGCTTCACCTACCCCTGCCTCCCACGGATGCGTGCAGGCCACAGCGGTATACTGGAGTGAAGAGACACAGTCCTATAGATAAAAATCCACATAATTTGAATGAGTAATGAGTTCTCGCTTGACAGAGAGAGCAATAGTAATTTTTAGTTGGTATGTAATATTAATTATATTAATAATCCTAGGTCTGGTATACTTCAAAATCGAATCATTGTGAAACAATCCTGATATGCCATTCTAGATAGAGAGAGTAAGTTCATGAGGATTATGTTTATTTTGTACTGTAGGCTCCCATCACATCCATTAATACAATGTATGTTAAGGCGTAATGACGGTTGTAATATAGTGCCATCACTATGCTTGAGGACTTAAAGCAAGGGATGTGCAAAATATCAAAAAATCAAAATCAGGAAAAAATTATATATATATATATATATATATATACACGCATACACCTGTATATACACGTATACACATATATATGAATGGGAGATCACAGGTTCCTATGGTAGTGGCTCTGGTATTGCATTTTACATTTAAAAGATAACGAAAAAAATAATAATAATAGTGGCAAGCAGAGAGAGTGTTTCACAAATAGTAACTAGGTTTGTGGAGTAGAAGGGGAAGTCCAACATTTAGATGGCTAGGAGGAAAGATTCTTTTACCTTGACTCAGACAGTATTCACGTTTGGACAGCCACACATCCCAGCATCCGGCAGGTACAGCGCCTGAGCTGGGAATGAGTGGGGCCAGTCTATATATAGGACGAGTTCCAATCAGCCGGCGCGATGATCGCGCTCAGCTGACTGGTAATACTCGTCAGCTGAAGAGCCTCAATGTTGCTCCCTGAGACGGGGATGCGCGGCGCCGCCCCTACCACGCATGCGCGAGCGCAGTTACGTTGGGGCGGCGTCACGCACACCTGCCCCACCGGCACGGAATGCCTCACCGGCGGACTGCGCATGTCCGCCGGAGTGGCAATATGGAGGTAGTGGGCATAGTTGTTGTGTTGCCCTGGTAACCTCCTGAAGTGCCACCCAGCTAGGAGTGCTGGGCGGCTTTCCGTGACGGGCAACCGCTAGTGGCAGACGCACCCGGGGGGGGCCCGAGAGAGGCAAGCAAAGGAAAGGTGTTAATACTTAGAAAATCTATTGAGAATTTTATAATAGCATAAAAAAAGGAAACATATAATGATATTTGTAAGTCATATGTATAAAAGGGTAAGCAGAGGACAGCAGGCATAGCGCATAATTGCGAGTTATTATACTCACAAGTACTTTATATGGATGGTTTACTTGTAGATGGACAAAAAAGGCTGGTTCTTTTTGTAACTCTTTCAGGGGCTAAAAATGACATAATGTACCTATAACAGCCTGTATTATGTATGTCATTTTTAGCCCCTGAAAGAGTTACAAAAAGAACCAGCCTTTTTTGTCCATCTACAAGTAAACCATCCATATAAAGTACTTGTGAGTATAATAACTCGCAATTATGCGCTATGCCTGCTGTCCTCTGCTTACCCTTTTATACATATGACTTACAAATATCATTATATGTTTCCTTTTTTTATGCTATTATAAAATTCTCAATAGATTTTCTAAGTATTAACACCTTTCCTTTGCTTGCCTCTCTTGGGCCCCCCCCCCGGGTGCGTCTGCCACTAGCGGTTGCCCGGCACGGAAAGCCGCCCAGCACTCCTAGCTGGGCGGCACTTCAGGAGGTTACCAGGGCAACACAACAACTATGCCCACTACCTCCATATTGCCACTCCGGCGGACATGCGCAGTCCGCCGGTGAGGCATTCCGTGCCGGTGGGGCAGGTGTGCGTGACGCCGCCCCAACGTAACTGCGCTCGCGCATGCGCGGTAGGGGCGGCGCCACGCATCCCCGTCTCAGGGAGCAACATTGAGGCTCTCCAGCTGACGAGTATTACCAGTCAGCTGAGCGTGATCATCGCGCCGGCTGATTGGAACTCGTCCTATATATAGACTGGCCCCACTCATTCCCAGCTCAGGCGCTGTACCTGCCGGATGCTGGGATGTGTGGCTGGCCAAACGTGAATACTGTCTGAGTCAAGGTAACAGAATCTTTCCTCCTAGCCATCTAAATGTTGGACTTCCCCTTCTACTCCACAAACCTAGTTACTATTTGTGAAACACTCTCTCTGCTTGCCACTATTATTATTATTTTTTTCGTTATCTTTTAAATTTAAAATGCAATACCAGAGCCACTACCATAGGAACCTGTGATCTCCCATTCATATATATGTGTATACGTGTATATACAGGTGTATGCGTGTATATATATATATATATATAATTTTTTCCTGATTTTGATTTTTTGATATTTTGCACATCCCTTGCTTTAAGTCCTCAAGCATAGTGATGGCACTATATTACAACCGTCATTACGCCTTAACATACATTGTATTAATGGATGTGATGGGAGCCTACAGTACAAAATAAACATAATCCTCATGAACTTACTCTCTCTATCTAGAATGGCATATCAGGATTGTTTCACAATAATTAGATTTTGAAGTATACCAGACCTAGGTTTATTAATATAATTAATATTACATACCAACTCAAAATTACTACTGCTCTCTCTGTCAAGCGAGAACTCATTACTCATTCAAATTATGTGGATTTTTATCTATAGGACTGTTCCTCTTCCCTCCAGTATACCGCTGTGGCCTGCACGCATCCGTGGGAGGCAGGGGTAGGTGAAGCTTTATGCACATAACCAAAACAAAAACAAACCCCCCCCCCTTCCCCCCTCTTTGGGGAAGTATTGTATATGTGATAGGAGTACCCAGAGAACAGCATCCCCCATCCACGAACACTAAAGCAAGCGCCACTTCTTCTGCAAGCATTCCTTGCTCCTTGTTGTAATTGTCACCCTCTTTTTGCATAGAAACCAATGGTAACACAACAGGTAAGTGATCAATGGATCATTTAACCTACAAATGGTTATTGGCATATAGATATATATGGCAATTGATCAATTATATCTCTTTAATCAATTTAGATGAACTTTTCTTTTCAACCATGCCCCTGAAGAAGGACTGAAATAGAATGCACCCCGAAACGCGTTGGACTTGAAAAGAACTCCATCATTTAAGTGTTATCTACTAACAAAAATAGATACAGAATTCTTTTGAACTATGTTCATTATATAATATGTTTTTGTTGTTTGCAAATGTTTGCATTGTTTTTAATATGAGAACTCTTTGAATAAACATAAACATTGTTTTACTTTATACATGAATGTGTACTCTCCCACTTTATATAACTTTTTGTGCAAGTGCCAGAAAAATCCACTCAGGGGAACTTTCTTTCTTTGAACTTCTATATTTACTTAACCATAGCCATACCCATGATATGATCTCAAGAGATCAGAAGAGGCTTGACTTGCTTAACATTGTAGCAGTTGCGTCCAGAGATATGTTGGCTAGACCGACCACACTGATGACAATCAAACAACGCCCATATGTTATTCATTATACCCTCTGACTTGTGATCCCACACTTATCATACTGGTAGGGGGCCATTTCAATAATATAACATGATTTCCCAACTCATACATGGGAGAGTGTCACGGGTAATAATGATGGATGGGATAGGGTCAAGAGCTATGTAGCATTGCTTTAGAACATAGCAAACCCCGACATGTACAACCATAGCTATGGTAAACTACAGGTTCTCTAGTTCACATTGTTTAAATGTTTTTCTTTATATGATGAATATGTTTCAAGGTTCAAGTATGTTATGCTAATGTTATTTTAACTTCACTTAGCTTAACTACCCTATCTTACTGAGAAATCCCGTAACTAATTGACCGACATTGGTCATTTATTATTTATCCTTACTATATATAGTATGCAATTCTTCTGAATACATATAAAACACACTAGTAAAACCACACCATCCTAATTACCACATAAGACACGTGCCTTGCGCTCATACTACAAGGACAGCTAGGCACACACAGGACATTCAATATAATCCCTGTAATAAATAAATAAATACATAAATAAATATTGTAATATTATATATATTTGCTTTAACACCTAGTAATTAGTACCCTTACAAAACTACAACCTCCACCTAATAGCTTCATTAGATGGTAACGGCAGACCACCTGACTCGCTGTACAGAGGTTTCTTCGTTGTTAGGTCCTTACCAACCCCCACTTAGTGTAGTAAATTGGTGCTACCCTGTGCCAAGGCTAGAACTCACTGGTAGCTCACTGTACCTATCTAACCTCTCTAGTTATAGAACAGGTTAGTTCAATACCTCACCCCCTCCCCACTCTCTCCAACCCCTCTTATTACACGGATACGCAACCAAAACTTGACATCACTTGAAGGTAATCTCTTCCAATACCCTCCCCGCTTAACACAAACCTCTCATACAAATTATGGAATACAACCAATACCCTTGACCCGACCGGCTCTCTTAGAAAACTTCCCTGCTCGCAGATTAAGCTATGTTCAATGAATATGCGGGGATTGAACACCCCTGAGAAAAGATCCCAATTACTCTACACACTACAGAAAAACAAAACTCAAATAGCGTTCATTCAGGAAACTCATTTCCGCTCGTATAACATCCCCAAACTATACAATTATCATTTCCCCACCGTATATCACGCCTCCAATGACACTTCCAAAACCAAAGGAGTAGCCATATTGACATCAAAAAACTGCCCCCTACAAATATCAGACATCAAACAGGATGTTAACGAACGATACTTGCACACTATACAATAGGCCCATTACTCTTGCCAACATTTACGCCCCTAACAAACAATAAGTCTCCTTTTTCCAAGACACTTTGCACTTGCTTACCGAATTTTACACTGGAATCCTTATCGTTGGTGGGGACTTTAATGTCTCACTAAATCCGACCCAAGACTCTTCTAACGGAACATCTTCCATGCCATATAGAGCCTTGAGAGCTATCAAAAAACACATACAAGAATTAACCCTACATGATACATGGCACACATTGCATCCACGTGACAGAGACTTCACATTTTACTCAGCACCCCACAAATACACTAGAATTGATCACTTTTTTATTTCCCAGAATGATCTCACGCTCCTCACGAAAGCAACCATAGATCCTATGGTGATCTCAGATCACAACCCCATATCTATTACCCTAAATCTACCAACGACTCATATCACAAATTTGATCTGGCGTCTTGATAATTCTCTTTTAACAGACCTTGAAGTCACACAAAAAATTACCACCCGCCTCACGCAATATTTCTCAGAAAATACCTCTGAGGAATCCTCACCAGCTACTGTCTGGGCTGCACATAAGTGCGTAATAAGAGGAGAATTCATCTCCTTTGCTGCCGCCAGAGCCAAACTAAAACAAAATCGTATTGCCGCCCTATCTGCTAAAATCCACTCCCTGGAAAAGACCCATAAGTTATCCTTGGCCACTAAATCGCTCGCAGAACTTTTAGAAGTAAGAGAGGGACTCAGGGAAGAATTAGGCAAAACACTGAAACGTAAATACATTTTAACACAGAAACTATTCTATGAGTTTGGCAATAAGTCAGGGAAAATGCTAGCCAGAGCACTACAACACAAAAAAAGCAATGAACACCATACACACAATTACAGACCTTGATGGCAACACCTTCGTATCCCCAGAAGATATTTCTACTCAATTTGTACAATACTTCTCCAAACTTTACAATCTACCCCCCCACGACCACGACAGGCCCCACCTTGGACAGACAAGAGGCCATTAGGGATTTCCTTTCACAATATTGCTCGGTTTCTCTTACCCCAGAGGACACAATGGATTTAGACAGTCCTATCAGTGGTGAGGAAACTACCTTGGCCCTGAAACAACTTAAAACGGGTAAAAGCCCAGGACCGGACGGGCTGACCGTAAGTTATTAGAAAACTTTTCACAAAACACTTACCCCATACTTCACCAAGACGTTTAATTCAAAAAAGATCTTCACAAATGGACCTCGGGCTAATTCTCCTGGTTTGGACCAATTGCCATCCTAAAGATGAATATCTTACCCCGGATATTATTATACGTATTGCAAACCATACCAATTAAACTCCCTGCATAATTTTTTGTGACTTATAACAGAATATGCAGGAATTTCATTTGGGCCTCCAAATCCCCCAGATTAAGCTGGGACCGAATGACTCTACCCAAACTGAAAGGCGGCTTAGGCCTCCCCGACATCCATAAATACTACTCAGCATGCCATCTCACTAGAATAATTGACTGGCATGTCCATAAACAATCTAAAGATTGGATTACTATTGAAGATTCTTTTTCACAGGTTCCTCTCTCCCACCTGCCATGGATTGACGCTCAGTCAATACCTAAAGAACGCTCGACACACCCATTAACAGGTCCCACGCTTCACATATTCAGAACAATATCCCACACAGTCAAATGGAATCCCTCACCAGGCCTGATGACCCCTATTAATGATAATCCGGCCTTTCCACCTGGCTTATTGCTCCTTCACCCGACTCCCGAAAACACTCCACAATCACCTAAAACCTATCAATTTTTTGCCATCCTCCGATTTAATGCTTTATCGTCCCACCTCCCAGAATATAACATCCCTTTCTACAAATTTCTGCAAATTAGACACTTTTTGAATAGTGCCGGACCTATTAGACAATGGTATAGGGACCAAACTCCCTTTGAGACTCTGTGCTCCAGTACAGAGCCTCAAAGACATCTCATCTCTTCTTCTTCTTCTTAGCTTCTCTTTAGTGCCCCTGATCCTAAATCCAGTTCAATAAACCAGAGATGGGAGCGTGAACTCCAGATAGATCGACCCTCAGAAGATTGGGAACGCATTTATGAACATATTCATAAAGGCTCCATCAACATCACAGCATAAGAAAACAATTACAAAATATATTCAAGATGGTACCGTACACCTGACAAAATTCACTTAAATTATCCATCGGTATCGCCAATGTGCTGGAGATGTAACTCTGAAGTGGGTTCCCTACTCCATATCTGGTTGGATTGCATGCATATAAAATCATTCTGGGATAAAGTTCACAAGACAATACCTCACATTACGCCGTATAACTTAGACTTCACGCCAGCTCAGTATTTATTACATCACACAACGATTCCTCGTCCCGCCTACAAAAAAATCTCTTGTGCTCCATCTAATAAATGCTGCTAAACAATGCATACCAGTATACTGGCGGAACACACTTCCACCCACACTAGCAGACTGGTTTAAGCAGATAGAGAAGATATCAGAGATGGAAGACTTAATACACCAAGCTAAGGAAAACCCGATGAAATACCGAAAGATATGGGCCTGTTGGCTACACTTCAAAGACTCCTTGAGATATAAGGAGCTTCTCCACACCTCCTAACCACACCCCACAATAACTGGTTTATAAACCATTATTTACACTAACCCGTTAATGGTACAGGTGATTTTTCCGCCTTGCCTACCCACACACTCCACTACACACGCTGTCCTCAACTCTCCCCTTTTCGACATCCTGCAGGAAAACTACCTGATTACCCACTAGTTGTTAACACATGGTTGCTATCCGACAATTGGTCAATCCTCACCTTTGAGACCAAATTCTAGACTTTCCGCCATCTAACCCCCCCCCCCCTTTTCACTTAACATGAAAATCCCAACGCCTTAACGGAAATGAAATATATATAATCACATACAAGGCATGGAGTACAAGAATATATCTCACAGCATGATCCCATTAGAGGTACTTGGGATGTGGGTATGCTCTTCTAGATCTACCTACTCCAAACACATAGACCCTCCAAGAGTTAATTTACGGATTCTTCAAATTGTTCAGATTTTTTATATTTATCTTACAATCATTTAGTCTGCTACATACATTCACTGAATACTACATGTACTAATGGACTACTGTTAAATAATGATTGGATGTTGATTTTGAAATACTCTATTTTGAAAACTGTATGACTTCATGTTCCGATTGTATCGGTTTTCTTTTCTGTCATGGTATACTGTTACTATTTCATTTATGACAATAAAAATTTTTTGAAAAAAAAAGAAAAGCACCTAAACAACTGCTACATACAGGAATATACAATGTTATACTGACATATAATCACACACATAGGTTAGACTTGATGGACTTGTGTCTTTTTTCAACCTCACCTACTATTTAAATGAAAAATTGTGATATCTGAATAAAAACTAGAAATCAAAAAAAAAAAAAAAAAGGAGCATCGTTACTGGCTGCACTGGTCTGCTGACACTTGAGACTAGTGTGGCAGCCATCAAGAACACTACTGCTCACTTACACTGGTGTGGTGTCACTCAGGGCCATCTTTAATATTGATTGGACCCTGGGCAAAAATTTTCTTGGGCCCCCCCATGCAATTTCACTCTCCACCTGCTCTGAGACGTACAATAAATAGCACCTAGACTTAAAATCAGTTTACTGTATCAGATCAGGGTGCAGTTGCGATTGGTTGCCAGCGGTTACAGCATATCATTACTACTTACTGATTGGTTGCTAGAGGTTACAGCACACATTATGGCTCACTGATTAGTTGCTAGAGGTTACAGCAAATTATTTCTGCTTGTTAATTGGTTGCTAGAGATTACTGTACAGTATTACTGCTCACTGATTGGTTGCTAGAGGTTACAGCACATCATCTCCTCACTTCATGATATACATATGAATGGCGCCTTTATTTACATATCAATGCCGCCGGCCGCAGCTATTTACTTATGAATGCCGCCGCTATTTACAGCAGCATTAGTACCAGCATTTCACACTGAGATATTGGGACACAGAACAGGACTAAAACTTCAAAGGACAAGGGAATTTAAACTGGGATAGTTGGCAAGTATGAGGCAGCTGTTTGGGGCCTCACAACAATGACAGGGCCCAGGGCAGCTGCCCCTTTTGTCCTGCCTTAAAGACAGCCCTGGTGTCACTGGGATAGGTGTGGCAACAATCAGGGACAACGTTGCTGGTTTACACTGGTGTGGTGACACTGCAACTGGTGTGGCGGTGATTAAGGACACTGTAACAGGTGTGGGGGTGATCGTGGACCATATTACTGTTTTGGCAGTAATCAGGGGCACTGTAACTTGTGTGGCGGTGATTAGGAACAATATTATATTATTATATATATACAATATTATATTATATCACTGCTATATATATATATATATATATATATATATATATATATATACAGTGGCTTGCGAAAGTATTCGGCCCCCTTGAACTTTTCAACCTTTTGCCACATGTCAGGCTTCAAACATAAAGATATAAAATTTTAATTTTTTGTGAAGAATCACCAACAAGTGGGACACAATTGTGAAGTGGAACGAAATCTATTGGATATTTTAAACTTTTTTAGCAATTAAAAAACTGAAAAGTGGTGCGTGCAAAATTATTCGGCCCCTTTACTTTCAGTGCAGAAAACTCACTCCAGAAGTTCAGCGAGGATCTCTGAATGATCCAATGTTGTCCTAAATGACTGATGGTGATAAATAGAATCCACCTGTGTGTAATCAAGTCTCTGTATAAATGCACCTGCTCTGTGATAGTCTCAGGGTTCTGTTGAAAGTGCAGAGAGCATCATGAAGACCAAGGAACACACCAGGCAGGTCCGTAATACTGTTGTGGAGAAGTTTAAAGCCGGATTTGGATACAAAAAGATTTCCCAAGCTTTAAACATCCCAAGGAGCACTGTGCAAGCGATCATTTTGAAATGGAAGGAGTATCAGACCACTGCAAATCTACCAAGACCTGGCTGTCCCTCTAAACTTTCAGCTCAGACAAGGAGAAGACTGATCAGAGATGCAGCCAAGAGGCCCATGATCACTCTGGATGAACTGCAGAGAACTACAGCTGAGGTGGGAGAGTCTGTCCATAGGACAACAATCAGTTGTACACTGCACAAATCTGGCCTTTATGGAAGAGTGGCAAGAAGAAAGCCATTTCTCAAAGATATCCATAAAAAGTCTCGTCTAAAGTTTGCCACAAGCCACCTGGGAGACACACCAAACATGTGGAAGAAGGTGCTCTGGTCCGATGAAACCAAAATCGAACTTTTTGGCCACAATGCAAAACGATATGTTTGACGTAAAAGCAACACAGCTCATCACACTCAACACACCATCCCCACTGTCAAACATGGTGGTGGCAGCATCATGGTTTGGGCCTGCTTTTCTTCAGCAGGGACAGGGAAGATGGTTAAAATTGAGGGGAAGATGGATGCAGCCAAATACAGGACCATTCTGGATGAAAACCTGTTGGAGTCTGCAAAAGACCTGAAACTGGGACGGAGATTTACCTTCCAACAAGACAATGATCCCAAACATACAGCAAAATCTACAAAGGAATGGTTCACAAATAAATGTATCCAGGTGTTATGCCGCGTACACACGGTCGTACTTTTCGTCTACAAAAGTCCAACGGACGCTGACGGACTAAAGCTGGCTGGTAATCCGATCGTGTGTGGGCTTCTCCGGACTTTCAACGTACTTTTTTAGCCTCAAATCCGACGTACTTTAGATTTGAAACATGCTTCAAATCTTTACTTCGTAACTACGACGGACCCCGAAATCCGCTCGTCTGTGTGCTAGTCCGACGGACAAAAAGCCACGCTAGGGCACCTATTGGCTACTGGCTATGAACTTCCTTATTTTAGTCCAGTGTACGTCATCACGTACGAATCCGTCGGACTTTTGTGTGGTCGTGTGTAGGCAAGTCCGTTCGTTAGAAAGTATGCCGCAAGTCCGCCGCAAGTCTGCCGAAAGTCTGCCGGAAGTCTGTCGGACAGGCTGTCTGACTTTTGTAGACGAAAAGTCCGACCGTGTGTACGCGGCATTAGAATGGCCAAGTCAAAGTCCAGACCTGAATCCAATGGAGAATCTGTGGAAAGAGCTGAAAACTGCTGTTCACAAACGCTCTCCATCCAACCTCACTGAGCTCGAGCTGTTTTGCAAGGAAGAATGGGCAAGAATTTCAGTCTCTCGATGTGCAAAACTGATAGAGACATACCCCAAGCGACTTGCAGCTGTAATTGCAGCAAAAGGTGGCTCTACAAAGTATTAACGCAAGGGGGCCGAATAATTTTGCACGCCCCACTTTTCATTTTTTTATTAGTTAAAAAAGTTTCAAAAATCCAAAAGATTTCGTTCCACTTCACAATTGTGTCCCACTTGTTGGTGATTCTTCACAAAAAATAAAAATGTTATATCTTTATGTTTGAAGCCTGAAATGTGACAACAGGTTGAAAAGTTCAAGGGGGCCGAATACTTTCGCAAGCCACTGTATAGATCTAGATATATATATATATATATATATATATATATATATATATATACACAGGGAGAGACAAATAATTCCACAGTGGCGCACTAAATTAATCTAAAAAAATCCTAAATATTAATATTGTGAGATGATCAACATAAAACACCCATACATAATAAAAAGTGTCCATATGGCATATCCAAAAAATATATATGCTCCAACATACTGTATGCAAATCAATATGGTTATACAGTCCAACTTAAAGTAGTGAAAAAATAATGAAACAAAATATCCTTGATCCATCAAAATCCTTCACCAAAGTGATGTGTGCCAATTCCACTCCCTTAAGAATAAAGCTCACCAGATGCTGTTGCCATTCACTCTCGTGTCTGGCAAATATTGCCTTATTAGATGTTATTGAAGAGCCGCTTTTACATGCCAATCTCTATCCAGATTAATAAATGGGGATAGTGGGGATAGAAATTGAGACAGAGCCTCCAATATTGTAAAAACACCTTAAGGTAATCGGTTTATTAAAAGTAATGCACTTAGATCATAAAAGATTCAAAATTGCCTTGTTAAAATTCTAAACATGCCAGGCGACTCAGTGTTGCGATCTCCTCATAGCTTCCTTCATACACATGGAGTCACCGTCTCAGCATTGCCGTGTAGCCACCTACTGACGCATTTCGTCACTTCGGACTTCATCATAGGGGGTGGAGACATGGCACAGCAACAAAGCTTAAGTATTTCCCTTCTCATCACTTCAACTCATAGGGAGCAAATTTGGTGGACTTTTAAGTCAATGGACATGGACCACAGCAATATTGTTCATCTGTCCAATTAACCCACCTTCTGCCAGTTAAAAATGTAATTATAAACTATAAATGATAAAATATTCACAACCGGCTAGATGGTTAACAGCTGCATGCACATTACTGTGTCTCACCATACTTCACCAATACAGGCGGTCCACCGATTTACAAACAAGATGGGGTCTGTAGGTTCTTAAGTTGAATCTGTTTGTAAGTCGGAACAGGTACATTTTTTAAGTGTAGCTGCAGCCAAAAAAAATATTTTTAAGATTTTGGATAGCATAGGGAAGGTTTACCACCCCTGTAATGTTTGATTTGCTGTCTGTGCCCCAGTTCAGAAGATTTCACCTCACTTTCTGTCTCTGTCACAATTGGATTTTAAAAATTTTTGGTTGTTGTGGGAAACAAGCCTTGGTGGTAAAGCTTCAGTGGAGATACCTTTTTACCATGATAATTCTTACAGGAGTGAATTTCCCTTCCTAGGGGTAGATTTCCTCTCACTTCTGGTTGTCTCCCTCCGTTTGTACATATGAGACATTAGTAAGTCGGATGTTTGTTACCCGGGGACCGCCTGTATAACACACTACTCATGTGGGAATTAAAATGGACTGACCTAATCGTCCAACTGTTCCATTAACCCCACATTGACTAAGAGAGTCTGAAATAACCATCAAATGCTGCAGGAGGAGACAAATAGTCTCTCCAATTCTAAAATCCACAGCACGCAATATATAAAATTTAATAAAATAATGGTAAATACCGAATCTCAGATTCATTGCCATTACCAATTTAAGGTTTGGAGGAGTGATACTATTGCTTTTACAAACTTGATTAAAATATATTAATTCACAATCTATATAAAATATCCCTAAATTATATATATATAGATATACATATCTATATATATCTCTATATATCTATATAGATATATAGAGATATATATAGATTTATAAATCTATATATATCTCTATATATCTATAGCGATATATATAATATCTTTATCTCATCTCCAAAAATAAAAAATAAAATAAGGTATATCCTCAAAATATTCAGTTAGAACACGACTAATAAGTATTAATCATTAATAATCACTAATAAAGCAGTTAATGTCCAGTTCGATGTTTAACCACTCAGGGCTCATCGTCTGTAATAAATTAATCCACTTTGTTCCCCTTCTGGAGAACCAGCAATGCTTATGGATGGCAGAATAATCCACTTATTATGGGAGCAGCCCCCAAAGGAGGAGACATCCATTCAAATGGGGAAGAATGTATGGAGGTTTCCTCCACTATTAAACCTCCTATATGACCAAATAGCACCATTGTACCTAACAATAAAAATAAAAATAAGAATAAGAATAACCCCCAAAAAGGGAAGTAAGGGTATGATTCCACAATACCAAACTCAACCCCCTCTCACCCCGAATTGGAGTGTTCCTACACATTCTAATGGATATACATCCAGTCCGGGATGAGATTTTGGATGGAGAGGTCATCCACAAAGAGGTCAACCTAGAGGACAACCACAAAGAGGTCATAATGGTTGAGGATATGTTTATCCAGAACCATACCAACCTATAACCATTACCAACCCTTCTCAGACTATAGAGATCCTAATCATTACCCTAGCCCTACCAATCCCTATTTTTTAGGGAGAGGAAGGGGGAGAAGAAGAGCAAGGAACAGACCATTCAATTATGCACATCAAAGAGAAAGAGGGAGAGGAGGAGATATGGGAAGACAAGGAAAGGTTGTAGAGCAGGGAGAAAACTCCAATCCAAAAAAAAAACACAGAAGGGATTAGATAATAGAAATCAAGGTATTTCAGCCTCAGAAGATTTTATCCCCTTCCTGACCAGGGCACTTTTTGCTGTGTCGCTTTAACTGACAATTGCGCGGTTGTGCTACGTTGCACCCAAACAAAATTGACGTCCTTTTTTTCCCACAAATAGAGCTTTCTTTTGGTGGTATTTGATCACCTCTGCAGTTTTTATTTTTTGTACTATAAACAAAAAAAGAGCGACAATTTTGAAAAAAAAACCCACAATATTTTGCACTTTTTGCTATAATAAATATCCCCCAAAAATATTAAAAAAAAATATTTTTTTCCTCAGTTTAGGCAGATTTGTATTCTTCTACATATTTTTGAAAAAAAAAAAAATCGCAATAAGCGTATATTAATTGGTTTGCGCAAAAGTTATAGCGTCTACAAATAGGGGATAGTTTTATGGCATTTTTCTTATTAATTTTTTTTTTACTAGTAATGGTGGCGATCTGCGATTTTTATAGGGACTGCGACATTATGGCGGACACATTGGACACTTTTGACATATTTTTGGGACCATTGGCATCTATACAGTGATCAGTGCTATAAAAATGCACTGATTACTGTAAAAATGTCACTGGTAGGGAAGGGGTTATCCACTAGGGGGCGATTAAGGGGTTAATTATGTTCCCTCTCTGTGTTCTAACTGAAGGGGGGATGGAACTGTCTAGGGGAGATGACAGATCACTGTTCATACTTTGTATGAACAGACGATCAGTCACTTCTCCCCTCAGAGAACCGGAAACTGTGTGTCTACACACACAGATCCCAGTTCTCGGTGTCTCAGCAGCGATCACGGGAGCCTGGCGGTGTTACATAACGTTGTTTCGCCCAGCCGTGCCATTCTGCCGCAGTAAAAAGTTACTCTGACCCCCAAAAGAATTACACATACTCAATTTGGGATTAAAATGTGCTCCAAGGAGAGCTATCAATAAGTTTAACACTTATGCCCCGTACACACGGGCGGATTTTCCGACAGAAAATGTGCGATCGGAGCGTGTTGTCAGAAATTCCGACCATGTGTGGGCTCCATCGGACTTTTTCCATCGGATTTTCCGACACACAAAGTTTGAGAGCAGGCTATAAAATTTTCCGTCAACAAAATCCGATCGCGTCAATTCCGACCGTGTGTGGACAATTCGGACGGACAAAGTGCCACGCATGCTCAGAAGAAATTCCGAGACAGAACAGCTTGGTCTGGTAAAATTAGCGTTCAGAATGGATACAGCACTTTCGTCACACTGCAATCTTTAAAATTGTTTAATACAGCGCACTCTCTTCTTCTTTATAATGCAGGAAGAACAAAGTAGTTTTGCTGCTGATATTCACACAGAGTTCTCACAAACTTCTTTCTTTCTTATTTATCGTGATTCCCTCAATATAGTATGAGTTGTCAAATCTGACCAAAAATCTATATAATTTTTTTTTGTGTTTTTTTTTGAAGCCTGATGTGATTTTTTTTTTTTTTTTATTTGTATTTTTTTCAAGGCTGATCTTGTTTTTTTTTTTTTTTTTAGTTATTTAACATCCACAATATTTTTGTGTGTGTTTTGTGTGTCAAGTTACCACCACACCATTATTATCTTGTATTATTTAATCTCAAGGAGGTTGCTTGGTGTTGGTGTCCCTTGTTAATTTCACATTGTACTTTAGAAATGTACCTGAATCCTCACAAACAAACTGTCCTTTTTGAAGGAAAACACACATGGGCGAGTCTAATTGAAACCAAAAAACCTTTATTAAGGGCTCAGAACCAAACAAAGAGGGAGGCAACGCTGGAGAAACAGCAGATGTTGGTGAAGCCTTTGACCCCCAGGGCAGACATCAATTATTTTACTGCAAAATTGGTGGCCTGAGGAGTCCATATATAAGGGAGTGCAGTCTGGTCCAGAAGTCCCAGAGATCATGAAAGCAGCAGATGACATCTGTGTCTCCAGGCTGTGGTCATACAAGAGACTGCATCTTTTGCCAGACCAGACTGAACCCAGGGTCATCACTCTCTGGTCTTCCTTCCACGCTTCCTTCCACGCTGTGGCTGTGGTGGTGTAGTTGTGGCAGGAGGAGGAGGAGGATGTTCCAACTCAATCACGTGGGTATTGGGAGTAATTTCACCCCTCACCCCCTTAGTTAAGACTTTATAAAGAAGGTCCTCACACAGCTGGCGTTGGCCCTCCTGCATGCCTTGCAGTTTGGTGGTAGCCATGCAGGCAAATTCGTGATAATAAAACTAAAGCACTTTATGGATTCTAATAGTGAAATAATTAAAACTTGTGAAAAATGCGCATTTATATGGTGATTTAAAATTCCTCAATCCAAATAATATGTGCTAATATGCGGTGAATTACAATTCGGTGATTTAAATTTCTCAGTCCAAATAATGTGTGCTATTATTACACTAAAATATGCTTTCACATGCACAAATAAAATATTGTGTATAAAGCTGCACCTTTATTCAGTGCTCTGATGCCACTAATAAAAAAATGTGGGTTTTGTGATAAAAAATGTGCGCTAAATATGCTGCTGCTTTAGTGCAATAAAAATAAATTGAATTATATGGTTGTGCTATAATTACTTAAATAATGAAGTTATCATGAATAAATCATAGCAAATATAGTCCATAGAAACAACCTTGCAGTAGTCCTAGGAAAATGACAGGTCCACATACTGCATTATGAAATGTTAAAACAAATGTGGTGTGGGATACAGATAAGTCAAAGGAAACTCAGGTTGAATGAATATCTCCTTTAAAGTGTAGTTCAACATGTGTTACGATTGCATTCTCTGTCAGCTCACTGTTTATGTTGATAATCCGCTGTTGATCGTCTCCGGTAATGTATTTCGATCATGCAATCAAAAACAGAGAAACATTCATTGCGCAATGTACTTTAACTATTCTCTTAGTGATAAACTGGATGCACTCACTTGAATCAAAGGCCTCTTCAGGAGTGGGGGTGGCTCTGAGGGAAGCAGAAGCCTCCTGAATGAGCCTGAGTGCTGAATCCTGCACGTGTCTCCCCTTCCTGGGTCTTTTGGTTGGAAGGCGGAGGGGAGGGACCTGTGATTCGGTCAGGCTCCTACTGGGCCCGGCCTTCTCCTGGCTGCCACTTAGCCCTGCCTCCTCCTGGCTGCCACTTACCCCCGCCTCCTCCTAGCTGCCACATTCCACAGCCTCCTCCTGGCTGCCACATTCCAGAGCCTCGTCCTGGCTGAGGTCTTCCTGTGTATGAAAAAGGGACATCATTTTAGTTTTTACTTCATCAATCACACACAATTTTCATCTCATGACTGTTGCAAATTGAATGTTAACAAATATAAAAGACTATCATTCTAAGCCCAGCAGTTTTCATTCTTGTCCCAATTATTTTTGCCCACTACTGTCTATTGATATGTAAAACACTTTATTAAATCATCAATTAGTGATCAATAATAACATCTAGTAAAGATCATTTCTTTATTGACCAGAAATCTGTAGAACAATGCTATACCTGGCTCAAGCTGGGCTCCTTCACTTCTTCCTGGCTGGAAGTCCCAGGTTGGACATCGGAATCCTCAGCTGGGGTGGAAGGAAGAGTGGAAGGAAGGGTTGAGAGGTATTCCCTGACTCCAGTCTGGTCTGACAGAAAACGAAGTCTCTCATAGTACCACAGCCTGGGTACATAAATGTCATCTGCTCCTGCTCCTGATCTCTGGGAATCCGTGACCTTCTTGCGCTCCCTAAGATAAGTGCTCCTCAGGCCACCAATTTTGGCTCTTAAATAAGAGATGGTTGCTGTGGGGACCACTGGCTTTACCAACTCCAGCAGTTTCTCCAGCGCTCTCTGCCACTTTTGTTTATGATTATAATGTGGATGTTTCACCTGCCACAGACAAGGCAGCTCCCTGTACTTGTCTATGAACAGGGGGAGGAAGTTGTGGTCATTGAAGCCATCCATTTTCTCTGCAAGACACAACACAAGACAAACCCTAATGTCAGGCAAAACTCTCCTAATATTGTTACAATATAGGCCTCAATCTAGAAGCAGTATAGGCCCAAGTTTAGATCTTACCTTCGTTATCACGATCGACGCCTCCGATACTCCTTCCTCCGCTCACAGATCGTACGTACTATGCACACGTGTTACGCTTTATACACACTGCGCTTGCTTGAAACTCCGCCCACCCCTGATGTTCTTTCTATTCTACTCCCCGCCCCTTCTTGTTCGGCACAGTGGGGGAAGAGCACTTGGCAGACACACAGCAGGTGCGTGCTAATTACAGCAACGAGGAGGAGGGGGAGGAAAGCCTGGAGCCAGAAACGTCCCGATCCAGAAGGAGATGATTTAAGGCATCAAATATGTCCTTTGGGGAGATGTTGGAGATGGTCGACATCCTGAAGAGGGCCGACTATGACGGGAAGTATGGACCCTATCCCAACCCCAATGTCAGAAAGGCCAAGATCATGGCGAAAGTGGTCTAGAGTCTGCACCGGAATTTCGGGGTATGACGATCGAAAGATCAGCTCAGGAAGCGGTGGTCGGACCTCAAATTAAGAGAGCACGAGCAGTACAGAAAGATCCGGAGAGTGCTGCAAAAAAGTAAGTAGTTGTGCTGTATTCCTATTCTTTATGTTTATTACGTTCATGCTGCTCCATGTGCTTTTCTTAACTGTTATCCAGTTTAAAATGGCAACTTTCATGTTCATGGGCACATTATTCGTTCGTATAAAACATTGTTCGTTCGGCCTAGAAAACACCATTGTTTTGGCCATATACATTTGCCCACATTTTTTATGGCCTACTTGTCTGCAAATAATTTGGTTGGGTAGCAGTTTTCATATCTGGACGCTGGAGCTCTAGTGTGGGACACAAGAACACCCTTTTTATTAGGGGGTCCCACACAGGTGCTCCAGTGTATACTATAGGGGTGTCTCCATCTGTGAAGCTTGTACAAAACAGGTAAAGTATTAAAGCTTGACAAAGGACACTAAAAATTCTACATCTTGGAACTCTGCCAAAACAGACAATTGTACCCCACTTCCAAGCAATGCTTCATATTCCTATTTCTGCCATGAAATATCTGTGTGCTAAGTATACTTATTTTTTTTTTACATAGGGGATAAAAGACTCGGAGGACACCCCTCATCCGAGGAGACCACAGACCCCCCACCTCTGGAAGAAGGGGAAATCCACCCAAGCCAAGCAGAGCAGGAGGAGGAAGACGTGGTGGAAGTTGGCACCACAACAGGTGAGTGTCTGCGACCACAGGCTCAGGTAAGAGATGGATGCCGGCATATTTATAATACATGGTATGTTTTTGTTTCTATCTTTTTAGGTGATCGTGATGTTGGGGATCCAGGGCATTTCACCTCGGATAGTGCACAGATCCTGATCGGATAAAAACAATCAATCAACAAAAAAAAAAATAGTCATTTTGCACATAAACAGGGAAAACAGATTAGACACAAACATTCTTGGCCAACATCAAGATAACATTTATTTGAGGGAGTTTTTAAAGACCAAAGTATAAGGTACACCTATCAGATTCCCCCCCTCCCCCTCATGGGCCATTTCTAACATTTTAGGGGGGGGGGGCTCTTGGACAGTTAACCCTCTCTACTTCATTGATTCATAAATAATGGGTATTACTTTGGCCAGCCCCTCCTTAGTTACACTATTGGCAGCCCACTGGACAGGTAAGAAGTGTCATAATACAAGATATAAATACACACTGTACACATTTGACCACATTTGGAAATTCTACTATTACCTATCAAGATAATAATAGGATACAAAAACTTTAAACAGTACCATTTGAAAGTATACAGGCAGGCCCTTGCACTACATGCTTTGGGGAATTCATCCATAAATCTGGCCACAAAAGAGATGGGTATAGTGTGTATGGGTTTACACGAGGTGAATATAGGGCCAGGAGACCATACTGGGGAGGTAAGTGAAGGCAAATATGTATGAAGGACAAAAAAATAATTACATAAAAATCCGGCATGCATGAGGACAAAGGGGCCATTCACAGCATATTCCAATCATGGTAATTAGGGAATGAGGAAAGCAATACAATATATTAGCAAACATTAAATACAATAAAATGTGAAATTAAAAATCTTACCTTAATATACTCCTTCTGCAGGACCTGTATGATGGCAGAACAGGTCTCTGGGATAATGATCCCCAGAGCCTGGGGGGAGATGCCTGTTGAGAACTTCAAGTCCTGCAGGCTTCTCCCCGTCGCCAAGTACTGCAGGGTGGCGACGAGCCTCTGCTCCGGAGTGATGGCTTGCCTCATGTAGGTATCCTGCCTGCTGATATAAGGGGTCAGCAAAGCCAACAAACTGTGAAATACGGGGTCTGTCTTCCTTAGAAAGTTCCTGAAATCATCAGGATTATTCTCACGGATCTCACGGAGCAAAGGCATATGACAGAACTGGTCACGCTGGAGCAACCAATTCTTGGTCCATGAACTCTTCCCCACCCTGTTCATGGACTGGACTTGTGTCAGGGTCAGGACCCAACACCAAGCCCCCACACAGCACGAACTCTACGAGGAGTATGTATACGCAACATGGCTAGAAAATGGTCGGCTACTCAGAACGAAGTAACAGAACGCACTGAAGAACAGCAAGGCCTGTGAAGAGCGACCTGAAAAACAGTAACGAACAAACAAGAACACTGACAAGAGTCAATGGTACTCGCTGCACGCACTGAAGAGCAGATACAAACCCACAAGCACAAACTGAACAGCAAAAAACGATCTGAAAACCACGAGTCTGAAAAAGCGCGAATCGTCTCTCACCAAACTTTTACTAACACGAGATTAGCAAAAGGAGCCCAAAGGGTGCCGCGCTTGGTTCTGAACTGGCCTTTTCTAGTCTCGTCGTACGTGGTGTACGTCACTGCGTTCTTGGTGATCAGAAATTCCGACAATTTTGTGCGACCGTGTGTACGCAAAACAAGTTTGAGCCAACATCCGTCAGAAAAAGGCGAGGTGGTCCGTTTCTGACCAGCGGCGATCTGAGATGAGGGGGAGACCATCCGTTCATGGCCCCCCCCTCGCGATCGCCACCGGCCAATCAAATCATTCCTTTGCTGCTGTATGCTAAACAGCAGCAAAGGAAATGATGTCATCTCTCCTCGGCTTGGTATTTTCCGGTCCGGCGCCGAGGAGAGAAGACTTCAATGTGAGTGCACAACACACACACAGTAGAACATGCCAGGCACACAAAACACCCCCCTTTACCCCCTGATCCACCCCAGAACACCCCCTAATCACCCCTCCCCCCCCCCCCCGTCACACTGACACCAAGCAGTTTTTTTTTTTTTTTTTTCTGATTACTGCATGGTGTCAGTTTTTGACAGTTAGTGTGTTAGGGCCTCCTATCCCCTAACCCCCCTAATAAAGTTTAAACCCCTTGATCACCCCCTGTCGCCAGTGTCACTAAGCGATCATTTTTCTGATCGCTGTATTAGTGTCACTGGTGACGCTAGTTAGGGAGGTAAATATTTAGGTTCGCCGTCAGCGTTTTATAGCGACAGGGACCCCCATATACTACCTAATAAATGTTTTAACCCCTTGATTGCTCCCTAGTTAACCCTTTCACCACTGATCACCGTATAACTGTTACGGGTGACGCTGGTTAGTTTGTTTATTTTTTATAGTGTCAGGGCACCCACCGTTTATTACCGAATAAAGGTTTAGCCCCCTGATCGCCCGACGGTAATATGCGTCGCCCCAGGCAGGGTCAGATTAGCGCCAGTACCGCTAACACCCACGCACGCAGCATACGCCTCCCTTAGTGGTATAGTATCTGTACGGATCAATATCTGATCCGATCAGATCTATAATAGCGTCCCCAGCAGTTTAGGGTTCCCAAAAACGCAGTGTTAGTGGGATCAGCCCAGATACCTGCTAGCACCTGCGTTTTGCCCCTCCGCCCGGCCCAGCCCAGCCCACCCAAATGCAGTATCAATCAATCACTGTCACTTACAAAACACTAAACGCATAACTGCAGCGTTCACAGAGTCAGGCCTGATCCCTGCGATCGCTAAAAGTTTTTTTGGTAGCATTTTGGTGAACTGGCAAGCACCAGCCCCAGGCAGCGTCAGGTTAGCGCCAGTACCGCTAAAACCCACGCACGCACCGTACACCTCCCTTAGTGGTATAGTATCTGTTCGGATCAATATCTGATCCGATCAGATCTATACTAGCGTCCCCAGCAGTTTAGGGTTCCCAAAAACGCAGTGTTAGTGGGATCAGCCCAGATACCTGCTAGCACCTGCGTTTTGCCCCTCCGCCCAGCCCACCCAAGTGCAGTATCGATCGATCACTGTCACTTACAAAACACTAAACACATAACTGCAGCGTTCGCAGAGTCAGTCCTTATCCCTGCGATCGCTAACAGTTTTTTTGGTAGCATTTTGGTGAACTGGCAAGCACCAGCCCCAGGCAGCGTCAGGTTAGCGCCAGTACCGCTAACACCTGGGTGTTAGCGCCAGTACCGCTAACACCCACGCACGCACCGTACACCTCCCTTAGTGGTATAGTATCTGATCGGATCAATATCTGATCCGATCAGATCTATACTAGCGTCCCCAGCAGTTTAGGGTTCGCAAAAATGCAGTGTTAGTGGGATCAGCCCAGATACCTGCTAGCACCTGCGTTTTGCCCCTCCGCCCAGCCCACCCAAGTGCCGTATCGATCGATCACTGTCACTTACAAAACACTAAACACATAACTGCAGCGTTTGCAGAGTCAGTCCTGATCCCTGCGAGCGCTAACAGTTTTTTTGGTAGCGTTTTGGTGAACTGGCAAGCACCAGCCCCAGGCAGCGTCAGGTTAGCGCCAGTACCGCTAACACCCACGCACGCAGCATACACCTCCCTTAGTGGTATAGTATCTGAACGGATCAATATCTGATCCGATCAGATCTATACTAGTGTCCCCAGCAGTTTAGGGTTCCCAAAAACGCAGTGGTAGCAGGGATCAGCCCAGATACCTGCTAGCACCTGCGTTTTGCCCCTCCGCCCGGCCCAGCCCAGCCCACCCAAGTGCAGTATCGATCGATCACTGTCACTTACAAAACACTAAACGCATAACTGCAGCGTTCGCAGAGTCAGGCCTGATCCCTGCGATCACTAACAGTTTTTTTGGTAGCGTTTTGGTGAACTGGCAAGCACAAGTGGCCTAGTACACCCCGGTTGTAGTCAAACCAGCATTGCAGTAACACTTGGTGACGTGACGAGTCCCATAAGTGCAGTTCAAGCTGGTGAGGTGTCAAGCACAAGTAGTGTCCCGCTGCCACCAAGAAGAAGACAAACACAGGCCCGTCGTGCCCATAGTGCCCTTCCTGCTGCATTCGCCAATCCTAATTGGGAACCCACCACTTCTGCAGCGCCCGTACTTCCCCCATTCACATCCCCAACCAAATGCAGTCGGCTGCATGAGAGGCATTTTCTTTATGTCCTCCCGAGTACCCCTACCCAACGAACCCCCCAAAAAAGATGTCGTGTCTGCAGCAAGCGCAGATATAGGCGTGACACCCGCTATTATTGTCCTGACAATCCTGGTCTTTGCATTGGTGAATGTTTTGAACGCTACCATTCACTAGTTGAGTAGGGTACAGCATTGCACAGACTAGGCACACTTTCACAGGGTCTCCCAAGATGCCATCGCATTTTGAGAGACCCGAACCTGGAACCGGTTACAGTTATAAAAGTTAGTTACAAAAAAAAGTGTAAAAAAAAATATATATATATATATAAAATTAAAAAAAATAGTTGTCGTTTTATTGTTCTCTCTCTATTCTCTCTCTATTGTTCTGCTCTTTTTTACTGTATTCTATTCTGCAATGTTTTATTGTTATTATGTTTTATCATGTTTGCTTTTCAGGTATGCAATTTTTTATACTTTACCGTTTACTGTGTTTTATTGTTAACCATTTTTTTGTCTTCAGGTACGCCATTCACGACTTTGAGTGGTTATACCAGAATGATGCCTGCAGGTTTAGGTATCATCTTGGTATCATTCTTTTCAGCCAGTGGTCGGCTTTCATGTAAAAGCAATCCTAGCGGCTAATTAGCCTGTAGACTGCTTTTACAAGCAGTGGGAGGGAATGCCCCCCCACCGTCTTCCGTGTTTTTCTCTGGCTCTCCTGTCTCAACAGGGAACCTGAGAATGCAGCCGGTGATTCAGCCAGCTGACCATAGAGCTGATCAGAGACCAGAGTGGCTCCAAACATCTCTATGGCCTAAGAAACTGGAAGCTACGAGCATTTCATGACTTAGATTTCGCCGGATGTAAACAGCGCCATTGGGAAATTGGGAAAGCATTTTATCACACCGATCTTGGTGTGGTCAGATGCTTTGAGGGCAGAGGAGAGATCTAGGGTCTAATAGACCCCAATTTTTTCAAAAAAGAGTACCTGTCACTACCTATTGCTATCATAGGAGATATTTACATTCCCCGAGATAACAATAAAAATGATTAATAAAAAAAAAAATGAAAGGAACAGTTTAAAAATAAGATAAAAAAGCAAAAAAATAATAAAGAAAAAAAAAAAAAAAAGCACCCCTGTCCCTCCCTGCTCTCGCGCAAAGGCGAACGCAAGCGTCGGTCTGGCTTCAAATGTAAACAGCAATTGCACCATGCATGTGAGGTGTCACCGCGAACGTCAGATCGAGGGCAGTAATTTTAGCAGTAGATCTCCTCTGTAAATCTAAAGTGGTAACCTGTAAGGCTTTTAAAGGCTTTTAAAAATGTATTTAGTTTGTCGCCACTGCACGTTTGTGCGCAATTTTAAAGCATGTCATGTTTGGTATCCATGTACTCGGCCTAAGATCATCTTTTTTATTTCATCAAACATTTGGGCAATATAGTGTGTTTTAGTGCATTAAAATTTAAAAAAGTGTGTTTTTTCCCCAAAAAATGCGTTTGAAAAATCGCTGCGCAAATACTGTTGGAAAAAAAAATTAAACACCCACCATTTTAATCTGTAGGGCATTTGCTTTAAAAAAATATATAATGTTTGGGGGTTCAAAGTAATTTTCTTGCAAAAAAAAAAAAATTTTTCATGTAAACAAAAAGTGTCAGAAAGGGCTTTGTCTTCAAGTGGTTAGAAGAGTGGATGATATGTGACATAATCTTCTAAATGTTGTGCATAAAATGCCAGGACAGTTCAAAACCCCCCTAAATGACCCCATTTTGGAAAGTAGACACCCCAAGTCATGTCGAGTCCATGGAATATTTTATATTGTGACACAAGTTGCGGGAAAGAGACAAATTTTTTTTTTTGCACAAAGTTGTCACTAAATGATATATTGCTCAAACATGCCATGGGAATATGTGAAATTACACCCCAAAATACATTCTGTTGCTTCTCCTGAGTACGGGGATACCACATGTGTGAGACTTTTTGGGAGCCTAGCCACGTACGGGACCCCGAAAACCAAGCACCACCTTCAGGCTTTCTAAGGGCGTAAATTTTTGATTTCACTCTTCACTGCCTATCACAGTTTTGGATGCCATGGAATGCCCAGGTGGCACAAACCCCCCCAAATGACCACATTTTGGAAAATAGACACCCCAAGCTATTTGCTGAGAGGTATAGTGAGTATTTTGCAGACCTCACTTTTTGTCACAAAGTTTTGAAAATTTAAAAAAGAAAAAAAAATGTTTTTTCTTGTCTTTCTTCATTTTCAAAAACAAATGTGTCACTTTCCCGCAACTTGTGTCAAAAAATAAAATTTTCCATGTACTCAACATGCCTCTCAGCAAATAGTTTGGGGTGTCTACTTTCCAAAATGGGGTCATTTCGGGGCATTTTATGGCCTTCAAAACTGTGATAGGTAGTGAGGAGTGCAATCAAAAATGTATGCCCTTAGAAATCCTGAAGGCAGTGATTGGTTTTCGGGCCCCGTACATGTCTAGGCTCCCAAAAAGTCCCACACATGTGGTATCCCCGTACTCAGGAGAAGCAATTGAATGTATTTTGGGGTGCAATTCCACATAGGCCCATGGCCTGTGTGAGCAATATATCATTTAGTGACAACTTTTTGTAAATATTTTTTTTTGTCATTATTCAATTACTTGGGTCAAAAAAATAAATATTCAATGGGTTCAACATGCCTCTCAGCAATTTCCTTGGGGTGTCTACTTTCCAAAATGGGGTCATTTGGGGGGGGGGGGGTTTGTACTGCCCTGCCATTTTAGCACCTCAAGAAATGACATAGGCAGTCATAAACTAAAAGCTGTGTAAATTCCAGAAAATGTACCCTAGTTTGTAGACGCTATAACTTTTGCGCAAACCAATAAATATACGCTTATTGACATTTTTTTTACCAAAGACATGTGGCCGAATACATTTTGGCCTAAATGTATGACTAAAATTGAGTTTATTGGATTTTTTTAATAACAAAAAGTAGAAAATATCATTTTTTTTCAAAATTTTCGGTCTTTTTCCATTTATAGCGCAAAAAATAAAAACGGCAGAGGTGATCAAATACCATCAAAAAAAAGCTCTATTTGTGGGAAGAAAAGGACGCAAATTTCGTTTGGGTACAGCATTGCATGACCGCGCAATTAGCAGTTAAAGCGATGCAGTGCCAAATTGGAAAAAGTCCTCTGGTCCTTAGGCAGCATAATGGTCCGAGGCTAAAGTGGTTAATCAAAGACATATTAGAGAGTGAATAGAATCTCTTTAAAAATGCAAATAGATTATTGTGCGACCTGCAGACAAAGGAGGAGGTGTTGTTATCCTTGATAAAGAGTTCTACCATCAACAGATGACAGAAATGCTCTCTGATGAATGCACGTACAACAAATTACGAAAAGATCCCACATAAGCTTATAAAGATCAATTGACACGTTTAGTAGAGTATGGTTATTAAACGTATGTGTTAAATAAAAAAAGAAAGAAAATACTTGGTCCCTAGTGTGTGTAGAATCCCTATAATATACATTTTACCAAAAGTGCATAAAGATGCTAATTGTCTTCCAGCTCGCCCCATTAATGGGATAGGCTCAGTGACAGGGAGACTGGGTAAATAAATTGACAGGTTTTTACAACCCAGTGTCTTGAATAGGGATGAGCTTCGTGTTCGAGTCTAACCCATGTTCGACTCAAACATCGTATGTTCGCCCGTTTGTCGAATTACGAATGATATGGGCCGTTCGCGCCAAATTCGAGTGGCGCGTCACGGCCCATAATTCACTGCGGCATCGCAGTGTATTGCTGGCTGATGATTGGTCAAGCGTGCACAATGACCCACATGCTTGGCCAATCACAGCGCCGCCTGTACAGAAAGCCGTAATTGGCCAAAGCCAGGGTGGCTTTGGCCAATTATGGCTCAGGGGGTTTAGTACACACCCCACACTATATAAGGCCGCCTGCTTGGTGGCCTTGTGTAGTGTGTTGCGGCGGCGGAGAGATAGACAGAGAGACAGTGTCATTTGATTTAAGTTAGATAGAGTAGGCAGGCGAGTCAGATAGCTGCACTTACAGTGTATTGTGTATATACTGTATATACATCCTAGGTGTTGTATAAATATATATATACACTGTATTCAGTTTAGCTAGATCCGTTCCTGTTATTCTCTTTTTACTGACAGGCAGGCAGGTGTTTTTACAGTATTTACAGCTACCTGAAGAAAATTGGTGGTGTTCTTCTGATCCTATTAGTATCGCAGGCAGCTGTAGTATTTACAAGTTAGTGTAGTGCATCCTCTGCACAGTGTGCACCTAAAGTTACCTGAAGAAAATTAGTGGTGTTCTTCTGATCCTATTAGTACAGTACCACAGGCAGCTGCAGTATTTACAAATTAATGTAGTGCGTCCTCTGCACAGTTTGCACCTAAAGCTACCTGAAGAAAATAGGTGGTGTTCTTCTGATCCTATTAGTACCGTAGGCATCTGTACTATTTACAAATTAGTGTAGTGCATCATCTGCACAGTGCGCACCTAAAGCTACCTGAAGAAAAATGGTGGTGTTCTTCTGATAATATTAGTATCGCAGGCAGCTGTAGTATTTACAAGTTAGTGTAGTGTGTCCTCTGCACAGTGTGCATCTAAAGCTACCTGAAGAAAATTTGTGGTGTTCTTCTGATCCTATTAGTACAGTACCACAGGCAGCTGCAGTATTTACAAATTACTGTAGTGTGTCCTCTGCACAGTGTGCACCTAAAGCTACCTGAAGAAAATTGGTGTTGTTCTTCTGATCCTATTAGTACAGTACCGCAGGCAGCTGCAGTATTTACAAGTTAGTGTAGCGTGCACCTAAAGCTACCTGAAGACAATTGCTGTTGTTCTGCTCCTATTAATACCACAGGCAGGCAGCTACAGTATTTACAGTTAGTGTACTGTGCCCTCTGCACAGTGTGCACCTAAAGCTACCTGAAGAAAATTTGTGGTGTTCTTCTGATCCTATTAGTACAGTACCACAGGCAGCTGCAATATTTACAAATTACTGTAGTGTGTCCTCTGCACAGTGTGCACCTAAAGCTACCTGAAGAAAATTGGTGTTGTTCTTCTGATCCTATTAGTACAGTACCGCAGGCAGCTGCAGTATTTACAAGTTAGTGTAGCGTGCACCTAAAGCTACCTGAAGACAATTGCTGTTGTTCTGCTCCTATTAATACCACAGGCAGGCAGCTACAGTATTTACAGTTAGTGTACTGTGTCCTCTGCACAGTGTGCACCTAAAGATACCTGAAGACAATTGCTGGTGTTCTCATACTAACAATACTACAGGCAGGCAGTTGATTCTGCTAGCTGCAGTATCAGTATATATATATACATCCCAGCTTTGTGCAGCTACATCTCACTGCAGGCCATTAATATGTCTGGAAGGCCAACAAGGAGAGGCAGACAGTCACAAGCTAATAAAAGAGGGCAAGCAGGCTCTGTGTCTAGAGGCAACAGTGCTGGTCGTGGAGACGGTGCATCCTCATCAGCACGTGGCCATGGGACATGCTTGTCCTTTTTTCGGCAGCTGGCCATGTTGAGCCTCAACATGTGGAAGACTTGGTAGAGTGGATGACCAAGCCGTCCTCATCCTCCTCATCCTCCTCATCCTCCTCATCCTCTCTCACCCAGGCTCAGGGTACTTTGTCTGGCAAAGCAGCTGCCAACGCGGCCTCTTCCCTCGGCTCAATGGCATCAGTCACTCCTTCCCTAGCCCCACCATGTCCTCCTGAGGAGTCCCTCGAACTGTTTGACCAAAGTGTTGGGTACATGCTCCAGCAGGATGCCCAGCATTTTGAAGGCTCCGATGATGGTACCCAGCTAGAGGAAGGCAGTAACGTGAGCCCAGAGAGAGGGGTGCCCAAGAAGGACAGCAATCTGGCAGTCATGTTCCCCCAGCTGCAGCATACTGCTAGGTTTGCTCCAGTGATGAGGAGGGATGAGATGATGAGGTCACTGACTCCACGTGGGTGCCTGATAGGAGAGAGGAGGAGGAGGAGGAGCAGGCACATCACCAACGAGACAGGATGCCCTCCAGGGGCCAGCTTAAGAGCAGCACACCGACTGCATCACACCGCAGAGCTCCGCATGTGTAGGGCGCTGCTGTCTCTGCGTAGTATTCCAAAATTCTTTGGTGTGGGCCTTTTTTGAGACGAGTGCATCAGATCCCACCGCTGCTATTTGCAACATATGTCTCAAGCATACCTCGTGTGGCCAAAACATCACCCGCTTGGGCACCACATGCTTGACCAGACATATGTCGACCTGCCATGCAGTTTGTTGGCAAGCGCACCTAAAAGAACAAAGTGGACCTCTACTTGCTCCTCATCAGCTGGGATCTCCAACCGCACTATACCTTCAGTCCCCTCTAAGACCTGCACTGAGAGGAATGAAAGTGTAGAATTAGGTGTGTTACAGCCAAGCACATGGGGGCAATCTGCTAACAGTACACCAACGTCAGATTGTACCAGGCAAATTTCCCTCCCCCAGCTGCTGCACCGCCGAAAGAAGTTCTGAAATAGAAATTTGGCTGTAAGCTATGCACACAGCCAAATCTCCTGTTTCTAAAAATAATAACAATTTTGTCTAATGATATAAATGCATGTTACCTTTTGAAAGTATGTCTGCCCTCTCGTTCCCCATCCCCTCCAGTAAACAGACATCAGCTCCTTCTTACATTCTCAGCCCAGCATGACTGCCTTTCTTCAGCTCGCATGCCCTTTTATTACCTCAAAAGCTTTCACAAACAGGAAGTGATGGTTCCAACAGCCAATCACTTCTTACATTGCAAGTGACATCACAGGAAATGAACACAGGATGTGAATGACCATATAAAGATGTAACAGGATGTGAGAACACAGAAACCTATCCAAAAGGGTCAAAAACAGAACCAATCAAAGACATGTATACATTCAAAATAGGAATACAGTAGTGATGTGTGCAGACGGTGGTGTGCAAAACCATGTGGCAAGCACATGGCTTTGAACACAACTGTGTGCACACTCCCGCTGTTACCAGTGATGCGAACCATACAAAACCATGGCTCAGTGGACCAAAATTTTCATATAGTTATGCTATAGTTCCCATGTACGCAGACATGTATGCTCGGAGTCATTAATGCAGTCGCCATGAGGTGGCCAAGCTCTTGATGAATGCATAATCTAACATCCCTAAAAGAGTAACAGATCTGCCGTGTCCACAGGAAGGTTTCCGCATCCAATGGTCTTCCACCAGCGTCTGTATGTGCGAATACGCTCACATGAGAGTATTGCAGCAAAACTAACACCTGGGGGGCATCTGATAATATACATTCATAACATTTTCCAGAACAGCTCCTCCTCTTTGTCATATCCTCCCATGTGTCCCTCGATGAATCTTGATCTTCTTCTTACACCTGGAAATGAATCAGTCCTTACAGTCCATATGAGTCCATAAAAAGGAAAACACGGCGACTCTGTTCTTCAGGAGGAATGACTTCTAGGGAGGTCACGACATGGTGAGCTGTAGTAATCGCCGGTTGGTTTGAGATCCTCTGTGTCTTGTACGTGGGTCGGGCTTCGGGGCATCTCATCAGGGAAGATGTGGTCATCTGCTCAGGCTCTGGTCACGCATCCAATCAGGCAACAGGAGCACCTCGTCATGGCATATAGAAGGAATAGAAACAAAAACAACATGAGTATATATACCCCTACTTCCTTCACTATGATCCGCTGCAAAATAAAATAATTAAATCCCCAACAATTCCCAAACCCTTACAAGGATTCCAACCTTCACTAGCTATAGCTCTGGCTTTGCCTTGTAGGGACCTAAACCTTATCCATATGGGCCTGAACTTTGTCACTAGTATCCCCGATCCAGATATAACAATCTTTTTTTATGAATTCCCATAAACTCCACTGGACTGTGGGAACTTCCCTGTAGCTTCAACAGTGCCATGAAACATCCCATCCTCAATGGATGAGAAATTGTTCAAGCGTTTCATAAGCTCAAGCCCCCACCGTGTACAATTAATTCCCTTCCAGCTGTCTCTGCCATTCTTACCTTCCCTTGCGCCATCAGATCCTCACGATCGGCCGTGACATAAGATGCTGGGACAAGTTTCACCAGCACACATGAACCTTTTGCCTTAGGGGAATTACCTTATAAGCTGCAGATCTGCATTAATATCAAACTACAGTTGAAGCACACTTGTGGGCTACCTAGTTATCCCGATACCAAAGCTGGCAAGAACCAGAGCTGTTGTTAAAATTATAATTAATTTTACCCTCTAGAAATGTTTTGTTAAGTTCCATTGACAGGTGTCTGTTTGGATTTTACTAGTCTGTCAAAACTCCTCACACCAATATGAACGTCACATATAGCATGTACTGCCATCATCGCTGGGTCACTAGTAGACCCGACCATATGTCCTGTTCTCTTTCTTAGCTAGTTGGGATAATACACTTTAAAAATATAAATAAACAAAGATACTCCTCATCCTTTTGGTGTAGTTGATCCACTTCTTGCAGTGGCTGGCGTGGTCTCATCCCTCAAGCTTCTTTACAATGACCCAGTCACCTGGTTGGAAAGAGTGTAAACTGGTTATCGTGCCAGGGTCCGTAATGGACTCGTGAACCCTTCGGTGGACCTTTTGAAATTCATGTTACAGTGATTGCACCTACCCCATCAGCTGAGAATGTAGGTGACAGCTGATGAGGAAAGTACAACTCTGTTTTTGGTTGACCTCCAAACAAACCTCATATGACAATAACCCAGACATCGGGACTGTGGTCACTACATAACCTGTGCGTGGCTTACCATCTGGGGTGTAATACCTGGAACCAGCGACAAAAAGGTTCTTAGCATTTGGGATAGGAGCCTCTTTCACGAGACTGCTGCTTGCTGATTCAAATTTTATCAAAGAAAAACAGTCTTGGCACAAACTTGGTTAGAATTACAAAGGTTAGTATTATTGGTTTGAAAAATTGTCATTTTCACCACTCTCATCCCCCCTTTTCTTCCCTCCTCATTACAAACTGGAGGAAGACATGTAGGGTTTAGAATGGTGCAGAATAAAACAGTGAAATAGCCTATTATACTTTTACCTTCTTATACACCTGCACACACACTTCCAGAAACTCTTTGGACCTGAAAAAATAATTATAAACAAAAGTTATTACTCTATCCTTCAAAGAATGGTAAACAATACGACATTCGTGTACATTGGCAAATTGTCACTTGACATTCCACAAAACCGATAATAACTAAACCCTCTGTAACCCTTACTAAAATACAGCAGCCGCAACACGCAATAGGGCTGTCGCGGTAGGTTCAAACATCTTGTTATCACATACAAACAATGAGACAAACATTTAGATACAAATGTGGGGGAGATATTTCATAGTTCCCAAAAACGAAAATGAAAAAAAAAAAAAAAAACGACCAGATGGAATGCTGCCTTCACTCTTTTAGCGATAGAAAAAGTATACAATTTGAAAGGCACGAGAGCATTTCGAAATCTTTGCATGGACCAGCCACACAAAGTTCAAAAACAGGCCTGTGTATTTTTAATAACATAAACGTGTACTATGCATCCACCAACTCACTCAACATTACAGTTTTCTGAAGCCACGGTCGCGCTACATCAACTTCAGAGGGATACCCAAAATAGTATCCTTGGATCACCTATGTCAATCTTTCTGGGATTTAATGGCCTTTTCCTCAGAACTAGACTCCATGTGTGCATTTGTTTGACTTTGGGAAGCCCCGCATTCCTTCCCTTGCACGGACTGCCATTGCCTATGGCGATTCGAATCGGCTTATCGTTACATAGTTACATAGTTACATAGTAGGTGAGGTTGAAAAAAGACACAAGTCCATCAAGTCCAACCTATGTGTGTGATTATGTGTCAGTATTACATTACATATCCCTGTATATTGCGGTCATTCAGGTGATTATCTAATAGTTTCTTGAAGCTATCAATGCTCCCCGCTGAGACCACCGCCTGTGGAAGGGAATTCCACATCCTTGCCGCTCTTACAGTAAAGAACCCTCTACGTAGTTTAAGGTTAAACCTCTTTTCCTCTAATTGCAATGAGTGGCCACGAGTCTTATTAAACTCTCTTCTGCGAAAAAGTTTTATCCCTATTGTGGGGTCACCAGTACAGTATTTGTAAATTGAAATCATATCCCCTCTCAAGCGTCTCTTCTCCAGAGAGAATAAGTTCAGTGCTCGCAACCTTTCCTCATAACTAAGATCCTCCAGACCCTTTATTAGCTTTGTTGCCCTTCTTTGTACTCGCTCCATTTCCAGTACGTCCCTCCTGAGGACTGGTGCCCAGAACTGGACAGCATACTCCAGGTGCGGGCGGACCAGAGTCTTGTAGAGCGGGAGAATTATCATTTTATCTCTGCAGTTGATCCCCCTTTTAATGCATGCCAATATTCTGTTTGCTTTATTAGCAGCAGCTTGGCATTGCATGCCGTTGCTGAGCCTATCATCCACTAGGACCCCCAAGTCCTTTTCCATTCCTTCCATCGTCTTACCCCTGCATCTAGGGAAAGCCCTTGTACCAGTTTCGGAGACCACCGCCCAGTGTCTTCTTAAACGGTGGATTGACGGACTACAACCACTATTAGTCACTCAACTAGAAAGACTAAAACGAGGCATCAACTCTATGGCTTGTTGTCCCAACACTTTTGGCATGGAACTACAGAGTACCACTCTTAACAACCAACTATTAACTATGCCAAATGATTCGCCAACAACCACAGATCAACCCCCGAATTATGTCTCTAACCCTCACAGTGTATGCATACACAAGCGCATTGCGCTGTACAACCGTATACTGTGTTGCCAGACGAATCTACACAGAGCACTTTTGCCTGCTTCTTTTAGAAAACACTGCGGCTTCTCTCTGTACCTTGATAACATGGATGCCTCCTGTTTGCTCTCTACTGAAAAATGTATTACAGTATAAAACTAAAAAGACAGCTGGGAGATATTTAAAACACTTTCGAACACCAGTATTTTCCCATTGTCCTTCCAAGCACAAATCTCATTTGCTTGTTTGATACCCCAAGCTCCCCCCCCCCCCCCAACTTCCTGTGGATACATAAAATGCTGAAAAGAGCTTCCTGTTGCATGCCCAGCTCTAAAACCCCTCAAACTGGTTTAGTTACATATCAATGTACAGGGAAAGGGAGGGGAGGGTAAGCCTAGTTTCATATATGGCAGGCTATACAATACAACCCTCAGCTAAAGACACAAAAACGCAAAACAAATAAAAATTAAACACACACCGCTAAAAGTAAAAGAAACTCACAGTTAAAGCTAGTCTTGTTATCCATTGAAATTCAGTGCAAAGTAGAGATTTCACTCAAAACCAATATTCAATACAGAAAACGCAATAGCTTCCTTGAAAAGTATGTAAACAGTACAAAAATAGAATTCACTTAAAAAGGGAAACAAAATGGTGCCTAGAAGCCAGATTGTAGCTTATAGCACATGGCTTTTCACACACAAGGAGTCTAGAAACAAGATGGCAGCTTATACCACATGGCTTTGCACACACAAAGGAATACAAAATGGAGCAGCTTCCCCTGTAGGAAGGCCCACAGGTCTTCAAAATGGCCACCGATCCACATGGTGACTCCAGCAAAAGCCAGACCACAACAAAATGGCGCATTTTCCCGCCAAAACTAAAATTTTCTCCCCACAAAATTACACATTTAAGATACTAAATGAACACTTAGACAAACATTTAAAAAAAGTGTTAAAGTTACGAAAAAGCACAACTTAGGAACACATGGTAGATGAAATCTGGACCACAGCAAGATGGCCGATGACAAAAAGACGACACTAAAAAACACAAGTACACGGCTGCAACATACCCTCTCTTCTCAAACTCAGTTCACATCAGCTTTCACAGGAACAAGACATTGAAAGGTACAAACAGTGAATGCTTGCATGTTCTTTTCATCTCAAAACAAAACCTTTCTATTGTCCACAGGGAGCAGCCAACTTTTCACCATTGTAAAATGCTTGGCCGCCCCTCCCCCCAGGCAGCATGCTCACTGGAAAATGCAGCAGCCATCTTCAAACCGAAAGCTTACAAAATCCACAAACCATCTGTGTCTTGAGACAATTAAACACTCTACAAAACTCATGCCATCTACTTGTCCCATACATAAGTAATGATTACAATTCATCCATTTCTCACATGCATTACAAACTTGTTACACAGCATCAGTCACACACACATGCAGGCACACACACACGCAGGCATACACCAGACATACGATCAAACTTCCAGCATCATTTCAAAAGATGAAAAATGTGTTCTTTTCGCGAAGCAGACTCTCCTCAACACATCTTAATGATCCGATTGTGAAGGAGGTTCTGTTCACTCCTACGAATCTGACTCGCCATCCTGAAATGAAAATTTGGCTGTAAGCTATGCACACAGCCAAATCTCCTGTTTTTAAAAATAATAACAATTTCGTCTAATGATATAAATGCATGTTACCTTTTGAAAGTATGTCTGCCCTCTCATTCCCCATCCCCTCCAGTAAACAGACATCAGCTCCTTCTTACATTCTCAGCTCAGCATGACTGCCTTTCTCCAGCTCGCATGCCCTTTTATTACCTCAAAAGCTTTCACAAACAGGTAGTGATGGTTCCAACAGCCAATCACTTCTTACATTGCAAGTGACATCACAGGAAATGAACACAGGATGTGAATGACCATATAAGGATGTAACAGGATGTGAGAACACAGAAACCCTTCCAACAGGGTCAAAAACAGAACCAAAGACATGTATACATTAAAAATAGGAATACAGTAGTGACGTGTGCAGACGGTGGTGTGCAAAACCATGTGGCAAGCACATGGCTTTGAAAACAACCGTGTGCACACTCCCACTGTTATCAGTGATGCGAACCATACAAAACCATGGCTCAGTGGACCATAATTTTCATATAGTTATGCTATAGTTCCCATGTATGCAGACATGTATGCTTGGAGTCATTAATGCAGTCGCCATGAGGTGGCCAAGCTCTTGATGAATGCATAATCTAACATCCCTAAAAGTGCAACAGATCTGCCGTGTCCACGGGAAGGTTTCCGCATCCAATGGTCTTCCACCAGCGTCTGTATGTGCGAATACGCTCACATGAGAGTATTGCAGCAAAACTGACACTGGGGGACATCTGACAACATACATTCATAAAATTTTCCATAACAGTTCGCTCCCAGCCAGTGCAAATTCAGTGCAAAGTAGAGATTTCACTCAAAACCAATATTCAATACAGAAAACGCAATAGCTTCCTTGAAAAGTATGTAAACAGTACAAAAATAGAATTCACTTAAAAAGGGAAACAAAATGATGCCTAGAAGCCAGATTGTAGCTTATAGCACATGGCTTTTCACACACAAGGAGTCTAGAAACAAGATGGCAGCTTATACCACATGGCTTTGCACACACAAAGGAATACAAAATGGAGCAGCTTCCCCTGTAGGAAGGCCCACAGGTCTTCAAAATGGCCACCGATCCACATGGTGACTCCAACAAAAGCCAGACCACAACAAAATGGCGCATTTTCCCGCCAAAACTAAAATTTTCTCCCCACAAAATTACACATTTAAGATACTAAATGAACACTTAGACAAACATTTAAAAAAAGTGTTAAAGTTACGAAAAAGCACAACTTAGGAACACATGGTAGATGAAATCTGGACCACAGCAAGATGGCCGATGACAAAAAGACGACACTAAAAAACACAAGTACACGGCTGCAACATACCCTCTCTTCTCAAACTCAGTTCACATCAGCTTTCACAGGAACAAGACATTGAAAGGTACAAACAGTGAATGCTTGCATGTTCTTTTCATCTCAAAACAAAACCTTTCTATTGTCCACAGGGAGCAGCCAACTTTATGCTATAGTTCCCATGTTCCCATGTATGCAGACATGTATGCTTGGAGTCATTAATGCAGTCGCCATGAGGTGGCCAAGCTCTTGATGAATGCATAATCTAACATCCCTAAAAGTGCAACAGATCTGCCGTGTCCACGGGAAGGTTTCCGCATCCAATGGTCTTCCACCAGCGTCTGTATGTGCGAATACGCTCACATGAGAGTATTGCAGCAAAACTGACACTGGGGGACATCTGACAACATACATTCATAAAATTTTCCACAACAGTTCGCTCCCAGCCATCCACATGTCCAGCGATTGAATGCTAGCTTGGCTAAATTGCTAGCACTTCAACTGCTACCTTTTCAGTTGATAGACTCTGCCCCCTTCCGTGAGTTTGTGGAGTGTGCGGTTCCTCAGTGGCAGGTTCCCAAATGCCATTTTTTCTCATGGAAGGCGATTCTGGTTCTCTACCGGCATGTGGAAGGCAATGTCTTGGCCTCGCTGGACAGGGCGGTCAGTGGTAAGGTGCATATTACTGCTGTCTCATGGTCCAGCAGGCATGGACAGAGGCATTACCTATCGTTCACCGCAGACTGGGTGTCTCATCTGGCAGCTGGGAAGGATGCAGGACAGGGTGCAGTAGTGTTGGAGGTTGTTCCACCACGACGCCTTCAAAATACTACTAGTGGTGATTCTGCCACACCTCTCTCCTCCACCCCCTCCTCTTCTTCTTCCTCCATGGCCTCTTCCGGTGCTGATTTGTCTTCGGAACCAGCGGTGCTCCGTAGGCGTTCAAGGGGCTACGCAAGCACGCAGGCCAAAAGATGCCATGTGGTGCTTGAGCTGGTGTGCTTGCGGGACAGGAGCCACACTGGGGCAGAAGTCCTGTCAGCTCTGCAGGGGCAGGTTTAGAGGTGGTTGACGCCATGCCAGCTTAAGGCAGATATGGTGGTTTGCGACAATGGAACCAAGCTCCTCTCCGCCCTTCGACAGGGACAACTGACCCATGTGCCCTGTTCGGCTCATGTCCTTAACTTGGTGGTGCAGCGGTTCTTGGGCAGGTACCCGGGCTTACAGGATGTCCTAAGGCCCAATTTTTCTGCACCTGTTCAACAGGGACATGTAATTACAATTCTTGATCTAATATTTCACAGCAGGGCCCGTTCCAGCTCCCAAGAGTAACTGTGAGGACTTACAGTGTTGTGGCAACACCACCACCACCACCAAAGGCCCAATTTTTATGCCCCTGTTCAACAGGTGCATGTAATTACAATTCTTGATCTAATATTTCACAGCAGGGCCCGTTCCAGCTCCCACCAAGAGTAACTGTGAGGGCTTACAGTGTTGTGGCAACACCAACACCTAAGGCCTGTCATGACCTTGCAGTAATACATTCATGACCTGTCTGTCTCTTACCTGGTCTGTGTATCAGCCTTGAGGCTTGTACTCTCACACCTGCATGTTTAAGTAATCTTTCCTCAGTGTGGCTCCACCCTAGCCTCAACAGGAACCACTATTTAACACCGTATTCTCCAAGCCTGCCTTGCCGTGCAATATTGTGTGTTTGGCTTCCTGTTTGCTGTGTGCTCTTAGTTTGTCTCTGTTACCTATCTTGGCATGTTCACGACTATCCCTGTCTGCTTGTGACCCTGACCTTTGGCACGTTCTCGACTATACCTGTTTGCCTGTGACCCTGACTTTTGGCGTGTTCTCTGTTATTCTTGTCTGCTAGTCGCCCCGGCATTTGGCTACCTCCTTACTATCTCTTGCTGTCCTGGGCTGCTGTTTCCGCTTCATCCTCCTGCAGCCTACTGTGAGCATGAGCTGGGAGACCCTGGGGGCCGCGACCTGGAGCCAGTTGCAGCCCAGTCCATCCTCACCACTAGAGGCTCTGGTGAGTGCCTGCTGGCTCTTAGACTCTGCGCCCTGGGGAATCTATACTCTAACTCCCTGTGGGATCCATGTTGGTGCTTCAGGGGACCTGCCTTCCTGAACCACCCCGAGTTCCATCCACAGCAGTCAGCCTTAGGATCCACTATCTTAGTGGTGCACTCCTGACCCCAACAGGGTGCATCTGTCACCTGGACTCAGGTGACCTGACAAGGCCCCAATTTCTGCAGAGTATATAGGGCAGGCCCCTACTTTCAAACATCCAACTTACAAACGACTCCTACTTGCAAACGGAAGGAGACAACAGGAAGTGAGATGAAATCTACCCCATGGAAGGGAAATTCTCTCCTGTAAGAGTTAATATGGGAAAAACATGTCTCCTCTCCACTGATGCTTTATCACCAATACTTGTTTCACTAAAAACCCCAAATTGTCAAAAAACATTTGTCATTGGGACAGAAAGTGAGGTGAAATCTTCTGAAGAGGTGCACAGACAGCAAAACACAGGGGTGATAATCCTTCCCTATGTTTTCCAAAAAGCCTAAAAATAGATTTTTTGGCTGGAGTTATACTTTAAAAATGTACCAGTTCAAAATTACAAACAGATTCTACTTAACAACAAACCTACAGTCCCTGTCTTGTTTGCACCGCCTGTATACTGCTGTTCAGAGTATATAGGGCCTGGGGGCCCCACGCCTTTCCTTTTTTTAATTTGGGTGGAGGGTTCCCCTTAATATCCATACAAGACCCAAAGGGCCTGGTAATGGACTGGGGGGTACCCATGCCTTTTGTCTCACTGATTTTCATCCATATTGCCGGGACCCGACATTACATTAAAGCCACAAGCAGTTTTAAATGACTTTTATTCCTTTTAAAAATGTCATTTTGTGCAGGGACTGTTCTAAGCACGGGAAACACATGCCACTTTACAGGCATACTATAGACACCCCCCAGGTACCATATTTAAAAGAATATTTCACTTTTTTTCACTTTAAGCATCATTAAAATCACTGCTCCCGAAAAAAACTGCAGTTTTTAAAACTTTTTTTGCATTGATACATGTCCCTGGGTCCCCAAACCCTTTTTAGGACAATACCATGCAAATTAGCCTTTAAATTTAGCACTTTTGATTTTGAACGTTCGAGTCCCATAGACTTCAATGGGGTTCTAAAGTTTGCGCAAATTTTAGATCCGATCCCAGGTTCTGGTGCGAACCGAACCGTTCGGCTCATCCCTAGTCTTGAAAACTAGGGCTTATTTGAAAGACACCAAGGACCTAATAGTGACATTAAGGGATATTAAACTAAGAGATGACCGGTCAACCTATTTAGTAACATGGGACGTATCGTTATACACCACGATGACGCCCTGCTGGCCTTTAATTGGGCACTTAGCCAGAGAGATGATTTACCTCATGTACAAAAAGTCTTTTTACAAAAATCTTTAGACTTCTGTTTGTCACATAATTATTTCTGGTATCAGAATATGTACTTTTGGCCAGAAAAGCGGTGTAGCTATGGGCACTAAATTTGCCCCTAGTTTTGCTAATATTTTATTTTATTAGAGTGGGAGGATCGTTTTGTTTTTCATGAATCTAGATCGGAATTACGATTCTACAGGAGGTTCATTGATAACTTGCTATTCGTCTGGAAAGGCACTGAACAATCACTTCACCAGTTTATGCATAATCTTAATAATAAGAACAATATTAAATTAGACTACCAGTACAGCACCGATACCATCAATTTCTTGGATCTGACTAAGTCTATTTTAAAACTACAGATAGAAATAGTTATCTATCAAATAGAAGTGGCCATCATCCTATGTGGTTGCGCAACATTCCACAGGGTCAGCTAATGCGCATCAGAAGGAACTGCACTTTTGACAGTGAGTTTCGAGAACAACCATATACCATAAAAGGGAAATTTATACAGAAGGGATATTCAGAGGTACAGATAGATCAAGAGATCTAGAGGACATTGGCCATCCCGAGGGACCAATGCTTGGAGAATAGGATCCATATTGATAAAGATGATAATAAGCAGTGGTGTTTCATCTCAGATTGCCAGTATAAGGAAATTGAGAGCATATTCTCCAGACATTGGCATATTCTCAGGATGGATAAGGTATTAAAACCTGTAATCCCCCAAAAAAAATCCATTATTTATAGGAGGGCTCCTAATTTTGGTGACAATGTAGTTCAAAAAATTCTAGATCCTCCGTCCAAACTATCTTTCTGTCAGGGTCTAAAGGGTTTTTTAGCCTGCGTAAAATGTAGAGCATGTCATTTTGCAAAAAACAATGTAAAGAAATGATCCACATTTTATTCAAACCCTACAGGTAGAGAGTTTGAGATCAGTGACCTCATAACATGTGACACTACTCATGTCGTATATGCATTAGTCTGCCCATATGGAGTAATGTATATTGAACGCACAAAAAGAACTCTGAAAATAAGAGTAGGTGAACACATAACCAATACTGTATATTAAAAGGTGTAACAATGAATAAATTTAGAGGCTTGTCTCTAAACATGTATATAGTACTGTGACCTAAACCTTGTAGTTGCCTCCCAACCCCTATAGTCAATAAACCAAAAAATAGGTCCCAAACAGATGGGGACCAAAAGAACAGCGGGGCTTATTGGAAAGGCAATGAAAAGGATGTATATATCAAAAGAATTAATTTATTGTGGGTACACAGTAGAAAAACATGAAGAAATGTACAGCAGCTTAACCATGGAGTGGCCTTGCCCTAGTAAAATATGACCAAAATCTAAATTGGTCAGAAACGAAAAACACACAGACATGGGGAACATGTAACAAGACATACAAAAAACAACAGTCCGGACGTCAAAGCTTATTGATGTCTGCGCAAACCAACAATGAGAAGTATGCAGCAATTGCTGAATGAGGTTTTGCTGAAGCAGACATCAATACCCCCGGGGGAGGGGTGGCTCAATTAGTGGGATGGGGAGGGTTTGGGGGAGGGGGGGGGGGAGGGGAGGGGAGGTGGAATGGGAGAGGAAGGGACAAGGGGTGTGGGGGAGAGAGAGGTTGGTGACCATGGGCAGGGATGCCGGGATGAGTCCTGGGACATCAATTGATGTAAATGACGAAAATGTGCCGGCCTTCCATATGAAATAGATAGGTTGTAGTGTCCAGGATACAAAGTAGTGTACGGCTAATTGCTGTCATGTACAGTACTTTCCGGAATGTTATGGGTACTCCTACATATAGCCTCCCTGTGATGGGAACAGACAATGCTGTGCATGAACTGCACTACATATACAGATGGCTGTATACGTTACCACTCCCGGGTCCCAGCTGGGAATCCTTATGTGATGCCAGATAGCGGTAGCCTCTGTGTGTTTTAGCTGCTCCACTGGTCGCTATAAATGGTACCAGACACTGTCCCGGTATGGTTGTTCATACACCCTGGATCAGAAGGTGTAGTTCGTGAGGGTAAATGGGTGGCCGTGCAGCTGCATCTATTTCCTTCCCCACGGTTCGTTCACAGCATGGAGCGGAACGTCCTCTCGATCGATGAGCCGGCTAGCCCCAACGGGGGATGACAGCGGGCATGACGTCCGGACGAGATGACGTCAACGCGTTTCACAACATAAACTTGTGTAGCTTCGTCTGGACGTACAGGTGGTGTGTGAGGGCTCCTTCTTATAATACTCCCTCCCTCTAACACGCCCACCAAGCTGGAATCAATGAAGGAGATATATCAAGTCTGTGTATGTCCAAGCTGTCATTCATTGCATGTTTGTTGTTGCTTGTGGTTTATTTTATGATCGAGTGTCCTTATTTACAGATGGGTATACATTTTACCTGCCCAAATTCTGAAAAATACAGCCCGTCTTCGTATACAAAGTATCCCTATCTGCCAGGCATATACCTATTACAGATAGTGTGTATAGAGGTAACATATTGAAAAGGCTATTGTTAGTCTATGCAGCACACGATACACAGTACAGGAAACAGATATATACCCAAAAGGCGGACACTCCAAGACATAGAAGTTAATTAAATTAAAATTATAACACAAAGAGAGGTGGATCGGTGAGATACAAGGGACAAAAGGGGGGGAAAAGGGTACAGGGAAGGGAAGAAAGGGGCAGGAAAGGGGGGGAAGAGGAAAGGGAAGGAAAAACGAACCCTTTAGGTCCCAGAATAAGGAAGTACCTGAGTCGAGAGGATAGATTCAAAGATCAGGCCATTGCTCTATTGAGAAGGTTACCCATTTTTGGGGAGTAGTCTAGGTGGATCAAATGTTGGCGTTTTGTATGCTAGGCCCATCCATGCAGATGTTCATACTGCAAGGAAAGGCTGGAGGTTCAGTTCAGTATTCAAGCCCAGGGGAGACAAAGAGGACAGGCGAAAGATCCATCTTTTTTCCTTTTGTTGTAGGATTTGGTCAAAATCCCCTCTTCTGGGGGAGAGATTCAGGGCATAAATTCCTTTTACCTGCATGCCAGACAGTTTGCCCTGGTGGTATTGGGCAAAATGTCTGGCTATAGGTTTTTCCGGATTTTTCTCCAAGATCTCCCTCATATGCTCCCCTAGGCGAATCCTGAACTGCCGTTTTGTCTTGCCAATATAGATTTTCCTACAGGGGCATGTCAACATGTATATGACCCTGGTGGTGGCACAATTAATGAGACTTTTTATCTCGAAATTGTTTTTATTTAAAGAATCACTGAAGGTACTTGTCCTGTGCACATAAGGACACACCTGACAGTGTCCACAGGGGAACATCCCCTTGCTTCTGGGAAATCGAGAGAGCCACGAATCATTTACCGTTCTCGTATGTTCCGAGTGGATTAAGGAGTCACCTAAATTTCTGGCTCTCCTAGCAACCATTTTGGGATTAGGTCCCACTATCTGGGCTATACCTGGGGTGTTGGTAAGTATACCCCAGTGTTTCTCTAAGATGGTTTTGACTGTGTCCCATTGGGATCCAAAATCTGTGATAATTCTCACCGGTTCTTGGGTCGGGGGTAAGGGAAGGGTGGGTCGTAGGTTTTTTGATTGTCTGCCATCCAGGAGGGAGGGGCGTTCTCTACTTGCTGCCTTGAGTTTTGCCCTCCTAAGCTGTTTATGTGAGTATCCACGCTCCCGAAAACGTTTATAGAGCTCGTCACTTTCCCTCCTATAGTTTTCTTTGTTGGAACAGTTTCGCTTGATACGGAGGAATTGGCCCACGGGGATACTGTCCTTAAGCCATTTTGGGTGGTGACTATCTGCTCTGAGGAGTGTGTTTGCAGAGGTCTCCTTGCGGTAAGTCTGTGTCTCCAACAAGGAGCCCCTCCTGCTGATAAACAGATCTAGGAAGGAAATTTTATCATGGTCCCATGAGTATGTTAGTTTGATATTGCGTTCATTGATATTGAGAAAATCAATGAACTGTACCAAAGTGTCATGGTTGCCCCTCCAAATGACAAACACGTCGTCGATGTACCTGAGCCACGTGTGTACATGGCCCAGGTACATCGGCGAGACGTATACGACCTCCTCCTCCCATAGTCCCAAATGTAGACAAGCATAAGCTGGGGCCCATGGTGCACCCATAGAGGTGCCATTAGTTTGTTGATAGAAGTTGGACAGGAATTGGAAAAAATTGTTTTTGAGTGCAAAAGACAGAAGGTCCACCAAAAACTCGTTTTGTGGGCCGTGACTAGGAAAGTGTCTGTCCAAAAAGGTGTTAACTGCTTTGATTCCCCATTCATGGGGAATCGACGTGTACAAAGATTCGACGTCGATCCCCACTAGGAGTACCTCTCCCTGTACATTGATCTGTGAGATATGTCTCAGAACATCGCCTGTATCCTTCACATAAGATCTCAGATCTGTAACCATCTCCTTTAGTAAGCTATCTAGATATTTTCCCATTCTCTCAAGGGGACCTCTTATTGCTGAGACAATTGGTCTCCCTGGAGGGTTTTCAAGCGATTTGTGTACCTTGGGAATGATATAGAATATTGGTACATTGTATTCCTGGACAGTGAGGTAGTTTAGTTCTCGTTTGCTCAATAGTCCTGCTTCTGCCGCCAATTTCAGTCTGTCATTAAGGTTAGCGACTAGGTTCGGGAAGGGATCACTAGACAGTTTTTTATATGTTTTGACATCGCCAAGCAGGCGGAAAACCTCCTTTTCATAGTTTTTTTCCTCTAGGAGTACCACATTCCCCCCTTTGTCACTCCTCTTAATAACCAACTGTGGGGCTTCTGACAGTTCACGAATCGCTTTACGTTCCGCCAGGGACAAATTGTCCTCATTGTTATTTTTAAATTTCCAGTTCACCTTGGATAGATCTGTTTGTATCATATCCAGGAAAAGACTTAGCCACCTGTTTTTGTTGAGTGGGGGCATCTTGGTAGATTTAATGTTTAATTCAGCCTCTTCTATATGGGTCATGCTCAGCTTCCTCTCGCTCATTTTCCTCCAAGAGGGAGCTGAGGATGGCCAGCATTTCTTCATCCTGGCTTATAGTAGTGTCTTTGGCAGTTATGGGCCCTGAGTTGTTTGTATGGATGAAGCGTAAAAATACCTTCCGTATGAACAGGGTAACATCTTTGAATACCGTGAATTCATCCATTTGACTAGTGGGTGAAAAAGACATCCCTCTTTGTAAGAGGTCAAAGTGTCTTTTGCTTAATTCAAATTTTGACAGATTGATAACTTTCATATCCTCCTTAGCCACCTTATCGGTGGATGACCTATTTATTTTCGCTGGCTCCGAGTTCGTGTTCCTCCTCTGGCTATCTGTCTCTGGGGTTCGGGGGCTCGTTGTTTGTGCTGGTTTGAATTCACGTCTGGGTGATTGTCCTTGTTTTCGCCCGCCGCCCCCTCTCCCTCTAAAAAAGTCACCGTCTTAGTCAGGTTGTCTTCCTCCGTATCACTTACAGGTTTTTTACCCCTGGAGGATGATCTATTATTTCTTCTCCTGGAACTACTACGACTCCGGCGTGGGGTTAAATCAAAGATGTCTCCCTTTTCCCAGTCGCTCAGGTCCCGTCTAAATTTGGATTGTTTATATATTAAAAGGATATAAATATCATAATGTCTCAGAACACTACAGGCGTTATCATGGAAAAGACCCCTCTTCTCTCCAATTTTGAGATGTGGATAGGGTCCTCCCTGCTTAGAGAGGCTCTAATAGAGTTCAAGACCTCGCCAGAAGGGAAACTAAGTAGATTCATTAAATACAAATGATGAGCCCTGAAGGGTTAAACATTGGCATGTTTGGAATTTTAAAACTTTGTATCTTTTATGATGTAAGTGCACTACTTTTAATAAACCGACTACTACCGAAACTACTTTTAAAACCTTAAGGTGTTTTTACACTATTGGAGGCTCTGTCTCAATTTCTATCCCCACATGTGGGGATAGCACAGTGGTGTAGTGGATAGCACTCTCGCCAAGCAGTAAAAAGGGTCGCTGGTTCAAACCCCAACCACGACACTACCTGCCTGGAGTTTGCATGTTATCCCTGTCCCTGCGTGGGTTTCCTCCGGGTACTCCGGTTTCCTCCCACACTCCAAAGACACGCTGGTATGTTAATTGGCTTCTGTTCAAAAATTGGCCCTAGTATTATTCAACCTTACTAACTATGTAACTATGTGTACAGTGTCTTAATTAATCTGGACGGAGATTGGCGTGTAAAAGCGGCTCTTCAATAACATCTAATAAGGCGATATTTGCCAGACACAAGAGTGAATGGCTACAGCATCTGGTGAGTTTTATTCTTAACCACTTCCTTCCCCGCCCATAGTCAAATGACATCCACAGGAGGGATCTCTAATCCTGGGTGGGCGTCATATGACATCCTAGGCTTCCCGGCCGTCTAAGGGGCGCACGCGCCCGCCGCGTCACTCGGGAGCCGATGCGCGTGCCCTGATGTCCGCCGGGCACCCACAATTGCCAGTAACAGAGCAGAGTTTACACACACAGAGCCACGTCCTGTCAGGGGAGAGGAGACCAATCGTGTGTTCCCAGTACAGAGGAACACCGATCGGTCTCCTCCCCTTGTGAGTCCCCTCCCCCTACAGTTAGAATTACTCCCTAGGTAACACTGTTAACCCCTTGATCGCCCCCTAGTGTTAACCCCCTTCCCTGCCAGTGACATTTATACAGTAATCAGTGCATTTTTATGGGACTGATCGCTGTATAACTGTGAATGGTCCCAAAATAGTGTCAAAAGTGGCCGATATGTCCGCCGCAATGTCAAAGTCATGATAAAAATCCCAGATCACCGCCATTACTAGTAAAAAAAAAATAATAACAATAATTAATAATAAAAATAAAAATGCCATAAATCTATCCCCTTTTTTGTAGACGCTATAACTTTTGCGCAAACCAATCAATATATGCTTATTTTTTTTTTACCAAAAATATGTAGAAGAATACATATCGGCCTAAATTGAGGAAATTTTTTTAAATCAGGATATTTATTATAGCAAAAACTAAAAAAAATTGTGTTTTTTTCAAACTTGTCACTCTTCTTTTGTTTATAGCGCAAGAAATAAAAACCGCAGAGGTGATCAAATACCACCAAAAGAAAGCTCTATATGTGGGGAAAAAAATAATAAAAATTTAATTTGGGTACAGTGTTGCATGAGCGCGCAATTCAAAGTGTGACAAATTGGCCTGGGCAGGAAGGGGGTGAAAATGCCCTGTATTGAAGTGGTTAAGGAAGTGGAATTGGCACACATCACTTTGGTGAAGGATTTTGGTGGATCAAGGAGATTTTGTTTCATTATTTTTTCATCACTTTAAGTTGGACTATATTTCCATATTGATGGAGGGGGGTGGTTAATTGCTCACAGGTGCCTATTTAACTGGGTGTAGAACTCAGTCTGAGCGTGCTCAGTCTTTGGCTGTGGAACTTTGTGTAAGTGGAACTTGGTATAAGTGGGAGTTAAAAACTAGAGTTATAGAGTGAATAAGTCTTTCTTGTTGATTGCTGGGTTTGCTGGGGTGCATTTTTGGTGCTTTACCTTCTAGTTTTTCATTTGCCTTTTTCTGTCACTTTTCAAATAGCTTTTTTTTTTTTCCTCTGGTTCCTTCAGCCTATCAATTAAGGGGGGTGGTTAATTGCTCACAGGTACCTATTTAACTGGGTGTAGAGCTCAGTCTGAGCGTGCTCAGTCTTTGGCTGTGGAACTTTGTGTAAGTGGAACTTGGTATAAGTGGGAGTTAAAAACTAGAGTTATAGAGTGAATAAGTCTTGCTTGTTGATTGCTGGGTTTGCTGGGGTGCATTTTTGGGGCTTTACCTTTTAGTTTTTCATTTGCCTTTTTCTGTCACTTTTCAAATAGCTTTTTTTTTTTTTTCCTCTGGTTCCTTCAGCCTATCAATTAAGGGGGGTGGTTAATTGCTCACAGGTGCCTATTTAACTGGGTGTAGAACTCAGTCTGAGCGTGCTCAGTCTTTGGCTGTGGAACTTTGTGTAAGTGGAACTTGGTATAAGTGGGAGTTAAAAACTAGAGTTATAGAGTGAATAAGTCTTGCTTGTTGATTGCTGGGTTTGCTGGGGTGCATTTTTGGGGCTTTACCTTTTAGTTTTTCATTTGCCTTTTTCTGTCACTTTTCAAATAGCTTTTTTTTTCCTCTGGTTCCTTCAGCCTATCAATTAAGGGGGGTGGTTAATTGCTCACAGGTGCCTATTTAACTGGGTGTAGAACTCAGTCTGAGCGTGCTCAGTCTTTGGCTGTGGAACTTTGTGTAAGTGGAACTTGGTATAAGTGGGAGTTAAAAACTAGAGTTATAGAGTGAATAAGTCTTGCTTGTTGATTGCTGGGTTTGCTGGGGTGCATTTTTGGGGCTTTACCTTTTAGTTTTTTATTTGCCTTTTTCTGTCACTTTTCAAATAGCTTTTTTTTTCTTTTCTTTTTTTTTTCCTCTGGTTTCTTCAGTCTATCAATTAAGGGGGGTGGTTAATTGCTCACAGGTGCCTATTTAACTGGGTGTAGAACTCAGTCTGAGTGTGCTCAGTCTTTGGCTGTGGAACTTTGTGTAAGTGGGAGTTAAAAACTAGAGTTTAAAACAGGAGGTTATAACAGGGGTCATAGTACCTGTGTAGTGTGAGTATCTGAGTGTTGTCTGAGTAGTGTGTGTGGATCGTTAGTACTTGTGTATTGTGTACTGTATACTTAAGTATTGCGAGTGCACGTAGGTCTGCGACTGTCCTGCGATTGCACGTAGGTCTGTGAGTACCTGTGTATTGTCTTGTTGTGTACCTGTGTATTGTCTTGAGTATTAGTGCCAGGAAGCTAGCTGTTAGGTAATTTGGACAGGGTAAAATCCCCAAATCCTCACTAAATTTAATAGGTACGATGCCCGGCGGGTGTGGAGAGGCGACTCTTTGTACATCTTGCCGCATGTATGCGTTCCTTGATCATCCGATCGAGGGTGAATACTGCTGTGCAAAATGTAAGCACATTGTTTCCCTGGAAGCCCAGGTTCTGAATCTAGGGAAGCAACTGTCAGCACTGAGAAGTCCCTCCATACTAAAGGTGAGCCAGGAATGTACACAGCAGGTGCCGGCAGGGGCCAGCACAGAGGCGGGTGGAGACAAGGAGGCGCAGGCACTAGCAAAGAGTAGATGGGTGACAGTCAGGAAGGGTAGAGGGGGAAGTGCCAGAGAGGCCGATCCAGGACTGGAGCATCCCAATAAGTATGCTCCATTGAGTGTCATTGGTGAAACCAGTCAGTGACCAGCACTGCTGGAGATGAGGGACTCTCCTAGCTGCCAGGGGAAGAACTCCTCCAGTGAGAGTGGGGGGGCAGCAAAGGGAAAGGAAAGACAGATTCTGGTGGTAGGGGACTCAATTCTTAGAAGGACAGAGAGGGCAATCTGTAACCAAGACCTGAAGCGCCGAACAGTATGTTGTCTACCGGGCGCTCGGGTTCGGCACATCACGGATCTTGTGGACAGATTACTGGGAGGGGCTGGGGAAGACCCGGCTGTCATGGTGCACGTTGGCACCAATGACAAAGTCAGAGGCAGATGGAGTGTCCTAAAGAACGATTTTAGAGACTTAGGTGCTAAATTGAGGAAAAGGACCTCCAAGGTAGTATTCTCAGGAATACTACCGGTACATCGAGCCACACCAGAAAGGCAGAGGGAGATTAGGAAAGTAAACAAGTGGCTGAAGAGCTGGTGTAGTAAGGAGGGGTTTGGGTTCCTGGAGGACTGGGCCGACTTCTCAGTCGGTAACCGGTACTATAGAAGGGACGGACTGCACCTAAATGAGGAGGGTGCAGATCTGCTGGGAAGGAAGATGGCCAAAAAGTTAGAGGGGTTTTTAAACTAGGCGATGGGGGGGAGGGTCCAGAGACAGGGATAGCCAGCGCGGATGATATTCCAGAGGGTAGTGTTGGGGGCATTAGTGGTAGGTTAACCAAAGCACAAAAACACAAGGTGAGTATATGATAAGGGAGAAAGTGACGTGACAGTCACGCAACGCGTCTGGGAGAAGAGAGGCGGTATTGCTCGGCTGCTTGTCTTTCCGATCACGGCCGGGATCGGTGAGTCAGTGAGCCGGTTTTAAAGTTTTCGCTGATGCTGCTAGTTTTAAATGTAAGTGGGCTATTGTTTAATAAAATTTGATGATTTACATACTACACTATGGAATCCTTCCCCTTATTCTTTTGAGCGAACACTGCTTGAGAAACTTGGAGATCGGGAGATGCTTTATCATCCACACTAAGGCTGGTATCACCCTGCTCGGAGCTGACAGCGTTCAAAACCACCTGCAAGCACAGACTGCGTGAGGCTACTTTTAGGCTGTTATCGCTCAGCCGGGAGGTGAGAGGCTGGGGGAACCGGTACATTTTTCTATACACTTTTTCTCTCTTCACTGGGGATATGTGAAGGATTGTTTCGATTCATCACCAAGGAGACATGAATGGGATTCTTTGTTAATATATTTTTTCAGTTTAGAAACGACTTTTATTCACTTTGGGAATCACATTTATTTTTATCACATTCAGTGTGTCATTTGTGCTGAACACTGGTTTTGTTTTTTGCTGGTGTGTTATTATTTGTTTATTTGGAAGATACATTGTATGTATAATAGAAACATATTGTCCGATTTGAAACACTTTTTACAAACTGGAAGCTTATTCCTTTATTTGCTTTATTTATTTATAATAATTTTTTGGATGCTCACAAACATTTGCACATTTATTTTTATAGAGTGTATTTTTATAAAGTGTAATTCAGAGATTATTATTGTTTTATAATTATTTTTACTCACGGATTTATTCATTTTAAGATTTATGGACTATTTAAACAGCAATTAATTATTTGAATTTTATTTTAGTTTCGATCATCAGGATTCTAATTATTTATTCATTCACTTGTCCTTACTTTGGACGTTGCACTGATTATTGTTTGCACATATTTATATTTAGGAACACTGTGTTGTTGGAGTCACATGCTTTATTCACAAGCTTAATTTATTGCTTTATTTAATTAAGGTCTTTAAAGAGGTCACCAATTATCTGGATCCCAGTCATTTAGTTCCCTAATTACCCGCACTCTTTTGATGCAACATTGATTTGTTATGACTCTTGGTTGCACAAAAATGGTGGAATATTAATTTACATGAACTAGATCCTCACCTGGATTTTCCTTTCCTGGTGTGGTTATTAGTTTTTTTGTTACATAACTTATCCCTTTTGAGGTATCAGATATCCACGCATCATAGAACCTTTTTTTGAATTACTACCTGCATCTTCCTACTGGCTTTTATTCCTTTGGTGTCCACTGGTTTTTTCCTTTGGCATCCCAGGAATATACTCATTTAGATAAGCGCCGCAGATTTACCCCCCTTATCATTTGTTTTTAGGTGTGTGAACACTATTATCTGTGGTCGCTATTCTTTCCTCCTTTGATGAGCTTGATTTATTCATTATTGTTGTTGTTTACCTATTCTTTATCTGGCTTTGGTACATAGCATATTCCTTTTAACATCAGTTATCCACGCACCTTAGAATCGTTGTCACTTTTTTTGACTTTTTTTGAGTTTTTATTGGCATCTTCCTATTAGTTTTTATTTTCTTAGCGTCCCAGGAATTTACTTATTTAGATTAGCGCCGCAGATTTATCCCTCTTATTAATTGTTTTTAGGTGTGTGAACACTATTTGTGGCCGCTATTCTTTTCTTTTTTGATGAGTTTTGTATTTTATATATTTTTATTGTTGGATTTTTATATATATATTTATTCTTTGGTGTGCGCACAAGTACCTATTACCATACAAGGTGAGTATAGTAGCAAGTCCTAGTTGCAATTTTGAAACACCCAATACGAGGACAATATGCGACCGGTCTAAACTATGTGGCATGTTCACCAATGCCAGGAGCATGGCAGACAAGATGGGTGAACTAGAGATACTGTTGTACAAGGAGGATTTGGATTTTGTGGGAATTTCAGAGACCTGGTTCAACAGCTCTCATGATTGGCTGGCAAACATTCAAGGGTATACCCTATACCGCAAGGATAGAGAGGGTAAAAAAGGGGGAGGGGTATGCCTATATATCAAGAATAATGTACAAGAGAATGTGAGAGATGACATCACTGAGGGAGCTAGAGAGGAGGTGGAATCCTTATGGGTAGAGCTCCAAAGGGATGAAGCTAAGGGGAAAATAATACTGGGAGTATGCTATAGGCCCCCTAACCTGAAGGAGGAAGTGGAGACGGATCTCCTATCACAAATTGGATTAGCAGCAAGGATGGGAAGTGTTATCATAATGGGGGATTTTAATTATCCAGACATAGACTGGGCGGAGGGAACCGCGCATTCATTTAAGGCTCGCCAGTTCCTTAATGTCTTGCAGGACAATTTTATGGGTCAGATGGTAGACGCACAAACTAGAAATAAAACATTACTGGATCTACTGATTACCAACAATACAGACCTGATCACAGATGTGGAAATACGGGGCAATTTAGGTAACAGCGATCACAGGTCAATTAGTTTCAGTATAAATCACACAAATAGGAAACATAAAGGGAATACAAAGACACTGAATTTCAAAAGAGCCAACTTCCCTAAACTACAAACCTTGCTAAAAGGCATAAATTGGGATAAAATATTAGGAACAAAGAATACGGAGGAGAGATGGGTTTGCTTTAAGAGCATATTAAATAAGGGCATTAGCCAATGTATCCCATTGGGTAATAAATTTAAAAGAGCGAACAAAAATCCTGGATGACTCCAATGTAAAAATGCATATAAAAGCAAAGGAGAAGGCCTTCAAAAAATACAAGGTTGAGGGATCATCCTCAGCATTCAGACTTTATAAAGAATGCAATAAGAAATGTAAGGGTGCAATTAGGACGGCTAAGATAGAACATGAAAGACACATAGCGGAGGAGAGCAAAAAAAATCCCAAGAAATTCTTTAAGTATGTAAACAGTAAAAAAAGAGGACAGACCATATTGGCCCCATAAAGAATGAGGAAGGACATCTGGTTACAAAGGATGGGGAGATGGCAAAGGTATTGGATTTATTCTTCTCCTCAGTCTTCACGAGTGAATCGGGGGGCTTCAGTAACCAAAACTGCAGTGTTTATCCTCATGACACAACACAGGAAGCACCTCCATGGTTAACAGAGGAGTTATTTTAGATTCATTTACTGTGGAATTATTTGTCTCCCTCTCTTTTTTACATTGACATTTCTTTCACCTCATTTGCATGTTTATTGAATATTAAGTGACAGCACAGACAGGTATTTTTCATTAGCGCAATGTGCACACACACACACACACACATATATATATATATATATATATATATATATATATATATATATATATATATATATATATATATATTGTAATAGTGAGAATTCCTGTCCCTATTGAAATGGAGCAAAAATTGACACAGAGTCTGAAAATTGCCGGACTGCTACAGAGCATAGATTTGACAGCTTTCTCTGAATCTTGCTATTTCCAGATGGGGCTCTGTAGTTTGGAGATCCCTCATAGTCTTGGGTGGGACGGGATCTCCAACCCTGTGTCCGGGTGTTCTGGACAGCCAGCAGGGTGTGTGCCCAGGTGCATATAACGAGGGGCTGGTGAGAGTAGTAAGTGAAGGAAGGTGGAGTGTGAGCAGCTTGCTACTGCTGGTGCTGTGCAAAGACAGACGTGTGTGTAAGAGAACTGTCAGGATGCGCCCGGCACGCACACGTGCGCATGCACGCATTCACGGGCATCAGCAGATTTCCTTGCGCAGGAACACACATCTGACCACAATTGGCACCTGACAGCCTATTTAAGGGTTGCTCTGATTTCTGTCAGGTGCTGCTTGATCTTCAGCTGTGTCCTGAGATTCTGAAACCCTGTTGTTTGTCTTGACTTCCTGTTGCTGAAACCCTGGCCTTCCTGACCCTGTTTCTGGACTCTGATTACTGGTTCATGATCCTGGCTTCCTGTTTGACCTTGCTCCTGTTTATACCTTGGTACCTCGCTGCCCGCCCGTTACTGAACCCGGCTTACCTGTTGACCTCGCTTCTGTCTCCTGTTTGGCTCCACGCTGTTTCCGAGTACCTGTGCTGGCCGTCCATCCTCTCAGCTGTGCTGGTTCCAGCTCTTCACCAGAAACCCTGCCTGCACTTCCCAGTCTGCAACACTTCTGGCAAGTCCTGCACACAGCATTCACAGGCACTCGTGTTCCTCCTGATCCTTGCCACCATCTGTTCCATCTCCAGTGGGGCTTGGATTGGAGATACAAGAGAGGCTGACCTCGTCATTTCAGACTCCTACCAGGTACGTGACAGTATCAAGCAGCCACAAATGGAGTCTGAAAGGGAGGCCTCTCCACCAGAGAACATTTACAGATCTATTTCTGTGCTATCCAATATTGTGCAGAAGTTACAAGAAAATCTGAGTCGCATGGAAGAGCGATTTCCCCACAATGAGAATGTCGCATTGGCCTGTGCTCCGCTTTTGGTCTCTGATTCATATACCCAAACAGAGCCCGGCTTGTTCCATGAGGTTGCTTCTGCTCCTGAACCCAGGGTGCCTATGCCTGAGCGATTCTCCGGAAATCGCAAGAAGTTTCGCACATTCCGGAATTCCTGTGAACTATATTTCTCCCTGTTACCCCGGACCTTCACGTCTGAAAACATCAAGGTGGGGTTTATTATTACATTACTATTGGATGAACCACTTTCCTGGGCTCATCATCTCCGGGAACAACATGACCCTGTCCTGACAACCACGGATTCTTTCTTCTCAGCCATGGCTCAGCTTTATGCAGACCCCTTCTACCAGCAGACTGCCAAATTCATGCTTGGCAAATTACAGCAAGGTCCAAGGCCTGCTGAGGAATATGTAACTGATTTCCGTGTATGGAGTGCAGATACCCAATGGAATCATTCCGCACTTCGCCACCAGTTTCGACTAGGACTGTCTGACACCTTAAAGGATGAGCTTGCCAGAGTGGGAGTTCCAGCATCCCTGGAAGACCTGATCGATCTAACCATTCAGATCGATCGGCGATTACGTGAAAGGCAATTCGAAAGGTCCAAAGGAACCCTTTCTGTGGCTTCAAGGTCTGACATTCCTGCATCCTCATGCGTTGCATCCCCCAGAAGGAGGGAATTGCATAAGACTCCTCATAGAAGTTTTTGAAGACCACCCCTTTCTCCTGATGAACGCCTTCATCGATTACAGGACAATCTGTGTCTCTATTGCGGGGAGGCAGGTCACTTTATACAGACTTGCCCCGCAAAGACCCGCAGGTCTTTCTCCCGTCAGCCTCACATGATGCATCTCTCAGGGAGGTACCAGTCTCATGTCTCTCTTTCCATTGTGCTCCAGTTTTCTGAAAAGACTGTTCCTGTACTTGCAATCATAGACTCTGGGGCCTGTAGTTGTTTTATGGACTCTGCATTTGCTTCTCTCCACCAGCTGCCTGTATGTGCCAAGAAGCAGGAATTCCATGTTCATCTGGCTGACGGTTCCGGCATTAAATCAGGCCCAGTTACCCAAGAGACTTTACCTATTTCCTGCCGTACTTCTTCCGGCCACCATGAATTCCTCCGTTTGGATATCATAGCTTCTCCCATGTTCCCGGTCATCCTTGGCATTCCATGGTTGAAGGCACATAATCCTCACATTAACTGGCTTACCGGAGACATCTCCTTTTCCTCTGACTACTGCCAAATTCACTGCCTACCTGAAAAGATTTTCAATACCACACCCCTCCTGGGTATCCTCCCTGACCATGAAACCTCTAATCTGGTCCCTGCTGCCTATCACGAGTATCTGGATGTATTTAACAAGAAAGGAGCAGACACTCTTCCTCCCCATAGAACATATGATTGTCCTATTGAACTTTTACCAGGGGCCGAGATCCCATTTGGGCGAATTTATCCTCTCTCTGAGCCTGAACTAGAAGCCCTGCGGATTTATATAGATGAAAGCCTTGAAAAACAGTTCATCCGGCCCTCCACTTCACCAGCAGGAGCCGGTATTTTCTTTGTGGAAAAGAAAGACCATACCCTTAGGCCCTGTGTGGACTATCGTGACCTTAACAGGGTCACTGTTAAAAACCGGTACCCTCTGCCTCTGATCCCTGAACTTTTTCAAAGGCTGCGTGGGGCACGAGTGTTCTCCAAATTGGATCTGAGAGGTGCTTATAATCTTGTCAGAATCAGGGAGGGAGATGAATGGAAGACGGCCTTCCGAACACGCTTCGGGCATTTTGAATATCAAGTCATGCCATTCGGACTCTGCAACGCCCCTGCCACATTCCAACATCTGGTTAATGACGTTTTTCGGGACTTCCTTGATTTATTCGTCATCGTGTATCTGGATGACATCCTTATATTCTCTGAAACTTTAGAATCCCATAGGACTCATGTAAAAAAAGTACTGGGTCGGCTGAGGGAACACCGCCTTTACGCAAAGGCTGAGAAATGTGACTTTGAAAGACCAACCATACATTTCCTGGGACTTGTCATCTCTGCTGACGGTATCTCCATGGACCCACAGAAAGTCACTTCCGTCCTGGAATGGCCTGCCCCTGTTGACAGGAAAGCTGTTCAGAGATTTGTGGGATTCGCCAACTTTTACAGAAAATTTATCAAGAACTTTTCTGGTATCATCACTCCCATCACTCAGTTAACAAAGCAGCATGTTCCTTTCCGATGGACCCCTGAAGCTCAAACAGCTTTTGAACAGTTAAAAACTTTATTCACGTCAGCTCCTATCTTGAAACATCCTGATCCATCCTTAGCCTACGTTTTGGAGGTGGATGCCTCTGAGAGTGCACTAGGCGCTATTTTGTCTCAACGCCAAGGTCCCAAATCTTTGCTCCATCCTGTGGCCTTTTTCTCTAAGAAATTAAATCCTTCTGAAAGGAACTATGATGTTGGAGACCGAGAATTGCTGGCTATCAAGGCTGCGCTTGAAGAATGGCGCTACCTCCTGGAAGGAGCAGCTCACCCCATCCTCATATTCACGGACCATAAAAATCTCGAATACTTGAGGACGGCTAGACGACTAAGACCCCGGCAGGCAAGGTGGGCACTTTTCTTCTCTCGTTTTATGTTCCATATAACTTATCGTCCTGGCTCAAAGAATGGTAAACCGGATGCCTTGTCCCGCATGTTCAGCGACCCAGTGGTATCCTCAGAACCTGATACTATTCTACCAGCCAAAAATTTTTTGCTTCTTCAGGCGGATTTGATGTCTCAGATAAAAGCAGATGTGATAAACCAACCACCTTCCAAAGATCTGGCTCTTCAATTGAGGGATGGTTTGTACTTTCATAAGAAGCAAATCTTTATCCCTGAGCAATTCAGAGTTTCTGTCCTGAGGCGATGTCATGACCACCCATTAGCGGGCCACTTTGGAATTCGCAAAACGGCCGATCTGATCTCTCGTACATTCTGGTGGCCAGACTTGATGCAAGACTGCAAAAGATATGTTAATTCTTGTGTGACATGCCTTCGGAATAAGACGGACAGAGCCAAAACTTGGGGCCTACTTGAGCCACTCCCTGTACCTGAGAAACCATGGAGCATGATCTCCATGGATTTCATTGTGGAACTCCCCCCATCTGAAAACTTCACCACCGTGTTTGTTGTGGTGGATCGCCTGACCAAGATGGCCCATTTTGTACCCTTACAAGGAACTCCTTCGGCCACAGAGACCGCCTCAGCTTTCATCAAGGAGATTGTAAGATTACATGGTGTCCCTGATAGCATCATCTCTGATCGTGGGGTGCAGTTTACGTCTAGATTTTGGAGGGCATTATGCCAAGCACTGAACATTGAACTCCGCCTCTCCACAGCCTACCATCCACAAACTAATGGACAAACTGAAAGAACCAATCAAACCCTTGAGCAGTACTTACGGTGTTTTTCCTCTTTTGCACAAGATGACTGGCTATCACTTCTCCCACTGGCAGAATTTTCATACAATAATTCCATCCACTCTGCAACCAAGCAATCACCCTTTTTTGCCAATTATGGGTACCACCCCTCTTTCTTACCTGAGCTGGCCATTGAATCATCTGTACCTGCTGTACAAAACAGATTAAACTTCCTCAGTACTAATAACCAATTACTGCAAGATACAATCTCCAAGACTCAAGCAAGCAATAAAAAGTTCTTCGACAAGAAGAAGAGAGGTAATCTGAACCTTAAACCTGGAGACAAGGTCTGGCTTTCCACAACAAACTTGAAACTGAGCTGTCCTTCAAGAAAACTTGGCCCAAAATTTTTGGGACCCTTCCCAGTCAAGAGGAAAATTAATGCAGTGGCATTCGAGTTGGTGTTACCCAAGAATCTAAAGATCCACCCTGTATTCCATGTCTCTTTGTTGAAACCAGCTGTACCAAATCCATTTCCAGATCGGGTTTCTGAAATTCCTCCTGCACTGCTCATCGAAGGGAATGAGGAATTTGAGGTGGAAGCCGTGTTGGACTGTAGAAGAAGGCATAACCAAACACAGTTCCTCATTAAATGGAAAGGCTATGGGTCGGAAGAAAATTCCTGGGAACCAGCTTCAGATGTGCATGCTCCCAAACTAGTGCAAGCCTTTTTTCAACGCCACCCAGAGAAAAGACACTTGAAGGGCATCCGGAGGCTGCCCTTAAGGGGGGGGCAATGTAAGAGAACTGTCAGGATGCGCCCGGCACGCACACGTGCGCATGCACGCATTCACGGGCATCAGCAGATTTCCTTGCGCAGGAACACACATCTGACCACAATTGGCACCTGACAGCCTATTTAAGGGTTGCTCTGATTTCTGTCAGGTGCTGCTTGATCTTCAGCTGTGTCCTGAGATTCTGAAACCCTGTTGTTTGTCTTGACTTCCTGTTGCTGAAACCCTGGCCTTCCTGACCCTGTTTCTGGACTCTGATTACTGGTTCATGATCCTGGCTTCCTGTTTGACCTTGCTCCTGTTTATACCTTGGTACCTCGCTGCCCGCCCGTTACTGAACCCGGCTTACCTGTTGACCTCGCTTCTGTCTCCTGTTTGGCTCCACGCTGTTTCCGAGTACCTGTGCTGGCCGTCCATCCTCTCAGCTGTGCTGGTTCCAGCTCTTCACCAGAAACCCTGCCTGCACTTCCCAGTCTGCAACACTTCTGGCAAGTCCTGCACACAGCATTCACAGGCACTCGTGTTCCTCCTGATCCTTGCCACCATCTGTTCCATCTCCAGTGGGGCTTGGATTGGAGATACAAGAGAGGCTGACCTCGTCATTTCAGACTCCTACCAGGTACGTGACAGTGTGTCTGGAAAGTGGTCTGCCCTGTGGGAGACTGCAGCCCATGTAAGGGGGATTCTTTGCCCAGGAACTAGGAAAGGCTGGCCATCCTTGAGAGTCGGGAAGACTACGGAAGCCAGTGAGTCCAGGGGGCTGGAAAGAATCAAGTCTGTTGAGAGCAAGCAGAGGAACTGCTGACAAGAGAGACAGGTGGCTCGGTATGTTTTCATTATTTTTGAGTGCTAAATGAAGTTAAACCCCTGTGTGGGAATCCTGAATGGACTTTGTGTTTTGTTTTTCCATTTAATAAACGTGGGCTACCAGGCCCCTAACTATAAACGCCTGCCTGACATGGGCTCACTGCACAAAAATACATCTATCAACTTGAGCTAAACACCCCCAATATTACAATATATATACAGTATCTAACGTAAGTACACCCCCCACATTTTTGTAAACATTTTATTAAATCTTTTCATGTGATAACACTGAAGAATTAACACTTTGATACAATGTAAAGTAGTGAGTGTACATCTTGTATAACTGTAAATTTGCTGTCCCCTCAAAATAACTCAACACACAGCCATTAATGTCCACCTAAACTGAAAGGAGAGCATTAATCAGAGAAGCAGCCAAGAGGCCCATGGTAACTCTGGAGGAGCTGCAGAGATCCACAGCTCAGGTGGGAGAATCTGTCCGCAGGACAACTATTAGTCATGCACTCCACAAGTCTTGCCTTTATGGATGAGTGCCAAGTAGAAAGCCATTGCTGAAAGAAAGCCGTAAGAAGTCCCGTTTGCAGTTTGCAAGAAGCCATGTGGGGGACACAGCGAACATGTGAAAGAAGGTGCTCTGATCAGATGAGACCAAAATGTTACTTTTTGGCCTAAAAGAAAAACGCTATATGTGGAGGAAAACTAACACTGAACATCTCCCTGAACACACCATTCCCACCGTGAAACATGGTGGTGGCAGCATCATATTGTGGGGATGCTTTTCTTCAACAGGCACAGGGAAGCTGGTCAGAGTTGATGGGAAGGTGGATGAAGTCAAATACAGGGCAATCTTAGAAGAAATCTTGTTAGAGTCTGCAAAAGACTGAGGTGGAGGCAGGGACGTCTTTAATATGGTTTGGTATATATGGTAAACATTTTTTTGCCCCCCCCCCCCCCCCCCAATGCAATTTTGCTCTTCACCCCAACATCTCAAAAAAACAGACACACACAGAATTATCTAAAAAAAAAAAAACTTTGCAGACCCCCTTCACAGCAGTCCCACGGTGTCCTGAGTTCCCTTTCATGTCACAGCACTCCATTACATTGCAGCCTCTTCACATCACAGCACCCCAATTACATTGCAGCCATTGTCACATCACACATTCACATGTAGGTGTTCATTTGAATGGGCTGCCATGTCTGTGTTTCCTGCAGAGAAAAGGTACATGCAGCATTTTAAAAATGCAATGGCCTTGAAATCCATTCTGCTTTTTGCACCATGCGACTTACCTGCAGTTCCTGCACACACAAACACACTGTTTTTAAAAGAATGGCCTAAGCATCTAAAAAATGCAGCAAGTTTGCCGGTGCAGGAACTGCAGGTAAAAAAATGGGAAAAAATGTCACTCTCTAAATGTTCAAAGCTTGTAGAGACATACCCAAAAAGACTTGCACCTGTAATTGCAGCGAAAGGTGGTTCTACAAAGTATTGACTCAGGGGGGCAGAATACAAATGCACATCACACTTTTCAGATATTTATTTAAAAAAAATAAAAATAAAAACCATTTATCATTTTCCTACCACTTCACAATTATGTGCCACTTTGTGTTGGTCTATCACATAAAATCCCAATAAAATACATTTACGTTTTTGGTTTTAACACGACAAAATGTGGAAAATTTCAAGACGTATGAATACTTTTTCAAGGCACTGTATATATACCTGTATACTTTGTGAGTGTGAGTGTTCTGTGTTTTGGGTCAAAGGCGGCGACACTTGGGTGTTTGCACTGAAGAATATAAGGAAGACTTTATGAAGCATGAAATATCACATAATGGGAGGAACATATTATGGACACTTCTTGTTTGCTTTATTTTTTTCATTTTTGTTTTTATATGCATTGAGAGCACAGTTGTGTTAAATAGATGCACTATTGAGTGTTCTATATTTGATATATAATCAGTTTTTTTACCTAGTGCAGCTACAGTTCTGCCATCAGGGGGGGACAGCCCATACACAGGTAGGGGGCCCAGGCATCACGAGGGGCACCAGGGTTTCCACCTGTCCAGTTTTAGCCTGGACAGTCCCGGTTTTGACAACTGTGTACAGGTTTCAGTCCACCTGAAACTTGGACACATATATCTCTACTGAAACCGTCCTGTCACAGTGCCGAAGCAAATGCCAGGTGCTCTGCTTTCTGTGCACCGCAACACCAGTGAGGATTCCAATCCTGTGTTGGTCCAGCACAGCAGCGACTGCCTGTACTCTCTGTATTTTCCCTGACTCCCCCGCCTCTGCCCCCGTACAGTAGGAGGAAAATGATGCTACAGTAGAGCTGCTCCACCTCCCAGCTTCACTTCATGGGTAGCAGCGGCTCCTGCCGGTAAGGCAAGCTAACTGGGGTCTTTAGGGGCAGGGGGCGCTGAGATGAGGGGACATTGATGTTCTTATGTACACAGGTACATGGGAACAAGGGAGTCAGATTTTCACAGAGGAATTCTACAAAATCCCTGATTTTGTGTAGGTGTACAAAATGTGCAAGCGTAAGAATTTATCTTAGTTTGAAACCCAAGGGTAGTCACACCAAATATTGATTTGATGTAGATTTTTTTCTCTGTTCTCGCACTTTGCATTTTTTAAATATAGATAAAAATAATTAAAATATACACTGTATTATTGAAAGCATTCTTACTTTATAGTATTTCTTCTCACCTGCCTAAAGCTTTTGCACAGTACTGTACCTCTCAAGGAATACAGTGCCCCAAGAGGTATGTATGTCAGTAATTAAGATTTTTTTTCATAAAAAGATACTGCTAATCTCTGTAGAATTGTTTGAATTTTTATTAAACACTTCAGCAGCATCAATTTTTCTCGAGCTATACTATTCAAGTTATCCATCTTAAAGAACGCAAGCAAGAAACAAGTGTATTCCAATGACAGCTATGTAAACTAAAAACAAATTCCTGCGCTCGGTGTAGAAAAACAAAATCACACAGTGTAACAGCAGCACACTAAGATGCCTGAAAACAAACTGTAAGATCACAATAAGGTGCGTTGTTGCTTTAACATAGAGAAATAAGGCCCTGGTAAATGAATGAGGGTGCTGCTCAGTCCCCAAAAAAGAAATTGCCTGTGGGACTTTTGAAGAGCTGCACAAATTAACAACAATATATATTAAAATGTGATTTTTATTCACATGCAAAAGTTAAACCATGAGGAAAATTCCACAAAGCATAACAGGATATAGTAAATAATTACATACTGCCATGTATAGGGTGCCTTGCAAAAGTATTCACCCCCTTGGTTTTTTATCTATATTGTTTCATTACAGCCTTTAGTTCAATGTTTTTTTAATCTGAATTATGTGATGGATCAGAACACAAAAGTCTAAGTTGGTGAAGTAAAATTAGAAAAATATATACATAAAATAATTTTTCAGAAATAAAAAAAAGATAATTGGCATGTGCGTATGTATTCACCCCCTTTGTTATGAAGCCCTTAAAAAGCTCTGGTGCAACCAATTACCTTCAGAAGTCACATATTTGTGAAATGATGTCTACCTGTGTGCAATCTAAGTGTTATATGATCTGTCATTACCTATACACACCTTTTTGAAAGGCCCCAGAGGCTGCAACACCTAAACAAGAGGCACCACTAACCAAACACTGCCATGAAGACCAAGGAACTCTCCAAACAAGTAAGGGACAATGTTGTTGAGAAGTACAAGTCAGGGTTAGGTTATAAAAAAATATCCAAATCTTTGATGATCCATAGGAGCATCATCAAATCTATGATAACTAAATGGAAAGAACATGGCACAACAGCACCTGCCAAGAGACGGCCGCACACCAACACTCCCGGCCTGGACAAGGAGGGCATTATTCACAGACAGAGCACAGAGACCTAAGGTAACCTTGGAGGAGCTGCAGAGTTCCACAGCAGAGACTGGAATATCTGTACATAGGATTACAATAAGCCGTATGCTCCATAGAGTTGAACTTTACTGCAGAGTGGCCAGAAGAAAGCCATTACTTTCAGCAAAAAACAAAATGGCACATTTTGAGTTTGTGAAAAGACATGTGGGAGCCTCCCAAAATGTATGGAGGAAGGTGCTCTGGTCTGATGAAACTAAAATTGAACTTTTTTGCCATCAAAGAAACCAGACCTTGTCTGGCGCAAACTCAACACATCACATCACCCAAAGAACACCATCCCCACAGTGAAACATGGTGGTGGCAGCATCATGCTGTGGGGATGTTTTTCAGCAGTCGGGACTGGGAAACTGGTCAGAGTTGAGGGAAAGATGGATGGTGCTAAATACAGGGATATTTTCGTGCAAAACCTGTGTGATTTGAGGCTAGGACGGAGGTTCACCCTTCAGCAGGACAATGACCCCAAAACACACTGCTAAAGCAACACTTGAGTGGTTTAAGGTTAAACATGTAAATGTGTTGGAATGGCCTAGTCAAAGCCCAGACCTCAACCCAATAGAAAATCTGTGGTCAGACTTAAAGATTGCTGTTCACAGGTGCAAACCATCCAACTTGAAGGAGCTGGAGCAGTTTTGCAAGGAGGAATTGGCAAAAATCCCAGTGATAAGATGTGGCAAGCTCATCGAGACTTATCCAAAGCGACTTGGAGCTGTGATAGCCGCAAAAGGTGGCTCTACAAAGTTTTGACTTTAGGGGGGTGAATAGTTATACACTGACTTTTTCTGTTATTTTGTCCTTTTTGTTGTTTGCTTCACAATATAAAAAAATCTTCAAAGTTGTGGGCATGTTCTGTAAATTAGATGATGAAAATCCTCAAACAATCCATGTTAATTCCAGGTTGTGAGGCAACAAAACATGAAAAGTGCCAAGGGGGTGAATACTTTTGCAAGGCACTGTACATATTAAAGTAACCAGTTGGTATCCTGACACTCTATGCGTTTCGTAAAACAAAGTTCACTTCTTCAGGAGAAAATTATGCTTCATTGGGTATCTGTCATGCACCTGGGTGTCTTCGAACCGGGATGTTCCTGGTCCCAAAGCTGCAGTCTTACCTTTTGCGCCACGGGGGGAGCGCTGGAGTTTTTGCAATGTTCTCTCAGCTTGATGCATTGCCTTGGACTCACTAGCCCCACCTGCTGCCAGCTGCAGACAATGTACTATCAAGCAGCCCATAAATAGCAGCACTTCCTGTTACTCAGTGCCGTTTTGTTTGGGCTTGCTCCCTGGGTGTGTTGATAGCGCTGTGATTTTGACTACTGTGTATTGAACCTCTGCCTAAATTCTTGACCATTCTCCAGCCTGCTGATTTGGTACGTCACCGCCAGCTCATGTATGACCTCTGCCTGCCTGACCATTCTTTGAATTTCAATTTTGTACCTCTTTGCCTGATCTGTTGCCGACTTGACCTGCCTGACTACGTTTTCGTCTGAATCCTCAGCATACAAGCTCCACTTCTGACACTACCTACCACAGATATCTTACATTACAAATGGGCCACAATGGCAGTGGACCCTGCTGGAATTGTTAAGGCAATTTCGTGTCCATAACAATTGATTGGAGAATGGAGCTCATGAACAGCATCTTTCTTCTCTGGATGCCAAGTTAGATGAACTTTGTGCTATGCTTAAATCTTGGTTGCCTGGTTCCTCTGCACCAGTCCAGGTTCCAGATCCTACTCCTGCTCCAATCCAACCCGCCTCTTCTGTGCCACCCAAATTTTCCTTGACTGGAAAGTTTGGTGGTGATACAGAGGACTGCAGAGGTTTTTTAAATGTTTGCCGTTTGCATTTCCGCAACAACCCTGGGACCTTTAGCACTTTATCTACCAAAGTGACTTTTGTAATCTCCTTGTTAAAGGGGAAGGCCCTGGCCTGGGTCTCTCCTTACCTGGAACGCAATGATCCTGTGCTGCAAGACGCTGCCAAATTTCTGGCTTCTCTCCAGACTGTATATGGCAATCCCAGATGGAACTTCTACAGCTGAGTACTCACTTTTGGACATAAAGCAAGGTACCAGGTCTGTGGCACAGTGTGCTATTGAGTTCCGTACCCTGGCTGCTGAGACTAGTTGGGACTCAAGGGCATTACGTGCAGCCTTCCGAAAAGGTCTTATAGATCGCATCAAGGACGAATTAGTCTATAAGGATTCCCCAGAATACCTTAAAAATTTATAGAGCTGTGTGTTCGTCTGGATGTCCGGTATCATAAAAGGTGCCAAGAGAAACTTAGAACTTGCAAGCTTTCTAGACCAGTTTACCGTTTGTCCCCTAACTACCAAGCACCACCTCAACCACAACCTGAAATTTCAGTTGAATCCCAAGCACCTGTGGAACCCATGGAAGTCAGCCGTCTCCACATAACAGAGTCAGAGAAACAAAGGAGGCGTGCATTAGGCCTATGCTTGTACTGTGGATGTAAAGGACATTTGTTATCTGTCTGCCCTTACCGTCCAATAAAATGCAGGTTCTAACCAGTGTTGGAGGAGCTGGGTTAGACCTTACAGGTATATCCTCTAAGACCAAAATTACTGTTCCTGCAATTTTCCATTTAGTCTCTAAACTTGTCTCCTGTGAGGCTTTTGTGGATTCTGGAGCCGCTGGCATATTCCTGGACTACCCTTTTGCTAAGGAAAATAACATCCCATTTGTACCTAAGTCTAGACCGCTGAGCATCATCACCCTGAATGGACAACCGTTGGGAGATGGCCTTGTAAAGTTTGAGACTACCACAATCACCCTTCAGGTAGGCGCACTCCATAAAGAGGAAATCGTTCTGTCTCTTGTTGATTCTCCACTTCTGCCTGTTATCCTTGGTTACCCATGGTTACAAAAACACAACCCTTCTTTTTATTGGGAAAATGGAGAACTAACCTCTTGAGGGTCGTCCTGTTATCTAAACTGTTCGTCTCAACCCAAAAGACTTTCTGGTTGTCTGCTGGCTTCCATGGCCATCCTACCGACCTTGCCTCGTGATTACCATGGGTTTGCAGATGTGTTTTGCAAGAAAAAGGCAGAGGTCTTACCTCCCCATCATTCTTTTGACTGTGCAATTAATTTGACTCCTGGAGCACCTCTTCCCAAAGGAAGGACCTATCCCCTGTCATTGCCTGAACAAAAATCTATGGAGGAATATGTAAAAGACAACTTGGAAAGAGGTTTTATCCGAACCTCTTCTTCTCCAGTAGGGTCAGGTTTTTCCTTTGTTCTATCAAGGGTTAAATCAAATCACTGTAAAAGACTGCTATCCTTTGACTCTCATTCTAGAACTGTTTGATGTACTTAAGGGATCAGTTATCTTCTCTAAGCTGGACCTCTGAGGGGCTTATAATCTGATTCGAATTAGAGAGGGAGATGAGTGGAAGACAGCATTTAACACTGGACATTTTGAGTATCTGGTTATGCCATTTGGACTTTTCAACGCCCCTGCTGTCTTCCAACGTTTCATGAATGACATTTTTCAAGATTTCAACAACAGTTTTGTGATATAGGATATAAGCATAAAAAAGGTACCATCCAGAAATGATATAGGAAAAAAGGGAGGGGATGGGAGTGTGAAGACAGTTGCTGAGACTGACTAAACATATACTCCAACCCACAAGGTTTTGTGGTGGACTATCTCGGTACTGGTACACAAAATACAAATCTTGGATAAAAATTAAATCATTTATTACATATAAAAAGATATACATAGATCACATTAAAAAAAGTTTCAAAAAGTTTCCCCAAGAGATATCCCTTGATGGGGCTTTCTTATAGATTAACCAGTCAGCTACTAGTTTCACGGTACATAGAAGGCTTCGTCAGGAGGAATAATCTATAAAACAAATTATCAAATAAAACACAAAAACACATAATCAAAGAATTACAAAAGCATGATATATACATAGAGCTCAGCGGTAACTTTGAGAGGTTGCTTACCCAACAGGTCAATCGCCAGGTACAAAGCCCAGCCGCTCAAAAGGCAACCCCCCCCCCCCCCTCAACAGACAAGGGGGAATTATGAGGAAATTGAATCTAAATAGGGGTAGACATAGATATATGCAGAATGGTTGGTAGAGTAATAACCATATGGGCATTATATAGTGCACTGGGAGGGGAAGGAGGGGGGAGGAGGAGGAGGGAAAGGGAAGAGAAAATTAGAGAGAGGAAGGGACAGGGAGGGAAAAGGGGGTGAGGCGGGGGAGGGGGGTGGGAAAGGGGGCATTATGGGGAGTGAGAGGTTATTATTTGAGGAGATGAGTAATGGGGGAGGGGGGTTTGGGTTGTTAAGTGGGGATGTGAAGGGGAGAAGGGAAGGGTGGGGGTGAGAGAAATGGGTGGTGATGGAAAGGGGAGTGCATAAATACCTAATGGTAAGAAGAATTATAACCTACCTGCTTAGATAACTTTAAAAGAGTATATACAAAGCTCCAGGGGGGAGAGGAAAAGGTATAACAGGCAAAGAGAGGGGAGACCATATATAAAGTATCTCAGGTGGTGGTGGCTAGAATATGCCATCATTCTTCATCACCAGTAGATAGCTGCAAGCTGAGGGTTCCGTGTACATGAAGCAAGAGCTTGGTAAGGGATCCCTCTATCTGTTGTCAAGCTAAAGCCTATAGGAGTCAGTCGGGTCTGTAAAGATGGAACAAATAGGGCATTCATGCGGGAAAAGGCAGGGAGTCAACCCACCAAGACCTTGCCGCAAAGGTCCCAGTCTTACCTTCCTCCTGGTTGCTGGTCATGACCCCCCCTGGAGAGAAATATCCGTGATGCTCACTAGTGGGCCGGGACCCACTAAATGAGCTCCCAAACCTGGAAGCCGTACACACGCCGTCTGATGGTGGCGCGTGACGTCATCAGTCTGGCTCCCTGCACTGCACAGGTGCGTGGTACTCTGAAGAATCTGGTATAGATTTTGGGGGGGACCCCTACGCCATTTATTTTAAATTTGGCGCAGGGTTCCCCTTAATTTCCATATCAGACCTGAAGGGCCTGGTATGGATTTTAGAGGGTCCCCACGCATTTTTTTTTTTATTTTGGTTTAGAGTTCCCCTTAACATTCATACCAGACCCAAAGGGCCTGGTAATGGACTGGGGGAGACCCCATGCTGTTTTTTTTAATGAGTTTTATCTATATTGCCAAGACCCGACAATTCATTACAGCCGTGATCAGTTTTACATGACAATTTTTCCTTTAGAAATGTCAATTTGCTGTGGTACTGTTCTAAACACTGGAAAAATGTGCCACTTTACAGGCATACTATAGACACCCCCCAGGCACAATATTTAAAGGAATATTTCATTATTATTGTTTTACTTCAAGCATTAAAAAAATCACTGCTCCCGAAAAAATGGCCAGTTTAAAAAAATCTTTTGCATTGATACATGTCCCCTGGGGCAGGACCCAGGTCCCTATACACTTTTTATGACAATAACTTGCATATAAGCCTTTAAATGAGCACTTTTGATTATTCATGTTCGTGTCCCATAGACTTTTTAACGTGTTTGTGTGTTCTGCCGAATTTTTTGCCTGTTTGGTATGTTCTGGTGCGAACCAAACCGGGGGGTGATCGGCTCATCCCTACTCAGGATATGGTGGTCCATCAGCAAATGCCAATGGTTGGATAGTATCATTCTGAGTTGATGGTGGGCAGATTACTTAAATTTATCTCTAACTGTATCAATTGATGGAGGTTTGGGTGGGGTATACAGTAAAGAGCTCCTAGTACATGCTAGTGCTCAAATAAATGCTTTTCTTAGGTTGGTACGCAAATAACCTCTGAGTAAAAGACAGTCACTCAAAGCATTAGCTTGGATGCTGAAATCTGTCTCTAGAGTGCAATTTCTTCATAGATTATTGACCATACGGAATGCTCCGCACTAGTGGATGTGGGTGGGCACTAGACTCATCCTCAACCTCAGAACCTACTTCTGAATCCAGTAACAGCTGGGCATCATCAAGGAGCAAGTGGCTGATGCTATGGTCAAATAACTCAGCTGACTCCTCAATGGCTGATGTTGGGGATATGGCAGGAAAAGATGTGGACAAGGAGACAGGTTTATCCACTCTGGCAACTGCAGGGGACTACACATTTGTCTCTACTTGCGTGACAGAGGATGAGGAAGGTTTAGTATGCTGTGGCTGGATAGCATGGGCAAACTCACTAAACAGAGGATATGATGCCCTGCCTGAGGACCGACCACCAAGTCCACCTTTGCCTGTGGAAACATTGGTCGCTGGCCCCCTTACAGTGCCAAGGGAACGTCTGCCTCTCCTTGTTGTCCTTTTAGAAATTATTGGGAGGGAGGGGGCGGTGCTTATATGCAAATGTAAAGAAGAAGTTGAAATCTGTACGTAGATGCCCTTTAATTAATGTAAAGAGGTGTTTGGTGCACTTAAATTTGAGTACTCACACTACACAGACATACTCCACGGATACACTATAATATACTGCAATATAATGCGCCAAACGTACAGTGACGCACAGAACTATATGGCATTAAACTGGCAGTAATGTACAAAACCATATGGCGTTTAAACTGGCAGTAACGCATGCAAAATTATATGGCGTTAAACTGTCAGTAACACACACAGAACTATATTGTGTTAAACTGGCAGTAACGCACAAAACTATATGGCATTAAACTGGCAGTAATGCACACAGAACTATATGGCGTTAAACTGGCAGTAACAAACAAAACAATATGGCCTTAAACTGGCAGTAATGTACACAAAACGATATGGTGTTAAACTGGCAGTAACGCACAAAACTATATGGCGTTAAACTGGCAGTAACGCACGCAAAGCGATATGGCATTAAACTGGCAGTAACGCACACAGACGTAAATGGTGTTAAACTGGCAGTAACGCACACAGAAGTAAATGGTGTTACACTGGCAGTAAAGCAATCAAATAGATGGTGTTCAAACGTCACTACACTGACGCAATCTGAACTGTCCCTACTCTAGCTATACACTAATGTCAAGATTACTGACACGGTCCCACTAAACTACACTGAAACTATATGAGCTGTCCCTACTCCACACTAATGTATGTATGAATGACACGGTCTCACTACACTATAGTGAAACTCTCTGAGCTGTCCCTACTAGCTGCACACTATGCAAAGCTGAATGCTGGTCCTCCTCACTACACTCACACTATCCCTAGACTGACACTAAACTAATATTCTACACAAATGAAGCAAAATAGCACAGTATAGCACACTAACTGATAGTACTGAACAGAGCAGAGCCCTGTTTAATCTCTCTACGCCGAAATCACACTGAAAATGGCTGCCATTGAAAGAATACTTTTATACTGTGGGGCGGGAATGAGCCATGATTGGATAAAGTCATGATGACAGTGTCCAATCATGACTGTGACAGTGCTCTGTGCCCTGATTGGCTGAAGCTTTCACTGCTTCAGTCAATCAGGGTTTGCAATGCACTGTTCAGCGCCGCAATGCATTGTGGTCAGTTCGGGGGGCTGAAAAAACAGTTGAATGACCCGTTTGTTTGGCTGTTCACCGGACAAAGAAAGTTTGGCCCAAACTTATGCTCAGGCCAAACCGTTCGCCCATCCCTACACATATCACCTGTTTGGAACCATACTGAGTAGAAATAAGGATGAAGACTATAAAGCTGTGTAACAGCCAGGTGCAGATTTTGTTTTTTCTGAGCTCTTGATATCCAGTGGAGCTGGATATCAAGCAGACGTTTTACTTTATGGACTTTTTATTTATTGTGGAATATTGAATTTTATCATTTAAAGTGAAAGTGCACATTATTGTGATCATAAGATTAAGTACTACTGACCCCCCTTTCACTAGCCCCATCCCTGTCATTATACCGCGTACACACGGTTGGATTTTCCAATGGGAAATGTTCGATAGTAGCTTGTTGTCAGAAATTACGACTGTGTGTAGGCTCCATTGGACATTTTCCGTCGTAATTTCCGACAAACAAAATTTGTGGATTTGTGGATCTCAAATTTTCCAACAACAAAATCCGTTATCGTAAATCGTTGTACATAATTCCGACGCGCAAAATTCCATGCATGCTCGGAATCAAGCAGAAGAGCCGCACTGGCAATTAAACTTAATTTTTCTCGGCTCATCGTATATGTTGTACGTCACCGCGTTCTTGACATTCAGAATTTCCGACAATATTTGTGTGACCGTGTGTATGTAAGACAAGTTTGAGCCAACATCCATCTGAAAAAAAAACATGGATTTTGTTGTCATAATGTGCGATCGTGTGTACGCGGCATTAGACTGTCAAATGCCAGAACCTCTACTGGCATCAGTTTGTGGAGACTAATTAGAAGATAAATAGTTAACATTGCTATCAGGCAAAATAACAGAGCAAAGCAGCTCACCTTATATTTTGATATACAGCTACAATATACAGTACAATGTAAATAGTGTAATTGGTCTACAATAAATGCCTAATGCACACTTAATTTATTGTTAAAAAGCGACTCACAAGAGAAACCAGGTGAATAGGTTAAAATCGCACTAACACTCAATTTCCAACTAATGAATTTCTCGTAGAATTATAGGATCCACTAAAAGCCTCTAAAAAGTGTGTGCCTAATTCATAGTGCTCCAAAAGGGTTATATGTAAGCATAAAGCAAAGATACTTCTGATGGTGCCTCTTTTCCCTGAGGGATAATATGTGAGATTGTGATGAGCAGTGCCTGTCTGAGCCTGTGAGGACGCCATTTGATGATGCATGTAGGACAGAGCCAGAAGTAACTACATCCTTTTGTATTAAATGACTAGGACTGGAACTCTGTGTACAGATAAGCATTTTCATTTCTATGCTATGGCTTAAATGTCTTTTAATAAAGTGGTTTACCCAGATCTACACCGTTGGAATGACTTTGCTTTTATGCTTGAATATAACCCCTTTGGAGGTCCAGAGCGGAAAACGGCTGATCTTTGGAGGCACTAGCAGGCTGACCTTTTACTCTGCTAGTTGTGACCACTCAGTTTTTGAGGGTCATGGTGCTCTGGTAAGCGTTTAGTTAGTAACAGGAGGCAGAGGCGTATCTAGTGAAAATGGCTATGGCAAGCACTGAAACTGCACCCGTCAAAACATTTTAAGTGTACAGGGCCGTGTTTTCAGTGCATGAGATGCACACAGATATACATCCACGGGCAGACAGGTCAATTCAAATCAATTGGGATGCAGCAGCTGCATGAACACAGCCCCTGCTCTCACCTTGATATCCGTGTGGGTGCAGGAATATGCCCCCGATCACAGACAGTGTGCATTAAAAGACATCCACCTGCACCCAAATGGATATCAAATACCAAATGGATGTCAAATTGGGAACAATAACCCTCCCTTACTCCATCCAACAACTCTAGTTCTACTTGAAGTATGAAGCAGACCTGCCCCTGCCCCTGCCCCAGGAAAGGCGTCCTCCATGACAGGTACCTGAGCAGGGTTTGGAAATCTCAAAGAGCAAAGTGCCAGTCTCCAGGTCCCGAATCTTGATGCGAGTGAAGTCAATCCGGAACACATTTTCCTCAGATCTGCACAGATAATCTGATGACAAAAGACAAGTGATGTTACCACTTGCCGACCACCTCACACAGATATACTGCGGCAGAATGGCAAGGGCAGGCAGAGTAACGTATGGGTACGTTACTCCCCTCCCGTGGACGCACGAGGCCGTCGGCATCATTGCAGGAGCGATCCATCCTGAGGGGGAGGCCACTGATTCATGGCCTCTCCCTCACGATCGCTCCTGACGAATGGGAAGCTTCCTCTGCTTCTGAAATGTAAACAGAAGCAGAGGAAGTGATGTCATCTCTCCTCGTGAAGCCTTTTCGTTCTGGCTCCCGAGGAGAGAAGACATCAATGTGAGTTTGCACCAACAGCACACTAACACCAGTACACATAGGCACACAAACCACCCCCCAATCACCCCGATCACCCCCCCTGCACCCCCTGTCACAATGACACCAATAGCAGTTTTGATTTTTTTACTGATCACTGCATTGGTGTCATTTTGTGACTGTTATAAGTGTTATGCCCTGTACACACGGTCGGGTTTTCTGACGGAAAATGTGTGATAGGACCTTGTTGTCCGAAATTCCGACCGTGTGTGGGCTCCATCACACATTTTCAATCGGATTTTCCGACACACAAAGTTTGAGAGCAGGCTATAAAATTTTCCGACAACAAAATCTGTTGTCGGAAATTCCGATCGTGTGTACACAAATCCGACGCACAAAGTGCCTTGCATGCTCAGAATAAATAAAGAGATGAAAGCTATTGGCTACTGCCCCGTTTTATAGTCCCGACGTATGTGTTTTACGTCACCGCGTTCAGAATGATCAGATTTTCCGTCAACTTTGTGTGACCGTGTGTATGCTAGACAAGTTTGAGCCAACATCCGTCGGAAAATATCCTAGGATTTTGTTGTCGGATCAATGTCCGACCGTGTGTACCGGGCATTAGGGAAATTAGTGGTAGGCCCCTTTAGGTCTAGGGTACCCCCCTAACCCCCCTAATAAAGGTTTAACCCCTTGATCACCCCCCAGTTAACCCTTTCACCCCCTGTTGCCAGTGTCACTAATCAATCATTTTTCTGATCACCGTATAAGAGCCACGGTTGACGCTAGTTAGCCTGTTAGTTATTTAGGTTCACTGTCAGCTTTTTATAGCATCAGGTACCCCCATATACTACCTAATAAAGGTTTTAACCCCCTGATTGCCTCCTAGTTATCCCTTTCACCCCCTGTCACCAGTGATCACCGTATAAGTGTCATGGGTGACGCCAGGTAGCCAGTTAGTTATTTAGGTTCATCGTCAGCTTTTAATAGTGTCAGGTACCCCCATATACTACCTAATAAAGGTTTTAACCCCCTGATTGCCCCCTAGTTAACCCTTTCACCAGTGATCACTGTATAAGTGTTACGGGTGACGCTGGTTAGTTAGTTTGTTTTTTATAACCACTGTTTATTACCCAATAAAGGTTTAACCCCCTGATCACCCGGAGGGTGATATCAGTTAGGTTTTAGTGTCAGTCAGGGTCTGCGTTGCCCCAGGCAGCGTGAGATTAGTGCCAGTACCGTTAACACTCACGCACGCAGCATACACCTCCCTTAGTGGTATAGTGTCTGAACGGATCAATATCTGATCTGATCAGATCGATACTAGCGTTCCCAGCAGTTTAAGGTTCCCAAAAACACAGTGTTAGTGGGACCAGCCCAGATACCTGCTAGCACCTGCGTTTTGCCCCTCCGCCCAGCCCACCCAAGTGCAGTATCGATCGATCACTGTCACTTACTAAACACATAACTGCAGCATTTGCAGAGTCAGGCCTGATTCCTGCGATCGCTAACAGTTTTTTTGGTAGCATTTGATACAGTTGCTGACAGCCTAGGAGCTTTTTTACCTGTGAGTCTCACTACTGTACCAGTAAATTTAGAGCCCAAAATGGCAAATTGAAGGTGCAGTAGTGAAGAGGCCTACACGTTTCTGAGCATGACAGATAGTGAAGAGGAAGTCGCTCATCTGTCAGATTCCGGCTCTGAGTACAATCCTGTAGACCACAGCGGCTCCATGACAGATAGCTCTGACGACGCAGTTGAGGTCCCTGCCAAGGTCAGGCGTACCAGACCCCGATCTTGTTCTACTGTTGTTGAGGTGCAAGAACCACAGGGCTCTCGTATGGAGCAGAGAAGTACTAGTGCCGCTCATCCTTCTGGTGAACTGGCAAGCACCAGTGGCCTAGTACACCCTGGTCGTACATCCAGCACTGCAGTATCAAGTGGTGACGTGGCGAGTCCCATAAGTGCAGTTCAAGCTGGCGAGGTGGCAAGCACAAGTAGTGTCCTGCTGCCACCAAGAAGACAAAGACAGGCCCATCGTGCCCATAGTGTCCTTCCTGCAGAATTTGCCAATCCTAATTGGGAGTTCACCACTTCTGCAGTACCCGTACTTCCTCCATTCACTGGCCAACCCGGAATTCAGGTGAAAACAGTTGATTTTACGTCACTTGATTTTTATTCACTGTTTTTCATGAAAGATCTCTATAGCTCTATTGTGGACCAAAGTAATTTGTATGCTGGTCAATTCATCGCCGCTAATCCCCAGTCCTTCCTTGCCAGAGATTGGAAACCAATTACGGTTTCCGAATTTAAGACCTTTCTGGGCCTATCCCTTGACATGGGCATAGTTAAAATGAGTATGTTGTGGTCATATTGGTCCACTGGTCATGCCCTGACCCCCTCCATGGCCAGGGCATGATACTAGCAGATCTTGCGGTTCATGCATTTCAACAACAATGAACTCTGTCGTCCTTGTGGAGACCCTGGATACGATTGGCTCTACAAAATTCGGCCCCTTGTAAACCACTTCAACCAACTTTTTGCAGCCTTGTTTACTCCCCATCAAGTTGTCTGCATTGATGAGTCCCTGATTAGGTTTCCTTGCCGCTTGTCTTTCAAACAGTATCTTCCCAGCAAGCGTGCCAGATATGGGGTCAAGATGTATAAGCTCTGTGACAGGGCCACAGGCTATACATATAGTTTTATGGTTTACGAGATAAGAGATAGTCACGTAGAGTCGCAGAACTGCCCAGATTACATAGGGAGTACTGGCAAGATTGTGTGGGACTTGGTGTCACCTTTATTCAGAAAGGGGTACTATTTGTATGTGGACAATTATTACACGAGCGTGCCACTTTTTAGTCACTTGTTTGATCATCAGATTGTCGCATGTGGCACCGTGCAATCTAATCGCTGGGGCTTACCCCAGAGGCTTGTATATTCCCGACTTAGGATCAGGGATTATCAGAGAAGGGTTTTTTCCAGCCGTGTCCGCCATGGTCCTTTGCGCGTGCGCGGTGGATTGGCACTCCGGCGCACGCACACGGCTCGATGTAGAGGCACGTGCGTATGCATGATAGCACACGTGTGCGCACGGTGACCCACGCATGCCCGTTGTGACGCTCTGGCGGGGCTTTTTAAAAGGGCTCCAGCGCCCAGACGGGTTGCTGGTTTGTCGTCAGCTTCCCGTTCGTTCCTGCTTCCTGTTTGACGTATCTGATTTCCAGTTGTGACCCGGACTGTTCTCACCACGCTACTTCTCTCCTGGATTGACCCTCAGCCTGCTTAATGGACTTTGCCTTTCCTGCCACCAGTGTTTGACCCCCGGCCTGCTTAATGGAGTTTGCCTTGCCTGTCACCAGTGTTTGACCCTCTGCTTGTTTACAGAGTTTCTTGCTTCACCCAGCATCAGATCCTCAGCCAGTTCCAGGACCCCTGCAACCCTTGATCCGGCACTGCAGTCTTTCTTCAGGAGCTCAATACCTGCTGGTGGCCGTGCTCCTTAGTGCCATCCATTCCCTGTACCATATCCAGGGGACCGGGTGCGCGTAGTTGCAAGGGCAAACCACTCTCGGCATCTTGGCCTTGGTAAGTACTCTCCTGACAGGGAGAGAGCCTGCTTGAACTGTAATAACTTGCTCGCTGTGAAGTGGAGGGATAATAAGAATGTTTTCGTTCTGTCCTCCCTTCATGCAGACACGACAGTCCAAATTCCTACAACAACTGGTGTTGTGGAGAAACCTCTCTGTGTCCACGAATATAACCAAAATATGGGAGGGGTGGACCTCAATGACCAGTTGTTGGCGCCATACCTAGTTGCATGTAAGGCCAGACGCTGGTACAAAAAAGTGTCTGTATACTTATTTCAATTGGCTTTGCTGAATGCTCATGTGCTATACAGAGCTTCAGGACAGACTGGATCCTTCCTTAAATTCCAGGAAGAGATTTCAGAGCCCTTCTGTTTCCAGATGGTAGGGATGAGCCGAACACCCCCCGGTTCGGTTCACACCAGAACCTGCGAACGGACCGAAAATTTGCACGAACTTCAGAACCCCATTGACGTCTATGGGACTCGAACGTTCAAAATCAAAAGGGCTAATTTGCATGGTATTGTCCTAAAAAGGGTTTGTGGACCCGGGTCCTGCCCCAGGGGACATATATCAATGCAAAAAAACATTTAAAAACTGCAGTTTTTTCGGTAGTAGGGATTTTAATGATGCTTAAAGTAAAAAAAAAAAAAAAAAAAGTGAAATATTCCTTTAAATATCGTACTTGGGGGGTGTCTATAGTATGCCTGTAAAGTGGCGTGTGTTTCCCATGCTTAGAACAGTCCCTGCACAAAATGTCATTTTTAAAGGAAAAAGTCATTTAAAACTGCTTGCGGCTTTAATGTAATGTTGGGTCCTGGCAATATGGATGAAAATCAGTGAGACAAATGGCATGGGTACCCCCCCAGTCCAATACCAGGCCCTTTGGGTCTTGTATGGATATTAAGGGGAACTCCGCACCCAAATTAAAAAAGGAAAGGTGTGGGGCCCCCAGGCCCTATATACTCTGAACAGCAGTATACAGGTGATACAAACAAAACAGGGACTGTAGGTTTGTTGTTAAGTAGAATCTGTTTGTAATTTTGAACTGGTATGCCCCCTCACACACGGTCGGACATTGATCGGACATTCCGACAACAAAATCCTAGGACTTTTTCCAACGGATGTTGGCTCAAACTTGTCTTGCATACACACGGTCACACAAAGTTGTCGGAAAATCCGATCATTCTGAACGCGGTGACGTAAAACACATACGTCTGGACTTTAAACAGGGCAGTAGCCAATAGCTTTCATCTCTTTATTTATTCTGAGCATGCCTGGCACTTTGTGCATCGGATTTGTGTACACACGATCGGAAATTCCGAGAACGGATTTTATTGTCAGAAAATTTTATAGCCTGCTCTCAAACTTTGTGTGTCGGAAAATCCGATGGAAAATGTGTGATGGAGCCTACACACGGTCGGAATTTCCGACAAGGTCCTATCACACATTGTGATAGGGGCAGTACATTTTTAACGTGTTTAGCTCCAGCCAAAAAATCTATTTTTAGCTTTTTGGAAAACATAGGGAAGGGTTATCTCCCCTGTGACATTTGTTTTGCTGTCTGTGCTCCTCTTCAGAAGATTTCACCTCTCTTTTTGTCCCAATGACAAATGTTTTTTGAAAATTTGGGGTTTTTTGTGAAACAAGGATTGGTGATAGAGCATCAGTGGAAAGGAGAAAAGTTTTTCCCATATTAACTCTTATGCCCCGTACACACAGTCGGATTTTCCGATAGAAAATGTCCGATCGGAGCACGTTGTCGGACATTCCGACCGTGTGTGGGCTCCATCGGACATTTTCCATCGGATTTTCCGACACACAAAAGTTTGAGAGCAGGCTACAAAATTTTCCAACAACAAAATCCGATCGCGCCAATTCCGACCGTGTGTGGCCAGTTCCAACGCACAAAGTGCCATGCATGCTCAGAAGAAATTCTGAGATGGAACACCTCGGTCTGGTAAAATTTGCGTTCACAATGGATACAGCACTTTTGTCACGGTGCAATGTAAAAAATGGTTTAATACAGCGCACTCTCTTCTTCTTTATAATGTGAGAAGAATGAAGTAGTTTTGCTGCTCTTATTCACACAGACTTTTCACAAACTTCTTTCTTTATTATTTATCGGGATTTCCTCAATATATTTTGATTTGTCACATCTGACAAAATTATTTTTAGGTTGTTTTTTTGTTTTTTGTTTTTTTTTAAAGGCTTTTTTATTTTTTTTTTATTTTTTTGGGTTTGTATTTTTTTCAAAGCTGATTTTTGTTTTATTTTTTGGTTAGTTTTACTCCCTAATATTTTTGTGTGTGTTTTGTGTGTCAAGTTACCACAACACAATTGATATCTTATATTATTTAATCTCAAGAAGGTTGCTTGGTGTTGGTGTCCCTTGTTAATTTCACATAGTATTTTTGAAATGTACCTGAATCCTCACAAACAAACTGTCCTTTTTTAAGGAAAACACACATAGGCGAGTATAATTGAAACAAAAAATCCTTTATTAAGGGCTCAGAACCAAACAAAGAGGGAGGCAACGCTGGAGAAACAGCAGAAGTTGGCAAAGTCTTGGACCCCCAGGGCAGATATCAATTATTTAACATCAAAATTGGTGGCCTGAGGAGTCCATATCTAAGGGAGTTCAGTCTGGCCCAGAAGTCCCAGAGATCATGAAAGCAGCAGATGACATCTGTGTTCCCAGACTGTGGTACTACAAGAGGCTGCATCTTTTGCCAGACCAGACTGAACCCAGGATCATCACTTTCTGGTCTTCTTTCCACGCTTCCTTCCCGGCTGTGGCTCTGGGGTTAGAGTTGTGGCAGGAGGAGGAGTAGTAGGACCTGGAGGAGGGGGAGGACTATGTGTGAGGTCACTAATGTGGGTAGCACATGTTATTTGGCCCCTCAACCCCTTATTGAGAGCTTCCAAAATTAAGGATTCACAAAGGAGTCATTGGCCCTCCTCCATCTGCAGCATTTTGCAGGCAGTTATGCAAGCAAAGTCCTCCTCTACAGTGTGGGGGGTTCTCAGGGCCTCCGTAGCCTTCCAAAAGAGGCCAATGGCAGCCTCCTTCAGGTTACTCCTCTTCCTGCCACTTTGTCTTTGCAGGTGGATGGGAGGGACCTGGGTATCAGGCAGCCTGCTTGGCCCGGCCACCTCCTGGCTGAGGCTTCCCTGTGTATGAAAAAGGGACATGGTTTTAGTTTTTGCATCATCAGTCGCAATCATAAATTAGTACTCCAAACTAACATCTAGTTAACATCATTGATTGGACAAGCAGAAATATTTAGAGGAATGCTATACCTTCGTTATCACGATCGGCGCCTCTGATACTACTTCCTCCGCTCACAGATCGTACGTACTACGCACGCGTGTTACGCTTTATACACACTGCGCATGCGTGTAACTCCGCCCGCCCCTGACGTTCTTTCTAGTCTATTCCCCGCCCCTTTTCGTTAGGCGCAGTGGGGGAAGAGCACATGGCGGAGACACAGCAGGTGCGTGGTAATTTATAGCATCGAGGAGGAGGGGGAGGAAAGCCCGGAGCCAGAAACGTCTGGATCCAGAAGGAGAATATTTAAGGCCTTAAATATGTCCTTTGGGGAGATGTTGGAGATGGTCGACATTGTTCTGACTCAACTACAAGGCTATAAATGTTATCTTCAGCTTCACATAGAGCTTACATGACCTGGTGATCTATTTATCCCTTGCATCAATTCAGGCAGCTTAACTCAATGAATAACTCACTGTATGGAAAGACAGACGATGAATCCTCTCGAATGTTCCGTTTAATGATGGATATTCATAGGTAGAAAAACTTTGCAGTTGTAAGCCACATGTAAGATGTTACAGCAATGAGGTATACTGTGCACAATGAATCAGAGAGAGGAAGGGGAGGAGAATATACAGAACTACAGTGAGAGAAAGAGTTCAGATAGACAGAGGGAACAAATCTTAAAGACACAGAGCATAATAAATCACATAGTGTAACACAACACTCCCCGTCTGAAATCTTTAGATTTCATAACCATAAACAATTATATATATATTCAATAAGTCCAATACTGTTAAATGTCCTGGAACCTGTAATGAAAAACATGCAACAAGCAAGTATAAACATAAGTCCAACAGGATTGAAGAACATGTAGTCCGAAGTATGACGTCTTCAAAGAATTCCAAAGTTCAAGGTAGAACCTGTAGATAGCAGCAATGTACTCCCCGCCGTGCCAACAGCATGGCTAGTCCTTGCATAAGTCACTCACCTGGCAAAAGGAGTACTAACTCAGTAATTGGTCGAGTGAAGGTTCGTGTGGATCCTCCCTTGGTTACCTTGACTTCTACCTTCCGGACCTTGTTATCGTCACTGGGCATAACCTTGGTAATAAGACCCATAGGCCACTCATTCCGACAAACTTCCTTGTCTTTTAGAAGGATGAGATCTCCAACCTTGAGGTTAGGCTTAGATGTTTGCCATTTGTTACGACCTTGAAGGTGATGAAGATACTCCTTCCTCCAGCGATGCCAAAACACATTGGCGAGATGCTGCACCTGCTTCCATTGATGCCTGTAGATATCCTTGGGTTCAATCTCACTTGAAGATATTACAGCAGTCCCAATCTTTTGAGTAAGGAGTGAAGCTGGAGTAAGGATCACTGGAGCATCAGGATCTGAAGATACCGGCACTAAAGGTCTTGCGTTCACTATAGCACACACTTCAGCGAGAAAGGTAGACAAAGTATCATGGGTGAGTGGTAAAGACTTGTGAGTCTGCAACATGGAGTCAACAGGGGGTGAGTATGACTCCTCACACAAAAAGCTTGGAGGCGACAGCCATAAGTTGTCCAAAAGAACATCAGATGACACGGCTCTGGTCCCACAGTCAGCTGAAATGAGTTCAGTGGGAACGTAATGAGACTGACTTGGTAGGGAGAATCTCTTAATACGTTCAACCCTGTTGCTGACGTACACATGAAACTGTTTTGTTTGGTTGTATATGTAACCAAGTACTACCTTACTGTCTGTATAGAAGGTGAAAGAATCAATTCTAGTGTCCATTTCACTTCGTATGACTTCGGCAATTTCTACTGCTAACACGGCTGCACAAAGTTCAAGTCTTGGTATGGTATGTGCAGGTTTGGGAGTGAGTTTTGCCTTGCCTAGGACAAAACTACAGTGTGATTCCCCATTCATTTCAGAGATCTTCAAATAGGCTACAGTAGCAATAGCTTCAACTGATGCATCAGAGAAAATATGAATTTCCCTCCGGTAAACAGTTGAAATAGAACCTGGAACATAGCAACGGGAAATCTGAAGTTTTCCTAGTGACTTCAAAGAATGTCTCCACCTTTCCCACTTGTGTTGATTCTCACTAGGTAAGGGAGTATCCCAGTCTATGTTCTCAGTAGATAACTGTCTTAGCAGAATCTTACCTTGAATGGTAACTGGAGCAAGGAAACCGAGTGGGTCATAGATGCTATTCACCACCGACAGGACTCCTCTCTTAGTGAAGGGTTTGTCACAAGTTGACACTTGGAAGGTGAATGTGTCTTGTTCGATGTTGCACAACAAACCCAGACTTCGCTGTACAGGAGGCACATCTGTACCCAAATCAAGGTTTTTTAGACTGGTGGCATAGTCCTCAGAGTGAAAGGCATTCATAAGTTCCTGGCTGTTGGATATAATCTTGTGCAGTCTAAGGTTTGCTGTAGCCAGCATCTCCTTTGTTCTGGTGAGATCAATCGCTTCTTTAGCGGTTGGAAAAGACTTGAGTGCGTCATCAACGTAGAAGTTTCTTTCAACAAACTGACGAGCATCAGATCCATATTCTTCTTCTCCAGTCTGAGCTGTTCTCCTTAGCCCATAAGTTGCCACTGCAGGAGAAGGACTGTTACCAAAGACATGTACCTTCATTCTAAAGTCTATAACTTCCTTGTGGATGTCATTGTCTTTGTGCCATAGAAACCTGAGGTAGTTTCTGTTGTCTTCTCTGACAATGAAGCAGTGAAACATCTGTTGAATGTCTGCCATAACTGCTACAGGTTCTTGTCTGAAGCGAATCAAGACTCCTATTAGACTGTTGTTCAAGTTAGGCCCTGTAAGGAGCATATTGTTAAGAGAAACACCTTCATGCTGAGCACTGGAATCAAAGACAACTCTGATTTGGTCTGGTTTACGTGGGTGATACACGCCAAAGGATGGAAGGTACCAGCATTCTTCTCCCTCCTTTAGTGGGGGTGCAGGCTCTGCATGATCTCTGTCAAATATATTTTGCATAAAGTCGACAAAGTGTCTTTGCATCTTTGGTTTCCTGCTTAAGTTTCGTTTTAAGGAGGAGAATCTACTGATGGCCTGTTGCAAGTTGTTGGGCAGTCTCTCTCTTGGGAGACGAAAAGGTAGGGGTGCTACCCAGTTATTGGCGTCATCTTGAAAGAACTCATTGTCCATTACCTTGATGAATTCTTTGTCTTCCGTTGAAGGAGCCAGTATGTCATCTTCACTGGTTGTATTAAACACTGTAGAGCCGAAGTCGTCATCGTGGCAGGAGAAAGGGCTTGTGTTACCTGAGATACCATGTTGCCATCCATGGCTGGCTATCTTCTCTTTCACCCAGTAGTGATGTGGGCATGGCTCAAAGTAAGTGTTTCGGCCATTTGGCAGAACATTTGTCTTGAATTACGAAATGTTGGTAGGTCTCTTCATTTTGCCTATACAGACGTTGCCTATGATGACCCACCCTAGATCCATGCCCTGAGCAAATGGGGCATCTGGGGGTCCACTGACTTGTCTGTGTACCTTGTGAACTCTTAGAATGTCTCTTCCTAACAGAAGAAGGAACTGAGCATCTTTGTCAAGCGGCGGTATCTCATTTGCTATTACCTTCAGGTGAGGGTGATGGAAAGCAGCAGCTGGAGTAGGGATTTCTTCCCTGTTAGCGGGTATCTGATTGCACTCGACAAGAGTAGGTAGAGGTAATTGCAAGTTACCTTTGAGAGAAGATACCATGAGTCCATGAGCCCTTCTTCCAGAAACCTCTGTAGTTCCACTACAGGTACCCAAGGTGTAAGGATGAGCTTCGCCTTTTATTTCAAATAGATTAAACAGTTCTGATTTTGCAAGCGATCTATTGCTCTGATCGTCTAAGATAGCATAGGCTTTTAGAGTCTTTTCTGGTTGGTCCTTGTGGTATATGTTCACCAAGCATATTTTAGCACAGGACTTATCGCAGCGGTCTTCTCCACAAACTTCAGTGCAGGATGAAGAAATGATGGTAGAATTAGGCACTTGGTCTGTATTCTCCCCGCCATGCGTTAACCTGGGAGGAGAGTTAGCAGGTTGTGCAGAGCTGGGCTCAAGCGGATGTAGGGCTTGCACATGCTCTTCGGAGCCACACTCTATGCACTTGATGGATACATTACAGTCCCTTGCAAAATGTTCGGTAGAAGCACAGCACCTGAAACATACCCTAAATGTCTTTAAAAGCTCCTTACGCTCTTCAAGAGGCTTTTCCCTAAAGCCGATACATTTTTTGAGGGGGTGTGGCTTCTTGTGAATGGGACACTCTCTGTTAGGGTTTTCAATCTTCCTACTCTGTCTGTCCGTGGCAACAACTGTGGTAGGAGTGGGAAGGATGTCAGTCTTTTTCACGGATACTGGGCCTCTACGGCTTCTATAGTTGCCCTGAAGACTGGTACTCTTAGGAAATGGTGAGAAGAGACTGTACTCACCGTAGGAAAAACTTGGATCATTCTTGGTCTCTGCGATTCTCCTGATGAAGTTGCAGAAGAAAGAGAATGGTGGGAAGGAAACCTTGTTCTCTTTTTTGTATGATGATCCTAGTGCAGACCATTTCTCTTGTACACCATACGGGAGCTTGGAGACAATTGGGTTTACCCATAGGCGTGCGCAGCCTGTTGCATTAGGGTGTGCACCCGAAAGCTCAAGCACACATACATATATATTGTCAAAAGTATTGGGACGCCTGCCTTTACATGCACATGAACTTTAATGCCATCTCAGTCTTAGTCCATAGGGTTCAATATTGAGTTGGCCCACCCTTTGCAGCTATAAAAGCTTCAACTCTTCTGGGAAGGGTGTCCACAAGGTTTAGGAGTGTGTCTATGGGAATGTTTGACCATTCTTCCAGAACGGCGTTTGTGAGGTCAGGCGCTGATGCTGGATGAGAAGGTCTGGCTCACAGTCTCCACTCGAATTCATCCCAAAGGTGTTCCAACGGGTTGAGGTCAGGACTCTATGCAGGTCAGTCAAGTTCCTCCACCTCAAACTCGCTCATCCATGTCTTTATGGACCTTGCTTTGTGCACTGGTCCAAATCATTTGGTGGAGGGGGGATTATGGTGTGAGGTTGTTTTTCAGGGGTTGGGCTTGGCCCCTTAGTTCCAGTGAAGGGAACTCTTAAGGCGTCAGCATATCAAGACATTTTGGACATTTTGATGCTCCCAACTTTCTGGGAACTATTTGGGGATGGCCCCTTCCTGTTCCAACATGACTGTTCACCAGTGCACAAAGCAAGGTCCATAAAGACATGGACTTAGCAGGGGTGGTGGGAAATTAACTTCAAGTGCAATAATTCACATTATAACTGTAACTAAAATGTATACAATTAAGTGTAACACTCTAAAAAATAAAAACTCCAAAGTGCTATAATGGTGTGAACCTCCCAACTAAAAAAGTTGTTGCACTTGAAGGTAAATTGTATTGCAATTATCTGTAGAGGGGTTTCCACCATCCCTGCTAAGGCAGCACTGATGGGCACTGATAGGCAGCACTGATTGGCACTAATAGTCTGCACTGATTGGCAGCACTGATTGGCAGCGTTGATGGGCACTAATTGGTAGCACTGATGTGCACTGATAGGTGGCACTGATAGGCAGCACTGATTTGCACTGATGGGTGGCACTGATGGGCACTCATATGCATCACTGATGGGCTCTTATTGGTAGCACTTATGGGCACTGATAGGCTCTGATTCTCAGCACTGATTGGCAGCACTGATGGACACTGATTGGCACTGATAGGCAGCACTGATTGGAAGCACTGATGGGCACTGACTGGCAGCACTGATGGGCACTGGTAGGTGGCACTGATAGGCAGCACTGATGGGCACTAATTGTCAGCACTGATTGGCACTGATATGCAGCACTGATGGGCACTGATATGCAGCACTGATATACAGCACTGATGGGCACAGATTGGCAGCACTTATGGGCACTGATAGGCAGCCCTGATAGGCACTGATATGCAGCACTGATAGGCAGCAATGGTTGGCACTAATTGACAGCATTGGTTGGCACTGATTTACAGCATTGGTTGGCACTGATAGGCAGCACTGATAGGCAGCACTGGTTGGCACTGATAGGCAGAATTGGTTGGCACTGATAAGCAGCACTGGCACGGATACGCAGTACTGTTTGGCACTGATAGGCAGCATTGGTTGGCACTGATTGGCAGCATTGGTTGGCACTGATTGGCAGCATTGGTTGGCACTGATAGGCAGCATTGGTTGGCACTGATTGACAGCATTGGTTGGCACTGATAGGCAGCACTGGTTGGCACTGATAGGCATCACTGGTTTGCACTGATAGGCAGCACTGGTTGGCACTGATAGGCAGCACTGGCATGGATAGGCAGTACTGGTTGGCACTGATAGGCAGCATTGGTTGGCACTGATAAGCAGCACTGGCACTGATAGGCAGCATTGGTTAGCACTGATAAGCAGCACTGGCACTGATAGGCAGCATTGGTTGGCACTGATAGGCAGCACTGGTTTGCACTGATAGGCAGCACTGGTTTGCAATGGTTGGCACTGATAGGCAGAATTGGTTGGCACTGATAAGCAGCACTGGCACGGATAGGCAGTACTGGTTGGCACTGATAGGTAGCATTGGTTGGCACTGATTGGCAGCATTGGTTGGCACTGATTGGCAGCATTGGTTGGCACTGATTGGCAGCATTGGTTGGCACTGATTGGCAGCATTGGTTGGCACTGATAGGCAGCATTGGTTGGCACTGATAAGCAGCACTGGCATGGATAGGCAGTACTGGTTGGCACTGATAGGCAGTACTGGTTGGCACTGATAGGCAGCATTGGTTGGCACAGATAGGGGAGAGGGGGAGTTTCACATTCAGGAGATCGTGAGAATTACCAGAGCTGTTCAGTGTATGAAACTATCAGATAATGACACTGCATGCAGGGACAGACACCAGCTGTTAAAAGTCAGCGGTGATGTTGGTGGTGGGCGGGACTGAACAGTTACCAAACACCAGCCAATAGGATGGTTCTGGGCGGACCGCTACATTTCTCTGGCTCCGCCCCCTCTCTGAAGCAGCCCAATCATTGGCTGGTGTTGGCGCTTGATCCCGCCCACCCCCGACATCGCGGCTGAGTTGTGATGACTTACAACTCAGCCGCGATTTCGGGGATGGGCGGGACCAAGCGCTATAAACACCAGTCAATGTTTGAGCTGCTTCAGAGAGGGGGCGGGGCCACATAAATGTAGCGGCCCGCCCAGACCCCATCCTATTGGCTGGGGTTTGATGGCCGTTCGGTCCCGCCCACCCCCGACATCACCCTGGCATTTAGACAGCTGGTGTCTCTCCCTGCATGCAGTGTCATTATCTGACAGTTTCAATAACTGAACAGCTCTGGCAATTCTCACGATCTGCTGCCTGTGAAACTGTTTCACAGGCAGCGCGGGCCACACTTTCTTGGATGCAGCATTTTGTGGAAAATCTCTGGACACAGCACGGGGTGATTAGGGTGTGCCCAGGCACACCCGGCACACCCCGTGTGCACGCCTATAGGTTTACCCCTCTTGCAGTGTCAAGGTAACTGAGTCCGGGTAGTTTTGGGTCTGCCTTGGCTAGCTGAAGCTCAAGGAGAAGGTCACTCAGTCTCTGGAACTCCTTGTTGTCCTTACCAGATATCTTTGGGAAAGTTTCCAGGCGCATGAACAAGGCATTTTCTATAGCTTCTGGACTGCCATAACTTTGCTCTAGTCGCTCCCATGCAGCTGTGAGGCCTGCTGTAGGATTGTCCATGAAAACTGATCTTAATGGCTTAACACGTGCAGCAGATAGAGGACCAAGCCATCTAATCAGGAGATCCAATTCTTGAGCCGCTGTAATGCCAAGATCGCTGATTGCAGTTCTGAAAGCACATTTCCAACTTCTGTAGTTCTCAGGTTGGTCATCAAAACTTGTAAGACCAGTCTTTGTGAGCTCTCTGCAAAGTATGTACCTCACAAACTCTGCTGTCTCAGTTGTCTCTGCCTTTATGTGAGATGCTGTTGGCTGAACGGTGCTGATTGCACTATCTTTGACATTATTGTTAAAGGACACAGGTAAATATGGTGCAGCAGATGCGTTCAGGTGAGTTGCTTGCTTGAAGTCGGTTGTTCCAATGGTACGTTGATTCAATGCTGTACCGATGACAGGAAATTGATGACTTGCTTGCAGCTTGCTCTGATGCTCTGTGGCATAAGAAGGAAGGTTAGGTAGGCAGGCAGGAAATGCATTGGAGTGATTTTGCATGCAGGAAGTTGCTGGAACCTCTTTAACTTGGAGCTGTGAAGGAGTTTCTAAGTTGCCAGGAGCATTGGAGACAATGGAGTGTATACTGCAGTGGCTTAGGACATAGTCTTTAGTGCATTTGAGGGGATCTTCCATATCTGCTATGTTTAGGTTGATGCTGTCTTTCTCACTTGCACCTTCGTCTGCACTGATAGCTTGCTATAAAACTCTTAGCCTTGCCATAGCTGCGTCATGTTTACACTGTTCATTTAGGATTTCTATAGTTGCTCTTTGACGTGCTGTGTGAGCTTCCAACTCTGCTCTTTGAAGTGCGGTCTGAAGCACTGACTCCGTTTCCAACTCTGCTCTTTTTTCTGCATATGCGACCTGCACCCTGCTGGCTTCCGCTTCAGCGCGGGCACTAATAAGTCACTCACTGAGTGTTGAGTATCTTGAACTATGACTTCTAGAAGACCTTTTAGAATGTCTGGTGGAAACAGATCTGTGAGATGCAGTGTCCTGTATCAGCTTTAACTTTGCTTCTGCCTTTAATTTGGTTTGCTGGATAAAACTGTCTCTTTCCAGATTAAGAGCCTTGAAATTCTTTAATTCCTCGAGTGAAAGTTCTGTGTTCGTTTTTGTAAGACATTAATGAACTTGTCACTTGTAAGCTGATAGAGCTCATAAGAGATAGAGAGTTGTTTAATGGCGCCCTCTAGTGTCAGTAATTCACCTTCAACAGACACTGTATTTGATTCAAAGGCAATCCTGTCCCAAATTAGCTTCAAGCTATTAAACAATTCAATTCTTAAGGCTTCATAATTCTCCATCACTTTCCAGGTGGGTTTGACTGAGCGTTTGGGTAAGTCAGTTGGCTCAGTGTCTTGTGCTGGAGTGGCTGTATATTCACATTGAGAGCTGTGGTGACTCATGGCTGACACAGGCAAAGAATGTCTCAGTGATAAGCAGGTAGGATCTGTGTGCTGTAATATGACACCCTGCAGCCTGGTCTCAGGTTATGAAGATTCCATGTGCTGCTGTCTCATTCTTTCTTGCAATGAGGGCAGTAAATCTTGTCTGTAACAGTACTGAATGCAGAAATCTTGTAATTAGGCTGTGGAACTCCGTTTTTCTACTGTTCTGACTCAACTACAAGGCTATAAATGTTATCTTCAGCTTCACATAGAGCTTACATGACCTGGTGATCTATTTATCCCTTGCATCAATTCAGGCAGCTTAACTCAATGAATAACTCACTGTATGGAAAGACAGACGATGAATCCTCTCGAATGTTCCGTTTAATGATGGATATTCATAGGTAGAAAAACGTTGCAGTTGTAAGCCACATGTAAGATGTTACAGCAATGAGGTATACTGTGCACAATGAATCAGAGAGAGGAATGGGAGGAGAATATACAGAACTACGGTGAGAGAAAGAGTTCAGATAGACAGAGGGAACAAATCTTAAAGACACAGAGTATAATAAATCACATAGTGTAACACAACAGACATCCTGAAGAGGGCCGACTATGAGATACCCCAACCCCAATATCCGAAAGGCCAAGATAATGGCGAAAGTGGTCAAAAGTCTGCACCGGAATTTCGGGGTACGACGATTGAAAGATCAGCTCAGGAAGCGGTGGTCAGACCTCAAATTAAGAGAACACGAGCAGTACAGAAAGATCCGGAGTGTGCTGCAGAAAAGTAAGTAGTTGTCCTGTGTTCCTGTTCTTTTTGTGTTTATTACGTTCATGCTGCTCTATGTGCTTTTCTTAACTGTTGCACAGTTTAAAATGGCAACTTTCATGTTCATGGGCACATTATTCGTTCGCATCAAACATTTTTATTTCGGCCTATAAAACACCATTGTTTTGGCCATATGCATTTGCCCACATTTTTTAGGGCCTACTTGTATGAAAATAATTTGGTTGTGTAGATGGGTTTGTTACTAGAATGAAATGCAAACTCGATTCTGTGTAAGGAGAGGACACTCAGCAGCAGTTTTCACATCTGGACACTGGAGCACTAGTGTGGGACACAAGAACACCCTTTTTATTAGGGGCCCACACAGGTGCTCCAGTGTATACTATAAGGGTGTCTCCATCTGTGAAGCTTGGACAAAACAGGTAAAGTATTGAAGCTTGACAAAGGACACTCAAAATTCTACATCTTGGGACTCTGCCCAAACAGACAATTGTACCCCACTTCCAAGCAATGTTTCATATTTATAGTTCTGCCATCAAATATCTGTGTGCTATGTATACAATTTTTTTTTTACATAGGGGAGAAAAGACTCGGAGGACACCCCTCATCCGAGAAGACCAGAGACGCAATATCAAACACAGTTCCTAAATACTCATGTCTGATATTGCCTTCAAGTTCTACCAAATGTGAACTTTGTAAGTTCAAGATTTGTGTCTTTCTTGTTAGTTTTAAACATGCCTGTTTTATCTCAAATGAACATTTCTACTTTATCTAATGCCACCCCAAAAATTGTTATACAACAAACATGTTGGTTTGTTTTAAAAACCTTTTCTAAATGCACATGTGATTGTGCTGGTATTAAAAAGATTGTTAATCAAGAATGTTTGGATTATTGTCTCAACGCTGCAACACTTTTGTGGTGCTCTAATTGGTGTTTTCTGTGACAATGGGTGTTATTTCCTAAGGGCATATCCACTTTGCACTACAAGTGCAGTTTCAGTGCAGTTTTAAGTGCACTTGTAGTGCAAAGTGTCTTTACCTTTAGTAAATAACACCCAACAGTGCTTTGTATAAGGTTACACAATCACGCCATTTTCAGGAATCACCACATTTCTGTCAGGGTCAGCTAAAACAAACACAAGCAGGAAATGTCACCAAAGATTTGCTTAATGTTTTTTTTTATTTGATAAAGGTTTCACACATTGTCTGGTATATTGATAGCCCCCCTACCCGCAAAGAATTCAAGGTATCTTAGCCGGACATCACGGGCACTCAGGGAGGGCAAGCCAGGACGGCCACTTTCAAGCGCCGTCAGGGTTGGTTCATTTTGAATTCCGGCCTCAGGCCCAACTGAGCTAGCATAGTTGGCAGAATGTTGCCGTAAAAATTTGTGTAGAACACAGCACGCCAGGATAATATGATTCAGTTTATACTCCGCCATATGTATGGGTGTAAGAAATAGGCGGAACCGGCCGGCCATGATTCCAAACGTGTTCTCCACCACTCTTCCGGCTCTGGCCAGCCAGTAATTAAAAACCCTCTGGTCCGGGGTGAGGGTCCTCATCGGGAATGGCCGCATAAGATGGTCCCCCAGCGCAAAGGCTTCATCCGCAATGAAGACGAATGGGAGTCCTTCCACATTGTCTTCTGGAGGTGGCAAGTCCAAGCTGCCATTCCGGAGACGCCTGTAGAACTCGGTCTGGGCGATGACTCCACCATCGGACATCCGGCCATTCTTCCCCACGTCCACATACAGGAACTCATAAGTAGCCGACACCACCGCCAACATCACAATACTATTGAACCCCTTATAATTATAATAGTACGACCCCGAGTTGGGTGGTGGGATGATGTGGACGTGTTTCCAATCAATTGCCCCTCCGCAGTTAGGAAAGTCCAGCCGCTGGGCAAAGTGGGAAGCCACAGTCTGCCATTCCTGTGGCGTGGGAGGAAACTGTTGAGGAAAACAAAAAAAATTTGGCTTTTTGCACATAAACATGGAAAGCAGATTAGACACAAACATTCTTGGCCAACATCAAGATAGCATTGATTTATGGGAATTTTTAAAGAACAAAGTATAAGGTACACCTATCATATCCCCCCCCCCCCCGTCTTGGGCCTTTTCTAACATTATAGGGGGGGGAGCTCTTGGACAGGTAACCCTCTACACTTCATTGAGAGATGAATGCCTAAATAATGGGTATTACTTTGAACAGCCCCTCCTTAGTTACACTATTGGCAGCCCACTGGACAGGTAAGCAGTGTCATAATACAAAGATATAAATACACACTGTACACATTTGAGCACATTTGGATATTCTGCTATTACCTATCAAGATAATAATAGGATACAAAAACTTGAAACAGTACCATTTGAAAGCATACAGGCAGGCCCTTGCACTACATGCTTTGGGGAATTCATCCATAAATCTGAGCACAGAAGAGATGGTTATAGTGTGTATGGGTTTGGCAAAGTCAGCAGATAGATGATTGAGGATAGAAAGAGAATTGTTATCAGCTGACTTAGCAGTTGGGGGGAGGGAGGGTTCCAAATGATTTGGGGACCCCCCAAAAAACGCCTCTGGCACTCTACCTGAATTTAAAGCACAAATCACATTTAAAAACATTTTAGGGGGTGTTTGGGGTAAAGCACTACTATGGAGCTGATAAAATACATTAAGTGACTACATGAGGTGAATATAGGGCCAGTAGAGCATGCTGGGGAGGTAAGTGAAGGCAAATATGTATGAAGGACAACAAAAATAATTACCTAAAAATCCAGAATGCATGAGGACAAAGGGGACATTCACAGCATATTCCAATCATGGTAATTAGGGAATGAGGAAAGAAATACAATATATTAGCAAACATTAAATACAATAAAATGTGATATTAAAGGATAAAAATCTTACCTTAATATACTCTTTCTGCAGGACCTGAATGATGGCAGAACAGGTCTCTGGGATTATGATCCCCAGAGCCTGGGGGGAGATGCCTGTCAAGGAACTTGAGGTCCTGCAGGCTTCTCCCCATCGCCAAGTACCGCAGGGTGTTGACTAGCCTCTGCTCTGGAGTGATGGCTTGCCTCATGCAGGTATCCTGCCTGCTGATATAGGGGGTCAGCAAAGCCAACAAACGGTGAAATACGGGGTCCGTCATCCGGGGAAAGTTCCTGAAATCATCAGGATTATTCTCACGGATCTCACGGAGCAAAGGCATGTGACAGAACTGGTCATGCTGAAGCAACCAATTCTTGGTCCATGAACTCCTCCCCACCCTGTTCATGGACTGGACTTGTGTCAAGGTCAGGACCCCAACACCAAGCCCCCGCACAGCACGAACTCTACGAGGAGTACGTATACGCAACATGGCTAGAAAACGGTGGGCTGCTCAGAACGAAGTAACAGAACGCACTGAAGAACAGCAAGGCCTGTGAAGAGCGACCTGAAAAACAGTAACGAACGAACAAGAACACAATGACAAGTCACGCGTAGCTTGCTTGCATGCACTGAAGAGCAGATACAAACCCACAAGCGCAAACTGAACAGCAGAAAACGATCTGAAAACCACGAATCTGAAAAAGCGCGACTCGTCTCTCACCAAACTTTTACTAACACGAGATTAGCAAAAGGAGCCCAAAGGGTGCCGCGCTTGGTTCTGAACTGGCCTTTTCTAGTCTCATTGTACGTGGTTTACGTCACCGCGGTCTTGGCGATCGGAAATTCCGACAACTTTATGAGACCGTGTGTACGCAAAACAAGTTTGAGCCAACATCCGTCGGAAAAAATCCTAGGATTTTGTTGTCGGAATGGCCGATCAATGTCCGATTGTGTGTACGGGGCATTACAGGAGAGAATTTCCCTTCCTAGGGGTAGATTTCATCTCACTTCCTGTTGTCTCCTTCCGTTTGCAAGTAGGAGTCGTTTGTAAGTTGGATGTTTGAAAGTAGGGGCCTGCCCTATATACTCAGCAGAAATTTGGGCCTTAGGTGTTGTGGCCACAACACTGTAAGCCCTCACAGGGCCCTGCTGTGAAATATTAGATCAAGAATTGTAATTACATGCCCCTGTTGAACAGGGGCAGAAAAATTGGGCCTTTGGGGGTGGTGGTGGTGGTGCTGGTGCCACAACACTGTAAGTCCTCACAGATACTCTTGGTGGGCGCAGAAACAGGTCCTGCTGTGAAATATTAGCTCAAGAATTCTATTTACATGTCCCTGTTGAACAGGGGCTGAAAAATTGGGCCTTGAGCACTGGTGCCACAACACTGCAACCCCTCACAGATACTCTAGTTGGAGCGCAGGAACTAGCCCCGCTGCAAAGAATTGCATCAAAAATTGTAATTACACGCCCCTGTTAAACAGGGGCTGAAAAATTGGGCCTTAGGCACTGCTGCTGGTGCCACAACACTGCAACCCCTCACAGATACTCTAGTTGGAGCGCAGGAACTAGCCCTGCTGCAAAGGATTGCATCAAAAATTGTAATTACACGCCCCGGTTAAACAGGGGCTAAAAAATTGGGCCTTAGGCACTGGTGGCTGGACTGGCGGCGCCCAGAACCAAAAATGTTCTTACAAGCTATTATCATGATCATTGAGGACGAAGAGGATAATTACTCAGTATAACAGGATAGTCACTCAGCATCAGCATAGGTAGTCTTTGAAGGGATCTGACATTTCAAAAAAAATTATTTGGTTACATCAGCATCAGGTGCCTGGTAGGTGGTGGTGATCCAAGACTGATTCATTTTTATGAAGGTCAGTCGATCGACCGGTGGACAGACGCATCCTGTGATCTGTTACAAAGCCTCCAGCAGCACTGAATGTGCGTTCCGAAAGAACGCCGGATGCAGGACAGGCCAGTAGCTCAATTGCATACTGTGCAAGCTCTGGCCAGTGATCCATCCTCAAGACTCAGTAACCCAGAGGATTTTCGGTGGGAAAGGTGTCCAAGTCAGGTCTTGCCCCTAGGTATTCCTGCACCATGTAAAACAGACGCTGGCGATGGTTGCTGGAACCGATCATACCTGTGGGCTGCGGACTAAAAAATTGTCTGAACGCATCAGTCAGATGGCCACCTTCTCCACTGCTCCTTCTTTGACTGACCGAAGCCTCAGCAACACGTTGTCCAGAAACAGGAGTTTGTAACCTCCCAGTCTCTGGGAACGCGTTGCACAGACCTTTCTGCAAGGCATCCCGAAGATGTTTCATCCTCTGCTCCCTCTGCGACGGCAAGATAAGGTCCGCAACCTTACCCTTGTAACGTGGATCAAGGAGGGTTGCCAGACAGTATTGTTCCTTCTCCTTCATAGAACGAATATGAGGATCCTTCCGCAGGCTTTGCAGGATCAGGGAGGCCATGCAGCGTAGGTTTTCTGAGGCATTCGGTCCAGAGTCCTCTGGGTCACTAAGAAAGACATGATCCGCAGCCACCTCCTCCCAGCCACATACAAGTTTCTTGGGACTGTAAATGATCCCTTAAAGACTGCTGCTGATGCTGAGTGCCAGGCTCCACCTCCATACTGACACAATCCTCCTCTTCCTCCTCCTCTTCCTGTGTGATCGGCGGGCACGCAGGAACACTGTCTGGATAAAGGGGGCCTTGAGAGCTCAGGAAGTCCTCCTCTTCCTGCCTCTGTTCTGCCTCAAGTGCCCTGTCCATTATTCCACACAGCGTGTGCTCCAACAGGTGGACAAGGGGGACAGTGTCACTGATGCATGCACTGTCACTGCTCACCATCCTCGTGGCCTCCTCAAATGGTGACAGGACAGTGCATGCATCCCTGATCATTGCCCACTGGCGTGGGGAAAAAAAACAAGCTCCCCTGACCCTGTCCTGGTGCCATAGTCGCACAGGTACTCATTGATGGCCCTCTGCTGCATGTGCAGCCGCTGCAGCATGGCCAATGTTGAGTTCCACCTGGTGGGCATGTCACAGATTAGGCGGTTCTTGGGCAGGTTAAATTCCTTTTGGAGGTCTGCCAGCCGAGCACTGGCATTCTATGACCGTCAGGAATGCAAACAGACTTTCCTGGCCTGCCTTAGGACATCCTGTAAGCCCGGGTACCTGCCCAAGAACCGCTGCACCACCAAGTTAAGGACGTGAGCCAAACAGGGCACATGGGTCATTTTTCCCTTCAGAGGGCGGAGAGGAGGTTGGTGCCATTGTCGCAAACCACCATTCCTGCCTTAAGTTGGCGTGGTGTCAAACACCTCTGAACCTGCCCCTGCAGTGCTGACAGAACCTCTACCCCAGTATGGCTCCTGTCCCCCAAGCACACCAGCTCAAGCACCACATGGCATCTTTTGGCCTGCATACTTGAGTAGCCCCTTGAACGCCTTTGGAGCACCGCTGGTTCAGAGGACAAAGCACAGGAAGAGGCCATGGAGGAAGAAGAAGAAAAGGGGGTGGAGGAGAGGGGTGTGTCAAAATCCTTAGTAGTGGCATTTTGGAGGCGTGGTGGCGGAACAACCTCCAACACTACTGCATCTTGTCCTGCATCCTTCCCAGCTGCCAGCAGAGTCACCCAATGCGCCGTGAAACTTAGGTAACGTCCCTGTCCATGCCTGCTGGACCATGAGTCAGCAGTAATATGCACCTTACCGCTGACCGCCTTGTCCAGCGAGGCATGGACATTGCCTTTCACATGCTGGTAGAGAGCCGGAATTATTATTATTATTATTTTACAGGATTTATATAGTGCCAACAGTTTACGCAGCGCTTTACAATATAAAAGGGAGACAATACAGTTATAATACAATAAAATACAGGAGGATTAAGAGGGCCCTGCTCAGAAGAGCTTACAATCTCATAGGGTGGGGCAGGTGGTACAAAAGGTTGTAACTGTGGGGAATGAGCTGGTGGAAGTGGTAGGAGATTAGTTGGAGATGTGATAGGCTTTCCTGAAGAGATGAGTTTTCAGGGATCACCTGAAGGTAGCAAGAGTAGGGGATAGCCAGGTAAATGGGAAAAAGTGGCGTTTGGGTACCTGCCACTGAGGAACCGCACATTCCACAAACTCACGGAAGGGGGCAGAGTCTACCAACTGAAAAGGTAGCAGTTGAAGTGCTAGCAATTTTTTCAAGGTAGCATTCAACCGCTGGGCATGTGGATGGCTGGGAGCAAACTTCTTTCGGCGGTGCAGCAGCTGGGGCAGGGAAATTTGCCTGGTACAATCTGACGTTGGTGTACCGAAAGCAGATTGCCCACAAGTACTTGGCTGTGACACACCTAATTCTACACCTTCATTCCTCTCAGTGCAGGTCTTAGAGAGGACTGAAGGTATAGTGGGGTTGGTGATCTCAGCTGATGAGGAGCAAGGAAAGGTCCTCTTTGTTCTTTGGTGTGGGCCTTTTAGATATGTTGACCTGCCATGCAGTTCGTTGGCAAGCGTATGTCTGGTCAAGCATGTGGTGCCCAAGCGGGAGATGTTTTGGCCACACGAGATACGCTTGAGACATATGTTGCAAATAGCAGCAGTTCAATCTGATGCACTCGTCTCAAAAAAGGCCCACACCAAAGAACGTGCAGAGACAGCAGCGCCCTGCACATGCGGAGCTTTGCGGTGTGATGCAGTCAGTGTGCTGCCCTTGCCTCCTCCTCCTCCCTCCTATCAGGCACCCACGTTGAGTCATTGACCTCATCATCCCCTCCCTCATCACTGGAGCAAACCTGGCAGTATGCTGCAGCAGGGGGAGCATGACTGCCAGATTCTTGGGCACCCCCTCTGTCCGAGCTCATGTTATTGCCTTCATCTAGCTCAGTATCATCATCAGAGCCTTCTAAACGCTGGGCATCTTCCTGGAGCATGTACCCAACACTGTGGTCAAACAGTTCGAGGGACTCCTCAGGAGCACATGGTGGGGCTAGGGAAGGAGTCACTGATGCCATTGAGCTGAGGGAAGAGGCCGCGTTGGCAGCTGCTTTGCCAGACAAAGTACCCTGAGCATGGGTGAGAGAGGATGAGGAGGATGAGGACGGCTTGGTCATCCACTCGACCAAGTCTTCCGCATGTTGCGGCTCAACGCGGCCAGCTGCCGAAAAAAAGACCAAGCGTGTCCCACGGCCACGTGCTGATGAGGATGCACCGTCTCCACGACCAGCACTGTTGTCTCTAGACACAGAGCCTGCTTCTTGCCCTCTTTTATTGGCTTGTGACTGTCTGTCTCTCCTTGTTGGCCTTCCAGACATACTAATGGCCTGCAGTGAGATGTAGCTGCACTAAGCTGGGAGAGATATAGATATAGATATACTGATACTGCAGCTAGCAAAATCAATTGCCTGCCTGTAGTATGAGAACACCACCTATCTTCTACAGGTAGCTTTAGCTGAACACTGTGCAGAGGACGCACTACACTAACGTGTAAGGTATGTAGCTGCCTGCGGTAGTGATAGGATCAGGAAAACACCACTGTCAGAGAAGCAATAAGAAAAGAGCTTGCCAATATCAGAAGGTTCCTGTGCGTTTGCGCGGTGGAGTCGCGCTTCGGCACATGCGCGTTAGCAAAGTAGCGGCACACACGGGTTCACTACGCGGCGTAACAGCGTAATGGCGTACGAACATTCGTTCGTCAGCGTTACACCCCCTTTCTGGCCTATATAAGGACTGACTTGTTCTCTGTTTAATTGCTGGTTTGTCTTTCAGCTTCCAGTGTTCCGTTCCTGATTCCTGCTACTTGTGTTTACCTGTTTGACCCGGATTTGCCTGACCTACCTTGTTTCTCTCCAGTGTTTGACCTCGGCTTGTTAAAAGGACTTCTCTACCATCTGCTTCCAGTGTTTGACCCTCGGCCTGTCTCCGGATTCTCCTGCCTTCTTGTGTATGACCCCGGCTTGTTTAACGGACTTCCTTATCTACCAGTCTCCAGTATATGCTCCCGGCACGCACCACAGACTCTCCATTACTGGGTTCTCCATGCCTGATCTCCTGCACCTCACTCAGCTCCCGTTGTGTTTATGGGTTAGAACCCCAGCCGGGTCTTCTTCTCCAGTTCCAGGGGCAGAGTCACCACTGCTCTCATCTCCACATTACAGAAGTCCTCCTCTCAAGAGCTACCTGCCTACTGGCGACCCGTGCCTCTCTGTGCCCTATACCCTCTGTACCATCACCAGGGGTATAGTGCGCTTAGCTGCAAGGGAAGCCACTCCCAGCATCTCGGCTTCGGTAAGTACCCGTGATAGTACAAACCAGCCAGATGTCTGAGGCCGACAGAGCGGGTTCCCCTCTCGAGGCTCTATGCCAGCAGGTAACAGCCCTTACGCAAGCAGTCCAGAGGTTACAAGATGGCTATTTCCAACTAGAAGGTCGTCTCCAGCACCTAACCTTATCTCCCGGGGATGCAACCTCCGCATCCCGCAGTGGGGCCAGCTCTTCGCAAGATCACTCCAGCTCAGCTCCTGCGGTTGTTATGACTCTCCCAGAACCTAGGGTGCCCACACCCGAACGATTTTCCAGAAATCGGAAAAGGTTTAGAGCATTTAAGAACGCCTGCTTGTTATACCTGGCTCTCCAACCTAAGACTTTCAGTTCTGAGACAGTAAAAGTAGGGTTCATTATTTCCTTATTGTCCGAAGAACCCCAAGCCTGGGCTCACAACCTCCTGGAACAGAAAAGCCCTTTACTAAACTCCGTGGAAACCTTCTTTGAATCCATGGGTAGATTATATGATGATCCCCAACGCACAGCCACGGCCGAGTCCATCTTACATACCTTAGTCCAGGGAAAGAGACCGGTGGAGGACTATACGGTCGAATTTCGAAAATGGTCTGGGGACACTGGATGGAATGAGGCGGCTCTCAAATACCAGTACCGCCAGGGACTCTCAGAGACTCTCAAAGATGAATTAGCACGCGTTGATTCTCCTTCCACCCTGGAGGAGTTGATCCAGCTAGCCATAAAACTAGATAGACGTCTACGGGAACGACGTTCTGAATGTTTTCAATCTCCCCGGCCTACATGGATGCTACCCAGGGTCCCTACAGGTCATCCTCTTCCTGCAGTCCCTTCTTCCTCTACCTTGGAAAGTGAGCCAATACAACTGGGCCTGATCCGGGCTCCACTTACGCCTGATGAGAAACAATGCCGGCGGGAAGCCAATCTCTGCCTGTACTGTGGAGGGTCAGGCCACTTCTTGCGCAACTGTCCTATAAGACCCAGTAAGTCCCATCCACAAACAGCTATGAACTTTCAAGTTAATGGTCCAAGTTCAACTCACCTTGTCCTTCCTGTCTCCCTACAGGTGGCAGGCGAGGAGATCCGGCTACCAGCCATTGTTGATTCTGGCGCCTGCAGCTGCTTCCTGGATACATCTCTAGCCCGAAGCTTACGCATCCCTCTGCAAAATAAAAGACAAAGTCTCCAAATCCACCTGGCCGATGGATCATCCCCCTGTTCCGGGCCTGTTACCCAAGAAACTAAACCCACTCTCACCATCACGGATTCAGGACATCAAGAATTTCTTTGCTTTGACATCATATGCTCTCCCATGTTCCCTATCATCCTGGGACTTCCATGGTTGCAAGCTCACGACCCCCATATTAATTGGAGTGAGAAGAAGATCTCCTTCTTTCGGCCTACTGCTCCCAGCACTGCTTCATCTCTGGTTCCTTCTGAACAGCTTCCTGTGTAACTATCCAGCCAGTCCCTGATCATCTTCAGCACGTCCCTGCAGCCTACCGTGAATTCATGGACATTTTTGACAAAAAGAGAGCCGACAGTTTGCCTCCTCACCGACCATACGACTGTCCCATTGATCTCTTACCTGGCTCCGAGATTCCTTTTGGTCGTATATTTCCTCTATCAAAAAAGGAGTTTGAGGCTCTTCGGTCCTACATCAACGAAAACCTTGAAAAGGGATTCATTCGTCCATCCTCCTCTCCGGCTGGAGCAGGGATTTTCTTCGTTGAAAAAAAAGATGGTACTCTAAGGCCTTGTGTGGACTACAGGGAACTCAACAAGATCACCATCAAAAACCGCTATCCGCTTCCCCTCATCCCAGAACTGTTCCAACGGTTCCGAACCGCACGAGTTTTCTCTAAACTTGACCTAAGGGGCGCCTACAACTTGGTTCGGATACGCACAGGGGATGAGTGGAAAACGGCTTTTAGGTCTAGATTCGGACATTTCGAATATCTAGTGATGCCATTCGGCCTATGCAATGCCCCAGCTACATTCCAACATCTAGTGAACGATATTTTTCGTGAATACTTAGACAACTTTGTGATCGTTTACCTTGACGATATTCTGATTTTCTCTACAACCATTGAGCTGCATCAAGTCCATGTGAAGAAGGTACTCACGATCCTCAGGAAGCACAGACTTTATCTAAAGGGAGAGAAATGTGAATTTGAAAGAACGGTAGTCCAATTCCTAGGGTTCATTATCTCCACTGAAGGGGTCTCAATGGACCCTCAGAAAGTGAAGTCTATCCAAGAATGGCCAGCCCCTACAGATAAAAAAGGGGTCCAACGATTTGTGGGCTTTGCCAACTTTTATCGCAGGTTTATAAAAGGATTCTCATCGATCATTTCTCCCATAACCCAATTGACTCGCCAGCAAAGCCGATTCCAGTGGTCTCCAGAAACTCAGGAAGCATTTGATAAACTGAAGGATCTATTTACTTCTGCCCCGGTACTACTGCATCCAGACCCTGCTTTTCCCTATGTGTTGGAAGTAGACGCCTCAGAGTCAGCCTTAGGAGCAATTCTATCTCAAAGGCGAGGCCAGAAGGCCCTTCTTCACCCTGTGGCATTTGCCTCCCGGAAACTGTCCCCGCCAGAAAGGAACTATGACGTTGGGGAGCGTGAACTACTGGCCATCAAATTTGCTCTTGAGGAGTGGAGATATCTTTTGGACGGTGCTTCTCACCCCATTATGATCTTCACAGATCACAAGAACCTGGAGTACCTTAGAACAGCAAAACGCCTCAGACCCCGGCAAGCCCGCTGGGCTTTGTTCTTCTCCAGGTTCAACTTTCACATTTCCTATCGGCCAGGTTCCAAGAACGGGAAAGCGGACGCTCTATCTCGGATGTTCCCAGAAACCTCTCAAACAGCAGAACCTGGTACTATTCTGTCCTCACAGAATTTTCTTTGTTCAATCCAGCCAGATCTAAGAACTGCCATTGAACAGGCCTCCAGTCAATGCTTAAACCCTGAAGTACCCACACTGAGGAAACAGGATGGTCTGCTATGGGCCCAAAACAAAATATTTGTTCCAGCACAAGTAAGACCCTTGGTACTAAGAACATTTCATGATAACAAGTTTCCAGGACATTTTGGGGTACAAAAGACCTCTGAACTAATACATTGTTCCTTCTGGTGGCCAGGGTGGAGTCAGGATTGTAAAAACTATGTAAAATCTTGTATTGTTTGCCAACGCAGCAAGGGATCCAATGCGAAAGCTTGGGGTCTGTTAAGACCATTACCCATACCAGAGCAACCCTGGAAGGAAGTGGCTATGGACTTTATCGTCGACCTACCACCTGCTGAGGGGTTCTCCACCATTCTGGTAGTGGTCGACCGCCTTTCAAAAATGGCCCACTTCTTACCTATGAAGGGCACACCCTCTGCTTCAGATACTGCGGACATATTTATTAAGGAAGTGGTTAGGCTCCATGGAGTACCCGTTAGCATTGTGCCTGACAGAGGAGTCCAGTTCACCTCAAAATTTTGGAGCGACCTTTGCAAATCCTTAGAAATCAAGGTATGCCTGTCCTCAGCGTATCATCCCCAAAGTAATGGCCAAACAGAGAGGACGAACCAAACGCTGGAACAATATCTGCGCTGCTTTTGCTCATGCTCTCAAGACAACTCGGTTTCACTCCTCCCCTGTGCAGAATTTGCCTACAATAATTCCATACACACAGAAACCAACCAAACTCCTTTCTGGGCCAATTATGGATTTCAACCTTCTTTTCTGCCTAACTCTTTTTCAGAAGTATCAGTTCCTGCGGTGCAAGACCGAATAAATTTCATTCAAACCAATTTCCAATTAATTCAGGAAGCTATGAAGAAGGCTCAGGACAGCTACAAGAAATACTATGACAGGGGGAGGAGGAGCAACCCAACTTTTAAGATTGGGGATGAAGTCTGGCTATCTGCAACAAACCTTAAACTTTCTTGTCCCTCACGTAAATTGGGCCCAAAATTTATTGGTCCCTTCAAAGTAAAAAGAGTAGTGAACCCCGTGGCCTTTGAACTCTCTTTACCCAGCTCTTACAGAATTCATCCTGTTTTCCATACTTCTCTTTTGAAACCAGTAACTCCCAGTTCTTTCCCAGGAAGGGAAGAGTTGCCACCTCCTCCAATTAATATTGAAGGCGAAGATGAATTCGAGGTGGAGGCTATAATGGACTGTAGAAGGAGGGGGGGTCGTGTCCAGTATTTGGTCAAGTGGAAAGGGTACCCCCCAGAAGATAATTCTTTGGAACCTTCCTCCAATATACACGCCCAACGGTTAATACAAACGTTTCACAAGAAATATCCGGGAGTACTGGCGTGATGGGCATCCGGAGGTTGCCCTTTGGGGGAGGGCACTGTCAGAGAAGCAATAAGAAAAGAGCTTGCCAATATTGGAAGGTTCCTGTGCGTTTGCGCGGCGGAGCCGCGCTTCGGCGCATGCGTGTTAGCAAAGTAGCGGCACACATGGGTTCACTACACGGCGTAACGGCGTAATGGCGTACGAACGTTCGTTCGTCAGCGTTACACCCCCTTTCTGGCCTATATAAGGACTGACTTGTTCTCTGTTTAGTTGCTGGTTTGTCTTTCAGCTTCCAGTGTTCCGTTCCTGATTCCTGCTACTTGTGTTTACCTGTTTGACCCGGATTTGCCTGACCTACCTTGTTTCTCTCCAGTGTTTGACCTCGGCTTGTTAAAAGGACTTCTCTACCATCTGCTTTCAGTGTTTGACCCTCGGCCTGTCTCCGAATTCTCCTGCCTTCTTGTGTATGACCCCGGCTTGTTTAACGGACTCCTCTGCTGACATCTCCAGTACCCTACCTCTGGCTTGCCTTCAGGACTTCTCTGTTTACAGTCTGCTGTGTTTGACCCTCGGCCTGTTTAAAGGACTTCCTTATCTACCAGTCTCCAGTATATGCTCCTGGCCTGCACCACAGACTCTCCATTACTGGGTTCTCCGTGCCTGATCTCCTGCACCTCACTCAGCTCCCGTTGTGTTTACGGGTTAGAACCCCAGCCGGGTCTTCTTCTCCAGTTCCAGGGGCAGAGTCGCCACTGCTCTCATCTCCATGTTACAGAAGTCCTCCTCTCAAGAGCTACCTGCCTGCTGGCGACCCGTGCTTCTCTGTGCCCTATACCCTCTGTACCATCACCAGGGGTATAGTGCGCTTAGCTGCAAGGGAAGCCACTCCCAGCATCTCGGCTTCGGTGAGTACCCGTGATAACCACCAACCTTCTACAGGTAGCTTTAGCTGAACACTGTGCAGAGGACGCACTACACTAAAGTTAAAATAATGTAGCTGCCTGCGGTAGTGATAGGATCAGAAAAACACCACCAATCTTCTACAGGTAGCTTTAGCTAAACACTGTGCAGAGGACGCACTACACTAACGTGTAAATAATGTAGCTGCCTGCGGTAGTGATAGGATCAGGAAAACACCACCAACTTTCTACAGGTAGCTTTAGCTAAACTCTGTGCAGAGGACGCACTACACTAACTTTTAGCATTAGCTGAACACTGAGGAGGACGCACTACACTAACTTGTAGCTTTAGCTGAACACTGTGCAGAGGTCGCACTACACCAACTTGTAGCTTTAGCTGAACACTGTGAGGAGGACTCACAACACTAACTTGTAGCTTTAGCTGAACACTGTGCACTACACTAACTTGTAGCTTTAGCTGAACACTGTGAGGAGGACGCACTACACTAACTGTAAATAGTCTAGCTGCCTGACTGTGGTACTAATAGGATCAGAAGAACACCAGCAATTTTCTTCAGGTAGCTGTAAATACTGTAACAACACAAGCCTGCCTGTCAGTAGGAAGATAATAACAGGAATATATATTACACACACACACACAACACCTGGGATGCATATATATATATATATATATATATATATATATATATATATATATATACACACACAATACACTGTAAGTGCAGCTAACTGACTGACTGTCCTGCCTAATCTATCTAACTTAAATCCAATGACACTGTCTCTCTGTCTCTCAACGCCGGAACACACTACACAGGGCCGTCATGCAGATGGCCTTATACAGTGTGGGGCATGTACTAAACTCCCTGAGCCCTAATTGGCCAAAGCCACCCTGGCTTTGGCCAATTACAGCTCTCTCTACAGACGGCGCTGTGATTGGCCAAGCATGCGGGTCATAGTGCATGCTTGGCCAATCATCAGCCAGCAATGCACTGCGATCCTGCAGTGAATTATGGGCCGTGACGCACCACACGAATTTGGCGCGAACGGCCCATATCCTTCGCAATTTGGCGAAAGGACAAACAGCCGATGTTCGAGTCGAACACGAAGCTCATCCCTACCAGACGGTGCTCCACCCCACCTTCCCAATCCAAATGCAGTAAGCTGCTGCATGAGAGGCATTTTCTGTATGTCCTCCCGAGTACCCCTACCCAAAGAGCCCCCCAAAGAAGATGTCGTGTCTGTAGCAAGCGTGGATATAGGCGTGACACCCACTATTGTGCCTCCTGTCCTGACAAACCTGGTCTTTGCATTGGTGAATGTTTTGAATATTACCATACACTAGTGGAGTTTTAGCGTAGGGAAGAGCACTGCACAGACTAGGACACACTCTTACAGGGTCTCCCAAGATGCCATCGCATTTTGAGAGACCAGAACCTGGAACCGAACCGTTACAGTTACAAATAAAAGTGTAAAAAAAAAAATTTATAGAATAAAAAAATATATAGTTGTCGTTTTATTGTTTTCTCTCTCTATTGTTCTGTTCTTTTTTACTGTATTCTATTCTGCAATGTTTTATTGTTATTATGTTTTATCATGTTTGCTTTTCAGGTATGTAATTTTTTTATACTTTACCGTTTACTTTGTTTTATTGTTAACCATTTTTTTGTTTTCAGGTACGCCATTCAGCTGCAGCACGGATTTATTTAACTTGACAGCAACAGCGTTTGCTCCCACAATACATAAAGCCGTGACTCCAGCACTGTAGGAGGTGATTTCACCACCACAGTTAAAAAAAGAGCATATATGCTGAAGCATGGGGGCAGGAGAGGTGGAGGAGCGATTTGCTCCTATTTTTTGGGTCGGATGCCCCATGCTTCGGCATATATATTTTAGGCACAGATTGCGTTAAAAAATGTTTTATTTTTTACTATTTTTTTGTATTTGCTTTGCAGGTATGGTATGTCTCACTGTAATGTTACTTTGTTTTATTGTTAGCCCTCATTTGCTTAGCAGGTACGCCATTCAGTTGCAGCGTTGATTTATTTATCTTGACAGCAACATCGTTTGCTCCCACGATACATAAAGCCGTGAATCCAGCGCTGTAGGAGGCGATTTCACCATCAGTTAAAAAAAGAGCATATATGGGGCAGCAGGGGTGGAGGAGCGATTTGCTCCTAACTTTTGGGGCGGATACCCCCATGCTTAGGCATATATTTTTTAGGCCATTCAGCTGCAGCACTGATTTATTTATCTTGACAGCAACAGCGTTTGCTCTCACGATACATAAAGCCGACTCCAGCGCTGTAGGAGGTGATTTCACCACCACAGTTAAAAACAAAATGGTGCATGTATGTCCATCATTAGAAGTGGGTGGATGAAGGGAGGTATTCTAATGGTGGGCATACCCACCGATCAATCTCTTTTTTTCGTTCAGCCTACAGGCTGCATGAAAAAAAAAGGATTACAATATATGCCCAACAATGACCAGCAACATACTGGTATGTTGCTGGACTTTGAGTAGTTATACCAGAAAGATGCCTGTGGGTTTAGGTATCATCTTGGTATCATTCTTTTCAGCCAGTGGTCGGCTTTCATGTAAAAGCAATCCTAGCGGCTAATTAGCCTCTAGACTGTTTTTACTAGCAGTAGGAGGGAATGTCCCCCCCCACCATCTTCCATGGTTTTCTCTGGCTCTCCTGTCCCAACAGGGAACCTGAGAATGCAGCCAGTGGTTCCCATAGCTGACCATAGAGCTGATCAGAGACCAGAATGGCTCTGAACATCTCTATGGCCTAAGAAAACGGAAGCTACGAACATTTCATGACTTAGATTTCGCCGGATGTAAACAGTGCTATTGGGGAATTGGGAAAGCATTTTATCACACCGATCTTGGTGTAGTCAGATGCTTTGAGGGCAGAGGAGAGATCTAGGGTCTAATAGACCCCAATTTTTTAAAAAAAAGAGTACCTGTCACTACCTATTGCTATCATAGGGCATGTTTACATTCCCTGAGATAACAATAAAAATGATTAAAAAAAACAAAAAAATGAAAAGGAACAGTTTAAAAATAAAAAAAGTAAAATTTAAAAAAAAGCACCCCTGCTCTCGCGCAAAGGCGAAGGCAAGCGTCGGGCTGGCGTCATATGCAAACAGCAATTGCACCATGCATGTGAGGTATCACCACAAAGGTCAGATTGAGGGCAGTAATTTTAGCAGTAGACTTCCTCTGTAAATCTAAAGTGGTAACCTGTAAAGGCTTTTAAAAATGTATGCAGTTTGTCGCCGCTGCACGTTTGTGCGCAATTTTAAAGCATGTCGTGTTTGGTATCCATGTACTCGGCCTTAGATCATCTTTTTTATTTCATCAAACATTTGGGCAATATAGTGTGTTAGTGCATTCAAATTTTAAAAAGTATGTTTATTTCCAAAAGAAATGAGTTTGAAAAATCGCCGCACAAATACTGTGTAAAAAAAAAAAAAAACACCCACCATTTTAATCTGTAGGGCCTTTGCTTTAAAAAATATATGATGTTTGGGGGTTCAAAGTCATTTTCTTGCAAAAAAAAAATTTTTTTTCATGTAAACAAAAAGTGTCAGAAAGGGCTTTGTCTTTAAGTGGTTAGAAGAGTGGGTGATGTGTGACGTAAGCTTCTAAATGTTGTGCATAAAGTGCCAGGGCAGTTCAAAACCCCCCCAAATGTCCGCATTTTGGAAAGTAGACACCCCAAGCTATTTGCTGAGAGGCATGTTGAGTCGATGGAATATTTTATATGTTGACACAAGTTGCGGGAAAAAGACAATTTTTTTTTTTTTTTTGCACAAAGTTGTCACTAAATTATATATTGCTCAAACATGCCACGTGCATATGTGAAATTACACCCCAAAACACATTCTGTTGCTTCTCCTGAGTACGGGGATACCACATGTGAGACTTTTTGGGAGCCTAGCCGCGTACAGGACCCTGAAAACCAAGCACCGCCTTCAGGCTTTCTAAGGGTGTAAATTTTTGATTTCACTCCTCACTGCCTAACACAGTTTTAGAGGCATTGGAATGCCCAGATGACACAACCCCCCAAATTACCCCATTTTGGAAAGTAGATACCCCAAGCTATTTACTGAGAGGTATGGCGAGTATTTTGCACTTCTCGCTTTTTGTCACAAAGTTTTGAAAATTGAAAAAAGAAAAAAAAATGTTTTTCTTTTCTTTCTTCATTTGCAAAAACAAATGAGAGCTGCAAAATACTCACCATGCCTCTCAGCAAATAGCTTGGGGTATCTACTTTCCAAAATTGGGTCATTTGGGGTTTGTGCCATCTTGGCATTTTATGGCCTTCAAAACTGTGATAGGTAGTGAGGAGTGAAATCAAAAATTGACGCCCTTAGAAATCCTGAAGGCAGTGCTTGGTTTTCGGGGCCCCGTACGCGGCTAGGTGTCAGAAACCATGAATCAGACCGAGACAGAAGTACAGTTAATCACACTTGTTTAATAATAATAAAAAAGGTAAACAGAGTAAGCATAGTCAATACATAGCCAGAGTTCAGTAACCAGATTGGGTATTCAGCTAATGCCAATGTCAGAGAGCCAGAGATCAATGTAGTAGTACAGCAAGCAGGATGAGGAGCCAGAAGGGACATCAGCCGAGCAAGTTTTCAACAGGATCGCAGGAGAAAGTCTCTAAAATGTGACCAAAGGCGAAGGCAGAGATGAAGTGAGCAAAAGGAGCTGGCAATTAGCCGACAGCTGAGCGGCCAGCTCAGAGAAGGAAGGACTGAGCCCAGCCCTGACACTAGGCTCCCAAAAAGTCTCACACATGTGGTATCTCTGTACTCAGGAGAAGCAGCAGAATGTATTTTGGGGTGTAATTCCACATATGCCCATGGCATGTGTGAGCAATATATCATTTAGTGACAACTTTTTGTAAAAAAAAAAAATTTTTTGTCATTCAATCACATGGGACAAAAAAAAAAATATTCAATGGGCTCAACATGCCTCTCAGCAATTTCCTTGGGGTGTCTACTTTCCAAAATGGGTTCATTTGGGGGGTGGTTGTACTGCCCTGCCATTTTAGCACCTCAAGAAATGAGATAGGCAGTCATAAACTAAAAGCTGTGTAAATTCCAGAAAATGTACCCTAGTTTGTAGACGCTATAACTTTTGTGAAAATCAATAAATATACGCTTGTTGACATTTTGTTTACCAAAGACATGTGGCTGAATACATTTTGGCCTAAATGCATGACTAAAATTGAGTTTACTGGATTTTTCTTATAACAAAAAGTAGAATAATAATTTTTTTTAAAAAATTTCGGTCTTTTTCCGTTTATATCGCAAAAAATAAAAATCAGAGGCAATCAAATACCATCAAAAGAAAGCTCTATTTGTGGGGAAAAAAAGGACGCAAATTTTGTTTGATTACAACATTGCATGACCGCACAATTACCAGTTAAAGCAGTGCAGTGCCAAATTGTAAAAAGTCCTCTGGTCTTTAGGCAGCCAAATGGTCCGGGGCTTAAGTAGGTAATGACACACAGCGCCTAGCACAGGCTGGTGACAGGTCTCCTGCCTGTAACGCACTCTCTGTGACCCAGCTCAGGCCTAGGAAATGCTCCGGTCTCAGCTCCTTCAGACCTAACAATTCGTGTTCGGTGACCACAGCCACTCACCGGAGCTCCCCATCGCCGTCCTCCCTCCCGTGCACGTGCCTTTATGCCAGTCAAAATGAACTGCCAATCTCCACTGCTAATCTGTATGGAGCTTGGCACATGCAGCCACGCTCTCCTCCGGCTGATCCTTGTCAGAAGAATGACGCCTCACATCTCAGCACCTGAGGATGGGAGCAGGGCAGTGAATCACTCCATCGGCCAGGACTAATTGAGTAGCGGAACTGCGGCATGTACAAGCGCCCTGAAAATTAAGGAAAAGTCCCTTCTTTACGCTCACCTCCTGGGCCCCTATGTTGACCTGATGGGGCCCAGGAAAATTTAATTGCATCCCCCATAAGCAAGTAGGAACAGGGAGAAGTTTAGAAAGCTCTACTTTTTAAATTCAGTAAAGAACTGTAATGCTGACAGCCCTGCTCACGAGCGCCCCCTTTCATATGGTGTCCGTGGCACTTGCCATATGTGCCATACCCCACTGACAGGAGGTAGTGTCGATTTTGCTTTGATTCTCTGTTTCTATACTTTGGAGGATTTGAATATGGATTACTCACTTGTTTAAAGGATAAGTTCACCTTTGTAAAAAAATAAAAAAAGGACATCTTTTTGCAGGTAAAAAAAATGTGCATTTTATTAGATTTTTTACTATGGGCCTACAAAGCTTTGCACCCGTGATCAGCAGATCGCAGGTGCAATGCAGCAATCTTGCAGACAGTCTGGGTAACCTGTCTGCTCATACCTCATACTGGCAGGCAGTTACACTCTGACAGGAAGACTCAGTGAACTACTATACCTAGAGCACTCAACAGAACCATGGTAGTTCACTGAGAACTACAAGCCGACAGCCGCAAAGGTGAACGAAGCACACTGTGAATGAATGATGTGGTAGGGTGGGCAGAGTCCCGCACAGCATTTTCATACATTTGTTTTCAAATTGTGACAGAGAGAGGGGGGAGAAAATCCCTGCTTGCTGTCAAAACGGAGGATAGGGGGGCTGGTGCATCTGTAACATGGTACATGTTACACTCTGTACATGAGTGTAACATGTTACAAAAGGTGAACTTATCCCTTAAGATCATCATCACACGGACTGTGAATGAGTGCACATAAGCACTTTTTGGGGATTTTTTTATGGTTGCAGTATTTATGCACATGGGTTTATGTGGATGTACAATTCATTTAACTTGTTAATAATTTTATATAGCATTTTTGTTAAAGTGATTGTAAAGGAAAACATTTTATTTAAAAAAATAACAAACGCCCCCCCCCCCACCCCCTGTGTGAAATGGTAATGGGGTAAAAATGTACCCCTACCATTTCACAAAAAAAAGTCTCAAAAATGTTAAAGATGAGACTGTTTTAGACAATTCCTTTTTTAAGGTCTTCTTCTTTCCCCGCTTCTTCTTCCATCTTCTTCTGGTCTTCATTCGGTTTTCTTCCTCCATCTTGTTCTTCTCCTGTTTCTTCCTCTTCTTCCTCTGATCCTCTGCTTCTTCCTTCGGTCTTCTCGTCCGCATCTTCCTCTGGCTTCTTCTTCTCCGAAGTCCCTGTAAAGACCCTGTGCGTCAAAGGGGGGCGGGGTCACCAGGTGGCTCCGCCCTCAGTTATATAAGAACTGTCAGAAGAACAGAAGCGTAACAGCGGGAACCTCCCATGGATGTGGATCGTCCGAAGAACGAAATGGGGAAGAAGATGTGGACGAGAAGACCGAAGGAAGAAGCAGAGGATCGGAGGAAGAAGAGGAAGCGGGGGAAGAACAAGATGGAGGAAGAAACACGAATGAAGACCAGAAGAAGATGGAAGAAGAAGCGGGGAAAGAAGAAGACATTAATAAAGGAATTGTCAAAAATCGTCTCTTGTCTTTTTAAACATTTGACACTTTTTTGTGAAATGGTAGGGGTACATTTGTACCTCCTTACCATTAAACAAGTGGGGGCCGAGATCTGGGGGTCCCCTTGTTAAAGGGGGCTTCCAGATTCCGATATGCCCCCTGCCCACAAACCCCCAAAACCACCGGGCAAGGGTTGTGGGGATGAGGCCCTTGTCCCCATCAACATGGGGACATCCTCCCCATGTTGAGGGCATGTGGCCTGGTATGGTTCAGGAGGAGGGACGCTCTTTCGTCCCCCCTCTTTTTCTGCGGCCTGCCAGGTTGCGTGCTCGGATAAGGGTCTGGTATGGATTTTTAGGGGGGCCCCCACGTCATTTTTTTTTTAAAATTTTGTCTCGGGATTCCCCTTAATATCCATACCAGACCTGAAGGGCCTAGTATGGAATTTGGGGGAACCCCCCACGCATTTTTTTTTTATTTTGGTTCCCGGGTTCCCCTTAATATTCATACCAGACCCAGAGGGCCTGGTAATGCACTATGGGGGAACCCCAGACTGTTTTTTTTAATGACTTTTATGAGTATTGCAGAGATCCGACAATTCATTATAGCTGCCGGCTCTACCGCTAGTACTTTTAAATTACTTTTTTTTCCTTTAGAAATGTCATTTTGCTCTCGGACTGTTGTGTAAACATGGGAAACATGCGCCACTTTACAGGCATACTATAGACACCCCCCAGGTACGAAATTTAAAGGAATATTTCACTTTAAGCATTATTAAAATCACTGCTCATGAAAAAACAGCCATTTTTAAAACTTTTTTTTGCAATGATACATGTCCCCTGGGGCAGGACCCAAGTTCCTAAACACTTTTTATGATAATAACTTGCATATTAACCGATAAAATTAGCACTTTTGATTTTTCACGTTTGTTTCCCATAGACTTTAACGGTGTTTATACAAATGTTTTCCTGTTCGCATGTTCTGCTGCGAACCGAACAGGGGGGTATTCGGCCCATCCCTACTCTGCAGCAATGCTGGCAGCACTTATACGTCGATTTCCCAAAGACAACCTCTGGATATGACACTGAGCACATGCACTTTTTTCAGATCCTCAGAGAATTCTTTGCCATGTTAAACTTCCAGTGACCAGTATGAGAGAGTGAGAGTGATAACACCAAATTTAACACACCTGCTCCCCATTCACACCTGAGACTTTTTAACACTAACAAGTCACACCAGGGGAAAAAAAATGGCAAATTGGGCCCAATTTGGACATTTTCACTTAGGAGTGTACTCAATTTTGTTGGCAGCAGTTTAGACATTAATGGCTGTGTGATGAGTTATTTTGAGGGGACATATGGGGGTTGTTTCTTTGTATGCACGTTTAGGCATTTATTGTGAAAATTGAGTAATGGTGAAATTTAGTTACCGTATACACTTACACCATTTTCATTGTATATACAGAGATAATTGAATTGTATGACATACAGACAGGTTAGCCGTATGTTAGCTTGACAAGTGTACTTAACTTATCGTCATAAAAATATGACACAACAGCCTTTATGAATGTGAAAAGAATGAAAAACATCTAAAGCAAATTAATTTACTCTGAAAAAAGTATACGGCTTGCATGATCCTAGCCATTCTGTCATACATATGTGGTCCTCACAGTGCTTACATTGATCCAATTATGCTCATTGAAATGTAAAGAATTCCTAATAAGAATATGCTGCTTTGTTAATAGAAACAAACTCTTTTTAAATAGCTTGCTTGCTAAAGTTCCTGTTGGAAGCAGCTGCTCTATATGATAGCATTCTTTCAAATTACTTCATGACATGAACCAGAGCCCACGGGGAACAGCAGTAATGAAAGGCCATGAACTTTTTGTATTCACATTATTATGAATAGCTTTAAAAATATCAAAGTGATTGATTCTTCTTTCCTCTAGATATAGTTCAAATTGATTATATGGCCCTGCCTGTCATAAAAAATCTGACTAGCTAGCAGTACCTGGAGTTGGCAGAGCAAAGTAGCAACAAGGAATTCTTAAAAGCCATAATAGGGCAAAATTATAATCCCCTAGAAAAGCAATGTATAATACAAATAGCTGAGCTACTGTGGAGAAAATGAAAAGCAATACTGAATGATATAGCAACCGGAGATATTACTGTACATAAAAGGAGATGTGAATTCACATTGTGACTAGATTCCACAAGCTGAGAAAGAAGATAGACTAAAGGACTATGGCACATTCTAGGAAAATTAGTTGTTTACAAATGAGTTATTTATGTTGAAACTGAGATATGCATTCACTTAGCAAAATTGCAATGTGGACTGAATTGATCTGAGAGGTGTATAATTTTCATATATGCCAATTTCCTAGTATTTCATATGTCCACCTCTTTTAAATTGTTTACATTTTAAATTATGCACAGACCATTCCCAATCCCCACCTATACTTGTATCCTATAATATAAACCTTCCACTACTTAAACCATCTGAAGAATAAAACAACCTTTACTACTTAACATCTCCCTTAAAAGCCCAATTCAAATTATAGTTTATATTAGCTAATTACATTTCAGGTGCATCAGTGCAAAAGATACACTCACTGCTGGGTCAGAGCTACAGCTTTCTATTCAGAAATGCTCAAATTTCATTTTAATTGGAGAGCTCTGATTTAACAGGTGGCATGTGTAACCTCTGCAGAAAGAACATGGCTTTTAAACAGAGAGCAAAGGCCCTTCTCTGCAGCATACTGGCAAGGGACAGGTTGTTCTATTTAGGATGTGGCTGTATCAGGGTCTGGATCTGAACCTGCGACCTCTGTGGTATCTGGCTGTAGCTTCCTTGCTGTGCCACATGAGATGCTGGACAGCCCCAGTCTGACCTCTTTGGACAATCTTGTCTTGTCTCTTCCTTCTGGTGAACCTTGAACTATTTGTTCCTCCCATCTGATTTAAGCTATGTCTCCGCACTTCTTATTTGCCAGATTATTGTGCTCTCTCCATCCAATATCTTACTCCTTTGTGTAACTGCAGCTGTCCTTATCTCCACTACCAATTAAGATGCTGGACAGCTCCCTGTCTGATCTCTTTGGACAATCTTGCCTTGTCTCTTGTGTGTGGTAAAACTTGAACTCTTTGATCCTCCCATGAACTTCCTAATTTAATTCATGTCTCTGCATTTCTTGTTTGCCAGATTATTGTGCTCTCTCCAGACGATATGTGTCTCTTTTGTTTATCTGCAGCTGCCCTTATCTCCACTACTATTCATTACCAACCTTTTCCTGTTCCTCGTTTACACATCCGCTTGATCCCAACCTGCAACCATTTGTTATCGACCTTTGGATTGTTCCTTGACTACACTTTTGCTTGATCCCAACATGTAACCACTTGTTACAGATCTTTGGCTTGTTTACTGACTACGCTTCAGTTTGATCCCTACCTGCTATATCTGTAACTGGAACCCGGCTAGGTCATCTCCTGGTGGGACGATCTCGAGGACCGCAACCTGGTACCAACATGCAGCAAAACCCAGCTCCACTATTAGGAGCTCTGGTGAATACCAGTTAGTGCTTAGACCCCGCACTTTGGGTGAGCTTGTTGAGTCCTCCAGGCTGACCTGCTTGTGTACTTATCCTGCTGGTTGTTGGGAGCCACTCTACTGCTTTAGCTACTGGTCTCCAAGCCTGACCATGACAGGCTGCTTTCTAAAGGAAACAAGTTGTAAGATTTAACATATGCTTTGCTTTTTGCACCTGTAATGTATTCAGCTGGTTTAAACAGAGAGTTCAATTGGACTTTATTCTACCTTTTCCACCATGTATGTACTGTATGTGCACATGTGCAAGTTTCTTTAGGCTATGGCTAAATTAGTGAATATATATTGTCAATACTAAAAGATTTTGCCACATGTGGGCAGTCATTTCATTTAAAAAAAAAAAAAATACTATTTCATTGGGTTTTTGGCACTTATTTCACCTATTTTTATGGTGTATTCTGTTGTTTTTGAGGTTTCCTAAACAAAAGAAAAAAGGTAATATAAATAACGATATAGCAAAATATGTTTTAAAACATAGCTTGTCTGCAGTACCACAATGCATTGTCTACCAAGTTTAATACATTTCAACAGAGAGTGCACAAGAACACTTCAAAAACATAACCCCATATTTCCAAGGACAAGACAGTTTTTATGCTAAAATAACAGTGCCATATTTCAGATACAATAGGCAGACATATAGCAAAGTGGCTATATAACCAGCTTAACAGGGTAGCAATGTAAGAGAGTAAGATGAGTCATTTTTTTATCCATATATAAAAATTGGAGTGCATTTTTTCATAAGCAAAGATGAAAAGTCACAATCACTCCAAAAAGATGAGTTTCACATATTTACAATAAAGACAGAACCAAAAACGAAATAAGAAATCAAGGTTTTGGGGCCGCACAGGGTGCCTTTCTCAAGGCAACATAATGACAATCAAAACGTTGCCTTGAGAATGGGACCCTGCAAGACCCCAAAACTTCAATTTCCAATGCCTTATGTGACACTATCTTCACAATAAACAAATGAAACACATCTATTTAGAGTACTGGTGGCTTTGCATCCTTGCATTTGGTTCTGGCTAGGGATGAGCTTCGTGTTCGATTCTAACATCGTGTGCGGACAATCGATATGGTCCATTCGCGCCAAAATCGAGTGGCGCGTCACGGCCCATAATTCACTGCGGCATCGCACTGCATTTCTGGCTGATGATTGGCCAAGTATGCACTATGACCCACATGCTTGGCCAATAACAGCGCTGTATGTACAGAGAGCCGTTATTGGCCAAAGCCATGGCAATTATGGGAAAGGGAAAGAGTTTTTAATTTAAGTTAGAGTAGGCAGGTCGAGACAGTTAGCTGCAGTTACAGTGTATTGTATGTATGTATCTATGTATGTATATATATATATATATATATATAATATACACACACACACATATATATGTATTCAGTTTAGCTAGATCCTGTTCTTCTCTTCCTAATATACTGACTAGCAGGTGTTTTTACAGTATTTCCAGTTACTGTACTGTGTACCTCGCACAGTCTCACCTACAGTATAGCTACCTGTAGCCAGGTGCTTGTGTATTTCCAGTTATTGTACTGTGTACCCTGCACAGTTGCACCCACAGTATAGCTACCTGAAGACAAGTGCAGGTGTTATCATACTAATAATACTACAGGCAGGCAGTTGATTTTGCTAGCTGCAGTATAATCGGTATATATATTTTATATTTATATACAATATATATATATATATATATATATATATATATATATATATATATATATATATATATATACATATACATAATTTATTACACACACACACACATATATATATTCCCTTCTCTTGCCTCGGCTCAATAGCATCAGTGACTCCTTCACTAGCCCCACCATGTCCCCCAAACTGTTTGACCACAGTGTTGGGTACATGCTCCAGGAGGATGCCCAGCATTTTGAAGACTCTGATGATGGTACTGAGCTAGATGAAAGCAGTAACGTGAGCAGTAACGTGAGCCCGGACAGAGGGGGTGCCCAAGAAGGACAGCAATCTGGCAGTCATGTTCCCCCTGCTGCAGCTTACTGCCAGGTTTGCTCCAGTGATGAGGGAGGGGGTGATGAGGTCACTGACTCAACTTGGGTGCCGGATAGAGAGGAGGAGGAGGAGGCACATCACCAATGAGGCAGGATGCTCTCCAGGGGCCAGCCTAAGGGTAGCACACTGACTGCATCACACCGCAGAGCTCTGCATGTGCAGGTTGCTGCTGTCTCTGCACGTTATTCCAAAATTTCTTTGGTGTGGGCCTTTTTTGAGACGAGTGCATCAGATCGCACCGCTACTATTTGCAACATATGTCTTAAGCGTATCTCGCGTGGCCAAAACATCTACCGCTTGGGCACCACATGCTTGACCAGACATATGTTGACCTGCCATGCAGTTAGTTGGCAAGCGTACCTAAAAGACCCACACCAAAGAACAAAGAGGACCTCTCCGTGCTCCTCATCAGCTGGGATCTCCAACCCCATTATACCTTCAGTCCTCTCTGAGACCTGCACTGAGAGAAATGAAGGTGTAGAATTAGGTGTGTCACAGCCAAGTACTTGCGGGCAACCTGCTATCGGTACACCGACGTCAGATTGTACCAGGCAAATTTCCCTGCCCCAGCTCCTGCACCACAGAAAGAAGTTCGCTCCCAGCCATCCACATGCCCAGCGGTTAAATGCTAGCTTGGCAAAATTGCTAGCACTTCAACTGCTACCTTTTCAGTTGGTAGACTCTGCCCCCTTCTGTGAGTTTGTGGAATGTGCAGTTCCTCAGTGGCAGGTTCCCAAACGCCACTTTTTTTCACAGAAGGCGATTCTGGCTCTCTACCGGCATGTGGAAGGCAATGTCTTGGCCTTGCTGGACAGGGTGGTCAGCATTAAGGTGCATATTACTGCTGACTCATGGTCCAGCAGGCATGGACAGGGACGTTACCCAAGTTTCACAGCGCACTGGGTGACTCTGCTGGCAGCTGGGAAGGATGCAGGACAAGATGCAGTAGTGTTGGAGGTTGTTCCGCCACCACACCTCCAAAATGCCAGTACTGGTGATTCTGACACACCACTCTCCTCCACCCCCTCCTCTTCTTCTTCCTCCATGGCCTCTTCCTGTGCTTTGTCCTCGGAACCAGCGGTGCTCTGTAGGCGTTCAAGGGGCTACGCAAGTACGCAGGCCAAAAGATGCCATGCGGTGCTTGAGCTGGTGTGCTTGCGGGACAGGAGCCACACTGGGGCAGAGATTCTGTCAGCTCTGCAGGGGCAGGTTCAGAGGTATTTGACGCCACGCCAACTTAAGGCAGGAATGGTGGTTTGCGACAATGGCACCAACCTCCTCTCCACCCTTCAACAGGGACAACTGACCCATATGCCCTGTTTGGCTCACGTCTTTAACTTGGTGGTGCAGCGGTTCTTGGGCAGGTACCTGGGCTTACAGGATGTCCTGAGGCAGGCCAGGAAAGTCTGTGTGCATTTTCACTGGTCATATAATGCCAGTGCTCGGCTGGCAGACCTCCCAAAAGGAATTTAACCTACCCGAGAACCGCCTAATCTGTGACATGCCCACCAGGTGGAACTCAACGTTGGCCATGCTGCAGCGGCTGCACACGCAGCAGAGGGCCATCAATAAGTACCTGTGTGACTATGGCACCAGGACAGGGTCAGGGGAGTTTTTTTTTCCCCACGCCAGTGGGCCATGATCAGGGATGCATGCACTGTCCTGTCACCATTTGAGGAGGCCACGAGGAATGTGAGCTGTGACAGTGCATGCATCAGTGACACTGTCCCCCTTGTCCACCTGTTGGAGCACACGCTGCGTGGAAAATGGACAGGGCACTTGAGGCAGAACAGAGGCAAGTAGAGGAGGACTTCCTTTGCTCTCAAGGCCCCCTTTATCCAGACAGTGTTCCTGTGTGCCCGCCGATCACACAGGAGGAGGAGGATTGTGTCAGCATGGAGGTGGAGCCTGGCACTCAGCATCAGCAGCAGTCTTTAAGGGATCATTTACAGTCCCAAGAAACCCATGGACTTGTATGTAGCTGGGAGGAGGTGGCTGTGGAACATGTCATCCTTAGTGACCCAGAGGACTCCGGACCGAATGCCTCAGCAAACCTACGCTGCATGGCCTCCCTGATCCTGCAAAGCCTGCGGAAGGATCTTCATATTCATGGTATCAAGGAGAGGGATCAATACTGGCTGGCAACCCTCCTTGATCCACGTTACAAGGGTACAAATGGGGACCTTATCTTGCCATCGCAGAGGGAGCAGAGGATGAAACATCTTCAGGAGGCCTTGCAGAAAGGTCTGTGCAACGCGTTCCCAGAGACTGGGAGGTTACAAACTCCTGTTCCTGGACTACGTGTTGCTGAGGCTTCGGTCAGTCAAAGAAGGAGCGGTGGAGAAGGTGGCCGTCTGACCGATGTGTTCAGACAATTTTTTAGTCGCAGCCCCAAGGTATAATCGGTTCCAGCAACCAATCGCCAGCGTCTGCTTTATATGGTGCAGGAATACCTAGGGGCAAGATCTGACTTGGACACCTTTCCCACCGAAAATCCTCTGGGTTACTCGGTCTTGAGGATGGATCACTGGCCAGAGCTTGCACAGTATGCAATTGAGCTACTGGCCTGTCCTGCATCCAGCGTTCTTTCGAAAAGCACATTCAGTGCTGCTGGAGGCTTTGTAACCGATCACAGGGTGCGCCTGTCCACCGACTCGGTCGATCGACTGACCTCCATAAAAATGAATCAGTCTTGGATCACCACCAGCTACCAAGCATCTGATGCTAATGTAACCGAATAATTTTTTTTGAAATGTCAGATCCCTTAAAGATGGCGTATGCTGATGCTGAGTGAATATCCTCTTCCTCCTCAATGATCATGCTGATAGCTTGTAAGAACATTTTTGGTTCTGGGCGCCGCCACCAGTGGCTAAGGCCCAATTTTTCAGCCCCTGTTTAACAGGAGTGTGTAATTACAAGTTTTGTTGCAATACTTTGCAGCAGGGCTCGTTCCTGCGCTCCAACTAGGGTATCTGTGAGGGGTTGCAGTTGTGGCACCAGCACCAGTGCCTAAGGCCCAATTTTTCTGCCTCTGTTCAACAGGGACATGTAATTACAATACTTGACCTATTATTTCACAGCAGGGCCCATTCCAGCGCCCACCAAGAGTAACTGTGAGGACTTACAGTGTTGTGGCACCAGCACCACCGGCGGCCCAATTTTTCTGCCCCTGTTCAACAGGTGCATGCAATTACAATTCTTGATCTAATATTTCACAGCAGGGCCCTGTGAGGGCTTACAGTGTTGTGGCAACACCAAGACCTAAGGCCACAATTTCTGCAGAGTATATAGGGCAGGCCCCTACTTTCAAACATCCAACTTACAAGCAACTCCTACTTGCAAACGGAAGGAGACAACAGGAAGTGAGATGAAATCTACCCCTAGGAAGGGAATTCTCTCCTGTAAGAGTTAATATGGGAAAAATGTTTCTCCTTTCCACTGATGCTTTATCACCAATCCTTGTTTCACTAAAAACCCCAAATTTTCTAAAAACATTTGTCATTGGGACAGAAAGTGAGGTGAAATCTTCTGAAGATGAGCACAGACAGCAAAACAAATGTCACAGGGGTGATAACCCTTCCCTATGTTTTCCAAAAAGCTTAAAATAGATTTTTTAGCTGGAGCTAAATATGTTAAAAATGTACCAGTTCAAAATTACAAACAGATTCTACTTAACAAACCTACAGTCCCTGTCTTGTTTGCACCGCCTGTATACTGCTGTTCAGAGTATATAGGGCCAGGTGGCCCCACGCCTTTCCTTTCTTTAATTTTGGGTGTGGGGTTCCCCTTAATATCCATACAAGACCCAAAGGGCCTGGTAATGGACTAGGGGGTACCCATGCCATTTGTCTCACTGATTTTCATCCATATTGCCAGGACCCGACATGACATAAAGCCGCAAGCAGTTTTAAATGACTTTTATTCCTTTAAAAATGTCATTTTGTGCAGGGACTGTTCTAAGCACGGGAAACACATGCCACTTTACAGGCATACTATAGACACCCTCCCAGGTACGATATTTAAAAGGAATATTTCACTTTTTTTTTACTTTAACCACTTCAGCCCCGGAAGGATTTACCCCCTTCCTGACCAGAGCACTTTTTACAATTTGGCACTGCGTCGCTTTAACTGCTAATTGCGCGGTCATGCAATGCTGTACCCAAACAAAATTTGTGTCCTTTTCTTCCCACAAATAGAGCTTTCTTTTGATGGTATTTGATCACCTCTGCCGTTTTGTTTTTTTTTGCGCTATACACGGAAAAAGACCGAAAATTTTGAAAAAAAATTATATTTTCTACTTTTTGTTCTAAAAAAAATCCAATAAACTCAATTTTAGTCATACATTTAGGCCAAAATGTATTCGGCCATATGTCTTTGGTAAAAAAAAATGTCAATAAGTGTATATTTATTGGTTTGCGCAAAAGTTATAGCGCCTACAAACTAGGGTACATTTTCTGGAATTTACACAGCCTTTAATTTATGACTGCCTATGTCGTTTCTTGAGGTGCTAAAATGCAAGACAGTACAAAACCCCCACAAATGACCCCATTTTGGAAAGTAGACACCCCAAGGAAATTGCTGAGAGGCATGTTGAGCCCATTGAATGTTCATTTTTTTGTCCCAACTGATTGAATAATGACAAAAAAAAAAATACAAAAAGTTGTCACTAAATGATATATTGCTCACACAGGCCATGGGCATATGTGGAATTGCACCCCAAAATACATTTAGCTGCTTCTCCTGAGTATGGGGATACCACATGTGTGGGTCTTTTTAGGAGCCTAGCCGCGTACGGGGCCCCGAAAACCAATCACCGCCTTCAGGATTTCTAAGGGTGTAAATTTTTGATTTCACTCTTCACTGCCTATCACAGTCTCGGAGGCCATGGAATGCCCAGGTGGCACAACCCCCCCCCCCCCAAATGACCCCATTTTGGAAAGTAGACACCCCAAGCTATTTGCTGAGAGGCATGGTGAGTATTTTGCAGCTCTCATTTGTTTTTGAAAATGAAGAAAGACAAGAAAAAAAAATTTTTTTTCTTTTTTCAATTTTCAAAACTTTGTGACAAAAAGTGAGGTCTGCAAAATACTCACTATATTGCTCAGCAAATAGCTTGGGGTGTCTACTTTCCAAAATGGGGTCCAAAATGGGGTCATTTGGGGGTTTTTTTTTGCCACCTGGGCATTCCATGGCCTCCGAAACTGTGATAGGCAGTGAAGAGTGAAATCAAAAATTTACGCCCTTAGAAAGCCTGAAGGCGGTCCCAAAAAGTCCCACACATGTGGTATCCCCATAATCAGGAGAAGCAACAGAATGTATTTTGGGGTGTAATTTCACATATTCCCATGGCATGTTTGAGCAATATATCATTTAGTGACAACTTTGTGCAAAAAAAAAAAAATGTCTCTTGTGTCACAATATAAAATATTCCATGGACTCAACATGCCTCTCAGCAAATAGCTTGGGGTGTCTACTTTCCAAAATGGGGTAATTTGGGGGGTCATTTGGGGGGTCATTTGGGGGGGTTTGAACTGTTCTGGCATTTTATGCACAACATTTAGAAGCTTATGTCACACATCACCCACTCTTCTAACCACTTGAAGACAAAGCCCTTTCTGACACTTTTTGATTACATGAAAAAATTATTTTTTTTTGCAAGAAAATTACTTTGAACCCCCACACATTATGTATTTTTTTAAAGAAAATGCCCTACAGATTAAAATGGTGGGTGTTTCATTTTTTTTTTTCACACAGTATTTGCGCAGCGATTTTTCAAACGCATTTTTTGGGGAAAAAACACACTTTTTTAAATTTTAATGCACTAAAACACACTATATTGCCCAAATGTTTGATGGAATAAAAAAGATGATCTTAGGCCGAGTACATGGATACCAAACATGACATGCTTTAAAATTGCGCACAAACGTGCAGTGGCGACAAACTTGATACATTTTTAAAAGCCTTTACAGGTTACCACTTTAGATTTACAGAGGAGGTCTACTGCTAAAATTACTGCCCTCGATCTGACCTTCGCGGTGATACCTCACATGCATGGTGCAATTGCTGTTTACATTTGACGCTTGCGTTCGCCTTAAACTGTTCCTTTCATTTTTTTTTTTTTAAATCATTTTTATTGTTATCTCAAGGAATGTAAATATCCCCTATGATAGCAATAGGTAGTGACAGGTACTCTTTTTTGAAAAAATTGGGGTCTATTAGACCCTAGATTTCTCCTCTGCCCACAAAGCATCTGACCACACCAAGATCGGTGTGATAAAATGCTTTCCCAAATTCCCAATGGCGCTGTTTACATTCGGCGAAATCTAAGCCATAAAATGCTCGTAGCTTCCGGTTTCTTAGCCCATAGAGATTTTTGGAGCCACTCTGGTCTCTGATCAGCTCTATGGTCAGCTGGCTGAATCACTGGCTGCATTCTCAGGTTCCCTGTTGAGACAGGAGAGCCAGAGAAAAACACGGAAGACGGTGGGGGGGGCATTCCCTCCCACTGCTTGTAAAAGCAGTCTAGAGGCTAATTAGCCGCTAGGATTGCTTTTACATGAAAGCCGACTGCCCGATGAAAAGAATGATACCAAGATGATACCTAAACCTGCAGGCATCATTCTGGTATAACCACTCAAAGTCGTGAATGGCGTAGCTGAAGACAAAAAAATGGTTAACAATAAAGCACAGTAAACGGTAAAGTATAAAAAATTGCATACCTGAAAAGCAAACATGATAAAACATAATAACAATAAAACATTGCAGAATAGAATACAGTAAAAAAGAGCAGAACAATAGAGAGAATAGAGAGAGAGAGAACAATAAAACGACAACTATTTTTTTTTTTTATATTTTTGTTTGTGTTGTTTTTTTTGTTTTTTTTTTACACTTTTTTTTGTAACTAACTTTTATAACTGTAACCGGTTCCAGGTTCGGGTCTCTCAAAATGCGATGGCATCTTGGGAGACCCTGTGAAAGTGTGCCTAGTCTGTGGAATGCTGTACCCTACGCTAATACTCAACTAGTGAATGGTAGCGTTCAAAACATTCACCAATGCAAAGACCAGGATTGTCAGGACAGGAGGGACAATAATAGCGGGTGTCACACCTATATCCGCGCTTGCTGCAGACACAACATCTTTTTTGAGGGGGTTTGTTGGGTAGGGGTACTCGGGAGGACATAAAGAAAATGCCTCTCATGCAGCTGACTGCATTTGGTTGGGGATGTGAATGGGGGAAGTACGGGTGCTGCAGAAGTGGTGGGTTCTCAATTAGGATTGGCGAATGCAGCAGGAAGGGCATTATGGGCACGACGGGCCTGTGTTTGTCTTCTTCTTGGTGGCAGCGGGACACTACTTGTGCTTGCCACCTCACCAGCTTGAACTGCACTTATGGGACTCACCACGTCACCAAGTGTTACTGCAGTGCTGGTTTGACTATGACCGGGGTGTACTAGGCCACTGGTGCTTGCCAGTTCACCAAAACGCTACCAAAAAAACTGTTAGCGATCGCAGGGATCAGGCCTGACTCTGCGAACACTGCAGTTATGCGTTTAGTGTTTTGTAAGTGACAGTGATCGATCGATACTGCACTTGGCTGGGCTGGGCTGGGCCGGGCGGTGGGGCAAAACGCAGGTGTTAGCAGGTATCTGGGCTGATCCCGCTAACACTGCGTTTTTGGGAACCCTAAACTGCTGGGGACGCCAGTATAGATCTGATCGGATCAGATATTGATCCGTTCAGATACTATACCACTAAGGGAGGTGTACGCTGCGTGCGTGGGTGTTAGCGGTACTGGCACTAACCTGACGCTGCCTGGGGCAGGTGCTTGCCAGTTCACTAAAACGCTACCAAGAAAACTGTTAGCGATCGCAGGGATCTGGCCTGAATCTGCAAACGCTGCAGTTATGCGTTTAGTGTTTTGTAAGTGACAGTGATCGATCGATACTGCACTTGGGTGGGCTGGGCTGGGCCGGGAGGAGGGGCAAAACGCAGGTGCTAGCAGGTATCTGGGCTGATCCCGCTAACACTGCGTTTTTGGGAAACTTGGGAAACTTGGGAAACTGCTGGGGACGCTAGTATAGATCTAATCGGATCAGATAATGATGCGTTCAGATACTATACCGCTAAGGGAGGCGTATGCTGCGTGCGTGGGTGTTAGCGATACTAGCGCTAATCTGACGCTGCCTGGGGTGATGCATATCACCGCCGGGCGATCAGGGGGCTAAACCTTTATTCGGTAATAAACGGCGGGTGCCCTGACACTATAAAAAATAAACGAACTAACCAGCTTCACCCGTAATGGTTATACGGTGATCAGTGGTGAAAGGGTTAACTAGGGGGCAATCAAGGGGTTAAAACATTTATTAGATAGTATATGGGGGTCCCTGTCGCTATAAAACGCTGACGGCGAACCTAAATATTTACGTCCCTAACTAGCGTCACCAGTGACACTAATACAGCGATCAGAAAAATGATCGCTTAGCGACACTGGTGACGGGGGGTGATCAAGGGGTTAAAACTTTATTAGGGGGGGTTAGGGGGGGTATCCTAGACCTACAGGGGGCTGACACTAACTGCCCTACCACTTCTAACTGTCACAAACTGACACCATGCAGTAATCAGAAAAAAAAAATACTGCTTGGTGTCAGTGTGACAGGGAGGGGGTAGGGGTGATTGGGGGGTGATCGGGGGGTGATCGGGGGGGGTCGGGGGTGTTATGTGTGCCTGGCATGTTCTACTGTGTGTGTGTGTGTTCACTCACTGTGAAGTCTTCTCTCCTCGGCGCCGGAACGGAAACTGCCGAGCCGAGGAGAGATGACATCACATCCTCTGCCTGTGTGTACTATACACAGGCAGGGGATGTTTCTCATTGGCTGGGAGCGATCGCGAGGGGGGGCCACGATCGGATGGCCTCCCCCTCGCCTCTCAACGCTCCCAGCCAAAAGCCACTGGCATGGGGGGGGTCCGCCCCCCCGAACCCCCGCCCGCGGGAAGGCAATCACGTATGGGTACATGATTCTGCCTGCCCGTGCCATTCTGCTCACGTATATATGCGTAAGGCGGTCGGCAAGTGGTTAAGCATCATTAAAATCACTGCTCCCGAAAAAACGGCCGTTTTTAAAACTTTTTTTTGCATTGATACATGTCCCTTGGGGCAGGACCCGGGTCCCCAAAACCTTTTTAGGACAATACCATGCAAATTAGCATTTAAAATTAGCACTTTTGATTTCAAACTTTCGAGTCCCATAGACGTCAATGTGGTTCTAACGTTCGTGCAAATTTCCGGGGGGTGTTCGGCTCATCCCTAGTTCTGGCAAAGCACCATTTGTCATTTCACTTTGAGCAACCAACATTGCCAGGTTGTGTACTGCAAGTAGTGTGGCTTCTTTTTGAAACTTATGTATATTTTCATAGACAGGTAGAAATATTGTACAAACTGGCTGCTCGTTGGGCAAGCATTTTATCTTGACAAAAATGTAAGATGGAGAGAGAGGAGTTTTTTTTAATGAAATTAAATAAAAAATTACAGTGTATTAGACAAAAGCCTGAAGTATTGTATTGGCACGCTGCACACCATGTAAGCTTTTTGATTAGACTGCAGTGGAGGAGAGAGAGACAAGGGAGTTATTATTAAGAAATAAATATTATGCCTAGCCTACAGCCATTGGAGCCACCCCTCACTATCAACCTTCTTGACTGCTTTCAATCTGGCTTTCACCTGCAAAACTAAAAAAAAAATGCTGCGTAAAACTCACCAATGACTTACTAACTGACAAAATTGATAGCCACTACCCAGTATTTATCCTCATAGATCTTTCTGCTGCCTTTAAAATGGTTAACCACCCTTTCCTTCTAAAAAAACAAACAAAAAAAAAACAAAAAAAAAACACAAACACACTTCACTCTTTCCTGGTTCTCCTCCAACCTATCTCAGTATACCCTCAGTGTCACCTACAACTCTATTTCCTCTTCTCCTTTTGATCTTTCCATATGGGGCCCCAAAGCTCTGCCATCAGGCCTGTTCTACAGTCTATTCTCCTTTATGGACCAGTTGATAACATCCCACAGTTTTCAATACCATCTCAATGATTACAATACTCAAATTTATCTCTCCAGTCATCAGCTCTGTCTTCTCACACATCAATAACTAACATATCTGCATGGATGTCACACCACATCCTCAAACTCAATCATTCCAAAAATGAGCCCATAATATTTCCACCCCTGTGTCCCCTCCCCCAACTTCTCCATCAAGATTAACATCATTACAATCAATTATTCCCCTCAGGCCAGGGTGTTAAATGTACCCCTGGATTCTGACCTATCCTTTTGGCCCCATATCCACTCACCATTCAAATATTGCTGCCTTCCACATCACCATCCAAATCTTGCCACCTTCATATTTGCAACATTTTCAGATTTTTCCCTCTCTTAACAATGTACACTACAACATTTCTAATTTACTCCCTCCTTGTTGGCCTACTACTACTCTCTTTAGGAGGATAGCCTATGCTGCCAGACTCATCCACCTAAACAACCCTCTCTGCTAATCCCTTCACTGGTTTTCACACAAACTTCAAAATACTAACCACAAAAATCCATCCACATCTCTGCCTCAAGCTACATCACCAGCCCTATCTCACAGTATCACCCATCCTCTTCACTCCTCCTAAGATCTCCTTTGCTCATGCCTGTTATATTGTACCTAATTAATAATTAATGTTAGTTGTAGTATAAGGATGCAAAAGCCTGAAATATTGCACAGACACACTGCACATCAAGTAAGCAGTCTTACTAGGGTGTAGTGTAAAAGGGAGAGAAGGGGTAAGTGGTGCTGCCAAAAACTCAAATGTGTGATGACCAAAGGTTGGTCAGTGCAAAATCCTCATAAATGCTCATATACATATATCCTTCATACAAATCATTAAGTGCAACAAAGGTGCTAATCAAATAAGTTAACAGTGCTTGTGTATACCAAAAATTTAATTATAATCCACAATTAATTCATAGAAAAATACATAAAGTGCTGATGCAAAAATTATAATTCATATAGCGGCAGCAAAAAATAACAAATGTATATGACAAATTTAAAATATCCTTATGTGACTTTCCAAAGTGACTTGTGCAAATAATGTCCTTATAAGTGACTAATCTAAAAATGACTTACGCAGATTCTCCAAGGTGTCTTGAAGAAAATTGATCACAGCTTCTGTGCAGAAGAGTGAATAACACTTGTGCTCCCCTTTCAGTTCCACACTCACCAGATAGCAACACCCCAGCAGGAGTAAATCGCATGTAGACAGATTTGGTCTCAGTGTCCAATGAAAGAGCCTCCTCCGCAACATATTAAATCACAGGATGTCCACATGTGAATGGATAGGAAAGATTGATACTCGTAGTGTAAATCCGATAGAAAAGTTTTAGTGTCAAACCGGTTTTAGCATACTCGGTCTGTGGAAAGCATGCTGTCCCAGACCTATGGATTTTCATTGTAATTGTCCCTGGCACTAGCCGAGTGCCAATTTTAAACTTGCGACTGACAATTTTAAACTTAGGATTGCAATGCTGGGTCTCAACTCTGATGTGATCTAAATCAGATGGGGGCTTGGGAATGTCAAACTTCATGAAGTATTACTGGGCAGCTCAAATGGCTCAGCTAATTAAATATCACTTGACCTGCGAGATTCCCCTCTGGATAGGTTTGGAAGCGGCCTACTGTGACCCACTCTCAATTGATAATATTCTCTGGCTTAGACCTTCTGATCACAAGTCACTTTCTAACCCAATCACACTGCACTCTCTCACATTATGTGCAGGGATGGACTGGCCATCGGGACTACCGGGAGATTCCCGGTGGGCCGATGGCTCAGTCTGGGCCAGTTTCACTTCCAGCCGCATCTGCGGTGCGCGGCGATCTACCCGTTAACCGCCGACAGCTGGCGCCTGATGGGTAGATCGAGATTAGCCAGCATGCAGAGTAGCGCAGGGAGCTTCTGTAGTAATAAGTTCTCTCTCTCGTGTCATCACGCTGTTCCCCGGCGGCCCCTCCTCTCTTCTCGTCTATACCAATTGGCTTGTAAGATCATCTGGTATAGACAAGAAGAGAGGAGGGGCCGCCGGGGAACAGCGTGATGACACGAGAGAGAGAACTTATTACTACAGAAGCTCCCTGCGCTACTCTGCATGCTGGCTAGTAAGATCCCACAATGTGCCCTGATTATGTGCCCTGATGTGCCCCATCATGTGCCCTGATGTGCTATGTGCCCCATCATGTGCCCTGATGTGCCATGTGCCCCGATGGGCTATGTGCCCCATCATGTGCCCTGATGTGCTATGTGCCCCATCATGTGCCCAGTGCCCTGATGTGCCCGTGCCCTGATGTGCCATGTGCCCTAATGTGCCATGTAGCCTGATGTGCCCTAATGTGCTATGTGCCCTGATGTACCCCGTGCCCTGATGTGCCATGTGCCACGTGCCCTAATGTGCCATGTAGCCTGATGTGCCCTAATGTGCTATGTGCCCTGATGTGCCCCATGCCCTGATGTGCCATGTGCCACGTGCCCTAATGTGCCATGTAGCCTGATGTGCCCTAATGTGCTATGTGCCCTGATGTGCCCCATAATGTGCCCTGATGTGCCCCATCATGTGCCCTGATGTGCCCTGATGTGCCATAATGTGCCCTGATGTGCCATGTGCCCTGTGCCCTAATGTGCCACGTGGCCTGATGTGCCCCATGCCCTGATGTGCCCCTATGTGCCCTGATGTGCCCCATGCCCTGATGTGCGATGTGCCCCATAATGTGCCATGTGCCCCATCATGTGCCCTGATGGGCCCCGTGCCCTGATGTGCCATGTGCCCTGATGTGCTATGTGCCCTGATGTGCCCCGTGCCCTGATGTGCCATGTGGCCTGATGTGCCCCGTGCCCTGATGTGCCTGTTCCCTGATGTGCCATGTGCCCTGATGTGCCATAATGTGCCCTGATGTGCCCCGTGCCCTGATGTGCCCTGTGCCCTGATGTGCCCTGTGCCCTGATGTGCCCCGTGGCCTGATGTGCCCATTCCCTGATGTGCCATGTGCCATGATGTGCTATGTGCCCTGATGTGCCCTGATGTGCCACGTGCCCTGATGTGCTATGTGCCCTGATGCTCCCTGATGTGCTATGTGCCCTGATGTGCCCCGTGCCCTGATGTGCTGTACCCAAATGTCCTATGCCCTGATGTGCCTTCTGCCCCGATGTGCTTTGCCCCGATGTCCTGTGCCCTGATGTGCCCCGTGCCCTGATGTCCTGTGCCCAGGTGTGCTGTGCCTCAATGTCGTGTGCCCTGATGTTCTGTGCACTGATGTTCTGTGCCCTGATGTGCTAAACCCTGATGTGCTGTGCCCTGTACCCTGATGTGATGTACCCTGATGTACTGTGCCCTGACATGCCCTGATGTGTTGTGCCCTATTAGCTGATATGCTGGGCTCTGTACCCTGATGTGCTGTGCACTGTACCCTGATATGTTGTGCCCTGTACGCTGATGTACTGGGCACTGTACCCTGATATGTTGTGCCCTGTACGCTGATGTACTGGGCACTGTACCCTGATATGTTGTACCCTGTACGCTGATGTGCTGGGCACTGTACCCTGATATGTTGTGCCCTGTATGCTGATGTACTGGGCACTGTACCCTGATATGTTGTGCCCTGTATGCTGATGTACTGGGCACTGTACCCTGATATGTTGTGCCCTGTACGCTGATGTACTGGGCACTGTACCCTGATATGTTGTGCCCTGTACGCTGATGTACTGGGCTCTGTACCCTGATGTGCTGTGTCCTGTACCCTGATGTGGCCTGGTGTGCTGTACCCTGATGTGCTGTGCCCTGATGTGCTGGGCTCTGTACCCTGATGTGGCCTGATGTGCCTTGTGCCCTGTACCATGATGTGGCCTGATGTACCGTGCCCTGATGTGTTGTGCCCTGGGCCGGTCTGGATGAAGTCCAGGGCCACATTTTTGTCCCAGTCCAGCCCTGATTATGTGTCAGACTTAAGCAGCCCTCGGGGTTGCTATCTTCTCATATGCGATTGCTCTGCTTTCTCCATAATCCATGGTTCTACCCTGCTTATGTCTCCCCAACTTCCTTCCAAGCCTGGTCTGACTTGAACCTTACTAGGTTGCATCACTTGACAACACCTACCATAATTAAAACATACCAAACATTACAAGACCAAAGCACATTACAAAGCTCCGATCTGTTCATATATACTGTATTTAAATTAAACACTTCATGCCACTAGGTTGCATCCAAATGTACACAGATTTAGACCAGATGATCAAGTTCGAGCATATGTGTACAGCTGACCCACATGCTAAAGGTATAATCTCTAGACTTTATCGTCGCCTACTCTCTAAACCCTCCATGTCTTCATCTTAGTACCCTGAACATTGGACTGCAGATCTCAGTATCCAGATTGAGGTAGATGACTGATGCAAATTTTGACTAGCAACGCATACCACATCACAAAATCATCTTAGCACTAGAGACTGACTATAAGGTATTATCCCAATGGTACCTGGTCCTAGCTAGAATAACTAAATACATGTCAAACTGTCCCCCACCTGTTTTTTGGGTGTGGAATCCTAGGAACTAATTTACATACCTGCTGGTCTTGTCCTGTGGTTATTAAATTCTAGTCTGTATTGTTAAAGTGGAACTATAGGCAAAACTTTTTTTTTGGCTAGAGTAAGGGAGGGTTACAACCCGTCAGTTTTTTTTGCCATCTGTGTTCCATTGCAGAGATTCACCTTCACTTCCTGACTTTGAGCCATACAGGAAGTGAGAAGAAAGAATTAAGGGAATTCCTTGGGGACCCCCAGGTCACCAGAACTAGTGTCTCCATTGAGTGTCCCCATTGAACGATTTCCCCTCTATTACTTTTCCAGGGACAACCCAAAATTTGGGATTTCCTTTTACTTTCAATGAGAATGATAAACAGGACTAGGGATGGTCCTGATGTTGGAATTAAACATAAGTTAGACTTGAACATGTTCGCAGACAAATGGGGCATTTGCGGGAAATTCAAGCGTCGCGGAGCACCCTATAATGCGCTGCAAGATTGCAGTGCATTGACAGCTGTTGACTGGCCAAAGCATGCACCTGACCTGCATGCTTTGGCCAATCACAGTGCGATCTGCCGTGAGAGCCATGATTGGCCATAGGCAGGGTGCCTTTGGCCAATCATGGCTAAGGGGGCCAAGTCCACGCCCCACACTATATAAGGCTGCTACGGGAGATTGAGTGAACTTGAGCTAGATTAGGCAGGTTAGTTAGTGGCATGCAGGCAGTTTAGTATATATGTGTACACATATATACAGTTGCAATAAAAATTATGTGAACCCTTTTGGAATGATATGGAGTTCTGCACAAATCTAAGTCACAACAATAGACAATCACAGTCTGCTTAAACTAATAACACACAAAGAATTAAATGTTACCATGTTTTTATTGAACACACCATGTAAACATTCACAGTGAAGGTGGAAAAAGTATGTGAACCCTTGGATTTAATAACTGGTTGAACCTCCTTTGGCAGCAATAACTTCAACCAAACTTTTCCTGTAGTTGCAGATCAGACGTGCACAACGGTCAGGAGTAATTCTTGACTATTCCTCTTTACAAAACTGTTTCAGTTCAGCAATATTCTTGGGATGTCTGGTGTGAATCGCTTTCTTGAGGTCATGCCACAGCATCTCAATCGGGTTGAGGTCAGGACTCTGACTGGGCCACTCCAGAAGGTGTATTTTTGTCTGTTTAAGCCATTCTGTTGTTGATTTACTTCTATGCTTTGGGTCGTTGTCCTGTTGCAACACGTATCTTCTGTTGAGCTTCAGCTGGTGGACAGATGGCCTGAAGTTCTCCTGCAAAATGTCTTGATAAACTTGGGAATTCATTTTTCCTTCGATGATAGCAATCCGTCCAGGCCCTGATGCAGCAAAGCAGCCCCAAACCATGATGCCCCCACCACCATACTTCACAGTTGGAATGAGGTTTTGATGTTGGTGTGCTGTGCCTCTTTTTCTCCACACATAGTGTTTGTGTGTTTCTTCCAAACAACTCAACTTTGGTTTCATCTGTCCACAGAATATTTTGCCAGTACTGCTGTGGAACATGCAGGTGCTCTTGTGCAAACTGTAAACGTGCAGCATTGTTTTTTTTGGACAGCAGTGGCTTCTTCTGTGGTATCCTCCTATGAAATCCATTCTTGTTTAGTGTTTTACATATTGTAGATTTGCTAACAGGGATGTTAGCATATGCCAGAGACTTTTGTAAGTCTTTAGCTGACACTCTAGGATTCTTCTTCACCTCATTGAACAGTCTGCGCTGTGCTCTTGCAGTCATCTTTACAGGACGCCCACTCCTAGGGAGAGTAGCAGCAGTGCTGAACTTTCTCCATATATAGACAATTTGTCTTACCGTAGACTGATGAACAGCAAGGCCTTTGGAGATACTTTTATAACCCTTTCCAGCTTTATGCAAGTCAACAATTCTTAATCGTAGGTCTTCTGAGAGCTCTTTTGTGCGAGGCATCATTGACATCAGGCAATGCTTCTTGTGAACCCAGAACTGGTGTGTGTTTTTTTTTTTTATAGGGCAGGGCAGCTGTAACCAACACCTCCAATCTCAGCTCATTGATTGGACTCCAGTTGGCTGACACCTCACTCCAATTAGCTCTTGGAAATCTCATTAGTCTAGGGGTTCACATATTTTTTTCCACCTGCACTGTGAATGTTTACATGGTGTGTTCAATAAAAACATGGTAATATTTAATTCTTTGTGTGTTATTAGTTTAAGCAGACTGTGATTGGCTATTGCTGTGACTTAGATGAAGATCAGATCACATTTTATGACCAATTTGTGTAGAAATCCATATCATTCCAAAAGGGTTCACATACTTTTTATTGCAACTGTATATGTATATATATATATATATATATATATATATATATATATATATATATATATATATATATATATATATATATATAATATAATTATTGTGGGGAGATTAGCTCATGGGGATCACCTTTTCTTGAAATGAAGGTCAGCATACAGGCAGTTTCTTTCAAATCTGGAGGGTTGCCAGCTTTATTTACAGTTATTTACAGTTGGTTTGCAAAGTCCTAAAACAGTAAAACAATGTCTTGCCATCCAGGGCTAAACTAAACAGTACACTGCATTCTATAGGGGGTGGGGCTGGTCCCCATCACCCACAAAACATGAAGCAAAGCAAACCTTCGTTTTCAATCTAAACAAACAGAGCTCCTCTCTCTCAGATTCCCTTCTGAGTCTCAGGCCAGAGCACTGCTGTGCTCTTTTCCTGGTCATTTAAAGTCCACCTGGGCATGGACTCAAGGGGACCAGCAGACCCGGACCGGAACCAAGCCTGCCACAGAGGCTGGAAAAATCCGAGCCGGTTTTCGGTTCACTCTCTGATAATAGAACAAACGTGAGGTGAAGTATACAGATTATCGATGATCTTATCTCGCATACCTTCACATATCCTCCCCCTCTGCTCAAGCCCCTGCGGCTGAGCAACTGTCCCAAATATACAGTGCGTGCGGGAGAGGGCATCTGCATTGTTTTGGAGCTTTCCCAGCCTATGCTCTGCTGTAAAGCCAGTAACCCCCTTGTCATGTGTCCATTTTTCTCTGTTGTCACACATCCACTTTAGGGGAGCATGGTCGGTGACCAGCTTAAATGACCTCCCCAACAAGTAATACTTCAGGGAGTCTAAGGCCCATTTAAAAGTGACACACTCCTTTTTGGTAAATGGGATAGTATAGCCCCTAGTCCCACCTCAGAAGCGTCCGTCTGTACCACAAACTCCTTTGTGAAGTCCAGGTCCAATAGCACCGGCAGTACACAAAAGGCCTGCTTTAATTTCTGAAACGCCTCCTCGGCTTCAGGATTCCATTTAACTATGACCGACCCTCTACCCTTCGTCAGGTCGGTCAGAGGGGCGGCAATGGTGGCAAAGTTGGGCATAAACTTTCTGTAATACCCCGTAATGCCCAGGAAGGCCCAAATTTGTTTTTTGTTTATCAGTTGGGGCCATTTTTGAATTGCCTCAAACTTATTGGTCTGAGGCTTGACCAGTCCATGGCCAATAACTTACCCAAGGTATTTGGCCTCCTCCAGGCCTATGGAACACTTTTTTGGGTTGGCCGTGAGAACTGCTTTCCTAAGGGAATCTACCACTGCTTGTACTCGGAGCAAGTGTGATTCCCAATCTGGGCTGTGGATGACCACATCGTCCAAATAAGCAGCTGCATACGGGCGATGTGGTCTCAACGTTTTGTCCATCATTCGCTGGAATGATGCAGGGGCTCCATGCAGACCAAGAGGCATCCGCTTGTACTGAAACGAGCCCGCAGGAGTGGAAAAGGCAGTCTTCTCCTTGGCCGATTCAGTTAGTGGTATTTGCCAATAGCCTTTCGTTAGGTCTAGGATTGTTATGTAGCGCCCCTGTCCCAACCTGTCCACGAGTTCATTTTTGCTATGTACATATGTTAGAAATATTGTATGAATGGACTTTGTGTAAAAAAAATGTGTTTTCATTTTCTTTCCACAGTTTCCAAAATCTTTTAGAAAAAATTACATGTTCAAAAGACTCATTATGCCTCATAGATTATACGTTGGGGTGTTTTTCTTTCCAAAATGGGGTCATTTTGGGGCGTTTCCATTGTCCTGGTGCTCCAGGGCCTTCAAAAGTGTAATAGGTAGTCAGGAAATTGGATGTGTAATTTATGTTCCAGAACGCCTGAAGGTGCTCCCTGCATGTTGGGCCTCTGTATGTGGCCATGCTGTGTAAAAATCTCACACATGTGGTATCGCCATACTCGAGAGTAATAGCAGAATTTATTTTGGGGTGTAATTTGTGTTATGTACAGTATCTCACAAAAGTGAGTGCACCCCTCACATTTTTGTAAATATTTTATTATATCTTTTCATGTGAAAACACCAAAGAAATGACACTTTGCTACAATGTAAAGTACTGAGTGTACAGCTTGTATAACAGTGTAAATTTGCTGTCCCCTCAAAATAACTCAACACACAGTCATTAATGTCTCAACTGCTGGTAACAAAAGTGTGTACTCCCCTAAGTGAAAATGTAGAAATTGGGCCCAAATATTTTGTGTGGCCACAATTATTTTCCAGTACTGTCTTCACCCTCTTGGGCATGGAGTTAACCATAGCTTCACAGGTTGCCACTGGAGTCCTCTTCCAATCCTCCATGACGATGTCACAGAGCTGGTGGAGGTTAGAGACCTTGTGCTCCTCCACCTTCCGTTTGAGGATGCCCCACAGATGCTCAATGGGGTTTAGGACTGGAGACATGCTTGGCCAGTCCACCTCCTTTACCCTCAGTTTCTTTAGCAAGGCAGTGGTCATCTTGGAGGTGTGTTTGGGGTCATTATCATGTTGGAATACTGCCCTGCGGCCCAGTCTCCGAAGAGAGGGGATCATGCTCTGCTTCTGTATGACACAGTACATGTTGGCATTCAAGGTTCCCTCAATGAACTGTAGCTCCCCAGTGCCGGAAGCACTCATGCAGCCCCAAACCATGACGCTCCCACTACCATGCTTGACTGTAGGCAAGACACCCTTGTCTTTGTACTTCTCACCTGGTTTCCACCACACATGCTAGACACCATCTGAACCAATTAAGTTTATCTTGGTTTCATCAGACCACAGGACATGGTTCCAGTAATCCATGTACTTAGTCTGCTTGTCTTCAGCAAACTGTTTGTGGGCTTACTTGTGCATCATTTTTAGAAGAGACTTCCTTCTGGGACGACAGCCATGCAGACTAATTTGATGCAGGGTGCGGCGTATGGTCTGAGCACTGACAGGCTGACCATCCACCCCTTCAACCTCTGCAGCAATGCTAGCAGCACTCATACGTCTAGTTCCCAAAGACAACCTCTGGATATGACACTGAGCATGTGCACTCAAGTTCTTTGGTCGACCATGGCGAGGCCTGTACTGAGTGGAACCTGTCCTGTTAAACCGCTGTATGGTCTTGGCCACCATGCTGCAGCTAAGTTTCAGAGTCTTGGCAATCTTTTCAAAGCCTAGGCCATCTTTATGTAGAGCAGCAGTTCTTTTTTTCAAATCCTCAGAGAGTTCTATGTCATGAGGTGCCATGTTAAACTTCTTGTGACCAGTATTAGAGAGTGAGAGCGATAACACCAAATTTAACACACCTGCTCCCCATTCACACCTGAGACCTTGTAACACTAACGAGTCACATGACACCGGGGAGGGAAAATGGCTAATTGGGCCCAACTTAGACATTTTTCACTTATGGGTGTACTCACTTTTGTTGCCAGCGGTTTAGACATCAATGGCTGTGTGTTGAGTTATTTTGAGGGGACAGCAAATTTACACTGTTATACAAGCTGTACACTCACTACTTTACTTTGTAGTAAAGTGTAATTTCTTCAGTGTTGTCAAATGAAAAGATATAATAAAATATTTACAAAAATGTGAGGGGTGTACTCACTTTTGTGAGATACTGTATATGCTGTGTGTGAGAAATAACCTGCTAATATGACAATTTTGTGGGAAAAAAACTCATCATGCCTCTTACTAAATACCTTGGAATGTCTACTTTCCAAAAAGGGTTCATTTGGGGGTTATTTGTACTTTCCTGGCATGTTAGGGTCTCAAGAAATAAGATAGGCCGTCAGTACTTCAGGTGTGATAAATTTTCAGAGATTGGCGCCATAGCTTGTGGACTCTATAACTTTCATAAAGACCAAATAATATAAATCAATTTGGGTTATTTTTACCAAAGATATGTAGCAGTATAAATTTTGGCCAAAATTTATGAAGAAAAATTACTAATTTGCAAAATTTTATAACAGAAACGAAAAAAAAAATCATTTTTTACAGAATTTTTTGTCTTTTTTTCTTTTACAGCGCAAACAAGACAAAACCCAGAGGTGATTAATTAGCACCAAAATAAAGCTCTATTTGTGGGGAAAAAAAGGACAAAAATTGCATATGGGTATAGTGTTGCATGACTGAGTAATTGTCATTCAAATTGTGAGAGCACCGAAAGCTGGAAATTGGTCTGGTTAGGAAGGGGGTTTAAGTGCCCAGTGGTCAAGTGGTGAAGTAAAAAATGGCGTGCCCGCCCCCCCCAATCCATACCAGGCCCTTTGGGTGTGGCATGGATTAAGGGGAACTCCATGCCAAAATTTTTTTTAAAAAAACAATACCAGACCCTTATCCGAGCAAACAGCTTGGTAGACCAGGAAAAGTGGGGAGAACAAGCGAGCACCCCCCCTCCTGAACCATACCAGGCCGCTTGCCCTCAACATGGGGAGGGTGCTTTGGGGTCCACTCCAAAGCACCTTGTCCCCATGTTGATGGGGACAAGGGCCTCTTCCCTTGTCCCTTGTCAGGGTCTATGGGCAGGGGGCTTATCGGAATCTGGAAACCACCTTTAACAAGGGGGCCCCCAGATCCCGGGCCCCCCTATTTGAATGGGTATCGGGTACGTTGTACACCTACCCATTCACCAAAAAGAGGGTCAAAAAGTAAAAAACCACAACAGACGGCTTTTGACAATTCCTTTTTTAAAAAAGAAAAAAAAAAAGTGTCCGTGATGTCCATCCATCTTCAATTACGCAGTCCAATGGACCAACAAAAAGAAAAAAAAAAGCTTTGCGTCGATGGGAGGCCTTCCGGTGACTGCTGTCTCTTGGCTGTGACAGCTGTTATATAGGCAAGGGCAGGGCCACCCGGTGATGTAACTGAGTGGCCCCGCCCCCTTCTGACATCACGTGACGTCATGTGATGTCAGAGGAGGACGGGATCATCTGGTTACATCAGCGGGTGGCCCTTCCCTTGCCTACATAAGAGCTGTCAAAGGGAAAAGACAGCAGTCGCCTGGAGGCATCCCATGGAGTCTGAGTTTTTCAGTTTTTTTTTTTTTTTCTTTTTTTCAGGTGCATCGGGCAGCGTGATTGAAGATGGATATACAATGTAGGACACTTTTTTTTTTTCTTTAAATAAAGGAATTGTCAAAAACTGTATATACCCATTCACATGTTAAAGGGGGCTTCCAGATTCCAATAAGCACCCCACCCGCAGACCCCGACAACCAATGGCCAGGGTTGTCAGGAAGAGGCCCCTGTCCCCATCAAAATGGGGACAAGGTGCTTTGCGGAGGACTCCAAAGCACCCTCCCCATGTTGAGGCTATGTGGCCTGGTATGGCTCAGGAGGGGGGTGCTCATTCCCCCCATCCTATCCTCCAGGCTGCATGCTCAGATAAGGGTCTGGTATAGATTTTGGGGGGAACTCAAGCCAATTTTTTTATTTGGGCGTGTAGTTCCCCTCAAAATCCATACCAGACCAAAAAGGCCTGGTATGGACTAGGGGGGGGCCCACGCCGTTTTTTTTCCCCTTGATTTTTCATCTATATTGCTAGGAGCCGGCAATACATTACAGCTGTGAGCAAGTTTAACCACTTCAGCCCCGGAAGAATTTACCCCCTTCCTGACCAGTGCGTTTTTTGCGATTCGGCACTGCGTTGCTTTAACTGACAATTGCGCGGTCGTGCGACGTGGCTCCCAAACAAAATTGACGTCCTTTTTTTCCCACAAATAGAGCTTTCTTTTGGTGGTATTTGATTACCTCTGTGGTTTTTATTTTTTGCGCTATAAACAAAAAAATAGCGACAATTTTGAAAAAAACACATTATTTTTTACTTTTTGCTATAATAAATATCCCCAAAAAATATTTTAAAAAACATTTTTTTTTCTCAGTTTAGGCCGATACGTATTCTTCTACATATTTTTGGTAAAAAAAATCTCAATAAGCGTTTATTGATTGGTTTGCGCAAAAGTTATAGCGTTTACAAAATAGGGGATAGTTTTATGGCATTTTTATTAATAATTTTTTTTTACTAATAATGGCGGCGATCAGCGATTTTTATTGAGACTGCGACATTATGGTGGACATGTCGGACATTTTTGACACATTTTTGGGACCATTGTCATTTATACAGCAATCAGTGCTATAAAAATGCACTGATTCCTGTGTAAATGACACTGGCAGTGAAGGGGTTAACCACTAGGTGGCGGGGAGGGGTTAAGTCATTACTAGGGATGTGTTCTAACTGTAAGGGGGATGGGCTGTGTGTGACATGTCACTGATCTCTGCTCCCGATGACAGGGAGCAGAGATCAGTGACACTGTCACTAGGCAGAATGGGGAGATGCTTGTTTACATCAGCATCTCCCCGTTCGTCCCCTCCATGAGTCGATCGCGGGTATCCCCGCGGCAATCGAGTCCGCGGGACCCGCGACCCGACTCACGGAGCTCCCGGCAGGCGCGCGTGCACGCGGCGGCAAATTCAAAGTAACGTACGGGTACGTTACTTTGCGCAGCCGTGCCATTCTGCCGACGTATATCTACAGGAGCCGGTCGGGAAGCAGTTAAATTACATTTTTTCCTTTTAGAAATGTCATTTTGCTGCGGCAATGTTCTACACATTGCACAGATACACCACTTTACAGGCAGACTAAGGGGACCCCCCCAGGCATGATATTTACAGGAATATTTCATTTTTATTGTTTCACTTTAAGTATTATTACCCGGGTCCCTATACACTTTTTATGGCAATAACTTGCATATAAGCCTTTAAAATTAGCACTTTTGATTTTTCATGTCCATGCCCCATAGTCTTTAATAGGGGTTTGCATGTTCACTAGAACTTTCTGCCTGTTCGCATGTTCTGGTGCGAACCGAAGCGGGGGGTGTTTGGCTCATCACTAAACAGAACAAATAGAGAGGGTGAATCTCCTAAATGGGGCAAAGACATCAATAAAAACTTACAGGTACGAATCCCTCTCCATTCTATCCAAAACTTAAAAAAAAGTTTTGCCTTTAGTTATAATTTAACTATATAATGTTTACCATATCCGTAAACTGTAACTGAACACTCCTATGGAAATGGAAATAGAAAAACAGTTCTCTATGCCAGATGCCATGACCCCTAATTTTAATCTATCCCTTAAACTGACCCTAAAAAACTAAAGTGATTGTAAACAATCATTTTGTAAAACATCCAATTTAATTTTAGATAAAAATGAAAGGCAACATATTTGTGTATAGATTTTAAAAAAATGTCCCTTATGTCATAACATATCCTCTGTTTTCAGCTGCATAAGAGCTAGGGGAGGAGAAGCAGCAGCACACTCAGGTTCCCAGTGAAATGCTGTTCAGGAGGGTAGGAGGAGGGGGTGTCAGGACCAGTCTGATCGTTGGAGGAGAGTAGGCTAAGCTCCCAGCACAGATAGAGAACTGACCAGCTACAGAACTGTGTTCTCCTGCTTAGGTTCCATTCACAATTGTTGTTTTGGGATCTCAAAGCAATTCTCAATCTCAAAATACACTACAATCGCAAAATGCAGATTCAGGTGCCATCATTTTCAATGCCACTATTTATTGCAAGTGAAGATTGTCACCCAAAAAGTAGTAGGAGCTTCATATGGGCATGGGCAAGAAGCTTTATGCAATGCAATTTGCTGTGATTGTCACACAATAAGATGACAATCGCAGCAAAACCATCCTGCATTTTAGGTGCCATTGATAATAATGGCACCTAAACCTGTGTTTTGCAATTGTACAAAGAGATACAAAGAGAACAGGATACTTTTTTATATAAGTACATGGTAAAACAGGCACATACCAGAAATATGAAATGTCGGGTTTACATATTCTTTAATGCAACTCCTGACACCTAAAATCTAAAATGAACAATTGCTGTGTAGACAAACCTAATTCTGTATCTGTAAAGGGATTGCCTTGAAAATAGAGAGCAGACAAGAAGGGGGCCCTTTGATTTTTCTGTGGGGTCTTATAATACTGTGTATAGTTATTCACCAAATCAAACTGTTCTGGGGAAAAAGTTATTTTCTCTTGTGCTCTAAATCGTTACATAAATAAATCTCCAGAAAATGTGCTAATCTTCATTTCAAGACGATGTAAAGCACTGAGTTTTCAGCCTCAGTGTGCACCCACCTCCTGATAATGTATTATTTTAGTCTGCAAGTGGCTGTTCTGTTTAGATCAGGATATGGAGAAGGGAACACATCACTGCAAAACTGAGCAGCCATGCAATGGCATTGAATGTTTAGATTACATCTTGGATTGAATTACAGCTCAGTATCCTTAATACTTGGTTGGCAAATGGCTCTCCAGGGCTGAGTTGCTAAACTCTTTTCAGTAGTAATTTCTTTTACAATTTCAGCTGCTCACTCAAAATCCAAATGCTTTTAAGTGAAGAGTCGGGTATGGAAAACTCCTCAGTATGAGGCATAGAGCCTTTGCTGCATATTGATTACACTGATATATATTTGTATAGAGGAAAATGTAAAAAATGTAACATTTTATTGTAATACCTTTTTCTTACAGAGTGTTACATATTCCATTAGGGACTGAAATCGCACAGACTTATTCATAGAAAAAAAACGCAGTGTAAATCAATTTGTATTCATTTTTCCTTTCTCTTTCTAGTGATTTGAATTCTATTATATTTAATGAACATGAACATGAAGGGCTTTAATTAGGTCAATTACTTAGAACAACAAGTAACCCCTTATCGAACATTGAAAACTTTAAAGATCATTTGTATTTTTTTGAATGTGCTGTGTGACTACTATTTTCTTGCTGTTTAAAGCTAGGGTGTGCGACGCCAGTCTACACTAGCTTGTAACAATCTTGTCTCTTCTACATATGTGTAGATAAAGCTGTGTGTATGTGTGTATATGTATATATGTATATGTATGTATATGTATGTATATATATATATATATATATATATATACACAAAACAGGTGGGGTGAACAACACCTCAACAGTCGCTCTTTGCAATGCAATCAGAAAAACATATTAAAGTATTAGAGGCAATTTTGGGCTATCATGGTGATGCCCTTCTTCAGATAGGAACACATCCAAATCATTGAACACATGCAAATATTTAAATATGTCTCATAACATTTGGAATCAATTAATCAATTTCACAATTATATAAAGTAACATCACCATAGTATATTCAATTAATCAAAGGCAAGGAGGTGGTTAACAAGATTATTCCCCGACACACATCCCAGTATAGACCTATTATGAAAAATAACAATATTATAAAAATTGTAAGAAGAATTACTAAGGGATCAAAGTTAAAAATATTTACCAAAACAACTATACAATGTATTATGAAAATGTAAAAAGAGATCAAATTACTCAAAGAGATATAAATCCAAATCAGAATCGAGTCCTCTAGGGTGCAGGGTATCCAAAAAATTTATCAACTGCACCTCCCGTTTTCTCAGTTCACGGTTCCCACCCCTTCTATTTTTATTCATGCCATCTATAACCATAATTTTAAGTTGTGAGACTGCATGACCTTTCTCAGCAAAATGTCTTGCGAGTGGCAATTGAACTATCTTATCCCTTATTGAATATTTGTGACGTGCAATACGATCTTAGATTTTTTGAGTACAGGATAGTTCAGGTAATTATTAAACAATAATAGGGTTCCAATGTCCCCTGTCCACACCACAAACACGTCATCAATATCTATACCAGCCACAACAGAGGTAAAAGTAAACTATTATTATAAATAAATGAACCATATCCATGAACATGTTTGCGTATGGGGGTGTGACATTGGAACCCATCGCTGTACCTCTCAGCTGTAAAAAATGGGACTCCTTGAACAGAAAATAATTTTCCTCAAGAACAATCTCTTATAAATTAAATCTAGTACGCTTACACCCATGAAGTTTAGGTACAGGACAAAATGGTACTCATCTTATTGGCTGAATTGGCCTAATGCCCCGTACACATGGTCGGATTTTCTGACAATGTGCGATAGGAGCGTGTTGTCGGAAAATCAGACCATGTGTGGGCTCCATCGGACTTTTTCCATCGGATTTTCCGACACACAAAGTTTGAGAGAAGGCTATAAAATTTTCCGACAACAAAATCCGATCGCGTCAATTCCGACCGTGTGTGGACAATTCCGAAGCACAAAGTGCCACGCATGCTCAGAAGAAATTCCGAGACGGAACAGCTTGGTCTGGTAAAATTAGCGTTCGGAATGGATACAGCACTTTTGTCAGGCTGCAATGTAAAAAATTGTTTAATACAGCGCACTCTCTTCTTCTTTATAATGCTAGAAGAATGAAGTCGTTTTGCTGCTCATATTCACACAGAGTTCTTACAAACCTATTTTTTTATTATTTATCGTGATTCCCTCAATCTATTTTGATTTGTCACATCTGACAAATTTTTTTTTTTGTTTTTTTTTATTTTTTTTTTGTATTTTTTTCAAGGCTGATTTTTTTTTGGTTTTGTATTTGTTTCAAGGCTGATGTTTTTATTTTTATTTTTTTTTACTCCAGAATATTTTTGGGTGTGTTTTGTGTGTCAAGTTACCACAACACCATTATTATCTTGTATTATTTAATCTCAAGGAGGTTGCTTGGTGTTGGTGTCCCTTGTTAATTTCACATCCTCCCAAATTGTCCTTTTTGATGGAAAACACACATAGGCGAGTATAATTGTAACAAAAATTCCTTTATTAAGGGCTCAAAACCAAATAAAGAGGGAGGCAACGCTGGATAAACATCATAATTGGGGAAACATTGGGCCCCAAGGGCAGACATCAATTATTTTACAGCAAAATTGGTGGCCTGAGGAGTCCATATATAAGGGAGTGCAGTCTGGTCCAGAAGTCCCAGAGATCCGGAAAGCAGCAGATGACATGTATGTCCCAGGCTGTGGTACTACAAGAGGCTGCATATTTTGCCAGACCAGACTGAACCCAGGGCCATCACTCTCTGGTCTTCCTTCCACGCTTCCTTCCCGGCTCTGGCTCTGGTGTTGGAGATGTGGCAGGAGGAGGAGTAGGACATGGAGGAGGAGGAGGAGGAGTAGGACCTGGAGGAGGAGTAGGACCTGGAGGAAGGAGGAAGAGGAGGACTATGTGTGAGGTCACAAATGTGGGTTGCACATGTGATTTGGCCCCTTAACCCCTTATTTAGAGCTTCCAAAATTAAGAACTCACATAGGAGTCGTTGGCCCTCCTCCATCTGCATCATTTTGCAGGCAGTTATGCCAGCAAAGTCCTCCTACACACTGTGGGGTGTTTTGAGGGCCTCCTGTAGCCTTCCAAAAGAGGCCTATGGCAGCCTCCTCCAGGTTACTCCTCTTCCTGCCACTTTGTCTTTGAAGGTGGAGGGTAGGGACCTGGGTATTGGGCAGCCTGCTTGGCCCGGCCACCTCCTGGCTGAGACTTCCCTGTGTATGAAAAAGGGACATTGTTTTAGTTTTTGCTTCATCAATCACAATCATAAATTAGTGCTCCAAACTAACATAGATTTAACATCATTAATATGACAACCAGAAATATTTAGAAGAATGCTATACCTGGCTCAAGCTGGGCTCCTCCACATGTTGCTGCCTGGAAGGCCAAGGTTGGGCATCTGAAGCCTCAGCTGGGGGGGAAGGAAGCGTGGAAGGAAGAGTGGAGAGTGCTGGCCTGTGTTCAGTCTGACCTGCCAGAAAATGCAGCCTGTCATAGTACCACAGCCTGGGGACATAAATGTCATCTGCAGCTCCTGATCTCTGGGAATCCTGGACCTTCTTGTGCTCCCTTAGATAAGTGCTCCTCAGGCCACCAATTAGGATCTTCAAATAGGTAATGTCTGCCGTGGGGATCACCGTCTTCACAAATTCCAACAAATTATCCAGCGCTGCCTTCCTCTTTGTTTGGTTCTTATATTCAGGGTGGTTTATCTGCCACAGACAAGGCAGCTCCCTGAACATATCTATGAAGATTGGCATAAAGTCATGATCCTTCAAGATATCCATTTTCACTGCAAGACACAACACAAGACAAACCCTAATGTCAGCCTAAAGTCTTCTAAACTTGTGCAAATACAGGCCTCAATCTAGAAGCAGTATAGGCCCAAGTTTACATCTTACCTTCGTTCTCACGATCAGCGCCTCCGATACTCCTTCCTCCGCTCACAGATCGTACGTACTACGCACGCGTGTTACGCCTTATAGACACTGCGCATGTTTGAAACTCCGCCCACCCCTGACATTCTTTCTAGTCTATTCCCCGCCCCTTCTCGTTCGGCGCAGTGGGGGAAGAGCACATGGGGAAGACAGAGCAGGTGTCTGTTAATTACAGCAATGAGGAGGAGGAGGAAAGCCCGGAGCCTGAAACGTCCCGATCCAGAAGAAAACGATTTAAGGCATCAAATATGTCCTTTGGGGAGATGTTGGAGATGGTTAACATCCTGAATAAGGCCGACTATGACGGGAAGTATGGACCTTACCCCAACCCCAATGTCAGAAAGGCCAAGATCATGGCGAAAGTGGTCAAGAGTCTGCACCGGAATTTTGGGGTACGACGATCGAAAGATCAGCTCAGGAAGCGGTGGTCGGACCTGAAATTAAGAGAGCATGAGCAGTGCAGAAGGATCCAGAGAGTGTTGCAAAAAAGTAAGTAGTTGTCCTGTGTTCCTATTCTTTATGTTTATTACGTTCGTGCTGCTCCATGTGCTTTTCTTAACTGTTATCCAGTTTAAAATGGCAACTTTCATGTTCATGGGCACATTATTCGTTCATATAAAACATTGTTCGTTCGGCCTAGAAAACACCATTGTTGTGTCCATATGCATTTGCCAACATTTTTTATGGCCTACTTGTATGAAAATAATTTGGTTGTGTAGATGGGTTTGTAACTAGAATGAAATGCAAACTAGATTCTGTGTAAGGAGAGGACACTCAGCAATTTTCACATCTGGACGCTGGAGCACTAGTGTGGGACACAAGAACACCCTTTTTATTAGGGGTCCCACACAGGTGCTCCAGTGTATACTATAGGGGTGTCTCCATCTGTGAAGCTTGTACTAAACAGGTAAAGTCTTGAAGCTTGACAAAGGACAATAAAAATTCTACCTCTTGGAACTCTGCCAAAACAGACAATTGTACCCCACTTCCAAGCAATGTTTTATATTCCTATTTCTGCCATCAAATATCTGTGTGCTAAGTATACCTATGGTTTTTTTACATAGGGGAGAAAATACTCGGAGGACACCCCTCATTCAAGGAGACCAGAGACCCCCCACCTCATGAAAAAGTGGAGACCCACCAAAGACAACAGAAGGAGGAGGAGGAAGGAGATGTGGTGGAAATTGTCACCACAGCAGGTGAGTGTCTGCGACCACAGGCTAAGGTAAGAGATGGATGCCGGCATATTTATAATACATGGTGTGTTTTTGTTTCTATCTTTTTAGGTGATCGTGATGTTGTGGATCCAGGGCATTTCACCTCAGAAAGTGCACAGATCCTGATCGGGGAGATCATGGGGTGTAATAGGGACTTGGAAAACATCCTAAAAAACATCAATGATGTTCAAAAAAAATGAAGAACATCATTGATGTTTTAGGGAGAGTTTAAAACCCCTCAAAATCCCTTTTTTGTGGTTTTTGTGAGCTAAAAATTTTTTCAATTTTTTGACATATTTGCGAAAAGCCAAATTTTGAAGAGTCACACAGTGTGTCAACATGTGCTATCTGCCATCATGGGAGATCAATGGACGCGTTTTGGGGGTGCAACCCCTTCCTCAATAAGAAAGTAGCTGTGAGGAAGGGGTTGCACCCACAAAACACGTCCCTTGATCCCCCATGATGGCAGCTAGCACATGTTGACATTCGGCAATTGGTGTGCATCTTCAAAATTTGGCTTTTCAAGGGGTGACTTCACCCTATCTAAACGCAATATCAAACGCAGTTTGTAAATACTCATGTCTGATATTGCCTTCAAGTTCTACCAAATGTGAACTTTGTAAGTTCAAGATTTGTGTCTTTCTTGTTGGTTTTAAACATGCCTGTTTTATCTTAAATGGACATTTCTACTTTTTCTAATGTGACCCCAAAAATTGTTATACAACAAACATGTTGGTTTGTTTTAAAAACCTTTTCTAAATGCACATGTGATTGTGCTGGTATTAAAAAGATTGTTAAACAAGAATGTGTGGATTATTGTCTCAACGCTCCAAAACTTTTGTTGTCCTCTAATTGGTGTTTTCAGTGACAATGGGGGTTATTTCCTAAGGGAAAATCCACTTTGCACAACAAGTGCAGTTTTAAGTGCACTTGTAGTGCAAAGTGTCTTTGCCTTTAGTAAATAACACCCAACAATGCTTTGTAATGTTACACAATCACGCCATTTTCAGGACTCACCACATTTCTGTCAGGGTCAGCTAAAAGAAACACAAGCAGTAAATGTCACCAAAGATTTTAGTAGTTAAATTTTTTTTTTCAGACATTGTCTGGCATATTGATGGCCCCCCTACTCGCAAAGTATTCAAGGTATCTTAGACGGACATCACGGGCACTCAGGGGGGCAAGCCAGGATGGCCACTTTCAAGCGCCGTCAGGGTTGGTTCATTTTGAATTCCAGCCTCAGGCCCAACTGAGCTAGCATAGTTGGCAGAATGTTGCCGTAAAAAGTTGTGTAGCACACAGCACGCCAGGATAATATGATTCAGTTTATACTCCGCCATGTGTATGGGTGTAAGAAATAGGCTGGCCATGATTCCAAACATGTTCTCCACCACTCTTCTGGCTCTGGCCAGACGGTAATTAAAAACCCTCTGGTCCGGGGTGGGGGTCCTCATCGGGAATGGCCACATAAGATGGTCCCCCAGCGCAAACGCTTCATCTGCAACGAAGACGAATGGGAGTCCTTCCACATCGTCTTCTGGAGGTGGCAAGTCCAAGCTGCCATTCTGGAGACGCCTGTAGAACTCCGTTTGAGCGATTCCTCCACTATCGGACATCCGGAAATTCTTCCCCACGTCCACATACAGAATCTCGTAAGTAGCCAACACCACCGCCAACATCACAATACTATTGAACCCCTTGTAATTTAATAGTATGACCGCGAGTTGGGTGGTGGGACGATGTGGACGTGTTTCCCATCAATTGCCCCTCCACAGTTAGGAAAGTCCCACCGCTGGGCAAAGTGGGAGGCCACAGTCTGCCATTCCTGTGGCGTGGAAGGAAACTGTGGAGTCAAACAAAAAAAAATAATTTGTCATTTTGCACATAAACAGGGAAAGCAGATTAGACACAAACATTCTTGGCCAACATCAAGATAACATTTATTTGAGGGAGTTTTTAAAGACCAAAGTATAAGGTACACCTATCAGATTCCCCCTCCCCCCCTCTCATGGGCCATTTTTAACATTTTAGGGGGGGGGCTCTTGGACAGGTAACCCTCTCCACTTCATTGAGAGACGAATGCCTAAATAATGGGTATTACTTTGGCCAGCCCCTCCTTAGTTACACTATTGACAGCCCACTGGACAGGTAAGAAGTGTCATAATACAGAGATATAAATACACACTGTACACATTTGAGCACATTTGGAAATTCTGCTATTACCTATCAAGATAATAATAGTATACAAAAACTTTAAACAGTACCATTTGAAAGTATACAGGCAGGCCCTTGCACTACATGCTTTGGGGAGTTCATCCATACATCTGAGCACTAAAGAGATGGGTATAGTGTGTATGGGTTTGGCAAAGTCAGCAGATAGATGATTAAGGATAGATAGAGAATTGGTATCAGCTGACTTAGCAGTTGGGGGGAGGGAGGGTTCCAAATGATTTGGCCACCCCCCAAAAAAAGCCTCTGGCACTCTGCCTCAATTTAAAGCACAAATCACATTTAAAAACATTTTAGGGGGTGTTTGGAGCTGACAAAATACACTATTAAGTGACTACATGAGGTGAATATAGGGCCAGGAGACTATGCTAGGGAGGTAAGTGAAGGCAAATATGTATGAAGGAGAAAAAAAAATTAGATAAAAATCCAGCATACATGAGAACAAAGGGGACATTCACAGCATATTACAATCATGGTAATTAGGGAACGAGGAGAGAAATACAATACATTATCAAACATTAAATACAATAAAATGTGATATTAAAGGATAAATCTTACCTTAATATACTCCTTCTGCAGGACCTGCATGATGGCAGAACAGGTCTCTGGGATAATGATCCCCAGAGCCTGGGGGGAGATGCCTTCGAGAATTTGAGGTCCTGCAGGCTTCTCCCTGTCACCAAGTACCGCAGGGTGGTGACTAACCTCTGCTCCAGAGTGATGGCTTGCCTCATGCAGGTATCCTGCCTGCTGATATAGGGGGTCAGCAAAGCCAACAAACGATGAAATAAGGGGTCCGTCATCTGGAGAAAGTTCCTGAAATCATCAGGATTATTCTCACGGATCTCACGGAGCAAAAACATATGACAGAACTGGTCAAGCTGAAGCAACCAATTCTTGGTCCATGAACTCCTCCCCACCCTGTTCATGGACTGGACTTGTGTCAAGGTCAGGACCCCAACACCAAGCCCCCGCACAGCACGAACTCTACAAGGAGTACGTATACGCAACATGGCTAGAAAACGGTCGGCTGCTCAGAACAAAGAAACAGAACGCACTGAAGAACAGCAAGGCCTGTGAAGAGCGACCTGAAAAACAGTAACGAACGAACAAGAACACAATGACAAGAGTCACGCGTAACTCGCTGCACGCACTGAAGAGCAGATACAAACCCACAATCACAAACTGAACAGCAGAAAACGATCTGAAAACCACTGTTGTGAGTCTGAAAAAGCGCAAATCGCCTCTCACCAAACTTTTCCTAACACGAGATTAGCAAAAGGAGCCCAAAGGGTGCCGCGCTTGGTTCTGAACTGGCCTTTTCTAGACTCGTCGTACGTGGTGTACGTCACCGCGTTCTTGGCGATTGGAAATTCCGACAACTTTGTGCGACCTTGTGTATGCAAAACAAGTTTTAGCCAACATCCGTCAGAAAAAATCCATGGATTTTGTTGTCGGAATGTCCGATCAATGTCCGACTGTGTGTACGGGGCATTATTGTCCACAGCCTCTTTTTGATTCTAATTATTATCTCGAGTCTTTCTAAATCCATCTTTTTTTTTTTTCTTCTTTTTCTTTTTCTTTTTCCTTTTCTTTTTCTTTTGTTCACTGTTTTTTGCTTCCGTCACAGTTGTGCACACCGCTAGTGGGGGCCTGACCAGCCACAATATGATCCTATAGGTCTGAGTTAAGTCCTGGAACCTCAAGATCTCGCTTGGGGGTCTCTATTCATCTATCCATTTTGTTTTTTTAGTGCTATGTTTCCGGGTTCCTGGTTGCCAAGGTGACGTGTAACACGTAGATTGCTGATCTATTCAATAGCGGAAGACTTATGGCATTGTGCCGCTATACCGGGCAGCGCCCTATGATTACATCATGCCCGGCCGCACTGGTTGTCATGGTTTCATTCGGGAAACAAATCGCCAATGTATTCAGCAGCGGAGGACGCTGTGACGTTGCTCCACTGTACTGCACAGCGCCATGTGCTCATGTCGCAGCGCCCTCCGGCTACTGTGGCGCTTTGTGTACACAGATTGTCAGTCCATCCCATAGCCGAGGATCTGATATGCGACAACCGAAAAAAGAAAAAGAAAAAAACAAAAACAGCTCCGCCTCCATGGAAGGCTCCCGCCGAGTGACACTTCTTCTCAGTGACAGCTGTTATTCAGCTCTGGGCGGAGCCAACCAGTGATGTAAACGTGTGACCCCGACCCCCCACTGAAGCCACGTGATGTCAGAGGAAGGCAGGGTCGCCCGTTTATGTCACAGAGTGGCCCCGCCCTCAGCTATATAATAGCCATCATCGAGAAGAAGCGCCGCTCGGCGGCAGCCTCCCATGGAGGCGGAGCTGTTGCGGCTTTTTTTTTCTTTTTCCGGCTCGTTGGGCGGCATGAGATGGATCTACATCGCAGGACGTTTTTTATTTTTTATTTTTTAATAAAGGACTTGTCCCAAAGTGTGTCCTGTCTTTTTTACTATTTTTGACACTTTTTTTGTGAATTGGTAGGGGTACAATGTACCCGTTACTAATTCACATAGGGGGGTAGGCTGGGATCTGGGGCTTCCAGATTCCGATAAGCCCCATGCCTACAGACCCCCACAACCACCGGGCAAAGGTTGTGGGGATGAGGCCCTTGTCCCCATCAACATAGTGACAAGGTGCTTTGGGGGGCTACTCCAAAGCACCCTCCCCATGTTGAGGGCACGTGGCCTGGTATGGTTCACGAGGGAGGTGCTCTCTCATCCCCCCTCTTTTCCTGAGGCCTGCCAGGTTGCGTGCTTGGATAAGGGTCTGGTATGGATTTTGGGGTGACCCCTACGGCATTTTTTTTATTTGGCACAGGGTTCCCCTTCATATCCATATCAGACTTTTTTTTTAATTTTTGGTTCGGGGTTCCCCCTATTATTCATACCAGACCCAAAGGGCCTGGTAATGGACTGGGGGAGGGGACCCATGCCGTTTTTTTTTTTTAATGAGTTATATATATATTGCCAAGACGCGACAATTCATTACAGCTGCGATCAGTTTTTTTCCTTTTAGAAATGTCATTTTGCTGTGGTACTGTTCTAAACACAGGAAAACTGCACCACTTTACAGGCATGCTATAGACCCCCCCAGGCATGATATTTAAAGGAATATTTAATTTTTATTGTTTTTTTAAGCAATTATTAAAATCACTGCTCCCAAAAAAACGTCCTTTTTTAAAACTTTTTTTGCATTGATACATGTCCCCTGGGGCAGGTCCCGGGTCCCCAAACACTTTTTATGATAATAACTTGCATATAAGCCTTTAAAATTAGCACTTTTGGTTTCTCATGTTAGTGTCCCATAGACTTTAACGGGGTTCCGCGGCTTTCGAATTTGCCGCGAACACCGCATAATGTTCGTTGTTCGCTGAACAACCAAAGTTCAGCCTGAACTTATGCAGGGGCCAAACCGTTCACCTATCCCTAAACAAATGATCAGACATCCCTGACCCAGGTGTCTGCAATTGGCCATCACCTCTCTTCACATATATATAGAGCCCAGCTCCTCCAGATAGCCTGTGATTCACCTGACAGACTCAAACAGGCACACCATTTCATCTCAGCTATAAAGTCGAGCTTACTGTGGGGTTTTTGACATGCTAATAGAATCTATTTAATTTGGGTCAATGCACCTCAAGTTTTATGGCACTTTTTGGCATAATACTTACAGCTAATCTTTCCTTATGGCCATTTTTAGATCAACAAGGCCTGTCCAGTTATCAGGTTGTTTCATATACCCAATCTCAACCTAAGGTGATCTGGACATTTGGATCCAAGACCCAGATTCTACCCTCTATCGACTTGACCAGTATAAAAGGAAAAAAAACAGCTCTAAGGCTAAAGCTGCGCTAAATAATAATCAGCAACTAAAATAAGTAATGATTAAATTTGATAATATAAAGCAGCCGGCACCCAAATAATATTCAATACTAAAAACTTCAAAATTGAATAAATAACAAAGTGAGTGCAGCGCTAATAATGATATAAGGATAAATGTGATATCCTGGAAATGCTGAAAATATTTAAATAATCAGGAAAACAGTGATAAATACAGCAAACAATAAACAATTGATAAGTGAAACCAAAAATCAAAAAGAAAAAATGAAAAAAGAAAACTAAAGCAACGTCCCATAGTGATCAAATGAGCTAGTCCATATATAATAAGCCTCCAGAGGGAGAAAGATGAATTGCAGGAAAAAAAACTGTGACACCAATCTTCCCAAAGCAAATCAAACGTGTGTTCAGGTCAACACCTAATTGTGAGGTAGCTTGCTTACCAAAAAACCATGACTGCTAAAAGCAGTCTCGCCAAACACAGGGAATTAACAGTCTCCCCAAGACTTAAGGTTATCCGGAACAGCCAATGCTCTAATGTTGCTCAAGGATAAAAGATAGAGACTCCCATGGTGCAGTAAATCGATTCAAATAATTTAATGAAAGAAAAATTTGCACTTACAGGAGTGAAATATCACCATAAGCGGTTGTGTCACATAAAACCTGCGGTGTCTCTATTTGCTTCTCCCTATTTCCTAAAGCGTCCGTCTTTCCACCACCGCGGAAGGCTAGCGTGATGATGTCTCCGTCGGAGGCTCCACCCTACGCGTTTTGTCACGAATGGATGTCTTCTGGGGAGTCACTTTTACTTTTTAAGCTCGCTAGTACCTGTTAACAAATCGATTTGACCAGTGTTTACGGGGAGTAAGTACTACTTTCTCTCCTCTAAAATCACAGTCATTGTAGGTATTGAAAGGAAAATAGTAGGTATTCTGGATGACCACCCTTCTTATAGGTACACCAAAAGGGCTCTCAGATATCTGGAGACACCGAATGAAATGAGAGGCAGGTTGTGTATTCAGAAAATGTCTGCCTTTATTAGGTGCATTACAGCTTTTATATGGTTCAACGTACCAATAGAAAGAGGGGAGGGGGGAGTGGTTAGTAAATGATGTATTGGTATAAAATATATGGTTATACAAGTCAATGACCCCTAAAATACATTTATCATGAGGTTACAAGAGTCAACAGGCCATCTGGTTATGAGTCATAAGTCATGCATCCTGTCCCATGGCCTACAGAACAGAGAACGGGAAAGGACAAACCAACACACAATGATATATATAGAGTACAGTGCTTGTGTATGCAATGCAATTTTGATCATGCCTGCTGCCTGCCCGAAACTGTCATATTATGAAATTAATCTAATACTTTTGTATGTTTTTAGCCTTAATAAACATGTGCAGCAATGCTCTTTAATATATATATATATATATATATATATATATATATATATATATATATATATATATATATATATATATATATATATATATATATACACACGCATACAGTAAAACATTGGATTGAAAGCATTTATTCCAGGAACATGCTTGTAATCCAAAGCACTTGTATATCAAAGCGAATTTCCCCATAAGAAATAAAGGAAACTCAGATGATTTGGCCACAACCATTTATTCATAAGCCCTTCAGTTTATTTACACAAATGTATGACTCAGAGGGTTGGGAAGAATCAGGGGGATGATACCGGGCAATTCAAAAGGCTCACCCTCCCAAAACCCAGGAAAAAGTTACAAAGAACAGGGTGCTATTCCAAAAACCCAGCAGACCCAAATAGACAATTTTTTAGACAAGGGCAATATACAATCCCAACCCCCTCCAACCCCGTTATCACAACTTTCAATGATATCCATGACAGCTCCACCTGTGAAGGAAAGTTAAACGTCATAAATCTCTCATTTCACAAACTCACAACAACTGAACAGGAAGTACTGTCCTTAGGCCTCTCCTTCTGTCCTAATCGTAGTTTAGACAGTTTTGAAACTATTAAAGATATAAATCTGTTTGCCAGAAAACTTCTACTTAAAAGCCTATATACTACTAAAAAAATCACAGCCACACCCGAAGTGGCACCTAATCTTAAAGCAGCAGATTTTAGAGCTCTCAGAGATCTTAATCTACTATTGCAAGAAAGTGGCCCCCTAGAGGATTTCTGGGAAAGGGATCTTGACAGTGTAAGTAGTGAGGAAGAACAAGAGGAACCCAGCAAAGCTCAAACCATCAAAAAATACAAAAGGAAATCGCATAGATTTCCACCATTGAACCAGAATCCAGCCATAGCCCTATTTGTAGGACAGGTCACTAAAGAAATTGATAAGATGGAAAAATACAATAAAAGAAGCAACTTAAATCGGGAACAACTACAGGCATTAAACTCCCTCAAAAACAACACAGAAATTACGATCAAAGCTTCGGACAAGGGAGGCAACATTGTCCTCATGGACAATGCTAAATATGAAAAAATGTGCTTCAACATATTGAAAGACACCAAATGCTACAAAAAGATTTCTCCATCTACAGTAGACAAATTCAATCAGGAATTCTTTTCCCTGGTGGATGAATCCCTGAATGAAGGGGTAATAGATAGAGATACGTGGGATTTCATACGTACTAGACATCCACGTCAACCCACCTTTTACGCACTACCGAAAGTGCATAAAAAACTAAACGACCCACCAGGGAGACCAATTATCTCTGGGAATGGCTCCATTACAGAGGGGATCAGCCAAATAATAGATCAATACCTGAGACCCCATGTAATGGAATTACCATCGTATACAAGGGATACCATACATCTACTGCAAATCCTTGATGGAATATCCATTCCCAATTCAGCCCTACTTGTTACAGTGGATGTGGAGTCGCTCTATAACAGTATTCCACACCACCTGGGTATAGTAGCAATCGAACGTGTCTTACAACAAAGGGCAACAACTGACTGGAAATTTAATGCATTTATTATAACCATGCTGGAATATATCCTCAGACACAACACCTTCCTATTCAAAGGCTCCCACTACCTCCAGGTACAGGGGGTGGCTATGGGGACGTGCTGCGCACCCTCCTATGCCAACCTGTACCTGGGGGAGTGGGAGAAGGATTTCCTACAGGGGGAGGCAGCGTCTGTGTACACTCGCCACATTTGCATGTGGCAGAGGTACATAGACGACCTCTTCATCATCTGGGACGGCCCCCCCGAACTATTGAGGGATTGTCTAAAGTTGATGAACAACAATGACTTTAACCTGTTCTTCACTATGATATCTGACACCCATGAAATAAACTTTCTGGATGTTACCATCTTTAAAAACTCTGAGGGCGGACTATCAAGCAAGCTCTATAGAAAGGAGACTGCCGGCAACACTCTGTTGCATGCAAACAGTTTCCACCCGGAACCTCTGAAAAGATCTATTCCATACAGCCAGTTTCTCCGCCTTAAAAGAAACTGTAGCAACAACGAAGACTTTCAACATGAAGCTGACAAAGTTACCATCAGGCTCATGAACAGAGGCTACTCTAAATCATCTTTAAAAAAGCGTTCAACCGAGTCAAGCTAACCAACAGAAGGGATTTGATCTTTTCAAAAAAATCCATTAAAGAGGATGATACAACAAGGATCATCGTAAGATTCTCCAATGAGCATCTCAAAATCAACAAAATTATCTCAAAACATTGGTCTATCCTTACAGATGATCCAACTTTGAAAGGACTAATTGGTCCCAAACCTCAAATTACCTACAGAAAACCTGGTTCAATAGGAAATGCACTTATTCAAAGTGAATACAAGGGCACGGCAAGAAAGGACCCTTGCAAAACATGGGGTACCTACCCATGTGGTTCCTGTGCCCAATGTGAAGTTATCGGTAGGAGGACCACGCTGGCACTGCCCAATGGGGAAAGCTTTTCCCTGCGTCACTTTGCCAACTGCAAAACGCAGGATGTGGTATACCTCATGCAGTGCCAGTGTGGTGCCTTCTACGTAGGTAAAACCAGACAAGAACTCAGAAAACGTGTCGATAAGCACATGCAAAGCATGCGTATCGGCAACCTGTATCTACCCTTAGGAAGGCATGTTGCCAGATACCATGACTATCGACTACCTTCGGTGAACTTCACAGTCCTTGACAGGATTCATTTGCCACTGAGGGGGGGTGACTGGAACAAGGTCCTCCTCCAGCGGGAAATGCGCTGGATAAGGTACCTGAGGGCTACCACCCCCCAGGCTTGAACGAAACTGAAAGTTTTAGACCCTTCTTGGAGGGTTTTAGCTCGGGGAAAACGGATTAACAACAATAAAAAATCCATCTACCTTTCTTTGCTCTTCTGTTCCTTTGTTTTTCTATAATGTGAGCCATATTCTGGTACCCCCCATGGAGAAATAAAGGGCCCCATTTACAATACAATAGGCTAACGGTCTCCTAGTTGATGATCATATGTTCTAAACTGTCAGGATTCTACACCCCACCCAGCCAGAAACTATATAGGAGAGTTTCTTTTAATTTCATTTACTATAATTACTGTAATAATTTTTTCTGTACAATTATTGTGTGTATATAGTATTATTTTGATCGCTGCTATCACTACAGATGCATTTTCGCATGTAGCTGTGCTATATGATTCTGCCTCTCAGTCCTGAAATACTGGGTCAGAGATACCGTTGTTCCTCTGCTCTTTATCCCTACCCGGCACGGGGGGGGGGCCACGACGATCCATCGTGGCCCCAATACCCCTAAGGCATCAACTTTTATTTGATGCCATGGGGTTTCCCACTGTGTCGGTGGTTATAAGTCTCAATGTTGGTGTTCTGTCATCCGTTTAAATGACAGTTAAACCACTACAGAGTGGTCTGGGTTATTTCAGCAGAAATTCCCTTTTTTCTCTACATTTATTTTTATTTTTTAACAGTTCTTTTGAATATACATTTTCCCCCCCCCTTCTTTCTATTCCAATGAGGGAGAACAGATTCTTTATTTCTACAGCGATAATGTCATATATATTGCTGCACATATCAGTGACATCCATGACATCTGTATGGAATAGTGCCATACATATTGCTGCACATATCCAGAGGTCCCTCTGACAGGCAGCGGGGTTATCATGCTCTGACGCCCTGTGGGGCATAGACAAACTGTTCAACAGCGCCGCTAGATCACACAGCGCGCTCCCCTCCCCAGTGAACTAACATCAGAGTCATGTGACTCCGACGTCACACTCTCCACACGATACGTTGCCTTGGCAACCTGACGCACCTCTCTCCCCTCCTCAGTCCGCGCCCACACCCTATGGGATACGTGGAAGCATGACAGCTTCGCGTCGCGGCAGGGGAGGAGACAGCAAGGAAGGAGGCTAAGCGTCTGTTGCCTTGACAACAGGGAAGCTCATTGATGCTCCCCTCTAATACACCATAGAAAGGTGTTTTTTTTAAAAGTGACGGCGGCAAATTGAAGCCGCGCCCTCTCCACTGTATCACCAATGAACTAGAGATCCTATTTAGAATAAGGCTACGCCCACCATTTTACCACACCCACACCCCATACATTAGGACGCCAGGGACGGCCAAAGGCAGCATTCCACAACTGGCTCTGCTACAGAGAGGTACTCCAGGACCTGAGCTCTCTGCTACTTGGATTTCTACACCCTATACAACTAATTCAAGGTATTGGATCTTTTTACCTTATGGTGGCTCTGGGAGATTTGTTCTCCCATGAGCCACCATTACCCTTATATTAGATTTTTTATTTTTGAATTATCCTTTCCTTAACATTTTCTGATTTAAAATACCACTCATGTTTTTCAGTTTTTTAATCAGTATGGCTGCCAAATATTGTTTTTTTCAAATACACCAGACCTCCCCGTAGAGGATATTTGAGCAGTACTGACAATCGGGTGTTAGGACCCCTGCCAGCACTGGGAAAGCGATTTTCACAGCTACATGCCCCAATGTAAGTCGCACATACCACTCTTTTGTTGAAATGCGATTTAGATATAGGCGACATATAAGTATATATATATACTAGTGATCATGTTGTTGTTTGAAATTTTAGAATGTGATGCAGTCCCTCCCTGAGGAAGACTTTACCTTTAAAAGTTGAAACGCGTTGGAAATCTGCTATCAGGACGCCATCGCACCAATCTGGGGTGGTACTTGTAATTAGCAGTAGGACGCATCATATGTTTTCATGTATCTGATGATTTTTACAATTATTCAATATTTCCAAACATAGATTGATGTGTACGTTCATGTATATCCTATTCGTTTTTGTACTAATAAAATTCTTTTTAATTCAATATAACATTTTTCAATCATTACATTGCCTTAAAAATCCCAATTTGAGGTATACATTTGGTCTTTAAAGCCCTTCAGTTTATAGTCCATATAAAAATATTATAGCAATGTGATAAGTTGTGTAACCATAAAATGTCCATCCACAAATGGCAGCCTCAACAAGGGGATTAGAGGCAAAATCCAGCAGGAGCTACGGTGTAAAAAAAAAGAGAAGAGAGGCCCTCTAAGTGTAACAATATGGTTACATTTAATAATGTAACATTTAGCAACTCACATTAGACATGTGCGATTCGGTTCGTAACGAATGGATTTTCGAACGAATTTGTTAGTATTCGGATCAATTCGAACATCCGAATAGCTGAAAAAAACAAAAAACGAAAATTACAAAATTACGAATAAGTAAAATAACAAACACGCAAAAATACGAACTTACGAATGGACAAACTTACGAAAATATGAAACACAGAAACAGTAGAATGAAAATGACATCTATAACGAATGATTTGCATTCCGTATATTTTCTCAAGCCTTTGTCTGTTCGTAATTTCGTATGTTCGCATTTTCATTTGTATGTTCGTAATTTCGTTTCTTTGTAAATTCGTAATTTCGTTCTCGAATCGTTCTTTTGAATAGACAGTGTAAGTGTATCCTAATATGTATGTTCATAATTTCGTATGTTCGTATTTTCATTTGTATGTTCGTACATTCGTTTCTTTGTCTGTTTGTACGTTCGTGTTCTCGAATCGTTCTTTAGAATGGGCAGTGTAGTAAGTGATGTATCTTACTTAATATCTTAGCCAATCAGCTTATCCCTTTTGTGTCTGAGTCACACTGCATTCCTGAATCTTTTTAGATTCAGTTGAGGAGGAGACTGAGTCAGGTCTCGTGACTGAGGGAGTGCACTGGGAGTAAGTACAGGACTTATTAGAAATTAAGCAAGGATTATCATTCTTTATTTCCTGCAATTGTAATTAGTTATGCTTTTGTGGGACAGTGTGTGCACTGTTTTGTTTTATAACTTGCTGTGCTGTCTGTCTGAGATTTTTTTTTTTTTTCAGTTGCATTTTTGAAGGTGTAATATATCATTTTTTATCTGTTTGTTTAAAAACGATAATTATAATAATGAGGGAAGCAAGAGTGGAAAATGATACAGCGTCAGCAACAAATTCAAAAAAAGATGGTACTAGCAACAGGCCTATTGTAGCACCTGCTCTTTTCTACAAGAAAGGCCGGGCAAAGGCTGTTGCTAGTGGCCACAGTTATAAGCAGCCAAAAATGGAGATTTTTCATTTACAGTAAGAGGAAATTTCTAAAGATAAAAGCATAGCTGCCACTGCCAACACCAAATGTGCTAGCAGCAGCCCTACAGATAGAGGTGAAGTGGCAGCTAATATTTTACAACCTGAACCTGCTGCTAAACAACATGATGATGACAATGACATACCTTTAAGTCCCACCTTTGAAGGTTTTGATTTAGGAATAGGATTGGGTTTAGAGGAAAAGCAATATCTACAACAATATCAAGTTGGTAGTCCAGCATCAGATATTGGTCCTGCTGTGTCTCCTCTGTTGTTTACACACACAATACAGTCACCATCACCCACCTCTTCTGTCTTAGACAATTTAACTATTGCCACAGTAACCAGTGTTAGGCCACCATCTTCTTCTATCACCCCAGAAGTCAGTGCCACGATAACCAATGTTTGGCCACCACCATCTTCTTCCATCACCCCTAAAGCTAATCAATCTCAAAGCCATCACCCTAAACAAATTGTAGAAGATTCTTCCCCACCCAGTGGCAGTGGTAACCACCACCAGCGGTCAAAAGTATGGGAGCATTTTGTTTCTGTTGGGGATGGCCGCATAGCCAAATGCAAACTATGTGGCAGGGAAGTAAGCCGTGGGAGAATTGTAGGGCATCTCACTAATGCTGGGATGGGTCATCATTTGCGTTCTCAGCATAAGCCTCTGCTGTTGAGAGAGGAAAGTGGGGTGGCAGCTCCACCTACTAAAAAGAGTGGAACCACCAGTACCAGTGTTACCATTTCCACCGATAGGCATGACAAGGGGCAAGGGGATCAAGGCACCTCTTGTGCAACCGTTAGGCATCCCAGTCATCAGCCTACCCTGCAGCAATTTAGCGGCTTTCATTCTAGGGGGTTGTCTAGGCAGCAATCGCGCAAAATTACCCGCCTTATTGGGCAATTGATAGCTGTTGGTGGAGCACCTTATAATTTGGTGGAAGGGGAGCCATTTAAGCAGCTAATGCAGGCAGTCGCACCTCAGTATATTGTACCCTCCCGTACTACATTCAGCCGTAATGTAGTACCCTCTTTATACAATTCATGTGTGCAGGCATTGAAAGAAGAGTTGGGCAAATCTGCTGGCCAGTCTGTGCATTTTACCTCCGACTTGTGGAGTGCTCCCAGTGGCCAGCATGCCTTTTTGTCATTGACCGCGCACTGGTGGCAGCCCACTGTCTCAGAACCTATAAAACCAAAACCAGGGGCAAGAAGCACAGGAGCTGAGGCAGTAATTGTTAAGCAGGGGCACCGCTCCTTCCTCTTGCATGCAGAGGTTCTAGATGAGCAACACAGTGCTCATAATATTTTGCGTGCACTACAAAAAATGGTGGCGGAGTGGCTTAGAGACCAAGCAGGCATGCAGCCAAAGTTAGGGTTTGTGGTAACATATGGAGCACCAAATATGATTAAGGCTCTGCGTGATGGGCGATTTGTAGGAGTTCACTGCTCGGCACATGTCCTGCATCTTGTGGTTAAGGCTGCTCTGGACGACGACAGTAGTCAAAAGTTGTCAGCAGTTCTGGAATCCTGTCGTAAGATAGCAGGCCCTTTTCACAGAAGTGTCAAAGATAGCCACATATTCCAAACTGAGCAAAGTAAGGCTGGCCTTAGTCAGCACCGCTTGAAGCAGGACATAAGCACTCGATTGAATTCTACATTGGAAATGCTTGAAAGAATACTTGAGCAGCAAAAGGCAATTCATGCCATGTCCCGTGAGAATTTTATAGGCATTGCTCGACCATTAAGCAGGGAGGAGTGGACAATCATTGGTCAGTTGGTAGCAGTGCTTAGTCCCTTCCGTGCTGCCACAGAAAGCTTGAGCCGAGAGAATGCAATTTTGTCTGAAGTTATCCCCCTATTCACACACGTTAACATTAGGCTGGATGACTTTCTCAGCAATAGAGAGCTGTTACCTGGTGGTGAATTAGTTGCAGACATTTCTGCACTTCTAAGGAGACTTAAGGGTCAACTAACTCGAAGGATTAATGACCTCATAGAAGCTTGCCCTGAGCTAATGTTTGCCTCAATGTGTGATCCTCGAATAAAGGGCAAAATGCCCCTCCACAGCAATGTACTAACCACCTGGAGGGATAAATTAATTGAGAGGGTGTGTGACAGGTAAAAACAATTATTCATGCCGCTAGAGGTGGAGGAAGAAGAACTGGAGGAGCCTGCCGATGATACTGTGTCAACACCTATCAGTACCACTGCTGCGAACACAACCAGAGCAGACGAGATTTGGGCACAGACATTAGATCGTTTGATTGGAGCCCCGAGACTGCCCCTCAGGAAACAAAGTAGTGTCTCAGATACAGTAAAGGCTTATCTTTCCGAGCCACATTTGCCTGCTACTACTGAGCCTTTACAATATTGGCATGAAAGGAGGGGGATTTGACATGCAATTCATGCCATGTACATTGTAGCCCAAGAGCTTATATCCTGCCCCCCAACCTCAGTCCAAAGTGAGCGGGTATTTTCCATTACTGGAAATATTCTCTCCCTGCAGCGATCACAACTGGCTCCACAGCTGATGGAGCAGATGGCATTTCTAAAAGTAAACCTACCAAAACTGGGATACCCTGCCCTAAACTTTGATAGTTAACTGTGCTACTTTGTCTTGAACTTCTACCTCTATTCTATGTGCCATAAGTCTATCTTTAATTCAATCTCTTCCAAGATTAGATGCCAAATATAAAATTCAACAAAACCAAATATAGGTGCAGGACAGGTCATGATATCTATCCAAAATTAAAGGAATGGGTTTGTTTATTAACATATGAAAGTTATCACTCAGTGAGAAAGTACTAGAGACTGAGAGAGCTTGGGAAGCTGGGATCAGCCTCAAGGTATTATTGAATGGTCTATTTTTGGCCTTTACATCATCACCTTTCTTTTATGTGGATTGGGATTGGGAAATAATCCCAAGTAAAATCGTCAGGCAGTTGATTTTGGACCACTTGAGATGTATCCATCTGCCACCCAAAAAAGGAAGATTGTAAACCCAAAAAGAGTCCAGTCCATGAAATAAAACCATGAGACTGATCTCGGATTCCCAGGCTCTCTCAGTCTCTACATTTGACTGAGTGACAACTTTCATATTAAACATGTTCCTTTTATTTTGGATAGATATCATTACCTGCACTATATTTGTTGTTTTTTTTGTATTTTTTATTTGGCATCTATTCTACTCTTAGAACAGGTTGAATTGAAGTAGATCCATCCATTCCTGTGAATAATGTTTCTAAATTATCCACCAGTTGAGAGATTGTTATGGTTTCAGACCATTCTCCTATGGTAGTCTCACTGAAGGTAGGGGAATATAGCCCCCGGAAGGAATGGAGAATAAGCCCGCACTGGTTTGAGGTAATCAGGAAGGAGAAGGAAATTCTATCCGCACTGAGGGAATTTGTAAGTTTCAACCAGGGAACAGTGACATCAGTCGTATTCTGGGACGCTTGCAAAGCGTTCCTCAGAGGGGTGTTAATACAGCAGATGGCCAAATATAATAAAGAAGATAGGCGAGAGGTAGAGAACCTATGGAAGGACGTAATAGAGGCTGAAAGTAATTTCATCGGAGACCCAACCCCTGAAAAGGAAAAGATCTGGCAAGAGAAACAACGGGAGTATAAACAGACTACTCTTCAGAAGGCTGAGACCAGACAGCTTCTCCAGCGCCAGGTATCTTTGGTCGAGGGTGAGAGAGTGGGAAGAGTGTTAGCACAGTTGGTGAAATCTAATAAGGCTCCATCAACGGTCCTTGCTATTAGAGCGCAGAATGGAGAAATCCTTTCAAGCTCCCTAAAAATAGTGCAAACCTTTAGAGACTATTATAAAAAGCTGTATACTTCTCAGAAAAAAAATAAAGAAAGGGTGATGGAGGACTTCTTGGGGAAGCTGTCAGTCCCGCTCTTATCACAAGAGGAGCGTGATCTGTTGGAATCCCCAATAACAATTACAGAACTACACCAAGCGATTAGAAGCATGGCGTGTCTTAAATCGCCTGGCCCCGATGGAATACCAATCGAAGCCTATAGGCATCTAGGGGAGGTGCTAGTCCCTGAACTAATGAAGGCTCTGGGGGAAGCGAAGGAGGGGGGGCGTCTCCCTGCATCAATGCTAGAAGCAACAGTCATAGTCCTGCAGAAGGAGGGGAAAGATCCCTTCGATGTGGCTGCCTATAGGCCAATTTCTCTAATCTGTACAGATGCTAAGATCCTGGCTAAGGTTTTGGCTGCCAGATTGAGCAGAGTCACACATAAACTAATTCATGAGGACCAGGCGGGCTTTATGGCTAATAGATCTACAAGCCTAAACATCAGAAGGGCTTTCCTGAACCTACAGTCTCCTATGGAAAACGAGAGCCCAAGAGCCCTGTTGACCCTAGATATTTCCAAAGCTTTTGATAGTGTGGAGTGGGACTACATGTGGTATGTGCTGGGAAAGTTTGGCTTTGGTCCATCATTTATTGGATGGATTAAGATGCTTTATAATAATCCTAAGGCAAGAGTCAAAATAAATAATGATTTTTCAGACTGGTTCGTGCTTGAGAGGGGGACAAGACAGGGGTGTCCATTGTCTCCTTTGCTTTTTTCTCTGGTTATGGAGCCACTGGCTATGGCTATTAGAGCGAGCCATGAGATTAAAGGGTTCCAGAGGGGGCCAATTGAGGAAAGAATTGCCCTATACGCAGACGACATACTGTTATGCCGCGTACACACGGTCGTACTTTTCGTCTACAAAAGTCCAACGGACGCTGACGGACTAAAGCTGGCTGGTAATCCGATCGTGTGTGGGCTTCTCCGGACTTTCAACGTACTTTTTTAGCCTCAAATCCGACGTACTTTAGATTTGAAACATGCTTCAAATCTTTACTTCGTAACTACGACGGACCCCGAAATCCGCTCGTCTGTGTGCTAGTCCGACGGACAAAAAGCCACGCTAGGGCACCTATTGGCTACTGGCTATGAACTTCCTTATTTTAGTCCGGTGTACGTCATCACGTACGAATCCGTCGGACTTTTGTGTGGTCGTGTGTAGGCAAGTCCGTTCGTTAGAAAGTATGCCGCAAGTCCGCCGAAAGTCTGCCGGAAGTCTGTCGGACAGGCTGTCTGACTTTTGTAGACGAAAAGTCCGACCGTGTGTACGCGGCATTATTTTTAGATGATTGTAAGGGATCAATGGTAGGTGCAATGAGAATAGTGGAGGAATTCGGTAAATTCTCCGGTCTGGAAATAAACTGGGATAAATCCGAACTCTTACCGCTTGACCCCCTAGGAGTACCAACTGTACCCGGGCTCCCCCAGGTGGCAATTGTGGAAGCACTAAAATACTTGGGAATTGTCTTAACTAAAGATCCCAACCAATATATTAGTAAGAACTTAGTACCTCTCCTGGCTAAATTTAAACAAAAAACAAGTATTTGGAGACGCCTCCCCCTATCAGTAGCAGGAAGATGTAGTCTGATAAAAATGATCTGGATGCCTCAATTGCTTTACATCTTGCATAACTCCCCAGTATGGATCACCAAGTGCTGGTTTAGGAAAATAGAGGCCCTATTTAGGGATTTGATATGGAAAGGTGGGCAAGCTAGGTTGCGGTTGCAAGTCCTCCAGCTTCCTATTAAGGAGGGGGGGTTTGCTCTTCCCCACCCGGAGCGTTATTTCCTTGCATCACAACTACAGCACTTAACGGGTTGTGGAATCCCAGAAGGGGGCACTCCGAATGGCAGGCTAATTTTGTTAAGCGCTCGGCATAATACGCTTATCGAGGCATTAGAGGCAGATATGTTTTACCATGAATTTCCGACAATCAGGTTGCTAATTAAGATATGGAAATCTGTTAAGAAACTAATGGGGTATGAGGGATTTACAGATCACACCCCTATTTGGAACAACCGGAATCTACAGGAAATTCTAAAAATTGGAAAGAGTAGGGGGTGGGAGGCTGGTGGTATTAAAAAGCTAAGACAGCTATACTCAGGTAACACCCTTAAAAAATTTCCCGAGCTGATCAGGGAATTTAAGATCCCTCAGAGCTCCTCGTTCCTATACCGGCAGATAGAACATGCTCTCAGGGCTCAATTTGGTGATCAGCCTCCAAGGTGGATAGAAATGCCCTTTAAGGCAGACAAATCGAGGAAAGCTGGAAGCCGCACACCGGTATGATGATGAATGCTTTATTTAAAAAGCTGGATCATGAAGAAACACAAAACTTGACAGCAGAAGCGTACAAAAACAGCTGACGCGTTTCACACTACAATGAGTGCTTATTCATAGCTGACATATATGGGGGTACATAACATATTTATAGCCTAAGTTGAAAACCTATGTGGTCATGTGATAGTATTAATCATTGACAGCAGCTGGAAATCAATCATGTCAATTCTCGGCACCTGTTGTTAAACTCATAGGCTTAAACAGTGAGGACTCCCATGTGAATGATATATAGGTGGCAGTGGAAGAAGGAAAAATAATAAATGAATAGTGAATAAATAAAAAGATAAAGAAATGGTAAAAGAGCATATAAAAGAAAATGGTTATTAGTGTGTGAAGTATAATTATGTATGGTGTTTCTTATATGCAAGAGAGTGTGTATGGATAGGGATATATAAACAAAATATAAAAGAAAAATGTGTCAATAAAGATAATGTGAACACTGAAAAAATCGTTATCTCAATAAATTTATTTCTAAAGATAAAGTGAACATTTAAACATGTGTAAATGTTATATGCACGATATATAAGAAAAGAATGTCAAAAATATATATAGATAAAAGGATTTTTTATATATAAAAAAAAAATATATATAAAAAATATATATGAAAAAAGTGTTATGAAAAAACATGTATAATTATACATGTGTGATCACGTGATGTGTGCACAAAATAATCGCTTGCAAGGAGCAATGTATGTGTTAGAACTAGGAAATGTAACCAATGAATATGTGCCATATATGTCCAAATAAATTAAAAGTGGAAAATAACGATTTTAATGAATAATATTGTTGAGTGAAAGAAAAAAATTAGATTAGTAAGGTAGCATTATGTGAGGTGTGTTTAAAAGCCATAGTACTAAATGGCATTGTATGATATATGCATTTAAAAGCCATAGCACTTGGATCTGAATGAGAATCGGCTTGTATATGTTCTCATGAGCGACCAAAGTTTGAATTTTGAATTTCAAATCCTGGTCCACAGTGCTGAGTAGAACGCTCATGTCAATGCAGTGCCGACCAGGATGAATGTAAGGATATGGATGAAAGGAGGATTGATTAATAAAAATCTTTCTGACAAAAGCAAAGATCGCTGTCAGCAACAAGCTAAGAAGCCAGGATGACTCATGTTCAAAGTGGCTTGCTTGTGTGCATGTGTCTGCCATATACGATATATGTATTTAAAAATCATGGTGTTTAGATCTGAATGAGGATCGGCTAGTGGATGCTCTCGTAAGCGACCAAAGTTTGACTTAGATCCTGGTCCGCAGTGCCGAGCAAAACACTCATATCAATGCAATGCCGGCCAGGATAAATGTGAGGATATAAATGAGAAAAAGATAAATTAGTAAAAGTCTTTATAACAGAAGCAAAGATCGCTATCAGCAGCAAACAGAAAAGCTGAGATAATTCTTATCCAAATGGGCTTGTATGTGTGCATGTGTCTGCCTTTGTCCATTCATAGGCTGGATGTGTGAAAAATTGTTTCAGTCTGTGTGAGATTTATATAGAGAACACGGATGTCAGTAGATGGAAAGGAAAAAAGGAACGTAAAACAGATGCCATCCGTTACTATTCTTCTATATAAAAAGTAGCTAACATTGACTGTTGATGACAATACAGCTGTGTGTTGAAAAATACAGGAATGAAACAATGTCGATAGTTTTTCATGGGCAGACATTTAGCTCAAGAAACAAGTCCGATCTATAACAGAAAAGTGAAAATGAGAGATTTTACTCAATCATATCAGTGATATGGAGAGACTAATCTAAGACTATAAAAACTTTCTTAGTAATTGGTCAAGACTAAATGACATAATGAATGAACAATTCCAACAATATTAAAATTATGTTGTTCACAAAAAAACTATACTGCGCTTATCAGGACTGTGGATGTATTTCAAATAATCAATAAACATATTTGAATAATCACATGACAAAGAAAATATTTCTAAAGTATGCTAATATTGAATATATGTTTAAACCACTAGTCCTGACCTAAAAAGAATTCTTTTGTGTGTATGGGAATCCACAAATGGAAGGACATTTATGTGTTATTATATATATTTTTTTTTTTATTATTTTTTTATTTTTTTTTTATATATATTTTTTTATTATGTTTCTATATGAATTAACTATTGTCCCAACTGATGTGGATTCCACAGAGAACTCTCATAAGGTTGTGGATTATGTGTGTTAAAGACCACAATGGATTATAAGTATAAAATATGTATATAAAGTCCTATTGATTGGAACACGTTCAACGTCCATAAAGTTATAAGGGACAAACACGTGTGTGAACGGTAACAATCAAAGGTACAACCTAGTTGATCGAATCTTCTGACAATAGATATACGATGAGGGAACAGGTGATTGAAGAGAAAATTTCGGTATTCTAATAGAGACTATAATGGGGATTGGGATGTAACAGAACACTGGGAGGATACATGTCAAGATTTTACTCATAATAATAGGAAACATCCCATTCAAAATTCAAGCCTAATGGAATTCTGGTGTTCAATAAGAATATCCGATATACTTCGCGTTTGCAAAGTAATTGAAATCTATCCCCCCCTCTAATAGGTGTTACAATTTTCTCTATCCCTTGAATATAAAGGCTCGACGTGTCCTTCTGATGCACAAAGATCCAGTGTTTAGATACGTTGGTTAGTTTATCCTTTTCTATGTCGTATAAGTGATCATATAGACGATCTCTAAGACGTCGCGTCGTACGTCCTACATATTGTATTTGACAGATGTCACAGGTGATAACATATACTATATATTGAGTATTACAGTTTATGAATGAGGAGATGTTGAAGACTTTACCATTTGTGCAAGATATTATCTGTTTGCCTTTTCTAATGTGGCTGCAATAATTGCAACCTCTTTTGCCACATTTGTAGTTGCCTACAAATTTTAACCAGAAAAATTTTCGCCCTCACTCGCCAACATTTTTATGGGTTGGTGGGAGAGGTCCCGCATTTTTGGACATGATAGCCCCCGCCGTTTAGATACAGTCTTCTACTGTCGCTTTATTGATGACCTGTTATTTATTACATCAGATGGGGATGCGGACCTTGATACTTGGTTATCTTACTTTAATAACAACGATCTGAACCTGAAATTCACGGGTACAATACGATCTCACAGTATAGAATTTCTGGATGTCAAACTCACAGGCACAGGAGGTTCTATACATACCACCCTGTATAGGAAACCCACCGCGGGAAATACTCTTTTGAGAACAGACTCTGCACATCCTAATCATACTATCCGAGGTGTACCATATGGTCAATTTTTGAGGCTAAGACGCCTTTGTAGCACATCTGAAAGCTTCCAAATGGAAGCGAACAACATGGCCCAGCGTTTTAAGGCTCGAGGATATGGAGATGCCCTGGTTAATAAAGCATTCACCAGGGCCAGCACTATCCCCAGACAGTCACTTTTACAGGACAAAAAACCACCACGTTCTTCCCTCAATAACACCCCAGTTTTTTCAACACCTTACAGTGCAGAGTTCAACAAAATTAAAAATATAATTACTCGATATCTTCCCATCTTGTCAAATGACTCTGTGTATGACAAAATCCTCTCCAAAGGTATAAAGGTGGTTTCTCGCAGAGCACCCACTTTGGGGAGCTCTTTGTCACCCAGCCTTGTGTCAACTGAAACATCTAAATCTAACTGGTTAAAATTTGTAGGCAACTACAAATGTGGCAAAAGAGGTTGCAATTATTGCAGCCACATTAGAAAAGGCAAACAGATAATATCTTGCACAAATGGTAAAGTCTTCAACATCTCCTCATTCATAAACTGTAATACTCAATATATAGTATATGTTATCACCTGTGACATCTGTCAAATACAATATGTAGGACGTACGACGCGACGTCTTAGAGATCGTCTATATGATCACTTATACGACATAGAAAAGGATAAACTAACCAACGTATCTAAACACTGGATCTTTGTGCATCAGAAGGACACGTCGAGCCTTTATATTCAAGGGATAGAGAAAATTGTAACACCTATTAGAGGGGGGGATAGATTTCAATTACTTTGCAAACGCGAAGTATATCGGATATTCTTATTGAACACCAGAATTCCATTAGGCTTGAATTTTGAATGGGATGTTTCCTATTATTATGAGTAAAATCTTGACATGTATCCTCCCCGTGTTCTGTTACATCCCAATCCCCATTATAGTCTCTATTAGAATACCGAAATTTTCTCTTCCATCACCTGTTCCCTCATCGTATATCTATTGTCAGAAGATTCGATCAACTAGGTTGTACCTTTGATTGTTACCGTTCACACACGTGTTTGTCCCTTATAACTTTATGGACGTTGAACGTGTTCCAATCAATAGGACTTTATATACATATTTTATACTTATAATCCATTGTGGTCTTTAACACACATAATCCACAACCTTATGAGAGTTCTCTGTGGAATCCACATCAGTTGGGACAATAGTTAATTCATATAGAAACATAATAAAAAAAATATATATAAAAAAATAAAAATAAAAAAAATAATAAAAAAAATATATATATAATAACACATAAATGTCCTTCCATTTGTGGATTCCCATACACACAAAAGAATTCTTTTTAGGTCAGGACTAGTGGTTTAAACATATATTCAATATTAGCATACTTTAGAAATATTTTCTTTGTCATGTGATTATTCAAATATGTTTATTGATTATTTGAAATACATCCACAGTCCTGATAAGTGCACTATAGTTTTTTTGTGAACAACATAATTTTAATATTGTTGGAATTGTTCATTCATTATGTCATTTAGTCTTGACCAATTACTAAGAAAGTTTTTATAGTCTTAGATTAGTCTCTCCATATCACTGATATGATTGAGTAAAATCTCTCATTTTCACTTTTCTGTTATAGATCGGACTTATTTCTTGAGCTAAATGTCTGCCCATGAAAAACTATCGACATTGTTTCATTCCTGTATTTTTCAACACACAGCTGTATTGTCATCAACAGTCAATGTTAGCTACTTTTTATATAGAAGAATAGTAACGGATGGCATCTGTCTTACGTTCCTTTTTTCCTTTCCATCTACTGACATCCGTGTTCTCTATATAAATCTCACACAGACTGAAACAATTTTTCACACATCCAGCCTATGAATGGACAAAGGCAGACACATGCACACATACAAGCCCATTTGGATAAGAATTATCTCAGCTTTTCTGTTTGCTGCTGATAGCGATCTTTGCTTCTGTTATAAAGACTTTTACTAATTTATCTTTTTCTCATTTATATCCTCACATTTATCCTGGCCGGCATTGCATTGAAATGAGTGTTTTGCTCGGCACTGCGGACCAGGATCTAAGTCAAACTTTGGTCGCTTACGAGAGCATCCACTAGCCGATCCTCATTCAGATCTAAACACCATGATTTTTAAATACATATATCGTATATGGCAGACACATGCACACAAGCAAGCCACTTTGAACATGAGTCATCCTGGCTTCTTAGCTTGTTGCTGACAGCGATCTTTGCTTTTGTCAGAAAGATTTTTATTAATCAATCCTCCTTTCATCCATATCCTTACATTCATCCTGGTCGGCACTGCATTGACATGAGCGTTCTACTCAGCACTGCGGACCAGGATTTGAAATTCAAAATTCAAACTTTGGTCGCTCATGAGAACATATACAAGCCGATTCTCATTCAGATCCAAGTGCTATGGCTTTTAAATGCATATATCATACAATGCCATTTAGTACTATGGCTTTTAAACACACCTCACATAATGCTACCTTACTAATCTAATTTTTTTCTTTCACTCAACAATATTATTCATTAAAATCGTTATTTTCCACTTTTAATTTATTTGGACATATATGGCACATATTCATTGGTTACATTTCCTAGTTCTAACACATACATTGCTCCTTGCAAGCGATTATTTTGTGCACACATCACGTGATCACACATGTATAATTATACATGTTTTTTCATAACACTTTTTTCATATATATTTTTTATATATATTTTTTTTATATATAAAAAATCCTTTTATCTATATATATTTTTGACATTCTTTTCTTATATATCGTGCATATAACATTTACACATGTTTAAATGTTCACTTTATCTTTAGAAATAAATTTATTGAGATAACGATTTTTTCAGTGTTCACATTATCTTTATTGACACATTTTTCTTTTATATTTTGTTTATATATCCCTATCCATACACACTATATATACGCATATAAGAAACACCATACATAATTATACTTCACACACTAATAACCATTTTCTTTTATATGCTCTTTTACCATTTCTTTATCTTTTTATTTATTCACTATTCATTTATTATTTTTCCTTCTTCCACTGCCACCTATATATCATTCACATGGGAGTCCTCACTGTTTAAGCCTATGAGTTTAACAACAGGTGCCGAGAATTGACATGATTGATTTCCAGCTGCTGTCAATGAATAATACTATCACATGACCACATAGGTTTTCAACTTAGGCTATAAATATGTTATGTACCCCCATATATGTCAGCTATAAATAAGCACTCATTGTAGTGTGAAACGCGTCAGCTGCTTTTGTACGCTTCTGCTGTCAAGTTTTGTGTTTCTTCATGATCCAGCTTTTTAAATAAAGCATTCATCATCATACCGGTGTGCGGCTTCCAGCTTTCCTCGATTTGTCTGCCTCATCTTGCATCAGCCAGCACCTGGGACTCTTCCCTCTTGAAGGATAATACTACACTGGCTTTCATCTCCCCTGGTCTGCGCCTACCTGAGCGGTGGGACCCCTCTCTGCTTATCTTGCTTTTCTGGAGAAATGCCCTTTACTCGTCAGTTACTTCAAGTAGAACCCACTAGGGGCCTAATTACTAAAATCTATGACCAACTAAGTAACTCAGAGAACAGATGGGAAATACTTCAGAAGGTAAGAGTTAAATGGGAAGAGGAACTAGGGGCAATTTCTGAGGAACAATGGAGGAGAATTTTAGAGATGGCACCCCAGGTGTCAGTAACCCCTTCGCAGAAGATTTCTCACCTGATGCTGCTCAATAGGGCCTATTATACTCCAAAACGGCTCTTTAGGTTCGGTAGAAGGCCTAATGATAATTGCCCTAGGTGCCAGGAGTCTGGGGACCTCATCCATCTGCTCTGGAGATGCCCCAAGCTGCATCGATACTGGGAGGGAGTGGCTAGCAGTCTGGGTAAGACTTACCATACGTTAGTAAAAAGGGAGGCGCTGGAATGCATCCTGGGATACAGAAGGATAGAGGGGGAGAGGAGGGGTGCTACTCTGGCAATCCTGAGAGGGTTATTTCAGGCACGAAAAATGATAATGCTAAGGTGGCAATCAAAGGAGCCCCCGACAGTGTATGATTGGTTAGATACACTCGGTGCCTCCATTGATAGGGAGAGATTGGAGTATATAAAAAGGGGGAATCTCCAGGAATTTGACAAAATATGGAAGCCATGGAGGGATAAGGCGGCCTGCATAAGGGGAAAGCTTGGAGTGTAAGGGATTAGGTTAATAGCCAAGATATATATTCATTAGAGAAATACAGAACCGGTGTATTACACAAGCAATGTAGGGTTATTGGTGTTTCGATTTAAGTAGGAAACATTAGGTAATAATAGTAAATAGTAAACTGTGTTTAGGGTTGGATCTTGTATAGAAGGGGTATGGGAGTAGAGGGGGGTGGGAGTAGGGGAAGGGGTGGGGGTTTTCCACAAATATGTAATAGTTCACTAGTGGTTTGAATAGGGGGCTACGGATATGGGGACCCCATTAGCCCAGCTCATACATGTGATTCTCCCAGATCTCATTAATGGGTAGCGTGTTTTCTTTTTTCTTTTTTTCTATATTCTATTTTTTTGTCGTCTGCTTTGCTCTGCGCTGGGTCGCGAGGGTAGATGTTATCCAGGGAGAAATAAGATTTATATAACCTGGTTATTCTAAGTAGTTGAGAATAAGCGGACTAAGAAATCCCTTAATAGGGTACTTAATAACACTGTATATAATTTCTTGTTTTATATTTGTTAAAAGTAGGAAAAATAAATAAACAAAGAAAACCACAATGATGTGAATCTAAGTCGGCGACAATAAATGATTATTACGCTGATTAGGCCAGTCGGCGGTGCTCACTGATGTGGAAAGAAAAAAAAAAAAAAGAGATTGTTATGATTCAACCCAAGTTGCATTTTTTTGGATAATTGTTATCATTGGTATACTTTTTTTCGTTCAAGTTTTTGGAGTTGCTATTGCATGCATAGTGCATATACACAATACTCAATGCACCTTTTTATATTAGTATTAAATTAAGAGAAACAAAATAAAATAAATCCTGCACTTACTCTGTGTCTCCGAGTCCCAATACTCCCACAACCAAAACTCCATGGATACCAATACTCCCACAAAAAGTGGTATTCCATTCCTTTGTATTTTCTCCTCTTACTGTCTACGGAGTTGCAAATGAAGACAGCACCTGCTACCATCTACAAGAAAATAGTTAGCATTTGGGGATGGGGAAGGCACAGACCTCTCCCCATACTATGGAATTAAAATATGGAAAAGATTTACCCTACTGCACCCACAAACAAGTGAGTGGCTCATCAATTTTTTCCTTATTCCCCTTACTTCATTTCATTAATTATTTGTGTTTATCTACCTCTGTCTCTTTCTTTCACAGTTTAGTGAAAATACCGCTAGTCCTTGATGTGGATGAGGAGCGAGACAGATTTGATTATATATAAGTCATCAAGTACTTCACAGGTAAGTCTTACCAGTGCACACCACTTTTAGGATGTATAGTGTGTGTGTATATATATATATATATATATATATATATATATATATATATATATATATATATATATATATATATATATATATATATATATATATATATATATATATATATATGCACCTATACCAATGCTAGTATCAGTGCCGATTAGTGAGCACTTGGGCAAGTTGCAAGTATTCCCTCCAAAACCGGTACTGTGCTGGTCAAAGGGAGATTTTTTCCGATCTCACCGAAAACAGTAAGATCTCAAATCCTCCCTCTGACATGCAGTGTTGTGTGGGAGCATGGAACTGGCTTCCCAACCAATCAGGAAGTCGGAAAGTGGCTCCCTTAAGGCACAGCAGGTCAGAAGGATTTTTTTTTCCTGATCTCTCTCTGCTGTCGCAAAGATTGAAAAAACATGCATCCTCTAGTCAGGAGGTGTGCATTAAAAAGAAACCTCATAAAGTTTAGGTTTAAAAACTTTATTACGTTAATCCTACATATATACTTTAAAAAGTTTTTGTTGTTTTGTTTTAATAGGAGTGTAAACATGTTTGATTAGTACACCAACTCAAATATAAAAACAGATTTTGCTCAACTATCCCAATAAAAACTGTCGGTCAGCTCACTATTTACGTTGGAAAATTTCATATGTTTATTATTAGTATCAAAACAGAAAAAAAAACAATCAAAAAAATTGGTACCATTCAATTCATGCAACAGCATTCATACTCATAAAAAAACATGTGACCAGTGTCCACCTCTAATGTACATGTGAAGTAATTATGACCAGGAGTACAAAAATATATATATTTGTTTCACCCCCTGGCTCATGTTGCCAGTGTGGGGGAGTAGATATATATGGATAAGCGCAACTGATTGATTGATTGATTTTCCAAAATAATTTTTATAAACAGGGTCCAATATATTGGACCAGTACTCCTGCAAGGGGCTGTTTAAGTGTTTATATATTGTCCTGTTTATTGGATAGCTCCCTATAAACATAAACTGCCCCTTGCAGGAGTACTAGTCCAATATATTGGACCCCGCTTATAAAAATTATTTTGGAAAATCAATTGACATATTTCAAAAGATCAATAAGAGCAGTGGGGCACCATAAAATCTAAAAGATCTAAATGAATAGTTAAAGGAAGTAGAAACTGGGTTCCTTTAACTATTGTGGACTTAGAGTATGAAGTTCTGAATGATTACCGTGTGTGTGTGTGTGTGTGTGTGTGTATGTGTGTGTGTGTGAATAAGTTATTAATTAACCAGATATGTGATGTATTGTAAAAAAAAATAACACATAATAATAATAATAACCAAACAAACTATCAAAGTATTACACAAAAAATATTTTTTTTTACAGTGACAATAATTTTCAAAAATACCAAACAACACTTATGTATAAAGGATTGTTATTTACATGCATGTTACAGATGTTGATATGAAAAGGTCAACTGAAATGGCTTGGGTCCTGGGGCGGAGTAAGATGTAGACTAGCCTTCCTTCAGCTTTCAGAGGGTGAGTGTTCTCTGCTGCTTACAATTAACGAGAGTGAGGGGCTCCCAGGCAATGGAGCATTGTGGCGGAAGATGGCTTCAAGTAACGAAATCCTCAATTGCTCCATTGCCTGGTTGTGCTGTTGGTTTACCCGGGTCAACATTCATTCTAAATGGTCAGTTTGCTATCTGACTATAATATATATGGTCCAGGTAAGCCTTCTCATGTCCTGTGACAGCCTTCTATTTTCACTTGACAATCACCTCACCTCTCTAAGGAGCCTCTCAAGTTGCACAGTTGGGCCAGGCGGTACAGCAGGTGGCACCCGGGCAGGAGGTGGCGACTGCTGTGGCAACTGCAGTACATGCACACTGGGGGCAGCATTACATGGTGGCAGCATGCCGGAACCTTGGCCCCTGACCTCCTCCTCTGGCCATGAGGAGAAGCCAGGAGTCTGTGACATTCCAGAGGTCAGTTCTGGCTCATTCTGCAGCTCTATACCCTCCAAAATAAGTACAGGCGAGTGCGGGCTGCACTGCACTCTTCCTCAGGCTGGTCTTGTTGATCTGAAATAGATGAGATAGCAAATGTTGATGATAGCATTCATAAACAATTCTAGATTACACATACAAGCATTAGGGTTGATTTACTAACACTTGACAGTGCTAACTCTGGTGAAGCTATGCAGAAACCAATCAGCTTCTAACTTTAGCTTGTTCAATTAAGCTTTCACAAAAAAACCTGGAAGATGATTGGTTTCTCTGCAGAGCTGCACCAGATTTTATACTGAATTTTTTTGTAAATCAACTTCATTGTTTCATACTTTAAAACACAAAACTTCACTGTCTGATTTCATGGAGAAGTGATTGAAGTATGAGTTTGAAAATGGATGGTAATTTCTTTTACATGATAATGATAATACAGTGGAACCTCGGATTACGACCATAATCCGTTCCAGGAGTATGCTCGTAATCCAATGTACTCGCATATCAAAGCGAGTTTTCCCATTGAAGTCAATGGAAATGAAAATAATTTGTTCCACATTGACTTCAAATAGGATGCAGTACCGCATGAGGCCAGAGGCGAAGGGGGGGCCAGAGAGCCTTGGAAACGGATGAAAAGGCCCGAGGGACACTTCGGCTGACCTCGGCAAACCTCGGGCCTTTACGTGCATTTCTGAACGGCGACTTTCGGCTCGGCTCCGGCGCCCCCACCTCTGGCGAGACAACACTCGCAAACCGAGTTAGGATTTTTAGAAATACAGTGCTCGGTTTGCGAAACGCTCATTAACCGCGTTACTCGCAAACTGAGGTTCCACTGTAATGCCTGTGTGTAACGTGTAGATGATTATGGTGTATCCTGTTTCTTTATATTGGCAGCTTGTGTACTTACCCTGAGGAGTATTGGGCCGCTGTTTTCTACTAGATGATGCTGGAGGGATACGGCTCAGGCTTTCTGTTAAAGACGGAAGAAAAGAGTCAAGGTAATGTTCCAGATAAAGTTAAGTCAACAGCGCAATTTATTTTTGCCTGTCATAAGTTGTACAATCATCAAAGCATTATGAAAAAAGTACCCAAAATGTATTCTGACTCTTTGTGTCATAAATTACTGTATCCCCATCTTATTGCCAAAAAATATACTGACACAAAGGTCGGAGTAAAATGTCTGTTTTCGGCCCCTTTATTAAAATTAACAATTATGTAAACCAATATTAACAAACAAAAACATAACACTGTTGGTTACCGATCCTTGGAGGCATTAAGTATCAAAAATGTTTCCCTTGTATCTGCGTAAACTACTTCCACGGTCCCTGCGCTCTGCACCGACTCGGGGACGAACCACATTCTGCAGATACACCATTGTAACTAACTACCAGTTAATCCACCATAACTGGCATTCCACCGGGGACCCATACCTTAGATGGGTCCCAATCATCTGATCACAGCAAGTTATTTTAAAATGCCTCTAAAGTCCCAACCGAACGTACCCTGTAACAAAAAAAACAGCCAACACAACAAAAAAGCAGTGAGACATTTCCCGATGCGCGGCTGCAGAGATTGGGAAATGTCTCACTGCCTGCGATTAGCTCAGCGCAGTGCCGACTTCCTGGCGGGCTCTGTACGTGTGGTGTGCGAACACGCCGGAGCTCATCCTTAGTAGGGAGGGCGGGCGGGAATGCTTTTCCTCCTCGTGTACTCCCAGGATTACTGGTTTCACATTGTCTCCCACACTCCTGGCTTTTTGCAGTCCCTCCCCCACGCTGGCTGCCCAATTCCCTGCAGCCCCATGTTGCCTGACAACATGTTTTAATCCCGACTTGCCTGGCTTTCCTGTGCTCCTAATCATGCTAGCACTACGCTATTTTTTTTTTGGGGGGGCTTTGGGCTATACTCTCTATTCACCAAAAAGTGCACTGAGGTGAATTAAAGTAGACTGTATAACCCGCTTTGTCATTTTTTACCTACAGGTAATCCTATAATAAGGCTTACCTGTAGGTAAAATGAATAGCCCCTAAACCTGTACGGTTTAGGAGATATCCACCTCAGATGCATGACCAACATCAGCGGCGGTGCATGTGCTCTGAAGGTCCGGCGGACGCTGCAGAAAAATCAAAGCTCCTCGCCGGAAAAAGCACTCCCACGCGCATGCGCGGGAGAGACATCATCTCGTCTCCGGCGCTGTGAGTGACCCCAGAAGAGACGGTGAGGCAATGTGTCAGCCCCCTCAGCGCTGACCGGGTCGGGCTGCTGGGGCCTCGTTCTAAGGTATTTCATAATGTGCTAGTATGTGATGCATACTAGCACATTATGCCATTGTCTTGCAGGTGTCTTTTTTTTTCTTCCGTGGTGTAATACTGCTTTCATTTGCACTGGAACTGTAAAATCTAATCTAAAGTTGCTGATGTGTTAAAACAGATGTTATATTTCTTGGCAAATTGACCAATTAACATTTTTGTGAATAGCCTTTTACATATACTATACTACAGCCCCCAAATACATACATGCTATACCCCCCTCTTTTATTACACAATCCCATGCTTACTTCAGTTTCCTCAGTCCCCCTTCACATCACAGTTTCCCCTTCACAGTAGTGTTCTGAAGGAATGAGGAGTCATGTGTGTATGAATTTGAAAATTGACCTTTTATGTGTATTAGATGATAATGCCTGTGTGTATATAATGTGTACGTAGATGAATGATGATGATAGTGTGTCCTGTTTCTTTCCAGATTATGTACACTACTTACCCTGTGGCGTAATGGTCCGCTGCTTCCTGCCAGAAGTTGATGCTACTGGAGAGTCCGGGATACGGATCGGGCTTTCTGTTAAAGACGGAAGAAAAGACAAGAGTCAAGGTAATGTTCAAGATAAAGTCAACGGCTCTATTTATTATTTTTGCCTGGTATATGTTAGATGACAACAATATATTATATAATCTAAGTGTAAAAAAGTGCACTGAGGTGAATTAAAGTGGATTGTATACCCCACTTTTAAAAACGGCCGTTTTTTCAGGAGCAGTGATTTTAATAATGCTTAAAGTCAAACAATAAAAGTGTAATATCCCTTTTAAATTTCGTATCTGGGGGGTGTCTATAGTATGCCTGTAAAGGGGCGCATGTTTCCCGTGTTTAGAACAGTCTGACAGCAAAATGACATTTTGAAGGAAAAATTCCATTTAAAACTACCGCGGCTATTGCATTGCCGACAATACACATAGAGGTTCATTGATAAAAACAGCATGGGAATTCAACACAGGGAAACCCCGAACCAAAATTTAAAAGAAAAGACGTGGGAGTCCCCCTAAATTCCATACCAGGCCCTCCAGGTCTGGTATGGATATTAAGGGGAACCCCGGCCAAAATTTAAAAAAAAAATTACTTGGGGTTCCCCCTAAATTCCATACCAGACCCTTATCCAAGCACGTAACCTGGTAGGCCGCAGGAAAAGAGGGGGGACAAGAGTGCAGCCCCCCCCCTCCTGAACTGTACCAGGCCACATGCCCTCAACATTGGGAGGGTGCTTTGGGGTAGCCCCCCAAAACACCTTGTCCCCATGTTGATGAGGACAAGGGCCTCATCCTCAAAACCCTGGCCGGTGGTTGTGGGGGTCTACGGGAGGGGGGCTTATCGGAATCTGGAAGCCCCCTTTAACAAGGGGACCCCCAGATCCCGCCCCCCCTGTGTGAAATGGTAAGGGGGTACTTACCCCTACCATTTCACTAAAAAACTGTCATAAATGTTAAAAATGACAAGAGACAGTTTTTGACAATTCCTTTATTTAAATGCTTCTTCTTTCTTCTATCTTCCTTCATCTTCTTCTTCTTCTGATTCTTCTGGCTCTTCTGGTTCTTCCTCCGGCGTTCTCGTCCAGCATCTCCTCCGCGGCGTCTTCTATCTTCTTCTCCCCGGGCCGCTCCGCACCCATGCTGGCATGGAGGGAGGCTCCCGCTGTGTGACGGAGTCTCCTCGTCTGACGGTTCTTAAATAACGGGGTGCGGGGCCACCCGGTGACCCCGCCCCCTCTGACGCAAGGTGACTTGACGACTTGACGGGACTTCCCTGTGACATCACAGGGAATGCCACAGGGAAGTCCCATCATGTCCCGTGCGTCAGGGGGGGCGGAGTCACCGGGTGGCCCCGCCCCCCCGTTATTTAAGAACCGTCAGATGAGGAGACGCCGTCACACAGCGGGAGCCTCCCTCCATGCCAGCATGGATGCGGAGCGGCCCAGGGAAGAAAATGAAGAAGAGAAGAAGGAAGAAGAGAAGAGGATGAAGAAGAAGATGAAGAGAAGAGCGGGAGCCTCCCCCCATGCCATGGGTGCGGAGCGGACCGAGGAGAAGAAGATAGAAGATGCCGCGGAGGAGATGCTGGACGAGAACGCCGGAGGAAGAACCAGAAGAGCCAGAAGAACCAGAAGAAGATGAAGGAAGATAGAAGAAAGAAGAAGCATTTAAATAAAGGAATTGTCAAAAACTCTCTTGTCATTTTTAACATTTTTGACAGTTTTTTAGTGAAATGGTAGGGGTAAGTACCCCCTTACCATTTCACACAGGGGGGGGCCGGGATCTGGGGTTCCCTTGTTAAAGGGGGCTTTCAGATTCTGATAAGCCCCCCGCCCGCAGACCCCCACAACCACCGGCCAGGGTTGTGGGGATGAGGCCCTTGTCCTCATCAACATGGGGACAAGGTGTTTTGGGGGGCTACCCCAAAGCACCCTCCCAATGTTGAGGGCATGTGGCCTGGTACGGTTCAGGAGGGGGGGGCCGCACTCTCGTCCCCCCCTCTTCCTGCGGCCTACCAGGTTGCATGCTCGGATAAGGGTCTGGTATGGATTTTTGGGGAGACCCCACGCCGTTTTTTTTTTTTGGGTGCGGGGTTCCCCTTAAAATCCATACCAGACCTGAAGGGTCTGGTATGGAATTTAGGGGGAACCCCACATCATTTTAAAAAAAAATTTTGGCCAGGGTTCCCCTTAATATCCATACCAGACCTGAAGGGCCTGGTAGGGAATTTAGGGGGACTCCCACATCATTTTTTTTTTTTAATTTTGGTTCGGGGTTTCCCTGTGTTGAATTCCCATGCCGTTTTTATCAATGAACTTCTATGTGTATTGTCGGCAATGCAATAGCCGCGGGTAGTTTTAAATGGAATTTTTCCTTCGAAATGTCATTTTGCTGTCAGACTGTTCTAAACATGGGAAACATGCGCCCCTTTACAGGCATACTATAGACACCCCCCAGGTACGAAATTTAAAGGGATATTACACTTTTATTGTTTGACTTTAAGCATTATTAAAATCACTGCTCCTGAAAAAACGGCCGTTTTTTAAAACTTTTTTTTGCATTGATCCATGTCCCCTGGGGCAGGACCCAGGTCCCCAAACACTTTTTATGACAATAACTTGCATATAAGCCTTTAAAATTAGCACTTTTGATTTCTCCCATAGACTTTTAAAGGGTGTTCTGCGGCATTCGAATTTGCCGCGAACACCCCAAATTGTTCGCTGTTCAACGAACTTGCGAACAGCCAATGTTCGAGTCGAACATGAGTTTGACTCGAACTCGAAGCTCATCCCTACCTACAGGTAATCCTATAATAAGGCTTACCTGTAGGTAAAATGACTATCCCCTCAACCTGTACGGTTTAGGAAATATCCACCTCGGATGCAGCCGCTGACGTCAGCGGTGGTGCATGCGGTCTGAAGGTCTGGCGGACGGTGCAGAAAAATCAAAGCTCCTCGCCGGAAACAGGACTCCCACGCACATGCGTGGGAGAGACCTCATCGCGCCTCCGGCCGCTCACAGCGCCGACGCCCGGAAGAGACGGCGAGGCAAAGTGTCAGACCCCATAGCGCTGACCGGGTCGGGCTGCGGGGCAGTGTTAATTTTAGTCTTAGGGCTAAAATGGCATTTTAGTTTTAGTCCCATTTTAGTCTTCTGTAATTGTTTTAGTTTTAGTCGTATTTAGTCGACTAAATCTCCAGTACATTCCAGTAATTGCAATTTAGTTTTAATCATAGTCTTTTGACTAGAATGGCTTTTAGTTTTAGTCGTATTTTAGTCATCTCAATTGTTTTAGTTTTAGTCATATTTTAGTCGACTAAAATAGTATTCATTTAGTCGACTAAAATGTTTTAGTCGTTTTAGTCGACTAAAATGTTTTAGTCATTTTAGTTGACTAAAATGTTTTAGTCATTTTAGTCAACTAAATTAACACTGCTGCTGGGGCCTCGTTCTAAGGTATTTCATAATGTGCTAGTATGCGATGCATACTAGCACATTATGCCATTGTCTTGCAGATTTCATTTTTTTTTCTTCCGTGGTTTATTACCGCTTTAATTTGCACTGGAACTGTAAAATCTAATCTGAAGTTGCTGATGTGTATTGATGATATATTTCTTGGCAAATTGACCAATTAACATTTTTGTGAATAGCCTTTTATATATATTATACTATACCCCCCTCTTTTATTACACAATCCCATGCTTATTTCAGTTACCCCTTCACAGTAGTGTTCTGATCTGAACCACCTTCACACAATGGTATCTTCTCCCCCACCTTCATAGCACCTGAGCACAGCTGTGTGCTCTGCCCTCCCTCTTTACATCCTAACCCCCCCCTGCAACTCGACCCTCCTTCACATTACAGCCACATCACCTCTGGCCCCCTTCACATTACACAGCCCCCTGCATCTCTGGCCCCTTCACATTACATAGCCCCCTGCATCTCTGGCCCCCTTCACATTACACAGCCTCCGCACCTTTGGCACTTTCACATCCCCCCCCCCCGCAGCTCTGCCCCATCCTACCTTACTTGGGCACACAGAGCCGGAGACACAGCAGCACTGAATAATGGGCGGGAGCAGGAGGTGCTGAAGTTAACCAGCAGTTGATTGGTTGCTAGGACCACATAGCAACCAATCACCTGCTGTTTAACTTGGGAAGTTATTTTCAGCAGCTCTGCTATAGTGACAGCAGCAGAGGCAGGCAGACAGAACCGGCACCTAAATGGCTGGACTGGGGTGGTCCGGACGGCACAGTGACTCGGTCCACATCTGACCCACAGTCCGCCATTTAGTGATGCCTGCTTTAAATGTTAAACAGGAGTTCATCATTATACATCCTTTGTCTTTGTGTTAGGTACTCACCAGAATGTCCATGGGATGGACTTGGAGCTGATCGCTCTACAGATGATGTTGCTCGATGTGTAGTCATAAAAAATAATAGTGAGCTTGAAACAACCATATAACTGAAATATAAAATGATATATTTCATTTTACTCACCACCAGCTCTTTGATGTGGAGTCTGTGGACCCCTGCTGCTGACTAGGGATGAGCTTCGAGTTCGAGTCGAACTCATGTTCGACTTGAACATTGGCTGTTCGCAAGTTCGCCGAACAGCGAACAATTTGGGGTATTCGCGGCAAATTCGAATGCCGAGGAACACCCTTTAAAAGTCTATGGGAGAAATCAAAAGTGCTAATTTTAAAGGCTAATATGCAAGTTATTGTCATAAAAAGTGTTTGGAGACCTGGGTCCTGCCCCAGGGGACATGGATCAATGCAAAAAAAAGTTTTAAAAACGGCCGTTTTTTCAGGAGCAGTGATTTTAATAATGCTTAAAGTCAAACAATAAAAGTGTAATATCCCTTTAAATTTCGTACCTGGGGGGTGTCTATAGTATGCCTGTAAAGGGGCGCATGTTTCCTGTGTTTAGAACAGTCTGACAGCAAAATTACATTTTGAAGGAAAAAACTCATTTAAAACTACCCGCGGCTATTGCATTGCCAACAATACACATAGAAGTTCATTGATAAAAACGGCATGGGAATTCCCCAAAGGGGAACCCCGAACCAAAATTTAAAAAAAAAATGACGTGGGAGTCCCCCTAAATTCCATACCAGGCCCTTCAGGTCTAAAATGGATATTAAGGGGAACCCTGGCCAAAATTTTTTTAAAAAATGACGTGGGGTTCCCCCTAAATTCCATACCAGACCCTTCAGGTCTGGTATGGATTTTAAGGGGAACCCCGTGCCAAAAAAAAAAAAACACCTTGTCCCCATGTTGATGAGGACAAGGGCCTCATCCCCACAACTCTGGTCGGTGGTTGTGGGGGTCTGCGGGCGGGGGGCTTATCGGAATCTGGAAGCCCCCTTTAACAAGGGGACCCCCAGATCCCGGCCCCCCCTGTGTGAAATGGTAAGGGGGTACTTACCCCTACCATTTCACTAAAAAACTGTCAAAAATGTTAAAAATGACAAGAGACAGTTTTTGACAATTCCTTTATTTAAATGCTTCTTCTTTCTTCTATCTTCCTTCATCTTCTGGTTCTTCTGGTTCTTCCTCCGGCGTTCTCGTCCAGCATCTCCTCCTCGGCGTCTTCTATCTTCTTCTCCTCGGGCCGCTCCGCACCCATGGCATGGGGGGAGGCTCCCGCTCTTCTCTTCTTCTTTTCTTCTCTTCTTCTCTTCTTCTCTTCTCCATTTTCTTCTCCGGGCCGCTCTGCAACCATGCTGGCATGGAGGGAGGCTCCCGCTGTGTGACGGCGCTCCTCGTCTGACAGCTCTTAAACAACGGGGGACGGGGCCACCCAGTGACCCCGCCCCCCTCTGACGCACGGGACATGACGGGACTTCCCTGTGGCATTCCCCGTGACGTCACAGGGAAGTCCCGTCAAGTCACCGTGCGTCAGAGGGGGGCCCCGCCCCCCGTTATTTAAGAACTGTCAGACGAGGATCGCCGTCACACAGCGGGAGCCTCCCTCCATGCCAGCATGGGTGCGGAGCGGCCCGGAGAAGAAAATGAAGAAGAGAAGAAGAGAAGAAGAGAAGAAGGGAAGAAGAGAAGAAGAGAAGAAGAGAAGAGCGGGAGCCTCCCCCCCATGCCATGGGTGGGGAGCGGCCCGAGGAGAAGATAGAAGATGCCGCGGAGGAGATGCTGGACGAGAACGCCTGAGGAAGAACCAGAAGAGCCAGAAGAACCAGAAGAACCAGAAGATGAAGGAAGATAGAAGAAAGAAGAAGCATTTAAATAAAGGAATTGTCAAAAACTGTCTCTTGTCATTTTTAACATTTTTGACAGTTTTTTAGTGAAATGGTAGGGGTAAGTACCCCCTTACCATTTCACACAGGGGGGGGCGGGATCTGGGGGTCCCCTTGTTAAAGGGGGCTTCCAGTTTTCGATAAGCCCCCCGCCCGCAGACCCCCACACCCACCGGCCAGGGTTGTGGGGATGAGGCCCTTGTCCTCATCAACATGGGGACAAGGTGTTTTGGGGGGCTACCCCAAAGCACCCTCCCAATGTTGAGGGCATGTGGCCTGGTACGGTTCAGGAGGGGGGGCCGCACTCTCGTCCCCCCCTCTTTTCCTGCGGCCTGCCAGGTTGCGTGCTCGGATAAGGGTCTGGTATGGATCTTTGGGGGGACCCCACGTCGTTTTTTTTGGTTTTTTGGCGCGGGGTTCCCCTTAAAATCCATACCAGACCTGAAGGGCCTGGTATGGAATTTAGCGGGACTCCCACGTCATTTTTTTTTTTAATTTTGGTTCGGGGTTCCCCTTTGGGGAATTCCCATGCCATTTTTATCAATGAACTTCTATGTGTATTGTCGGCAATGCAATAGCCGCGGCTTGTTTTAAATGAGTTTTTTCCTTCAAAATGTCATTTTGCTGTCAGACTGTTCTAAACACAGGAAACATGTGCCCCTTTACAGGCATACTATAGACACCCCCCAGGTACGAAATGTAAAGGGATATTACACTTTTATTGTTTGACTTTAAGCATTATTAAAATCACTGCTCCTGAAAAAACGGCAGTTTTTAAAACTTTTTTTGCATTGATCCATGTCCCCTGGGGCAGGACCCAGGTCCCCAAACACTTTTTATGACAATAACTTGCATATTAGCCTTTAAAATTAGCACTTTTGATTATTCATGTCCGTGTCCCATAGACTTTAACGGTGTTCGCGTGTTCGAACGAACTTTTTTCCTGTTCGCATGTTCTGGTGCGAACCGAACAGGGGGGGTGTTCGGCTCATCCCTACTGCTGACTCCAGGGACATCCTCTGCCAGAAGGCCAAGGCCATCTCTCAGCTCTGACTCCCACTCTCGGAACTCAACGGGCTTTCCCCTAATATATTCTCCCCGTAGATGCTTCTTGATCTTTTTGATGACTGCCGCCCGACAACCATAGAATCTGCACATAGAAAAAAAACATTATTAGTTACAAAAATTAGAAACCAAACTGATTTATTTTTTCAAAAAACAACCTGTCGTTTCACACAGTGATGGTTTTATATATACACGTTACAATATTTCCATGTATGTTAATGTTCTCTTCTGTATGTGGCTGTGCCAAATAAATAGTTTTGTAAAGTAGAACTGTTACTTTTTATTGACTATTACACTGTGTATTTTTTACAAATGTGTGTTCTAAGAGTGAAAGAATATTGGAATAATTACCTGTGTCTGACGCCAGTGGTGGGCCTGCGAAACTTGGAGACCGCATTCACGGAGTCCCGGACTCGTCCCCAGCCTGCTGCCTTGTCGGATGTTGGCACGGTTTGGCAGAAGAGTGTCACTTTTTCTATTAGAACTGCAGCAACCAATGCAGCATTCTCCTCTTGGGTATATACAGGCCCCCTTGATCTTTCTCGCTTGCTTTGGTGGATTTGCTGCATGTCTGAGTCAGCACTCTCTGATGTAGGGGGGACACATGTCTCCGTTTTTGGCCATGCTTCCGCTCCACTCCACCTCCACACTCCCTTCCAGGCCTTGGCTCCACTACACGCCTCCGTTCACCTCCACTCCTCTCCCCTCCACTCCTCCTCTCCAACAATACTCTCCCCTCGACGCCTTTCCTCTACGCCTCTTCTCCCCTCTACGCCTCTTCTCCCCTCTACGCCTCCCATCCCTCTACTCTCCTCCCCTCCTCTTCACTCCTCCCCTCTATGCCTCTCCTGCCCTCCATGCCTTCCCTCACCTCCACGCCTCCCCTCACTTCCACGCCTCCCCTTCCCCTCCACGCCTCCCCTCACTTCCATGCCTCCCCTTCCCCTCCACGCTTCCCCTCAATTTCACGCCTCCCTTCCCCTCCACGCCTCCTCTCCCATGAGTCCCCTCCTCCACTCCTCTGCTCCCCTCCTCCACTCCTCTCCCCTGAGTCCCCTCCTCCACTCCTCCGCTCCCCTCCACTCTCAGTCACACCAACAACAACTCTCATACCAACACACTCACTAACACCAACATTCTCACTAACAAGACTCACACGTCCATTCTCACTCCCAGACATTCTAATTGCAACAAAACACACAAAAACAACTACAAAAACCACTCTCTGCTCCTCCCTCACCACACCACTGTACACCTTCTCAAAAAGGCGTACAGGGGCGGAGGCTATAGCCGCGTGTTGAAAACGAAACTAAAATACGACATTGCGAATCATTATGAATGACCACAATGTATTTACGAAAGTACGAATCCATTCGAAGCACGGTAGGCAGAGGTTATAGCCGCGCGTTGAAAACGAAACTAAAATACGAGATTGCGAATCATTACGAATGACCGCGATGTATTTACAAAAGTACGAATCCATGCTAAGCACGGTAGTAGACATTAGTACATTACGAATCATTCAGAATCAATGAAAATAAAACTGTTAAGAAAATACGAACGAGTCCGAATATGAAACTGCGTCTTATGAAATTACGAATTGCTAGACTAACAGAATTACAGATGATCTTGTATTAACGAAAATACAACTGTTACGAAAATACGAACGAGTCCGAATATGAAAACTCGCGTCTTACGAAATTACGAATCGTTACGAATATATGAAAACGAGACGAAACGGAACGAAACGAAATTTTTTGTTGTGCACATGTCTAACTCACATGGCTGATGATTAAAAGAGGCACATCTAAGCATGCAGGCATCAAGGGTAAAGCTGTCCGCATAGACGGTCCTCTGCCCTGCCGGCTCTCACCACTGTCAGTCTGCAATCATGACCTGGAAGACTACCCTGCAGTAGAGTGATTTGAAAGCGAGTCTTGAAGCGCTTGTGGAGCACAGCGTATAAGGGATGACGTTGATGATGGTCTATGTGGACAGCTTTACCCCGGATGCCTGCATACTTAGATGTGTCTGTTTTATTCATCAACCACGTGACTTGCTAAATGTTGTACCTTCATTAAATGTAACCATATTGCTACACTTAGAGGCGCCTCTGTTCTCTTTTATACTCAGTTGTGACATGACTCTACTTGTATCTGAAGACATCGCTTGTATATCAAGTCAAAATGTATTTAAAAATGTTGCTTGTCTTGCAATAAGCAAAATATATGAACTAAGCAGATACATTAATTTATTGTACGTTTGCAGATTTGCCAGCAATATGGAAAATGCAGTGCATAGCATTTCCCGGTGAGCCAAGTCAAAAGAGACATTAATTTGAATTAATAGATAACAGAACGCCAAGTTCATCCTTGGACACCTGCTACATGCGCTGCCCTCTGATTCTGACTTGGACTGTATTTGATTTCTGCTTTATGTCTGCCTAGACCTTCTTCTTGTTCCTTAACTACACGTGTCTTCTGCCAGCCCTGACCTCCAGGCTGCCCTGATCCAGTCCCTGCTTTATGATTTGGCATTTTGTTCTGCTTTTGCCTGTACTATTAGCTTCATGGGCAATCCCAAATGTAATATTCTAGTTTCAGTTAGCAGTACATCAACTGCACCACCAGTGATCAAGAAACAACTACACTATGCTGCAGACTGTACCTTGGTGGAACTTAACCGAAAATACCAGGGAGAGTGCAAACATTAGTCCTTTCCCATTAGGGGCACCATCCCTTTGTATTATATTACAACCTAACCATATAATGATGGGGCTCTATTTTGTGCCTTAGACCACACAATTAAAAATGATCAAAACTTTATTCTACCATGTTAAAATACCACCAATGTGGTGATTACTTAAAAACAATTGATCGCGGGTGCAATACTTTGCAGACTCCTGTCTAAAAAAAATTAATAAATGCAGTTTTGGTTACCTGCAAAAAGGTTGCATTTATGATTTTTAACTTAAAGTTGAACTAAGCCTTAAAACCCATTTACATTTTCAAAAAACAAAACAAAAAATCAAAATATGCATTTTCTGATACCTATATGTATTTAAGCATGAGGCAAATATGTTCTACTGTGCATTTTTTATTATTATTATTATTATTATTATTATTATTAGGAAAACCTATTTGTAGCAATACTTTTCAAATGTTTTCTCCTACTAGCTCGCAACAATTGTATACAAGCACCAATTGTGTTGCACAGTAATCGTTTTCATATTGACAAAAGCATTCTGCAATGTATCATGCTATGAAAACCTTGTCAAGCAATGTGTTTTTGATTACAGACAAAGGAATGTTCAAAGAAATCTACAACAAAGAACCAGAATGTGTATAGATCCTATAAAATAAATAGACTACTTAGATCACTCATGAGAATGATACATTTTGATTTTTCTCTTATAATAAAGTGCTTTACAAATAATTCTGTTTTAATACAATAAGATGAAAACTCTGTGATAGAATGTATGCCCCTTAAACCAGGTTTTTCCCAATATTTAAATCTGTGATACATCACACATTGCATTGCATAGTCATTGACCTACTCAATTTAAAAAGGCATATTTAGAAATGCCTAACTGAACTATTGGGCTATGCACATCCAAGGCTTTTTGTAAAGGTATTCTCTAATCAACACAATTGTTATTAATGACATGACATCTGAAGGACTTACTCCCCAGTCCTCGAACCACCCCTTAACCGTACTCTCCACCCTCCGAAAACCTTCCCACAAATGACTTGACAAGGTATTGGAGTAAATGGCCTTGACGGCCTTTTATTAAAATTAACATAAAACGAAATAAATAACATTTTAAATAACTTTTTAAATAACCGTTCAGTATTCTCTTGGGGTCTTGGAGGGGAACACACGCTACTGGTCACTGCAATAAACTTCAAATAAACTTTAGGCCTCGAGTCGCAACCCCCGAACAGCGAGACAGTACCCAACCTTCGCAGTGACCTAACTTTACCCCTTCCTGGTTAACCCCTCGTAACCGGAAGGTACCAGATAAATCCCATATTACATATTGGTACCAACCATGTTATATCTCCATATAACATACATCTCCTTCTCCTCACAGACCCAAACCACTGCCCAGGCTATCACCATATCCCCCTTCCTAATTACACCCAAACCAGGGAGGGTGGGTGGGAATCTTCACTCCCCGCTGCTCACCACTGATGTCACTTCCCCCCTTTCTCCAAATTCTTCCTCCTAAACGCCTCCCCTGCTAAAACCACTCCCCTTCTCTTAAAGTGACAGCTATCTAACAGCAAGACTGTGCAATCCACACATGTCATGCTGTCCTTCCGCTGATCCTTTCGCTCCCTTGCTCCAGGACTCACTTGACATGTGAAGGACTTACTCCCCAGTCCTCGAATTACCCCTTAACCGTACTCTCCACCCTCCAAAAACCTTCCCACAAATGACTTGACAAGGTATTGGAGTAAATGGCCTTGACTGCCTTTTATTAAAATTAACATAAAACTAAATAAATAACATTTCAAATAACTTTTTAAATAACCGTTCAGTATTATCTTGGGAAACAAAAGGGGGGGTTTTTCGGCGCTCCGCAACATGTGATGTCTAAGGTAAATAGTACAATGGTAGCTATAATAGCACATTAAAATAAGGCAGGTAAATTCTAGAATGAGGAGGCAGCCATCCTCAGAGGGTGTCCATTACCTCTGTTGATAATCAATGTTGAAAAAAGGAGGGGTGTGGAGGCGCCAACTGTGGTAGCTTGTTTATGCAAAAATAAAAGTTAGTGTAACAATTACACTTACTGGTTCGCAGGGTGGAGGTGTTTCTTTGAGATGGAAAAGTGTCCTGGGATGTGTTGTTATCTTGTTTCCGGCTCAGATTTCATTCCTTCAGGCGTCTGGGTGTGAAGTCTGTACACAGGCTGAACTGCTGCATCCAGTGCATGGAAAGCTCCACGCTGACCACTCTGGAGTGCAGAAGAGGAAATGACGTCACTGATGCACGGCAAACGTCCAGGCTGGTGTTGGGGATAATGCAGGGATAGTACAGGCTACGCGCTCGGGGCTCACAGCTCCTTCTAAAGGCCAGTAGAAGGAGCTGTGAGCCCCGAGCGCGTAGCCTGTACTATCCCTGCATTATCCCCAACACCAGCCTGGACGTTTGCCGTGCATCAGTGACGTCATTTCCTCTTCTGCACTCCAGAGTGGTCAGCGTGGAGCTTTCCATGCACTGGATGCAGCAGTTCAGCCTGTGTACAGACTTCACACCCAGACGCCTGAAGGAATGAAATCTGAGCCGGAAACAAGATAACAACACATCCCAGGACACTTTTCCATCTCAAAGAAACACCTCCACCCTGCGAACCAGTAAGTGTAATTGTTACACTAACTTTTATTTTTGCATAAACAAGCTACCACAGTTGGCGCCTCCACACCCCTCCTTTTTTCAACAGTATTATCTTGGGGTCTTGGAGGGGAACACATGCCACTGGTCACTGCGATAAACTTCAAATAAACTTTAGGCCTCGAGTCACAACCCCCGGACAGTGAGACAGTACCCAACCTTCGCAGTGACCTAACTTTACCCCTTCCTGGTTAACCCCTCATAACCGGAAGGTACCAGATAAACCCCATATTACATATGGGTACCAACCATGTTATATCTCCATATAACATACATCTCCTCCTCCTCACAGACCCAAACCACTGCCACTGCCCGCAAGGGGTAAAACCTTACCCTTGCGAGCACCTCCACACCCTCAAAGCTCGTTCTATACCCTCTTGCAAGCCCAGAGCGCAAAGGTCTGTTCCAACTTCGTTGAGGTGCACCCCATCACTCCTAAGGTACCTCCATGTGTCCACCTCTAACTCCCTATGCCTTATTGTCACCCCCCATTCCGCATAATACACCTGCTAACTTCCTTTTTCACTTTTACCCGGGCCCTATCAACCTTTTTAGCTGACCAAGCCCACCGCCAAGATGTTCTGCCTACCATATCCGACCATACAATGACCATACCTGGGAAGGCCGCCTGTAGCCGTAAAAAATCGCATTTAATGTCCCTTATTAGATCCCTCATGGACCTGGCTCCCATATCATTCCCCCCACATGTAGCACCAAGACATCTGGTGCCCTGTCCCAACGGGCGAACCTGTGAACTTCAGACCATACCCTACTCCAAACCATACCCGGTACCCCGATCCATCTGACCTGAGCCTCATGCCTGGGGATGCCCAATTGCCTACCATTTGACCGAACATCAGCTCGTTTGGCCCCCAAAAAACAAAGGAGTGGCCCAGGGTTACACCAAGCCCACCTCTTCACCTGTGAATCAGAAAATGACAAACAAAAACAGTAAGTACCCTCCCTACCAAAAAAACACTAAACTCCAAGTAAACCCCCCAAACTCTCCTTTGCTTTATTTTTTGTTTTTTTTTTAAGACTGTAACAAATGTGAGCGAATATAGAGCTTAAATCTGTCAGAATCCCACCTCCCTATGCGCTTCACCACCTCAGAATTAAGCCCGGCCCTGGCTGCCTCTGTAGCAGCGCCTATGCGGAAAGAATGTGAGGAATAACCGTTGGGATCGTACCCAGCTACCGATAAACATTTTTTTGAACACCGCTATAAATTGAAACTTAGACAAGGACAACCCATCTGCGTGCATCAAAAAGGAGCCCGGTAAACTCGGCCGCATGTCCTTGAACGATTGCACCGCTCTTACCGGACAAACGGGGGACTCCGAAATCCGGAAAACTTCCAGCTGAATACCCTTCCCAAACTGATCAGTTTTAGACCGTTTTATCCAAATTCTAACTGAATCCGTCAAACAATCCAAATCCTCCAACTGCAGCCCCCCGTGTGCCCGCTTTGAGGCCCAGTTCACACTGATGCACTGTGATTTAGTTCAGTTTTTTGTCCTTTGGGAGGTGCGAATTTACCGAGATTTTACCGCAAACTTACTGCGAATTTCAGGAGTTGGACATAGCTGAGAATCATAATGTAAAAAAAAAAAAAGGTGTTAACTTCCTGTGTACTTCCTGGTTTTTGTGGAGAGTAGTGTGGTGGAATTCGCACATATGTGAACCATCAATGCGATTCAAGAATGATTTACATTGATGTCTATGGAGACTAAATTCGCAACACAACGCAGTAAACTCGCACAAGACCCTTTTTTTAATTGCATCGCATTCGTAGAGGAATCGCAACGCATGTATGTGAACGACCGTCATTGAAAACAATGACTTTAGGGATGACATGCGAATTTAAAGTGTTTTTGACGCATCACATTCGTCATGAACTCGCATCAGTGTGAACCGGGCCTGAAGGGCTGACGAGCTCACTCACCCGTAACGCTCCAAAGAACGCTAGTGCAAATGCCACCTGCAATAAGGCACTTTCGTATTCAGAACCACAAATGGACGAAATATGAAAGAATAGGCCTTGTAGCATATGAAAAGACACTGGGCACTACCCATCCATCTTCTTATGCGCTTTCCTGTATCCTTTTACTGCTTGCTTTACCCAAAATTCTTTTGTATAGTTCCATTGCCCTTGTAATTCGCTGAAGTGGTTAAAATACCGTGCTCGCCGATGGCGGCCCCTCCCATGGCAACAAATTTACGTTCAGTCCTGCTGCATCCGGTGGTGGATTCGGAAAAAATTGAGAAAGAAGTAAGTTTAGGCCGCATGTCCGGCCCTTTTACTTCCGTTCCTCTTCAGGGCTTGGTGGTATCCCCATTGGGGGTAGTTCCCAAGAAAGAGCCAAACAAATTCAGATTGATTCACCACCTTTCCTTTCCGAAGGGTGGGTCGGTCAATGATTCGATTGCGCCAGAGGAGTATGCGATGACATATACTTCCTTTGACGCTGCGATATCATGGGTACGTCGCTACGGACTTTGCGCAGCCGTGCCATTCTACCGATGTAAAAGTACAGGAGCCGGTCGGGAACCAGTTAAAACCAAACGTGAAACCTGCGTCTAAAACCAAACGTGAAACCTGGGCCGCTTTTCGGTCGGGGTACCTACTGAGGAAAGGACGCATCCTTTCCACCCGCACCGGCGTCGTCCCTCTTACTCGCAGGCTCCCTGCCATGCCCCTTCCCACTTCTAAAGCACTTGGACAGTGCGTAAGAACCCCCGCAGCCGCAGCATGCGTGCTTAAATCGGCAGTTTGCACCATACTTACATGTGCTCTTGTTGAACTGCCAACAGAAGCCCCATTTCTTGTCGGTCGGTTGTCCTGGAGCTGTGTTACCTCCGACCCCTGCCTGAAAAAACTGCGTAGGAGCCCTTGCCGCTGTCATAAGCTTCATCCACAGGCTGATATCCTTGTGGTCCCAGCGTAGCGACGGTCGGACAGCCATCCGTTGGCGAAACTGTTAGTCGTACCGGAGCCACGCTACCCCGCCATACATCCGGTGCGCCTCACTAATGGCTTCCAAGTATACGAACAAAGCCGAGCAGTGCTCAGGGGCCTTTTATCCAACTACACTCGCCAAGATGGCAAACGCCTGCAGCCAATTGGAAAAGGTACGCGGAATCAACCTATATCTGCGCTTTTCTTCATCTTCCTTCTTGTTCGCTTCTGGCTTCAATCTGTCGAGATTGAACTTTTCTAGCGGCAACAATGTGTATATCTCTACATATTCACCCTTCCAAATTTTTTCCTTTACCTCTGTCTTGAGATGAGCTCCCAGTGGGCCCTCAAAACAGACATAAACCTCGCTCTTTGCGGAGTCTGCCAACCTAACTGACTCTGCCTTTTTCTCTGACGATTTTTCACGATTTTCCTGGGCCGAAACGCTGGCCGCTGACCCTGTTCCCGTCACCGGAGCAGCCGCATTGTCCCCAGCCGTATCTGTTGCCCTGTGGTGTAGCCCACACCTGCGCCAGGGACGAACTGCCCCCCGTGGTCGGCTCGAAGCGCTGTACCAACTCCCGCAAACCCAACAGTAAATACTGCAAACCAACCCTGCCAGCCCTGTCCCCTACTTCCATGGGCTGTTCTGTATGGAGCCTAACCCCTCCTGCCCCCGCTGAACTACTCCCCCGGGGGACCCCCTGTTTCTGCCCTGTTCTAACAGCTTTTCTAATCAAGAAACAGATAAAGTAGAAATGCACTCACCAGGCTGCCCAGGACTGGGCCCATCAGCCGCCACTCCCGAATCCACCGCTGCCGTACACCCCTGGCCCCGTCCCTCTCCGACCCGGACAGCTCTCCCTCTGATCTGTCGCTGACCTCTTCTTGCTGAACAACCATTGGCTGCACCCCAGAGGGGCCCTACTCTGGCTGCCATGGGTCTGCGTTGTCTCTCTTGTCCAGCTCTCTGCGGTATCACGCCAGACCTGTGCGTTGCCCGCCTCGATGGACTTCTGCATCTTTGACTGACCTGGGCCACTGCCAATCTCTCTCCACCTCCACTCACCCGCGTCACTGTGCTTCTCACATTCCTCCCCCTGGAAGTTGCAGGGCTGCTGGCTGCTTCGGTCACCTGGCCAACCCCCCCGGGGCACGGTCATCACCCGCTGGGCCGGTTGGGTGCTCGTACCTTCCATTGCATCCCCGGCTGCCTGCTCATGGCATCTGCGACAAGCCGGGGGGCAGAGCCGTGTGCTGCGCTGGGTTCCCCCATACCTCTGCTCCTGCCTCTGCACTGTGTCCTCCTCGTGTCTCCATCCCTGGTTCCCTGTGGCTGTCGCTCACTGGGGGGTGGATGGACGGCTCCTCTCCTCTCAGTCAGTGGCCTCTGACTCCCAGATGTGGTGTCAGGGCTGAAGCGCTCCGGCGGCCAGGAACGGCGTGCACGTGGAGTCTCAGGGCCCCCCCCCGTTCGCCGCTGCTCCGCTCTCCTGTAGCACTGCCACCACCTGAGCCTGCAGCCAGTCAGCCCCTTGCTCTGCAGCCGCCGCTCGTAGCCGAGTGATTAACTCCTCCATCACTGCCGAGTTCTCCATAGTAGCAGGGAAAGGAACCGAGCGGTGGGAGCGTGTATATTCTTCACTCCCTGCCGCTCACCACTGACGTCACTTCCCCCCTTTCTCCAAATTCTTCCTCCTGAGCGCCTCCCCTTCTAATACCACTTCCCTTCTCTTAAAGTAACAGCTATCTAACAGCGTGACCGTGCAATCCACACATGTCATGCTGTCCCTCTGCTGATCCCTTCACTCCATTGCTCCAGGACTCACTTTAGATGTCCCCCCTGATTCACCCCAGCTTTTGTAAAAAGCTCTGTGGACTGGGTTTTTTTATGTCCTCCTGTGGTTACTACACACCTCATAGAAGCATGGAATACCAGAATTTAGGTTCAAACAGTTGTGCTTTATGGTTCATGCAGAAGTTTCTTGTCAAACATGGCCTTTCCATTCAAAAGCAGCACTGGTCAAATGGGTTCCTATGTAAAACACAGCATTTGAAAAAAGGGCTGCATTTTACCTGCTTTGCATGCAATGCAAATGAACCTCAATAGAAAATGATACACTGCTACATTGAAGTTAATAGGAATCTACTGGCCTGCATTTGATGTGCGTTTGAAATGCCCATCAAACAAAGGAAAATAATGTTAATTTACATAAGCCCCTTCTGTCTTCTGTGAGCTTTATTTTATGGAAAATATGAGACCCTGGTTACCACAACCATGTCTGAACTTGCCTGTCTGGTCCTCTATCAGCTGTTGTACCCTTTTGAAGTCTTATTTCCAAAATTCTTTCGTAAGCTTCATTGGAGCACTGACCTTTTTGCCATTTTTTTTACATACTACATGGTCTCTCTCAAAAAACATAGATTATGACAGAACCTCTTAGTCTTTGGGGATCCATTGTGATACAGTTTACCCCCCCCAAGGTCAATATCTATGGTAAGAGTAGATCATACCTCATTTCCTTTACATCTTTCAGTTCTTTCCTCAAAATGTATTTCCTTGTTCCATTGTAGCCACATCATCTGTTGCAGCTCTTGTTTGCATTTTGTCTCACAGCAACCTCATTTCCAAGAGCAGCTGTGATGTGCCAAGAAAAGTTAGTTTGTCAGCCTTTCTCTCTTGTTCCAGTACTCACCTCAAAAGCATTGTTACTTACACCCACAAGGGAGAGATAGACTTGTCTTCCTTTGATAAATCATACAGGAGCCAAGATGCCCGTTTTATCATCTGACGTTTTTAATTAAGTTTTAATCAGTGGTGTGATGTTTAACTTGCTTTATGTAAAGGAAGATACTTAAAGGAGCATTAATATAAATAATGTTGGTTTATATTCTAGAACTCTAGTACCTAATATTCTCAGATAAATATAAAAGTTTAAGGAGCTTTATCTAAGATAACAGTGATATCTTACTGTGCACAGCCTACTTTAGTATTAATGTCTAATAATATATTGCACAACAACAAGCAACAAAATATTGTTATATATTATTCCTATGTTGTAGATACATTTAAGTAGATACATGTAAATGAGACTATTAGCAAATGTATGCAAAGTAATTTGTTTTACATTTAAAAAATAACTCCACTTCGGTTGAGAAAAAAGCAATCCCATCTAGTTGATCACTATACATTGCAAGGATTATAACAAAATTTGTTGCAGATTCCTACCTATTTCTGCTCTGAAGAAAAAAGCTTTTTGCTTGTTTGTTTATGTGAACTTGAATGGGAGTGACTATTTTAATCAGCTGATGCACTTGCAGTGTTCTAATGAGGACAATTGCAATGTTTGCATCACTTTAGAAGTAATTAACCCTTTTTGGGAGTATCTCACCAAAAATAACATTTTTGTTGCTGACAAACTTCACAGACTTCTAGGAAAATCAATAAGCCAATCACACATGCTAGAAATGATATTTCTATGGGCGTTCTGTACAACCTGTAAACAAACAAGATATTTACCTCCAGCAGGGCTAGTTTAAAACACCTAGACAATCTAAAAAATATTAGCAAAAAATATGGGGATTTGGTCACACCATATTGCTATATGGTGCTAAGCCCACTTACTGCGACAAAGTACCCCATGATTAGTGGGTCCTACACTATCCATGGATTGGGAGATCCTGCTTCTCTGAACCATGAGAGCAAACACTCTTCTATATGGGAGAACTTTGAGGTCTCCACCCATGACACAAGTGGACACTAATGAGAGGCACTTAATGAAAGAGTGGGGTGCTCCGCACCCAAAGGGATTTGGTCAGAATCCATACAATAAACAAACAAGATATTTGGGAAGCACACCCTAAAAGATGCATTAAAGCTGGTGCAGCCATAAGACCATACAGCAGAGCAAAATATTACAGCGCACACATGCAAAAAAGACATTTACCTCCAGCAGGGCTAGTTTAAAACACCTAGACAATCTAAAAAATATTAGCAAAAAATATGGGGATTTGGTCACACCATATTGCTATATGGTGCTAAGCCCAATTACTGCGACAAAATACCCCATGATTAGTGGGTCCTACACTATCCATGGATTGGGAGATCCTGCTTCTCTGAACCATGAGAGCAAACACTCTTCTATATGGGAGAACTTTGAGGTCTCCACCCATGACACAAGTGGACACTAATGAGAGGCACTTAATGAAAGAGTGGGGTGCTCTGCACCCAAAGGGATTTGGTCAGAATCCATACAATAAACAAACAAGATATTTGGGGGGCACACCCTAAAAGATGCATTAAAGCTGGTGCAGCCATAAGACCATACAGCAGAGCAAAATATTACAGCGCACACATATATTTTGCTCTGCTGTATGGTCTTATGGCTGCACCAGCTTTAATGCATCCTTTAGGGTGTGCCCCCCAAATATCTTGTTTGTTTATTGTATGGATTCTGACCAAATCCAGGGCGCAGCTTATGGTTTTTTAATAAATATTTTCTACTTTCAATCCTATAAATACTTAAAGTATGGAATATATTTGTTTTTGGCTTATTGTTTGTTCTCATTATAGTGAATAAACCAGACATCTCATGACCCCAGAAACCGGAAGTGCTTTTCATTATTTGCACTTCCGGTGTGTAGACACTCCCAGTGGGGGTCATTTCTAGTTTATAGAGCGGTGAGATGAGGGTGGTCCATACCCCAGATGACGGCTCCTTAGCTGAAACATGTCGGGTGGACCCCTTACGATCGCCGCTATATGATATTTGACCTTTTTTTGTTCTTCCAAAATGTGAGTCTGTTTTTTATTATTTTAATAAATTAGTGGTTTTAAAAATGTTATTACGCTATGTGAGTTTTCTTTGCTCCTTGCATGGCATATGTATTACACGTTTGGCTTAAGCTGGATTATCCATGGGTGAGGAAGCCGTGCTGTTACCCCTTTCCCCACCATGTGTTGATGACATCTGACAAGACACATCTTTCAGAACCAGTGGTTACTAAGCCTTTTTGACCTGTCTGGCGTACGCCATTTCAGGTCAACTAGTTCCGGTAAGCCTCCTCTATTTCTGGTGTTGGCCCCGGCACTGATGTACAATTTATACACACTTGTGGTCTTCTTTCTACCTACCAGTCAGATCTGGTGCAATCATCCATCTGTGAATTTGGGAGTTTCTTTCCACCATCTGGCCACTCATCACCCCCATAGAACTCTGCTGATGTTCTCTTCACTATTTTTTCTACACAATATGGACAGTTATATTTTATGATTTTATTTTTCTTGATGTTTGGTTTATGGAACCAGCACTGGTTTCTAATCACTGGCACATCTGATCACCAAGTCTTATTATTGCTTATTTTTCTATGTGATTAACACGGTTTACCTATTTGTTATTATCCATATCATGGTCATACATGTTTTGGTAGCAATTACTATTTTTATACGCACATATGTATTGCGATATACACGTTTGTGGATGTGAAATATAGCGCTACACTTTTATTATTTTTATGCATTACTTACCTTGAGTCTATAGGTGTGTTGGCTGCTATTTTTCCCTTTTTTCCAATTTAAACGCAGCGCTGTACTTTATTTTTTATTTTTGTTTAATACCAGCACAATCACATGTGCATTTAGAAAAGGTTTTTAAAACAAACCAAAATGTTAGTTGTATAACAATTTTTGGGGTCACATTAGAAAAAGTAGAAATGTCCATTTAAGATAAAACAGGCATGTTTAAAACCAACAAGAAAGACACAAATCTTGAACTTACAAAGTTCACATTTGGTAGAACTTGAAGGCAATATCAGACATGAGTATTTACAAACTGTGTTTGATATTGGGTTCAGATGGGGTGAAGTCACCCCAGGAAAAGCCAAATTTTGAAGATGCACACAAATTTCCGATTGTCAACATGTACTACCTGCCATCACGGGGGATCAAGGGACGTGTTTTGGGAGTGCAACCCCTTCCTCACAGCTACTTTATTATTGAGGAAGGGGTTGCACCCCCAAAATGCGTCCATTGATCTCCCGTGATGGCAGATAGCACATGTTGACACACTGTGTGCATCTTCAAAATTTGGCTTTTCTCAAATTTGTCAAAAAATGTCAAAAATTTGTAGCACACAAAAAAAACAAAGGGATTTTGAGGGGTTTTAAACTCTCCCTAAAACATCAATGATGTTCTTCATTTTTTGATGTTTTCCAAGTCCCTATTATACCCCATGATCTCCCCGATCAGGATCTGTGCACTTTCCGAGGTGAAAGGATCTGGATCCACAACATCACGATCACCTAAAAAGATAGAAACCAAAAAACACCATGTATTATAAATATGTCGGCATCCATCTCTTACCTGAGCCTGTGGTCGCAGGCACTCACCTGTTGTGGTGCCAATTTCCTCCACGTCTTCCTCCTCCTGCTCTGCTTGTTCTGGGTGGATTTCCCCTTCTTCCAGAGGTGGGGAGTCTGGGGTCTCCTCAGATGAGGGGTGTCCGAGTCTTTTCTCCCCTATGTAAAAAAAAATAGGTCTACTTAGCACACATTTGATGGCAGAACTATAAATATGAAACATTGCTTGGAAGTGGGGTACAATTGTCTGTTTTGGCAGAGTTCCAAGATGTTGAATTTTTCTTGTCCTTTGTGAAGCTTCAATACTTACCTGTTTTGTACAAGCTTCACAGATGGAGACACCCCTATAGTATACACTGGAGCACCTGTGTGGGCCCCCTAATAAAAAGGGTGTTCTGGGGTCCCACACTAGTGCTCCAGTGTCCAGATGTGTAAACAGCTGCTGAGTGTCCTCTTCTTACACAGAATCTAGTTTGCATTTCATTCTAGTTACAAACCCATCTACACAACCAAATTAGTTTCACACAAGTAGGACCTAAAAAATGTGGACAAATGCATATGACCAAAACAATGGTGTTTTATAGGCCAAAAGAAAAATGTTTGATACGAACGAATAATGTGCCCATGAACATGAAAGTTAACATTTTAAACTGGATAACAGTTAAGAAAAGCACATGGAGCAGCACGAACGTAATAAACATAAAAAGAATAGGAACACAGCACAACTACTTACTTTTTTGCAGCAATCTCCGGATCCTTCTGTACTGCTCGTGCTCTCTTAATTTTAGGTCCGACCACCGCTTCCTGAGCTGATCTTTCGATCGACATATCCCAAAATTCCGGTGCAGACTTTTGACCACTTTCGCCATAATCTTGGCCTTTCGGACATTGGGGTTGGGGTAAGGTCCATACTTCCCATCATAGTCGGCCTTCTTTAGGATGTCGACCATCTCCAACATCTCCCCAAAGGACATATTTGATGCCTTAAATTGTCTCCTTCTGGATTGGGACGTTTCAGGCTTCGGGCTTTCCTCCTCCTCGTTGGTATAATTATCAGACACCTGCCCTGAATCCGCCATGTGCTCTTCCCCACTGCGATGAACGAGAAGGGGCGGGAAATAGACTAGAAAGAACGTCAGGGGCGGGCGGAGTTTCATGCATGCGCAGTGTCTATAAAGCATAGCACGCGTGCGTAGTACGTACGATCTGTGAGCGGAGGAAGGAGTAACGGAGGCGCCGATCGTGATTGCAAAGGTAAGATTTAACATTGGGCCTATACTGCTTCTAGATTGAGGCCTGTATTTGCACAAGTTTAGAAGACTTTAGGCTGACATTAGGGTTTGTCTTGTGGTTTGTCTTGCAGTGAAAATGGATATCTTGAAAGGTAAGGACTTTATGCCAATCTTCATTGATATGTTCAGGGAGCTGCCCTGTCTGTGGCAGATAAACCACCCTGAATATAAGAACCAAACAAAGAGGAAGGCAGCGCTGGATAATTTGTTGGAATTTGTGAAAACGGTGATCCCCACGCCAGACATCACCTTTTTGAAGATCCTAATTGGTGGCACAAGAAGGTCCAGGATTCCCAGAGATCAGGAGCTGCAGATGACATTTATGTCCCCAGGCTGTGGTACTATGACAGACTGCATTTTCTGGCAGGTCAGACTGAACCCAGGCCAGCACTATCCAATCTTCCTTCCACGCTTCCTTCCCCCCCAGCTGAGGCTTCTGAAGCCCAACCTGGGCCTTCCAGGCAGCAACATGTGGAGGAGCCCAGCTTGAGCCAGGTAGAGCATTCCTCTAAATCTTCATGGTTGTCCAATCAATGATGTTAACTAGATGTTAAGTTGGAGTACTAATTTATGATTGTGATTGATGATGCAAAAAGTAAAACCATGTCCCTTTTTCATACACAGGGGAGTCTCAGCCAGGAGGTGGCCGGGTCAAGCAGGCTGCCTGATACCCAGGTCCCTCCCCTACACCTTCAAATACAAAGTGGCAGGAAGAGGAGTAACCTGGAGGAGGCTGCCATAGGCCTCTTTTGGAAGGCTACAGAGGCCCTGAGAAGCCACCACAGTGTGGAGGAGGACTTTGCTGGCATAACTGCCTGCAAAATGATGCAGATGGAGGAGGGCCAACGACTCTTGTGTGAGTCTTTAATTTTGGAAGCTCTCAATAAGGGGTTAAGGGGCCAAATAACATGTGCTAACCACATTTGTAACCTCACACATAGCCCTCCTCGTCCTCCTCCTCCAGGTCCTACTACTCCTCCTCCTCCTCCAGGTCCTACTCCTCCTCCTGCCACATCTCCAACACCAGAGCCACAACTGGGAAGGAAGCGTGGAAAGAAGACCAGAGAGTGATGACCCTGGGTTCAGTCTGGTCTAGCAAAAGATGCAGCCTCTTGTAGTACCACAGCCTGGGGACATAGATGTCATCTGCTGCTTTCATGATCTCTGGGACTTCTGGACCAGACTGCACTCCCTTAGATATGGACTCCTCAGGCCACCAATTTTGCAGTAAAAGAATTAATGTCTGCCCTGGGGGTCCAAGGCTTCACCAATTTATGATGTTTCTCCAGCGTTGCCTCCCTCTTTGTTTGGTTCTGAGCCCTTAATAAAGGAATTTTTGTTTCAATTATACTCGCCTATGTGTGTTTTCCTTCAAAAAGGACAGTTTGTGAGGATTCAGGTACATTTCTAAAGTACAATGTGAAATTACCAAGGGACACCAATACCAAACAATCTCTTTGAGATTAAATAATACAAGATATCAATGGTGTTGTGGTAACTTGACACACAAAACACACACCAAAATATTATGGAGTAAAACTAAAAATAAAATCAAACAAAGATCAGCCTTGAAAAAAATACAAACCCCAAAAAAAAAAAAAAAACAGCCTTGGAAAAAAATAAAATAAAATAAAACAACAAAAAAGAAATTTGGTCAGATGTGACAAATCAAAATATATTGAGGGCATCACAATAAATAATAAAGAAAGAAGTTTGTGAGAAGTCTGTGTGGATATGAGCAGCAAAACTACTTCATTCTTCTCACATTATAAAGAAGAAGAGAGTGCGCTGTATTAAACCATTTTTTACATTGCAGCGTGACGAAAGTGCTCTATTCATTCCGAACGCTAATTTTACCAGACCGAGCTGTTCCGTCTCGGAATTTCTTCTGAGCATGATGCGTGCCACTTTGTGCGTCGGAATTGTCCACACACGGTCGGAATTGACGCGATCAAATTTTGTTGTCGGAAAATTTTATAGCCTGCTCTCAAACTTTGTGTGTCGGAAAATCCGATGGAAAATGTCCGATGGAGGCCACACACGGTCGGAATTTCCGACAACACGCTCCAATTGCACATTTTCCCTCGGAAAATCCGACCATGTGTACGGGGCATTAGTCTGTAATTGCTGCATTTCTTGTTTTTGCCGCTAGGTAGCCGGGCACTTGGTGGCATTAGATAAGACAAGGGCACTGCAGAGTCAGATTATGGGTATATAGGGTGTCTCAGCCAATGGACACGGGTTTTCTTAAATCCCCTGGCCTGCTGGGAGATGCTATATATTTGGGTGGAGTCAGGTGAGCAGGGTTCTGTGCCACCTGGACGGCTGTCTGGGTGGATGTGTGTTGTACTGCCCGGGCTGCTAGGCGGAAGTTTGGGCCTATCCCGGGCACATCTGGCTGCTAGGCTGTCTGAGGGCTTATCCAGAAGCAAGAGAGCAGAGCAGGGTTGGGATTGCGGCTTGCAGTCCAACCAGAAGTGACAGTTCTGCTAGCCGGAGAACCTGTCGTGGTCGGAGGTAGAGGGGAAGCTGTCGCCACTAAGGGACCATCCACCTTATTACCAGGGAACACAGTGAGTAGTTGCAGAAAGTACTGGAGCAGAATTCTCAGCAACCGGGGCGGTGAAGAATTAGGAAACTTCAGCAGGTTACAAGCCAGGGACACAGACAGCGGAGGTGACGCTTGCAGAGCAGACTTGTGTGTAAAGCCAGGGACCAAGCAGGCCAGTGGGGTGAAGCTTGAGAAGTATCTGGAGTGCCAAGCTAAGGACCCAGCAGAAAAGCGGGGCGACGCTTGCGGAAGATACTACAGTGAAGACTGGAGGAGCTCAAGGGATTCAGTGGCAGTGAATCATCTAGTCTAGTGAGACAGAGACTGGGAGTTCAGTGGGTTAAAGAACTACAAGAAGTGATGGTAGTGGAAGTGACGGAACTGTTACACTTTGTGTTAGAAACTGTTAAAGACTGTTGCCATAGGAGACAGAATTCCTACACATGATGATGTGGAGTCTTGCTGGATGCCTTTCCCTGTATGGCTGTTCTCCTGTAGAAGTCTTGGAGTCTGCCAATTAACATTGCAACTGCCTAAGGGTGCTCTGGCCCTAACCCTCTCTCCCAAAGTTCTGTTCATGAGAAATATAATCACTTTGCATTCAAGAAATGTCTGGCGCCCAATGAATCTAACTTGCATTACACCCACGATGCCTCACAACCCAACATATACAGAAGGATGTCAGCTCTCTCTGGCCCTGGAGGTTCTCATTAGACTGAACGAGGCCTGGGACCTTGCTACACTTACATAGAAGTAACACTGTTGAAGCATGGATAGTAACCCGGCTGTCTACGATACGAATGCCCGTTACTTCAGAAAGTTGAACAGCGTAGTGACGTCCAATGTAAACAAAGTTAAAGAGGATAAAGGTGGGAACAGACTGCTGAGTACTGTGACCTTCCCTCCCCAGACATAGAATGGCCAGTGGCAGGTAAATAAATAGACCTCCCAGTAATAGTATTACTAGGCTGCAGCTAGGGGGTCTTTTAATGATTTATGCCCTGTACACACGGTCAGATTTTCCGATGGAAAATGTGCGATCAGAACTTGTTGTCGGAAATTCCGACCGTGTGTGGGCTCCATCGGACTTTTTCCATCGGATATTCTAACACACAAAGTTTGAGAGCAGGATATAAAATTTTCCGACAACAAAATCCGATCGTGTCAATTCCGATGCACAAAGTGCCACGCATGCTCAGAATAAATTCCGAGACGGAACTGCTCAGTCTGGTAAAATTAGCGCTCGCAATGGATCTAGCACTTTCGTCACGGTGCAATGTTTGAAATTGTTTAATGCAGCGCACTCTCTTCTTCTTTATAATGCAAGAAGAATGAAGTTGTTTTGCTGCTCATATTCACACAGACTTCTCACAAACTTCTTTCTTTATTATTTATCGTGATTTTATCAATATATTTTGATTTGTCACATCTGACTAAAAAATTATCATTTTTTTTTTATTTTTTTCAAGCCTGATTTTTTTTTTTTGTTTGTTTGTATTTTTTTCAAGCCTGATCTTTTTTATTTATTGTTTTTTTTTTACTCCAGAATATTTTTGGGTGTGTTTTGTGTGTCAATTTACCACAACACCATTATTATCTTGTATTATTTTATCTCAAGGAGATTGTTTGGTGTCTCTTGTTAATTTCACATTGTATTTTTGAAATGTACCTGTCTCCTCACAAACTGTCATTTTGAAGGAAAACACACATAGGCAAGTATAGTTGAAACAAAAATTCCTTTATTAAGAGGTCATAACCAAACAAAGAGGAAGGCAACGCTGGAGAAACAGCATAAATTGGCGAAGCCTTTGGCCCCCAGGGCACACATCAATTATTTTACTGAAAAATTGGTGGCCTGAGGAGTCCATGTATAAGGGAGTTCATTCTGGTCTAGAAGTGCAAGAGAATCATGAAAGCAGCAGATGACATGTATGTCCCCAGGCTGTGGTCATACAAGAGCCTGCATCTTTTTCCAGACCAGACTGAACCCAGGGCCATCACTCTCTGGTCTTCCTTACACGCTTCCTTCCCAGCTGTGGCTCTGGTGTTGGAGGTGTGGCAGGCGTTTTGGGGGTGCAACCCCTTCCTCAATAATAAAGTAGCTGAGAGGAAGGGGTTGCACCCCCAAAACATGTCTCTTGATCCCACGTGATGGCAGATAGCACATGTTGACATTCGGCAATTTGTGTACACCTTCAAAATTTGGCTTTTCCAGGGGTGACTTCACCCCATCTGAACGAAATATCAAACACAGTTTATAAATACTCATGTCTGATATTGCCTTCAATTTCTAACAAAGTTGAATTTTGTAAGTTCCAGATTGGTGTATTTCTTGTTGGTTTTTAAACATGCCTGTTTTACCTTAAATGGACATTTCTACTTTTATTAATGTGTCCCAAAAAATTGTTATACAACAAACATGTTGGATTGTTTTAAAAACCTTTAATAAATGCACATGTGATTGTGCTTGTTTTAAAAAGATTGATAATCAAGAATGTGTGGATTCTTCTTTCAATGCTCCAAAAAAATTTTTTGTTAAAATTGTTGGTTTCTGTGACAATGGGGGTTATTTCCTAAGGGCAAATCCACTTTGCACTACAAGCGCAGTTTCAGTGCAGTCTCAAGTGCACTTGTAGTGCAAAGTGTCTTTGCCTTTAGTAAATAACACCCAACAATGTTTTCTAATGTTACACAATCACGCCATTTTAAGGACTCCCCAATTTTATGTCAGCTAAAAGAAAGACAAGCAGTATATGTCAGCAAATATTTTAGTAGTTAAAATTAGCTTTTTATTTCAAAAATGTCTCAGACATTGTCTGGCATATCGATGGCCCCTCTACCCGCAAAATATTCCATGTATCTTATACGGACCTCGCGGGCAAGCCAGGGCGTCCAGCTTCAAGCGCCGTCAGGGTTGGTTCATTTACATGAATTCCGGAATTAGGCCCAACTGAGCCAGCATAGTTCACAGAATTTCTCCTTAAAAAGATGTGGAGAACACAGCAAGCCAGGATAATATGATTGAGTTTATACTCTGCCATATGTATGGGTGTAAGAAATAGGCGGAACCGGCTGGCCATTATTCCAAACATGTTCTCCACCACTCTTCTGGCTCTGGCCAGCCGGTAATTAAAAACCCTCTGGTCGGGGGTGAGGGTCCTCATAGGGAATGGCCGCATAAGATGGTCCCCAGCGCAAATGCTTAATCCACAACTAAGATGAATGGGAGTCCTTCCGCATTGTCTTCTGGAGGTGGCAAGTCCAAGCTGCCATTCTGGAGATGTCTGTAGAACTCCGTCTGGGCGATGACTCCACCATCTGACATCCGGCCATTCTTCCCCATGTCCACATACAGGAACTCGTAAGTAGCCGACACCACCGCCAACATCACAATACTATTGAACCCCTTGTAGTTGTAATAGTATGACCCCGAGTTGGGTGGTGGGATGATGTGGACGTGTTTCCCATCAATTGCCCTTCCGCAGTTAGGAAAGTCCCACCGCTGGGCAAAGTAGGAGGCCACAGTCTGCCATTCCTGTGGGTTGGAAGGAAACTGTGGAGTCAAACAAGAAAATAAAATGAATCATTTTGCACATAAACATGGAAAGCAGATTAGACACAAACATTCTTGGCCAACATCAGTATAACAATTATTTTAGGGACTATTTAAAGACAAAGGTATAAGGTATCAGATTCCTCCCCCCCTCTCATGGGCCATTTTGTGAATTTTGCGGGGGGGAGATGTTTTGGACAGGTCACCCTCTACACTTCATTGAGAGATGAATGCCTAAATAATGTGGAGGGCCAGCCCCTCCTTACTTTACACTATCGGCAGCCCACTGGACAGGTAAGAAGTGTCATAATACAAAGATATAAATACACACTGTACACATTTGAGCACATTTTTACATTCTGCTATTACCTATCAAGATACTAATAGGATACAAAAACTTTAAAGAGTACCATTTGAAAGTATTCAGGCAGGCCCTTGCACTACATGCTTTGGGGAATTCATCCATAAATCTGACCACAAAAGAGATGGGTATAGTGTGTATGGGTTTGGCAAAGTCAGCAGATAGAGGATTGGTATCATCTGAGTTAGCAGTTGGGGGGAGGGAGGGTTCAAAAAGATTTTGTGAACCCAAAAAAAAGCCTCTGGCACTCTGCCAGAATTTCAAGCCCACATCACAATTTTAGACATTTTAGGGGGTATTTAGGGAAAAGCACTACTATGGAGCTGACAAAATACATTGTTAAGTGACTAGATGAGGTGAATATAGGCCCAGGAGAGCATGCTGGGGAGGTAAGTGAAGGCAAATATGTATGAAGGACAAAAATAAAAATTACATAAAAATCCAGCATGCATGAGGACAAAGTGGACATTCACAGCATATTACAATCGTGGTAATTAGGGAATGAGGAAAGAAATACAATATATTATTAAACATTAAATACAATAAAATGTAATGTTAAAGGATAAAAATCTTACCTTAATATAGTCCTTCTGCAGGACCTGGATGATGGCAGAACAGGTCTCCGGGATAATGATCCCTAGAGCCTGGGGGGAGATGACTGTCGAGAACTTAAGGTCCTCTAGTCTTCTCCCCGTCGCCAAGTACCGCAGGGTGGCAACTAGCCTCTGCTCCGGAGTGATGGCTTGCCTCATGCAGGTATCCTGCCTGCTGACTTAGGGGGTCAGCAAAGCCAACAAACGGTGAAATACGGGGTCCGTCATCCGGAGAAAGTTCCTGAAATCGTCAGGATTATTCTCACGTATCTCACGGAGCAAAGGCATGTGACAGAATTGGTCACGCTGGAGCAACCAATTCTTGGTCCATTAACCCCCCCCCCCACACTGTTCATGGACTGGGCTGGTGTCAAGGTAAGGACCCAAACACCAAGCCCCCGCACAGCACGAACTAGGAGTACGTATACGCAACATGGCTAGAAAACGGTCGGCTGCTCAGAACGCAGTAACAGAACGCACTGAAGAACAGCAAGGCCTGTGAAGAGCGACCTGAAAAACAGTAACAAACGAACAAGAACACAATGACAGAGTCAAGGGGAACTTGCTGCACGCACTGAAGACCAGATACAAACCCACAAGCACAAACTGAACAGCAGAAAACGATCTGAAAACCACAAGTCTGAAAAAGTGCGAATCGTCTCTCACTAAACTTTTACTAACACAAGATTAGCAAAAGGAGCCCAAAGGGTGCCGCGCTTTGTTTTGAACTGCCCTTTTATAGTCTCATAGTATGTGGTGTACGTGACCACGTTCCTGGCGATCGGAAATTCCGACAACTTTGTGCGACCGCGTGTATGCAAAACAAGTTTGAGCCAACATCCGTCTGAAAAAATCCATGGATTTTGTTGTTGGAATGTCCGATCAATGTCCGATCACCTGTACGGGGCATTAGAGTGTGACAGAAGAAAATCGATACCATCAAGCTCACATTAAAACTGATCTTTATGGTTTATTGAACTTTAAATAGTTTGGACCTAGCTGGTTCAAACAAACTATTTACTTTATTAATTGATGCCACAGCGGTGTGCACTGTATAAACTGTGTGTAGCATAAGCATACACCTATGTGTTCCAACAATATGATGGGAACTTTCCATCCCATCACATTGTTGGGATGGACGCTCCTGGAACAAAATCTAATTGGGCTGAGCACGGTTTGGCCATTCACAGGAAGCTTTGAGATGTCATCTGCTTTTCTACCTTAGCAAATCAGAGGAAGCTTTATATTCATTCACAAACTAAAAAGCTTCTTGTGAATGACTGAGCAGCGTTCAGCCTGATTTAATTTTGTTCCAGGAGTGGGATATGAAGTTCCCATTCCTCTGCCAGAACACGGCATTGTATACTGTATGTACAGTGGGGACGGAAAGTATTCAGACCCCCTTAAATTTTTCACTCTTTGTTATATTGCAGCCATTTGCTAAAATCATTTAAGTTCATTTTTTTCCTCATTAATGTACACACAGCACCCCATATTGACAGAAAAACACAGAATTGTTGACATTTTTGCAGATTTATTAAAAAAGAAAAACTGAAATATCACATGGTCCTAAGTATTCAGACCCTTTGCTGTGACACTCATATATTTAACTCGGGTGCTGCCCATTTCTTCTGATCATCCTTGAGATGGTTTTACACCTTCATTTGAGTCCAGCTGTGTTTGAGTATACTGATTGGACTTGATTATTAAAGCCACACACCTGTCTATATAAGACCTTACAGCTCACAGTGCATATCGGAGCAAATGAGAATCGTGAGGTCAAAGGAACTGCCTGAAGAGCTCAGAGACAGAATTGTGGCAAGGTACAGATCTGGCCAAGGTTACAAAAAAATTCTGCTGCACTTAAGGTTCCTAAGAGCACAATGGCCTCCATAATCCTTAAATAGAAGACGTTTGGGACGACCATGACCCTTCCTAGAGCTAGCCGTCCAGCCAAACTGAGCTATCGGGGGAGAAGAGCCTTGGTGAGAGGTAAAGAAGAACCCAAAGATCACTGTGGCTGAGCTCCAGAGATGCAGTCGGGAGATGGGAGAAAGTTGTAGAAAGTCAACCATCACTGCAGCCCTCCACCAGTCGGGGCTTTATGGCAGAGTGGCCGACGGAAGCCTCTCCTCAGTGCAAGACACTTGAAAGCCCGCATGGAGTTTGCTAAAAAACACCTGAAGGACTCCAAGATGGTGAAAAATAAGATTCTCTGGTCTGATGAGACCAAGATAGAACTTTTTGGCCTTAATTATAAGCGGTATGTGTGGAGAAAAACAGGCACTGCTCTTCACCTGTCCAATACAGTCCCAACAGTGAAGCATGGTGGTGGCAAAATCAAGCTGTGGGGGTGTTTTTCAGCTGCAGGGACAGGACGACTGGTTACAATCGAGGGAAAGATGAAAGTACAGGGATATCCTGGATGAAAACCTTCTCCAGAGTGCTCAGGACCTCAGACTGGGCTGAAGGTCTACCTTCCAACAAAACAATGACCCTAAGCACACAGCTAAAATAATGAAGGAGTGGCTTCACAACAACTCTGTGACTGTCCTTGAATGGCCCAGCCAGAGCCCTGACTTAAACCCAATTGAGCATCTCTGGAGAGACCTTAAAATGGCTGTCCACCAATGTTTACCATCCAACCTGACAGAACTGGAGAGGATCTGCAAGGAGGAATGGCAGAGGATCCCCAAATCCAGGTGTGAAAAACTTGTTGCATCTTTCCCAACAAGACTCATGGCTATATTAGATCAAAAGGGTGCTTCTAATAAATGCTGAGCAAAGGGTCTGAATACTTAGGACCATGTGATATTTCAATTTTTCTTTTTTAATAAATCTGCAAAAATGTCAACAATTCAGTGTTTTTCTGTCAATATGGGGTGCTGTGTGTACATAAATGAGGAAAAAAAATGAACTTAAATGATTTTAGCAAATGGCTGCAATATAACAAAGAGTGAACAATTTAAGGGGGTCTGAATACTTTCCATCCCTACTGTAGCTGATGCAGCATACAGTTTATTCAGCCCAAAGAGCCACTTCATCTGCTAGTTAAGTCCATTTGGACAAACTATTTACATTTCGTAAACCTGGAGTTCAGCTTTTTGGATGTACTACATATGCCTGTAGTTTAACACCTAGCAATCACGTCAAAATAAATAAAAGAAAAGCATTTTAAAAAATAAAATTATAATAAAATGTATTCAAATTTTTCTTTACAAATTACGTTGGCACAAACGCACACGCCCAGGGCGTGCCATGTATGTAAACCGCATTCGCATTACACATGTGACGTATCGCCCCGAATGTTAGAGTGAGAACAATATTTCAAGCACAAAACTAGAGAGCCTGTGGTGTACAATAAATCCCACATGATGTCAAAATATTTTATTTTTTTTTTAACTTCACATTATGAGTCTGCCTTATAGTCCACGAGGGGTTTGTTATGCACCACATGCACTCTACTTTTGTATGATTTCTGTTGTGGATCTTGGCAGACTATTTCTATTACAGACCATCTCTCTTAATTCTCATTTCTATTCAAGCACAAGAGCACCTGGTTAACTTTAAACTGATGAGCTGTAAAGTGTCATCTATTGAGATTTTTGGGTATCGTCTTTTTTAATTTTATTTATTTATTTATTTATTTTTTGCAATATCCTAGGTGCATGCAATTTTAAGATTTGTCATGTTTGGTATCTCGACGCAACCTTGTCTTTTATATTTTACCAAATATCATGTGACATAAAAATTTGCAACTATCATCTTTTTATTCTACAGGGCCTCTGCCTTTATAAGATATATAATATTCTAGGGGTTTAATTGTATTACCAAAAATTAAGATTTTTACATGTGTGCAAATGTAGTACCCTGTTGTTTAGTCAGGGATGATCCTCACAAATTTACTTGCCAGAAGTAGTCACCCTGGTCAATTGTTAGAGATCCATTGATTTCTCCCTAAGCTTGGCCTGGTTGTGCTTTTCTCTTTTACCACTAGGTGGCTGGGCACTTAGTGGTACTAGATATGAGAGACAACTTAAGGTCAGGTTATGGGTATATGTGGTATCTCAGCCAATGGGCCGGGGTTTTCTTGAATCCATTGGCCTGCTAGGAGAGCCTATATATTCAGGTGGAGTCAAGTGATCTATGTTCTGTGCCACCCGGACGGCTGTCTGGGTGGACGTGTGACATGTGCCCTGGGCTGCTAGGCCAGAGATTGGGCCTATCCCGGGGTCATCTGGCTGCCAGACTGTGTGAGGGCCTATCCAGAAGTAAGAGAGCAGCGCGGGGTTGGGATTGTGGGTATATCGGGTATCTCAGCCAATGGGCAGGGGTTTTCTTGAATTCATTGGCCTGCTGGGAGAGCCTATATATTCGGGTGGAGTCAGGTGATCTATGTTCTGTGCCACCCAGACGGTTGTCTGGGTGGACGTGTGACGTGTGACCCGGGCTGCTAGGCCATAGATTGGACCTATCCCAGGGGCATCTGGCTGCCAGACTGTGTGACGGCCTATCCAGAAGTAAGACAGCAGCGCAGGGTTGGGATTGCGGCTTGCAGTCAAACCAGAAGTGATGGTTCTGCTGGCCAGAGAACCTGTCAGTGGTCAGAGGTAGAAGGGAAGCTGTCGTCACAAAGGGACCAATCACCTTATTACCAGCGACCACAGTGAGTAACTGAAGCAAGTACCGGAGCAGCATTCTCACAGAACGGGCGGAGGTGATGCTTGAGAGCAGCCTTGTGTGTCAAGCCAGGGACCAAGCCGTTCAGCAGGGGTGAAGTTTGAGAAGTATCTGGAGTGCCAAACTAGGGACCCAGCAGGAAAGCGTGGGTGACGCCACCCAAAGATTGGAGGAGCTCAAGGGATTCAGAGTCAGTAAATCAGTGGGTCTAGTGAGAGACCAGGAGCTCAGTGTTGAAGAACTACAAGAGGCAGTTGTAGTAAAGCTGAAGAAACTGTTACATTGAGTTAAGAACTGTTAAAGACTGTTGCCATAGGAGACAGCATTCCTGCATGTGCAGATGTGATGCCTTGCTGGGGCCTTTCCCTGCATGGCTGTCCTCCTATTGAAGTCGCGGAGTCTGCTAATTGAATCTACAACTACTTAAGGGTGTCCTGGTCCTAACCCTCTTTCCCCAAAAAATATAAGAAAAACTGTTAAGAGAAAAAAAACCTCTTTTACATCCAAGGAGTGTCTGGTGCCCAATAGCTTTGTCCACCTTGCACCCACTATGCCTCACAACCCACCACATACAGAAGGATGTCAGCTATCTTTGGCCTGGTTAAAAAAGTTAAAAATAGATTGAACAAGGCCAGAGACCTTGCTGCACAAAAATGAAAATGATTCTTCCAAAGCCAAACTGGTTAAACTCAAAAAGCAAATGTCCTGCACTCTCCTTACCTAATACACATATTGCACCTGTACCCTTTTTTACCTTGTATTCAGACCACAGACAATCCTGTAACCCCAGTACACTATAATTTTCCACCTAAATTTTCAATAATTTTTAAAGGCTACGTTCACCTTAAAAAAAAAAAAAAAAAAAAAATATATATATATATATATATATATATATATATATATATATATGCACTAGGCTTGAGCAATTTGTTTTGCAACGAATCAAAATTCAGCCGAATTTTGCATCTTTCGGACATTCAGATGCATCCGAATGTCCGAATAAAAACATAACGAATTTCAACTAATACAAAATAACTTATAGCGGACATAAGGAATGAATTCGACATGATTCGGTAATTCGTTAAAGATCTAATGAAACAAAAGGTCAACTCAAAGTAAATCTTACAGTGAAAATAGCTCCACTGACTAAGTGTAATAGTTTTTTTTTTAACTATCATAAAAACAAAGATAATATGCACTCACAGTGTATGATCCAGCATGTAATACATTTCCACTAGATGGCAGCATCTCCCCAGTCCAGGGACTTCCTCATGCAGGCAGCCTCTTGTCAGGAACCTGAAGAGCCACTGTGGACCACACAGAGATCATCAGGGTGGAAGCAGGGCACCAGAAGGTAAAACTAAAATCCCTGCATCTATAGACACCCACAAACTAACACTAACTTATCTAGCCCTGCAAAGAAAAAATGAGTATACATACCTTTTCTGAAGTCAATCCGACCCAATCCCCAGCGGCGGAAGCTCTGCAAAGGACACGGCCAACAACGGCTGTGAAATGAATGGGATGTGGCGTCACGCATAGAGTTACACAGCGAAGCCGCGGCTGACAGCTCAGCGTGGGATCAGGTCGGATCAGTTTCAGAAAAGGTATGTATACAAATTTTTTCTTTACAGGGCTAGATAGGTTAGTGTTAGATCGTGGGTGTCTATAGATGCAGGGATTTTAGTTTTAGCATGGACTTCCACTTTAATAAAAGGAATAAAAAGAAAACAACTGGCCGGGATGGCGTTATAAAAAAAAGTGAGCATTTCAGACATGAAAAATATGATTTTGGATCAAACTCTGGCAATGTCTGTTGCTGATTCATCAACTGATTCTGATGATAGAGATTTGGATATTTAGAGATATCAGACCAGGACAGCCACAGCGTTTAAACGAGCAGCCAGAGAGTGTCGATAAGAAAAAAAAAAACAGATGAAAAAACATATAAGAAAACCTGACGAGAAGACAAGAAGAAAAGAAGATATGGGTGGCAGGGACTGTTACCTCTTGAGAAGACCCCAACAAAAGCATTAAACAATGTTTTAAACCTGTATCAGAGGGCACTGACAGAGGTTGATCTCTCTTTGCTCTCTATCTCTAATGAGAAACTTTTCTTTCAGACCATTTCAACTTGTTTGACACTATTTTGGATCTGAATAAGTTTGCACGTTCCCTTACTTTACGTAAACACTATTTTGGTGATGTTAAAGATAAGTAAAAATAGGATAAACATGTCTCACAAGTTGATCTTGAGTTCCATTTTAGGGATCAGTGCAATTTATGTGATTTGATTGATCCGGCCCATGATTCTCGAGTGGGAGGATCAGGGATCTATGGTTTCGGTTTCATTTAAATTTTAGCCTGTCCAATCTAGAGGTAAGGAGATGGATCGTTTACAGAAAGCACAGGAATAGGAACTTACTAGACTGGCTTCGCGTGTGGTGTCTGGAGGATGTGTTCTGAACAACATCCTGAGTACTGTGGAAAAATGTTTACTTGAGCAGTTAACCACTTGAGCCCCGGACCATTATGCTTATGGTATTTGATCACCTCTGCAGTTTTTAATTTTTGCCCTATAAACGGAAAAAGACCGAAAATTTTGAAAAAAAATGATATTTTCTACTTTTTGTTATAAAAAAATCCAATAAACTCAATTTTAGTCATACATTTAGGCCAAAATGTATTCGGCCACATGTCTTTGGTAAAAAAAAATGTCAATAAGCGTATATTTATTGGTTTGCGCAAAAGTTATAGCGTCTACAAACTAGGGTACATTTTCTGGAATTTACACAGCTTTTAGTTTATAACTGCCTATGTCATTTCTTGAAGTGCTAAAATGGCAGGGCAGTACAAAACCCCCCCAAATGACCCCATTTTGGAAAGTAGACACCCCAAGGAAATTGCTGAGAGGCATGTTGAACCCATTGAATATTTATTTTTTTTGTCCCAAGTGATTGAATAATGACAAAAAAAAATATTTACAAAAAGTTGTCACTAAATGATATATTGCTCACACAGGCCATGGGCCTATGTGGAATTGCACCCCAAAATACATTCTGCTGCTTCTCCTGAGTATGGGGATACCACATGTGTGGGACTTTTTGGGAGCCAACCGCGTACGGGGCCCCGAAAACCAAGCACCGCCTTCAGGATTTCTAAGGGTGTAAATTTTTGATTTCACTCTTCACTGCCTATCACAGTTTCAGAGGCCATGGAATGCCCAGGTGGCACAAAACCCCCCCAAATGACCCCATTTTGGAAAGTAGACACCCCAAGCTATTTGCTGAGAGGCATATTGAGTCCATGGAATATTTTATATTTTGACACAAGTTGCGGGAAAGTGACACATTTTTTTTTTTTGCACAAAGTTGTCACTAAATGATATATTGCTCACACAGGCCATGGGCATATGTGGAATTGCACCCCAAAATACATTTAGCTGCTTCTCCTGAGTATGGGGATACCACATGTGTGGGACTTTTTGGGAGCCTAGCCACGTACGGGGCCCCAAAAACCAATCACCGCCTTCAGGATTTCTAAGGGTGTAAATTTTTGATTTCACTCTTCACTGCCTATCACAGTTTCGGAGGCCATGGAATGCCCAGGTGGCACAACCCCCCCCCAAATGACCCCATTTTGGAAAGTAGACACCCCAAGCTATTTGCTGAGAGGCATGGTGAGTATTTTGCAGCTCTCATTTGTTTTTGAAAATGAAGAAAGACAAGAAAAAACATTATTTTTTTCTTTTTTCAATTTTCAAACCTTTGTGACAAAAAGTGAGGTCTGCAAAATACTCACTATACCTCTCAGCAAATAGCTTTGGGTGTCTACTTTCCAAAATGGGGTCATGGGGGGGGGTTTGTGCCACCTGGGCATTCCATGGCCTCCGAAACTGTGATAGGCAGTGAAGAGTGAAATCAAAAATTCACGCCCTTAGAAAGCCTGAAGGCGGTGCTTGGTTTTCGGGGTCCCGTGCGCGGCTAGGCTCCCAAAAAGTCTCACGCATGTGGTATCCCCGTACTCAGGAGAAGCAGCAGAATGTATTTTGGGGTGTAATTTCACATATTCCCATGGCATGTTTGAGCAATATATCATTTAGTGACAACTTTGTGCAAAAAAAAAAAAATTTGTCTCTTTCCCGCAACTTGTGTCGCAATATAAAATATTCCATGGACTCGACATGCCTCTCAGCAAATAGCTTGGGGTGTCTACTTTCCAAAATGGGGTCATTTGGGGGGGTTTTGAACTGTCCTGGCATTTTATGCACAACATTTAGAAGCTTATGTCACACATCACCCACTCTTCTAACCACTTGAAGACAAAGCCCTTTCTGACACTTTTTGTTTACATGAAAAAGTTATTTTTTTTGCAAGAAAATTACTTTGAACCCCCAAACATTATATATTTTTTTAAAGCAAATGTCCTACAGATTAAAATGGTGGGTTTTTCTTTTTTTTTCACACAGTATTTGCGCAGAAATTTTTCAAATGCATTTTTTGGGGAAAAAACACACTTTTTTTAAATTTTAATGCACTAAAACACACTATATTGCCCAAATGTTTGATGAAATAAAAAAGATGATCTTAGGCCGAGTACATGGATACCAAACATGACATGCTTTACAATTGCGCACAAACGTGCAGTGGCAACAAAATAAATACATTTTTAAAAGCCTTTACAGGTTACCACTTTAGATTTACAGAGGAGGTCTACTGCAAAAATTACTGCCCTCGATCCGACCTTCGTGGTGATACCTCACATGCATGGTGCAATTGCTGTTTACGTTTGACGACAGACCGCCGCTTGCGTTCGCCTTAGCGCGAGAGCAGGGGGCGACAGGGGTGCTTTTTTTTTTTTTTTTTTTTTTTTCTTTATTATTTTTTTGCTTTTTTATCTTATTTTTAAACTGTTCCTTTCTTCTTTTTTTTTTTTAATCATTTTTATTGTTATCTCGGGGAATGTAAATATCCCCTATGATAGCAATAGGTAGTGACAGGTACTCTTTTTTGAAAAAATTGGGGTCTATTAGACCCTAGATCTCTCCTCTGCCCTAAAAGCATCTGACCACACCAAGATCGGTGTGATAAAATGCTTCCCCAATTTCCCAATGGCGCTATTTACATCCAGCGAAATCTAAGTCATAAAATGCTCGTAGCTTCCGGTTTCTTAGGCCATAGAGATGTTTGGAGCCACTCTGGTCTCTGATCAGCTCTATGGTCAGCTGGCTGAATCACCGGCTGCATTCTCAGGTTCCCTGTTGAGACAGGAGAGCCAGAGAAAAACACGGAAGACGGTGGGGGGGGGGCATTCCCCCCCTTTTACATTAAAGCCGACCGCTGGCTGAAAAGAATGATACCAAGATGATACCTAAACCTGCAGGCATCATTCTGGTATAACCACTCAAAGTCGTGAATGGCGTAACTGAAGACAAAAAAATGGTTAACAATAAAGCACAGTAAACGGTAAAGTATAAAAAATTGCATACCTGAAAAACAAACGTGATAAAACATAATAACAATAAAACATTGCAGAATAGAATGGAAATAGAATACAGTAAAAAAGAGCAGAACAATAGAGAGAGAGAATAGAGAGAGAGAGAACAATAAAACGACAACTATTTTTTATTTTTTTTTATATATTTTTTATTTATTTTTTTTACACTTTTTTTGTAACTAACTTTTGTAACTGTAACCGGTTCCAGGTTCGGGTCTCTCAAAATGCGATGGCATCTTGGGAGACCCTGTGAAAGTGTGCCTAGTCTGTGCAGTGCTGTACCCTACGCTAATACTCAACTAGTGAATGGTAGCGTTCAAAACATTCACCAATGCAAAGACCAGGATTGTCAGGACAGGAGGGACAATAATAGCGGGTGTCACGCCTATATCCGCGCTTGCTGCAGACACAACATCTTTTTTGGGGGGGTTCGTTGGGTAGGGGTACTCGGGAGGACATAAAGAAAATGCCTCTCATGCAGCCGACTGCATTTGGTTGGGGATGTGAATGGGGGAAGTACGGGCGCTGCAGAAGTGGTGGGTTCCCAATTAGGATTGGCGAATGCAGCAGGAAGGGCATTATGGGCACGACGGGCCTGTGTTTGTCTTTTTGGTGGCAGCGGGACACTACTTGTGCTTGCCACCTCACCAGCTTGAACTACACTTATGGGACTCGCCACGTCACCAAGTGTTACTGCAGTGTGGGTTTGACTACGACCGGGGTGTACTAGGCCGCTGATGCTTGCCAGTTCAATAAAAAGCTACCAAAAAAACTGTTAGCGATCGCAGGGATCAGGCCTGACTCTGCAAACGCTGCAGTTATGCGTTTAGTGTTTTGTAAGTGACAGTGATCGATCGATACTGCACTTGGGTGGGCTGGGCTGGGCCGGGCGGAGGGGCAAAACGCAGGTGCTAGCAGGTGTCTGGGCTGATCCCACTAACACTGTGTTTTTGGGAACCCTAAACTGCTGGGGACGCTAGTATAGATCTGATCGGATCAGATATTGATCCGTTCAGATACTATACCACTAAGGGAGGTGTATGCTGCGTGCGTGGGTGTTAGTGTTACTGGCGCTAACCTGACGCTGCTTGGGGCTGGTGCTTGCCAGTTCACCAAAATTCTACCAAAAAAAAACTGTTAGCGATCGCAGGGATCAGGCCTGACTCTGCGAACGCTGCAGTTATGCGTTTAGTGTTTTGTAAGTGACAGTGATCGATCGATACTGCACTTGGGTGGGCTGGGCTGGGCCGGGCGGAGGGGCAAAACGCAGGTGCTAGCAGGTATCTGGGCTGATCCCGCTAACACTGCATTTTTGGGAACCCTAAACTGCTGGGGACGCTAGTATAGATCTGATCGGATCAGATATTGATCCGTTCAGATACTATACCACTAAGGGAGGCGTATGCTGCGTGCGTGGGTGTTAGCGGTACTGGCGCTAATCTGACGCTGCCTGGGGCGACGCATATCACCGCCGGGCGATCAGGGGGCTAAACCTTTATTCGGTAATAAACGGCGGGTGCCCTGACACTATAAAAAATAAACGAACTAACCAGCATCACCCATAACACTTATACGGTGATCAGTGGTGAAAGGGTTAACTAGGGGGCAATCAAGGGGTTAAAACCTTTATTAGGTAGTATATGGGGGTCCCTGACGCTATAAAACGCTGACAGCGAACCTAAATATTTACGTCCCTAACTAGCGTCACCAGCGACACTAATACAGCGATCAGAAAAATGATTGCTTAGTGACACTGGTGACGGGGGGGGGTGATCAAGGGGTTAAAACTTTATTAGGGGGGGTTAGGGGTGTACCCTAGACCTAAAGGGGGCTAACCCTAACTGTCCTAACACTGTAACTGTCACAAACTGACACCATGCAGTAATCAGAAAAAAAAACTGCTTGGTGTCAGTTTGTGACAGGGGGGGGTGATTGGGGGGTGATCGGGGGGCGACCGGGGGGGGGGATCGGGGTGTTTTGTGTGCCTGGCATGTTCTACTGTGTGTGTAGTGTTTGTGCACTCACATTTCAGTCTTCTCTCCTCGGCGCCGGAACGGAAAATATCGGGCCGAGGAGAGATGACATAATTTCCTTTGCTGCTGTTTAGCATACAGCAGCAAAGGAATGTTCCCATTGGCCGGCGGCGATCACGAGGGGGGGCCACGAACGAATGGCCTCTCGCTCACCTCCAATCGCCGGGGGACAAAAGAGGACCGCCTTGGGCACCGGGGGGTCCGATCGGACCCCCCACCCGCAGGAGGCAAATCACGTGTATGTACGTGATTTTGCCTGCCCGTGCTGCCTTGCCGACGTACATCGACGTGAGGCGGTCCTTAAGTGGTTAAGATAAGAGCTCTCTATAGTTATAAAGATTTCCAACTAAGGGGACTTTGTTGTTGTTTAGGACGCAGACACATACAGGTTGGAATCCTTGAGACACCTCTAAGATGCTGCCACCTTTCAGAAACTTAGGAAAGATCCTATTGGTGAATTTCGATTGGCACTCACTGCTTTGGTTCATAAGGGTACAAGACCTGGTGTTTTATCAATGCAGGAGGGAGATATATTGATACCTGATGCACCCATTGAGCCTATCTTTCATCATCTGCCCAAGACTCACAAGGAATTGAACCCCCTTGTGGGTAGGCCCATTTTGGCTGGTATTGGGTCTTTGAATGAGAGGATGGAACAATGGTTAGACCACCAACTCCAGCCTTTAGTTGTTAGGTTGCCCAGCTATTTGCGCGACACAAAACATTTATTAAGACTTTGTCAGGATTATGAGTGGACGGAGGGTGACATGTGGATCACATGTAATGTGTCCAGCCTATATTCTAGTTCATATTCTTCACTCTCTAGGTATTAAAGTAGTATCAGAAAAACTGAGAGGAGTCATCAATTAGGCAGTAAACATGGTGTTAAAAAGCATGGACCACCTGTGTTCTCTACTCCATTTAGTAATGTATGGAGTTTAGAAACATGAAAAATATTGTTGAATGCCATTTACCAATCTTTTGTAATGACAGTGTGTATGCCCAAATCCATTCTGGTGGGGCTAGAATAGTTTCTTGACGTGCACCCTATCTAGGCAACTCCTTGTCCCCTAGCTATTTTACATCTAGTAATAAGCGGGGGATCACTTGGCTTGGGAAACCACACGTGTGACACAAAAGATTGCCCTTGTTTTCCACGTTTGATTAAGCGAGAGGCATTTAAGTCTACAGCTAGTGGTAGAAATTATAGTGTCAAAGATTTTTTAAATTGTAACACCAGATACTTAATATACTTGTTTACGTTTAAGATCTGCCACATACAATATGTGAGCAGAACAACATGAAGATTGCGGGATCACCTCAATAATCATGTGTACGATATACAGAAGAACCACTCTACAAACATACTGTTCCCAGACATTATAGGGAATGTCATGATAGAAACCCCGCGGTCACTCAGTTTCTTATCATAGACAGATATGTGGCTCCCTGGCGGGGGGGTCAATTCTTAGGGGTGTCTCCCGTCTAGAAACATATTGGATATACGAGTTGGGGGTTGAGTGGAACATCAACTCGTTTATCAATCAGGCGTAATGTATTTTTGATCTCTCTCTCTTTGTTCCTTATATGGACACATATCGTTCATTTTATTTATTTCTAGTCCGGTTACTGATATGTTTTTATTCTATTCTTTATTTAATTATGTATTGTACCATCCATTATAATTATGGTTTTTTGATTAATTCCATATACTATATACGTGTTTTGGGTATCTCAGCTGTTTTATGGAATGTACTGATGCCCCCCATTGGGAGTGTCCGGTTGGCTCTATATTTGAGCGTTTACACTTGAGTGTGGTGAAGTACGCTCCCCTTTTTAATAATAATTATTTTATATAAATTTATATTTATTAATACTTTCATGCCTAAATGTAATTCATTTGGACATTTCTTATAAGTTTTTAGACATATACTATATATATTGAACCTTCCAGGCTTCCATATATTTAATATCATGCTTCTCTGTCCACCTTTGGTGACACCTTGGCAGCTCCTCCGGCCCCCTATCGAGGCGGGGCTCTGCATCCTGTCAAACTGCGACCCTATCAAATGGGGCTGTAGGCGGACTGGCAGAGAGGCTTGGTAGATGAAGCCTGGAGCGCATCGCCGTTGCCATTGTGACTTGCGCGTGACGTCATCGCTCAATACGAAATTGAGGCTTGACACTGGGTGTGGAGCGCGGCGGCGCCGCCGCTCTCCCACCCACTATGTTAGTGTAACCTACGCGTGACGTCATCGCGCATCACGCGAACGAGGCTTGGCATTGGGTGTGGAGCGCGGCGCCGCCGCTGCGCTCCCACTCACTATGTAATAGGTACCGACAGTGAGGCTTGGTTTCCGGATTGAACAACCGGACCAATGCCAAACTGTATAAGTTAGTTTTTACTACAAATCGGCGCTTAAAACACATTATGGGTTCCTATGTACACAGTCCCTTTTAGGTTTTAAAGAACTACTAGCATATTTGCTTTATATGCCCCTATGAACCGGAAGTGATGGCCATCCGAAGTACTTCCGGTTTCAGACACTTCCAGTGGGGGTCACCATTTATTTATATAAAGAGCGGTGGGATGAGGGGGTCCACACCCCAGATGATGACTGTTAAGTTGAAACATGTCGGGTGGACTTCTCATGACTACCGCTATACGATTTACATGCTGTTTTCTTCTTCTAAAAATGTGAGTCTGTTTTTATTCGTTTTTTAATAAATCCAAGTTTAAAGACGTTATAACGCTATGTGAGTGTTTTTATCCCTCACATGCCGCACATATTATTCGCTTGGCTTATGGTGTATCCATTGAAGAGGAAGCCGTGCTGATCCCTTTCCCCCCCTTTCTGTGTGACAATGACATCTGACCAGTTATAATATTCAGACCTGTCGGTCATCAAGCCTTTTTGACCTGTTTTGGCATATGCTATTTCAGGCCACTATTTCTGGTAAGCCTCTATGATTCCTGGTGATGGTCCTGGCACCGATTTCATTCTTTTGTGCACGTTTGGCCTCCCTGTGGTCCATTCACCTACCAGGTTGCTGTGTCTAAACAACCCCTCTGCATGCTCAGGAGACACCTGTTCATCATCGTTTATGCACCATCATCACAGACTTTTTGCTTAAATTTTCTTTCTCTCACTCATTATGACATGGACTTTATATTTAATACTATTTTGTGATTTTTTTTACTTATCATTGGATTTAGCGAATGTATTTAAGTTTTGTCTACTAAACACATTCTATTCACGTAAGCACCTTTTTGTTCACACTGAAATGTTTGCTTTGTAATCACTTAAAATTTAAGAGTGTTTATCATTTAGATTCATTTCATTTATTTCTTATTTACGGAGTTTATAGCGCCACACTTTTTGAATTTTTACTGTTAATTTAATCCTGAGTCTACGGGTGTGTCGGCTGCTGTTCACTTCTTTTAGCGCAGCGCTGTACTTAACTTTTGTATACCAATCTATTACACTCTGCAAATGTTGCCAATCATTTTAATAGATCACATGGTACATGGTGGTGATCTCGCATCTACAAATACAGGGGATTGAAATAGTTAAAAGAACACCTAGGGGAGGGGATGTCTTCAGGTTTCTGTACAGGTGGGAGGTCTTCTGGATTTTCCATTTAAGAACACAGATGCCCAATTTTGAGTGAGACCTCACCCATTTTTATGATTGATCTCCCCTTGTTGAAGAGCTTGTTGGTTTTCTTTTTTCTCTCCTCTTTCTCTTCTTCTCTTTTTTTGTGCCTACACCTATAGGGGAAATCATCTTTCAAATTCTTTTTTTTTTAATTTTATTTAATAGATATTTTGCAGCCTTCCTTTAATGCATCTCCTGCAACCCATTAAGGCACGTTTTCCTTTTTTTTCCTTTCTGTGTCTCAATGGATCTCCTGCAGCTTTATTATAGCCAGTGAAGTTCATCTGAGGCTATACACACACACACACACACGTGTGTATATATATATATATATATTATACACATGTGTGTGTGTGTGTGTAGTATAGCCTCAGATGAACTTCGCTGGCTATAATAAAGATATATATATATATATATATATATATATATATATATATATATATACATACATACATGTAGCGCAGGGGTTTTTGCCACCTAACTTACTATGTAAATAATGTGATGTTCTTTAACCACTTGCTTACTGGGCACTTAAACCCCCCTCCTGCCCAGACCAATTTTCAGCTTTCAGCGCTGATGCACTTTGAATGACAATTGCGCGGTCATACAACACTGTACCCAAATGAAATTTTTATAATTTTTTTCCCACAAATAGAGCTTTCTTTTGGTGGTATTTATTCACAGCTGGGATTTTTATTTTTTGCTAAACAAACAAAAAAATATGAAGAATTTTGAAAAAAAAAAATCATGTTTTATAGTTTGTTATAAAATTTTGCAAACAGGTAATTTTTCTCCTTCATTGATATGCGCTGATGAGGCGGCATTGGTGGGCACTTATAGGCTGCACTGATGGGCATGGATAGGCACAGTTAAGGCGGCACTGATAGGCACAGTTAAGACGGCACTGAATGGGACAGATAAGGCGGTACTGATGGGTACTGATGGGCACAGATAAAGCGGCACTGATGGCCACTGATGGTCACTGATGCGTGGCACTGATGGGTGGCACGGATGGGTGGCGTGGATAGGTGGCACTGATGGGCACTGATAGGTACCACTGATGGGGGCACTGATGGGCGGCACTGATGGGGGGCACTGATGGGTGGCACTGATGGGCAGTGATGGGTGGCACTGATGGGCACTGGTAGGTGACACTGATGGGCACTGATAGGTGGCACTGATGTGCAGCACTGTTGTTGTGGCACTGATGGGTGGCACAGTGGGCACTGATGGGTGGCACAGTGGGCACTGATGGGTGACGCTGGTGGGCACTGGTGCCTGCCTATTGCTAGGTGTCACTGGCAGGGGGCACAGATGATCGCCGTGATCGGGACTGATGTCCCTCTCACGGCCACACGCTGTCAGCGCGAGGAGAAAAAATAGCAGATTACCGGCTCTGTTTACATCACATGATCAGCTGTCATTGGCTGACAGCTGATCATGTGGTAAGGGGTCTCATAGACTCGATGATCACCGAGCGCGCCGCGCGCTCCCTGCAGGGGGCGCGCAGGCCGCTCGCGCACGAGACAAAGTCAATATAGGTCCGCGCTGTTGCCGTCATTTGGCAATAGCGCGGATCTGAAGAGGTTAAATAAGAGTTTGGCTCCCTCTAGTGTCCATTCTATTTAATGTTATTAAGACTTTTGTTTGGTTTCATTAGGCCATGATACAAAGCATTGTGGGAGATGTGGTGAAGCAGGAAGTGACTCATGTGCTAAAACTCGGTCTGTGAACTACTTACCCACAATGCTCAATTCACCTACCCACAAGGCCAAGTCACCGAACAGCCTCCTGGGCAAATAAAAGGGACAGGTGTGGCATGTTTCCAGCCTCTTGGGATGCCATTCAAAGCCTGCCTGTAGGGAAGTCTGTGTGTGGCCGACAGACTGCGGCATGGAAGGCGCAGAGCGGAATCGTTTGGCCTCTGAGGAGCCCCGGAGCACAGTCAGCTGGACCAGTGTGCGGATGGACCGGAGGATCCAAGATTTCTAAAGATTTCAAGCATTACAGTTACATCAGCCATCAGTGGGAGCATTGCAGTGTGACAGCGCCAGCTCAGAACGGACTGAGACATCAGGAGGAGAGCCTTGCAAGCATCTGGACCTGTGTTGGTGAGCGGGCACTTGCCCAGATAAATACAGTGCACTGTTGCTATTTAAACTAGTTCCAGACGGTTGCTGGGATCTGTAGTCCCACAGGAGTGAGTTCATTCAGACATAAACTGTATGCAGTACAACTTCAAGGTTGTTTTCTCTGTACTGCAAAGTTAATATTGAGTTGCAACCTTTATTAAAGAAGAAGCTCTGCAAGTGTATTCTATGTGCAAACTTTCAGTTAATAGCACATCAGTTCTATTGTTAATGTACTACCTAATAGTTTCCTTACCTGGATTTACAAACACTGCAGTATAATATAATTAAGCTAGCTGAAGAGGAAGAAGAAAAGAGACTTTTTGTCATTTCCTATACAGCATCACAACTTCAGTTTCACAGAGCTGAACAGTGTACTGCAATCTAGGGGAAGCCCTTGAGTACATTTTATGGACAAATGTATTGTATTTCACTCCTGCATGGTGCTTTAATGTTTTTTTCTGCAGGTTTGGTGTGTGCTCTGAGGTTGGAGTTGGAAGGTGCTCAATATCAGGACTTTATCATATTGAGCATAAGTCCCACTTTTTGCCTGTCTGCATATGTTCCTCAGGTGACTATTGAGTTTTGGTTTTCATATACACCTTGATTGTTATTACTTTCATTCTTTATATTGGAATCACCCCTGTGTTTAATGTGCAAAACAAGTTTCTTTCAGTAAACTGTTTATGTGGTTAATTTACAATTTGTGTGAGACTCTGTCTATTACTACAGCTGGTGGAGTAACGAAGACCAAGGTGACGGTAAATGTAGTACAGTGTGTTATTACTGTGTTTCTTTTTACCACTGGGTCTTACACTAACCTTGCTATATAGTTGTGCCAGGGGGTTTAGCCATTATCTGGGGTTGAGAGGCAGAGTGCAGGCCCAATCAATTATCAGCGGCTCCTTAGGGGGTCAGTGCTACATACAATATTGAGAATATGGCAGTATTGGTCCTCATGAAGTTCTAACACTGCTTTTAAAATCATTTGTTCTTAACATTAACTTGATTGTGTGTGTGTGTGTGTGTGTATGTATATATTTATGTATGTATATGTGTGTGTATGTATATATATATATATATATATATATATATATATATATAGTGGGGACGGAAAGTATTCAGACCCCCTTAAATATTTCACTCTTTGTTATCATGCAGCCATTTGCTAAAATCATTTAAGTTCATTTTTTTCCTCATTAATGTACACACAGCACCCCATATTGACAGAAAAACACTGAATTGTTGACATTTTTGCAGATTTTTAAAAAAAAGAAAAACTGAAATATCACATGGTCCTAAGTATTCAGACCCTTTGCTCAGTATTTACTAGAAGCACCCTTTTGATCTAATACAGCCATGAGTCTTGTTGGGAAAGATGCAACAAGTTTTTCACACCTGGATTTGGGGATCCTCTGCCATTCCTCCTTGCAGATCCTCTCCAGTTCTGTCAGGTTGGATGGTAAACATTGGTGGACAGCCATTTTAAGGTCTCTCCAGAGATGCTCAATTGGGTTTAAGTCAGGGCTCTGGCTGGGCCATTCAAGAACAGTCACAGTGTTGTTGCGAAGCCACTTCTTCGCTATTTTAGCTGTGTGCTTAGGGTCATTGTTTTGTTGGAAGGTAGACCTTCAGCCCAGTCTGAGGTCCTGAGCACTCTGGAGAAGGTTTTCGTCCAGGATATCCCTGTACTTGGCCACATTCATCTTTCCCTTGATTGCAACCAGTCGACCTGTCCCTGCAGCTGAAAAACACTGCCACAGCAAGATGCTGCCACCACCATGCTTCACTGTTGGGACTGTATTTGACAGGTGAAGAGCAGTGATTGGTTTTCTCCACACATACCGCTTAGAATTAAGGCCAAAAAGTTCTATCTTGGTCTCATCAGACCAGAGAATCTTATTTCTCACCATCTTGGAGTCCTTCAGGTGTTTTTTAAGCAAACTCCATGCGGGTCTACATGTGTCTTGCACTGAGGAGAGGCTTCCGTCGGGCCACTCTGCCATAAAACCCCGACTGGTGGAGGGCTGCAGTGATGGTTGACTCTCTAGAACCTTCTCCAATCTCCCGACTGCATCTCTGGAGCTCAGCCACAGTGATCTTTGGGTTCTTCTTTACCTCTCTCACCAAGGCTCTTCTCCCCAGATATCTCAGTTTGGCCGGACGGCCAGCTCTTGGAAGGGTTCTGGTCGTCCCAAACGTCTTCTATTCAAGGATTATGGAGGCCAGTGTGCTCTTAGGAACCTTAAATGCAGCAGAAATGTTTTTGAAACCTTGGCCAGATATGTGCCTTGCCACAATTCTGTCTCTGAGCTCTTCAGGCAGTTCCTTTTGACATCATGATTCTCATTTGCTCTGACATGCACTGTGAGCTGTAAGGTCTTATATAGACAGGTGTGTGGCTTTCCTAATCAAGTCCAATCAGTATAATCAAACCCAGCTGGACTCAAATGAATGTGTAGAACCATCTCAAGGGTGATCAGAAGAAATGGACAGCACCTGAGTTAAATATATGAGTGTCACAGCAAAGGGTCTGAATACTTAGGAAAATGTGATATTTCAGTTTTTCTTTTTTAATAAATCTGCAAGAATGTCAACAATTCTGTGTTTTTCTGTCAATATGGGGTGCTGTGTGTACATTAATGAGGAAAAAATGAACTTAAATGATTTTAGCAAATGGCTGCAATATAACAAAGAGTGACAAATTTAAGGGGGCCTGAATACTTTCCGTCCTCACTGTGTGTATATATATATATAATCACTGTAATAAAATCAAAAGGTGCTTCAACAAAGTATTAGTTTAGGGTTGTGCACACTTATGCAACTATATAGAGTTGTACAGTTTATAGGTTCCATTAAAGGTGGAAAAAGTTCTGAAATTATTTATCTTTGTCTCATTTTTTTACTTTACAGAAACCTGAAATTTTAACAGGGGTGTGTAGACTTTTTATATCCACTGTATACTATTCTATTACTGTATTCTAACTCTGCTTATCTTCCACTAGCTACAAGCATGTTGAAGACTTATAAATGCAATTTAAAAAGCATGTATTAAGAAGTCTCATTTAACAGTTGTCTTCTCTGTATTTGTGGATAATGTTAATTGCTAAATTTTGTTTTCCGATTTGCATTTTAATTGTATCTTATGTAAACTGATTAATTTCATAATTACAGAAATAATTGAGAGGCAAGTTAAAAATAAACAGAATGAAAACAGAAATAATTTTGTTCTTTATTATATGAACTTAATACATTTAAATGTAAAACACACAAAAGTATGTCATGCCTAATTACTTTTTTAATAAAGTGTAGTTTGTCCTGCCACTACTCTTATTAGTGATATCACCAAGGCTACACAATCCTGTCATCATTTTTACATGCACATTTTAAATTAATTTGCTTGTTCACGTTAAAGAATTAGCAAAAGAACATTTATGTAAGGATGAAATGGTTATCCAGATACTTTGTTAAGCCAGTACTGAACATGTATACCCTAATGCAGTGATTGTACTACATCTGCCTCGGTGTAATATATTATTTACATTGAAGAGTAGTGTGATTAACTATTTTTATTGGTCCTCAATATTTTACTTCATGAAAACCTCAAAATCTTGTTTCATCGTCTATTTATAAAGTCACTGGGATACTAATTGTCTACACCTTTGTGCACTGCTATGCCAAGGGTTCTCTTCTTAAAGGAAAGGTATAGCAAGTTAACATTCTCATATTTATTTTTTATGGTCAGCATTAAAAAAAAAGAACATTTAAAACATTTTTTTGAAGGGGGGGTAAATGTACTATGAAAAAACTTTAACTTTGGCAAATATGAAACATTACCTTTAAATATTGTGATATTGGGGGATTCTGCTCAGTGGTAGATGTATTTTTAATGAGCCCCCGCCAGTCTGCACTGTGGTTTTAGGGCTTGCCAGACCACTTTTATTTAAACAAAAGTCAAAACAAAGTCCTTTACATCAGGTTTTCCCATGGCGGCGGATTTTCACCAACATAATAGATAATGCTGCTGCGTAACTGCATACAGGAGCATGAATATTATCATACAGAAAGAAGGCATACAGTATGGTCATAAAAAAGCTAAAAAGCCATCTACTGGCTGATGTAGTTGTTGCACAAAATGCATGAACAATGTACTATAACACCCACACTCAACAACTACTCCTTATATTAGTCCTGTTTCGGATCTCGGTTCTATAAATCCGTTTCATGGATTCAGTTTCATTAAAGCATCTGATTCACTTTTGTTTCCCATGAGTTAGAAGTCTTTGCATCTCATCCCATGAATCTGGCTCTGGTTTTAATGCTACGCAAGCAACATCCCAGACATCTGGCTGGGATGACTTTACTGCATCTTGTGGATTTCTTGATTTAAAGTGGAGTTCCACCCACTTTTACAACTCTTCAGCATCCCTCACTAAACTGTGCACTGTAAACGAATTGGATATTTTAAATTTTTTTTCTCACCACCTACTGTATATCTGCTGTATTCATTTTTCACTTCCTCCTCCCTGGCCGTGGCCCATCGCATCATTTCCTGTTTTCAATGCCTTCTGGGAAGGGGCGGCAACTTCCTCTGACATTGTCATTGCTATGGAAACCTGACCTGAAACCTATTACACTGCTTGTGCTGCACTGAGCATGTGCGAGATCTGCAAGGATGAGATCCAGGAACAAATACAGTCTGGCTTCAGATGCCCACACTTAAGATGGCCACGGCCTGCTGTAAGTTTATAAAATAACAAACTACTGCTATAAACTAACAAAACAGACCTTAGTTTACAGACTAACTTTACTAGAATACATTAAGCTTGTGTATTATAGGGGTATTTTTATTTAAAAAGTATAATTTCGGCCGGAACACCACTTTAAGCTTTATGTGGCCTGGTCTCTTCTTTTACAGCATTTGGTCTGTCTGTGTTCATTTCTATTTCTGTGTCCCTTTGTTACTCATCTTCATGTGACACTGATGTGGAATTTCCCTCAGTTTTTGTTGGTTCATAAAAATTTGAACTCACTGAAGTTTTATCGACAATAACACCTCTACTTATGGTTACCTTGTTTGTGTCTTGGTGTACAATTCTGTATCCCACAAGTACACACACCTTTGCGCAAGCATTTTGTATGTTTTGCCTTTGCATATTAGCCTTTAAAATTAGCACTTTTGATTATTCATGTTCGTGTCCCATAGACTTTAACGGTGTTCGCGTGTTCGAACAAATTTTTTTCCTGTTCGCATGTTCTGGTGCGAACCGAACAGGGGGGTGTTCGGCTCATCCCTAGTCAGGAGTAATTCTTGACCATTCCTCTTTACAGAACTGTTTTAGTTCAGCAATATTCTTGTGATGTCTGGTGTGAATCGCTTTCTTGAGGTCATACCACGGCATCTCAATCGGGTTGAGGTCAGAACTCTGACTGGGCCACTCCAGAAGGCGTATTTTCTTCTGTTTAAGCCATTCTGTTGTTGATTTACTTCTATGCTTTGGGTAGTTGTCCTATTGCAACACCCATCTTCTGTTGAGCTTCAGCTGGTGGACAGATGGCCTTAAGTTCTCCTGCAAAATGTCTTGATAAACTTGGGAATTCATTTTTCCTGTGATAGCAATCCGTCCAGGCCCTGACGCAGCAAAGCAGCCCCAAACCATGATGCCCCCACCACCATACTTCACAGTTGGGATGAGGTTTTGATGTTGGTGTGCTGTGCCTCTTTTTCTCCACACATAATGTTGTGTGTTTCTTCCAAACAACTCAACTTTGGTTTCATCTGTCCACAGAATATTTTGCCAGTACTGCTGTGGAACATCCAGGTGCTATTGTGCAAACTGTAAACGTGCAGCAATGTTTTTTTTGGACAGCAGTGGCTTCCTCTGTGGTATCCTCCCATGAAATCCATTCTTGTTTAATGTTTTACGTATCGTAGATTCGCTAACAGGGATGTTAGCATATGCCAGAGACTTTTGTAAGTCTTTAGCTGACACTCTAGGATTCTTCTTCACCTCATTGAGCAGTCTGTGCTGTGCTCTTGCAGTCATCTTTACAGGACGCCCTTTCCTAGGGAGAGTAGCAGCAGTGCTGAACTTTCTCTATTTATAGACAATTTGTCTTACCGTGGACTGATGAACAGCTAGGCTTTTGGAGATACTTTTATAACCCATTCCAACTTTATGACCCCGCCCCCCCTCTGACGCACGGGACATGACGGGACTTCCCTGTGGCATTCCCCGTGACGTCACAGGGAAGTCCCGTCAAGTCACCGTGCGTCAGAGGGGGGCGGGGTCACCGAGTGGCCCCGCCCCCCGTTATTTAAGAACCGTCAGACGAAGAGACGCCGTCACACAGCGGGAGCCTCCCACCATGCCAGCATGGCTGCGGAGCGGCCCGGAGAAGAAATGAAGAAGAGAAGAAGGAAGAAGAGAAGAAGAAGAAGAAGATGAAGAAGAAGAAGAGAAGAAGATGAAGAGAAGAGCGGGAGCCTCCCCCCATGCCATGGGTGTGGAGCGGCCCGAGGAGAAGAAGATAGAAGACGCCGCGGAGGAGATGCTGGACGAGAACGCCGGAGGAAGAACCAGAAGAGCCAGAAGAACCAGAAGAAGAAGAAGATGAAGGAAGAAAGAAGAAGCATTTAAATAAAGGAATTGTCAAAAACTGTCTCTTGTCATTTTTAACATTTTTGACAGTTTTTTTGTGAAATGGTAGGGGTAAGTACCCCCTTACCATTTCACACAGGGGGGGGGCCGGGATCTGGGGGTCCCCTTGTTAAAGGGGGCTTCCAGATTCCGATAAGCCCCCCGCCCGCAGACCCCCACAACCACCGGCCAGGGTTGTGGGGATGAGGCCCTTGTCTTCATCAACATGGGGACAAGGTGTTTTGGGGGGCTACCCCAAAGCACCCTCCCAATGTTGAGGGCATGTGGCCTGGTACGGTTCAGGAGGGGGGGGGGGCGCACTCTCGTCCCCCCCTCTTTTCCTGCGGCCTGCCAGGTTGCGTGCTCGGATAAGGGTCTGGTATGGATTTTTAGGGGGACCCCACGCCGTTTTTTTTTTTTTTTTTTGGTGCGGGGTTCCCCTTAAAATCCATACCAGACCTGAAGGGTCTGGTATGGAATTTAGGGGGAACCCCACGTCAATTTTTTTTTTAAATTTTGGCTGGGGTTCCCCTTAATATCCATACCAGACCTGAAGGGCCTTGTATGGAATTTAGGGGGACCCCCACATCATTTTTTTTTTTGGTTCGGGGTTGCCCTGTGGGGAATTCCCATGCCGTTTTTATCAATGAACTTCTATGTGTATTGTCGGCAATGCAATAGCCGCGGGTAGTTTTAAATGAGTTTTTTCCTTCCAAATGTCATTTTGCTGTCAGACTGTTCTAAACACAGGAAACATGCGCCCCTTTACAGGCATACTATAGACACCCCCCAGGTACGAAATTTAAAGGGATATTACACTTTTATTGTTTGACTTTAAGCATTAATAAAATCACTGTTCCTGAAAAAACGTCCGTTTTTAAAACTTTTTTTTGCATTGATTCATGTCCCCTGGGGCAGGACCCGGGTCCCCAAACACTTTTTATGACAATAACTTGCATATAAGCCTTTAAAATTAGCACTTTTGATTTCTCCCATAGACTTTTAAAGGGTGTTCCGCGGCATTCGAATTTGCCGCGAACACCCCAAATTGTTCGCTGTTCGGCGAACTTGCGAACAGCCAATGTTCGAAGCTCATCCCTACTCCTGACTGTTGTGCACGTCTAATCTGCAACTACAGGAAACGTTTGGTTGAAGTTATTGCTGCCAAAGGAGGTTCGACCAGTTTTTAAATCCAAGGGTTCACATACTTTTTCCACCTGCACTGTGAATTTTTACATCGTGTGTTCAATAAAAACATGGTAACAGTTAATTCTTTGTGTGTTATTAGTTTAGGCAGACTGCGATTGTCTATTGTTGTGACTTAGATGAAGATCAGATCACATTTTATGACCAATTTGTACAGAAATCCATATCATTACAAAAGGGTTCACATACTTTTTATTGCAACTGTATTTATTATCAGAAGCAAAATCAGTTTCTTCCTTCACACTTTTGGCCTTTTGTAGTTTGGTTTGTTTTTACATTCTAGCTTTCCAGATTCTGCAATCTGCTTTTAAATTACCTTGTTTCTTGCACACAAAACATTTGCATGTTTCTTGTTTCATGTTACTGTCTTTATTTACATTTTTTGTCTAAGTAAAGCAGACTCTGCAACAAAGGCACCATCACTGTTAATGCTTTCTGTTTTACGCTTATATTTATCCACAAGCTTGCCCCTGCCCCCTAACATATTCCGCTGTTCTGACTAGAACTGTCCTCCTATCGCATAGTGCCCGCCCCGTACTGCGCAGGCGCATCGCTTGCGCAGTATGGAGCAGAAGGAGATGCCGAAAGTGTCCGAAGTTGATCAGCTGACCATCAGCTGTACACGGCGCTTGGGCGATGGCTTTGTAAGAGGGCCCCTCGCGGGCTCGCTTCGCTCGCCGCGCTTCGGGCACGGCTTCGCTGCGCTTGGCAATTATTTATTCTAACTCTATGTCCACTTGGATAGTAGAGAATGAACCTGGACATAGGGTGAGAATAAAAGCGCAGGCGCCGTGTACAGCTGATGATCAGCTGTTAAACTTCGGAGACTTTCGGCGTCTCATTTGTCCTCCGTACTGCGCCTGCGCAGTACAGGGCGGACACCATATGATAGGGGACTGTATTCGACAAGACACCGGCTCCAGTTCAGTTCATCATCTGGGCGTGCATCAAGTGCTGTGACAAGCATGTCATAATTTTCTGGTAAACCACTTCGTAATAGTGTTGCGACATCAAAAATATTTTATTTTCTCTCAAGCGTTCAACAATTTCCAAAGGTGTGCCTTATGTAATCCTGCATATCTAATCAAAGTTCATTGCTGAGATTAGCTCTTTCATGCAGCTTTGGTAACCCTTCCTACATTTCTTTAGCAGTTTCACACTTACATATATGTATAATTTGATCATCCTCTATGTTAAGAGAAATTGTGCTCTGAGCTTTTTGATCTTTTTCTATCCACTCATCTGAAGGGTATGCTAATCTGATCTTTCCAAACTGTCAATAAACACTATACCAACTTTTTCCAATTTCGGCCAGCACAGCCTGTAATCTCTTTCTCCACCTACTGGTATTTTGCGGTACCAGCTTGATTGACCAAGGTGGAGACAGGTATAGAGCGCCTGTGCCTTCCAGAATCCAAGCACTTCCAATAAGAAATTGGTTACCTCAAGACATCCCAAATCTATTCTTAAGACCTTTTTAAGGGGCTTTCCAATTATTAGGGACATGGAGGGGCTCATTCACTGAGGCTCGGGGGGTTGAGACATTTAAAGAGACCTCTTCTTCACTGGAGGTAGCATACATCACAGCCTGGTGCTGCTTCAGAGCACTGCCAGATGTGTGTCTCGCTATCTTGCCCTGTAGTCCAGCTTCAGTGAGCCACTTCAATTCATAGTCAGTTATACAACCACTCTGCCACTCCACATTGATCATTTGTTGGACAGTTGACAAAACACCAGCCATGCACATGCCCTTATTTGATCTATCTGTCTGGAGGGGATTAACCTCTGCAGGGCCCAATGTGCCCTCAACTATTGGCTGTTCTGCAGTGCCTCCATCTGGCAGAGCAGCAGGTGTAATGTCCACCCCACTGTTACCCCCGGACACCTTGTCCAATATTGCAAGTAATCTCTTGTACCAATCATTCCAATCACAAGTGCTCCACATCACCGCACCATCTGTGCATAGAGACACCAATAGAACCTGGCACTCAACCACGGGCACATTGCATTGCAATACCCCACTTTTATGTGTAACTCGAATAAAAAAACCTGAATTTAGCTCAACCACTTCCACATTAGAACTCTCACAGCACACCGTACATCCCAATAGGGCGAAAAGTTTAATAGATTGAAAAAGTTACCCCAATTTTACCAGCTGGCTGTGGTGGTCCTTTCGCAGCCACTTTAGCCTTTGTATCAATAACTTGCTGTTTGATGCAAGCCCGCTCTGTCCTACCAGAGCAGTATTCAAGCAGTCCTGGACAACCTCCAGCTCTAAAACATGGAGTTGTCGCAAGGTTTCCAGAACAACTTCTCCCCTCTTTTTACACAAATAGGAGTTTTTCTAACTAGACTCACTGCCACATCACTGTCCCATATCCAGTCTTTTTAAAATTACAACAGTCTTAACCTTTCCTGGGTCAGGTGTTGCTGTATCTCCTCGGCAATATTTCTACAGGCTAATGTCCCTACATGTCCCTACATGGCCACAGGGTGACCTTGCAGCCTTTCTGGACTGTCCAAAACCCCCTGCAGGCCAAAGAGATTTCCTGCAAGTGCCCCTGTCCCTGTGAGCTTGCACGCAGAAACAAACGCATATGTATGTCGTGCCCACATATGTAAACGGCATTCAATCCACACATGTGAGGTATCACCACGAACGTTAGAGTGAGAGCAACAATTCTATCCCAAGACCTCCTCTGTAACTCTAAACAGGTAACCTGTAAAAAAATTGAAAGCGTTGCCTATGGAGATTTTTAAGTACTGAAGTTTGGCGTCATTTCAGGAGTGTGCACAATTTTCAAGCATGATGTTAGGTATCTATTTACTCAGTGTAACCTCATCTTTCACATTATACAAAAAATTTGGCTAAGTTTAGTTTTTTTTTTTTAATTCATGAAACTTTTTTTCCCAAAAAAGCATTTGAAAAATTGCTGCGCAAATACCATGCAACATAAAAAGTTGCAACGACCGCCATTTTATTCCCTAGGGTCTCTGATAAAAAAAAAATCTATAATGTTTGGGGGTTCTGGGTAATTTTCTTCCAAGAAATTATGATTTATACATGTAGGAGCGAAGTGACAAAATTGTCCCGGATGGGAAGTGGTTAATATTTAAATAAAGTGCAGCGCTAGAGCAATAGAGTGCAATTCATGCGAATAGCACAATGCATGTGATATATGCAAAGACAACCAAATTTATAATAAAGTGCAATTCTGTGCAATCATTCAAATATCAACAGTGTAAACATATTTAAATGTTAGAATCTATAACAAATATGCAGTGTTTGCATTGCATGTGAAAAATATTGTGCAAACAGTAAAAAAAAATCATATGCAGCTGCGTTTCATCAGAAAGAGTCCCATGAAGGAGAGGTGCATTGGAAATGATGATCAAACATTTGACAGCGTGATACCCTTCACCACAAACAAAATGAAGGCTTACCGGAAAGCCATCGATCCCCCTTACTTAGGGAGGTCACAAAGCGCTTGGTTGGATCTATGATCCACTGAAAAGGAATCCAAACTACTTTGCCCAGCAGCCTTGGATAGTATACACCAGGAAGTTCACAGCTGATCAGGGAGTGTTAATTAGGAAGCCTCAGAGCCGGAATGTATATAGAAACAAAAAGACTCTACATAATGTGATACTGTCTCTTCTTTGCAGTTTAATAAAAGTAGTGCACTTACATCAGATTGTAAAGTTCAAGCTGAGAGCATATAGCAATCCAAATGATTCCTTTTAAAATTCAGACAGCGATCGCGCATGCGCAGTAGCGTGTGTACGTATCTGTCCCAACTGTCATGCCTTCGGCCTATAAAGGAAAAATAATATCTTCTGGACTTGCAATATCAACATTGCACACTAGATGGCACTCTTAACAAACGACTATTGATGGGTACTGTTCTATGGTTAATAGACATTTCCTGTCAAAACACTAGGAACTAGCCCACTTCCTATTGCAACTCTCATCTTTACCATGAGGAGAACAGTATGCAATGGAGCCAGCTAAGCCTGTACTGCATGTTCTTAGGAGTTCCTAACCCTCTAGGGCAGCATCGCTGGTATGCTAAAGACTGTTTATTTGTATACCTAGTAAGCAATTGTTATGTTCATGTACATCTTATATATGTTCATTGTCTGTTTATTCCTAGTTTCACCGTGTGTAATGAGTGTGTACATCCTATCTTATATGACCACCACCTGTTCATCGTAATAAAGATCTAAAGTTACAGACAGTCTGGTTATTGTAGGATTCAAGATTTAAACTGTATGTTGAGCTACATACACACCAAGGGCAAACATGTAGCGAGAACAGAACACCGACGATCGTTTCAGGTGTACCACTCTATTGTTCTAGTGCTGCACTTTATTTAAATATTGTTTCTGTTCCTGGTGTCTGGGTTATAGTGCACAGCTGCTGGTTGCGTTGCTACTTGAAGCTCGGATATATTTTTCACATTTATTCACTGATGTGATTGTGCCTGAACAAATAAACTCCATTATCCAGTGCGCCTCCCCACTGATTCATGAAGAGAATAAAGTCAACTCTCTACGATCTCACTTTGTCATCCCTATTAAACTTATCTCTGATGGCATTGAAATTCTTTGCTCTGCTATGCTGGACTCTGGGGGAACAATATGGACATAAAATTTGGCCATAGCAATAATATCCAAACAAGAAATAAGCCTGCCCCTACCGATATGGAGACAGTTGATGGTTGATGGTTTACCCTTAACTTCAGGATCTGTTACCCATGAAACAGTCCCTTTGGTACTCCAATTTGAGGCCAACTGTCATGAGACCATCAGTTTTCAGATGATTAAGTCACCCAAATTTTCTGACATTCTGGGAATTCCTTGGTTTTCAACCCATAATCTCTCCATTAACTGGAAAGCACAGATTATAAACTTTACATCCCCCCATTGTGAGGAATTCTGTAGAGAACCTTGTCTAACAAGTTCTCCGCCAGTCAAGGAATCACAGGTGGATGTGGTTACTATGCAGTCATATAGTCATAGTCATAAGTCATTGATTGAGACCTTATGGGAGGCTCAGGAGTGTTACAAGAAGGCTGCTGACAGACATCACAGATCACTTTCTACCTTTTATTTGGGTGACAAAGTTTGGTTATAAACCAAAAATTTGAAGGTCCATGTTCCATCTGCAAAGTTAGGCCAAAAGTTTGTAGTACCTTTCCAGATTTCGGCTTGTAGTGGATGTGATTAAGGGAATCATGAAACGTCTATTCCAATGTACATATGAGTACATGCTTTATATATCTAACATATAGCAACCTTAACCACTTGAGCCCCGGACCATTATGCTGCCTAAGGACCAGAGGTCTTTTTCCAATTTGGCACTGCGTCGCTTTAACTGCTAATTGCGTGGTCATGCAATGCTGTACCCAAACGAAATTTGCGTCCTTTTCTTCCCACAAATAGAGCTTTCTTTTGATGGTATTTGATCACCTCTGCGGTTTTTATTTTTTGCGCTATAAATGGAAAAAGACCAAAAATTTTGAAAAAAAATTATATATTTTCTACTTTTTGTTATAAAAAAAATCCAATAAACTCAATTTTAGTCATACATTTAGGCCAAAATGTATTCGGCCACATGTCTTTGGTAAAAAAAATGTCAATAAGCGTATATTTATTGGTTTGCGCAAAAGTTATAGCGTCTACAAACTAGGGTACATTTTCTGTAATTTACACAGCTTTTAGTTTATGACTGCCTATGTCATTTCTTGAGGTGCTAAAATGGCAGGGCAGTACAAACCCCCCCCCCAAATGACCCCATTTTGGAAAGTAGACACCCCAAGGAAATTGCTGAGAGGCATGTTGAACCCATTGAATATTTATTTTTTTTGTCCCAAGTGATTGAATAATGACAAAAAAAATAAAAAATATTTACAAAAAGTTGTCACTAAATGATATATTGCTCACACAGGCCATGGGCCTATGTGGAATTGCACCCCAAAATACATTCTGCTGCTTCTCCTGAATATGGGGATACCACATGTGTGGGACTTTTTGGGAGCCTAGCCGCGTACGGGGCCCCGAAAACCAATCACCGCCTTCAGGATTTCTAAGGGTGTAAATTTATGATTTCACTCTTTACTGCCTATCACAGTTTCGGAGGCCATGGAATGCCCAGGTGGCACAACCCCCCCCCCCAAATGACCCCATTTTGGAAAGTAGACACCCCAAGCTATTTCCAGAGAGGCATATTGAGTCCATGGAATATTTTATATTTTGGCACAAGTTGCGGGAAAGTGACACATTTTTTTTTTTTTTTTTGCACAAAGTTGTCACTAAATGATATATTGCTCACACAGGCCATGGGCATATGTGGAATTGCACCCCAAAATACATTTAGCTACTTCTCCTGAGTACGGGGATACCACATGTGTGGGACTTTTTGGGAGCCTAGCCGTGCACGGGACCCCGAAAACCAATCACCGCCTTCAGGATTTCTAAGGGTGAAAATTTTTGATTTCACTCTTCACTGCCTATCACAGTTTCGGAAGCCATGGAATGCCCAGGTGGCACAAAACCACCCCAAATGACCCCATTTTGGAAAGTAGACACCCCAAGCTATTTGCTGAGAGGCATGGTGAGTATTTTGCAGCTCTCATTTGTTTTTGAAAATGAAGAAAGACAAGAAAAAACTTTTTTTTTTTTCTTTTTTCAATTTTCAAAACTTTGTGACAAAAAGTGAGGTCTGCAAAATACTCACTATACCTCTCAGCAAATAGCTTTGGGTGTCTACTTTACAAAATGGGGTCATTTGGGGGGGTTTTGTGCCACCTGGGCATTCCATGGTCTCCGAAACTGTGATAAGCAGTCAAGAGAGAAATCAAAAATTCACGCCCTTAGAAAGCCTGAAGGCGGTGCTTGGTTTTCGGGGTTCCGTACGCGGCTAGGCTCCCAAAAAGTCTCACACATGTGGTATCCCCGTACTCAGGAGAAGCAGCAGAATGTATTTTGGGGTGTAATTTCACATATTCCCATGGCATGTTTGAGCAATATATCATTTAGTGACAATTTTGTGCAAAAAAAAAAAATTTGTCTCTTTCCCGCAACTTGTGTCGCAATATAAAATATTCCATGGACTCGACATGCCTCTCAGCAAATAGCTTGGGGTGTCTACTTTCCAAAATGGGGTCATTTGGGGGGGTTTTGAACTGTCCTGGCATTTTATGCACAACATTTAGAAGCTTATGTCACACATCACCCACTCTTCTAACCACTTGAAGACAAAGCCCTTTCTGACACTTATTGTTTACATGAAAAAGGTTTTTTTTTTTTGCAAGAAAATTACTTTGAACCCCCAAACATTATATATTTTTTTAAAGCAAATGCCCTACAGATTAAAATGGTGGGTGTTTCATTTTTTTTTCACACAGTATTTGCGCAGCGATTTTTCAAAACGCATTTTTTGGGGAAAAAACACACTTTTTTAAATTTTAATGCACTAAAACACACTATATTGCCCAAATGTTTGATGAAATAAAAAAGATGATCTTAGGCCGAGTACATGGATACCAAACATGACATGCTTTACAATTGCGCACAAACGTGCAGTGGCAACAAAATAAATACATTTTTAAAAGCCTTTAAAAGCCTTTACAGGTTACCACTTTAGATTAGGGATGAGCTTCGTGTCGAATTGCGAACGATATGGGCCGTTCGCGCCAAATTCGTGTGGCGCGTCACGGCCCATAATTCACTGCGGCATCGCAGTGCATTGCTGGCTGATGATTGGCCAAGCATGCACTATGACCCGCATGCTTGGCCAATCACAGCGCCGTCAGTAGAGAGAGCTGTAATTGGCCAAAGCCAGGGTGGCTTTGGCCAATTATGGCTCAGGGGATTTAGTACACACCCCACACTATATAAGGCCGCCTGCACGGCGGCCCTGTGTAGTGTGTGTTCCGGTGTGCTGAGAGATAGAGAGAGAGAGAGACAGTGTCATTTGATTTGAGTTAGATAGATTAGGCAGAACAGTCAGTCAGTTAGCTGCACTTACAGTGTATTGTGTATATATATGCATCCCAGGTGTTGCATATATATATATACACTGTATTCAGTTTAGCTAGATCCGTTCCTGTTATCTTCTATCTAGACTATTTAGTGCAGTGTGTCCTGCTCACAGTGTTCAGCTAGATCCGTTCCTGCTATTTACATTCAGTGCAGTGCGTCCTGCTCACAGTGTTCAGCTAGATCCGTTCCTGCTATTTACATTCAGTGCAGTGCGTCCTGCTCACAGTGTTCAGCTAGATCCGTTCCTGCTATTTACATTCAGTGCAGTGCGTCCTGCTCACAGTGTTCAGCTAGATCCGTTCCTGCTATTTACATTCAGTGCAGTGCGTCCTGCTCACAGTGTTCAGCTAGATCCGTTCCTGCTATTTACATTCAGTGCAGTGCGTCCTGCTCACAGTGTTCAGCTAGATCCGTTCCTGCTATTTACATTTAGTGCAGTGCGTCCTGCTCACAGTGTTCAGCTAGATCCGTTCCTGCTATTTACATTCAGTGCAGTGCGTCCTGCTCACAGTGTTCAGCTAGATCCGTTCCTGCTATATACATTTAGTGCAGTACGTCCTGCTCACAGTGTTCAGCTAGATCCGTTCCTGCTATTTACATTCAGTGCAGTGCGTCCTGCTCACAGTGTTCAGCTAGATCCGTTCCTGCTATTTACATTCAGTGCAGTGCGTCCTGCTCACAGTGTTCAGCTAGATCCGTTCCTGCTATTTACATTCAGTGCAGTGCGTCCTGCTCACAGTGTTCAGCTAGATCCGTTCCTGCTATTTACATTCAGTGCAGTGCGTCCTGCTCACAGTGTTCAGCTAGATCCGTTCCTGGTATTTACATTTAGTGCAGTGCGTCCTGCTCACAGTGTTCAGCTAGATCCGTTCCTGCTATTTACATTCAGTGCAGTGCGTCCTGCTCACAGTGTTCAGCTAGATCCGTTCCTGCTATATACATTTAGTGCAGTACGTCCTGCTCACAGTGTTCAGCTAGATCCGTTCCTGCTATTTACATTCAGTGCAGTGCGTCCTGCTCACAGTGTTCAGCTAGATCCGTTCCTGCTATTTACATTCAGTGCAGTGCGTCCTGCTCACAGTGTTCAGCTAGATCCGTTCCTGCTATTTACATTCAGTGCAGTGCGTCCTGCTCACAGTGTTCAGCTAGATCCGTTCCTGCTATTTACATTCAGTGCAGTGCGTCCTGCTCACAGTGTTCAGCTAGATCCGTTCCTGCTATTTACATTTAGTGCAGTGCGTCCTGCTCACAGTGTTCAGCTAGATCCGTTCCTGCTATTTACATTCAGTGCAGTGCGTCCTGCTCACAGTGTTCAGCTAGATCCGTTCCTGCTATATACATTTAGTGCAGTACGTCCTGCTCACAGTGTTCAGCTAGATCCGTTCCTGCTATTTACATTCAGTGCAGTGCGTCCTGCTCACAGTGTTCAGCTAGATCCGTTCCTGCTATTTACATTCAGTGCAGTGCGTCCTGCTCACAGTGTTCAGCTAGATCCGTTCCTGCTATTTACATTCAGTGCAGTGCGTCCTGCTCACAGTGTTCAGCTAGATCCGTTCCTGCTATTTACATTCAGTGCAGTGCGTCCTGCTCACAGTGTTCAGCTAGATCCGTTCCTGGTATTTACATTTAGTGCAGTGCGTCCTGCTCACAGTGTTCAGCTAGATCCGTTCCTGCTATTTACATTCAGTGCAGTGCGTCCTGCTCACAGTGTTCAGCTAGATCCGTTCCTGCTATATACATTTAGTGCAGTACGTCCTGCTCACAGTGTTCAGCTAGATCCGTTCCTGCTATTTACATTCAGTGCAGTGCGTCCTGCTCACAGTGTTCAGCTAGATCTGTTCCTGCTATTTACATTCAGTGCAGTGCGTCCTGCTCACAGTGTTCAGCTAGATCCGTTCCTGCTATTTACATTCAGTGCAGTGCGTCCTGCTCACAGTGTTCAGCTAGATCCGTTCCTGCTATTTACATTCAGTGCAGTGCGTCCTGCTCACAGTGTTCAGCTAGATCCGTTCCTGGTATTTACATTTAGTGCAGTGCGTCCTGCTCACAGTGTTCAGCTAGATCCGTTCCTGTTATCTTCCTACTGACAGGCAGGCTTGTCTGGTTACAGTATATAAAGCTACCTGAAGAAAATTACAGGTGTTCTTTTTGATCCTATTAGTACCACGGTCAGGCAGCTAGACTATTTACATTTAGTACAGTGCGTCCTGCTCACAGTGTTCAGCTAGATCCGTTCCTGCTATATACATTTAGTGCAGTACGTCCTGCTCACAGTGTTCAGCTAGATCCGTTCCTGTTATCTTCCTACTGACAGGCAGGCTTGTCTGGTTACAGTATATAAAGCTACCTGAAGAAAATTACAGGTGTTCTATCCCAGCTTAGTGCAGCTACAGGCCATTAGTATGTCTGGAAGGCCAAGAAGGAGAGGCAGACAGTCACAAGCCAATAAGAGAGGGCAAGCAGGCTCTGTGTCTAGTGCTGGTCGTGGAGACGGTGCATCCTCATCAGCACGTGGCCATGGGACACGCTTGGCCTTTTTTTCGGCAGCTGGCCGTGTTGAGCCGCAACATGCGGAAGACTTGGTCGAGTGGATGACCAAGCCGTCCTCATCCTCCTCATCCTCTCTCACCCATGCCCAGGGTGCTTTGTCTGGCAAAGCAGCGGCCTCTTCCCTCAGCTCAATGTCATCAGTGACTCCTTCCCTAGCTCCACCATGTCCTCATGAGGATTCCCTCGAACTGTTTGACCACAGTGTTGGGTACATGCTCCAGGAGGATGCCCAGCGTTTGGAAGGCTCTGATGATGATACTGAGCTCAATGAAGGCAGTAACATGAGCACGGACAGAGGGGGTGCCCAAGAAGGACAGCAATCTGGCAGTCATGCTCCCCCTGCTGCAGCATACTGCCAGGTTTGCTCCAGTGATGAGGAGGGAGGGGATGATGAGGTCACTGACTCAACGTGGGTGCCTGATAGGAGAGAGGAGGAGGAGGAGGAGGAGGAGGTGGCACATCACCAACTAGGCAGGATGCCCTCCAGGGGCCAGCCTAAGGGCAGCACATTGACTGCATCACACCCCAAAGCTCCACATGTGCAGGGCGCTGCAGTCTCTGCGCGTTATTCAAAAAGTTCTTTGGTGTGGGCCTTTTTTGAGACGAGTGCATCAGATCGCACCGCTGCTATTTGCAACATATGTCTCAAGCGTATCTCGCGTGGCCAAAACATCTCCCGCTTGGGTACCACATGCTTGACCAGACATATGTTGACCTGCCATGCAGTTCGTTGGCAAGCGTATCTGAAAGACCCACACCAAAGAACAAAGAGGATCTCTCCTTGCTCCTCATCAGCTGAGATTTCCAACCCCACTAGACCTTCAGTCCTCTCTGAGACCTGCAGTGAGAGGAATGAAGGTGTAGAATTAGGTGTGTCACAGCCAAGTACTTGTGGGCAATCTGCTTTTGGTACACCGACGTCAGATTGTACCAGGCAAATTTCCCTGCCCCAGCTGCTGCACCGCCGAAAGAAGTTTGCTCCCAGCCATCCACATGCCCAGCGGTTGAATGCTAGCTTGGCAAAATTGCTAGCACTTCAACTGCTGCCTTTTCAGTTGGTAGACTCTGCCCCCTTCCGTGAGTTTGTGGAATGTGCGGTTCCTCAGTGGCAGGTACCCAAACGCCACTTTTTCTCACGGAAGGCGATTCCGGCTCTCTACCGGCATGTGGAAGGCAATGTCCATGCCTCGCTGGACAGGGCGGTCAGCGGTAAGGTGCATATTACCGCTGACTCATGGTCCAGCAGGCATGGACAGGGACGTTACTTAAGTTTCACGGCGCATTGGGTGACTCTGCTGGCAGCTGGGAAGGATGCAGGACAAGGTGCAGTAGTGTTGGAGGTTGTTCCGCCACCACGCCTCCAAAATGCTGATTGTGACACACCTCTCTCCTCCACCCCCTCCTCTTCTTCTTCCTCCATGGCCTCTTCCTCGGAACCAGCGGTGCTCCGTAGGCGTTCAAGGGGCTACGCAAGTACGCAGGCCAAAAGATGCCATGCGGTGCTTGAGCTGGTGTGCTTGGGGGACAGGAGCCACACTGGGGCAGAGGTTCTGTCAGCTCTGCAGGGGCAGGTTCAGAGGTGGTTGACGCCACGCCAACTTAAGGCAGGAATGGTGGTTTGCGACAATGGCACCAACCTCCTCTCTGCCCTCCGACAGGGACAACTGACCCATGTGCCCTGTTTGGCTCACGTCCTTAACTTGGTGGTGCAGCGGTTCTTGGGCAGGTACCCGGGCTTACAGGATGTCCTGAGGCAGGCCAGGAAAGTCTCTGTGCATTTCCGCCGGTCATATAATGCCAGTGCTCGGCTGACGGACCTCCAAAAGGAGTTTAACCTGCCCAAGAACCGCCTAATCTGTGACATGCCCACCAGGTGGAACTCGACGTTGGCCATGCTGCAGCGGCTGCACACGCAGCAGAGGGCCATCAATGAGTACCTGTGCGACTATGGCACCAGGACAGGGTCAGGGGACCTTGGTTTTTTTTCCCCACGCCAGTGGGCCATGATCAGGGATGCATGCACTGTCCTGTCACCATTCGAGGAGGCCACGAGGATGGTGAGCACTGACAGTGCATGCATCAGTGACACTGTCCCCCTTGTCCACATGTTGGAGCACACGCTGCGTGGAATAATGGACAGGGCACTTGAGGCAGAACAGAGGCAGGAAGAGGAGGACTTCCTTAGCTCTCAAGGCCCCCTTTATCCAGACAGTGTTCCTGCGTGCCCGCCGATCACACAGGAAGAGGACAAGGAGGAGGAGGAGGAGGAGGAGGAAGATTGTGTCAGTATGGAGGTGGAGCCTGGCACTCAGCATCAGCAGTCTTTAAGGGATCAGTCCCAAGGAACACATGGACTTGTACGTGGCTGGGAGGAGGTGGCTGCGGACGTTGTTGTCCTTAGTGACCCAGAGGACTCCGGACCGAATGCCTCAGCAAACCTACGCTGCATGGCCTCCCTGATCCTGCAAAGCCTGCGTAAGGATCCTCGTATTCGTGGTATCAAGGAGAAGGACCAATACTGGCTGGCAACCCTCCTTGATCCACGTTACAAGGGTAAGGTTGCGGACCTTATCTTGCCATCGCAGAGGGAGCAGAGGATGAAACATCTTCGGGAGGCCTTGCAGAAAGGTCTGTGCAACGCGTTCCCAGAGACTGGGAGGTTACAAACTCCTGTTTCTGGACAACGTGTTGCTGAGGCTTCGGTCAGTCAAAGAAGGAGCGGTGGAGAAGGTGGCCGTCTGACCGATGCGTTCAGACAATTTTTTGGTCCGCAGCCCCAAGGTATGATCGGTTCCAGCAACCATCGCCAGCGTCTGTTTTACATGGTGCAGGAATACCTAGGGGCAAGATCAGACTTGGACACCTTTCCCACCGAAAATCCTCTGGGTTACTGGGTCTTGAGGATGGATCACTGGCCAGAGCTTGCACAGTATGCAATTGAGCTACTGGCCTGTCCTGCATCCAGCGTTCTTTCGGAACGTACATTCAGTGCTGCTGGAGGCGTGGTAACCGATCACAGGGTGCGTCTGTCCACTGACTCGGTCGATCGGCTGACCTTCATAAAAATGAATCAGTCTTGGATCACCACCAGCTACCAAGCACCTGATGCTGATGTAACTGAATAATTTTTTTCAGATCCCTTCAAAGACTGCCTATGCTGATGCTGAGTGATTATCCCTGAGTAATTATCCTCTTCCTCCTCAATCATCACGCTGATAGCTTGTAAGAACATTTTTGGTTCTGGGCGCCACCACCAGTGCCTAAGGCACAATTTTTCAGCCCCTGTATAACAGGGGCGTGTAATTACAATTTTTGATGTAATACTTTGCAGCACGGCTCGTTCCTGCATTCCAACTAGAGTGTCTGTGAGGGGTTGCAGTGTTGTGGCACCAGCACCAGTGCCTAAGGCCCAATTTTTCTGCCCCTGTCTAACAGGGGCGTGAAATTACAATTTTTGATGCAATACTTTGCAGCAGTGCTCGTTCCTGCGTTCCAACTAGAGTGTCTGTGAGGGGTTGCAGTGTTGTGGCACCAGCACCAGTGCCTAAGGCCCAATTTTTCTGCCCCTGTCTAACAGGGGCGTGTAATTACAATTTTTGATGCAATACTTTGCAGCAGTGCTCGTTCCTGCGTTCCAACTAGAGTGTCTGTGAGGGGTTGCAGTGTTGTGGCACCAGCACCAGTGCCTAAGGCCCAATTTTTCTGCCCCTGTCTAACAGGGGCGTGTAATTACAATTTTTGATGCAATACTTTGCAGCAGGGCTCGTTCCTGCGTTCCAACTAGAGTGTCTGTGAGGGGTTGCAGTGTTGTGGCACCAGCACCAGTGCCTAAGGCCTAATTTTTCAGCTCCTGTTCAACAGGGGCATGTAATTACAATTCTTGATCTAATATTTCACAGCAGGGCCCTGTGAGGGCTTACAGTGTTTTGGCCACAGCAACACCTAAGGCCCAAATTTCTGCTGAGTATATAGGGCAGGACCCTACTTTCAAACATCTAACTTACAAACGACTCCTACTTGCAAACGGAAGGAGACAACAGGAAGTGAGATGAAATCTACCCATAGGAAGGGAAATTCTCTCATGTAAGAGTTAATATGGGAAAACAATTTCTCCTTTCCACTGATGCTTTCCAATCCTTGTTCCACAAAAAAACCCAAATTTTCAAAAAACATTTTTCATTGGGACAAAAAAGTGAGGTGAAATCTTCTGAAGAGGAGGAAAGACGCAAAACAAATGTCACAGGGGTGATAACCCTTCCCTATGTTTTCCAAAAAGCTTAGAAAAGATTTTTTGGCTGGAGCTAAACACATTAAAAATGTTCAAAATTACAAACAGATTCTACTTAACAACAAACCTACAGTCCCTGTCTTGTTTGCACCGCCTGTATACTGCTGTTCAGAGTATATAGGGACCTTTCCTTATTTTAATTTGGGTGCGGGGTTCCCCTTAATATCCATACAAGACCCAAAGGGCCTGGTAATGGACTGGGGGGTACCCATGCCGTTTGTCTCACTTTTTTCATCCATATTGCCAGGACCCGACATGACATTAAACCCGCAAGCAGTTTTAAATGAGATTTTTTCCTTTAAAAATGACATTTGGTGCAGGGACTGTTCTAAACATGGGAAACACGCGTCACTTTACAGGCATACTATAGACACCCCCCAGGTACGATATTTAAAGGAATATTTCACTTTTTTTTTTTTTACTTTAAGCATCATTAAAATCACTGCTCCCGAAAAAACGGCCGTTTTTAAAAGTTTTTTTTGCATTGATACATGTCCCCTGGGGTAGGACCCGGGTCCCCAAACCCTTTTTAGGACAATACCATGCAAATTAGCCTTTAAAATGAGCACTTTTGATTTCGAACGTTCGAGTCCCATAGACGTCAATGGGGTTCTAACGTTCGTGCGAACTTGCGGTCCGTTCGCGGGTTCTGGTGCGAACCGAACCGGGGGGTGTTCGGCTCATCCCTACTTTAGATTTACAGAGGAGGTCTACTGCAAAAATTACTGCCCTCGATCTAACCTTCGCGGTGATACCTCACATGCATGGTGCAATTGCTGTTTACGTTTGACGACAGACCGCCGCTTGCGTTCGCCTTAGCGCGAGAGCAGGGGGCGACAGGGGTGCTTTTTTTTTTTTTTTTCTTTATTATTTTTTTTGCTTTTTTATCTTATTTTTAAAATGTTCCTTTCATTTTTATTTTTTTTTAATCATTTTTATTGTTATCTCGGGGAATGTAAATATCCCCTATGATAGCAATAGGTAGTGACAGGTACTCTTTTTTGAAAAAATTGGGGTCTATTAGACCCTAGATCTCTCCTCTGCCCTCAAAGCATCTGACCACACCAAGATCGGTGTGATAAAATGCTTCCCCAATTTCCCAATGGCGCTATTTTCATCCGGCGAAATCTAAGTCATAAAATGCTCGTAGCTTCCGGTTTCTTAGGCCATAGAGATGTTTGGAGCCACTCTGGTCTCTGATCAGCTCTATGGTCAGCTGGCTGAATCACCGGCTGCATTTTCAGGTTCCCTGTTGAGACAGGAGAGCCAGAGAAAAACACGGAAGACGGTGGGGGGGGGGCATTCCTTCCCACGGCTTGTAAAAGCAGTCTAGAGGCTAATTAGCCGCTAGGATTGCTTTTACATGAAAGCCGACCGCTGGCTGAAAAGAATGCTACCAAGATGATACCTAAACCTGCAGGCATCATTCTGGTATAACCACTCAAAGTTGTGAATGGCGTACCTGAAGACAAAAAAATGGTTAACTATAAAGCACAGTAAACGGTAAAGTACAAAAAATTGCATACCTGAAAAGCAAACATGATAAAACATAATAACAATAAAACATTGCAGAATAGAATACAGTAAAAAAGAGCAGAACAATAGAGAGAATAGAGAGAGAGAGAACAATAAAACGACAACTATTTTTTTTTATTTTATATATATATATTTTTTTTTTTTACACTTTTTTTGTAACTAACTTTTATAACTGTAACCGGTTCCAGGTTCGGGTCTCTCAAAATGCGATGGCATCTTGGGAGACCCTGTGAAAGTGCGCCTAGTCTGTGGAATGCTGTATCCTACGCTAATACTCAACTAGTGCATAGTAGCGTTCAAAACATTCACCAATGCAAAGACCAGGATTGTCAGGACAGGAGGGACAATAATAGTGGGTGTCACGCCTATATCCGCGCTTGCTGCAGACACGACATCTTTTTTGGGGGGGTTCGCTGGGTAGGGGTACTCGGGAGGACATAAAGAAAATGCCTCTCATGCAGCTGACTGCATTTGGTTGGGGATGTGAATGGGGGAAGTACGAGCGCTGCAGAAGCGGTGGGTTCCCAGTTGGGATTGGCGAATGCAGCAGGAAGGGCACTATGGGCACGACGGGCCTGTGTTTGTCTTTTTGGTGGCAGCGGGACACTATTTGTGCTTGCCACCTCACCAGCTTGAACTGCACTTATGGGACTCGCCACGTCACCAAGTGTTACTGCAGTGCTGGTTAGACTACGACCGGGGTGTACTAGGCCGCTGGCGCTTGCCAGTTCACCAAAACGCTACCAAAAAATCTGTTGGCGATCGCAGGGATCAGGCCTGACTCTGCGAACGCTGCAGTTATGCGTTTTAGTCTTTTGTAAGCGACAGTGATCGATCGATACTGCACTTGGGTGGGCTGGACTGGGCCGGGCGGAGGGGCAAAATGCAGGTGCTAGCAGGTATCTGGGCTGATCCCGCTAACACTGCGTTTTTGGGAACCCTAAACTGCTGGGGACGCTAGTATAGATCTGATCGGATCAGATATTGATCCGTTCAGATACTATACCACTAAGGGTGGTGTACGGTGCGTGCGTGGGTGTTAGCGGTACTGGCGCTAACCTGACGCTGCCTGGGGCTGGTGCTTGCCAGTTCACCAAAATACTACCAAAAAAACTGTTAGCGATCGCAGGGATCAGGCCTGACTCTGCGAACGCTGCAGTTATGCATTTAGTGTTTTGTAAGTGACAGTGATCGATCGATACTGCACTTGGGTGGGCTGGGCTGGGCCGGGCGGAGGGGCAAAACGCAGGTGCTAGCAGGTATCTGGGCTGATTCCGCTAACACTGCGTTTTTGGGAACCCTAAACTGCTGGGGACGCTAGTATAGATCTGATCGGATCAGATATTGATGCGTTCAGATACTATACCACTAAGGGAGGTGTACGCTGCGTGCGTGGGTGTTAGCGGTACTGGCACTAACCTGACGCTGCCTGGGGCTGGTGCTTGCCAGTTCACCAAAATACTACCAAAAAAACTGTTAGCGATCGCAGGGATCAGGCCTGACTCTGCGAACGCTGCAGTTATGCGTTTAGTCTTTTGTAAGTGACAGTGATCGATCGATACTGCACTTGGGTGGGCTGGGCGGAGGGGCAAAACGCAGGTGCTAGCAGGTATCTGGGCTGATTCCGCTAACACTGCGTTTTTGGGAACCCTAAACTGCTGGGGACGCTAGTATAGATCTGATCGGATCAGATATTGATGTGTTCAGATACTATACCACTAAGGGAGGTGTATGCTGCGTGCGTGGGTGTTAGCGGTACTGGCGCTAATCTGACGCTGCCTGGGGCGACGCATATCACCGCCGGGCGATCAGGGGGCTAAACCTTTATTCGGTAATAAACGGCGGGTGCCCTGACACTATAAAAAATAAACGAACTAACCAGCGTCACCCGTAACACTTATACGGTGATCAGTGGTGAAAGGGTTAACTAGGGGGCAATCAAGGGGTTAAAACATTTATTAGGTAGTATATGGGGGTCCCTGACGCTATAAAACGCTGACGGCGAACCTAAATATTTACCTCCCTAACTAGCGTCACCAGCGACACTAATACAGCGATCAGAAAAATGATCGCTTAGTGACACTGGTGACAGGGGGTGATCAAGGGGTTAAAACTTTATTAGGGGGGGTTAGGGGGGTACCCTAGACCTAAAGGGGGGTAACAGTAACTGTCCCAACACTGTAACTGTCACAAACTAACACTATGCAGTAATCAGAAAAAAAAAAAAAAAAAAACTGCTGGTGTCAGTTTGTGACAGGGGGGGGGGTGATCGGGGGGGGATCGGGGTGTTTAGTGTGCCTGGCATGTTCTACTGAGTGTGTAGTGTGTTGTGCACTCACATACCCGTCTTCTCTCCTCGGGCCGGAACGGAAATTACCGAGCCGAGGAGAGATGACATAATTTCCTTTGCTGCTGTTTAGCATACAGCAGCAAAGGAATGATTCGATTGGCCGGCGGCGATCGCGAGGGGGGGGCCACGAACGGATGGTCTCCCCCTCACCTCTGATCGCCGCTGGACAAAAGACGACCGCCTCGGGCACCGGGGGGGTCCGATCGAACCCCCCACCCGCGGAAGTCAAATCACGTACATGTACGTGATTTTGCCTGTCCGTGCCACCTTGCCGATGTACATCGGCGTGAGGCGGTCGTCAAGTGGTTAAAACATATTCAGATATTTTGCAAAGCTTAGCCTATCCCTCCCTTGCTGCTGTGGAACTGAAGAGTTAACAGGACAGTTAGAAGAATCGCACCTCTTCTAAGAATGCACTCAAAGTTAACACCAACATTTCAGAAGAAGAACGCCGCTGCAAGAACAAAAGCAACTTCCGCAAATGAGCACCCAGCTAAAACCAAAGTTTTTTCACTATATGTATTTTTATATTTGTGGTTTTTATGCGCCAGTCTTATTGACGTATCTCAATCTTTAATAGAATTGTATAAAATTCTTGAGAAGCGGAAATATTAAACAGAAAGTAATTTGACTCTGGACTAAGTCTCAGTGTGAGCTTACTTGAAGCATGCATCTTTTATGATCAATCTGACCATAGCATTTTAATTAAATAAATAATTTATGTATAGGGTGTCTTGATTATTTCAGTCAGAGTCTGACTTTAAGGAGTTTCTCTAATAACAACAATTGTAGCAAATGTGCTATATTTATGCAAATGGTTTTAATTGTGTTTAAACTGTATTAGCAATAATTGGGGAGTTTAAAATGTTTAATTTCAACCAAAAACATATTTAAGTGTATTATAAATAAAGAGAAAGTTATGTATTCTGGGCATTGTGCCAGGTGAATTATGGTTACTAACGAAAGAGGAAGTGCTTTCCTTGCGTAATTCTATGTACTAGAAAAAAAAAATCAATTACTCTCTATGGAGATGGTTCACATCTCCATTCCAAAACGCCTGAAGCCAATATATGTACAAGAGGTCACACAAGAAAAAAGGCGAATCTGTTGAGAAATATCACAATAGAATAGCACAAATATTTACTGATTTAAGTTTCAGCCTGCGGACCAAAGCACACGCACAAATGCTGACTGTTGCGTTTGTCTCTGGTCTTAAAGAATCAATCCGAAAGGGTTTGATCCTATCATGCCCAGAGTATAGAGCAATGGAGCTTGAGACGTTGTTATTAGTGGTTATTAGGTCCAGAATCGTCACAGAGAAGTAGAGAGTAGCTCCTCTCATGAGGGCCTCTGACACACCCTATCTGCACCCACCAGTACCAACTCCACGTGTCTGCTACAACTGCGGAAGACCTGACCACTCCAGAAGGGAATACCGAAGCCCTCGGAAATTTACCCACAGTCAACCAAGCCTCAACCGTGGTCCACATGAAAGCGCTCAGTACCAGGGACATGACACCCCACCTCGCCCACCACCTCGCCCCACTCCGGATCACATGAACCTTTTCCGCAAGGATTCGGGCAAGCCTGTGTCACCACCTGCCCGCTACACCTGGATGAAGTTACACCCAGACATTGTACTCCTCCAGTATGTAGATGACCTCCTGCTTGTGCAGATACCCTTGATGATGCCTCAATCTTCTCTGAAAGCCTCCTCCACTACCTGGCTGAGCAAGGATGCAAGGCCTCGAAGCAAAAGGTCCAGAGGTGTAGAGAGAAGGTGATTTCCATAGGCCACTGCATCTCCCAAGGCACCTGACCTCTCACTGAAGAAAGAGTTGCTGCAATCAAGGCCATCCCTTTGCCTCAAGGTCAAAAGCCCCTTCACGCCTTTCTAGGATTAATCTCCTACTGCTGTTCTTGGATCCCAGAAGCCTCCCCCTTGATGCAACTCCTTTATGATGCCCTGAAATCTGACCCTTTCTTGCTTTCTCCAGAAGCGGTGGACAATTTTGAAACTCTGAAGGAGATCCTCTCAACAGCCCCTGCTTTGGGAATCCCAGACTATGAAAAGACTTTCAAACTGTTTGTCTCAGAGAGACAAGGACATGCCACAGGAGTTTTGGCTCAGGCCCATGGTAACAGACTCAGACCCATTGGGTTTTATTCTGTCAACTGGACTCAGTGGCGAGGGGGGACCCTCCTGCCTCAGAGCTGTCTTTGCAGCCCAATGCCCCTCATGACATAACTGCCATACTAAACCAGGTCCAGCCCAAACACTTGTCCTCAGAAAGACACCTCAGACTCCAGTGTGCCTTGCTTCTCCCAGATCAGTATTACACCAAAGAGTTTAGGTTGACTATTGAGAGTCCTAGCTCAGGAGACAGCGGGACCTATGTTCTGGGCCTATGGTGGGGAAGTGGGTATCCCGGTTTTAGAAACCCTTTCCAACTGAAAGATATGTTCAATAACGCAGAGTGGGGAGTTCCCCAATCCACATCTAGCTCAAACCCCCTGAGGCCCCATATACAGACATTAAAGAACATGGTGGCCATACTGTAGCAGACCCTACCTGGGTCTACCTTGAGGATACTATGGCTGCAGAAACCCAGTTCTCAGATGTGGCTCGAGTGGATGAGGTACAGTGCAGGGAAACACAATAAGACCAATTGCTTTGTGTGTGGGGGGGGCTAGACCACACTTAGGAACGGTACCCCTAAACATACCCCCAGAACATGAGACATGTTTCCTCAGCCTATTTACCAACACAACCACTGACCGCTCCTTGTGTGAACATTGGAAGAAAGAATATCCCATAGTTACCAAGACCCCCAAGCCAGGAGAAGGTATCACCATATATCCTGGCAATTAAACATGCTATGGACGGTATCAGGGAGTGGGGAAATCTCTTGGGAATTTCACTAAGGGTTACTGTGGATCTTATAGTGAGGTGTCTGCAGATCTGGTGCAAAATCAAGTCTAGTCTTTGGGAGACGTGTACTGGATCTGCAGAGGCATGAAAATTATAAGCAGATTGACAGGACAGTGGACAGGAGAATGTGCACTGGCTAAGGCCAGAATGCCTCTACATATTCTCTTGGAAAACCCAAAGCCAAATACAAACAACACACGCCGACCTAACAGGAGGCGTAGGAGTGCCCCAGCAGGAAGCTTCGACCCTCATGTATACATAGATGCCATAGGGGTCTCTAGAGGTGTTCAAAGCAAGAGACCAAGTAGCAGCAGGGTTTGAGACTCTGATCTCCATCATCACCGTAAACAAGAATGTAGACTGGATAAATTACATCTACTACAACCAACAAAGGTTTGTTAATGAAACCAGAGATGCACTCCGAGGTTTAGCCGAACAACTAGAAGCTGCTTCACACATGACCTTCCAAAACTGTATGGCCTTAGATATGTTCCTAGCTGAAAAGGGGTGTGTGTGTAAGATGTTACCTGAAACGAGTACATGCTGTACTCATATCCCAGATAACACAGGCACAAATGGTAAAGTGACTTTAGCCATCCAGAAACTTGGATTTGTCCAAAGAATTAAAGAAGAATTCAGGGCTCTCCAACCCCTGGGACCAGTACTTCACTTGGATCAAGGGGGGATGGGGATGGCAGGGAATTTTAACACAGATCGGAATAGCCATTCTGATAATTCTAGTGACCCTAGCTATCGTGGTCTGCTGTGTTCTTCCCTGCTTTAAGAAGTGTGTAGAAAAAGCTGTTGACCAATCTACTCCCATGTTTATGAACCAAGAAATACCAGATGACGATAAAGATTATGTAAGACTTGATGATGATTATGTGTTACGCTACGTTACGGTCACTTTCCCCCAAGATGCAACACCATAGGATTACAGGGACAGACAGCACCTGACTGCCCCTCTCCAAGCTGTATCGAGGGGGGTAGTGAGTTAGTCACTGCTCTTCTCTATATATAGCCGAAAAGAGTTGCAGAGGAGAATGGCTCAAGGGGAGTAGGACTTTTAGTATGAGGGACAGTTTGAAATAGACAGTTTCAAGGGGGGAAACTGTAATGGATGCGATTAAGGGAATCATGAAACGTCTATTCCAATGTACATATGAGTACATGCTTTATATATCTAACATATAGCAACCTTAAAACATATTCAGATATTTTGCAAAGCTTAGCCTATCCCTCCCTTGCTGCTGTGGAACTGAAGAGTTAACAGGACAGTTAACAGAAGAATCGCACCTCTTCTAAGAATGCACTTCAAGTTAACACCAACATTTCAGAAGAAGAATGCCGCTGCAAGAACAAAAGCAACTTCCACAAATGAGCACCCAGCTAAAACCAAAGTTTTATCACTATATGTATATTTATATTTGTGGTTTGTATGCGCCAGCCTTATTGACGTATGTCAATTTTTAATGGAATTGTATAAAAGTCTCGAGAAGCGGAAATTTTAAACAGAAAGTAATTTGACTCTGGACTAAGTCTCAGTGTAAGCTTACTTGAAGCATGCATATTTTATAATCAATCTGACCAGAGGTAGATATAATTATATCGGACTTTTGTCCTGATCCAAATCAGGTTCAAATCAATCCAGTTACCTTTCGCTTAAAACTTCCCGACAGTTTGAAGATTCAACCTATTTTTCACATATCACTACTCAAACCATTTCATGAAAATCCTTTTTCTGGAAGAATTCTTCCACCTCCTCCACCCGTTGAGGTACAGGGTGAAGAATAATTTGTGTTGGGGAAAATTCTTGATTCCAGGATTTTTAGGAACAAATTATAATGTCTGGTCCAATGGGAATGATATGGGACAGAAGAAAACTCTTGGGAGCCTGAGGAGAACGTTCATACCCCTAGATTAACAAGAGAATTCCACCAGAGGTTTCCTCACAAACACAGCCCAAAGACATCCAGGGGATATCCTAGAAGGAGGGGAGTACTGTCAGGTCCTGGACTTGATCCTGGGATCTCAGCTGTGTCTGGCAATGACGCTTCTTACTTAGCTAGCTACCGGAGATGCTTGACAGCACCATGTCTGATCCATTGGACAACCCTGCCTTGTGCCTTGTCTTTTGCTGAACCATGAACTCTTTGCTCCTCCCATGAAGTTCCTGATGTAAGCCATGTCTCTGTACTTCCTCTTTGCCAGATTATTGTGCTTTCTCAGCCAGTATCTCGCTCTTGTCTTTCCTGCTGCTGTCCATATTTTGCTACCACTCGTAATCAACCCTTGGCTTGTTCTTCAACTACGCTTCTGCATGGTCCCAGCCAGCTACTTCTACTACTACTCGTTATTGACCTTTTGGCTTGTTTACTGACCATGCTTCTATTTGATCCTTACCTGCTTATGCGCTACTGGACCCCGGTTTGCTCACCTCCTGGTGGGGCGATCCTGAGGACTGTGACCTTGTACTTACATGCAGTTAAATGCATCTCTACCATCAGTAGCTCTGGTGAACACCAGTTAGTACTTAGACTCCGCACCTCAGGTGAGCCTGCGTCATCTTCCAGGGTGACTGCCTGTGTACCTATCCTGCTGGTTGGTGGTAGTCCCGCAGCTGCTATAGCAACTAGTCTTCAAGCCTGACGCCTGATCGTGACACACTGCTGCACTTTTCACTGGTTTCTCAGACATCTTACCCAGCTCTCCTGGATCACTCAGCCTATAATTACAGCACCCCTGCTACATGAGCCCACTCTCTATCCCCTCAATAGGGGATCTCCAGGCACCCCAGGCTTTCTCGCTCCTCTTATGCCCCGTACACACGGTCGGACATTGATCGGACATTCCGACAACCAAATCCTAGGATTTTTTCAGACGGATGTTGGCTCAAACTTGTTTTGCGTACACACAGTCGCACAAAGTTGACGGAATTTCCAATCGCCAACAACGCGGTGATGTCAACCACGTACGACGAGACTTGAAAAGGCCAGATCAGAACCAAGCGTGGCACCCTTTGGGCTCCTTTTGCTAATCTCGTGCTAGTAAAAGTTTGGTGAGAGACGATTCGTGCTTTTTCAGACTCGTGGCTTTCAGATCGTTTTCTGCGGTTCAGTTTGAGCTTGTGGGTTTGTATCTGCTCTTTAGTGCGTGCAGTCAGTTCGTATCGAAGTTTTCTGTGCGATCTTGCCCGCTCATTGCTGTTTTTCAGGTCGCTCTTCACAGGCCTTGCTGTTCTTCAGTGCGTTCTGTTACTTTGTTCTGAGCAGCCGACCGTTTTCTAGCCATGTTGCGTATACGTACTCCTCGTAGAGTTTGTGCTGTGCGGGGGCTTGGTGTTGGGGTCCTGACCTTGACACAAGTCCAGTCCATGAACAGGGTGGGGAGGAGTTCATGGACCAAGAATTGATTGCTTCAGCGTGACCAGTTCTCTCACATGCCTTTGCTCTGTGAGATCCGTGAGAATAATCCTGATGATTTCAGAAACTTTCTCAGGATGATGGACCCCGCATTTCACCGTTTGTTGGCTTCGCTGACCCCCTATATCAGCAGGCAGGATACCTGCATGAGGCAAGCCATCACTCCGGAGCAGAGGCTCGTCGCTACCCTGCGGTACTTGGCGACAGGGAGAAGCCTGCAGGACTTGAAGTTCTCGACAGGCATCTCCCCCCAGGCTCTGGGTATCATTATCCCGGAGACCTGTTCTGCCATCATCCAGGTCCTGCAGAAGGAGTATATGAAGGTAAGATTTTTATCCTTTTATATCACATTTTATTGTATTGAATGTTTGCTAATATATTGTATTTCTTTCCTCATTCCCTAATTACCATGATTGTAATATGCTGTGAATGTCCCCTTTGTCCTCATTCATGCTGGAATTTTATGTAATTTTTTTTTGTCCTTCATACATATTTGCCTTCACTTACCTCCCCAGCATGCTCTCCTGCCCCTATATTCACCTCATGTAGTCACTTAACAATGTATTGTATCAGTTCCATAGTAGTGCTTTACCCCAAACACCCCCTAAAATGTTTAGAAATGTGATTTGTGCTTTAAATTGAGGCAGAGTGCCAGAGGCTTTTTTTTTGTAGTGTCCCCAAATCATTTCTATTAACCCTCCCTCCCCTAACTGCTAAGTCAGCTGATACCAATTCTCTATCTATCCTCAATCATCTATCTGCTGACTTTGCCAAACCCATACACACTATACCAATCTCTTTAGTGGTCAGATGTATGGATGAATTCCCCAAAGCATGTAGTGCAAGGGCCTGCCTGTATACTTTCAAATGGTACTGTTTAAAGTTTTTTGTATCCTATTATTATCTTAATAGGTAATAGCAGAATGTCCACATGTGCTCAAATGTGTACAATGTGTATTTATATCTTTGTATTAGGACACTTCTTACCTGTCCAGTGGGCTGCCAATAGTGTAACTAAGGAGGGGCTGTTCCAATTAATACCCTGTATTTAGGCATTCATCTCTCAATGAAGTGAAGAGGGTTACCTGTCCAAGATCCCCCCCCCCCCTATAATGTTGGAAATGGCCCATGAGGGGGGGGAGGAATATGATAGGTGTACCTTATACTTTGGTGTTGTAAAATTCCCCTTAATAAATGTTATCTGGATGTTGGCCAAGAATGTTTGTGTCTAATCTGCTTTCCATGTTCATGTGCAAAAATACTACGTTTTTTTTGTTTTCCTCAACAGTTTACTTCCACGCCACAGGAATGGCAGACTGCGGCCTCCCACTTTGCCCAGCGGTGGGACTTTCCTAACTGTGGAAGGGCAATTGATGGGAAACATGTCCACATCGTCCCACCACCCAACTCGGGGTTGTACTATTATAATTACAAGGGGTTCAATAGTACTGATGTTGGCGGTGGTGTTGGCTAATTACGACTTCCTGTATGTGGACGTGGGGAAGAATGGCCGGATGTCCGATGGTGGAGTCATCGCCCAGACTGAGTTTTACAGGCGTCTCCAGAATGGCAGCTTGGACTTGCCACCTCTAGAAGAGAATGTGGAAGGACTCCCATTAGTCTTCGTTGCGGATGAAGCATTTGCGCTGGGGGACCATCTTATGCGGCCATTCCCGATGGAGGACCCTCACCCCGGAACAGAGGGTTTTTAATTACCGGCTGGCCAGAGCCAGAAGAGTGGTGGAGAACACATTTGGAATCATGGCCAGCCAGTTCCGCCTATTTCTTACACCCATCCATAATGCGGAATATAAACTTAATCATATAATCCTGGCATGCTGTGTTCTACATAACTTTTTATGGCAACATTCGGCCAACTATGCTGGCTCAGTTGGGCCTGAGGCCGGAATTATAAATGAAACAACCCTGACGGCGCTTGAAAGTGGCCGTCCTGGCTTGCCCTCCCTGAGTGCCCATGATGTCCGGTTAAGATACCTTGAGTTCTTTGCGGGTAGGGGGGCCATCAATATGCCAGACAATTTGTGAAGCCTTTATCAAATAAAAAAAAAAAAAGCTAATCTTTGGTGACATTTACTGCTTGTGTTTGTTTTAGCTGACCCTGACAGCAATGTGGGGAGTCCTGAAAATGGCGTGATTGTGTAACCTTATACAAAGCACTGTTGGGTGTTATTTACTAAAGGCGTAGACACTTTGCACTACAAGTGCACTTGAAATTGCACTGAAACTGCTCTTGTAGTGCAAAGAGGATTTGCCCTTAGGAAATAACCCCCATTTTCACAGAAAGCAGCAATTACATCACCACAAAAGTGTTGTAGCGTTGAGATAATAATCCACACATTCTTGATTAACAATCTTTTTAATACCTGCACAATCACATGTGCATTTAGAAAAGGTTTTTAAAACAAAACAACATGTTTGTTGTATAACAATTTTTGGGGTGGCATTATCAAAAATAGAAATGTCCATTTAAGATAAAACAAGCATGTGTAAAACCAACAAGAAAGACACAAATCTTGAACTTACAAAGTTCACATTAGGTAGAACTTGAAGGCAATATCAGACATGATTATTTAGGAACTGTGTTTGATATTGCGTTCGATATTGCGTTCAGATGGGGTGAAGTCTCCCCAGGAAAAGCCAAATTTGCACACAAATTTCCCAATGTCAACATGTGCTAGCTGCCATCATGGGGGATCAAGGGACGTGTTTTGGGGCAGAAACCCCTTCCTCTCAGCTACTTTATTATTGAGGAAGGGGTTGCACCCCCAAAACGCCTACATTGATCTCCTGTGATGGCAGATAGCACATGTTGGCACACTGTGTGCATCCTCCAAATTTTGCTTTTCTAAAAATCGCTAAAACATTTTGAACTTTGTAGCACACAAAAGAAGAAAGTGATTTGGAGGGGTTTTAAACTGGCCCCAAAACATCAATGATGTTCTTATTTTTTTGAATAACATCATTGATGTTTTTCTGGAGGTTTTCCAAAGCTAAATTACACTCCATGATCTCCCCAATCAGGATCTGTGCACTTTCTGATGTGAAAGAATCTGGATCCACAACATCACGATCACCTAAAAAGAGAGAAACCAAACAAAAACAGGTATCAAAAATATGCCGGCATCCATCTCTTACCTGAGCCTGTGGTCGCAGACACTCACCTGTTGTGGTGACTATTTCCACCATGTCTTCTTCCTCCTGCTCTTCTTGTGTTGGGGGTATTTCCCCTTCTTCCAGAGGTGGGGGGTTTGTGGTCTCCTCGGATAAGGGGTGTCCTCCGAGTCTTTTCTCCCCTATGTAAAACAAAAATGGTATACTTAGCACACAGATATTTGATGGCAGAACTATAAATAGGAAACATTGCTTGGAAGTGGGGTACAATTGTCAATTTTGGCAGAGTTCCCAAATGTAGCATTTTTAGTGTCCTTTGTCAAGCTGCAATACTTTACCTGTTGAGTACAAGCTTCACAGATGGAGACCCCCCTATAGTATACACTGGAGCACCTGTGTGGGCCCCCTAATAAAAATGTTGTTCTGGTGTCCCACACTAGTGCTCCAGTGTCCAGATGTGAAAACATCTGCTCAGTGTCCTCTCCTTACACAGAATCTAGTTTGCATTTCATTCTAGTAACAAAGCCATCTACACAACCAAATTAGTTTCATACAAGTAGGGCGTAAAAAATTTGGCCAAATGCATATGGCCAAAACAATGATGTTTTTTTAGGCCGAAAGAAAAATGTTTGATACGAATGAGTAATGTGCCCATGAACATGAAAGTTGCCATTTTAAAATGTACACTTTTAAGAAAAGCCCATGGAGCAGCACGAACGTAATAAACATAAAGAATAGGAACACAGCACAACTACTTTTTTGCAGCACTTTCCGGATCTTTCTGTACTGCTCATGTTCTCGTAATTTGAGGTCCGACCACCGTTTCCTGAGCTGATCTTTCGATCAACGTACCCCGCAATTCCGGTGCAGACTCTTGAATACTTTCGCCATGATCTTGGCCTTGACATTGGGGTTGGGGTAAGGTCCATACTTTCCATCATAGTCGGCCCTCTTCAGGATGTCCACCATCTCCAACATCTCCCCAAAGGACATATTTGAGGCCTTAAATCTCCTTCTGGATCGGGACGTGTCCGGATCCGGGCTTTCCTCCTCCTCCTCCTCCTCCTCGTTCCTGTAATTAGCACACACCTGCTATGTCTCCCCTATGTGCTCTTCCCCCAATGCGCAGAACGAAAAGGGGCGGGGAATAGACTAGAAAGAACGTCAGGGGCGGGCGGAGTTACAAGCATGCACAGTGTGTATAAAGCATAACACGCGTGCGTGATACGTACGATCTTTGAGCGGAGGAAGGAGCATCGGAGGCGCCGATCGTAATAACAAAGGTAAGAGCCAAACTTGGGCCTATACTGCTTCTAGATTGAGGCCTATATTGTAACAAGATTAGGAGAGTTTGGGCTGACATTAGGGTTTGTCTTGTGTTGTGTCTTGCAGTGAAAATGGATATCTTGAACGATACCGACTTCATGGCAATATTCATTGACATGTTCAGGGAGCTGCCTTGTCTGTGGGAGATCAACCACCCACATTATAAGAACCAAACAAAAAGGAAGGCAGCGCTGGATCAATTGTTGGAAATGGTGAAGCAGGTGATCCCCACGGCAGACATCACCTATTTGAAGATCCTAATTGGTGGCCTGAGGAGCACATATGTAAGGGAGCGCAAGAAAGTCCAGGATTCGCAGAGATCCGGAGCAGCAGATGACATCTATGTCCCCAGGATTTGGTACTATGACAGGCTGCATTTTCTGGCAGGTAAGACTGAACCCAGGTCATCACTCTCCAGTCTTCCTTCCACGCTTCCTTCCCCCCAGCTGAGGCTTCTGACGCCCCACCTGGGCCTTCCAGGCAGCAACATGTGCAGGAGCCCAGCTTGAGCCAGGTATAGCATTCTTCTAAATATTTCTGGTTGTCCCATCAATGATGTTAACTAGATGTTAGTTTGGAGTACTAATTTAGGATTGTGATTGATGATGCAAAACATTAAACCATGTCCCTTTTTAATACACAGGGAAGTCTCAGCCAGGAGGTGGCCGGGCCGAGCAGGCTGCCTGATATGCAGGTCCCTCCCCTACACCTGCAAAGAGAAAGTGGCAGGAAGAGGAGTACCCTAGAGGAGGCTGCCAGAGGCCTCTTTTGCAAGGCTAAAGAGGTCCTGGGAGCATCACAAACTGTGGAGGAGGACTTTGCTGGCATAATTGCCTGTAAAATGCAGCGGATGGAGGAGGGCCAACAACTCATGTGTGAGTCATTACTGTTGGAAGCTCTCAATAAGGGGTTGAGGGGCCAAATAACATCTGATACCCACATTTGTGACCTCACACATGGTCCTCCTCCTCCTCCTCCAGGTCCTACTAGTCCTCCTCCTCCTCCAGGTCATACTCCTCCTCCTGCCACATCAACAGCAGAGCCACAGCCAGGAAGGAAGCGTGGAAGGAAGACCAGAAAGTGATGACCCTGGATGCAGTCTGGTCTGGCAAAAGATGCAGCCTCTTGTGGTACCACAGCTTGGGGACACAGATGTCATCTGCTGCTTTCTGGATCTCTGGGACTTCTGGACCAGACTGCACTCCCTTACATATGGACTCCTCAGGCCACTAATTTTGATGTTCAAGAATTGATATCTGCCCTGGGGGTCCAAGGCTTCTCTAATTCCTGCTGTTTATCCAGCGTTGCCTCCCTTTTTGTTTGGTTCTGAGCCCTTAATAAAGGATTTTTGGTTTCAATTATACTTGCCTATGTGTGTTTTCCTTCAAAAAGGACAGTTTGTTGGTGAGGATTCAGGTACATTTCAAAACTACAATGTGAAATTAACAAGGGACACCAACACCAAACAATCTCCTTGAGATTAAATAATACAAGATAATAATGGTGTTGTGGTAACTTGGAAAAAATACAAACCTAGAATAAAAAATATTATAATATATATATATATATATATATATATATATATATATATATATATATATATATATATATATATATATATATATATATATATATATATATATATATATATATTTTTTTTTTTTTTTTTTTTTTGTCAGATGTGACAAATCAAAATATGTGCTAAAAAATGAATAAAAACCAAGCGCTGATGTGGATAGATATGTGTGATATAAATAAATTGTGCTAAAAAATATATATAAACCAATATAGTTAGTGCTATAATAAAATCAGTAAATTAAAGCTGCTATCAATATAGGGTGATCAGATAACCAAACAAATAGTACGAAGTATAAAATTGATGCACTTTAAATAAATAGTGCACAATATGCTGCTGCGACTAAGCTTAAATCCAGGAATAAAAAATGCATACATGTGAATAAAATAGATAAATAATTATGGTGCTAATACATGTGTTAAAATTGCCAAAATAAATCTTCAAATTGGTGATGTGACGGTGAATATAAATAAATAATAATGACACTCTGAGTATAATGTCCAGATAGAGATAAATAGTGGGGGGAAGTAAAAATAATTAAACAGTTCCTTCCCTTAATCCAGATTGATTGACTCATTGGGTTAGATCGTTTGTATCAGGATATTTAGTTTTTCTTGCATCCCACTTTAGCCATAATACTGCTGATGATTCGGCTCTCTGGATAAAGGTTTTATGCAAAGCAAGCAAAGAAAAAATAGATCATTGTGCAGTGAACTTACTAGATAGTGCACAAGCAAAACAGGGACAAGAGATACACTCACAAACTCCCGGTCTATTAGAAGCATTCAACTATGCAGATTGCAGTCAGCCGCTGCGAACGAAGTTTCCCATAGAGAAACAGCTGCTGTTAACCTTCAGGTGTATTGCAGCACTGAACGTCCTAAGCTCCTCCCACGCGTTACATCACTGACACGTGACTTTTTCAAGGATTTTAACACATGTATTAGCACCATAATTATTTATTTTATTCACATGTATGCATTTTTTATTCCTGGATTTAAGCTTAGTCGCAGCAGCATATTGTGCACTATTTATTTAAAGCGCATCAATTTTATACTTAGTACAAATCAAAATCTATTAAGGGAATCCCGATAAATAATAAAGAAAGAAGTTTGTGAGAAGTCTCTGAATATGAGCAGCAAAACTACTTCATTCTTCTCACATTATAAAGAAGAAGAGAGTGCGCTGTATTAAACCATTTTTAACATTGCACCGTGACGAAAGTGTTGTATCCATTGCGAACGCTAAGTTTACCAGCCCGAGCTGTTCCATCTCGGAATTTCTTCTGAGCATGCGTGACACTTTGTGCATCGGAACAGGCCACACACGGTCGGAATTGACGCGATCGGATCTTGTTGTCGGAAAATTTTATAGCCTGCTCTCAAACTTTGTGTGTCGGAAAATCCGATGGAAAAAGTCAGATGGAGCCCACACACGGTCGGAATGTCCGACAACACGCTCCGATCGGACATTTTCCATCGGAAAATCAGACCGTGTGTACGGGGCATTAGACTTACAGACTCCCTCAGCCCCCTGGACTCCTCTAGTTGCCCCAGCTCTTTCAGTCTTCCAGACTTGCTTAGCTGTCCCAACTCTCTCACTTCTGATAGTAAGAAAGTACACCTGTCTCCTAGATGGATACTGTCTCCTCCGCATGGGGGGGCCAAAGCACATAATTTGACCTTAGCTGAGAAAAAGGCCCTAGATCTACTTGCAGATAATTGCAATCTGGTCATCAAGCCAGCTGATAAAGAAGGCGGGATTGTGGTACAGGACCGAAAGGACTATATATGGGTAGCACTCAGGTTACTCTTTGATAATCACACTTACATCAAACTGTACTGACCCTTTATTCCAGTTAATTATAGAAGCCTCCCGACTAGTTACTAGTTGGGTACTAATTACAAAAGTCCTTGCTGATCACATCAGAGGCTTCCTTTCTTGTGAAAGAATTTTACCATACGCCACATTTTTAATCACCTCCTAAAGGTGCATAAAAGCATAAATAACACCCCAGGTCGACCAATAGTGGCCACTATTGATCCCATCACCAGTGGCTTCTCACAATACATTTACTAGTTCCTTCAGCCTCTGGCTGCAGTCGTACATTACAACTTACCCCTTACACATGGAAATACACATATCTGGGTGTCCCTTGATGTAACGTCACTGTATACTTTCATACCTCACGATGTTGGATTGCGAGCTCTATAATTTTTTCTGGCAGAGGACCCCATGCTGAGTCCCAGGCAGGCTTCGTTCATCTTAGAAGCAACATCTTTCTGCTTCACCCACAATTATTTTCAAATTAATGGTGATTTTTATCTTCAGGTGACAAGGACAGCCATGGGACCTAATTTTGCCCCCTCATATGCAAACCTCACCATGGGATTCTGGGAATGCTCACACAGTCAGTGCAACAACCCTTCCGCATCCAACATTGTGTATTACGGAAGAAACATTGATGACATCTAGGGATAAGCCCGCGGATCAAGTCGAACGTAAGTTCGACCCAAACATCGGGTTTTTGCCCGTTTGCCGAATATCGAACATTATGGGGCATTCGTGGGAAATTCGAGCGCCCGCAGAACGCGCCATAATGAACGGCTAGATCACAGAATTGAGAGCAGCAAAATGACATTTGTAAATGAAAAAATGTCATTTAAAACTGCTTGCGGCTGTAATGTATTGGCGGAATCTGGCAATATAGATTAAATTATTGAAAAAACGCCATGGGTCCCCCCAGTCCATTACCAGGCCCTTTGGGTCTGGTGTGGATATTAAGGGGAACTCTGCACCAAAATGTAAAAAAAAAAAATTTGTGGGGGTCCCCCCAAAATCCATACCAGGCCCTTCAGGTCTGATATAGATATTAAGGGGAACTCTGCGCCAAAATAAAAAGAATGGTGTTGGGGTCCCCCCCAAAATCCATACCAGGCCCTTCAGGTCTGATATGGATTTTAACCACTTCAGTACAGGACATTTATACAGCCTTCCTGCCCAGACCAATTTTTAGGTTTCAGCGCTCTCACACTTTAAATGCCAATTACTCAGTCATGCAACACTGTTCCCTAACAAAATTTTTATCATTTTTTTTCATACACAGAGCTTTCATTTGGTGATATTTAATCACCACTGGGTTTTTTATTTTTGTGAAAGTGAAAAAAGAACGAAGATTTTGAAAAAAAACCCACTTTTTTTTAGTTGCTATGATAAAATTTTGCAAATATGTAATTTTTGTTCATAAATTTGGGCTAAAACTTATACTGCTACATCTCTTTGGTAAAAATAACCCAACTTAGTGGATATTATTTAGTCTCTGTGAAAGTTACACAGTCTGCAAGCTATGGTGCAAATCATTAAAAATTGATCACACCTGATCACGCCTGATGCACCGACGGCCTATCTCATTTCTTGAGGCCCTGAAATGTCAGGAAAGTACAAATACCCCCCAAATGACCCCTTTTTGAAAAGTAGACAGGCAATGGTATTTAGTAAGAGGCATGGTGAATTTTTTGAAGTTGTATTTTTTTTCCCCACAATTCTTGGGAAAATTAAGAATTTTTTTTTTTCACAAAATTGTCATAATAGCAAGTTATTTCTCACACACAGCATAGTTATACTTCCAATTACACCCCAAAATACATTCTGCTACTCCTCCCGAGTATGGCGAAACCACATGTGTGTGACTTTTACACAGCCTGGCCACACAGAGGTCCAGGGAGCACCATCAGGGGGTTCTAGGAGCATAAATAACCTCTAATTTCCTAACGACCTATTACATTTGAGAAGGCCCTGGAGCACCAGGACAGAGGAATTACCCACAAAATGACTCCATTTTGGAAAGCAAACACCCCAGCGTCTATTTTATGAGGCATAATGAGTCTTTTGAACGGTTCTTTTTTTCCACAAGTCTTCGGAAAACGTGGAAAGAAAATTAAAAAGTATTTTTTTTTACACAATGTGGTCAGTTTACAAAGCATGTATATAGCAAAAATGACAGCCCCAAAATATATTCTGCTACTCCTGAGTATGATGATACCACATTTGTGGGACTTTTACACAGCCTGGCCACATACAGAGGCCCAACATGCAGGGAGCACCATCAGGCGTTTTTGGAGCATAAATTACACAACTAATTTCCTAACGACCTATTACACTTTTGAAGGCCCTGAAGCACCAGGACAGTGGAATTACCCACAAAATGACCCCATTTTGAAAAGCAAACACCCCAACGTATATTCTATGAGGCATTATGAGTCTTTTGAACGGTTAATTTTTTTTTACACAAGTCTTCAGAAAACGTGGAAAGAAGATTTTTTTTTTTTTTTTTTTACACAAAGTTGTCAATTTGTAAGATATTTCTATCACATAGCATGTATATAGCAAAAATTACACCCCAAAACACATTCTGCTACTCCTCCCGAGTATGGCGATATCACATGTGTGAGACTTTTACACAGCCAGTCCCTATACAGAGACCCAACATTGAAGTCGTACCTTTAGGTGTGCTAGGAGCATAAATTACACATCTCATTTAATTCCTACCCATCACACTTTTGAAGGTCCTTGAGCACCAGGACAGTGGAATTACCCAAAAAAATGACCCCATTTTGGAACGCAAACACCCCAACATATATTCTATGAGGCATGGGCTGCAGATAGGTACTCTGGTACTCTGATGGGCTGGGGACAGGTTCTCGGGTATTCCGATGGCCTGGTGACAGGTACTCGGGTACCCTGATGGCCTGTGACAGGTACTCGGGTACTCTTATGGCCTGGTGACAGGTACTTGGGTACTCTGATGGGCTACAGATAGGTCCTCGGGTACTCTGATGGGCTGGTGACTGGTACTCGGGTACTCTGAGGGGTGGTGACAGGTACTTAGATGGGCAGTGAAAGGTACTCAGATGGGCTGTGACAGGTACTCGGGTACTCAGATGGGCTGTGACAGGTACTCGGGTACTCAGATGGGCTGTGACAGGTACTCGGGTACTCAGATGGGCTGTGACAGGTACTCCGTTACTCGGGTACTCAGATGGGCTGTGAAAGGTACTCAGGTACTTGGATACTCAGATGGGCTGTGACAGGTACTTTCATGGGTAATGACAGGTACTTTGATGGCTGGTGACAGGTATTTTGATGGGTGATGACATTCTGTGACCAATTGTCTCTTTACTGCGATCGGGCTTGGGCTGTGTCAGGGTAACAAGCCCCATCCCCGATTGCCGCTCTGTGTGTGCCCTCGTCCCAGAGCGCCATGCACGTGGGCAGTACATGTGACCGACTGCGATTGGACACAGCCGGTCACATGGTAAAGAGCCATTTATTATTGGCTCTTTACACAGATCTGGGATGGGCTGTGTCCGAGGGACACATCTCATCCCTAATCGCCGTGCTGCGGGCCCCCGGTGGCCCACAGGAGCGGCGAGAAACCGAGGACATCATATGATGCCTTCCCAGGATGGGAGATCCCATCTGCAGACGTCATATGACTATAGCCCGGTATTGAAGTGGTTAAGGGGAACCCTGAGCCAATATTTTTTTTAAAAATGGCGTAGGGGTCCCCCCAAATCCATACCAGACCCTTATCTGAGCATGCAACCTGGCAGACCCAAGAAAAGGGGGGAAGAGAGCACCCCCCCCTCCTGAACCGTACCAGGCCACATGTCCTCAACATGGAGAGGATGCTTTGGGGTCCCCCAAAACACGTGTGAATGGGTATCGGCTACATTGTACCCCTACACATTCACCGAAAAAAGTGTCAAAATGGTAAAAATGACAGACAATTTGGGACAAGTCCTTTAATTAAAAAAAAGTGTCCCGCGATGCCCATTCATCTTCGATCACAGCGTCCGACGGACCGAGAAAAAAAAAGGAAAAAAACTGAAAAAAACCCGCCTCCATGGGAGGCTCCCACTGACTGCAGGCTTTCTGCATTGACAGCGGTGATGTAAACGGGTGACCCCGCCCCATTCTGACATCATGTAATGTCAGAGGTGGGCAGGGTTACCCATTAATGTCATCTGGTGGCCCCACCCTCAGGTATATAACAGCTGTCATTGCAAAAAAAAGCATCCTTCCCATGTTGATGGCATGTGGCCTGGTACAGTTCAGGAGGGGGGGCGCTCATTGTCCCCCCTTTTCCTGCAGCCTGCCAGGTTGCGCACTTGGATAAGGGTCTGGTATGGATTTGGGGGGGGGGCCTACGCCATTTTTTTTTTTTTTTACATTTTGGTGCGGGGTTACTCTTAATATCCATACCAGACCCAAAGGGCCTGGTAATGGACTGGGGGTGGGAACCCATGCTGTTTTTTTCAATGATTTTAATCTATATTGCCGGGACCCAACAATACATTACAGCCGTGAGCAGTTTTAAATTAAATTTTTTCCTTTAGAAATGTAATTTTGCTGTGGTAGTGTTCTAAACATGGGAAATATGCGCTACTTTACAAGCATACTAAGGACACCCCCCAGGCATGATATTTAAAGGAATATTTCATTTTTATTGTTTCACTCGGGAAACACGGGAAATGTGCGCTACTTTACAGGAATACTAAGGACACCCCCCAGACATGATATTTAAAGGAATATTTCATTTTTATTGTTTCACTTTAAGCATTATTAAAATTACTGCTCCTGAAAAAACTAATACTAATACTAGTAATACTTTTTTTTGCATTGATGCATGTCTCCTGGGCCAGGACCCGAGTCCCCAAACACTTTTTATCTCAATAACTTGCATATAAGCCTTTAAAATTAGCACTTTTGAGTTTTCATGTTCGTGTCCCATAGATTTTAACGTTGTTTGCATTTTTTTACAAATTGTTTGCCTTTTCTCAAGTTCTGGTGCAAACTGAACCAGGGGGGTGTTTGGCTCATCCCTAATGACACCAATATTATTTGGGATGTGGCAGAGTCACGTATACAGGAATTTGTTTCCCATTATAACAGTAACCTCTCCTTTACTTGTGTTATTGACAAAGACATTAAAAATGTGTCATGAGGGAAATTTTTTTCATGCTAAAAATTACACTAAGCTCACTGCTCGTAAATCCTTTCTCCATTACCAAAGCTGTCACCATCGGCGGTGGATAAACAACATTCACAGGACCCAGTTTTGTAGACTCAAATATAACTGTACCAGACACAGTGACTATATATCCCAAAATGAGGCTCTAAAGACAAAGTTTCTTGAGAAGGGATATCCTGATATTGTGGAAGAAGTCTCAGTGCAATATGCGGAAAAACATTTTACATCTTCCACATCACCCAGCTCTGATGCCTCTGAAATGTGCTTTACTACCCACTTCCATTCTTGCCATAAGCAGATGGAACACATATTGTGAAAACATTGGCCCTTACTCAAACAAGATGTACACTTTGAGGCATCCATACCCAATAAACCAAATTTTTTTCTTACAGAAAGGCCCCTAGTATGAAAAGTAGATTGGCACCCAGCAAACTTAAAATAAAATTGAAACAACTATGCCCCTCTTTACCCACTTTTCTATCCATTATAGGCATGTACCAATGGCTCAAGCTCTTATGTAAGACCTGTCACTTTGTCCAACATGGACAGAAGGAATTCCACACCAAGACATACAAAATCAAGGAATTCCATACATGTTCATCCGATTATGTCGTTTATTGCTTCTCCTGCCCCTGCGGTCTGTTTTATGTAGTCAGAACTATAAGCAAGCTCCGAAAGTGAGTTAGTGAACATCGCCACTTCATTGAGGAAGCATGCCCGGACGCTTTTTGGAGCACCATGACAAATCTACAGAAAACTTCAGGGTTTGGGTCACTGAGGCCATGCCGAGGGAACTCCCAATGGCGGAACGCTTCCAAAAGCTCTGCCAAAGAGAAACCTATTGTATATGCCTTAGATGTGTTGTCCCCAGGTGGTCTGAATGAGGAACTAGAGCTTAGTTCTCTTTTATAACTTGTGGTATATATGGTATAATCTCTATGTTGCATAAAGCACCTTCTTCCGTGGTAGTCATGCTGATACATATATTTTGAAATGTGGGAGAGGGAGGCGGAGAAGGCAGGGGAAAATCTGTTTTTATTTAGGGTGAAGGTCTGTTTTAGGTGAATCCTACAATATGGGTGCACCACCAAAATCTGTCCCCTTTGGGTATCTACTGCATAGCTTCCCTTGTAGAGTGGATTATCATGGGAAGTAAAGGTTTGCTTTTATGACTCTTCTCCTCATGCTGACCATACAACGTACAATGAATGGTCCATCATACTAAATTATCATTTTTTTTCCACCAGTTTTAATAATTTTTTTTGATCAAAACATTTTTTTTTTAATTAAGCCCTCCACTTGTAACTGATTTGTCTCCGATATTCTTTCATCAAAATGATTATTAAATAGAACAATCTTATTGTTACCTGTATGGCCAGCATAATGTTGGATGTGCATGAATCAAAGAACAATCAATTGGTCCTAGATATCTTGGAGAAGATAGTACTTTTGGTTGTACTCTGTAAAGTGGTCCATGTGTTATGTACTCCTGACCCCTGCACCAAAGACACTTAGGGCTAGTTTACACTTGCTTCAAAACATGGCTTCAGACACGCTTTGTTAAAGTTCTCTGAACGCCAGTCAAAGCCCCTGTCACTAAATAAAATGGTTAGCTTACAGTCCTGTTTACACCTGCTTTTGCTTGCTGCTTCGATGAGGCTTTGGTGGAGCTTCGATAGGGCTTCAGTGAGGCTTCAAGAGAGCTTTGCCATAGACTTCTTCTATGGAGGCTTTGAAGATGCTTTCAAGCACCAGTGAAGCTACATGGGCTATAATTTTTGAAGCGAAGCCGAAGCAAAGCAAAAGCAGGTGTAAACGGGACGGTAAGCTAACCATTTTATTTAGTGACAGTGTTGAGAGAGCTTTACCAAAGCCTGTCCGAAGCCTCGTTTTGAAGCAAGTGTAAACTAGCCATTCATGTGTGTTGAAGCCGAAGCAAGTGTAAATGGGACCTTAGGGATTTATTTCAAATCTGGAGCAGCTGTGCATGACAACCAATCAGCTTCTAGCTTTTCACTTTCAAAGCTTAACTGAACTGGACTGTCCGATGCAGCTTTAGTCTTCACCTGCATATAATTCTAGAGGAAGGGGTGGGGAAAGGGGAGGGGATCTTCGGTATAGATTACCGGGAGGGAAAAGAGGTTACCTATAGCAATTAATGGTCAGTGCATGAAGTGATGATATCAAAGGTAACAATTTATTTAACCATTGTAAAATCACCTGGGTGAGGTGAAACATACAAAGTATAGATTGATGCATTATAGAAAAACAAAAGACTCCAAATCAAGGCTTGCTAAAGTTGAACTGACAAACATGACAAAAGACACACACAATGAACACTACAGCACAAACACTGTCCGGACTGGTATATGCTGCTTGGCAACAGGGAGGTCAGATAAAGTCAAGACAATCAATTCCAAGCCAGTGCTGGTTGGGGCCAGTATGGAATTTAGTGGGATATGTTGCCAAGAAGCATATAAGTAGAGCGGGGAGGGAGGGGGAGGAGACGGGAGCCAGGAAGGGAATTGGATGGTTGCCAAGGGGATGGCTGGGCTAGTCCTGCTGGAGAAGGTGGTCCGTTGAGGTAGAATACAATCGGGGTGGTTCGCAGCAATGGGGCTAAAAGTTTTTTTTCTCTTAGTCTTCACCTGGTCTTCTTTCTGGGTTCTGATTGGACAGGAAGCCGGTGCCAATACGCTGGCATTGCAGGGTGGGAGGGCTCAGGGCGCAAGTGCTCTGTACCCTGAGGACAATATAAAACTGGCCGATTGGGGCTCCAGGATGTGCTCATTTGCCTGTGAGGGGGTGATGGACCTGGTAGAAACCTATTGGTCAGGCATCTTGCACTGTGGATGGCCACACAGATGGTGAGAGCTGTGGGACAGCAACCAAGGGCGGGGGGGGGGGGGGGGGCCCTGCACCTCTTATGGAGTAGCCACCACTGACTCTAAATACATTACTCCAGAAGTTCTCCTCTAAAATAGGCTTAGGAGTTCAGAAAAGCATATGTATGGAACAGTTTAATTTTATTAAAATGAGTGTGCTGAGCTTTCTATGTGTCTGTTACACTCCTGCCTTGTAGCACAGTCATTAAAGCATATTTTGCAGGTAAAAGGACTGTGTCATAGGTGTGCTGAGTATAGGGGGGGGGGGGTTTCATTTAGCTATGCCGTTTTAAGCCACTCCCACGGTTAGTGCAATTTTACGACACCCACAATTCTTTCTTTTTTTCTAAACCATTTTTTTTGCTGGGGGGGGTTGTAAAAAATAATAATAATTAGCATTGTGTGCCAGGTGTGCTAGGTATACAGTAATATAAAGCATCTTTACCGAGGCTGCTTGATTAGGATACAGATTTATGTCCAACTAGCCGATAGTGACATAGAAAAACAAATAAACTGTCCACTTAAAAAATATAGGTATAATGTATGCCATAATAAAGACGGTCTAATGGATCTCTATTTAACTTTGTAAAGTAATACAGTTACTTTTATTACAGAGAAATTGTGTTTAATGTGTTCACTTTTATGAATTGATGTCAAAGATCAGCTAGTGATTTTGATTAGGTTATGGCACCATCTTGTGGCAAATATTTACAATTGCAGTAATTCTGTCTAGTAATGACTGCTGGATGAAATGGTTCTATCCACAATACCTGAGAGTAAATAGACAAGAAATGGAAAGGTTGAAATGAAAGGACAAGGAAACACATGGATTATTTTGTGGTTATCTTACATTTTAAAACACATTATAACATCTGAATTCAGAACTAATTATTATAATGTAAGGTACGGTCAGGGCAAATCCTAGGGTCAGAGACACCCTTGGGAGCAGAAATATTTCTGGCGCCCCCACATGGGCGTGGTCATCTTACTAACTCCTCTTCTTTACAAATGTTTCCATGGCAATGAGTCAATGGCACAACACCTGAGGATAACAGCTTATCTCACCGGTAATTCTGAACTTTTGAGTTTACAGTTGTTTCAGTAAGTCTAAACTGCAAGCATGCCAACCACATCCTGAATTTTACCAGCATTAACTAATCATGGCTCTACTACTTAGCAATGTAGGGATTTAAAAACAAGAAATAAAGAACTTGAATGCAGTAAAAGTCTGCAGTTCCTGTTGGCTCCTTCAATATTTCTAACACTGATCAAGGAAAATGAAATAATCCTTCCAAAGCTTGTGTTATCACTTAAATCATACCAACGCCATGCTTGATAAGGTGTCAGGATGATTGAATCACATTATTTCTAATACTACATTGTAATATATAAATTGTACGATGTAATGAAATAGTTCAGCTCACCATAACGCAGAATCGGTGGGAACCCTGAGCTTGTCACTTGCCACCATCGCCTGCTACCCAATGCAGCGTGTCACTTGCCACCCTTACCTGTCACCAGAAGCAGCGTGCCACCATCACCTGCCACAAGATGTAGCCTGTCACAAGATGCAGCCTGTCACTTGCCACCATTATCTGCTACCAGATGCAGCGTGTCACTTGCTACCAAGGCCTGCCACAAGATGCAGCCAGTCACTTGCCACCATTGCCTGCCACTTGCCACCATTGCCTGTCACCAGATGCCTGCCACTTGCCACTTTTGCCTGCCTCTTGCCACTATTGCCTGTCATCAGATGCAGAATGCCACTTGCCACCATTGCCTGCCACTTGCCACCATTGACTTTCAGTGGATGTAGCCTGTCCCTTGCCACCATTACCTGTCACAAGATGCAACTTGTCACTTGCCACCATTGCCTGCCACAAGATGCAGCATGTTACTTGCCACTATTGCCTGCCACTTGCCACCAATGCCTGTCACTTGCCACCAATGCCTGTCACTTGCCACCAATGCCTGTCTTCAGATGCAGTGTGACACTTGCCACCATTGCCTGCCACCACTGCCTGTCAGGAGATGTAACCTGTCATTTGTCACTATTGCCTGCAACCAGATGTAGCCTGTTACTTGCCACCACTGCCTGTCACCAGATGTAGCCTGTTACTTGCCACCACTGACTGTCATCAGATGTAGCCTGTCACTTGCCACCTTGCCACCATTGCCTGCCACTTGCCACCATTGCATGTCATCAGATGCAGCCTCTCACTTGCCACCATTGCTTGTCACTTGCCACCATTGCCTGTCACTTGCCACCATTGCCTATCACCAGATGTAGCCTGTCACTTGCCACCATTACCTGCCACAAGATGCAGCATGTTATTTGCCACCATTGCTTGCCACTTGACACCATTGCCTATCACCAGATGCAGCCTGTCACTTGCCGCCATTGCCTGTCATCAGATGCAGCCTGCCACTTGCCACCATTGCCTGTCACCAGATGTAGCCTGTCACTTGCCACCATTGTCTTTCACCGGATGTAGCCTGTCATTTGCCACCATTACCTGCCACAAGATGCAGCCTGTCACTTGCCACCATTGCCTGCCACAAGATGCAGCATGTTACTTGCCACCATTGCCTTCCACTTGCCACCATTGCCTGCCACTTGCCACTATTAACTGTCTTCAGATGCAGCGTGACACTTGCCACCATTGCCTGTCAGGAGATGTAGCCTGTCACTTGCCGCTATTGCCTGCCACCAGATGTCGCCTGTTACTTGCCACCACTGCCTGTCACCAGATGTAGACTGTTACTTGCCACCACTGCCTGTTATCGGATGTAGCCTGTCACTTGCCACCATTACTTGCCACAAGATGCAGCGTGACACTTGCCACCATTGCCTGTCACCAGATGCAGCCTGTCACTTTCCACCATTACCTGTCACAAGATTCAGCATGTTACTTGCCACGATTGCCTGCCACTTGCCACCATTGCCTGCCACTTGATTCAGCGTGACACTTGCCAACATTACCTGCCACTTGCAACCATTGCCTGTCTTCAGATGCGGCGTGACACTTTCCACCGTTGCCTGTCCCCAGATGCAACATGTTGCTTGCCATCATTGCTTGCCACCATTGCTTGCCACTTGCCACCATTGCCTGTCACTTGCCACCACTGCATGCCACCATTGCCTATCACCAGATTCAGACTGTTACTTGCCACCATTGCCTGCTTCAAGATGCAGCATGTTACTTGCCACCATTGCCTGCCACGTGCCACCATTGCCTGCCAATTGCCACCATTGCCTGTCATCAGATGCAGTGTGACATTTGCCACCATTGTCTGCCACTTGCCACCATTGCCTGTCACCAGATGTAGCCTGTCACCTGCCACCATTGCCTGTCACCAGATGTAGCCTGTTACTTGCCACCACTGCCTATCACCAGATGCAGCCTGTCACATGCTGTATCTTGTGGCAGGCAATGGTGGCAAGTGACAGGCTGCATCTTGTGGCAGGTAATGGTGGCAAGCGACAGGCTACATCTAGTGAAAGGCAATGGTGGCAAGTGACAGGCTACATCGCTGACAGGCAATAGTGGCAAGTGGCAGGCAATGGTAGCAAGTGTCAGGCTGCATCTGATGACAGGCAATGGTGGCAAGTGACAGGCAATGGTGGCAAGTGACAAGTAATGCTGGCAAGTGACAGGCAATGGTGGCAAGTGGCAGTCTACATCTGATGACAGGCAATGGTGGCAAGTTACTTGCCACCATTGCCTGCCACTTGCCACCATTGCCTGTCATCAGATGTAGACTGCCACTTGCCACCATTGCCTGTCACTTGCCAGCATTACTTGTCACTTGCCACCATTGCCTGTCACTTGCCACCATTGCCTGTCATCAGATGCAGCCTGACACTTGCTACCATTGCCTGCCACTTGCCACTATTGCCTGTCAGCGATGTAGCCTGTCACTTGCCACCATTGCCTTTCACTAGATGTAGCCTGTCGCTTGCCACCATTACCTGCCACAAGATGCAGCCTGTCACTTGCCACCATTGCCTATTAGCAGATGCAGCCTGTCACTTGCCACCATTGCCTGCCACAAGATACAGCATGTTGCTTGCCACCATTTCTTGCCACAAGATGCAACATGATAATTGCCACCATTGCCTGCCACTTGCCACCATTGTCTGCCACTTGCCACCATTGCCTGCCAGGAGATGTAGCCTGTCACTTGCCGCTATTGCCTGCCAACAGATGAAGCCTGTTACTTGCCACCACTGCCTGTCACCAGATGCAGAGTGACACTTGCCACCATTGCCTGCCACTTACCACCATTGCCTGTCATCAGATGCAGTTTGACACTTGCCACCATTGCTTGTCACCCGATGCAGCCTGTCACTTGCCACCATTACCTGACACAAGATTCAGTATGTTACTTACCACCATTGCCTGCCACTTGCCACCATTGCCTATCACCAGATGTAGCCTGTCACTTGCCACCATTGCTTGTCATCAGATGCAGCGTGACACTTGCCACCATTGCCTGCCACTTGCCACCATTGCCTGTCACCAGATGCAGTGTGACACTTGCCCCCATTGCCTGCCACTTACCACCATTGCCTGTCATTAGATGCAGCATGACACTTGCCACCATTGCCTGCCACTTGCCACCATTGCCTGTCACCAGATGCAGTGTGACACTTGCCCCCATTGCCTGCCACTTACCACTATTGCCTGTCATCAGATGCAGCATGACACTTGCTACCTTTGCCTGCCACTTGCCACCATTGCCTGTCACCAGATGCAGTGTGACACTTGCCACCATTGCCTGTCACCAGATGCAGTGTGACACTTGTCACCATTACCTGACACTTGCCACCATTTCCTGTCAACAGATGCAGCATGTTGCTTGCCACCATTGCTTGCCACCATTGCCTGTCACTTGCCACTATTGCCTATCACCAGATGCAGCCTATGACTTGCCACTATTGCCTATCACCAGATGCAGCCTATGACTTGCCACATTGCCTGTCACCAGATGCAGTGTGACACTTGCCACCATTGCCTGTCACCAGATGCAGTGTGACACTTGTCACCATTACCTGACACTTGCCACCATTTCCTGTCAACAGATGCAGCATGTTGCTTGCCACCATTGCTTGCCATCATTGCCTGCCACTTGCCACCATTGCCTGTCACCAGATGCAGCGTGACACTTGCCACCATTGCCTGTTACTTGCCACCATTGCCTATCCCAAGATGCAGCCTGTCACTTGCCACCATTGCCTGCCACAAGATGCAGCATGTTACTTGCCACCATTGCCTGCTACTTGCCACCATTGCCTGTCATCAGATGCAGCCTGTCACTTGCCACCATTGCTTGTCACTTGGCACCATTGCCTGCCACTTGCCTCCATTGCCTATCACCAGATGCAGCCTGCCACTTGCCTGCCACAAGATGCAGCATGTTACTTGCCACCATTGTCTGCCACTTGCCACCATTGCCTGTCACCAGATGCAGTGTGACACTTGCCACCATTGCCTGTGACCAGATGGATCCCGTCACTTGCCACCATTACCTGCCACAAGATGCAGCATGTTACTTGACACCATTGCCTGCTACTTGCCACCATTACCTGCAACTTGCCGCCATTGCCTATAACCAGATTCAGCCTGTCACTTGCCACCATTGCCTGTCATCAGATGCAACATGACACTTGTCACCATTACCTGCCACTTGCCATCATTGCCTGAAACCAGATGTAGCCTGTCACTTGCCACCATTGCCTGTCACCAGATGCAGCCTGTCTTTTGCTTGTATTACCTGCCACAAGATGCAGCATGTTACTTGCTACCATTGCCTGCCACTTGCCACCATTTCCTGTCACCAGATGCAGCGTGACACTTGCCACCATTGCCTGCCACTTGCCATTATTGCCTGTCACCAGATGCAGCATGACACTTGCTACCATTACCTGCCACCATTGCATGTCATCAGATGCAGCGTGACACTTGCCACCACTGCCTGTCACCAGATGCAGCATGATGCTTGCCACCATTTCCTATCACCAGATGCAGCCTGTCACTTGCCACCATTGCCTGCCACAAGATGCAGCATGTTACTTGCCACCATTGCCTATCATCAGATGCAGGCAGTTAATTGCCGCCATTGCTTGTCACTTGCCACCATTACCTGCCACATGCCTCCATTGCCTATCACCAGATGCAGCCTATGACTTGCCACATTGCCTTCCACAAGATGCAGCATGTTACTTGCCACCATTGCCTGCCACTTGCCACCATTGCCTGCCACTTGCCACCATTGCCTGTCACCAGATGCAGCGTGAAACTTGCCACCATTGTCTGTTACTTTCCACCAATGCCTATCACCATTATGCAGCCTGTCACTTGCCACCATTGCCTGCCACAAGATGCAGCATGGTACTTGCCACCATTGCCTGCCATTTGCCACCATTGCTTGTCACTTGCCACCATTGCCTGTCACTTGCCACCATTGCTTGCCACCATTGCCTAACACCAGATGCAGCCTGTTACTTGCCACCATTGCCTGCCACAAGATGCAGCCTGTTACTTGCCACCATTGCCTGCCACTTGCCACCATTGCCTGCCACTAGATTCAGCCTGTCACTTTCCACCATTGCCTATCACCAGATGCATCCTGTCACTTGCCACCATTGCCTGCCACAAGATGCAGCCTGTTACTTGCCACCATTGCCTGCCACTTGCCACTAGGGATGAGCCGAACACCCCCCGGTTCGGTTCGCACCAGAACCCGCGAACGGACCGCAAGTTTGCACGAACGTTAGAACCCCATTGACGTCTATGGGACTCGAACGTTCAAAATCAAAAGTGCTCATTTTAAAGGCTAATTTGCATGGTATTGTCCTAAAAAGGGTGTGGGGACCCGGGTCCTACCCCAGGGGACATGTATCAATGCAAAAAAAACTTTTAAAAACGGCCGTTTTTTCGGGAGCAGTGATTTTAATGATGCTTAAAGTAAAAAAAAAAAAGTGAAATATTCCTTTAAATATCGTACCTGGGGGGTGTCTATAGTATGCCTGTAAAGTGACGCGTGTTTCCCATGTTTAGAACAGTCCCTGCACCAAATGTCATTTTTAAAGGAAAAAATCTCATTTAAAACTGCTTGCGGGTTTAATGTCATGTCGGGTCCTGGCAATATGGATGAAAATCAGTGAGACAAACGGCATGGGTACCCCCCAGTCCATTACCAGGCCCTTTGGGTCTTGTATGGATATTAAGGGGAACCCCGCACCCAAATTAAAATAAGGAAAGGTCCCTATATACTCTGAACAGCAGTATACAGGCGGTGCAAACAAGACAGGGACTGTAGGTTTGTTGTTAAGTAGAATCTGTTTGTAATTTTGAACATTTTTAAACGTGTTTAGCTCCAGCCAAAAAATCTTTTCTAAGCTTTTTGGAAAACATAGGGAAGGGTTATCACCCCTGTGACATTTGTTTTGCGTCTTTCCTCCTCTTCAGAAGATTTCACCTCACTTTTTTGTCCCAATGAAAAATGTTTTTTGAAAATTTGGGTTTTTTTGTGGAACAAGGATTGGAAAGCATCAGTGGAAAGGAGAAATTGTTTTCCCATATTAACTCTTACATGAGAGAATTTCCCTTCCTAGGGGTAGATTTCATCTCACTTCCTGTTGTCTTCTTCCGTTTGCAAGTAGGAGTCGTTTGTAAGTTAGATGTTTGAAAGTAGGGTCCTGCCCTATATACTCAGCAGAAATTTGGGCCTTAGGTGTTGCTGTGGCCAAAACACTGTAAGCCCTCACAGGGCCCTGCTGTGAAATATTAGATCAAGAATTGTAATTACATGCCCCTGTTGAACAGGAGCTGAAAAATTAGGCCTTAGGCACTGGTGCTGGTGCCACAACACTGCAACCCCTCACAGACACTCTAGTTGGAACGCAGGAACGAGCCCTGCTGCAAAGTATTGCATCAAAAATTGTAATTACACGCCCCTGTTAGACAGGGGCAGAAAAATTGGGCCTTAGGCACTGGTGCCACAACACTGCAACCCCTCACAGACACTCTAGTTGGAATGCAGGAACGAGCCCTGCTGCAAAGTATTACATCAAAAATTGTAATTACACGCCCCTGTTATACAGGGGCTGAAAAATTGTGCCTTAGGCACTGGTGGTGGCGCCCAAAACCAAAAATGTTCTTACAAGCTATCAGCGTGATGATTGAGGAGGAAGAGGATAATTACTCAGGGATAGTCACTCAGCATCAGCATAGGCAGTCTTTGAAGGGATCTGAAAAAAATTATTCAGTTACATCAGCATCAGGTGCTTGGTAGCTGGTGGTGATCCAAGACTGATTCATTTTTATGAAGGTCAGCCGATCGACCGAGTCAGTGGACAGACGCACCCTGTGATCGGTTACCACGCCTCCAGCAGCACTGAATGTGCGTTCCGAAAGAACGCTGGATGCAGGACAGGCCAGTAGCTCAATTGCATACTGTGCAAGCTCTGGCCAGTGATCCATCCTCAAGACCCAGTAACCCAGAGGATTTTCGGTGGGAAAGGTGTCCAAGTCTGATCTTGAACCTAGGTATTCCTGCACCATGTAAAACAGACGCTGGCGATGGTTGCTGGAACCGATCATACCTTGGGGCTGCGGACCAAAAAATTGTCTGAACGCATCGGTCAGACGGCCACCTTCTCCACCGCTCCTTCTTTGACTGACCGAAGCCTCAGCAACACGTTGTCCAGAAACAGGAGTTTGTAACCTCCCAGTCTCTGGGAACGCGTTGCACAGACCTTTCTGCAAGGCCTCCCGAAGATGTTTCATCCTCTGCTCCCTCTGCGATGGCAAGATAAGGTCCGCAACCTTACCCTTGTAACGTGGATCAAGGAGGGTTGCCAGCCAGTATTGGTCCTTCTCCTTGATACCACGAATACGAGGATCCTTACGCAGGCTTTGCAGGATCAGGGAGGCCATGCAGCGTAGGTTTGCTGAGGCATTCGGTCCGGAGTCCTCTGGGTCACTAAGGACAACAACGTCCGCAGCCACCTCCTCCCAGCCACGTACAAGTCCATGTGTTCCTTGGGACTGATCCCTTAAAGACTGCTGATGCTGAGTGCCAGGCTCCACCTCCATACTGACACAATCTTCATCCTCCTCCTCCTCCTCGTCCTCTTCCTGTGTGATCGGCGGGCACGCAGGAACACTGTCTGGATAAAGGGGGCCTTGAGAGCTAAGGAAGTCCTCCTCTTCCTGCCTCTGTTCTGCCTCAAGTGCCCTGTCCATTATTCCACGCAGCGTGTGCTCCAACAGGTGGACAAGGGGGACAGTGTCACTGATGCATGCACTGTCAGTGCTCACCATCCTCGTGGCCTCCTCGAATGGTGACAGGACAGTGCATGCATCCCTGATCATGGCCCACTGGCGTGGGGAAAAAAAACCAAGGTCCCCTGACCCTGTCCTGGTGCCATAGTCGCACAGGTACTCATTGATGGCCCTCTGCTGCGTGTGCAGCCGCTGCAGCATGGCCAATGTCGAGTTCCACCTGGTGGGCATGTCACAGATTAGGCGGTTCTTGGGCAGGTTAAACTCCTTTTGGAGGTCCGTCAGCCGAGCACTGGCATTATATGACCGGCGGAAATGCACACAGACTTTCCTGGCCTGCCTCAGGACATCCTGTAAGCCCGGGTACCTGCCCAAGAACCGCTGCACCACCAAGTTAAGGACGTGAGCCAAACAGGGCACATGGGTCATTTGTCCCTGTCGGAGGGCAGAGAGGAGGTTGGTGCCATTGTCGCAAACCACCATTCCTGCCTTAAGTTGGCGTGGCGTCAACCACCTCTGAACCTGCCCCTTCAGAGCTGACAGAACCTCTGCCCCAGTGTGGCTCCTGTCCCCCAAGCACACCAGCTCAAGCACCGCATGGCATCTTTTGGCCTGCGTACTTGCGTAGCCCCTTGAACGCCTACGGAGCACCGCTGGTTCCGAGGAAGAGGCCATGGAGGAAGAAGAAGAGGAGGGGGTGGAGGAGAGAGGTGTGTCACAATCAGCATTTTGGAGGTGTGGTGGCGGAACAACCTCCAACACTACTGCACCTTGTCCTGCATCCTTCCCAGCTGCCAGCAGAGTCACCCAATGCGCCGTGAAACTTAAGTAACGTCCCTGTCCATGCCTGCTGGACCATGAGTCAGCGGTAATATGCACCTTACCGCTGACCGCCCTGTCCAGCGAGGCATGGACATTGCCTTCCACATGCCGGTAGAGAGCTGGAATCGCCTTCCGTGAGAAAAAGTGGCGTTTGGGTACCTGCCACTGAGGAACCGCACATTCCACAAACTCACGGAAGGGGGCAGAGTCTACCAACTGAAAAGGCAGCAGTTGAAGTGCTAGCAATTTTGCCAAGCTAGCATTCAACCGCTGGGCATGTGGATGGCTGGGAGCAAACTTCTTTCGGCGGTGCAGCAGCTGGGGCAGGGAAATTTGCCTGGTACAATCTGGCGTCGGTGTACCAAAAGCAGATTGCCCACAAGTACTTGGCTGTGACACACCTAATTCTACACCTTCATTCCTCTCACTGCAGGTCTCAGAGAGGACTGAAGGTCTAGTGGGGTTGGAAATCTCAGCTGATGAGGAGCAAGGAGAGATCCTCTTTGTTCTTTGGTGTGGGTCTTTTAGATATGCTTGCCAACGAACTGCATGGCAGGTCAACATATGTCTGGTCAAGCATGTGGTACCCAAGCGGGAGATGTTTTGGCCACGCGAGATACGCTTGAGACATATGTTGCAAATAGCAGCGGTGCGATCTGATGCACTCGTCTCAAAAAGGCCCACACCAAAGAACTTTTTGAATAACGCGCAGAGACTGCAGCGCCCTGCACATGTGGAGCTTTGGGGTGTGATGCAGTCAATGTGCTGCCCTTAGGCTGGCCCCTGGAGGGCATCCTGCCTCGTTGGTGATGTGCCGCCTCCTCCTCCTCCTCCTCCTCCTCCTCTCTCCTATCAGGCACCCACGTTGAGTCAGTGACCTCATCATCCCCTCCCTCCTCATCACTGGAGCAAACCTGGCAGTATGCTGCAGCAGGGGGAGCATGACTGCCAGATTGCTGTCCTTCTTGGGCACCCCCTCTGTCCGTGCTCATGTTACTGCCTTCATCGAGCTCAGTATCATCATCAGAGCCTTCCAAACGCTGGGCATCCTCCTGGAGCATGTACCCAACACTGTGGTCAAACAGTTCGAGGGAATCCTCATGAGGACATGGTGGAGCTAGGGAAGGAGTCACTGATGACATTGAGCTGAGGGAAGAGGCCGCTGCTTTGCCAGACAAAGCACCCTGGGCATGGGTGAGAGAGGATGAGGAGGATGAGGACGGCTTGGTCATCCACTCGACCAAGTTTTCTGCATGTTGCGGCTCAACACGGCCAGCTGCCGAAAAAAAGGCCAAGCGTGTCCCATGGCCACGGGCTGATGAGGATGCACCGTCTCCACGACCAGCACTAGACACAGAGCCTGCTTGCCCTCTCTTATTGGCTTGTGACTGTCTGCCTCTCCTTCTTGGCCTTCCAGACATACTAATGGCCTGTAGCTGCACTAAGCTGGGATAGAACACCTGTAATTTTCTTCAGGTAGCTTTATATACTGTAACCAGACAAGCCTGCCTGTCAGTAGGAAGATAACAGGAACGGATCTAGCTGAACACTGTGAGCAGGACGCACTGCACTAAATGTAAATAGCAGGAACGGATCTAGCTGAACACTGAGCAGGACGCACTGACTGCACTAAATGTAAATAGCAGGAACCGATCTAGCTGAACACTGTGAGCAGGACGCACTGACTGCACTAAATGTAAATAGCAGGAACGGATCTAGCTGAACACTGTGAGCAGGACGCACTGCACTAAATGTAAATAGCAGGAACAGATCTAGCTGAACACTGTGAGCAGGACGCACTGCACTAAATGTAAATAGCAGGAACGGATCTAGCTGAACACTGTGAGCAGGACGCACTGACTGCACTAAATGTAAATAGCAGGAACGGATCTAGCTGAACACTGTGAGCAGGATGCACTGCACTAAATGTAAATAGCAGGAACGGATCTAGCTGAACACTGTGAGCAGGACGCACTGACTGCACTAAATGTAAATAGCAGGAACGGATCTAGCTGAACACTGTGAGCAGGACGCACTGACTGCACTAAATGTAAATAGCAGGAACGGATCTAGCTGAACACTGTGAGCAGGACGCACTGCACTAAATGTAAATAGCAGGAACAGATCTAGCTGAACACTGTGAGCAGGACGCACTGCACTAAATGTAAATAGCAGGAACGGATCTAGCTGAACACTGTGAGCAGGACGCACTGACTGCACTAAATGTAAATAGCAGGAACAGATCTAGCTGAACACTGTGAGCAGGACGCACTGCACTAAATGTAAATAGCAGGAACAGATCTAGCTGAACACTGTGAGCAGGACGCACTGCACTAAATGTAAATAGCAGGAACGGATCTAGCTGAACACTGTGAGCAGGACGCACTGCACTAAATGTAAATAGCAGGAACGGATCTAGCTGAACACTGTGAGCAGGACGCACTGCACTAAATGTAAATAGCAGGAACAGATCTAGCTGAACACTGTGAGCAGGACGCACTGACTGCACTAAATGTAAATAGCAGGAACAGATCTAGCTGAACACTGTGAGCAGGACGCACTGACTGCACTAAATGTAAATAGCAGGAACGGATCTAGCTGAACACTGTGAGCAGGACGCACTGCACTAAATGTAAATAGCAGGAACGGATCTAGCTGAACACTGTGAGCAGGACGCACTGCACTAAATGTAAATAGCAGGAACAGATCTAGCCTAATCTAGCTAACTCAAATCAAATGACACTGTCTGTCTCTCTCTCTATCAGCACACCGGAACACACTACACAGGGCCGCCGTGCAGGCGGCCTTATATAGTGTGGGGCGTGTACTAAATCCCCTGAGCCATAATTGGCCAAAGCCACCCTGGCTTTGGCCAATTACAGCTCTCTCTACTGACGGCGCTGTGATTGGCCAAGCATGCGGGTCATAGTGCATGCTTGGCCAATCATCAGCCAGCAATGCACTGCGATGCCGCAGTGAATTATGGGCCGTGACGCGCCACACGAATTTGGCGCGAACGGCCCATAACGTTCGCAATTCGACGGACGGTCGAACAGCCGATGTTCGAGTCCAACATGGGTTCGACTCGAACACGAAGCTCATCCCTACTTGCCACCATTGCCTGTCACCAGATTCAGCCTGTCACTTGCCACCATTGCCTATCACCAGATGCATCCTGTCACTTGCCACCATTGCCTGCCACAAGATGCAGCATGTTACTTGCCACCATTGCCTATCATCAGATACAGCCAGTTACTTGCCACCATTGCTTGTCACTTGCCACCATTGCCTGTCACTTGCCTCTATTGTCTATCACCAGATGCAGCCCATAACTTGCCACATTGTCTTCCACAAGATGCAGCATGTTACTTGCCACCATTGCCTGCCACTTGCCACCACTGCCTGACACTTGCCACCATTGCCTGTCACCAGATGCAGTGTGACACTTGCCACCATTGTCTGTTACTTGCCACTATTGCCTATCACCATTATGCAGCCTGTCACTTGCCACCATTGCCTGCCACAAGATGCAGCATGTTACTTGCCACCATTGCCTGCCATCAGATGCAGCCTGTCACTTGCCACCATGGCTTGTCACTTGCCACCATTGCCTGTCACTTGCCACCGTTGCTTGCCACCATTGCCTAGCACCAGATGCAGCCTGTTACTTGCCACCATTGCCTGCCACAAGATGCAGCATGTTAGTTGCCACCATTGCCTGCCACTTGCCACCATTGCCCGTCACCAGATGCAGCGTGATACTTGCCACCATTGCTTGTCACCAGATCCAGGCTGTCACTTGCCACCATTGCCTGTCACTAGATGTAGCCTGTCACAAGATGTAGCCTGTTACTTGCCCCCATTGCCTATCACCAGATGCAGCCTGTCACTTGCCACCATTGCCTGCCTCAAGATGCAGCATGTTACTTGCCACCATTGCCTGCCACTTGCCACCATTGCCTGTCATCAGATGCAGCCTGTTACCACCATTACTTGTCACTTGCCACCATTGCCTGTCACTTGCCACCTTTGCTTGTCACTTGCCACCTTTGCCTGCCACTTGCCTCCACTGCCTGCCACTTGCCTCCACTGCCTGCCACTTGCCTCCATTGCCTATCACCAGATGCTGCGTATGACTTGCCACATTGCCTGCCACAAGATGCAGCATGTTACTTGCCACCATTGCCTGCCACTTGCCACCATTGCCTGTCACCAGATGCAGCATGACACTTGCCACTATTGCCTGTTACTTGCCACCATTGCCTATCACCAGATGCAGCCTGTCACTTGCCATCATTGCCTGCCACAAGATGCAGCATGTTACTTGCCGCCATTGCCTGCCACTTGCCACCATTGCCTGTCATCAGATTGAGCCTGTCACTTGCCACCATTGTTTGTCACTTGCCACCATTGCCTGTCACTTGCCAGTGCCACCACTGCCTGCCACTTGCCATGATTGCCTGTCACCAGATGCAGCCTGTCACTTGCCACATTGCCTGCTACAAGATGCAGCATGTTATTTGCCACCTGCCACTTCCCACCATTGCCTATCACCAGATTCAGTTTGAAACTTGCCACCATTGCCTGCAACTTGCCATTATTGCCTGTCACCAAATGCAGCATGACATTTGCCCCCATTGCCTGCCACTTACCACCATTGCCTGTCATCAGATGCAGTGTGACACTTGCCACCATTGCCTGTCACCAGATGCAGCCTGTCACTTGCCACCATTACCTGCCACAAGATTCAGCATGTTACTTGCCACCATTGCCTGCCAATTTCCACCATTGCTTGTCACTTGCCACCATTGCCTGCCACTTGCCACCATTTCCTATCACCAGATGCAGCCTGTCACTTGCCATATTGCCTGCTACAAGATGCAGCATGTTATTTGCCACCATTTCCTGCCACTTGCCACCATTGCCTGCCACTTGCCAAAATTGCCTGTCAGCAGATTCAGTTTGAAACTTGCCACCATTGCCTGCAACTTGCCATTATTGCCTGTCACCAGATGCAGCGTGACATTTGCCACCATTGCCTGCCACTTACCACCATTGCCTGTCATCAGATGCAGTGTGACACTTGCCACCATTGCCTGTCACCAGATGCAGCCTGTCACTTGCCACCATTACCTGCCACAAGATTCAGCATGTTACTTGCCACCATTGCCTGCCAATTGCCACCATTGCTTGTCACTTGCCACCATTGCCTGCCACCAGATGCAGCCTGTCACTTGCCATCATTGCCTGTCACCAGATGCAGCGTTACACTTGCCACCATTGCCTGCCACTTGCCACCATTGCCTGTCATCAGATGCAGCGTGACACTTGCCACCATTGCCTGTCACCAGGTGCAGCCTGTCACTTGCCACCATTGCCTGTTACCAGATGCAGCCTGCCACTTGCCACCATTACCTGCCACAAGATTCAGCATGTTACTTGCCACCATTGCCTGCCACTGGCCACCATTGCTTGTCACTTGCCACCATTTCCTGCCACTTGCCACCATTGCCTATCACCAGATGCAGCGTGACACTTGCCACCATTGCCTGATAATAGTGCAAGTACGAGGGTAAATGGCGCTACCTATATAATGAAAGGCAACAGACCCTGTTCACTTGTTAGGTGCTATGTGGCTATTGAGTGACTATTGAATGTGCATATACCAGTAGTGCAATCCTAATAAATTACCAATGTCTATGTGATAGTGTTGCAAACCTCACTAGGTTGCCAAATAAACTAAATATAAATAAATGTTTAGAAGTGATACAAAAAACTTGATACTACAATAACAAAAATACAGGCATATGAAAATAAATAAATCAAATAAAAATAAATAGTCCCAAAAGTGTAAGACAAATATAAAATATTAAAAAATAGTTGAAATTATATGAAACGACCCCAAAAAATTAGCGTGCCAAGTCCAAAAAATACATTAAAAAAATCAATCCAACCAAATTCTTATTTGATAGTTAAGTGCTTGGTTACGATACACAGGAACAAAATCCAGGTGACTTTTAACTGCTTCCCCTCTTGGGTCCCCGCTCACCAGCTCCAGTAACCCCTACAGGGGCATCTCGCATAGCATATAGGCTTGATGCACCGATCATGCAGCCAGGTTCCTACTTTACCAACCGGTATCCAGCTCCTATGGACCTTCCAAGGATATCCCACAGCTGGATCGAATTGTGTGTGCAAAAGATCCTTCTCCAAGCCCAAATCAACCAGCTGTACTCCTCTCCTAATGCTCTCTCCAATAACCAGTATAGGTAAGGTTTTCATGCAAGAAATTAGATATGGGCTCCCATAGTGTAGTATTTAAATAAGGAAATGTTTTTATTCCAAAATTAAAACAGTAAAAAAAGAAAGACAAAAAGTAAAAATAAGAAATAAAAAATAAAAAACAAATGTTCCATATTATGGAAACTCCTCACAAAGTCCTACAACTACAGGAGAAATGACAGCTTCAGACCCGTGGTGTGTCTCGCTTGCAACGTGCGCTCCAGCTGCGTTCCACAGGCTCACTGATCGCTATCACACCCATAAATGACGTCAGTGTGTGACTCCGCCTTACGCACATTTCCTTACAAACGTCTTCTGAGGCAGCTCACCATTGCCTTCCACTTGCCACCATTGCCTGTCACCAGATGCAGCGTGACACTTGCTATCATTACCTGCCACCTACCACCATTGCCTGTCATCAGATGCAGCGTGACACTTGCCAACATTGCCTGCCACTTGCCACCATTGACTGTCACCAGATGTAGCCTGTTACTTGCCACCATTACCTGCCACAAGACGTATCCGGTTACTTGCCACCATTGCCTATCACCAGATGCAGCCTGCCACTTTTCACCATTGCCTGCCACAAGATGCAGCATGTTACTTGCCACCATTGCCTGCTACTTGCCACCATTGCCTGTCATCAGATGCAGCCTGTCACTTGCCACCATTGCTTGTCACTTGCCACCATTGCCTGTCACTTGCCATCATTGCCTGCCACTTGCCACCATTGCCTGTAACCAGATGCAGCGTGACACTTGCCAACATTGCCTGCCACTTTCCACCATTGACTGTCACGAGATGTAGCCTGTTACTTGCCACTACTGCCTGTCAGCAGATGTAGCCTGTCACTTGCCACCATTACCTGCCACAAGATGTATCCTGTTACTTGCCACCATTGCCTATCACCAGATGCAGCCTGTCACTTGCCACCATTGCCTGCCACAAGATTCAGCATGTTACTTGCCACCATTGCCTGTCACTTGCCACCATTGCCTGTCATCAGATGCAGCCCGTCACTTGCCACCATTGCCTGTCACTTGCCACCATTGCCTGTCACTTGCCACCATTGTCTGCCACTTGCCACCATTGCCTATCACCAGATGCAGCCTGTCACTTGCCACATTGCCTTCCACAAGATGCAGCATGTTACTTGCCATCATTGCCTGCCACTTGCCACCATTGCCTGTCACCAGATGCAGCGTGACACTAGCCACCATTGCCTGTCACTTGAGACCATTGCCTGTCATCAGATGCAGCCCGTCACTTGCCACCATTGCCTGTCACTTGCCACCATTGCCTATCACCAGATGCAGCCTGTCACTTGCCACCATTGCCTGTCACTTGCCACCATTGTCTGCCACTTGCCACCATTGCCTATCACCAGATGCAGCCTGTCACTTGCCACATTGCCTTCCACAAGATGTAGCATGTTACTTGCCACCATTGCCTGCCACTTGTCACCATTGCCTGTCAACAGATGCAGCGTGACACTAGCCACCATTGCCTGCCACTTACCACCATTGCCTGTCACCATATGCAACCTGTCACTTGCCACCATTACCTGCCACAAGATGCAGCATGGTACTTGTCACTATTGCCTGACACTTGCCACCATTGCCTGTCACCAGATGCAGCGTGACACTTGCATCCATTGCCTGCCACTTTCCACCATTGCCTGTCACCAGATGCAGTGACACTTGCCACCATTGCCTACCACTTGCAATTATTGCCTGTCACCAGATGCAGCGTGACACTTGCCACCATTACCTTCCACTTGCCACCATTGCCTGTCATCAGATGCAGTGTGACACTTGCCACCATTGCCTGCCACTTGCCACCATTGCCTGTCACAAGATGCAGTGTGTTACTCATAGCCTGGCTCTCTCTCCCTCCCCTTCAGCTGGGCATGATGGGGGCTGCAGTTTCCCCCTAGGATTGCAATGGGCCGCCAGTCCTTGGGACTACATGTACCATGATCCTCTTTTCTCCTCCTCTTTGTTTGTTTTTTTCCCCTGGCCAATGGAAGGAAAAGGTGAGGAAACATGGTGCCGGCTGTCCTGGCATGCTCCTCTTCCCGAGAACAGCAGCATGAGGAGGAAAGGGAGGCAGAAAAAAGAGCCCGCGGCTGCCCTCTCTCCACACACAGAGACATAGCTGCTGAAATCTCCTATTCTGCTGCCCGCTGATAGAAGGGGGAATGGGCAGGAAACAGAGCCCTCTTCTGACAGCAGCGTCGTGAGCGGGGCGGAGGCAGCACAGTTTCTCCTCCTCAGACCAGTTTCTATCATTTGCCGGTGGGGAGAGCAAGCGGAAGGGATCCGTGGCACCTGAGCTTTGGCGCCCCCTCTGCCTTAGCTCTGGGCACCTGGGCACATTGCACCCTAAGCACCCACCCAGGATCGGCCCTGGGTACGGTGTATATATAATGGTATATTCAGTGTCTATCTTATAAATAGAGACAGTGCATTTGGCTTTAGGACAGTGTAGGATTAAAATTGGTCAACAAAGGCCCATGTAAGGGGAATTACCATTTGAGAAGGTTAAACAAAGACACAGGTTGATCCAGTTCAATAAATCAGTAACACGTAGAAAAACTGCGCTTAGGATGGGCCTATATGGTAAGAGAACAGGTTGCTGCCTCCCCTACGCAGAGCACTCACAGAGGGTACTCTGCTACCGTAAAAAAACTATCAAGAGAGATGGGTTGATTGGCGCTACCTAGAAAACCTAAATGCTAATGCATATTAGGGAAAACCACAAAAGGTAGTTTTATAATAGTACAGTTATGAACTTCCGGTTCCGGCGCCACATGAGGAGGAGGTAGCTAGCTCCAGCTCCCGCAGCGCTCCTCACTAATCTTCCTCTCAAGCCAGCTATTGCTCCGAGGAGACCCCCCATTGCAGTGCGGACACACAGCGGGCTCCCATGGATCGCTTTGTGGAGCGATCGTACGCTCGGGCGGTCACATCCACGATCCCCACCGGTGGAGATACAGCGGCGGACACAGCCAAGATGGCGGCCGCCCCAGGCATGACGGAGCAGGCACACACGCAGCCACAGCCGCAACCACAGCTCCCCTCAGCTCCTGACATGACAGGTACGGACCCTACCTCCCCTGCTAGAATTGCACAAGCTGTAGTCACGCTGCTGGGCCCCACTCTCACAGCTACAGTGGATGCAGCAGTTCATAGAGGGTTAGAGCAGTTACATATTGACCTACAAGCACAGGCACAGAGAATCAATCAGGTAGAGGATAGAATTTCCTCCCTGGAAGATGAACTCACAGCCTCATCTGCAGCAGTAGCACGTCTCACAGCTACTAACAGGGACATATGGGACAAACTCGATGATTTGGAAAATCGTTCGAGGAGAAACAATTTACGCATCATTGGTCTGCCTGAATCAGTATCCACACCACAGCTAACCAATATATGCGCAAAAATCATCCCAGAACAACTGGGCCTTCACATTCCCTGCACTATCGAACGCGCGCACCGCATAGGTCAATTCTCAGAATAACGTGCCAAACCCCGCCATGTTATTGTAAAGTACCTCAACTACGCGGACAAGAATGCCATAATGCAAAAGTTTCGTCGTTCACGGTCTTTAATGGTTGATGGCGCAAAACTCCTACTTTTCGCAGATTATTCCATAGAGGTAATGAAGCAGCGTAAAGCGTTTTCACCGATCGACTCCACCCTTCATCATAACCAAATCCGGTTCTCCTTAGTCTATCCAGCTGTCCTCCGCATCCAAACACATGAAGGAGTACACCTCACGTTTCATACCCCTGAGGAGGCAGAACATTTTCTTGCCACTGAGGCACTGAAATGGAGCATAGCAACATTGAAGAGAATTCACCATCATCATCACCGTCGACAGCGAAGGTACCACCCAAACATCAACGCAGCCCCACAAAACCTCCATACAAGCGCAGCCGCTTTACTAACCAAGAAGACTGCTCTGCAAATCGATGAAGGACTCCAGGAACTTTATCTAACCAACTATGCTTCCTCGGATGGGTAATATTACCCCCCATTGTCTCTAACCTGATTTCTCCTTATTTTACTTGTTAGCCTGTTTTAGGTGTAATGTCTTACACGGTTGCTATTACTTGTTAGCTCAAGGTCCTGTTATAATGCCTCCCAGCCTGGTTTACCACCACCCACCGCCCGCACTCTGTTTACCCAAAAGGTCAACATAATAACTCAGTTGATCTCCACGGCTATAGACCCCTCACTGGGCAGACCCTTTGACTAAGCCCCCCCCCCCCTTTGTATTATATTATCTTAGCTGAGCCTATTCTTTGACACAGATACAACCAGCCACTTCCCTTAACCCCATACCCTGATCCTACCCCTATACCAACTCCTACCTACCACCCCTCCCTCCCCCCTTTCCCTCATCTCTTCCTCCCTTCTCCCACTCCCCTTAGCCAAAATCATGCTATGTGAGGAGCTAGCGGGTCGCTGAGAGGCATTACGGGTAGTTGTATCCCATGTGGAAAAAAGTGAAGTACAATGTTTGTAGTTTGTTACGCTACAAACCGTAACCTTGCTTTGTTACAGCTCAATACCTATTGCTTAATACACTTGCAATTCATGTTTGCCTTATTAGTACCTTTTCTTTTATGTGACCTACAACTTTTGGGTGATTCCTGTATGGTTGACACTGTACATATCAGGAGGCTTCCTGATCAGCCTCCCACTCATTACAACTATTATATCCAATCATGTCTTTTTCAACCGATGGGAGTCACCTGAAATTTATTTCATGGAATGTTAAGGGGCTCCGATCCCCGAATAAACGTATGTCCATTCTTAGACATTTACGGCGTCTTCGGGCAGATGTGGCTCTATTGCAGGAGACACATCTCTCCACAGACGATTTAACACGCCTTCAAAAAATGTGGGTAGGATCTGTATACGGGTCCCCTGCATTAGGCCGCAAAGCTGGTGTAGCTATTTTAATTCATAAAAACCTACGACACTCTGTCAGAGAGGTGAGGGCTGACGCCCTAGGCCGCAAATTGACTTTACATATGACCATAGGCGATAAAGCCGTAGCTATCACTAATATCTATGCTCCCAACTGTCCAGACACTTCATTCTTCCAGGACATGGTTCAATGGGTTCTCACTGCCCCTGAGGTATTGCATTTAGTGGGCGGGGACTTTAACTCGGCCATGTCCACACTGGCAGACCGCACTTATCTCCCTAAGCAAAAGACAAGGCCCGGTCCCTCCCATACACCAGACTCGACTCCCTTAGCGCACTCGATTGAATCTATGCATTTTGTCGACATCTGGCGCCTGGCACATCCAACGGACAGAGAATATACTTTTTTCTCGCCCCCACATAATACCTTCTCTTGTATAGACTACTTCTTTGCCTCCCTGGCCCTAGTATCTGTAATAAACAGACCAGACATTTACGATGACAGAATCTCAGACCACAGCCCCATCGCAGTCCATATGACTCAATCCACACCCTCAACTCCTTCCCCTACCTGGCGTTTCCCTTCATATTTGGCGGATAATGAAGACTTCCGACACGTATTGCACCAAACATGGGAAGAATATATCTCCACAAATGGAGCACATATCTCTGACCCAAACCTCTTCTGGGAAGCAGGTAAAGCCTTCCTACGGGGTAAAATCATTTCGTACACCATACAATTTAAAAAACACACCCGACAACAATATATGCAAGCAAGTGAATCCCTACGTCTAGCTCACGACAAGCTAACACTAAACCGCACCTTAGCTAATATACAGGAATGAAAGCGGGCCAAGTGCGCCTTTGATCTCTGGGCAGAACAACACGAAGCTGCTAAAACTTCGTACTCTACTCTTCACTTTCACAAATTTAGCAACAAGGCAGGCAGATTGCTTGCCAGACTATGTTCAGGACCAAGACGTCCTACACATATCCCAACCTTGAGAAATGCTTCCAGCTCGCTAGTTACCTCGCCTGCCGAAGTCAGCAAATTACTTGCAGATTATTATACTGATTTGTACCGAGCAGACCCAGCAGATCAACCTGCCGTGGAAGCTCTGCTAGACAAGATACGCCTGCCCAGGCTTCAAACGTCACACTTGGAGGCACTTAATGCGCCTATTACTTTAGAAGACATACAACACACGATCAAATCTATGGCCTCTGCTAAAGCTCCGGGTCCCGACGGGTACACTGCGGAATTCTTCAAATTAACGGCCGATTTCATTCCCAACACACTGAAGCATGTATATGCAGCCATGTGGGACGGATGCCAATTACCCCTGCAGGGGTACCAGGAGTCGGTGAGTAGGAAATCAGAAGGGGGAGCACAAAAGTCACCTGGCAACATTTTAAGCACTAAAGTCACCCCTGGGAGATCCTGACCTGATGCAGACATAAGCTTATGGGACTATTGTACACCATTTTGATTTAATTACTGCAGCATATGCTGGGTCCAGGCTTCACTATATGAGTTGTAATGTACCTATATGGCTTACACTTTATGCTTGATTTATGTAAACATATGGATGTGGTTGATGCAGATATAAGCCTATGGGACTATTATACATCACTCTGATATATTCACTGTAGCATACGCTGTGTTCCAGCCTTACTGTATGACTTATATTGCACCTCGTGGTTGATATAATTTAGAGTGTTGATTGCTTGCATTTGTTCTATATAGTTGGCACAGCGCATATTAATACATACAGAGTGGGACATCTCTGTCAGTAGACTGCACCAACTTAGGCAATCTACATATATATCACTCTTCCTACTTTTTATTATTAAGTTTTTCTATACATTTTTTACTTATACATACAATAAAAATACTCAACCATATTTTATTGTTTAGGGATCCTAGGATTCCTCTTACCCATTCCTTACCAGTCACTGGGGTATTCCTCTTACCTACTGACTGTGATGATATGAGCATTGGTGTGTAATTCTATAACTGTACTATTATAAAATTACCTTTTGTGGTTTTCCCTAATATGCATTAGCATTTAGGTTTTCTAGGTAGCACCAATCAACCCATCTCTCTTGATAGTTTATCCAGTTCGATGTGTGTGGGTGTGTATGAGAGTTGCTAAGAATTACCTGTATATCATATTCGGAAAACTTCTAAACTTTTCTTAATACATCTATGCTCTCAGCTACTACTGCCTGGGAAAGGGAGTTACACATTCTCACTGTTCTAACAGTAATGGATTATAGGAACAAAATAAAATTAGTACCCCCCTCCCGCTCCTATTTTTAATAAAGGAACCAGTACTTTTTCAGAATCAGATATGACTTACAGCTCCTCTTATACTTTTTACAACTTTTGAGCGTGTTTCATTTGGTGTCTGTGGGTCTTTCTGGTAGCACCTTACATGCAAGCATTCACTTGTTATTTTGGATTCCCAGTTCTATGTGAACCAACAAGGTAAATCACCATAGGTTTCATTTATACTAGACATGTGCACACCAAAAAAATTAGTTCATTTTCGTTTATTTTTTTCATTCTTCGGGTCATTCGTTATGATCGCGATTCGTAAATTCGTTCATTCATACATTCGTAAATGCGTTCATTAGTACATTCATACATTCGTTCATTTTTACATTTGTGCATTCGTAAAATCGTACATTTGTAAATTAGAAAATTCAGAAATTTGTAAATTCGAAGTTTAAAAATCCAAAAACCCGAAAATTCAAAAATCTGAAATAGTAACTAACTATTAAATTATAGGTATTGTAATTTCCTTTCAAATTTGACTGTCAGTGAACGGAACAAATACGAATTTATCCGAAGTTACGAATTATCCAAAATGAATGCTGCATCTAAACAAATGGAACGGAACAAATTAATAATAAATAATAAAACGTTGTTATTATTATTGTTATTTATTATCATTAATTCATTACGTTCCATTCTGTTTTTTCGGATCATTCATAACTTCGGATAAATTTGTATGTGTTACTTTCACTAACAGCCAAATTTGAAAGGAAATTACAATACCTATAATTTAAAAGTTACTAGTAATTACTAATAGTTAAGTTATTATTAGTTAACTATTATTTCAGATTTCCGAATTTTCGAATTTACAAATTTACGAATTCACTAATTTACTAATGTACAAATGTACATTCGTAAATTGCGAATGTACGAATGCCCGAATTTACGAATGTCCAATTTTATCGAATTTACGAATATTCGGAAAAAATTAATTAAACGGGTTTTCGTTAAATCGGATATTCCCGAATTAACGAATTTGTCGAAATTCGTTTAAAAACAAATTCGGAACGAAACGAATTGCACATGCCTAATTTATACTTTTAGCACTATGTGTCAAGTCCTGGATGTAAGGCCGGATTGCAGAGAGGGCGTCCCTTGCGGCTAAGTACAGCGTGACCCTGGGAATGAGAGAGGGAGTACGGTGCTCAAAAGGTGCACGGGTTGCCTGAGTGCTATTGCTGGATAGCTGGTAGCAGGGAGCTGCTGGGGTGCGCTGGTGAGGTTGATAGGGCAACCATGCGAGAAGAGATCCCAGGTATAGAGCCGTGGAGCAGCCAGGAACAGAGTCAGAGCCAGGCCAAAAGGTCATACACAACAGGAATCAGTCCTAGATAAGGTACAGCAGGATAATCAGGAACAGAGTCGGTAGCCAAGCCAGGGGTCAAACACGAGAGGATGATCAAGGTACAGATGCGGAGCAGGAGAATAGTCAGGTCCAAGCCGGGATCAATGCAGGCGGAAAACAGGAGTAGTCAGGCAAGCCAGGTGGTAACAGGAAGCAGGTATAACAACAGGCACAGGAGACACAGGAAGCTGACGATAATCCAGCAACCAGCGTATACCAGCAGCAGGCTTAAATAGACCAAAGGGCACCAATAATTACCACGATGTGCACTCCCGCTGTTGCGCACCTGTGTGCGCTAGTTGTTGTGCGCCTACATGCACACAGGGATTTGCCCAGCGCCACCATGATGGATACTAGCAGAATTACCCATCCTAGGACTGTTATCCTGACAGTGCTCCCCCCCCCCCCCAAGGGGGCAACCTCCGGATGTCCAGTCGGGCCCATCTTTTGGGGTGTCGGGCTCAAAACCTCTGCAACAGTCTAGGGGCATGAATGTTATCTGCTGGTTCACAAGAATTGTCTTCTACAGAGTAACCTTTCCATATAACAAGGAATTGAATAGTCCCACCTCTCCAACGGCAGTCTAGAATGGCTTCTACTTCGTATTCTGCTTCATTTCCACTGAGACTGGAGGCGGTGGAGCTTCTTCTCTCCCTGGAAAAGGACTGGAAACAACAGATTTTAACAAAGAAACATGGAACACTGGGTGGATTTTATAGGAGCTTGGTAAAGACAGACAATTCAAATGCTACTGGGTTAATTTCTTTCTTAACTGTGAATGGACCGATAAACCTTGGTCCTAGCTTCCGGGAGGGGCAAGGAAGCTTGAGATTTGTTGAAGAGAGCCATACTTTGTCTCCAACCTTAAAGACAAGGTTTCTCCTCCCCTTGTCATAATGTTTTTTATAATTCTCTTGGGCTTTTTGCATAGTTGCCTGGAGGGTTAGGTAATTAGCCTGAATGGAATTTATCCTGTCCTGGACTGCGGGGACTGAAGTCTCTGGTATGACATTGGGCAAAAATGAGGGATGGAAACCGTAGTTGGCCCAGAGAGGTGACTGATTAGTGGAAGCATGGACTGAATTGTTGTATGCAAACTCCGCACACAGGAGTAACGAGATCCAATCGACCTGGGAGGAGCAGCAGAAGCAATGTAAATATTGTTCTAAAGTTTGATTAGTTCTCTCGGTTTGACTGTTGCTTTGAGGATGGTAAGCTGAAGATAGACACACTTTAATGGAAAGCATTATTGCACCCCTCTGTCGGACACAATGTTGCTAGATAGGCCGTGAAGTCTGACTATCTACTTTATGAAGATCTTCGCTGTGTTTGCAGCAGATGGTGTACCTATCATGGGCAAGAAGTGCGCCATTTTGGACAAGCGGTCAACGACTACCAGAATGGTTGTAAATTCCTCAGAGGGTTTTAACTCTACTATGAAATCCATAGATATTTCTTTCCATGGTTGCTCAGGCACTGGCAATGGGCGTAGCAAGCCAAGTTTTCCTGCCAAGTTCAAGTCCAAGAAGCAGCTGCATGCCCCGGAATCAACTATGGCCTGAAGCTGAACCCCCTTGTTAGCCAACTGTAGTATGATAAGAAGGATAAGGTGGGAAGAGGAAGTTCCAGACATCTGGAAGTACACTGGAGAGCACTTGAGTGACTTGCTGGACCTTATGGGACAGCTGCACAGGAAGTGTCCTTTTTGGCCACAATAGAGGCAGAGATTGGCTTGACGCCGACGCAGTTTTTCCTCAGGAGTCAGTGCGCATCATACCAGACCAACGGGCATAACGCCAATCTCCGGGGTCAGAGTTTTGGAAGTCTGGGAACATTCGGCCTGGCGCTCCCAAAGGCAGCTATCCAATTGGATGGATAATTGAATGAGCCCCTCGAGGGTAGCAGGGATGCCGATCCTGGCCAACTCATCCTTGAGGGATTCAGAAAGCCCCAGGCGAAACTGATGTTTCAAAGCAGCCTCGTTCCAGTCTGTATCTGCAGACCACCAGTGAAAGTCCACAGTATAGTCCTCCACCAGGCGCCATTCCTGCTGCAGAGAGTGCAGAGCGGCCTCAGCGGTGGCTGTACGCTGGGGATCTTCGCAAGGTTGCAACATGGCTGTAAAGAACGTTTCCACTGTGCTAATAACTGGGTCCTTCTGTTCCCATAAACTGTGGGCTCATGCCTGGGGTTCATTGGACAGCAGGGAGATAAGGAAGCCAGTCTCAGCGGAAAAAGTCCGGGGTTGCAGGGCCAGATATAACAAGCAGGCATTCTTAAAAGGACCTGAATTTCTACCGATCTCCTGACACTCCGATTCTGACACTCACCTAGGATGTGTTTCTTTCCTTTCTTTCTCACACTCAATTGATTTTTGAGTACTTGTTCTTTCATTCATGCTTAGTTTTTCCCTTCATTTGATCTGGTGTATGGGTTTTTCACACTTCTCATCAATAATATTATACATTCAATATATACTACTGATTTTAATCCACAGAAGTGTTAGCTCACTGTCACCTATACTTGCACATTGTCTTTGGGGAATTCACAGTGCTCCCAGTGTTGACGTATTTATAGGGATGTCCATTCTGTCCCTTACACCCATTACTTACCCCCATTATTTAGCTACATTATAGCATATGGTTATGCCTCTTTATAGATCACCATTGTATTCACCCCTGAAGAATTGGTATACCCCAATGAAACGCGCCGGGCCCAGATAGATGCATGATGTCCATACAGATGATTTTGAATATCTTTTACATTGTTCCACTCAAGACTTTTATATACCATCCAGCCCTTCCAGTGGCCTATGTTGTGTAGGACTTGTCTTCATCCCTTGATATGCCAAAGTACCATGGCGTCAATATGTATATGTGGTTTTTAGCATGCCTTGTGCTTATGCATTTTTTGTCATTGAGTATGCTGTATGTGATCTCACAAGGTATAGTTGAATGTTCTTTGCAATGACTGCTTTTTGGTATACATCTCATTTAAAGTCCAAAAACTCCCTTTTTGTCGGATATTATGCAATAAACTCATACAAGTAATACTGTGTTTACTCTATATAGTGATTGATCTTTCTGTCCAAATTTGGGATGGAAGCCCATCACTGATGGTGCCACGGACCACATTTTTTTCTTTTCCAGGATTATTACGTTTCATTTTTAAATTGTCCCTCATAACTGAAGTCCTTCAGCCCCCTTATTAATTTTATTGCCCATCTCTGAACTTTCTTTAGTTCAGGGACATCCTTCCTGACCTCACCTTCAATGACCAAAGTGGAACTGCATACTCAGGATGAGTGTTTTGTAAAGTAATAGATTATTGATTTATGTCTTGTATAAATATTCTTTTTAATGTAGGAGAGCAGCCTTCTACCTTTGTGAGTTGTAGCTTGGCATTGCGTCCTGTTGCTAAGTCTGTGGTCTAAATTGCCCCACAAATCTTTTCCATCACCTATTTTCCCAGAGGATCCCCTAATAATAAAATACCCTGCATGCGTATTTTTAGCACCCAACTGCCTAATTTTAAATTTTTCTGTCATGCAACTGCCCACCCCCTATTTTACCAAGGCTTTCCTGTAATGTTACTATATATTGAATGTATCAGCCTATATACACTATATTGTCAAAAGTATTGGGACACCTGCCTTTACACGCACATGAACTTTAATGGCAGCCCAGTCTTAGCTCGTAGGGTTTAAATATTGAGTTTGCCCACCCTTTACAGCTATAACAGCTTCAACTCTTCTGGGAAGGCAGTCAAGAAGGTTTAGGAGTGTGCCTATGGGAATGTTTGACCATTCTTTCAGAAGCGCACTTGTTAGGTCAGGCAATGATGTTGGACAAGAAGGCCCGGCTTGCCGTCTCTGCTCTAATTTATCCCAAAGGTGTTCTATCCAGTTGAGGTCAGGACTCTGTGTAGGCCAGTCAAGTTCTTCCACCCCAAATTTGCTCATCCGTGTCTTTGTGGACCTTGCTTTGTGCACTGGTGAGCAGTCATGTCCGAACAGGTAGGGGCCATCCCCAAACTGTTCCCACAAAGTTGGGAGCATGAAATTGCCCAAAATGTCTTGGTATGCTGACATCCTAAGAGTTCCCTTAACTGGAACTAAGGGGCCAAGCCCAACCCCTGAAAAACAACCGCATACCAGAATCCCCACCAAATGATTTGGACCAGTGCACAAAGCAAAGTCCATAAAGACATGGATGAGTGAATTTAGGGTGCAGGAACTTGACTGTCCTGACCTCAACCCGATAGAACACCTTTGGAATGAATTAGAGCGCAGACTGCAAGCCAGGCCTTCTTGTCCAACATCAATGTCTGGCCTCACAAATGCGCTTCTGGAAGAATGGTCAAACATTCCCTTAGACACACTCCTGAACCTTGTGGACAGTCTTCCGAGAAGAGTTGAAGCTTTTATAGCTGCAAAGAGTGGGCCAACTCAATATTGAACCCTATGAACTAGGACTGCGATGCCATTAAAGTTCATGTCCATATAAAGGCAGGCATCCCAATACTTTTGCCAATATAGTGTAGTTTGATATCATCAGAAAACACTGAAGGCCTTTCACAATTTGTGTTGCCTGTCTCTGGATACATTCTATCTTATCAATATCTTTTTATAAGTAAGAAATTCTCCAGAACTGGACAGTACTCCAAATGAGGTCTAACTAAAGACCGAATAGCTCACAGGTATGACAATAATATTACTGAACATTTTACAAAACGACACAGTTTTTTCATCTCTACAGGGGCTCTGTGACTGCATAGGCTATTGTCTGGAAAAGGTGAACTTAGCCTTTAAAGCTAAATTAACATTTCAGTCAGTAGGGTGTACCTTAGGAACAATGCCCTGGTTAGAATAGAGTCTCTGAGGACTCACAGATGCAAGTCATTTGAACCTGGTTATTTATTCACATCAAGTTTTTCTAGTCTGTTTATATCCCCGATTTCTGTCAGCCATCGGAGGTACATTAAATTACAACAGTAACATAAATAACAATTTGCTTAAAGTATAACCTAAGGCAAAACTTTTTTTTATTAGCTTTGGATAGAGTAGAGAGTGATCAGAACTAGGGGTGGGCCGAACGGACCCCTGTTCGGTTCAGAACATCCGAACACTGCAAACGTTTGGACCTGAATAACGAACCCCATTAAAGTCAATGGGACCCGAATGTCAAATATCAAAAGTGCCCATTTTGAAGGCTTAAATGCAAGTAATTAGGCATACAATGGTTATAGGGGTCCGGGTCCTGCCCTGGGGGACATAGATCAATAAAAAAAAAAGTTTGTCAAAAACGTCATTTTTAAATGAGCAGTGATTTTTTGATTAAAGTGAAAGCCTAAAAATGAAAAATTCCTTCCAATATAATGCCAGGGGGGTCCCCTTAGTCTAAATGTAAAGTGGCAGATCTGTACCATGTCTAGAATCTGCTGCAGCAACAATTGAATTTATAAAGCCAAAAAAATTTCATTTTTCCTGCAAGCTGCCTTTATTTTGCTGAGCAACAGCTGGGGAGCCAGTGTGTATGATGAGGCCACAATGTAGTGCACTGGGAACAAGATTAGAGATTTTTTGGATACATTCTGGTTTCACTTTGACTTTGGATAGAAGTAACGGGTGCGTTAAAATTGGTCTTTGGGTGTCGGTGGCGCCTTCCTACCGTAACCCTATAGAGATAAGCTTGATGAAAGCAAGAATTTGCCTTGCTGTAAAAAATTGCAATGATATGCACCTGTCAAACAGGTGCAGAAAAATTGGTCTTTGGATGTCAGCGGTGCCTTCCCACCGTAACCCTATAGAGGTACTCCTGATGCAAGCAAGAATTTGCCTTGCTATAAAAATTGCAATGATATGCACCTGTCAAACAGGTGCAGAAAAATTGGTCTTTGGGTGTTTATTGTGCCCATGAAACCTATACCAAAAACATTCTTCCAGATGAAATGATTGAACACCCTCAAATCTAGGCAGCCTCAAAGTCCTGCAGAGATTCCACATCCCAAAAAGACTTAATCAGTGACATCAGCATCGGGGGCTTCATAGCTGGTAATCCAGGACTGATTCATTTTTATAAAAGTCAAACGGTCCACAGAGTTTTTGGACAGAGGCGTTCTATGATCCGTGACGAAACCTCCTGCAGAACCGAATCCCCTTTCTGAAAGCACACTGGATGCAGGGCAGCCCAACAACTCAATAGCATACTGGGCAAGTTCTGGCCAGTGGTCTATTCTCATGATAGATGTGAAACACCGCGCTAACTAATAGGATAAATGGAAGCTGCTGCATACAGTCTGACAAAAACAGTGAACTTATATATGGAAAAATGCAGCGCATGTACAATGAAAGTAAATCTATGTGATTAAATGGTGAGATAGTGCTAAAATAATTAGCCAGAGGTGAGTTTAAACAAAACGTCCATAAATGGGTGTGAATGTCCAACTGCACAGGAGGTGTAGGTACTCCAAGGGGTGGTGGTAATCTGATGGTTGTCAGAAGTCACCTTGCATCTTAAAACAACTTCCCAGCAGGATAAGCCAATAAGAAGAAATGCAAAAAAGACTCTTACCAGATCCCGTGGATTCCCGTGTCAGCGACAGGGAATCGCATGCGCAGTTTGTCACCAATGACATGGACTGGAAGGTCTGGAATCACCAATCCTTTGGGTTGTGGTCTGCATAGATCTCCGAAGGCAACCAGATGGGTCCTCACACCGAACAGCCAAAGCGTGGATCAGGAGTTTCCAAAAAGACACCAAGGGGGCGGTTGGAGGTGCTGGACCTCATGCAGTGAATGTAAAGACAAAAAGGATATGCCTCCCACAGCTCCGTCCGTCCCCGGCTGGATGGCTCCCCTCCTCCTCCTCCTTCTCCTGCACTCAGCTCGGTGCCAGCCTGCAGCCCGTGAGCTGATCCTCCGCAGACTACAACTCCCAGCAGGCAGCGGGTATTCTCATGACCCAGTAAGTCAGTGGATCGTCAGCTGGAAAGCTCTCCATCTCTGTTTTGGCCCAGAGGTAATCATCCACCATGTGATGCAGACACTGCCGATGGAATGTGGAAGCTGACAGCCCTGGGTGGCGAGGACTAAAAAAATTCTGAAATGCCTCACTTAGGCGGATGCCTTCTACAACACTCCTTTCTTGACCAATGGAAGACTCAAAACGATGTTTTCCACCACACTGTAACCTACTAGAGTCAGGAAAAAGATTCAATAAAATCCTCTTTAATGTGTCCTCACGAGATTTTATCCTCTGCACTCTCTGTGGGGACAGGATGAGTTCAGAGACCTTTCCCTTATAACGATGGTCAAGGAGTGTTGCCAACCAGTTTTCATCCTTCTCCTTTATGCCACATATTCTTGGGTCCTTTCGCAGGCTTTGAAGCATGAGGTTGCCCATGCACCTCAAATTTGCAGAGGCTTGAGAAGCAGACTCCTCGGGGTCACTCAGGATGACAGCATCTTCCTCCTCCCAGCCACCTACTACTCCCAAGGGTCCTGGGGTTGGAAAGCCATCGCTTATAGATTGGAGCATGTCTTCCTCTTCTTCAAAGCCTTTGAAAGTGCCAGAATCCTCTTCCTCATCCTCCTCCCCTCTCTCCTCCTGTGTGTTCTGTGACATAGGAATGATGATGTCTGCATAAAGTGGGCCTTGAGAGGAAAGGAAGTCCTCCTCTTCCTCCTGCTGCTCTGCCTCCAGTGCTCTGTCCATAATGCAACGCAGAGTCTGCTCCAGCAGGAACACAACAGAGATTGTGTCACTGATGCATGCACTATCACTGCTCACCATCCTTGTGGCCTCCTCAAATGGTGACAATACAGTGCATGCATCCTTAATGATAAGCCTGTCGTCGTGCCGTACTGACACAAGTACTCGTTGACGGCCCTCTGCTGCATGTATAGCCGCTGCAGCATTCCCAAACTTGAGTTCCACCTTGTGGGCATGTCACAAATCAGGCGGTTTACAGGCAGGTGGAATTCCCGCTGAATTTTAGCCAACCGAGCACTAAGCTGTGTATGACCGCTTGAAATGGCTACGGACTCTTCTGGCCTGCTTTAGTATATCTTGCAACCCTGGGTACGTACTTAAGAAATGCTGCAACATCAAACTGAGGACATGTGCCAGGCATGGCACATGTGTCAACTTTCCCTGTCTAGGGGCAGACAGCAGGTTTGAGCCATTATCGGACACCACCATTCCTGGCTCCAGCTGGCGTGGTGTGAACCACCTCTGGGACTGTCCTTGCAGAGTTGCAAGAATCTCTGCTCCAGTGTGGTTCCTGTCCCCTAAACACACCAGCTGAAGAACTGCATGGCACCTCATAGCCTGACTCTTTGAAAAGCCCTTTGAACGCTTAGGGGGTACCTGATGTTCATAGGATAATTCTGCAGAGGAGGGCATGGAGGTGGCGGAGGAGGAGGAAGAGGGGGTAGAGCTCACAGGTCTGGCATCATCACCACCAGCTGTGGAGACGTGGGGGCACAACAAGCTGCAGCACTGAGCCCTGTCCTGCATCCTTTCGAGTTGCAAGCAGCGTTACCCAGTGTGCTGGGAATGAAATATATTGTCCCTGCCCATGCTTGCTGGACCACGTGTCAGCAGTAAGGTGCATTTTACGGCTGACTGCCTTGCCCAACAATGCCAGAACATTCCCTTCCACGTGATGGTAGAGAGATGGAATGGCCTTACGTGAAAAGTAGTATCGACTGGGAACCTGCCATTGTGGTACAGCACATTATGCCAATTCACGGAAGGGGGCAGAATCCACCAGGCTGAAAGACAGAAGTTGGAGAGCCAACAGCTTTGACAAGTTTGCATTCAGGCGCTGGGCATGTGGGTGGCAGGGACTGTATTTTTTTTCCCGCTGCAGAAGATGGGGCAGAGAAATTTGCCGGCTACAGTCTACAGCTGGTGGTGTGCTGCTGGTAAATGAGCTGCTAGGACCTTGGACATCCTGTGCTATACCATCATCCCTGTCAGTGGAGGCTGCTGAAAGGTAATGACTCGGTATCGCAGGGGCAGACTGAAGTGGGTAAGAAGGAGGAGGAGGAGGGACAGATTTGTGCCCCTTTTGTGTGGCTTTTAGGTGCTCTTGCCAACGGGCTGAGTGGTTGGATGTTAAATGCCTTGTTAAGCATGTGGTACCCTAATGGCTGGTGTTTTTGCCACGTTTGATGTGCCTGTGACACAGTTTGCAGATAGCAACAGTGCAATCTGCTGCAGATATGCTGAAAAAGGCCCAGACAGCTGAGTTGTGTGTTTTGGCCTGGGAGATAACAGCTGCAGAATGTGATGGAATAGGGTGGCTGCTCTCTACTCTTTCTTGATGCCGACCTCCTTGGGGTTGTGCCGCCTCACCTTCAGTTTCCTCCTCTGCTCTATCTGGTACCCAAGTCGCATCAGTGACCTCATCATCATCTTCATCTCCTCCATCTTCATCATTACCACTGGAGACAACTTGGCAATACGCTGTGGCTTGGGGAACATGAATGCCAATTTGTCAACCAGTATTCCTCCCTCTCTCAAGGCTCATGCTCCTGTCATCCTCAACCTCAGAACCAGCATCTGAATCCAATAATGGCTGGGCATCATCAGGGAGCAAGTGGCTGATGCTGTGGTCAAATAACTCAGCTGATTCCTCAATGGCTGATGTTAGGGCTATGGCAGGAATAGATGTGGACAAGGAGGCAAGTTTATCCACTCTGGCAACCGCAGGGGACATCATGCTTGTCTCAGCTTGCGTGACAGAGGATGAGGAGGATGGGGAAGGTTTAGTAAGCCAGTCCACCACCTCCTCTGTATGCTGTGGCTGGATAGCACAGGCAAACTCACTAGACAGAGGAAATTATGCCCTGCCTGAGGACTAACCACCACGTCCACCTTTGCCTGTGGACACATTTGTTGCTGGCCCCCTTACAGTGAATCTCCTTGTTGTTATCCCAGACATTATTGGGAGGGAGGGGGCAGTGCTTATAAGCAAATGTAAAGGGGAAGTTGAAATCTAGATGCACTTTAATCAATGTAAAGAGGTGTTTGGTGCCCTTTAATTTGAGTACTCACACTACACAGACACACTCCATGGATACAATATAATATACTGCAAAATAATGTGCCAAACATACAGTGACGCACAGAACTATATGGCGTTAAACTGGCAGTAACGCACATAGAAGTAAATGGCATTAAACTGGCAGTAACGCACGCAAAACTATATGGCGTTAAACTTGCAGTAACGCACACAAAACTATATGGCGTTAAACTGCCAGTAACGCACGCAAAACTATATGGCGTTAAACTGCCAGTAACGCACGCAAAACTATATGGCATTAAACTGGCAGTAACGCATGCAAAACTATATGAAGTTAAACTGGCAGTAATGCACGCAATACGATATGGCGTTTAACTGGCAGTAACGCACGCAAAACTATATGGTGTTAAACTGGCAGGAACACACGCAAAACGATATGGCGTTAAACTGGCAGTAACGCACGCAAAACTATATGGCGTTAAACTGGCAGTAACGCATGCAATACAATATGGCGTTAAACTGCCAGTAACGCATGCAATACAATATGGCGTTAAACTGGCAGTAACGCATGCAATACAATATGGCGTTAAACTGGCAGTAACGCACGCGATACGATATGGCGTTAAATTGGCAGTAACGCACGCAATACGATATGGCGTTAAACTGGCAGTAACGCAATCAAATAGACGGTGTTCAACCGTCACTGCACTGAAGCTATCTGAACTGTCCCTACTCTAGCTATATACTAATGTCAAGATTACTGACACGGTCTCACTACACTACACTGAAACTATATGAGCTGTCCCTACTCTACCTGCACACTATGAAAAGATGGTCCTCCTCACTACACTCACACTATCCCTAGACTGACACTAAACTAATATTCTCCACTGACAATTGAAGCAAAATAGCACAGTATAGCACACTAACTAATAGCACTGAAAAGAGCCCTGTTCTATCTCTCTCCACGCCCAAAATCACACTGAAAATGGCTGCCACTGAAAGAATACTTTTATACTGTGGGGCGGGAATGAGCCATGATTGGACAAAGTCACGACAGTGTCCAATCATGACTCTGACAGTGCTCTGTGCCCAGATTGGCTGAAGCTTTCACTGCTTCAGCCAATCACGGCTTGCAATGCACTGTTCAGTGCCGCAATGCCTTGTGGTAGGTTCGGGGGGGGGGGGGGGCGAACAAACGGCCGAGCGACCCGTTTGTTTGGCTGTTAAACGAATGTCCGAACAACGAAAGTTCGGCCCGAATATATGCGTGAGAAACCCCTGTCAGTTTTTTATTGCTGTCTGTGCCCTCGTTAAGTATATTCTCTCTCTCTCTCTCTCTCTCAGTGGCGTAACTAAAACCTTCAGGGCCCCGATGCAAGAAATCATGAAGGGCCCCCCTGACCCCTGGACAGCGCTTTTCCTAGGGGGATGTCTGATAAGAGGAGGAGCCACGAGAGCCGCCGAGGGACCCCAGAAGTCGGTGTTCGGGGCCACTCTGTGCAAAACTAACTGCACAATAAAAGGTATGACATGTTTGTTACTTAAAAAAAAAAAAAAACCTTTACAATCACTTTAAGGGGTTAACACAGGTGGTCAGGAGGCAACATATTGCCTCTTTACCGGCTGTCAAATGCCTCTGAAAAGTGATCTGAGCATGGATCGCTTTTCAGAGGAACAGCATTTTGTTGCTGGTACTTTGAACGAGCAAGAAAAAAAAAATCAGTCCTGATTGTACACATATAGGGTGTCAGGATTAAACGTGCATGCATACATCTAAACAGTGGCGGCTGGTGCTCAAAATTTTTTTGGGGGCGCAAACATTTTTTGAAAAAAAATCATCAAATGCACCCACTGTGCCCATCAAACACTGCCACTGTACCAGCAATGGCAGCCACTGTGCCATCAAATGCAGCCACTGTGCCCATCAAACGCAGCCACTGTGCCCATCAAACGCAGCCACTGTGCCCATCAAACGCTGCCAGGGTGCCCATCAAACGCTGCCAGGGTGCCCATCAAACGCTGCCAGGGTGCCCATCAAATGCTGCCAGGGTGCCCATCAAATGCTGCCAGGGTGCCCATCAAACGCTGCCAGGGTGCCATCAAACGCTGCCAGGGTGCCATCAAACGCTGCCACTGTGCCCATTAAATGCTGCCAGTGTTCCATCAAACGCAGCCACTGTGCCAAACGCTGCCACTGTGCCCAAACGCAGCCAGTGTGCCCATCAAACGTGGCCCGTGTGCCCATCAAATGCTGCCAGTGTGCCCATCAAATGCTGCCAGTGTGCCCTTGAATGCCCCCAGTGTGACCCCCGACCGCTCATCGGCACTTACCCTGTCTTGGTGGGGCAGCGGGTGACTGCGACGAGTGGGGTCCTCCATGCGTCTCCTGCTGTCCTCATCTCCCGTCCTCTCCTCCTGATAGGCGTCCAATAGCGGCGCCTGTCATTTCAGCCAATCAGGTGACGGGTAACAGACCCGAGCACCTGATTGGTGGAGAGGCAGTTTAGTGTTAGGAAAGCGAATAGTCATTCGCTTTTCTAACACAGCTGAGTGGCCTGCGAGGTCACCTTTTTTGATGCCTATTAGAGCCTATGGCTCTAATCCGGTGCTTCAAAAACACCCCCCGCCGCTGTAATTCAGGTTCCCTGCGCCCAAAAAGGGTCTGGGTGCCTGAATAGGGGGTGGCAGCGGCGGCCATAGATAAATTCATGCAATGCATGAATCTATCTATTGGTGATAGAGGGGTGGCTGGAGAGAGGGGGCGGCGCCCGTGCGCTCTTAATGCATGGGCCATCACTGCATCTAAACACACACGCACACACATAGAATAACACACACATAATATACACACACAAACAGATATACATATATAAATACACACATTAACACATGCAAACACATACATGAACACACATATAAACACACATAAGAATACACACATACAGAAAGCCTTTTGAAAAACGGCAGTGCTTTACCTTACCTCTTCCTGCCGGGTACTGCACTGTAGGGGGAGACAAAGAGCACAGCACACACTGCTTTCACTTTAGAACAGTGTGACAAGCTCCCTGCACAGTGCCGATTACAGTTCGGCTGACGATCGGGGAGATAGATCTCAGCCGCTCCTCCTATCAAGATAAACAGGGGGGCCCTCCTGCAGCATGGGGCCCAGTCGCCATGGCGACCTCAGTGACCCCTATACTTCCGCCACTGCTCTCTCTGTCCTGTTTACCATTATCATTGAAAGTGAAACTAAAGAAAATCCCAAATTTTGGGTTGTCCCCAGAATAGTAATAGAGGGGAAATTTTGCAATGGGGACACTAGTTCTGGTGACTTAGGGGTCCCCAAGGGATTCCCTGAATTTGCAGGGATTTCCTCTCACTTTCTGTTTTGCTACGGGACATGAAGTGAAGGGAAATCTCTGAAATGGGACACAGATGGCATAAAAAAACCTGACAGGGGTTAGAACTCTCTCTTTCTCTATCCAAAATGAAAAAAAAAAGTTTTGCAGATAGTTCTACTTTAAACCCATTTTTTCATTTCTACAATCTGAAAAAAAAATTCCGTATCTTGAAGTAGTACAGGACACAGAGTATTAATAGGGGGTTTGCAGGGGCAGGGATTGCATTGGCAACTATCATCGTGGATAAAGTATTAATATTTGATTAAGTATTACACTTTGGCTCAGCACAATCTAAAAAAACTCTTCTCTATCCCTCCACAGGTAATCTGTGCTGCCTTCAAGTTCCACCTTTAACTGCAACTGCTTCATTGTTTTAAATGTGCTTAAATGGTAATCTATGCTGTCTTCAAATTCTTTACCTCTGTCCATATCACAGTGGTGTTTATTCTGCTTTCTTATTGTCTATACCTAAATTATGAGCTGATCTTATCTTTATAGCCATGCCCCCCTGTTCTCTTGCTGTGTCTTGTAGTCTGCCTTTGGTGTGAGAAGTTTGTTCTGTTAGCCATGTGTTCCTCCTATGCAATCCTGACTGATTAATTGGCAATAATACCCCCACCCTACTCAGTATAAATGTAGGCCTTCTCTAGGGGATGCACAGCCAGGGATTGTATTGGCAACTATCATCTTGGATAAAGTATTCATGTTGGATTAGGTATTACACTTTGGCTCAGCACATCAGCTAATGCACAAAGCGAAAATCCACACTAGACCACTGCAAAACACTAAACAGACTACAGGTAACCTGATTCCTCATAGAACTTTTCATCTCTTATCCAGTCTGCTTCTCAATCTCACCACTCTCATAGTTGCCAACATTGTAAAAAAAAAATATGGGACACTTTTGTGGCTGTAGGCGGAGCCGTACAATAATTAGGGGGCAGGGCATTCATTTGTAGGCGTGGCTTAGGAAAAATATACAAGCGCGAAGCGTGCCGCGGCGAAAAATGGGCGTGGTTTACACGGCATAGTGGGCGCGGCTTAAATGGGCGTGGCTCAAGAGGGTGTGGTTAGAGTCTGAGATGAATGAGGGAGGGAGAGGGATTAGAGGGGGAGAGGGGGGAAAGAGGAAAAGGGGGAGAGGGAAATGACGGGACAGCAGCCCCAGATCCTACACAATAAAAATATGTGTATTCTAGAAAGTTTAACAATCAGCAGATAAAGATACTCCAAACACCGGTGTTAGCACTTCAATCATCCCGGCACCATGGTTGTTATGGTGTCAGGATGATTGAAGTGCATTATTTCTATTATTACATTGTAATATAAAATGAAATCATTCAACTCACCATAATGCAGAATCAGTGGGATCCCTGAACGTGTCACTAGACACGTCGCCTGCCACCAGCCCTCCGTCCTTGCGTCAGATGTCCCAGCAGAATCCGTCCTTGCATCAGGTGCCCCCAGCGGACCCCCCCTCACCCCAGGAGTCCCCAGCGGAGCCCCCCTCACACCAGGAGTCCCCGACGGAGCCCCCCTCACACCAGGAGTCCCCGACGGAGCCCCCCCTGACCCCAGGAGTCCCCGACAGAGCTCCCCCTGACCTCAGGAGTCCCCGACAGAGCTCCCCCTGACCTCAGGAGTCCCCGACGGAGCCCCCCTGACCCCAGGAGTCCCCGACGGAGCCCCCCTGACCCCAGGAGTCCCCGGCGGAGCCCCCCTCACATCAGGAGTCCCCGGCGGAGCCCCCCTCACATCAGGAGTCCCCGGCGGAGCCCCCCTCACATCAGGAGTCCCCGGCGGAGCCCCCCTCACATCAGGAGTCCCCGGCGGAGCCCCCCTCACATCAGGAGTCCCCGGCGGAGCCCCCCTCACATCAGGAGTCCCCGGCGGAGCCCCCCTCACATCAGGAGTCCCCAGCGGAGCCCCCCTCACATCAGGTGTCCCCGGCAGAGCCCCCTCTCACATTAGGTCTCCCTAGTGGAGCCCCCCTCACATTAGGTGTCCCCAGTGGAGCCCCCCTCACATTAGGTGTCCCCAGTGGAGCTCCCCCTCACATTAGGTGTCCCCAGTGGAGCTCCCCCTCACATTAGGTGTCCCCAGTGGAGCTCCCCCTCACATTAGGTGTCCCCAGTGGAGCTCCCCCTCACATTAGGTGTCCCCAGTGGAGCTCCCCCTCACATTAGGTGTCCCCAGTGGAGTCCCCCCACACATCAGGTGTCCCCAGTGGACCCCCCCTCACATCAGGTGTCCCCAGTGGAGCCCCCCTTGCATCAGGTGTGTGTCCCCAGTGGACCCCCCCTCATATCAGGTGTCCCCAGTGGAGCCCCTCTTGCATCAGGTGTGTGTCCCCAGTGGAGCCCCCCTCACATCAGGAGTCCCACAGTGGTGCGCCCCCCCCCACCTCAGAGGTGTCCTAAGCATGGCTAGAACCCCCGCCCCTTTCCATATCAGACTGGCAGCGGGGGGCGGGGGTAGGCGGGGCGAGGCGGGGTGGAGGGTGGGCGGCAACGCAGGAGCTCCGTCTAGCCCCCCCAGCCGTCTTCCTGAACTTCAATAAAATGGCGTCCGCTGACCTCTAGCGGCGGCGGCTTCTAAAATCGAGAACCGGATTTCTCGGGACATTTCCCGGGACACCACAAATTTGGGAATGGAGTCCAAGTCCCGGGAATGTCCCGGGAAATCCAGGACAGTTGGCAACTATGCACTCTGTATCATGCACTCCCTACTTTTCCTCCACACTGTTGCATCCTCTCTCTCCTTCACCCCTCTTCTCCACCCCACAGCTTATATACCGTATTTATCGGTGTATAACATGCATTTTTTTCCCCTGAAAACAGAGGGTAAATTGTGCCTGCGTGTTATACGCCGATATTTTTTTTCCTTTGCCAATGGGGGTGAGGGTATCGGGCGGTCCGCTTCATTGGGAGGGTGTTGGGCTGGCCGTCCCACCCTTCCTGGCCCTGGGACAGTGCTGCCATACTTCAAAAAGTTCAGAAAATAACACTGCCAGCCCCCTGCCACACACTGCCCCCCCGTGTCACCCCCAGTGCAAATAGCAGCCTGTACCTTAAGCAAAGCTGCTCACCGCTCATTCTGGCCGCTATCCTCCTCCCGCTCCGCCTCCTCCTCAATTGTAGCTTATGATTGGAGGAGGCGGCTTCTGTGAGCCTCAATTGAACTCTCTCGTGGACCTGATCATGTGACTCTCCTCTGCTCATTGATGGTCACATGACCGCTCTCCTCCCGCTCCACCTCTTCCTCGATTGTAGCCTTTGATTGGAGGAGGAGAGCGGTCATGTGACCATCAATGAAACAGCAGAGGAGAGTCACATGACTGGATTCACGATAGAGCAGCATCAATTGAGGCACACAGAAGCCCCCATCTACAAACAGCGTGACACAGGAGGAACGGCGCACGAGAAAGGGCCGTCAGCAACACCTTCTCAACCCCTAAAGGTATGCTGGCAGCGCTGTCCCAGGAGGCTTTATAATGAGAGAAGTCCTTGTACTGTGCCGGGGGTCCTTGTACTGTGCCGGGGGTCCGTGTGCTGTGCAGGGGCTGTGGAAAGTTTTTTTCCCTGAAACTTCCCTCTTAAAATCAGGGTGCGTATTATATGCCGATAAATACGGTATATCACCCTCACTCCTGTCTTCACCATATTACTGCACTCATCAGCTTCTGCTAATTCTGAACCCACATACCAATAAAACCTCCAGGACACTGGGACATATTCCCACATAAGTCACACTCCCATATCACCTCTCTCACCCTTCTGCTTCTCCTAACGTCTGGAGATATTTCCCCAAATCCTGGACCGCCATCATTTACCTTTGGTCAACATACCCAGCTCCCCCTATCCTCTGACAGCAGCCACAATCCACACAATCTAATTTATATTCCTCTTCCGCCTAGAACCAGCCTCCCCTTCTCCTGTGCCCTTCTGAATGCCCGCTCTGTTTGCAACAAACCTTACCACTGTCCATGGCCTATTTATCACAAACTCTTTCAACCTACTTGCAATTACTGAGACATGGCTTCAAGAATCTAACTTTCCTTCTCCTGCTGCCCATGGTGGCCTCCTGTGGACTCACTCTCCCAGGCCTAGTGAAAAGAAAGGAGGTGGTGTTGAAATCCTCCAATCCCCTCAAAGCACTTTTCAGGTTCTTCATCCACCCCCCTCTCTGTCCCTCGCCTCATTTGAAGCTCACCGTATTTGTCTATTTTCTCCAGTTTCGTTTAGAATTGCTGTGCTCTATCGGCCTCCTGGACTGGTATCAAGCTTCCTTGACTACTTCTCTGCCTGGCTACCCTACTTTCTCTCTTCTGAAATTCCAACAATCATTCTTGGTGACTTCAACATCCCTATTAATCTTAACACTCTACTTCTAAATTTCTGAGCCTAACCTTCCCTTTAGACCTAAAACAGTGGACAAATGCTTCTACTCACTCTGTTGGCAACTGCCTTGACCTCGTATTCTCCTATCTATGCACTCCATGCAACTTCTCCAACATTCATTGTCCTCTCTCTGATCGCCACCTTATTAGTTTCACTCTCTCCTTATCTTCCTCCTCCTTGCCTTCCAACTACCAAACAATTACCCATAGAAACCTTTGCCACCTTAACCCTGCTCTTCTCTTTTCTGCTACAGATTGTCTCTACGCCAAAATCTCATCCTTGTCCTGCCCCAACCTGGCCACTTCTATCTGCAACAGTTCATTGTCATCCACCCTGGATACCTTGGCCCCCTTACTACGCACAGAATCAGGCCCCGACTGCTACAACCCTGGTAGACAGACAATACCAGAAGCCTCAAAAACCAGAGCCATGCTCTTGAGCGTCTGTGTAGTAAGACTAAGTCACAGCAAGATTTCAGACAATATAAATCTGCCCTCGAAAAATACAATTCCTGCCTCCACACTGTCAAACAGGCCTACTTTATCACTCTCATTAACACCCTCCCACGCAGTCCCCATCAACTCTTTTCTAACTTTAATGCTCTACTTCATCCTCCATTACCTCCACCCACTAACTTACTCACTGCCAAGGAGATTGCTAATCACGTCAAAAATAAGATTGAGAATATTTATCTCAAGATCTCCACTCTACAGATATTTCCCCCACAGTACACTCTTTGTCCTCCTGTACAATCAATACTCTTGTTTAACCCAGCTACTACAGAGGAAGTCAATAAATTTTTTTCTAACGCCCACCTAACCTCCAGCCTGCTGGACCCTGTTCCTTCTCAAATACTACGGTCACCCTCTGATTTTATCCTACACTCTTTAACTCATATCTTCAACCTCTACCTCTCTACTGGCATCTGGGTGCTAGGGGTAACCCTAGACTCTGAACTGTGCTTTCAGGCCCACATCCAATCCTTGTCCAAATCATGCTGCCTTAGCCTCCACAACATCTCTAGAATACGCCCCTTTTTAACCAATGACGCCACCAAGCTTCTAATTCACTCCCTGGTTATCTCTCGACTACTGCAACTCATTCCTCATTGGATTACCGTTACATAAACTTTTCCCCCTTCAGTCTATAATGAATGCTGCTGCAAGACTCATCCACCTTACCAACCATTCAGTGTCCTCCACCCCTCTCTGCCAATCCCTGCACTGGCTTCCACTCACCAAACGAATAAAATTCAAAGTACTAACAATAATTTACAAAGCCATCCACAACTCTGCCCCCAGCTACATCACTAACCTAGTCTCAAAATACCAACCAAGCCGTTCTCTTCGGTCCTCCCAAGACCTTCGGCTCTCTAGCTCACTTGTCACCTCCTCCCATGCTCACCTCCAGGATTTCTCCAGAGCTTCTCCCATCCTTTGGAACTCCCTACCCCAATCTGTCTGACTGTCCCCTAATCTATCCATCTTTAGACGATCCCTAACGAGCAAGGTCCTCTGATTCCTCTTGTACCAAATTGTAATGTAACTGTAATGTCTGCCTTCATTCTCTTAAGTGCTTTGAAAACTATTGGTGCTATATAAATTCTGTATAATATTAATAATATACAATGCATTATAGGCATGTACCTTCAGGTGACTGGACACTGGCAAAGCTTTAGAAAATAAACCCCCTGGGTGCCACCCCATACCCTACCTCATACAATGAGTTCTCATTTTTTCAGCAAACAATGAAATGTAAACATAGGAGTGGAAGGGAGGGTGGCCTGTTGTCTGTCCTGTACTCTAAGATTTTCAGGTAAGTCAAAATTCCACTTATGTTAATCGTACAGTACAGGACACAGGCAGAGTATTCATACACCATGGGATGTCCCCAAGCAATTGATTAGAAGGGTTGGGGACAATGAAGCAAACATAACTTTGCTAACAGGCCTAACAACAAGGGTCAGAAGACCCAACTCAAAGTGCTGCTGAGAGAACCATGTGACCAAAATCTGCATCAGTAGAAGAATGGACATCCGCCTGGTAAAACTTTAAAAAACAGAAGACCGAGTGGCTACAAAGGCTTGGCACTGAAAAGCCCAGGAAATTCATACAAATCTGGTGCAACGGGTGCGTAAAAGCACAAGAGGAGATTTCTCTTTTAGACTGTAAGCTCTTGTAAGCAGTGACTTTGACTTATACTCTAAAATCTCTGACTACATTCAGGCAATGTAGAGAGATTTCCTTTGAATGCTTAGTAGGAGGGATGAAGGAGAAAGGATGGCCTTGGCCATAAGACAACCTTGTAATTGTGAAGTATGAGGAAAACCTCTTTACACAAAAGAGCCTCCAGTTCAGAAACATACATATAAAATGGGGGTTTCTGCAGAGAGAACCAAGACGAGTTTGCAAGGAAACAGTGTGCTGCAAGTAGGGCCGGTGCTAGACTATTTTGTGCCCTAGGTAAGACCAGCTACTTGCACCCCCCTCTAAAAAAGTGAAGACTGACTGGAGAGCTGGGAGAAAGTGATGTTGTGTGCAGCACAGCTTGTGTGTCACCTCATTGGCTGCATATCTCTTCTTCACGGATTGGCATGGATACGAGGAAGTAAAAAGTGTACTAAAGCGCTGATATGAACTAGTAAATAAATAAATAAGTGACAAATACTAGAAGATGACCAAATAATATAGCTGCAATTATTGTGTATGTGAACTGATATCACACAAAAAGTGTTGTATATGTTCAGAATGTATAATGCGCTAATATTAACCTCCCAATATAAAACGATGTAATCTCCTAATGGTTAATCAGCGAATCATGTGCAAAATAATCAAATGGAGCCTGTTATAAATAACATAACATCCTTCACCATAACAAAATCCTATAACTTAATATCAATGTGTCCGGCCAAAAGAGAGATGATTGTCGGGGCTCTGACCGGCCCAATAGAGAGAGATGGCAGCAGTCTTCTGTTGGAGCTCTTTACCTGGCATCAGGTTCTTAGCACGAACGTCAAGCAAATGGCTTTGGCTGTTTAAGTAGAGACAAGAGGAGGAGTCGGGTGATGTCGTTGTGATGTCATCAATCTGCGACGGAGTATGTGGAGATATCAGAGCTCCCAGTGGAAAGATAAGAATATTGCAGGAGAAATGTCGGAGCCTCCAGTGGAGGGATAAAGACATTACAGGAGAAATGTCGGAGCCTCCAGTGGAGGGATAAAGACATTACAGGAGAAATGTCGGAGCCTCCAGTGGAGGGATAAAGACATTACAGGAGAGATGTCGGAGTCTCAAGTGGAGGGATAAGGACATTACACCTATTATAAATAACATAACATCCTTCACCATAACAAAATCCTATAACTGAAAATCAATGTGATAATAAATTATTGAACACAATAAAAAAGAGAGAAAGAAAGATGAGATATATTAATGTGATGAACCACAGAGCACAGATATCTCAATAGGACTGAATACCGCTCTGAAGAAATATAACGTCTTTGGTGATTGATGAATATAGACAGGTTTCAATGATTTTTGAAATGGGTACTCTTGCACCTTTTGGCTTAAATATAGATTTTGATATAAATTGTTTTATTTCGGATTTTTAATTTATCTCTTGATATCTGCTCCTCCAAAACAAGTTCTAATATTTTAAAATATTTTTAATAATTTTATTATATATTTTTTTTAAATATTTTTGTCAAAAAATTATTTTAGCAATTTTTTTTTAGCGTCCATCTACCTCATACACATCCATTTTCCCTTAGTTCATTAGAGGATGATTATGTAGAGATGTAATTCCATGGTTCACCACTGGAGGGAGTTCCTAGGTTATATCTGCTTACTTCATGTATTTAAATGGGTCTTAGGGTAGAGTTGCAATTATGTTTTTAAATATATGTTTTATTGTAAAGATTTTGTATCTATAGGTATTAAATTGTTACTTTGTATGGGTATGATGTTGTTTTAATGTAGTTCAGAACGCATATAGTGGCATGATGATGCATTATACTCCCTGGTCACTCTGACAACTGGCATGCACACTATAAATGCTAAGCAAGATCGTCACATGGTCACCTTTGAAAAAGTCATGTGTCTAGTGATGAAACCGGTCGGGAGGAGCCAGTGACGGGCAGTGCTGTGTGTACACTGTTGGCGTGTGAGGAGATCCCAGCTGTTAGCTGTATGCAACCGACCTTACCATATGCGATTTATTCTGCTGAAAAGTGTGAGTGAAGTTTTACCCTTAGTTTATAGGGAATACATATTACACTACCTGCGTAATGGTCTCTTTTTTTGTTGTTTCATACTGCGGAAGTTCTTTGAAAGCCAGAAGCCAGCCCATGCTAATGAGCAGCTGAATATATGAGCAAGCCATCTATCACTGGGGATTACTCATTGAAACCTGTCTATATTCATCAATCACCAAAGACGTTATATTTCTTCACAGCGGTATGCGGTCCTATTGAGATATCTGTGCTCTGTGGTTCATCACATTAATATATCTCATCTTTCTTTCTCTCTTTTTTATTGTGTTCAATAATTTATTATCACATTGATATTCAGTTATAGGATTTTATTATGGTGAAGGATGTTATGTTATTTATAATAGGTGTAATGTCCTTATCCCTCCACTGGAGACTCCGACATCTCTCCTGTAATGTATTTATTCCTCCACTGGAGGCTCCGACATTTCTCCTGTAATGTCTTTATCCCTCCACTGGAGGCTCTGACATTTCTCCTGTAATGTCTTTATCCCTCCACTGGAGGCTCCGACATTTCTCCTGCAATATTCTTATCTTTCCACTGGGAGCTCTGATATCTCCACATACTCCGTTGCAGATTGAGGACGTCACAACGACATCACCCGACTCCTCCTCTTGTCCCTACTTAGACAGCCAACGCCATTTGCTTGACGTTCGTGCTAAGAACCTGATGCCAGGTAAAGAGCTCCAACAAAAAACTGCCATCATCTCTCTCTATTGGGCTAGTCAGAGCCCCGACTACCATCTCTCTTTTGGGCCGGACAGAGCCCAGACTATCATCTTACTTTTGGGCTGGATAGAGCCCTGTCCTCCACCTCACTTTTGGACCGGACAGAGCCCCTCCAACTTCCACTTGTTGGGCCGGACAGAGCCCCTTCCTCTCTAGTAGTCAGAGACTCTCCTCTGCCCTACCCACAGTATACTTACTTTGCCCGAAGAAAACCTTACCTGTTCCTTTCCACATAGGAGACCAGTACATCTCTCAAGAAGCCACTGGGTGACCCCATCTCCAGGAATCCACTCACTGCAAGTATCTTTACGTTTCCTATAAACTTTATCCCTGTGTAGTGCTACTAAGCTTAAGTTGCCTCTGAAGCTCCCCGTCGTGGCTGTGTATTACCACTCTAAATAAAACCGATTGTATTTCCATTTCTTATCCGAGTCTTCCTACCTGATAGCTGTTAAGGTTAAAGTTAACTGTTAAGAATATAGTATTCATAGACTTGCTGTGATCCACACAATCCAACATAGTTCACTGCCTGAAGCATTACAATAGGCTTCATTTGATTATTTTGCACATGATTCACTGATTAACCATTAGGAGATTACACCGTGTTATATTGGGAGGTTAATATTAGCGCATTATACATTCTGAATGGATATGAGGAGCCGTTTCAGGGTGGTATGTGGGGTCTATGAGGAGCGGTGTCTGGGCATTATGTGGGGTTTATGAGGATCGGAGACTGGGGGCGGTATGTGGGGTCTATGAGGAGCGAAGTTGGGGTGGTATGTGGAGTATGAGGAGCAGCATGTAGGGGGTATAAATCTTTTATATTTTAAGTATATAACTTTAATATTTTCATGCTAATGTTTTTTTATTTACTATTATATGTTATGTGCCTTTTTAGATTTAACATAAATAGATATCATTATGCTGATTTCATGAGTAATACCATTGCCTAGGTCAGTACTGGTGTTTATCTTATCCTATATATTTAAATTTTTTATATTATTAATCCTTGGACATAATAAGTCCTCCTTTTATATTTTTAAATTGAGCCCTGTACCTATTTATAGCTTATTTGTTACTATGTATTAGTCTTCAACATTGATTGAAGCTTTTTCATAGTGTATGCATCGTCTTTTACACTCAGTTCGTGCATACACGCTTCTCCTGATAGCAGGTGACCACTGATAAAAGTCACATGACCGTGACGCCACATGTACGGACAGAAAGGCACCTGTATTGACGCTGGTAAAGGAGCTCACCGCTCGTGGAGTTCTGTGCATTATCCTATGATTGTATGTGAGTACCCTCAATGTTGTTATCAATAAAAGCTATGTTTATTCAAAATACTACACAATCCGGACCCCCTCCCTTTTCTGATATACCCCTTGCATCCATTGAGAGACAAAGACATTTCTAGATCTACAGTGGCCCAGTACTATGGTAGAAGGAAGAAGTGAATCTTACAGATTTGTATACACATGCGTTTACCTCATTACCGCAAGGTAAGAGGCCATTGCTACCAGAGTGTGTTTTTACACTAAGAGGAGTTTACTATTCCTTGGCACCTTGTGTTTGCACCTTAACGTCCTTTGCACACAGAAGAAAGGACTGTATTGCCATTTTGCACTAACTTATTTGCACTCTGCACTGAGAGACTGTTTGCTGGTTTTTGCACAGTTCATTTTGCATTTTGCACATTTATATTTGCACTCATCGTATTTACAGATGAAATATTCTAGTGTTTCAACATCATTTACTTTGCACTTTGAAATCAGTCACTTTACAACCCACTGTGGATATTGTTTACATTATTGATCTATTTTGTTCATTTATTTATTCATTTGCATGTGCACTGTTACCTTTAGCAGTACACCTGTAGAAAAAAAAAAAAAAGAATTATTGTTGTGTTTTCACATTATCTTTTTTGCACTTTGTTACCAGTCACTTTACCACACACCAAAGTTATTATTTACACTTTATTTGTACTGCTACCTTTAGCAGTATTCTTTCTCTGATTACTTGGTTTTCTTTTAAACAGCGCAGCACCAACCCCCATTTGTTTTAATATTCTTACGGGTATGGTTTGACCCTTATTCGGTGCTTGCAGCAGTTTTTCATATACCTTTCATTTCCAACATAGTAGTGCAGGAATATATATACACTCTAATACCTAGATTAAATACCTAGAATAAATACATTGTGCTGGTTCACATAGGTGTGCTCTGCGAGATTGCATGTGATTTGCATCGCATTGCAGTGCAAATAACATACAGATAGTATGGCCGAATTTGCATCGCATTTGAACTAAACTTGCACAGAACCTTTTTTTGGTCCGTACCAGAATCGGATTGCATGGGTGTGAACACCCATGCGATCCGATTCATGTCTGAACTGTCAGTTCGCAGTGCGATATGCAAGCTGAAATTTTGGTGTCATTAACATTGTATTGACACTCCCAGCCAGGGGCGGATCCAGGGGGGGGGGGGGCAACGGGTCAATTGCCCCCTCCGAGAATGCTGGGGAGAGGGCAGGCAGCTGCTTCCGCGGGAGAGAGAGATCGGACGGCCGGGCGGGTGACAGTCTGAGACTGACTGTCAGTCTCAGACTATCACCAGCCCCCCCGGCCGTCCGCTCTCTCACCCACCCACTGTCAGTCACTGACAGTGGGCGGGTGAGAGAGCGGACGGGAGGGGGGGCTGGTGGCAGTCTAAGCCTGACAGTGGGGTGGGCGGATGAGAGCGGACGGCCGGGCTGGCCGCTGGTGACATTTAGAGAGCAGCCGGGCTGCTGGCCAATCAGGGAGCCGGCGGGTGGGGGAGCAGAGAGATGACATCATCTCTCACCGCCCGCCCTGCATCCCTGCAGTTCCGCCCTCACTGTGCAGGTAGCTACGGGCAGCAGAGAGATTACATCATCTCTCTGCTGCCTGACTGGTAATCTGCTGCCTCACCCTCTGGGAAACAGAAAGTGACAATTGTAGCTGTAGCAGGCAAGTGACAATCCACAACGTGTGGCAGATGATGTGGCAAGTGACAATCTGCAACTGGTGGCAGGCGACATGGCAAGTGACAATCCGCAATGTGTGGCATGTGACGTGACAATCCGCATCTGGTGGCAAGGTGACATGGCAAGTGACAATGCGCATCTGGTGGCAGGTGACGTGGCAAGTGACAATCTTCATCTGGTGGCAGGCGACGTGGCAAGTGACAATCCGCAATGTGTGGCAGGCGACGTGACAATCCGCATCTGGTGGCAAGGTGACGTGGCAAGTGACAATCCGCATCTGGTGGCAGGTGACGTGGCAAGTGACAAACCGCATCTGGTGGCAAGGTGACGTGGCAAGTGACAATCCGCATCTGGTGGCAGGTGACGTGGCAAGTGACAATCTTCATCTGGTGGCAGGCGACGTGGCAAGTGACAATCCGCAATGTGTGGCAGGCAACGTGACAATCCGCATCTGGTGGCAAGGTGACGTGGCAAGTGACAATCCGCATCTGGTGGCAGGTGACGTGGCAAGTGACAATCTTCATCTGGTGGCAGGCGACGTGGCAAGTGACAATCCGCAATGTGTGGCAGGCGACGTGACAATCCGCATCTGGTGGCAAGGTGACGTGGCAAGTGACAATCCGCATCTGGTGGCAGGTGACGTGGCAAGTGACAATCTTCATCTGGTGGCAGGCGACGTGGCAAGTGACAATCCGCAATGTGTGGCAGGCGACGTGACAATCCGCATCTGGTGGCAAGGTGACGTGGCAAGTGACAATCTGCATCTGGTGGCAGGTGACGTGGCAAGTGACAATCCGCATCTGGTGGCAAGGTGACGTGGCAAGTGACAATCCGCATCTGGCAGGTGACGTGGCAAGTGACAATTGTAGCAGGCAAGTGACAATCTGCATCTGGGGGCAGGTGACGTGGAAAGTGACAATCCGCAATGTGTGACAGGGGATGTGGCAAGTGACAATCCGCAATGTGTGGCAGGTGACGTGGCAAGGTGACAATCTGCATCTGGTGGCAGGCGATGTGGCAAGTGACAAATGCCAGGGCATACACAATGCCCTTTCTGCTGGCATGTGAAGGCATTGGCTTTGACATATGTAAATAGGATTACAAGATTAGTGCGCTATTACCAATGTATTGAGACACAGTGCCACTTATGTTGATAAGAAAACCAATAAAAAAATGAACTGCCATTCAGAAAATGTGCCGTGCAGTGCTATGAAAACCTTTTGTATAGAAACAAATATTTGTAATATTTGTGCAGTGCTGCGGGGACCTACTATATCAAAGCAAACCTTATAAATCAAAAACAAATATTTGTACTGTGATGTGGATATGCGATAAGTGCTTCGGGGACCTTTTATAATAAAGACATGAATTGGAAAACGATAAAAAAGTTCTATAAATTGTCCCATACGTTACTGTTACCCCTAGCAACAGAGAACTAGCAACAGATGAATAAGCATGGCATGGTTATTACTGGTCCAGCATACATCTAACGATCCACCTGGCTCCAGTCTCAGATGAAAACCCAATCAGGCTAATTTGACCACATTTTCTTTATCTTTCCTTCTGAAAAGACCAAAACCTTGACCTTGGCTCCCGGTTCCCAGAGATAAAGAAAAAACAACAATAGTGCAATACTGCTGAGGAAAGAAAAACGGGCTCAAAATAAGCTAGATCGATACACTCACATACGCCCAGTTTATGTAAGCGTGTTGGTAACAGTCAGGCTCACTCCTCCTCACAGCCTCTCCATGTGATCATACAGCTTTGGCTGATGTCACTGGCTTCTCCTCCGGACGTGTTGCGTCACATGTCACGTGACTTTTTCAAGGGAATAAAGCCTTGTGACGAACGTGAGGGAATTTATAGCCGCGCGTAATTTGCGGGTTGCCATGGTGACGTAGGAATCATTGTAACATCATGCCGTTACATTTAGACAAAAGCTGCAGTGTGATAACAATATGTACTGGTAAATACAAATGCACATGTAATCTACCTCATATTATCATGTAAACTCTGTACTAGACTGTTAGCAAGAAACAAACACAAATACTTTTAATACAAATATAAAACTAATTAAAAACAAGACTCATTAAAAACTAAATGCATGCTATATGCATTAAGTATAAACCTAACGTAAAATCTTTGTAAACCATTGCGGGATCACTATGTACTGGTAAATACAAATGCACATGTAAAAAAGAAAAAAGTGGGGTGGATGGCGCTACCCTATTAAGCTGTATAGTGTAAACAAATTATAAGTGAGTACCCTGCCTCCAGGAAAGGAAGGAGATACCTGTTCCGTTGGGGCTGGGTGTGTATAAGTATATCCGTCAGTGGTGGAAAAGGTGTGATGTAGCAGAAACCGTGCTAAATAAGAAAATGGATGCCTGTGTGCTCATAAAGGCAGATATGTACGGTTGATCAGACAAAAATTAATCCTAGGCATAACTGCACAAAAAATAGGATATGAAAAAATATATAATATCTATCAAGCCAATACTGTGAACTAAAACCATACATATATATGAGATCTCCAAAGTGACATAATAACTATATATATAGGTGGTCGGCTTCATTAGGGGAGCGATACAGGCTGAGGGGGAGGCCACTCATTCGTGGCCACTCCTTCGCGATCGCTCCCCACGAATGACAATCTTTCTCTGCTGCTGTAATGTAAACAGCAGCAGAGGAAGTGATGTCATCTCTCCTCGAGCCGGTCTTTTCGTTCAGGCGCCGAGAAGAGAAGACATCGATGTGAGTTGCACCAACACCACACTTACAGTAGAACACACTAGGCACACTTTTCACCCCCCATCACCCCCCTGTACCCCCTGTCACAGTGACACCAATAGCAGTTTGTTTGTTTTTTGCATTGGTGTCAGTTTGTGACAGTTATAAGTGGTAGGGCAGTTAGGGTTAGCCCCCTTTAGGTCTAGGGTACCCCCCTAACCCCCCCTAATAAAGTTTTAACCCCTTGATCACCCCCCGTCGCCAGTGTCACAGTGTTTTCTGATCGCTGTATTAGTGGCACAGGTGACGCTAGTTAGGGAGGTAAGTATATAGGTTCGCCATCAGCGTTTTATAGCGACAGGGACCCCCATATACTACCTAATAAAGGTTTTAACCCCCTGATTGCCCCCTAGTTAACCCTTTCACCAGTGATCACCGTATAACTGTTACGGGTGGCGCTGGTTAGTTAGTTTGTTTATTATAGTTTCAGGGCACCCGCCGTTTATTACCTTTATAAAGGTTTAACCCCCTGATCGCCCGGCGGTGATATAAGTTAAGTTTTAGGGTCAGATAAGGTCTGCGTCGCCCCAGGCAGCATCAGGTTAGCGCCAGTACCGCTAACACCCACGCACGCACCATACACCTCCCTTAGTGGTATAGTATCTGAACGGATCAATATCTGATCCGATCAGATCTATACTAGCATCCCCAGCGGTTAAGGGGTTCCCAAAAACGCAATGTTAGCAGGATCTGCCCAGATACCTGCTAGCACCTGCGTTTTGCCCCTCGGCCCAGCCCTGCCCTGCCCACCCAAGTGCAGTATTGATCGATCACTGTCACTTACAAAACACTAAACACACATAACTGCAGCGTTCGCAGAGTCAGGCCTGATCCCTGCGATCGCTAACAGTTTTTGTTGGTAGCGTTTTGATACAATCGCTAACAGTCAGGAGCTTTTTTGCCTGTGAGTCTCACTAGTGTACCACTAAATTTAGAGCCCAAAATGGCAAATCGAAGGTACACTAGTGAAGAGGCCTACACGTTTCTGAGCATGACAGATAGTGAAGAGGAAGTCACTCATCTGTCAGATTTAGGCTCAGAATACGATCCTGTAGACGACAGCGGCTCCATGACAGATAGCTCTGACGACGGAGTTGTGGTCCCTGCCAAGGTCAGGCGTACCAGACCCCGAACTTCTTCTTCTGTCCTTGATGTGCAAGAACCGCAGGTCCCTCGTATGGAGCAGAGAAGTACTACCCTGTTTCCCCGAAAATAAGACCTAGCATGGTTGTCGGTGATGGCTGCAATATAAGCCCTACCCCCCAAATAAGCCCTGGTTAAAGTCCTTGTAGGTCTTATTTTCAGGGTAGGGCTTATTTTCGGGGAAACAGGGAAGGGCTTATTTGGGTGGTAGGGCTTATATTGCAGCCATCACCGACAATCACACTAGGTCTTATTTTCGGGGAAACAGGGTAGCACCGGTATTCCTTCTGGTGAACTGGCAAGCACCAGCGGCCTAGTTCACCCTGGTCGTACATACAGCACTGCAGTAACACTTGGTGACGTGGCGAGTCCCATAAGTGCAGTCCAAGCTGGCGAGGTGGCAAGCACAAGTAGTGTCCCGCTGCCACCAAGAAGACAAACACAAGCCTGTCGTGCCCATAGTGCCCTTCCTGCTGCATTTGCCAATCCGAATTGGGAACCCACCACTTCTGCAGCACCCGTACTTCCCCCATTCACTGGCCAACCCGGCATTCAGGTGGAAACAGTTGATTTTACGTCACTGGATTTTTATTCGCTGTTTTTCACCGAAGATCTCTATAGATCTATTTTGGAATAAAGCAATTGGTATGCTGGTCAACACATCGCCACTATTCCCCAGTCCTCCCTTGCCAGAGATTGGAAACCAATTACGGTTTCCAAATTTAAGATCTTTCTGGGCCTTTCCCTCCTCATGGGCATAACCAAAAAGAGTGAGTTGTGGTCATATTGGTCCACTGACCCAATTCACCATATGCCCGTGTTCTCTGCTTCCATGGCCAGGGCACGATACGAGCAGATTTTGCGGTTCATGCACTTCAACAACAATGAACTCTGTTGTCCTCATGGAGACTCTGAATACGATCGGCTCTACATAATTCGGCCCCTCGTAAACCACTTTAACCTAACGTTTTGCATGCTTGTTTACTCCCCATCAAGTTGTCTGCGTTGATGAGTCCCTGATTAAGTTTTCTGGCCGCTTGTCATTCAAACAGTACCTTCCCAGCAAGCATGCCAGATACGGGGTCAAGATGTATAAGCTCTGTGACAGGGCCACAGGCTACACATGTAGTTTTATGGTTTACGAGGGCAAAGATAGTCACGTAGAGCCAACAAACTGCCCTGACTACATAGGAAGCGCTGGCAAGATTGTGTGGGACTTGGTGTCACCCTCGGAAAGGGGTACCACTTGTACGTGGACAATTATTATTATGCCACTTTTTAGTCACCTTTTTGATCATCAGATTGGAGCATGTGGCACCAAGTGACCTAATCACCGGGGCTTTCCCTAGCGGCTTGTAGATTCCCGTCTTAGGCTGGGGGAGAGAGCCTGCTTGCAGTGTAATAATTTGCTCGCTATGAAGTGGAGGGATAATAAGAATGGTTTCGTTCTTACCTCCCTTCATGCAGACACGACGGTCCAAATTACCACGGCGACTGGTGTTGTGGAGAAACCCCTCTGTGTCCACAAATATAACCTTAACATGGGAGGGGTGGACCTCAATGACCAGTTGTTGGCGCCGTACCTAGTTGACCGTAAGGCCAGACGCTGGTACAAAAAAGTGTCTCTTTATTTATTTCAATTGGCTTTGCTGAACACTTATGTGCTATACAGAGCTTCAGGACAGACTGGATCCTTCCTTAAATGCCAGGAAGAGATCATCAGAGCCCTTCTGTTTCCAGACGGTGCTCCAACTCACCTTTCCCAACCAAATGCAGTAAGCCGGCTGCATGAGAGGCATTTTCTTTATGTCCTCCCGAGTACCCCTACCCAACGAGCCCCCCAAAAAAAATGTTGTGTCTGCAGCAAGCGCGGATATAGGCGTGACACCCGGTATTATTGTCCCTCCTGTCCTGACAATCCTGGTCTTTGCATTGGTGAATGTTTTGAACGCTACCATACACTAGTTGAGTATTAGCGTAGGGTACAGCACTGCACAGACTAGGACACACTTTCACAGGATCTCCCAAGATGCCATCGCATTTTGAGAGACCCAAACCTTGTACCAGTTACAAAAGGTAAAGTTACAAAAAAAGTGTAAAAAAAAAAAAAAAACACAAAAAAATATATATAATAAAAAAAACAAAAATAGTTGTCGTTTTATTGTTCTCTCTCTATTGTCTCTCTATTGTTCTGCTCTTTTTTACTGTATTCTATTCTGCAATGTTTTATTGTTATTATGTTTTTACCATGTTTGCTTTATAGGTATACAATTTTTTTATACTTTACTGTTTACTGTGTTTTATTGTTAACCATTTTTTTGTTTTCAGGTACGCCATTCAGCTGCAGAGCGGATTTATTTATCTTGACAGCGTTTGCTCCCACGATACATAAAGCTGTGACTCCAGCGCTGTCGGAGGTGATTTCACCACCACAGTTACATACTTCAGCATATATGCCGAAGCGTGGGGGCAGCAGTGGGTGGAGGAGCGACTTGCTCCTACCTTTTGCGGGAGGATGCCCCCATGCTACGGCATATATATATTTTAGGCACAGGTTGCGTTAAATGTTTTATTTTTTACTATGTATTTTTTGTATTTGCTTTGCAGGTATGGTAAGTCTTACTGTTATACTGTAATGTTACTTTGTTTTATTGTTAACCATCAAAAAAAAAAAAAAAAAAAGCACACCTGTCCCCCCTGCTCTTGCGCGAAGGCGAACGCAAGCGTTGGTCTGGCGTCAAATGTAAACAGCAATTGCACCATGCATGTGAGGTATCACGGCGAAGGTCAGATCGAGGGCAGTAATTTTAGCAGTATACCTCCTCTGTAAATCTAAAGTGGTAACCTGTAAAGGCTTTTAAAGGCTTTTAAAAATGTTTTTAGTTTGTCGCCACTGCACGTTTGTGCACAATTTTAAAGCATGTAATGTTTTGTATCCATGTACTCGGCCTAAGATCATCTTTTTTATTTCATCAAACAGTTGGGCAATATAGTGTGTTTTAGTGCATTAAAATTAAAAAAAGAGTGTTTTTTCCCAAAAAAATGCGTTTGAAAAATCGCTGCGCAAATAGTGTGTGTGAAACAGAAAAATGAAAAACCCACCATTTTAATCTGTAGGGCATTTGCTTTAAAAAAATATATAATGTTTGGGGGTTCAAAGTAATTTTCTTGCAAAAAAAAAAAATTTTTTCATGTAAACAAAAAGTGTCAGAAAGGGCTTTGTCTTCAAGTGGTTAGAAGAGTGGGTGATGTGTGACATAAGCTTCTAAATGTTGTGCATAAAATGCCAGGACAGTTCAAAACCCCCCAAATGACCCCATTTTGGAAAGTAGACACCCCAAGCTATTTGTTGAGAGGCATGTCGAGTCCATGGAATATTTTATATTGTGACACAAGTTGCGGGAAAAAGACAAATTTTTTTTTTTTTGCACAAAGTTGTCACTAAATGATATATTGCTCAAACATGCCATGGGAATATGTGAAATTACACCCCAAAATACATTCTGTTGCTTCTCCTGAGTACAGGGATACCACATGTGTTAGGCTTTTTGGGAGCCTAGCCGCGTACGAGACCCCGAAAACCAAGCACCGCCTTCAGGCTTTCTAAGGGCGTAGAAAACCACCCCCCCAAAATGACCCTATTTTGGAAAGTAGACACCCCAAGCTATTTGCTGAGAGGTATAGTAAATATTTTGCAGACCTCACTTTTTGTCAGAAAGTTTTGAAAAAAGAAAAAAAAATGTTTTTTTTCTTGTCTTTCTTTATTTTCAAAAACAAATCGGAGCTGCAAAAATACTCACCATGCCTCTCAGCAAATAGCTTGGGGTGTCTACTTTCCAAAATGGGTCATTTGGGGGGAGGTTTGTGCTATCTTGGCATTTTATGGCCTTCGAAACTGTGATAGGTAGTGAGGGCGGTGATTGGATTTCGGGGCCCCGTATGCAGCTAGGCTCCCAAAAAGTCCCACACATGTGGTATCCCCGTACTCAGGAGAAGCAGCAGAATGTATTTTGAGGTGCAATTCCACATATGCCCATGGCATGTTTGAGCAATATATAATTTAGTGACAACTTTGTGCAAAAAAAAAACTAATTTGTCACATTCCTGCAACTTGTGTCAAAATATAAAATATTCCATGGACTCAACATGCCTCTTAGCAAATAGCTTGGGGTGTCTACTTTCCAAAATGGGGTCATTGGGGGGGGGGGGTTGTGCCATCTGGGCATTTTATGGCCTTCAAAACTGTGATAGGTACTGAGGAGTGAAATCAAAACTTTACGCCCTTAGAAATCCTGAAGGCGGTGCTTGGATTTCGGGGCCCCGTACGCGGCTAGGCTCCCGAAAAGTCCCACACATGTGGTATCCCCGTACTCAGGAGAATCAGAAGAATGTATTTTGAGGTGCAATTCCACATATGCCCATGGCATGTTTGAGCAATATATAATTTAGTGACAACTTTGTGCAAAAAAAAAACAAATTTGTCACTTTCCCGCAACTTGTGGCAAAATATAAAATATTCCATGGACTCAACATGCCTCTCAGCAAATAGCTTGGGGCATCTACTTTCCAAAATGGGGTCATTTGGGGGGGTTTTGTGCCATCTTGGCATTTTATGGCCTTCAAAACTGTAATAGGTAGTGAGGAGTGAAATAAAAAATGTACGCTCTTAGAAATCCTGAAGGCGGTGCTTGGTTTCAGGGCCCTGTACGCGGCTAGGCTCCCAAAAAGTCCCACACATGTGGTATCCCCATACTCAGGAGAAGCAGCAGAATGTATTTTGGGGTGTAATTCCACATATGCCCATAGCATGTTTGAGCAATATATATTTTAGTGACAACTTTGTGCAAAAAAAAAAAAGTTTGTAATTTTCCTGCAACTTGTGTCAAAATATAAAATATTCCATGAACTCAACATGCCTCTCAGCAAATAGCTTGGGGTGTCTACTTTCCAAAATTGGGTCATTTTGGGGGGTTTGTGCCATCTTGGCATTTTATGGCCTTCAAAACTGTAATAGGTAGTGAGAAGTGAAATCAAAAATTTACGCCCTTAGGAATCCTGAAGGCGGTGCTTAGTTTTCGGGGCCCCGTACGTGGCTAGGCGCCTCAACATGCCTCTCAGCAATTTCCTTGGGGTGTCTACTTTCCAAAATGGGGTCATTTGGGGGGGTTTTGTACTGCCCTGCCATTTTAGCATCTCAAGAAATGACAGAGGCAGTCATAAACTAAAAGCTGTGTAAATTCCAGAAAATGTACCCTAGTTTGTAGACGCTATAACTTTTGCGCAAACCAATAAATATACGCTTATTGACATTTTTTTTACCAAAGACATGTGGCCAAATACATTTTTGCCTAAATGTATGACTAAAATTGAGTTTATTGGATTTTTTTTATAACAAAAAGTAGAAAATATCATTTTTTTCAAACTTTTCGGTCTTTTTCTGTTTATAGCGCAAAAAATAAAAACCGCAGAGGTGATCAAATACCATCAAAAGAAAACTCTATTTATGGGAAGAAAAGGACGCAAATTTTGTTTGGGTACAGCATTGCATGACCGCGCAATTAGCAGTTAAAGCGATGCAGTGCCAAATTGTAAAAAGTGCTCTGGTCAGGAAGGGGGTAAATCCTTCCGGGGCTTATGTGGTTAATCCCGACGGCGCAAAACAATTGATTCCATAGAACCATCTGGATTCCATTTTACTCAGCTCTCTTATTTTATGGCTTCCCCTCCAGTGAGGTTTATATTTGTCAATGGCCCAGAATTTTAGCTCAGTCTGATTTTTTCTGTGTACCTCTGCAAAATGCCGAGATACACTGTTTTTGGAAGCCCGACTTGATGTTTTGTACATGTTCACGCTATCTTTTCCATAAAGGATGCTTGGTTCTTCCTATGTACTGTAAAGAACAAGAACATTCCAACATGTATACTACCCCTTCTGGTCGGCATGAAATAAAATCCTTTATTGCATATTCTTTTTTGGTGGTGTTGGATATGAAGTTATTGCACTTTTGTCCCTTTTTGGTTTTGTCCCTTTAAATTTTTCCTTTTATAAAATGTTCACTATACCCCTTTTCAATAAATTTGTTCCCTATTATGTTTGCTTGTTCCACAAATACATGTTCACTGCTACAATGCCTTCTGATTCTTATTTGTCCTTTGGGGATGTTGATAAGCCATGGGTCATACTGACAACTGTCTGTTGGGATGTAGCTATTTCTTTCAACTGGTTTAAAGAATGTTTTTGTTGAAAAACCATTTGTTTCTAAAGTTATTTCAAGATCAAGAAATTGTATACTTGTGTTACTGATCTCATCAAAAGATTTATATTTTTTTGGTTGTCATTTATTTTTTTTAAAAACTGGCTTAAGCTATTTTGGTCTCCTCTCCAAATGATCATACAGTCATCTATAAATCTCTTGACCAAACCAATTGATTGGGGGGATTTGAACACATCACTTCTTCTTCCCACTTTGCCATGAAAATATTGGCAACACTAGGGGCATATTTGGCCCCCATCCCAATTCCATTTAATTGCCGATAGTACTTCATATTGTGCCAGAAATAATTGTGTTGTAGTCCATATGCTAGGCATCTCAATATAAACCTTTTTTTGTTTGGATATGAGATTGCCATATGTGTCCATGGCCCATTTTGTAGCTTGTATGGCATCAGTGTGAGCAATGATCATGTACAACAATTTCACATCTGCTGTTGCGATCAAATAGCTTTCATGTGATTTAATTTTGACAGTATTTGGGGGATCGGGGTATTAGGGCATAGGTAATTTGGTACACAATACAGGCTGGGTCAGTAGAAGATGGGCACGGGGAGCCCACAAGATCATTTTTACAAACCTCTCTTCTTGTATTTTTTGTTGGTGTTTTTGTCCTTTTTCTTCCTTCTTACGGGTCCCCTCTTTCTCTAAACTGAGTTGGAAAAGGATGGGTCCCTTTGGTTATCGAGTCCTAGTTAGTGGGGCTTACGAGATGGAAGGGACAGAGGACTAGTTGGTAAAGAGGCGTAATGGAATCCGTTGGTCATTATGGCGATATAAAAAGCAATGAGAAAAAGTATAATCCACTATGATGTGAATACGAGAAGGCGACAGTTAATGAACATCAAACTGATTTAGCCCTCCAAACACTGTTTACTGATGTGGGAAAAAAAAAAAAAATAATAATTTTGACAGTATTCAAGATTTGGATTAAATGCTTGGTGTCCCTTAGGTATGACTTAGTATTTGGAACTAGTGGCTGGATAAAATTATCCACATACTCTCCCAATCTGGCATTAAACGATTGTATCCTATTGATTACGGGTCTTCCAGGTGGGTGGGTTTGGTTCCTGTGGATTTTGGGTACGGTGTAAATAATAGGTACTCTACAGGTGTCTGGCAAAAGATACTTCTCTTCCTTTTTCGTCAGTATATTTTTCATGTTTCCTCTTTGTATCAATTCATGTAGTTCACCCTTATACTCTTTTGTCGGGTTCACTTGTAATTTTATATATGTATTAGTATCACTAAGTTGACCTAATAATTCAGTGTTGTAATATTCCTTAGATAGCACTACGATGGCTCCACCTTTATCCGCCGTTCTAATCACAACTTTTTTATTTTCCTCCAACTCCTTAATACGCCTCTTGATTGCTTGCAGATTTTGCATTCTTTTGATTTAATTTTTCAATATCCTGAAATACCATTTTATTGAACACTTTGATATGTTCATTATTGGATACTGGTGGGTTAAATAAGGATTTATTTCTTAATTCAGTATGTTCTATTCTACTTCTGGATATTTATTTTTCCTAGTATATTTCTCTAAATCCACATACATCTCAAACTTATTCAAATTTTTTCTTGGTGCGTATTTTAATCCTTTATCCAATGTGATCAGTTCTGATTTGGTGAGCTCAATTCCACTAGGATTGTAAATACCTTCTCCAACTATTCTCTTTTTTTTTTTTGGCCTTGAGTCCTCCTCGGCATCCCCTCTTCTGTTTGGGCTTCTTGTGTTGCTCATTCTGTCGTTCCGAAGGGGTGTTATCTCTATGTGAGGGGGGTTTTGTCCCATCTGCGCTGGTCTAAAAAAGAATGTGAGTCATCTTCTCTATAATCTTTTAATGCTTCATATCTGTTTTGTGTGTGTATTGGGCTTCTCCTGTAATCATACTGATCATGATCCTGGTAGTTTCGCCCATCTCCCTGTTGATATGGATACTGAGTATATTCTCTATTATCTCTTCTCTCCTGGTGGGCATACCCTTGATTTTCTTGGTCATAATAACCATAGTTACCCGCATTTCCATACTGGTTTTTAGTGAGTCTTGTTTTTAAGTAAGCAGCATTGTTAGAACCACAGATACCAGGGTGCTGTGACGAGGCTCTGTGGCTTTCGCATCCATTTGTAAATGCGTGCGGACTAAACCCCTATTTTTAACGTATACTGTTAGACAGGTTTATTCGGTTGTCTGCGAGCTGGTTGGTAAGTAGGCTTGAGTTTTTTCCTGGGCATTCCCCAGGCTTTGTTGTTATCTGTTTTAGCCTTCCAATGTTGCTTACTGCTATAGCCAGCTATAGATGAGGTCAGTGGCAAGTTTTTTCATTATCTTCTTGGCTGACAGAACCCGCCGTGATGGATAAAGGCTGGACCTCTGGCTTAGGCCATAGTCCTGTGGCGGGAGTGGTAAGTGGCCCCTGTGCAAGCAGGGGCTTATTATTATTATAATATTCCCTGCAACAGTATGTAAACCTAGGCTCACATTAAAAAAAAAAAAACTTCCCTTGCTGGACTGTGCTTGTTGTTTTGCCCTCTAGGGGGCATGGGTTGCTGGTCTGCGTTTTCTCCTTCCTGGGCGCACGCGGGAGCCTGTACGTGGCGGTTCATGGCCACGGGAAACTTTAAAAAACTGTCATAGCCCTTGTTGCTGGCCGGCTCATGGGACGCAGAGCAGGCTATCCTGTAGTGGCACTTGAGTCCTTTGGTGATGGCAAGTGGCAGCCTGTTGCGCTGTCAGGAAGACCATGTCGTTTAAACAGGAGTCTTCCAAGGGAAAATTGTGGTACTGAGGGACTTGTGTATTATTCTCATAAAGCCAGTTACCATTTGCTTCAGCAAGCTATGTCTTCCAGAAAACACACTGGGGGAAGCGCTGCAGCAAGGGGCACAAGTGTTCCACCAGTAGCTCCTGTAGAAGCTAATCAAAACTCTGCTTTAAAAGCCACCCTTGAAGTCCGAAGGAGACCAAGCAGTCTGAGTCGCTGCGTGCACACCAGGCATTTTGGCTACTACCAGTGCTTCTACCTCAGTTTATGTTACTAAGGAGGATCTGTCATCAGCTTTGGCTGGTTTAGAAAGCAAGATTGCTGGAATGATCGCTTCTGTCACACAGGGTGGCAGAAAGCATGACAGATCCCCTTCCCCTATTCCTCCTATATTGGAGAAAGACTGGGTTGATGAGGTAGAAGAGGTAATGGCTAATGATGCAGCACATTTCCAAACAGAGGTATCTGCCTCAGGTGAATCAGAGCCTGAAGAGGCTCAGATTGTATCAGCCTCTCAATCACAAAAGCTTCTAATCTATGCTATTACGGAAATGGTTCATACAGCTTTTAAGTTGCCTCCAGTAGAGGTCCTTGAAACCCCTTCTTCCCTGGGTTCTTTGAAACCTCAGCAGGGTGCGCAGGTGTTTCCTTTTCACCCACTTTTGGAGCAGGTGGTATATTCCGACTGGGAGCACCCAGACAGGATATTTGTGCCTCCAAAGAGATTTTCCTTATTACAGTAGGGACAGAAAGTATTCAGACCCCCCTTAAATCTTTCACTCTTTGTTATATTGCAGCCATTTGCTAAAATCATTTAAGTTCATTTTTTTTCCTCATTAATGTACACACAGCACCCCATATTGACAGAAAAACACAGAATTGATGAAATTTTTGCAGATTTATTAAAAAAAAAAAAACTGAAACATCACATGGTCCTAAGTATTCAGACCCTTTTCTCAGTATTTAGTAGAAGCACCCTTTTGATCTAATACAGCCATGAGTCTTTTTGGGAAAGATGCAACAAGTTTTTCACACCTGGATTTGGGCATCCTCTGCCATTCCTCCTTGCAGATCCTCTCCAGTTCTGTCAGACTGGATGGTAAACGTTGGTGGACAGCCATTTTTAAGTCTCTCCAGAGATGCTCAATTGGGTTTAAGTCAGGGCTCTGGCTGGGCCATTCAAGAACAGTCAAAAAGTTGTTGTGAAGCCACTTCTTCTTTATTTTAGCTGTGTGCTTAGGGTCATTGTCTTGTTGGAAGGTAAACCTTCAGCCCAGTCTGAGGTCCTGAGCACTCTGGAGAAGATTTTCGTCCAGGATATCCCTGTACTTGGCCGCATTCATCTTTCCCTCAATTGCAACCAGTCATCCTGTCCCTGCAGCTCAAAAACACCCCCACAGCATGATGCTGCCACCACTATGCTTTCTTGTTGGGACTTTATTGGACAGGTGATGAGCAGTGTCTGGTTTTCTCCACACATACCGCTTAGAATTAAGGCCAAAAAGTTCTATCTTGGTCTCATCAGACCAGAAAATCTTATTTCTCACCATCTTGGAGTCCTTCAGGTGTTTTTTTTTTAGCAAACTCCATGCAGGCTTTCATGTGTCTTGCACTGAGGAGAAGCTTCCGTCGCGCCACTCTGCCATAAAGCCTCAACTGGTGGAGGGCTGCAGTGATGGTTGACTTTCTACAACTTTCTCCCATCTCCCAACTGCATCTCTGGAGCTCAGCCACAGTGATCTCTGGGTTCTTCTTTAACTCTCTCACCAAGGCTCTTCTCCCCCGATAGCTCAGTTTGGCCGGACGACCAGCTCTAGGAAGGGTTTCTGGTCATCCCAAACGACTTCTATTTAAGGATTATGGAGGCCACTGTGCTCTTAGGAACCTTAAGTGCAGCAGAAATGTTTTTGTAACCTTGGCCAGATCTGTGCCTTGCCACAATTCTGTCTCTGAGCTCTTCAGGCAGTTCCTTTGACCTCATGATTCTCATTTGCTCTGACATGCACTGTGAGCTGTAAGGTCTTATATAGACAGGTATGTGGCTTTCCTAATCAAGTCCAATCAGTATAATCAAACACAGCTGGACTCAAATGAAGGTGTAGAACCATCTCAAGGATGATCAGAAGAAATGGACAGCACCTGAGTTAAACATACAATATGAGTGTCACAGCAAAGGGTCTGAATACTTAAGACAATGTGATATTTCAGTTTTTCTTTTTTAATAAATCTGCAAAAATGTCAACAATTCTGTGTTTTTCTATCAATATGGGGTGCTGTGTGTACATTAATGAGGAAAAAAATGAACTTAAATGATTTTAGCAAATGGCTGCAATATAACAAAGAGTGAAAAATGTAACAGGGTCTGAATACTTTCCGTCCCCACTGTATATCCAATGGAGGAAAGCTTTTGTAAAAAGTGGAGCATACCAGTTGTAGATGCAGCGCTTTCCTCCCTGAGTAGGACCTTTATCTTGTCCAGTGGATAATGCACAGGTCTTTAAGGATCCAGCGGATAAGAAGCTGGAATCCCTGTTAAAGGCTTCCTTCGCTCTGGCAGGTTCCGCTATTCAGCCCACAGTGGTGGCAATTGGTGTCTGTCAAGACTTGAAGGATCAGGCTAAACGGCCCAATAGGGGAGAAGAGTCTGCTGAGGGGGTAGCATATTTTCTCAGGTTCTATGCCAGGGGTCTTCAAACTACGGCCCTCCAGTTGTTCAGGAACTACAATTCCCATCATGCCTAGTCATGTCTGTGAATGTCAGAGTTTTGCAATGCCTCATGGGATGTGTAGTTCCGTAACAACAGCTGGAGGGTCGTAGTTTGAGGATCCCTGTTCTATGCTTTGCTATAGATGCCTTTAAAGACTCCATACAGCAAATCTCCCGTATGGCTCTTTTATCTGTGCACATGCGCAGAATTTTGTGGCTAAAAAAGATGCTCAGCAGAGTTTCCTTGTAAAGGGGTGCTAGCTGGTTTTCCATTTCATGGAGAAGTAAAGGACCATGTGCTGCTTCCTCAGGTTTTTCAGGCCCTAGGCAGTGCCGAAGGCACCAGGGATCTGGGGCCAAAGCTAAACAGCAAGGCCAGGACTAAAAGAGGCCTTGGGTCCAAAAATCCTCTAATACTGGCGCCAAACCTTCCTTGTGAAGGGACGCCTCCACTCGAGCGGATGGGGGAAGGCTGCTTCAGTTTGCAGGAGTTTGGGGAACGCTGGTTCAGGACAGGTGGGTCATCTTCACAGCGTCTCAGGGGTACAGGCTGGAGTTCCAGGTCTACCCTCCTCAAAGATTTTTAGGGTCCAGCATTCCCATGGACCTATCGAAAAAGGGCTTATTATTCAAGGCACTAGATCGCTTAAAGGGGCAAGGTGTGATTATGGAGGTCCCGGTCCCGGAAAGGGGTACAGGATTTTATTAAAACCTGTTCACAGTTCCGAAACCAAATGGGGAGATAAGACCAATCCTGGATCTAAAGGAGCTGAACTGTTATCTTAGTGTGGCCCTTTCAGATGGAATCAATCCGCTCTGTGGTGGCCTCTCCAAGTAGGAGATTTCCTGGCAACCATAGACATCAGGGATGCGTACTTGCACGTGTCAATTTTTCAGCCTCCCCCCTCCCCCCCCGAGTCTTCACAAAGGTCCTGGTGCCAGTGCTGGGTCTTCTAAGGTCTCGGGGATCTTGATTTCAGGCTACCTAGACGATTTTCTACTCAGGGATCAGTCATTGCAGGTTTTGATACATAATGTAGCCTTTAGGCCCCTTTCACACTGTGGCGGTGGGGGCGTCGGCGGTAAAACGGCGCTACTGTCATTTTAGCGGCGGTATTTGGCCGCTAGCGGTGCGGTTTTAACCCCCGCTGGCGGCCAAAAAAGGGTTAAAACCGCTCGCATATTATTGGTATTGCCGCGCTGCCCCATTGATTTCAATGGGCAGGAGCGGTTTAGGAGCGGTGAATAGACTGCTCCTTCACCGCTCCAAAGATGCTATTTGCAGGAGTTTTTTTTCTCTCCTGCCAGCGCACCGCTTCGGTGTGAAAGCCCTCGGGCTTTCACACTGGAGAAACAGCAGAGGCAGTTTTAGGTCAGTTTGCAGGCGCTATTTTTAGCGCAATAACCCCTGCAAACCGCCCCAGTGTGAAAGCGGCCTTATAGTTAAAATTCCTGGAACACCTTGGCTGGATCATAAATATCGAAGTCGGCTTTGAAACCAGTTCAAAATCTGGAATACTTAGGTCTGGTTATGGACACAGTCCAGGCAAAAGGTGTTCTTGCCTCCAAGAAGGGTCAATGTGCTAAAGCAGGGATATGCAATTAGCGGACCTCCAGCTGTTGCAAAACTACAAGTCCCATCATGCCTCTGCCTCTGGGTGTCATGCTTGTGGCTGTCAGAGTCTTTTATGTCTCATGGGACTTGTAGTTCTGCAGTAGCTGGAGGTCAGCTAATTGCATATCCCTGCCCTAAAGGATCAAGTTTGTCAAATAAAGGGAAAGAGACACCCTTCTGTCCGACTCTGTATGAGTCTTCTGGGAAGGATGGTGTCCTCATTCGAGGCAATTCCTTATGCCCAGTTTCATTCCAGGGCATTACAGCAGAACATTCTGTCTGGGTGGAAAAAGAATATGCAAGCTCTGGATTCTTGCATGAGCGTAACCCCAAGGCTCGTGGAAGTCTTACATGGTGGTTACTAGACCAGTACAAGGAAGGTCTTTTCTTCCGGTATTATGCCAGGGATGCCAGACTCTTCCACAGTCCAGGGGTAATGATCTCTTACAGAGATTGTCCATCAATGTTCTTGAGCTACGGGCAATACGCCCGCGCTAAACTTTTGGACATCCAGGATACAGGGTCACCCGGTAAGGGTACAAACTGACAATGACATGGCCGTGGCTTATGTCAACCACCAGGGCGGCACCAAGAGCCGCCTGGCTCACATGAAAGTCAGTCATGTGCTGTCTTGAGCAGAAAAGCATGTGCCAGTGCTGTCTGTAGTCAACATTCCGGCGGTGGAGAACTGGAAGGCGGATTATCTCAGCCGCCAACAGCTACAACCAGGAGAATGGTCTCTGCACCCACAGGTATTTATGCAGGTTTGTCAGCAATGGGGCACACCGGATGTAGATCTGCTGGCATCCAGGTTCAACTGCAAAATTCAGTAGTTTGTGCCCAGAGGAAGGGATCCCCTCACGATCGGGGTGGATGTGCTGGTAGTTCCCTGAACCCAGTTCTCCCTAATCTATGCATTCCACCTGATTCCTCTCCTGCCACATCTCTTGCGCAGAATTTGAGAGGAGATGATATCTGTCATCCTGGTAGCTCCGGCCTGGGCCAGGGGGGCCTGGTACCCAGAGATAGTGAGATTGTCAGTAGGCGATCCTTGGATACTCCGGCTCTGGCTCGATCTACTGTCACAAGGTCGTATATTCCACCCCAATTTACGCTCGCTAAATTTGACGGCATGGCTATTGAAGCCAGGGTACTAGGAGATTGTGATATCTCTGGACCAGTGATATCTACATTGGTGAATGCCAGAAAGGCGGTCACCAGGAAGAGCTATCACAGGGTTTTTTAAGATATTTATGCTTCCAAACGGCGAAACCTTCTATCCAAAATTTTCAGTAACATGCCAGACACAAGGGGTGGTCTACCTGATGACCTGTACCTGTGGGGCTTTTTATGTGGGGAAGACGGCCAGACAACTTAGACAAAAAATTAACAATCATGTTTATTATTCCGGAAATGGAAAGATGCTCACACCTGTGAGCAGACACCTTGATCTTTACCACCGGTTTGACACATCCAGTATTTCATTTACTGTCTTGGCCGTCATCCCCAAAAATCCCAGAGGGGGCGAATGGGATAAGCTTATTTTACAAAAAGAATCACTTTGGATAGAACTTTTAAATGCCATCAAAGCACCTGGCTTGAATGAGTCTCTCTCATATAAACCGTTTCTCTGAATCTAGTAAAGCCCCCCCCAAGAAACCCTGTTCCAAAATTCTCCCCCCCCCCTTATTTGATTATAGTCTGGTTTCGCCGGGTGCAAGAAAACAACACTTAGACATTAAAGAATGTGTTTGTCAATATGCATATAAATACTTCACTTATGCTTTGTATTCCAGATCAATGTGTCTATATTTTAAAATGCCCCTTTTCCTCCCCTTTTTCCTTTTTTGTATTGATAGTACTCTGGCAGCATGTCTGTCTGCCACATATTACTTGACTGGCTTATTTACAATTATGTTTAGATTACCGTATGTATAGCTTTAAAATGTTTGGTTATTTTTTTGATTATATCTCCCTCTTGTGGTGACGTGTGGCTTAGCGCCCTTAGTTTTCTTGGTCTCAATGGGGTTAGGTTGGCCATCACTGTCGGTGGTATCCATCGCACAGCGCCGCACATCCGGTCCGACTCTCTGGCCGGATGTGCGGCGATTGACGGGGGTTTGGGGGACCCGCTGTGGCTCCCTTCTTCCCCGCCTCTGCAGTCGGCGTGTCGCTCGGGCCCCGTCTCTTCGGTCCCTGACCCGACGCATGCGCGTAACGATTCCTTCGCGCGTGCGCCGTTGGTCCGGCCTGTGACGTCGCTCGGCGCATGCGCGGCTGCCTGCTATGGGGCCAGAAGACGCCGTGCTGATTAGAGCGGCTGCTTCCGTCCTGGATATCCCTTATATGGGGCTGCCTCGCCGCTCACTGTTGAGACATACAACAGGCAGCAACTCAACAGGACGATGTACTCCCAGATTTCCCTTTTGTTCTTTACAGTGGGGTAAGTTATCTTTGGCTGCCTTTTCAGGCAGAGTATTTAATACATACCATTAGTGATCCTAGCACCCACAACTATAATTGATCCCCACCTTTGCTTATGTTTGTGCACTAGAACTGTAGCATATACGAGCTCTCCCTATCTGCAACTACTTGATGTGATATATCTGGGAGGCCCTGGTGTCCGTTTGCTGCTCGCCTGATTTTTACCAATACATCCCTACCTCGATCGCTTTTTGCGACTTACTGATCAAATTCATCTATGTGAACAATTTTTCCTTTCACACACTTATTTGGTAAGCAATACTTTGGTTTATATACTTTGTCAACTTAGTCCACTCTCTACCTTGCCCCCTCTTTCCTCGTTTCCCCCCCTCCTTCTCCCTTTATTCCTTCCCCCTCCCCTCCCGGGCCCCCCTCCCCCCCGTTCTTCTTCCTTCTTCCCCCCTTTCCCCCCCTCCCCTCTCCTTCTTTCCTCTCCCTTCCCCCCACCTTTTTCCTTCTCCGCTTCCCCTCCCCCTCCTTTCTTTCCACCTTCCCCTTCCCCCTCATTCCTCCCTTTTCCCCCCTTTCCCCCTCTTCCCCCTTCCCCCCCCCCCTTTTTTTTCCTCCCCCTTCTCTATCCCAGCCGGGCGTTTGAGTGAGATGATCCTTACATTCTGTATTATTATTATTACCTTTCACTCATATTTCATATTCTACCAATTTTTATGTCTCTCAGTGGGTTGCGGGCTTCCCTCTGTACGGGCTGTCCTAGACCACTGCCTTGTGCTGTCCTCCCACTTGAGACCTCTATCTTTTATAGGACCTCCGCCATGCCTCGCCATTTGGGGGCGTTTTTTCTCCCCCCTTTTTCTTACCAAGCTACTACTCACATATATATATTTTTTCTTATAATATACTCACTGAGAATAGCTTTTAAATATTGCAATTTTGACATATGTTCTTCTTCTTTATTTGTATGTAATTTTAATAGAACCTCTAGCTCCTGAAGAAGCGTTCCTTGTCAACGTGAAACATGTAGAGCAATTGGAGAATACACCATTCTGGGAATACCAGACCTGCAGTGCTCCCCCAATTCCAACTTTTTAGGGGAAGTTTACTTTCTTACTTTTTTCCTTTATTTGGATTATGATTGAACTGTATACGAATATATAGGAATACACACAAAACTGCAGGATAGGATCCTCAATGGTGTCATGATATGCATTGTATGTCTAGATTTGATGTGTTTTTAATGATGTTTTGTCTATTCTCCTTGTTTTTTGTATATTATCAATAAAATTCAACCTTTTTATATATGCTGTGTAGTTCACTACAGTTGTGCCTTTAAAGTCCCAAAAAGTTTTTTAGTCTTTTGATATCTCTAAACTTAGTATCGGGGACGTTGGCACAAGTAACTTCCAAGTACCTACAGAGTCACCCTGTATATCAGGTACTTTAATACTAGGACCCCCCCTTTTGCTTTTTTAAGATATTGTTCTACCCTCTTTTTTTTCTCAGCCTGACTCGCCAGAAGAGAAACGGTTGCACTTTTTGGATGTGGTGAGGGCAGTCAGAATCTGTCTGAAAAGTTCTGCAAGCATCAGAAGTTCTGATGCATGTTTTTGTTTTGCCTGAAGGCCCCAAGAAGGGCCAAGCGGCTTCCAAGGCGTCCATTTCACTTTGGACAAGAACATATTTGGGGGGCACACCATACAATGCTTTTAAATTCAAGATGGTGCTGCTATAAGACCTACAAACAGTACAAAAATTTTACAGCGCACACATACAAGAATGACATTTCCTGCAGGGCTAGTTAAAAACACCTGAACATATTCAAAAAATACGGGGGTTTGGTCACACTATATGGTCATATAGTGCTAAGCCCACTTACTGCGACAAAGTACCCCGAATTAGTGGGTCCTACACTAGTAATAGAATGGAATTACCAGTGTTTAGGATGTATCCCTTTCAGTTCTCCCACATAGAGGAGTTCAGCTCCCATGGTTGAGACAAAGGATCTTCCATTCTATTACTAGTGTAGGACCCACTAATTCGGGTACTTTGTCGCAGTAAGTGGGCTTAGCACTATATGACCATATAGTGTGACCAAACCCCCGTATTTTTTGAATATGTTCAGGTGTTTTTAACTAGCCCTGCAGGAAATGTCATTCTTGTATGTGTGCGCTGTAAAATATTTTGTACATTTCACTTTGGATTCGCCAGTTAATCACTCAGGCCTATGGCCTGAAAGGTAAAGCTCCTCCCTTGGGGGTGAGAGCTCATTCTACCAGGGGTGTTGGAATCTCCTGGGCTTTTGGGTTTCAGGCGTCAGTGGCACAGATTTGCAAGGCCACTACTTTGTCTTCGGTACATACGTTCACAAGATTTTATCAGGTGCATGCTAAGGCAGCAGAGGACTTGACTTTTGGCCGCAGTGTCTTATATAAATTCCTGTTGGTAATTCAAGAAAAACTCACCACCACTCAAAATACCACCACTGCGCCACAGGAGAGAAGATCTATCTAGAAGCTGCCACTTTAAAAATAATCAAATGTGAGCTGTATTTTAACCACTTTAAAAAAAAATGATATATATATGACAATAGGCAAAAATAGTGGAGCTAAATGTGTGCTGAAGCAGGTGTTTGATCACCCCAAAGTGACATGTAACTGAAAAACACTAAATAAACATATAAATAAATAGTGAAAAATAAATACTAATTCCACCCTGACAAGTGAAAAGAAAAAAAAATAATCAAAAATATTTAACACAAAAAATAGTCCATAAAGTTTTCAAATGAATCCAGAATCGATGTGAAATCCTCCTATTCCATCCACCACACCAGTGTATCCAGTGTATTCCACTCCCCTAAAGAAACGCACTTACCGAATTCCAATGCCTACACTCTCGTGTTAGGCTAAGACGCTTTTAAACCACATGGACAGGGTTTCAAACGAGTATCCAAATTCCAACCGTGTATATCAAATAATTCTTCACATGTAAATAATAAAGGTGCACCAATAGTGTGAAAACGTAAACAACCAGTTTATTAAAATGCACTTTAAATCTTCAACCTTTGCACTTACATTGTGAAACTTTAAAACCAGCAAAAGTGATCACAGCAAGACTTTCAATCTCTCTAAAGTAGCGGATCTTGCAGTCACGGCGGACCCAAGGTGTGCTGGCGTGTAAGCAAATCTCACCCTTTTCTTGGTCCTGAAACTCAACTCTATCCTCCACTCCTTGTCCAACATGCAGCGTCCTGCGTCAGTGATGATGATTGCCGTACAGCCACGCCCCGACATGTTTCGTCACAAGGACTTAATCATGGGATTGGCTGAACAGCACGACAATCATTCCTTATAAAACCTTGTCAATCATAGAGCGACGCTTTCTATACTGCACATGCGCACACCTCGTTTCCCCGCAGCAGCAATATCCAGACATTTACATCAAGAGAAAGTAGCTATAGAGAGGCAAATGATTATGCAGTATATGTATACATGATCAAATTAACCCCTGACATGAATTAAACCATCAAGAGCCTATATATTGAGATGATTACTAACATCTTTCTTATGAGCATGTATAGCGGCATATTAAACAGTCATACAATGTGCAAATAGCCTAATTTGGCAGACTTTTCGGTTGAGGAATTCCAGGCCGCTCTGAAGTCCTCCCCATCCGGTAAAGCACCTGGACCTGATGGTTTTACCATCTTATACTACAAAACATTCAGCGACATTTTGCTCCCCCGCCTCACGGCCTATGCAAACTCAACCTCTCACTCCTCAGGCTTACGTCCAGAATCTCTCTCAACTCACATCACTGTCATTCCTAAACCAGATAAGGACCCCACTCTTTGTACCAGTTTTAGGCCAATATCACTAATAAACACTGATATTAAATTATTTGCCAAAGTAATGGCAAATCGTCTGCTCCCCTTAATACCCAGTTGGATCTCCACAGATCAATCAGGTTTCATACCTAATAGAGAAACAAAAGATAATTCCCTTCGAGCGATTTCCCTTATCCAATATGTTCAGAGGTGTGCCCAGCCCACCCTACTTCTTTCCACTGATGCTGAAAAAGCTTTCGATAGGGTGGACTGGGACTATCTTAAGATGACCTTGCGGCACTTTGGATTGGGACCTAGGATGTACCATCGTATTTCTTCCCTTTATTCTAACCCTACAGCACAAATAAGAATCAATGGGACGCTGAGTGACCCTTTTGTCCTACATAACGGTACCAGACAGGGCTGTCCCCTGTCCCCCCTCCTCTTTGCCATCACCTTAGAACCCTTTCTAGCTACAATCAGAAATAATGTTAATATTCAAGGCATACAAGTAGGCAACAGTACCCACAAGTACGCAGCTTATGCTATTGACATACTATTTTTTATTCAACAGCCACGCATCTCAATACCTAACTTAATGTTAGCATTTTCCACCTTTCAATCAATCTCCAACTTCAAAATAAACCTATCTAAACCCGAAATTTTAAACATTAATTTTTCCCAGTCCGACATGATCTCCTTGAAGCCTCTTTTTCCCTTCAAATGGGTTCCAAAATGCATGAAATACCTTGGTATTTACCTCACTTCTAACCTCCACTCACTTTTTCGGCATAACTACATCCCTTTGTTAAAAAGGATTAAGGATGACTTACGAAAATGGTCCAGCCTATCACACACCTGGTTAGGGAAAATAAATATCATTAAAATGAATATTCTACCTCGCATCCTATTTATCTTTCAAATGCTCCCACTGAGTGTTCCTGTGGGGTCCTTTACTATTTTGCAAACCATGATTTCCCGTTTTATTTGGAGGAACAGTCATCCCAGGATATCTAGAGAGCTACTGTTTTGCTCCAAGTGCTCTGGGGGTCTGGCACGTCCTAATTTTAAGGCATATTATCAAGCGGTGGTTCTATCCAGACTAGCTGACTGGAAATATGCTTTTACTTCAAAATTGTGGGTTCAACTTGAATATTTTTTGAGTGGTGTAGATCTCTCGATAGTCCCCTGGATACCCCGTTCTTGCAGGAATCTTGCTCGAACTACCTCAGCACTCACCAGATCCTCATTGGATATTTGGGATGCTCTACATAAAACATTTTCATGGATGTATGACTCTCCTTTAATGCCTCTCCTCAATCATAAATATTTTTTACCAGGATTATTAGACCCCGGTTTTAAATTGTGGGGAACAGGAGAGCCCCTCCTATTACACCATGTTCCTCGTGGCAATGTGCTTAAACCATTGCATGTGATCCTTGATTCTAAACCCATCACGTTTCTTGATAAATGGGGATACCACCAGCTACAACGCTTCTTATGTCCCCTCCCTCTCCCGCTCAGAGGTATACAAGATTTAAATAGCATAGAAGACATATTCCTCCCAAAGGATCCCCCTTTACATGGTATTTCCCTATTCTATAAAGCTTTAATTGCTCTCCAAAGTCAAGCCTCTCCACCTTTCCTGGCTAAATGGGAAACAGATTTGGGTTCCACCCTCACTGACAACCGTAAGGATAAGGTCCTACAATTTGCTCACACTTCCTCTATTGCTTCAAAAATGGCAGAGGTCAATTATAAATTACTCACTAGGTGGCACTACACCCCAGCTAGACTACACCAAATGTTCCCAGCCAGTTCCCCATTATGCTGGAGGAACTGTGGGAACAAAGCCACTCATGCACATGTCTGGTGGTCTTGCCCACTCATTTGTCCCTATTGGGCTGCCATTTGCAGTCTGATCCTTCAAATTTCGGGTTGTCGATCTACCCATTGATCCATGGACTATCCTTTTCCATGCAACTAAATCCCCCATAGGTTCATATAAACGTTCACTCATCCCTCACTTACTGAACACCGCTAAAGCTTTAATTCCTACCTTCTGGGGTCAACCTACAATTCCGACTTTGAAAATCTGGCTACAAAGGGTAGATGAAGTTCATCTCATGGAAAATATTACCCACAATATCAAAGGCACTTCCATGAAACATTCGTTAACTTGGGCTCCCTGGATTAAATTTCAGTCCACCCCCTCTTATAAGGACATTACAATGCAAACCCCATAAGTCTATCAACTACGAATTGCCATCTAAATTTCAAATAACTCGTTATTCTTCAACATCTTGACATGCATGCCAACAACCCCCCCCCCCCCCCCCCATTCCCCTCCCCTTCCTATTCCATTCCAACCCCCCTATCCTTCATCTATTTTCTTTTCTATCATCTTTTTTTCCTTAATGTATCCCTCTCTGTTCTCTCCATTTCACCCCTCTCTTCAAATTAAAGCAATGTTCTCTCCTTCTTGTATTTTGATTCAAATGCTTGCATGGAAAGAAGCCTTCGTTTATTTAGTTATTATATTCGCTATTGGAATATAGGCTCTCTGACACTCGCTGTAAATTTGTGAGCATTGAAACTTATGCTGTTTTCTTACCAAGAAAGTATTCTGTTTGTGATATAAGTATACCTTTTCTCTATTTTTCTTTAATAAAAAATTATTATTAAAAAAAAAATTGCCTAATTTGATAAAAAAATATATAATTAAAATTATAATTGATAAAAATAAACGAACATTATCAAATCTCGCTATAAAAACAATAGAAAAAAAAAAAGAAGAAAAAAAAAGAAGAATAAGCTGGAACAATCTGATGGTAGCCTAATTTAAAAGTCAAAATCACTAAAGCTCATACCTGAAGGGCTAGCACTCTAACATCTGATTGTAACAAAACAAACAAAGTCTGAGGCAGCTAACATGAAGTAGAGAAAAATATATATATATATACACGCCAACATTGTGGTGTCTAGGAACCACTATAATACTAGTAATGCCCCCCAGTGGTGGTTAGGTGAGGGAAATATTTAATTGTTCCAAAAAACAGCCACTGGTAGGTACCGGCTAATGAAAATTACAAATCACCTCTCCCCATCACTTTAGAACATGGTGTACCAGGCATTTTTTAAAAATCCATAATGGGTATTATCCAACACTACATACAAATGCTCAATGGGTATTAACCAACACTACATACAAATGCTCATAGATTAATATAGTGAAATGGAGTGTAATCAATCCTCTAATAATTCTATACCCACCACATTCGACCTAAATAATATCAAAAGTTGGGAAAATAACCAAATGCTAAATTCATGAATAGTCAAATGGTGTAAATAATCAAAATAAGTAAATAATCCCCTAAGCATTACTAATGAAGCAGTTCAAGTCTAGTTCTATGTTTAACCCCCTAGAGGAAAGGCATTTTAAAAGGAGGATCCAGCAGGCCTCCCTTTAAGATAAATCTCTTACACGATTAGATCCCCTCCAAGATGGATAGATACAATCAATCCCGCAAAATTGCAGCAAAGACAGGTCTTGGTTATGTTTCTCTCTGAAATGCAGGGAAACGCTATGAAACTTAAAACCATGTTCAGCTATGCGGACCTTTAGGAGCCTCTTTGTTCTTTGAGCCTCTTGAAGCCCTGGAAATTGATTTTTAAAGTTTGTTGACCAGAAGGGTCCAATATTTTCTTAACGACCCGATCTCCAAAATTTGGGGCCCTCCTATAGATAAATTTCGGCTGTTGGGGTATTGTCTCACCTAGATGTCTGTCGCTACATAGACTGCGCCAGTGTTTCCTAAAAATGGTTTCCACTTCCCTATACTGAGAGTGGAAGTTCAAAATAAACCCCCATTGGTGTTGATCACTACAGGCTTGAGCATCTTTTTTCTTTAGACATTGGTCCCTCGGAATGTTGGCCACCTCCTGAATGTTTTCATTTAGGGTATTTTCTGTGTAACCTTTTTGTTTAAATTTCTCTCTGAGAGTATTTGCTTGTAAGTGATAATCCTCTCCGTATTTGCAACATTTGCCCTTTAGGAATATTCCTTATCCATGCAGGATGATGACCACTCCTGATGGACAAGTAATTGTTGCGGTCCCTAGGCTTAAAGTATACTTTGGTGTTAAGCAGGTTCAAATTCTTTTCAATAGTGACATCAAGAAAATTGACCGTTTTCTCACTGATCTGATAATCCAATCTGATGTTGTTGGTGTTTTGATTTAGATCCTCCAGAAATTCCACCACAGATTCCCTTGAACCCTCCCAAATAAACAGGAGGTCATCAATGAACCTGCGGTAAAACTTCAGCTGGGGTCTATGGTTATTAAATATACGCCTATCCTCCCATTCAGCCATGAATAGGTTGGCTAGGCTAGGCGCATATCTAGCGCCCTTAGCCACACCAACTTGTTGAGAGAAGAAATGTCCGTTAAACCAAATGTAATTATGCGACATGCAAAAATCAAGTACTTGGCCTAAAAAGCATTTTTGCGTATGTGGAATATCATCCCTCCTACTTAATGCCCAATTAAGGGCTAAAGCTGCGTCCTCATGCTGAATGATGGTATACAGTGAGGCGACATCAGCCGTCACCAAATGTGTTTCAGAAGATGTACTTAATTCAACCTGTTCCAATAGCTGTAACAGCTCAGATGTATCCTTCAGGTAAGCTCTTGTTACTTTAACACTGGGCTGGAGGAATTTGTCCAAGTATTCACCTAGCCTCGCCGTCACTGACCCAATCCCATTCACAATTGGTTGTGCTGGCGGGTTCTGTGTATCCTTATGGATTTTGGGTAATGTATAGATGACTGGGATTCTGCATGCACTAGGGACCAAGTATCTCTTTTCTTTCAGGTTGAGGGCATTGATTCCATAGCCCCATTCAACCAAGGAATTTAACTGGGTTCTATAGGGTTCTGTTGGATCAGACACTAGTCTCTTATAAGTAGTCTGATCACCCAAAAGTTCCATCAACTGGTCATGGTGATAAGATTTATCCATAACCACAACCCCCCCCCCCCCCCCCCATTTGCAGGCCGAATAATTAATTTTTACTTATCTTCCAAGGACTTAAAGCGGAGTTCCACACAAAAATGGAACTTCCGCTTTTCGGAACCCTCCCCCCTCCGGTGTCACATTTGGCACCTTTCAGGGGGGAGGGGGGTGCAGATACCTGTCAAAGACAGGTATTTGCACCCACTTCCGGCATAGACTCCCATGGGAGTCTATGCCACTTCCCGTCCCGACCGCGCTGTCTGCTGGGAACACACAGCTCCCAGCAGAGAGCGGGGACCACTAGGGACGCGCAGCGCGACTCGCGCATGCGCAGTAGGGAACCGGGAAGTGAAGCCGCAACGCTTCACTTCCTGATTCCCTCACCTATGATGGCGGTTCTCGGCGTCCCCTGCCGACATCGCTGGACCCCGGGACAGGTTAGGGGCCATGTATTAAAAGTCAGCAGCTGCAGTATTTGTAGCTGCTGGCTTTTAATATTTTTTTTTTTTTTGGCGGTGTGGGTGAACCCCTGCTTTAATACCCTCTGTAAAATATTCAGGATTAACCCTTTTTATTGGGGTCAAATTCTCAATATCCTTCAGTACCAAGTTTTTGAATACCTCAATGAAGTGTTTGCTTGGATTTTGGGGATTAAAGATTGACTGACTTGTTTTTTAAGCCACTATCAAATTTATCTGTTGAGCTGGCCATTCTCTTTGTAAGGTCCGCCGGATGGCTTAAAAAGTATTTTTTCATATTTAAGGTCCTTATGAACTTGCGCTTATCAATATTGACCTCGAATTTATTCATAACCTTCTTCGGTGCGGTCGGCTTATTCTGGGAGGGCGTCCATGGACGCCCTCCCAATATCTGCAATACCCCGCATTACTCTGCAATACCCCGCAATACTCTGCAATACCCTGCCATACCCAGCCATACTCTGCAAAACTCAGCCATACTCGGCCTCTGTATGTGGCCAGGCTGTGGAAGTCTCACACATGTGGTATCGCCGTACTCAGGAGGAGTAGGAAAATCTATTTTGGGGTGTCATTTTTGGTATGTACATGCTATGTGTTAGAAATATTGTACAAATGGACAATTTTGTGTTAAAAAAAAAAAAAAGTGTTTTAACCACTTCCCGCCCGCCGGCCGTCATACAACATCCTTGAATTTGTGCGAGGATATCTGAATGATGCCTGCAGCTACAGACATCATTCAGATATCGGCTTTTTCAGCCGGCGATTCCCTACACCATAAGAATGATCATAGCAGCTGTTCCACTGCTTGATCGTTCTTACGGGAGGCGAGAGGGGATGTCCCCCCCCTCCGGTGCTTCTACCGACTCACCGCTACGATCGAAGCCAGGATCGTTTTTTTTATTTTTTATTTCAGGCTTCCCAGCCTAGAGGTGAGATGTGGGGTCTTATTGACCCCATATCTCACTGTAAAGAGGACCTGTCATGCCATATTCCTATTACAAGGGATATTTACCTTCCTTGTAATAGGAATTAAAGTGATCAAAATTTTTTTTTTTGGAAAAAAGTGTCAAACTAAAATAAAGTAAAATGAACAATAAAAAATAAATAAATTTTAAAGCGACCCTGTCCCCGTGTGCTCGCATGCAGAAGCGAACGCATACGTAAGTCCCGCCCACATATGAAAAGGGTGTTCAAACCACACATGTGAGGTATAACTGTGAACGTTGGAGCAAGAGCAATAATTTTAACCCTAGACCTCCTCTATAACTCAAAACATGTAACCAGTAAAAAAAATGTTAAAGTGTCACCTATGGGGATTTTTAAGTAGGGAAGTTTGGCGCCATTCCACGAGTGTGTGCAATTTTGAAGGGTGACATGTTAGGTATCTATTTACTCTGCGTAACTTCATCTTTCACATTAGGCAAAAACATTTGACTAACTTTACTGTTTTGTTTTGTTTTTTTAAAGCACAAAACTCTTTTTTTTTTTTTTCCAAAAAAAAACATTCGAAAAATTGCTGCGCAAATACCGTGCGAGATAAAAAGTTGCAACAACCGCCATTGTATTCTCTAGGGTCTATGCTAAAAAATATATATATATATATAAGGTTTTGGGGTTCTATGTAATTTTCTAGCAAATAAATGATTTTTACATGTAGGAGAGAAATGTCAGAATTGGTCTGGGTGCTCGAGAAAGCCTGAAGATGCTCCCTGCATATTGGGCCTCTGCATGAGGCCACGTTGTGTAAAAGTCTCACACATGTGGTATCGCCATACTCGGGAGTAATAGCAGAACGTGTTTTGGGGTGTATTTTTGTGCTATGCATATGCTGTGTGTGAGAAATAACCTGCTAATATGACAATTTTGTGAAAGAAAAAAAAATCTTGATTTTGCAAAGAATTGTGGGAAAAAATTACAAACTTCAAAAAAACTCACCATGCATCTTTTTAAATACCTTGGAATGTCTTCTTTCCAAAAAGGGGTCATTTGGGGGGTATTTGTACTTTTCTGGCATGTTAGGGTCTCAAGAAAGGAGATAGGCCGTCAGTACTTCAGGTGTGATCAAGTTTCAGATATTGGCACCTTAGCTTGTGGACTCTATAACTTTCACGAAGACCAAACAATATACACCAATTTGTACTTATTTTTACCAAAGATATGTAGCACTATAAATTTGTCAACATTTACGAAGAAAAATTACTAATTTGCTAAATTTTATAACAGAAACAAATAAAAATTCATTTTTTTACTGAATTTTTAGTCTTTCCTTTTATAGCGCAAAAAATAAAAACCCAACGGTGGTTAAATACCACCAAAAGAAAGTTCTATTTGTGTGAAAAAAGGACACAAATTTCATATGGGTACAGTGTTGTATGACTGAGTGTCATTCAAAATGTGAGCACTGAAAGCTGAAAATTCCTCTGGTTAGGAAGGGGGTTTAAGTGCCCAGTGGTCAAGTGGTTAACAGACATTTCTTCTCTCAACAAGTTGGTGTGGCTATGGGCACTAGATATGCGACCAGCCTAGCCAACCTATTCATGGCTGAATGGGAGGATAGGCTTATATTTAAATAATCATAGACCCCAGCTGAAGTTTTACCGCAGGTTCATTGATGACCTCCTGTTTATTTGGAAGGGTTCGAGGGAATCTGTGGTGGAATTCCTGGAGGATCTAAATCAAAACACCAACATCATATTGGATTATCAGATCAGTGAGAAAACTGTCAATTTTCTTGATGTCACTATTGAAAAGAATTTGAACCTGCTTAACACCAAAGTATACTTTAAGCCTACAGACTGCAACAGTTATTTGTCCATCAGGAGTGGTCATCATCCTGCATGGATAAGGAATATTCCTAAAGGGCAAATGTTGCGAATACGGAGAAATTGCTCTAGAATAGAGGATTATCACTTACAAACCAATACTCTCAGAGAGAAATTTAAACAAAAAGGTTACAAAGAAAATACCCTGAATGAAATCATTCAGGACGTGGCCAAAATTTCAAGGGACCAAAGTCTAAAGAAAAAAAGATGCTCAAGCCTGTAGTGATCAACACTAACGGGGATTTATTTTGAACTTCCACTCTCAGTATAGGGAAGTGAAAAACATTGTAGGGACAGACATCTCTGCGAAACAATACCCCAACAGCCAAAATTTATCGATAGGAGGGCCCCAAATTTTGGAGACCGGGTCGTTAAGAAAATATTGGACCCTCCTGGTCAACAAACTTTAAAAATCAATTTCCAGGGCTTCTACTGCTGCAGAAAGTGTGTTTGCTGCAGAACAGTGAGGGTCAGCAATAGGGGTATGACAAGGATCATGAATGCAGATATTGAAAACTTCAAAATGAAGGAGTTCATCACTTGCAATTCTTCATATGTGCTCTATTTGTTATGGTGTCCTTGCAGATTATTCTATGTGGGGAGAATAAAGAGGCTCCTAAAGGTCCACATAGCCGAACATCTGACGAACATAAAAAATGGTTTTAAGTTTCATAGCGTTTCCCTGCATTTCAGAGAAAAACATAACCAAGACCCGTCTTTGCTGCAATTTTGCGGGATTGATTGTATCTATCCATCTTGGAGGGGATCCAATCGTGTAAGAGATTTATCTCAAAGGGAGACCCGCTGGATCTTCCTTTTAAAATGCCTTGCCCCTAGGGGGTTAAACATAGAACTAGACTTGAACTGCTTCGTTAGTAATGCTTAGGGGACCATTTACTTATTTTGATTATTTACACCGTTTGACTATTCATGTATTTAGCATTTGGTTATTTTCCCAACTTTTGATATTATTTAGGTCGAATGGTGTGGGTATAGAATTATTAGAGGATTTATTACACTCCGTTCCACTATATTAATCTATGAGCATTTGTATGTAGTGTTGGTTAATACCCATTGAGCATTTGTATGTAGTGTTGGTTAACCGGTTTCTGACTGGCGCACGCCGCTGTACGTCGGAAGAATGACACGGCTGGGCAAATGGGCATACCTGTACGTCCATTTGAATTCCCTGACGTGCTATTGCGCACGCGCCGGCCGGGAGCTCCGTGAGTCAGGTCGCGGGTCCCGCGGACTCAATCGCCACGGGAATACCCGCCTCACGGAGAGTACGAACAGGGAGATGCTGATGTAAACAGCATCTCCCCGTTCTGCCTAGTGACAAGTGTCACTGGATCTCTGCTCCCTGTCATCGGAGCAGAGATCAGTGATGTCACACACACAGCCCATCCCCCTACAGTTAGTAATCACTCCCCTAGGACACACTTAACCCCTCCCCGCCCCCTAGTGGTTAACCCCTTCACTGCCAGTGTCATTTACACAGGAATCGGTGCATTTTTAATCGCACTGATCGCTGTATAAATGACAATGGTCCCAAAAATGTCCGACATGTCCGCCATAACGTCGCAGTCGCAATAAAAAAAAATAAATAAATAGAAAAAAAAAATCGCTGATCGCCATTACTAGTCAAAAAAAAAAAATTAATAAAAATGCCATAAAACTATCCCCTATTTTAGTAAACGCTATAACGTTTGCGCAAACCAATTAATAAGCACTTATTGCGATTTTTTTTTTTACCAAAAATATGTAGAAGAATACGATCGGCCCAAACGGAGGGAAAAAAATTATATATATTTTTGGGTGATATTTATTATAGCAAAATGTAAAAAATAATGTGTTTTTTTCAAAATTGTCGCTCTTATTTTGTTTATAGCGCAAAAAATAAAAAAAAATAAAAAAAAAAAAAAAAAAAAAAATCGCAGAGGCCATCAAATACCACCAAAAGAAAGCTCTATTTGTGGGGAAAAAAAAAAAAGGACGTCAATTTTGTTTGGGAGCCACATCGCACGACCGCGCAATTGTCAGTTAAAGCGACGCAGTGCCGAATCGCAAAAAACGCTCTGGTCAGGAAGGGGGTAAAATCTTCCGGGGCTGAAGTGGTTAATACCCATTGAGGATTTTTTTAAAATGCCTGGTACACCATGTTCTAAAGTGGTGGGGAGAGGTGATTTGTAATTTTCATTAGCCGGCACCTACCAGTGGCTGTTTTTTGGAACAATGAAATATTTCCCTCACCTAACCACCACTGGGGGGGCATTATTAGTATTATAGTTGTTCCTATACGCCACGAAATTGGCGTGTGTGGGTGTATATTTTTTTTTTCTCTACTTCATGTTAGCTGCCTCAGACTTTGTTTGTTTTGTTACAATCAGATGTTAGAGTGCTAGCCCTTCAGGTATGAGCTTTAGTGATTTTGACTTTTAAATGAGGCTACTATCAGATTGTTCCAGCTTCTTTTTTTTTTTTTTTTTAATTTCTATTGTTTTTATAGCGAAATTTGATAATGTTTATTTTTATCAATTATAATTTTAATTACATGCCTAACCAGCGTGTTGCGGCTGCTGCGGCGGGTGGGATGGCTGCATGAGAGAGGCAGAGGAGAGAAGCGAGCGGGCGGACAAGCAGAGATGACATCTCTCTGCCCGCTCCACATCATCGCTCTTGACAGCCGGGCCTCTTCAATTTGGGAGCAAGGTGTGGCGAGCAGCAGAGAGTTGACATCTCTCACTGCCCGCCACACATCAGCACTCTTTTGCCATCACAGCATGGTGGAGTGGAGGTCACGTGCTTCCTGTCATCATGGAGCTCCCCCTTGCAGCCAGACCCCCTTGTTTCAATGTCGGAGGTGCGGCAAGGAGCAGAGAGATGACATCTCACTGCTCGCCCCGCATCACCGCTCTCCTGCTCTCACTAAATGGACCAGTGCTGTCAGCCTGCCACCAATGCAGCGTCAATGCACATTTGGTGGCACTGGCTGGTATGGCAAGTGACAATGCACATCAGTTGGCAGGTGACAAGGCAAGTGACAATCTGCAAATGGTGCCAGGAGACGTGGCAAGTGACAATCTGTAAATGGTGGCAGGTGACGTGGCAAGTGAAAATCCACATCTGCTGCCAGGTGAAAGTGGCAAGTGACAATCCACATCCAGTGGCAGGTGACGGTAACATGCTGCATCTGGTGACAGATGACGGTGGCAAGTGACCCGTTGCATCTGGTGGCAGGAGAGATGGCAAGTGACACGCCCAGGGCTCCCACTGATTCAGCAGTATGGAGAGTTGACCCACTTCATTGTATGTTAGAATGTAACAATAGAAATAATGCACTTCAGTCACCCCGACACCATATCCACCATGGTGCCATGATGATTGAAGCGCCAGCCAACACCAGCTATTGCCCGTGAAAAATTGCTCATCACCGGTCTTCCCCACCCCCCCGGGCATGCAAAATGTTGATGACAGCTTCTATGGGCTCTAGCCCCAGATCTTTTGCAGACCTAGCAACGCCCCCGACTTCAGAAGAGTTGGAATAAAAACTGATCTTATCTCATCCATCAGTATCTGACCTCTGGCAAATGCTCTTTTGGCTAAATGAGCACACATTTTCACAAACTGCTGTCAAGGCTGTTAAAGTTCCAAAAGGTGGAGGGGGAGTGGACTTCATTAAATTCCCATTCTTTTGGAATGTCCACAAACGTTTGGTCATATAGTGTACAGAGCCGATGGTAAGTTGCCACTATTGTTTGCATATGATATAGTGAAATATCATACAAACAACTTAATATAAATATAGGAAAGATGCTAAACCTTTCCTGTACGCATATTTTAAAACAAAAAAAAAATCTGTCATTTATAGTTTCCCAAGTAACAACATTTTCCAATTCCTCTAGTCTTGAAAATGACAAAACATAGGGGGTCAATTTATAAAAAATATTTGAACAAATGGCACAAGCATTTGCCCAGTCAGCACAAATTCTGCCTGTATTTTACCCAACATGCTAATTTCCTATAATCGTTCGCTCCATCTAATGACAATAATGCAGGTATTATGGCCACAAAATGGACCAGACAATCATAGAAACTCAACTTATTAGGCAAAATATGGGTAAAACCTGTGATGGCTGGGCGAATGGCTTTGACATTCATCCAACATTTTTTTTTTTTTTTATAAATAGATCCTATTGATCTATGAACAGATCTAATGGCAGGGTAAGAAAAGTGTCATTCCTTAGTGTATGACAGGAAATGTGTCCTTGCCCTTAAGAGATGAAATGTGTCAAAGCGTCTGGTTCCAAAAGGTATATAGACCTAAAATGAACTGCAATATGGACTTGCGGTATTCATTTTTTTTTAAAACACAAACAAAAAAGACAAAACAAACACTGTTTTTAAAATATTTCACTTTTATTTAAAAATACTATAGAGCTGTACCCACAGAAGCACAGAAATTTGGCATTTCCAGATATTTGTTAACTCTGCATAATCATTGAAAGAACATGTAATTGCTACAGTATTGAGGGAACCTATTACCTTTGCTACCTGACCTGAATATTTGCTTCTAGTTGAAGAGGAACTGCAGTCTTCTCACATCATTTGTAATAAAAAGATCTTTGCCATTCTGAAGCTTCCCTCCAACCAATTTGCATATTTTATATATACTATGATATAGTATATAGGTGCATGATGTCATAAGCCTAGGCTAATGACCGGACAAGAAACAGGAAGTGGGCTGTATGAGGTATTTACTGGCAGAAAAAAATGTTTTACTATCTCAAGTTAAAACATTGGCAGAAGATTTATTTGATGGAAAGTTGAAAAAAAACGACTGAAGGTCTGTTTAATGATTCTCCAGAAGCAAGAATAAGGCCCCTTTCACACATGAGGACTGTTTGACCATTTTTTGTCCATCCATTCGTTAACGGATGAAAAACGATCATCAATGTATCTCTATTGAAAAACTGATGTAAATGGATGATCACCCGTTTACATACACATTCATCAACATCTGTTTTTTGAAACAGATCAAAGCTCTATTTTTCTTACGTTAAAAAACAGATCGGAGGAAAAAAAAAAGAGATGTAAACTGACAAACCGTACATAATTCCATCCATCGATATTTCCATTCCTTCGTTTTTGCATTGGGAGTGGATGTAAAAAAATTAATGAGAAACTGATGAGCAGCTGATGAAAAACAGATGAAAACTTCATCCGTTTTTTTCTTTGAAAAGACGCGACTTAAAGTGGTTGTTAACCCACTGTACTAAAATAGCGTTATCCCCTCTGTATCTTAATAACATTTGTCCCTGTGTCTGTATAATGCAAAAGAACTACCGATCTGTACCTGTATAAGCTGCACTCCGAGCGCTCAGCTGATATGTCAACTCCCTTGTTTCTCCAGCTCAGAGCTGAAGCGGGCGGGGCTGAGCTGTCCTGGTGACATCAGCCGGTGGAGGAGGGGGAGAGAGAGAGCCCCAACAATCAGCTGAGCGGCGGGAGCCGTTTATACAGGTACAGATCAGCTGAGTTTTTACATTACACAGGGACAGATGTTCTAATGCTACAGAGGAGATAAGAAGATTAATGATCAGCTACGAGCAGGGAGGGGAGGGGGGAGGAAGACAGAGGACACAGGGAGAGCTGCAGACAGGAGAGCTGCAGCTGACAGAATCACGCAAATAGACCACAATGTCAGGGGCTTAGCAGCCATGATTATCGTGGTCTGTTTGCAGGGGGGAGGGTATAGCCAGGCAGGATCAGCCAGGTTTTTTAGGGTATACAGGGGGCCAAATGACACTGCACAAGCACTGTGCTGTAGAACATGCTTTAAAGAAACAGGATCAGTTTTTTTTTTTTTTAGGTTAACAAACACTTTAATGGATTAAATGAATAATCCGCATGTGTGAAAGAGGCCTTGGGATGACAGTCCAGGAGCCCAAAAGCCTGGAGCTTCCATAGACCTTTGAGAGGACTAAAATATGGCCACAGATTTACACCAAACATGAATGTTTCAAAGAATCTACAATTTAAAGTTTCAGGTATTCTTTGTAACCTATTCCTGCTAGACATTCAATGTTTTCAGGAACTAAGGTTTTTTAGTTTAAAAAAATATATATCCTTATTGGTATTATGAGCCGTAAGGAAGCAGTAAAAAGTATCTGGAAATAGTTCATACATATTATACAGTATATTTGATGGACAAGTCTATGAAAAGCAGTTGTAATGAAAAAGCATATTCTTAGAAAAAATATTTAAGAAAAAAAACAAAAATCTGTACATTTTAAAGTGGTGTTTTATGTGCATCTACAAAAAGGCATTTTACAGACGAAAAGACTATTGTACACTTTCTAGCTTTAGATAACACAAGACAAAAACACAAAATGAGTACCTAACAATTTAGAAACAAAAACACACCACTTATAAATTTAAAAAAAAAAAAAGTACATATTTAAATAATATCAGTGCAATTTATCTTGTTAAAAAAAAAAAAAACCCACACATAATAATTACATATTGGTAGGTAGTTGGGAATGGAATGAATTAGCTCTTAAATTGTATAAGTTACTCTAATCTTGTCATTGACACAATAGGTTAGTTACTGTATAGGCTAGTACCAACTTATCAAAAAGCTAGTGTATGTTGGCATTCGTCTACATTGCCTAGACTGCAAAATGCGTTTTTTTTTTTCACCCTTTTTTTTTTTTTTTTTTTTTTTTTTTTTAAAACCGGTTTACACTTGCCTGCTCTTCTGCAATGGAATTGCAGAGAGCAGCCCCGAACCTCCTCTTTGGTGAGTGCTCCCCATATAATGTCACTTTCTAGTGGGGAACTCGGGCAGGCTCGCTCCCGAGCCCTGCTGTCTATGTCTATAGTCAAACAGCAGAACTCTGAGCTGACCCCTCATATCTGGCTTTGACACCAGCGGGAGCCAAGGCCAGGAAGTGAGGGCAGAGAAGAGCTGCAGATGGGCACAGCGCTGAATTGAATGAGGGCTCAGGTAAGTAAAATGGGAGGCAAGGTGTGCATTGAGATAAAATATATTTAGGCTTTATAATCATCTCAAATTTTATTGGCAAATATAGGCCATATAACCACCCCCCCCCCCCCCCCCGCACTTTCCAAGAGTTTGGTTTGGACATGTGAATGCTGTCTAGGAACTAGATTAAAAACAAACAAACTGACGCAGTGTAGCTTAGCCTTACGTAACACAAAAGATTTGTGCATTAATGATTTTTAAGAGTCATTATTTTGCTTGTGTTGCAGCTCTGCATGTTGTAAGCATTATTTCTTGAGGGGGAAAATGTAAAAATAAAATAAAATGTATATACATAAAAAACAAGGTGCAGATATCTCAACCTAACAACATGGACTACTAACAAAAAAAAGGCATAAAGAACCACAAAAAGTTGTATTTTACTGTGTACTCTAAACAATGTAGCAAAAAAAAAACAAAAAAAACAAACACACAACACATATAACCTTAAGTTTCTAAGACAAGCTTTGAAAAACAAAAAAAACACTATGGTACATTTTTACCATGTAGTAATATAGAACACTTCTTTACAACAATTGGATTTTGCACTATTGTTCTTTACTGCATATAGTGACGTCGCAAGAGCAATAGTTTGAAAAGGGTCAGTTAAAAAAAAAAAAAAAAAAAAAACAAATTAAAAAGTTGCATTCTTTTTGACTGTCATGTTCATAGTAACTTCATATGGGAATTTGAACGCCTACATTTAAAGGTTTATAATTACATTTGATCCTGTGTCATGATCACAATAAAATTGCATACACACACAAAATGGGTTTCACAATTTGGAATCATCTTTGCATCTACAAAATAATGGTCCTAAAACAAAAATGTGGGCATCGATCTTAAAGTGGTCTCAAAATCCATTTTTTTGGGTATCCGTGTTGGGTATTATCATTTTGTTGGGCAACAAAGCTTTTGGGGTTTTGAATAAATACTTGGAAACGGACAGAGATATGCAAAAAAACATTGACATTTGGGGTTTCAGAATGTAAGATTTGATAAGCAGTAGTATAGAATATGAACTTGTTGGGAATTAACATGACAATGATGATTAGGAGGTACCCTTCAGGAACTGTAAACTAATGTCAAAACAATGAAAAAACACTTTTGGGGGATTTCAGTTGATGCTTCTTTTTCTGTAGGCAGTAATCTATTTTACAAGTGACAGAGCGATACTCTGTTTAAAATGAGATACTAAAAGACTGAGCACATGATAAAGACAGTCTGTTGATAAACGACTCATTTTTTTGCACAAACTTCTGCTAATGTCCTGAATTTTGGTTCAAGATGATTTAAAAAGTCCATCCTATCGTCATCACCTCGAAGTTCACTGCAACAGCCTACAGAACCAGCTGCTGATCCTCTTCCTTCATAATTGTATGGGACAACATAATCCTCCCCATGCTGAGTTTCCTCATTTTGTCCACACACATATAATTTCTGAAAGGATAAATAAGTGAGATTAAACAAACTCTTAAAATATTCTAATAGAATTAACTCCTGTTACACAGGTCATGAGATCACGGTTCATATACGGATATAAATCACAAAATTAAAATATCGTCATTATCACAAATGAGCAAGACATCATCAACATACAATCCGTAGCAATAAAGGTCTATATAATGAAATGCAGAAATCTATCACTAGGAAAAAAACAAAATCATATAAAATTATACTGTCACTGCCTTTCAAATCCAAGTTGAAAACAATCCTGCCCAGAACCCCCCCCTCTTTCAACTACTGGGGCCTTTTTCTGGGATTTCCACATCACAGTGCAAAGCACCACTCTTCAGCCTGAAACTCTCATTCCTCCTGTTGAATTCTTTATAACATAAATGGGAAATCCAAGTTAATGAAAACAGGTGGGCTAAAATGGAAACTTGTGCAGATATATCACCAAGAAAAAAAACTTAGGAAAAAAAATAACCAGCACAGATGTCACAAGTTCTGTAAATATAGAAAGCTAATAGGCTGTTTAAGATGCCAGTAGATAGCCAAACTGAAACATCAGTTTTGGATGAACCGCTGTTAATGTCCATGCAATATCTTTGGAAAATGGACAATTGAAAGGAAGTTTTGTTAATGCAAATAAAATATCTGCATAAAAAGTATTTATTATTCCTGTATTCCCTTTAAAAAATTTTCTTGCTAGCCTAACAGAATATAATGGCTTCAGTTTATATGAAACAATGTCAAATTACTTCTGCTCGTACAGTAATATTTTACTTACATCTCCAAGGTGAGTGTTCATGAAACTTTGCCACTCTGAATAGGTCTGTCTGCTGGAGTCAAACCTTTGATGTCCTCCTCCCATAGAATGTAGGGTACCCATGCCTCCAATAGAATGTAGCGTACCCATACCCCCACCTGTTTTTAGGTGGTGGTCTGTCATTTTTGAAGTGGCAATCTGTTGGTGCCTGATTTGAGTCATTTCTTGACCAGTCTGATCATACGAACCAGACTGAGCAGTTCCGCTTTTGTTGCTGTTTATAATTGTAATTGGGACTTTAAAATTTGGATCCTAAAAAAAAAAAAATAAAAAAAAAATAATAATTAGGAAGGCATTCTTTAGTTCATTACTTAACAGTTTATGCAACAGCTGTGAAATCTTTAGAGAAGGAATAATCGCTAAATCTTTACTTTTGTGATTACAGATGTTACAAAACAGTAGCAACAACTACTTTTTTCCTGAAAATTTCTGAGACATTCTAAAGCCAGACCACACCAGAATGTATGAACATGCGGAGTTTCCGAGGCATTGCAAAAAAATTTGTTTTTTCAACTCCATGTAAATGAGGGGAAAAAAAAAAAAAAACACACGTCAGTACAGTATGCAAAGGCCAGTTATAGGTTGGGGTGGTTGCCATTTGTTTTTACTGTTGGGACACACTAGATACCTTCCTTGCCCTTGAGCTCTTGCTGGGTGTCCAGTGCGTCCCTATACCTTTGAGATGTGGGCTTCCTCCAGGCATACCTGCCCTTAATCTATCCATTATAAATGTGCTCCAACTAGGAGACTCTCAAATTTATAGAGTTAGGACAGCAGTACACTGGGGTGTCGTGATGTGGCCACTGCAGCTTACGCATATATTTGCGTAAAGCTACAGTGAGCTGTTAGACAGGGTCAATTTGCTTTTTGCAGGCTGGCAAGTGGGCTAGGAATTTGCTGTTTTTTGACATGCGTCGCCCTTCCATGTACTCCTTGCTGCCAAGGCCAGTTATAGACTGGGGTGGTTGCCATTTGTTTGCAGAAGAAATTTACCCCAACATACCACTATGTCACATTGGCCTCATTAAAACAATGAATTCCTCAAACTCATGCAAGAGAAATGTAGAATCTAGAGTGAACAAGCCTTTAAAAAAAAAAAAAAAAAAAAAAAAAGAAGGACGCCAGTACCAATTGCCATTGCTCTGCATACTTGTTCCAGCTTGGCAATTCAGACAGCACCAAAGCCAGAGAAAGACAGAAAAATATTATTCTCAGGAGGTAGTCAGGAATAACTGCTACAAAGTTCATATAGTACAGGTTTCCTTTAGGGTACATTCCAGCCTAATTGAAATTGTTCACCCAAAGCTTCTCTGTGTGGTAAGCACTCCCTTACAGGTTTCTAAAAGTTGGTAATGAGACCCGACCATTTAGAATATGTGTACATGTCTTGTGACCAAATCTTTAAAATCAGAGACAGGAGATTTATTAATAGTCATAGCACAACTATCCCTGCTGTATCTCAGCTTATAAACGCCTGGTTGCACCATCCTAAGGTACCCTGTGTTTGCCTCCTTGGGTGCCACCATATAAGCCCAGCAAGCAGAACATAGGAAAACAAACCAGTTGCTCATTCCTCCTTGTCAGTTCTAGAACATGTGTGATAAAGGGCAGCCAGTTATGTGGGATCTGCATATAAGTGTTATGGTTGGATAGAGCTATAGATTCACAGCAGTATTGGTGAGAAGAATGTAACTTTACAGGCAAAGCGACATGCTTTTTAAAGAACCTTTTTAATAAATAAAAATGCAGCTCATTGTTTGCCATTAATTGTTCAGTTTCACAGCTCCTTCTCACAAGATGCAGGTATATGAATTGATTGATAAAAAAAAAAAAAAAAAAAAAAAATAAATAAATAAATAAATAAATGCCCCTCTCTATGCACCCAATATATTACCTCAGCAATAGTTGTTAAGCAGTTAGGCAGAGCATTAGAAGTAGTAGTACAAGAAAAAATAAAGAAAGAGAAAGCAAGTTAAAAAAGTCACAATAGGAAAAAAAAAAAAAAAAAAAAAAAAAAAACCCCACACACTTCCTGCTAAGCATTGCAATAATTCAAAATATGCGCTCATTGCATCAAGCATGAAACAAGACCATATAATAAAACAAGCTTACCATGACATCTGCTCCAGGCGCTTCTGTGTTTGCAACAATCAAATTCTGCTGTGCTGCATCATCAACATAACCCAGATTGCCCTTGCCTGCTCCAGCTCCACACAGACACGCCAACAAAAGACCTGTGGACAAAAAAATAAATAAATAAATGTGAGCTCCCCAATCACTAGCACCTGCTATATTTTGTCTTAATGCAATTTATTGGGTTTATGGAAAACCTGTCATGCAAGAAACACCTATCTGCCATTGCTGACTTTATTCTAAAAATGCTAGTTGCCCAACTGTCATGCTAAGTATCTAGTTTAGTGCCGTGACCTGGGGCAAGTATGTAGGTCAGTGATGAGCTGATGTAGGTTAGAACATGGAGACAGAACCTGTCTGAGCTATCTCACTAAGAAGCTGTGAAGGCTCACCCAATCATAGGCAACGGAGGCTTTCCCTGCCCCACACCTGCACATATACATGCCCCTTGCATACTACATGCAGCGGCAAGGCAGGGAATGGCTACACTGCCTATGACTGGTTATCTGCTTTGACAGCTTCTCAGCAGGATAGCTCAGGGGGGTTCGGACTCGTGTCCAAACCTGCCTGAGCCAATTCCTAATGCAGATCAGGAGTTCTGACGTCACTTGCATTCCCTGTTTTTGGTTGAACACAAAAACAGGAGATCAGCATTACAGCCAAACAATAAGAATTTCAGAAGGCAGTATGCAATAAGAGAAATGCTCTATGACTAGTGGCCTGACTGAACTTTTATAAATAGGCCCGGAAATATTTTAAAAGGGTTGTTAATTTGCTTTTTACCTTAGGAGAATACCCTGACACTTCAAACAAACAGTTCATGAAGTTGCATTAGATAATTTCCCTAGTCACTCATGGAAACCATGGAGACTTAGGGGGGCAGATGCCGAGATGTTTACACCTGCCAACAGCACCAATATCTTACTCTAAATTAGCAGAAAATGTGCAGTACAATATCACAGCATCAGCTGTCCTAACCCCATGCTCATAAATCGTAATCCAAATCTTTTATGTAGTTCAGTTTTTGTATAATGTTCAGCATCACCATTATGATCAACAGGTGAAAATAATGGGAAAAGTAATGATTACATATGAATATTCAAATCAATAAATGGAATACATCTAGGTTTATATCAAATTGAATATATAAGGTGGCTGAATAGGAGAACCACAAATGTTCATATCATTTCTAACTGTATGATCATTATGTAAACATGTTTCGACACAAGGAGCAAGGAAATAATCAGTCCACACCAACTTTCTATTCCCAAATTATTTAAAGCGGTTGAATAATAAACTAGCCTGTTGAACAGTTATGAAGTCGGAACAGGAGCCCAAATTTTGCTGGAGCCACTAGTGCAAATGTACAACAGCATGTACCTAGCATTTCTGGACATTTGGGAATCTTTTTCTTTGCTTCCTAAAAATGGACGACAATCAAGCTAAGCATTGTTCTAGCTTTGGATAGAGTTGGGAAGGATTAGAACTCCGATCAATTTTTTTACTGTTATTTTGGACTATTAGAAAGATTTGCCCTCACTTCCTGTACTGCCAACAGTTGCCCCAGACAGGAAGTGAATAAAAAAATTTGCAAAACGAACAAAGACAAAACTAAATTCTGTCAGGGGTTCTAGCCTTTCCCTACTCAACTGAAGAAAATCTATTTTGTTTCATTGTTACTGTTGGAAAATAAATCAAAGGCAAGGGACATTGACAGGGATGCATTTGCAGCCATTACTCCTTTCATCAATTTGTTTCTTGGGAATGGGAATGAGCTTGGCAGTAGGAGCAACAGCAGAGGCTGAAAGTAGCAGTCAAACTTGGCTTACAGCAGTGTTACATTTCAGTCCTGCTGAGAACATTTTACCAGACAGAGATTGGACATTAGTGTAAATCTCTCCATCTGTAAAAACCAGATATGGGTTTTAGCCTTTCCCTACTCATCCAAAAATAGGAAAAACAGTTTTGGCTTGACAAACTTTGGCATACTAAACTTGAACACAATAGGTCAATGCAGGATCGATGGGGAGAATAGGCAAAGATGGCTATAAATGGCTCAATAAGCCATGCTTGTTATAGTACAAGTGGATTTTCCAGCCATGGGAACAGAACCGGATCCTGAACCTGATCCTTCTTTCTCTGGATAAGGGAAAATACAGCGCACACAGTGCTACAGTGGCTACACAGCACAGCAGGTCCCAGCCGGTGAACAGTCTATGCTCATTTCCTAGTACACATTAAAAACAAAAATTCACCTATAAGCTGACATAAGCAATCTAATATTCCAAAAAGGAATGACAAGCACCAAAAAATATAATTTGGTGGTCATTCTCATGTAACACATTTTAAATATGGCTTGATGCACAACATACCAGAATACTAGTTCTTTCATAAAACCCTAGTATTTTCATAAAAGGAGATACATTAGAAGAGGAATAAAAACATACTTACAGAGAAGTAAAGCAAGCAGTAGTGCTGACAGAACCATTACAAGAATTGCCAGCCCTCCAAGCGCAGTAGATGAGCCAGTACGTGATGAAACGCAGTTCTGACCATCAGGACAGTTACACACTGAAATCCCCATATTCTCGGTTGTGGCACGACCCAAATGATCAATTATCTTTACCGGCACAACATATGTTCCAACATCATTACCAGCATTTTCAATTCTAACAGTGTTATCTGTAGTAGAACAAGACATTTTTTTTCCTTTAATGCTTGAGAAAAATGAATACACAAAATAAAAAAAAAAAAAAAAAACATTTTCAGTGCTCATTCAGTTAGGAAAATAATCTAGAGAGTGCTCAGCAGTGACCCAAGCAAAATGATTTTCAATACAGTTAAACATTTCTGAGAAGTCCTGTCAAAAGCACAGTTTAAATAGGTACCATGTTTCAGTATGTATATCATGACCAAGTAAAATGCCAATTTAACACAGGGCATGCAGCCAACCAGTATTTTTGCTTTCACTTCATTGGATGGATTGAAGTAAAAGTTAAATTCACAATAATACCAAGTTAGGTGATCATTCACTTTGCATTGTGAACAGCCTTTACCATTTTAGTAAGTCAACCCGGATAATTCATGTGAATTTATGGTGAAGGACACACTGAGCTCTCCCCTACTTCCTTACATTTGCTGGATATGTAATTCCTAGCAACATAGGGATTTTGCTCAAATTTTTAAATTGCATTTGCTCTTTCGGTGTGCTGCAGATTAGTTATACCAACAGGGAGAAAAGGTGCCTAAATCTTTAATATAGAGAAAAAAAAAATTAGATTCAGGCCAAAATGTTAAAGCCCTCCTTCAGACAGCGCAGCTACCTCATTTTGTATGATATGTCTCATCTGCTTCTCCCTAACCTGGCTGTGCTTAGCTTGGTGCTATCTCCAAGAAAGAAAGTTTAGGATTTGGGAGAGAGGCAGATGTGCAGTAATGGGAAGCAGATCACCAGTAATTAGGTCAGCAGGAGTCTCCATTCATCGAAGGAAAAGCTGAATACAGGTTTTATTTACGGTACACATTCAAATTATTCACATACCATTTTCTTGGGTAATGCGCCACTGATTCTGTACCCTTGTGTCTACGCTGCTATCGAGTTGAAATCTGTATGGAAATTTGACGACACTTCCATCCCTGTCAACTACTTCAAAACGGTCAGATGTTCTACCATTTGTACAAACACTGCCACTGATTCTAGAAAACTGCGCTCCATGTTCATCAAGATCCGTAAGGTTTATCACAACAGTGCAGGTGCCAGTCTTTCCAGCTGGTTAATAAAAGTGGGAGAAAGCTTTATATTAATTATATATACACATACAGTAAAACACACACAGAGACACGTCAACATCTCATTGAATAATTCAGTTTCTGTTTGAAAAATAACGGTTTAAAATGCAAACAAAAACGCTGCTTTCAAATTCAAAATTAAAATGCATATTTATAAAACATAAGGCCCCTTTCACGAGCCATCCATGTTTGCTCAGTTTCTGCACAGCGGACACAGACAGAGCAGCACTGTTCTATGGGAGGTCGGGAGTAAACAGACACCACTGTCCGTTTACACCGAATTACCTAGAGAGAGGACAATGGATTCCCTTCTTTTTCCCATATTAGACCAGAGGTAGGCAGGTGTAAAAGGGACACAAATCCGTTTACATCCGCCAGTTCATAGACCATCTGACCAGGTCCGCCTGAAAAACGCATACATCTTATCGGATCCTTCTTGTGAAAAGGGCTTTAGTCTTTCAGGTGTGTGTGTGTGTGTGTTTTAAAGGACAATGAATAATTCACCACCAGTGCACGTTTGATGCAAGTCATTTTCACTTCTCCATAAATATGCCCCAAGTGTTAAGTATATAGTTTTGTTCTTTTGTAGCGTCAAGGTAAGTGTTAAAACAAAGGTTTTGCCCAGTAAAAGAATATAAACTCTGGGCAGCAAACGGGGAAAAAAAAAAATAAAAAAAAAAGGATCCTGGTACTTTTTTTTTTTTTGGAGCCAGCAAACAGCTTTCCTGTAAGAGTGATCCCAGTGGCTCTACAGCCACCTGATCCTTTAACAGAGATCAGAAGGGGCCCCCTCCTGCTGCCATTCCTGGGCTCCCTTGTTCCACTGAGAAGCCTTGGTCAGACCAGCTGCCCCTAGAAGAGATGAACATTAGTTTCCCCATCTCCCCTGTAAGGAATGAAGTCTGAAGTGAAGAGATTTTGTCTCTTCCTGTTTCAGTCACTATCTGTTTGATCAGATGGTTTAAAGGGGAGTTATAAGGGATCTAATAGACCCCTGATGTCTTAAAAAGTACCAGTCACTCCGTGCTTGCACACAAATGCAAACGAGCATGTAAGCACATAGCTCAAATTAAACGCTAAACTGAAAAACCTGTAAAAAAAAAAAAAAAAAAAAAAAAACACTTATAAAGCATCACCTATGGACAATTATAGGAACTGTAGTTTGCTGTTATTTCACAGGCATGTGCAATTTAAAATATTGACATGTTTGGTATCCATTTACAGCCTCTTGTATAAATTACCAAAAAATTAGGTATTAGGTTTGTGTGCATTAAAATTCATTTAGGTGTATTTTTTCTGGAAACCATTACATGCTATGACTGATGTTTGCTTTGAAACACCTTGCAGAAGAGAGGGGGTGTTCCAGACCAGCTCTATTACTGAGTTCTTATTACTGTGTGTAACTCTGGCACTTATTAAACTGCACAGTCATATTTGAACACCTTGCACAACTCTCGTTATAGAAAGGTAGAGGAAGACTACAAAAATAGGTAGTACAATTTTGGTCTGCCTGCATGTCTACAGTACTTCTGACTTCAGTTGGACTGTAAAAAGAGGATGCTTTAGAGTGAAGGACACTTTAGAGGGGCTACATGATTTACACTTGTTCTTGGCTTTGGGAGCTGCAGGGAATCAACACATTGCTTTACAGGTTGCATGGGTGCAACTAAACATTACAATCTGCTTGTATTTGGTTTTCTAAATGTGGGTTTCTTTGTGGATCCAAACTTGGATTCAAATTAATGAAAGTCAGAAGTTGTTTCTGCATCATAACACTTCACTCAACCATGGTTACTACAATTTCAAATGAGGGTTATTTTAGTACTGGTATACACAGACACTTGAAATAAAAATGTGAAATTAAATTATCTTTACCTGAATGGCACCAACATATGGTCATAATCAATAAGGAATTCAAAAATGTTAGAGTTCTTTAATTTCCCTCCCTTCACTACATACATACATACATACATACATACCTTTCCTTTGCCTCCCTACACTCCATGCAGCTGCTGGAAGCAAGTAAACACAGCCCAGTTTAAGCTTTAAGTCGCTATATGTGGAGCTCACCTAGGACCAAGGACTCTTCCCTGCCTGCATGTGACAGCACTGGTTGTTGGGAGCACAAAGGAAAAGGGAGTACGTTTCTGGGCAGGGGGCATTAAAGTGAACCCATTGCTTTACTCTGCATAAGCAAAATAAAGATTTGCTTTTACAGTCAATTGTTAGCGCTGCAACCCACAGCACCCGATTGAAACTCACTCTGCACCATTTAGGCCAGGCCACTCTGGGTCATGTCATGAAGTATAGACTTTTTTCATGACTGAGGCCTTTAATACAATGTATTGACAGTTTATAAAATGAAGAAAAAAAAAACCCCAACACATGCCCACTTCACATGCAACATAATTGAAAGACTTACATGCATCAGTTGCCAAAAAGGTTACATTATACTTGTGATTTGGAACATCTTTGGATTCATAGTCCATATATTGGGCAGTAGTAATTCGACCATTATCAGCCACGTTGACCCAACCTAGTGGATCTGACAACTTCTGGTACCTGTGGGGAAGATTTAGATATGTTAGTCCATTGAAAACCAAACAGTTCCCTGCACCTATCCTGGGCAGCTCACTTAACTGTTGCGCTTCCATGCTACTTTCTTTCACTCCCTCCCCTACCAGGAGCAAAGAAAGCCCTGTTTAATCTTCAAGACACAATTTAGAGCTTACATACTGCTCAGGGCTTTCTAACCATCCATGATTGAACAGAAAAAAAAACTCCAACAGGCTGGTTGTACTAAAATTTGATGAACAGATCAACTACAGTACAACCAGCCTGCCCATAGATGGATTGAAATTTGGCTGGTTCAGCAATTTTGATGCTTCTGTGGCCTGCTTTATTACTGGGCATTTCACATCCAGCGACCAAGTGGAGCAGAAAAGGAATTTTGCCCAAGTTAGCTAGCGTATGAAGTCATTGATTCCTTCTGAATTGTATTGTGCCTAGTGTCTGCCCTCATGTTGTAAAGCGCTGCACAAACTATTGGTGCGATATAAATCCATAATAATAATAATTTGAATTCACATACCGTATGCCAGTAGAACTTTGAGTTTCAGGATCAATTGCTGTATATTCTGTAACTAGAGTACCAATTGTCTGATTTTCTTGAACAAATACTTCTTTAATTTTTGGCTGACATTCAGGACCTTCATCGACGTTTTTAACAATGACTGTGACTGGAACTGTAACACCACTGCTGCTTTTTGTCCCAGATGGTGTTATTAGGCTTACTTCATTAGCGACTGCAACTTGTAGTAGAAAGCTTTTGTCTTCTTCATAGTTTATTCCCTAAAAGCGCATATATAAAAATATTTTAAAAAACCATTACGTTTGGCATATGGTTAAAAAAAAAGCTGGTCTTTAATATAAACCACACAGATTGAAAATATTTATTCAGCTGCACTAGGCTTTTAACACATTAATGCCTTAAAGAGGAAGTTAACCCTGATGGGTTTTACTTCCTCTTTATTTCCCTGCAAAGGTAAAGCATAATGGGCTACTATGCATTGCATAGTAGCCCATTATGTGTCACTTACCTTAAACCGAAGCCTGCAATGTCACCGCTGTCCCCACTAGCAGCGAGCATCCATCTTCACCCCTCTTCCTTCCGGGGCCGCGAACTCCAGTCCTGTAACTGGCCGGAGTCATGTGACATCACTCCCGTGCATGCACGCGGGAGCTGCCAGTCATGGCATGACCCCTTTAGAAAGGGCACGATCTGCCCTTTCTAAAGTGCGCATGCACCGTAGACCTCGGCGCGCGGCTTTATTGTAAATATCTCCTAAACTGTGGAAGTTTAGTAGATATTTCCAGCACCTACAGGTAAGCCTTACTATAGGCTTACCTGTAGGTAAAAGTGGTTGTACAGGGTGTACAACCACTTTAAGGAGGAAAATCTTTCTGAACACAGTTTTGCAATTTAGGCATGTGTAAGTAAAAAGTCTCCTGTCACAACTGCTTAGTATATCCAGCTAAATTATACCTTGTGATTTTCGGAGTATGGATATCTGGCATTTTTCGTTCACTGATACCATATGTGAACATTTGTTGTTTACACCCATAGCAGGGTCAAGAAACAGTAGTGCACATTTTTTTTTTAAGCTTCGGGTTTTATTTAAAGCTGGTCCAAACAGACAATTTCCAGCACCTCAGCCAATCATTGGAAGTCTTATATGCATTCATCAATAAATAAATAATAATAATAATAATAATAATAATACAGAGCTTCTTGTGAATGGCTAAGCAGCACTCAATTTTGTTCCAGGAATGGGGCAGAAGTCCCTTTAGCACTACCAGAACAAAGCACTGTATACTTTATGTAGGCAAACAACACACAAGAGCAGCGCTCTCAACAAAGGAGACTCCCGACAAATCTGAAGTGGAGCCTTTCCGCTGGGTGCAGGCTTAAAGGATCGACATCTGTTGTAACAAGTATTCCGAAGAAAAGGTAGTCGGAAATTCCAGAATCCAGTAAAATGAATAATCTTACTGTGATCAAGGCTTTGTGCCAACACATGTAAGCTGTTTTTATCCACTTATATGTAGCAATAAAGATTATTCATTTTACTGGAATCTGAAGTTGCCGGCTACCTTTTCTTCTGAATACTTGTATACTGTATGTAGCTGATTTTTTCTCAGGCTTTATTTATGCTCATGTTGGGAAGAATTTCCCTCACTTCAGCTGCCTGTGACACCTGTATAAGAAATGGCAAGTGTAGAGATCACCAGGACAAAGATATCCTGATAGCACAAAAAGAAAAAAATTGATGTTTTTATTTGCATCCTTGTGATGATTTTCCATCACTTCCTCTCCTGACAAAATAAAAAATGTATTCTTCCTTGAAAAGAAGAACATTTTGGCTGGCATTGGGCTTTATTGGCAGCATCTATTTAGAAAGTAGAGAGGATTTTCCACATTGTTTCAAAATGCTGTTAAACTACCTCTCAAGTGACAGATTCCCTTTAGGAATGGCAAATCTAAAGCGAGCATGCAGGAGAAAAAAAAAGGGAATAGCCACATTTCCTGCACTTACCTTTACAACCGAAAGCAGTCCTTCATTTGTCTGTGGATCAGTAGTGATATTGAAAAAGCGCTTCTCGTTTCCTTGTGTGATTGTATACACAGCTCTCCAGTTTGAAGTATTGCTTAAGTCATTGTCTGTTACAGGGATTCTCAGTATGACCATTCCAAATTCATTTTCATTCACTTCAGTCTGATACTAAAAAATTGAAGAAAGATTCATTACACAGATAATTAAAGATTTAAATGCTCTTTAAGGCAAGGCCATACAAAAAACCTCTAGCCAACAAAAAAAAAATAAAAAAAAAAAAAAACCACACACACACCACGATGTCTGCTAGCATGGATTCTTGCTTGGAAGCATAATTTATTTGCATCTAATGAAATACATCCTGACCAGTACAATTGTTAATGAGTTTAAAGGATGGAATGCAAACTTACGGATGACTGTGAGAAGATTGGTGAAAAATCATTCGCATCAATGACCGTTATAGACATGGTGCCAGTGGAAGACAAACAACCTATGCTGCCACCCATATCACGCACTTCAAGTATAAGAGTGTAGTGGTCCAATGTCTGCAAAGATAAGCACATGCTAAAGTTTACAGAACTGTCAAAATTAATAGAACAGTGTTTGATTAAAATATTTGTTAATTTGTGTCTGTTGTCCATTAATTGCCATTGTAACCCTTAACACGGAGCTTGAGTAAAAAAAAATTATTAAAACATTTTGTACATGACTGCGCCCTAAATATGAACTCCAGTTGTATACAGTAATGTAAATTAATGCAATTATATAGTCATTACATTTTAAAATGGAGCTACAAATTCAAGTACCATTTTAAAATGGTACTTGAATTTGTCTTGATATTAGGCTCCTGCAGCCCCCCTGTACAGTGACACTCAGACTGGGAGGGTCAGCACAGAATTACAAATTTGGCAAGAAATACAGTTCCCATAGGCTATTTTATTATAGGTTTGTAAAAGATGATGCAAGGAGTTAGGAGTAGGGAGCCCATGTTCACACACATGGCTTACGGTGATGGAAATCCCTGGAATGGGGGTAGGACTAACCCCAGCACGTCTCGTGTCCAGTAACAACTAAGCTTTTCCAAGCCCTCCCCCTCAGGCTGTGCAAAGTGTATTGGAAGAGTCAGTCAAGAATCTGATCTACCCAAAAAGGTATTTGTGGTTAGAGCAGATTCTTAAATGACAGCTACACTTTGCTATACACAATTTCTTTCCTTGGCTGTCATTGTGCTCAGGCTTGTACAGCGCACCGCTGTTAATCTTGTGTCTTGCTCTGTAATGTGAGTTGGAGGTTCAAGTGCCATACTGGCTCACTAGCCGCTGATAAATCTTAACAGAACATTACAGCATTTGAGCTGTTCAAGCCTGTATGCTGTCCTGTGCATAGCACAGTGACACCCAAAGAAAGAGTGTGTAAAGCAGTTGTCAGTTAAGGAACTAATCCAGCTCCAATGGGACAAATCAAATCCTTGGCTGACAATTGTAATTCACTTGTACTGCCTGGGGAATGGCTTAAAAAAAAGCTGTGGTGATGTCAAAAGACATGTCACCAGCTCCAGCTTTGCCCCGCCTCCAACTCAGGCTGCACTGCAGGGTAAAAAAAAAAAAAAAAAAAAATATTATGTGACCGCCACATTACAAGAGGAAAAATAGGTACTTAAAGCGGAGTTACGATCTAAAGTGGAACTTCCACTCACCTGTTTCCCCCCCCCACTCACCTGTTTCCTCCACATTTGGCACCTTTCGGGGGGGGGGGGGGGGGGTAAGTGTCCATATATTAAAAGCCAGCAGCTGCAGTATTTGTAGCTGCTGACTTAATTTATCGTGGGGAGGCTGGATTCTTTAATAATTAAAAAATGCTCAATGTAAATCAGTGGGCGATAGTGTAATGTAGAGGTGGACACACTATCAAGGTTTAGAAATATTTTAATACAAAACTAAGATTTGGGTTCTTTATATTCCTGTAAATAGGCATAATCAGCCTTAGTGTAAAATGCAATGATTTTGTGCAAGGCACATTCATTCGGAGTACCATAAACCTGGATTCTCCATGAAATGGAAGAATACAAATTCAAAATTTCACAGTATGGTCTGGGATACACTCCTATTGGATTTGCAGAAGTCTATATGCCAAACATAGAAGATTTAGTAGGCCTGCTGGAATTAGTCAGAATTTTGGCCCAACCTATCTGCCCTTAAAATATGGGGGGAAAAAAAACAAACAAAAAAACAAATACACACACATTACCTCTCTATCAAGGTTGTTTGATAATGTGGTAACTATGCCATATTCTGCATTCACAGCAAAAAGGAGTGGTGATGGAGGAATTTGTCTAAGAAGATAGTATCTTAGCAGGGTGTGTCGAGTTTTTGGCTCATCTCTGTCTGAGGCGTTTACTCTTCCCACAATAGTACCTTCAAATAAAAAGCAACCACAATACATGAAGATTGATCAAATTGGAAAAATACGCACAACAGCTCAGATGAAAACTAGATTTCATAAAATACGTTCATAAAACCCACACACAAACACGCACCCCAACAACACTACACTAAAGCAGAAGTGGACAAGTTACTGTAGAGTATAGGAGCTATTGTAGGATTAGGCACCATTAAAAGGAGGGAAAGTTTCCCCAGTGAGAAAAAGGCATGTGCCACTATTTTACATTTTGGGTTCCTGGGATTCGTTTTTACAGAGGAGAGTAGACATGCTACCTACATTAAAGTATACTTCTACTGACAGATATTCAAGGTGCCATTGCGGCCTCTTTCTAAAAACCTAGTTTCCTAGCAGTCATGCTGCACCAAAGAGTCAAAACTTTCTAAGCCACAGACATGGAAGTATTAAGCAAATCAGGATACAGCATTCACCTGCTACACACTTCTGGGTCAGTGACTCAAAGCAGAGTCAGGCAACTAGCATTTTCTGAAGGATGACGGGAATGGCAGCCTTCATATTTACATATATTTAACCTAACCCTTAGGTGTTACCGCTAAAATGATGCATTTGCTCTCAACCTGCTTTCACACTTAACCTAATATAAAAATAAAAATGTAAAAAAGTAAAAAACAAAAAAAAAAAAACAAACACACACACACACCTTGAAACCATAATCACCCAAGACTTTTGTCAAATTTGTTTATTGCGTTTCAACAATTAGTATACATAAGTACATTTGGTGGCAGCATAAGATATGTTAACATGAGTGGTAATAATATTGACTTGTAGTCCCAATAATCATTAAAGATAGTTTAACTAAAATGGTTCTAGCTATTCTAAATATTACCATTTATGTTGTATAAGAAAAGGTAAAAATCAGACTAAACCAAGTTAATATAAAAGATGACCTCAGGTAAACAAGGTCAAGACTTTTCTTTACCAACACTGAACGTGATTACTGCCACACTAAAGCAACCCTTCAATAGGAGGGTTTAAGTTTAGGGATAGACTATCCAGGCATTCCCATTTAATTGCAATCTTAATGCAAAATATTGCTTTTAGTTAATAGAGACTAATCTCGTGCCATCAAGATTAAAAAGCAGTTATGAGTCTTTAGATGTGGGTGCAAATGAAGACATTTGAGTACACAGAGCCTCATGTATGACAAAATGTCAAAAAGAAAGTATGAAGACAATATTTTTCTCTTATACGTGTTAAAAATATAATGGCTACTGAAAGTTGCTTACCAGCTTTACTGTGCTCCAACACTTCAGCACAAAACACGGCTTCAGTAAACACTGGGGCATTATCATTGTCATCTTCTATGACAACTGGTAGCGTCAGAGGAGACTCCGGTGAATATCCATCTACTGACGTTGCATAAACGGTTAGCTGAATGCAAGATAAAAGTAGGAGGAGTTGTTATAATGCCTTACAAAAGCCTTTACACAAAAAAAACGGATAACTTTATAAGATAAGCACACATTTATGCAAGTCACTAGAGAAAACAAAAAAACAAAAAAAAAAAAAAAAAAACCCTTTGTGTTGGCTTTAACTGTTTTTTTTTTTAAGAGTGGTGGTGAAGGAGGTAGGGGTTTGAAACCTCCATCAGATTTTTATTGTCCCTGCTAGGAATAGTCACCCTATATTTGTGCTGATGATCATTGTTACTGGGACTGAAAGTGAAGGAAAATACTAAACTTGAGTCGTCACCATAACAAGTGTACCTATAACAAATGTCCCCATTTTTCCTCTGTTCTTGTTCCAGCTGTCACAAAGATTATATGCCTTGTTTTAGACAGATTGCCTCTTACTTCCTGTTGTGTCTACAGTACAGGAAGTGAAGGCTTCCAGAACAACACTGGGATCCCCTCCCTGTTCAGAGGACTGGTCTAAATCACAACTTAGTCTAGTCAGGGGAATCGTTTTCTTAAAAAGGAGAGATCAGCAAACTGGGTAATCCCAGTCAGGTTTTTGTTTTTCTCTGTAAACCCTTTGAAGAGATTTGTCCTTGTGACAAGAAATAGGGGAGGCCAGCTGTAGATGTCACTAGGCCAGGAAGACAGGAACTAAGAAAAAAAATGTAAAGTCATCTGAAGAAGTTCTGACCTTTCCTTAGTCCAATAAACATTTTTATGCAATGGCATGCGTGTGTGTAGTTTGGGGGGGGGGGGGGGGGGGTGGTAATTCCTCAATAAGGATAAAGAGGGGCAATATAACCCTTTCAAAAGGTAAACCCTCCTTGTGCTATCTAAAATGCAATAAAAAAAAAAAAAAAAAAAAAATGTATGGGCGGAAGTTGAGCTTTCAAATAACAGAAGCACAAACATTCACTAGAACAGAATGCAGACAAAAATTGCCAGTATGTATTGATAAAATTATTCTGTAAAAATAAGGAAAAAAGGAAAACTGCATACCGGAAAAGAAGGGTATTGTTCCCGATCCACTAGGCCATTGATGTACAAGTCTCCAGTTTTTGAATCGATCTGAAACAAACCCACTGGTGGCTGATCCACTCCTGGTCCCGAAATAGTGTAAATAATATCATATAGCACCTGAGTGTCAGACTGGACCTGTGGGGGAAAATACAAAGAATATAAAAGGTCTCATTTTGTTTTCTATTATAATTGTACGGGAATAAGGTTGCTGCATGCATCATCCTCCTGTTGGAGCCTTCCTCTTACCCCACACATTTAACTTTATGTAAAGTTCTCACTCAAGAAGTGAATCTTTGCAATATGCAAGTATGCTTCAAACAAGAAGAAGAAGATCTCTCTAAATGCGGTAGTGCCTTACACCATATGGTCAGAGTTTGTGGACGTCAGAGCATCCACCCTGTGGCCAAAATGAAGATACCCTTCTATATTTCTGGGTTTTCCAAGAAACAGTGTGGTAAAGCTACAGCATATAAATACATTCCGGACTGAGAGCTTCCAACTTGGGATAACATTCCAGGAAAGACTTTCAATTCTAGCATGAATGAGCCCCTGGGCAAAAAGGCAGGTCCATGACAACATGATGTGTTGACGCACTTGTATGGCCAACAGAAAGTCCTGACCTGACCACAATCTTACTCAACACCTTTCAGATAAACTGGAATGCTAATTATGAGCTGTGTAGTTTCCTCCAACATGTTCTTTTGGCTTAATGACCACAAAATACATTTCAAAACCTTGTGGAAAGTCAGATTACATTAGGGACAGTCCTGGTTGCAATGGAAAGGAAGGTAGGGGGTCAACCTCATATCAATGACCACAAGCCTAGGATTTTCAACAAGCTCATATTTGATATGCTGATCAGGTGTGCACAATATTTTTGGCTATGTGTGTATATTCCTGGGAAAATATTTTTTCATTTGAGAAAAATCTGAGCATTTTCCACTGAAATTATGCTGACAAAAAAAGGATTCACAAAATGTGAAAAGCAGCAAGTATCAAATTAGCAGCATTATGATATCTTCATCGCTCACAGAATATTCGCACCATTGACAGTGAAAAAAAAAAAAAAAAAAAAAAAAAAGGAAAAAATAAACCCATACATCACAAGCCAGAAGCCTTCTGAGACAGCGTATGTGGACTATAAGACTTTCACCAATAACTGAAAAGTTGTTTAAAACCAAAAACTGACTTACTGAGCCTCATCAGATACCTTTTGTAACACTTCACTGAAAAAGCCTGCTGGTAAACCAAATTCGGAAGCCAAAAATAGAGAGAAATATAGATTCGGATATGAGCCCTACCCGTTCAAGATAACATGGAAATTTCCCTCGGTAGTTCTCATTATGAATGATGGGCAAAGGACTCCATCTCCTTTTTGTACGTCTTAGCAATTCTCTGGTATATCTTGCTTTCTCAGCCTAAAAAACAAGATAATAAAAAGGAAACAAACATTTATCGAAATCAAAAAAGAAAAACATGAATATTTAGTGAAAATACAAAACACAAAAAGGAGACCAGCCAGTCTTAATATGATGTCAAGAATGCTTTTGATTAAACCGGCCATACTTGGGATCAAATTTTGTTCCTGCTGAATGGTCCTAAATTCATTCCATGGGTGGCTCCATCGGCACCACCCAACTTGGAAAAAATCAAGCGGAAGCATCTTGGCCAAAACAGCAACTACATCCAATCAGATGCAGGCACTCTTAAATTATTCTTAATATCTTGTGTATGGTTAGAGTGATAGGGTTTGGGCTTGTGTCAATAGCATCAGTTTGAAACACTTCTGAGCCCATTCAAAAATTCATTTATAGGTGCATTTGACCCGCTTCAAGCCAGTTTTGCATTCCCCCAAGACTTGTACGGGAATGTAAAACCCATACAAGAGAACAAAAGCCCTATGATATAGGCCGTAAAGTTCTAGAAATATACTACGCTTTGAAAGGGTCATGAATCATACACTTTTATTCATGAACCTCTTATCCAGTTCTTGCAAGTAAACCAGTTAAAAAAAATTATGAAAAGTAAGGTTAGAATAACGCACACATCAAAAGAACTTGAATTTTCCTGCATAAGCAAAATGTGAGCTTGAACAAATAGAAGAGATTTATTTTAGAGTTAGAGGCTAGAGGCTAGTGACTGCTGCTTAGGAAAAAAAAAAAAAAAATCTATGCACTTTATTCAACGCCAGTGTATTAGCAATAATTTGTTCACCATATCTTAGATTTTTAGAATGGGTTAAATATGCTGCTTGGTAACCAAAGATTTTCATCAGCAAAAAAGTGTTACTTTTCTACATTTGTGTCTCTTTTTAACTTCTAAAGGATTAGCTTATGCAATAGCTTCAGGCTGGGTTCACATCTCCGTGTGGAGTGGGTCACAGCAGGGGTCCAGTGCGTCCCTGTTCACCGTTTCAGGTCTGAATCTTTGGCTAAATTCGGACCTGAACCGGACCAGAAGACGCATAGGACTGCTGTGCAATTCGCCTGCAGCCATCCCGGAGCAGTGTGAACTGGCACCATTGGGAGCCGGTCACAGGCACCTGATATGCAAATTGGATGCGGGGAAACCCGCATCCAATTTGCAATAGTGTGAACCCAGCTTTAGATTATTTAAAGTAAATAATAAACATAAAATTTAAAGTTAAACTTCAACCAGGTATACCAAAATAGCCATCAACACAGCTATGTATTCATTTTAATCCTACTTATGGGACTTGTAGGAATAGCAGCATAAAAGCAAGCAAAGGGTGGACATCTGTGTGCTGCTTATCCTCCACTGTCCAATCAGCAAGTTGGGATTGCTGAGGTAGTCTAACATTTTTCTTAACAGGATGTATATATCCCCGTAGCGTTAATTGTGCCTTCACAGACCAGTATTAAAAAGACAATCAAAAAAGCGCAGCGCAAATAACTTTAAATGTGCTTAATAAATTCACAGAAAAAGTAAACGTGACAGGATAATAGTGCAAAACAGTGATGAATGCACATTACATAGAGTCCATGAACAGTCCACGGATTAAAACGTGAAGGAATCTCCAAAACAAATTAAAATAAGTGAAAATCCTAAAAAGATTCAGTGATGAGATTGAAAGTACCTGGGTTCTTTTCCAATCTCGTCATGGAAGCTTTTTAGGACTTTCACTTAATTTGTTTTGGAGGTTCCTTCATATTTAATCTGTAAACTATTCAATGTGCATTCATGTTTTGCACTATTATCCTGTCACATTTATTTTTTCTGCAAATTTATTAAGCACATTTAAATTTATATAATCACCTTTTTGGAATGTTTATATGTTAGCCTGGTATCAAATGTATAGTGTTCAGCAGCATTGTAAAATTAATCAAAAGTGCAGATTTTCTTTTGGTTTATTAAAAAGACAATGCCATAAAGAAATTAAAAAAATAAAAAAATAAAAAAAAAAAAAACTTACATTTGTTTCAGGTACAAGTGTCACTGCAATAATCCTCTCCTTTTTTGAATTTTGATTCTGCAGTACGATTCCAAGTGAAACTGGATGATTAGGCATCTTAACACGTTTTGTGGCATATAAGGCAAAAGCGAAATCAACATGCTCAATTGTGAAATTAGAATTACTTGTTCCAGCAACTGCCTCATCGGGGTGCAAACATTTATGCAAATCAACTATGAAATAAAATAAAGAATGCATGGGGTTACCAATACATTTGTAAAGTAAATACAACAAATTAAAGAATTAAAAAAAAAAAGGGACAATTAAAAGTAAACATTAAAACCTAGATGTAGCATGGCAATACATATAAGGAGGCTACTGAACTAGGATTTGTACATAATCCTGTCATTGTCAGTTAGTGCTCAGAGAATAACAGATCCTATGAACATGCAGGCTAAATTCTTCTAACTCCCTCTTAGTCCAGGATTAAATGGTGCTGCCATCTTGGGCTCCTAGTGGTTCCACATTTTGTGAATTTCTGAGGTGGTGTGCAAATGGTATCTGGCTATATATCCCACATACACATCAGTTCTCATTTATGTAGGGCTCTTTTTGCACCTAACTAAACCTACATTTGGGAACCTCTTGGTCCTCTGGTTGTGTAACCTGCCTGTAAACATTGGTAATCAGTAGTAATTAGACGTCAACTAAAGAGCAGAAACATGTCCCAAGCCAAGGTTGTTGTAACAAAAAACATGTGGCCTGGATCTAGGAATTGTGGCAAGTAGATAACTCACAAAATACTTTTTTTCCCCAATTTTATTATTGCAAACTTTACATTTATTTCTGAAAGATCCAATTAGATGGATAAAAGACAGTTTATTAAGACAACTCACCAGTGCCAACCAAGGATCCTGTAAGGATATAGTGATGCACGGGAAGTTTTATGTGGTGACAAGATTTTTCTGCTGCAACCAATGGCTAAAAAAAGAGAAAAACAAAAAAAACAAACTGTAAAAACAATTATAATATTTTTTTTCCACAAACAGTCTTTATGCCATCAGTTATTTATTATCTATCTCAAACATGATCCATCTTGCTTTATGTTCATAGCTTATAAGTTTTGACTATTATGAAATTCACCACAGATAAAATCTGTTTTTTTTCTAAATGGCTTTTTTGACTGTTGTGTCAACAATTTAATGCCAGGGACTATTGCCATCTTTCTTCTGTCACCAAAACCAGCACTAAAATAAACACTAAATTCCATCTGCATTTCTCTGCTACAGTGCCACCTCATAAGAGTAGGTTTCTGCCTAGCACCTTAGTTCATTTGACAAAAAACAATTTGTACAGTAGATCCTCAGGCCTCAAAATGGCAGTGTTAAACCTGTAGTTACATGCATTTAGAGAACATTCCTAAATTCATATAATGATTTTTCAATGGTATCATTCAAGCTCAGCATTTAGGTAGGTCAGGTCAGCTGCGTTTAGAAAAAAAAAATAGAACTTTGTGCTTCTAGGATCCGATTAGAGACTCTAAATTTGGCTAAACAAGTGTAAATGCAGCTAAACCTGCTTTAAGACAGGAATCACACCTAAACGCCAAAATGGTGTTTTGGGAAGCAGTTAAACTGGTTTATAAGTCAGTGAATGTCTCCTGCAGCTAAAAAACACAGGAGTGCAGGTGTGAATGTAGCTTTTTAGGGTTCCTAGGACAAGATCTTTCCTCTGGATTTCTCAGCTCAGCACTCGTTTGTGTCACTCATACCATTTATTGTCTTATTGCAAAAACACAGAAAACTAATATGCAGGGCATGACCCCTAAATATAAGGCAGGAAGGGGTAGGCTCAAGAAACCAGGTTCAAAAATCTTGCCTCCTTTAATCCGCATCAAAGCTCTGTAGCTTTATGCAATGAGGTCACTAACAGTATGAACCAGTATGCTGGCGTTTACAGAAAAAAAGAGTAAGCTACAATTTTTAAAAAGTATGATCAAAGATATTTTTTGCTATACTTCTCATGTGGGTCACAGGAGTATACTTATTTGTGCTTGCCTTTAACCCATAATCAGCCAACAGCGAGCTAAAGCGGACGTTCCAGGCTCTGGAAGGATCCCAGCCATGTTGTTTGGATCCACCCAGCTGCCCGATTGACAGCTGACCCCAGCTCTCAGCGCGTGGCTTAGAGCCAAAGCCAGCTATGCCCGCCCCCTCTTCAGCCTGGTGCCCCAGTGAGCACTGGAGGGGGGGGGGTGAAGAAGAGCTGAGAGTGGTGACTGACCACTCTCAGCCCACATTTACGCGTTACGGCCTTAATCATAGCTAGCTCACAGGAGCTGCAGCTTGAGTGCCAACCTGCTATCCAATCTGATTAGAAGGCGAGTTCTATATTGCAAGTCTTTAACCATAAAGTGCCTTTATTGTAAAGTCCCAACCCTTCTAAGTTGTAAAGGTGGCTCCTCACATCTGACCTGGCTAGGAGATTCCCCTGTACTTTCGAGAAATCTCCAATATCAGCAAGGCTATTATAAAGAAAAACAGCTAAGTTGTGGCGCCTCTACCCACAAATTTTACTTTGCTCTTCACAATGCACAGCCTGTGATGTCGGATATTGCCCAGAAGTGCATTCTGATTCCAATGGAAACAAGTGGGCCACGAGTGTTAAAATGACTGCTTGATGAGTCCATTGGGACTGAGTTTGTCGCATTCCACAAACAAAGTAGATTACCTCTAATGACTTATTCTAGATCTGAATCGCTGTCGTTTGCTGTAAAAATCTTAGCTTCAATGATGCCGGATACTACAGACAGTATTTCTTTTCTTCTTGCACTGCGGCTGAGATCCCAGGCTCTTGTACAGGCAACAGATTCTGTTGCTCACCATTCCTTTCTTTTCCGGTTGTCAATTCACAAAACACCTTGCATTCAGTGAATGGACAAGGGAAGATCATGTCCTTCATGCTCCCCTTCTCTATTCACAGAACAACTTGTATTCTGTAAACAGAGTACAAGGCATTTTGTGAATTGACAACAGGAGAGGACAGGAGGGTGAAAAACAGTATTACCACACTGAAAGCCTGAGCTCTCAGCTGCAGTGCCAGAAGTAGTATCTGACATCGGTGACACTAGACTTCTACAGTAAAACTGCAGTGGTCCAGACCTAGGATAGTCAGAGGGAACTTACGTGTACACATTTTTTTCCCCCTTTCTCCTAGAGTTCGGTTTTAGCCCGGTGCACACTTTGTAATCGCACCGGATTCCTGTACAAATGTGGTGCATTATGTATGGCTCAATTCGCACGGGATCCGCACCAAAAAACGTGCAGGACCCTTTTTTTTGACAGCACTGGAATTGGATCGTATGGGTGTTCAGTCTCATATGATCTGATTCCAGCTGATTCCACAGTTCACACTGTGCTCTACAAACTGATTTGGGAGGGGGGTCATTCACTTTATATTGACACCCGCAGCGGTTTGCAAAGCATAGTGTGAACTGCCTGAAATTCTATAGAGGTGCGGGAAGCATCATATGTCACAGTTGATCTACATTTTGTTATCAGGCGGTTGCCATCATGCAATAGAGAACTTCATAGTACACAAGAGCCGAAGACTAGAACCAAAAACATTTTCAACTGTGGGCCAAATTTACATGCAACACATGGGGGTAGATTTACTAAAACTGGTGCACTCAGTCTGGCGCAGCTGTGCCTAGCAACCAGATTCTAACTTCAGCTTGTTCAATTAAGCTTTGACAATTAGCCCACGGTCACATTGGCATTGACATGTCAAATCGCATGCCAAATCAGCAGCTATTGCCAGCAATAGCACCATGCGAAACGGTGCGGCACAGATTCCCAAAAAGAGTTCCTGTACTACTTTTGCCAACTTGGGGGGGGGGGGGGGGGGAATTTGAATAGACATCTATGCAGGAACAGATGTCTGTCAAATCGCCCCCAAAGTCGGACTGCATTTTCAAACCCACATCAGGTACATAAAAAAAAAAAAAAAAAAAAAAAAGCCACAAGTGCATCTATCCAACCATAAAAATAAATAAATAAAAAATAGGATTCAATCCCATATACACAATCCTATACCCACAGTTGATCCAGAGGAAGGCAAAAAACCCCAGCAAAGCATGACCCAATTTGCTACAGCAGAAATAATTCCTTCCTGATCCCCCAAGAGGCAATCGGATTTTCCCTCGATCAACTTTACCTATAAATGTCAGTACCCAGTTATATTATGTACATTTAGGAAAGATTTCAGACCTTTCTTAAAGCAATCTACTGAGCTGGCCAGAACCACCACTGGAGGCAGTCTCTTCCACATTTTCACAGCTCTTACTTTGAAGAAGCCTTTCCGTATTTGGAGATGAAATCTCTTTTCCTCTAGGTGTAAAGAGTGCCCCCCTTGTTCTCTGATGACCTTAAAGTGAATAACACCAAGTTCACTACATGGACCCCTTATCTATACAGTTATAGATCAGTGGGAACCTGGGCTAAAACCTGGAAGCTGATTGGTTTCTATGCAGAGCTGCACCAGATGTTGCACTCTACAGTTTTAGTAAATCAGTGTGACTGGCTGATAACGGATAAGCAAAAAGACTATAATTTTATATTTTTTTTTTTTCTACGTGAAGGCTAACGGTTTGTCTACATTTATTATTTTCTACTTAAAAGTAGAACTGTAGGCAAAACATTTTTTTGTTCCTCATTTTGGATAAAGCATGGGGAAGTAATAACCTGTCAGATTTTATTTCGATATCCGCAGAGCTTTTTTTCAGCGGGAAAGCGAGGGAATGCAGTTCTGGCACCTCCAGCACTGAATGTATGTAATAGCATGGGATGTGGGGTGTGGGTCTATTGATGTTGGCTGCTGGGGGATCTATTGACACTGGTGGGGGATCTGATTTGGTGTGAGGGTCTATTGTTGCTGATAGGGAATCTATTGTTGCTGGGGGGTCTTATGTTGCTGGAAGGGATCTACTGTTGAGGGAGAGGTCTATTTTTATTGGCTGCTGGAGGATCTATTGATGCTGGGAGATCTGTTGTTGCTGCTGGGGAGGGGGTCTAATGTTGCTTGGGTGGATATTTTGTTACTGGGTGTGATATTTTATTGGGGTGGTTCACTGTTGCTGCAGGGAATCTACTGTTGTTGGGGTGGAGTCTATTGTTGCTGGGGGAGTCTTGTGTGGTGATCTATTGCTGGGATTCTATTGTTGCTGGCTACAGGGGATCTATTTTACTGCTTTTCTTTTTATCATTAACATGTTCCATACAAATGATTTAGCACCACAAAATGATACTTGGTTCTGGATTTTCTAAAAAGGTGCAGTACTGGTAGGTGGTGGAATCAAGGGACGGTGGTGGGTAGGGGGCAGAGAGAAGGGGTGACACAGACGGGGGGGGGGGGGGGTTCCTGCACCTATTCTGTGTCTCATTGTGGAGATTTCCCTTAACTTCCTGTCCCATAGCCAAATAGGAAGCGAGAGGAAATCCCTGCAAATTAAGGTGATTCCCTGGGGACCCCCCAGGTCACCAGAACTAGTGTCCCTATTGGAAGATTTCCCCTCCATTACTTTTCTGGAGGCAATCCAAAAATGTGTAATTTTCTTTAACTTTTACTTTCAATGATAAACATAAAAACAGGACAAATAGAGAGGGTGACTCTGCTTAAACAGGGGGCACAGACAGCAATAATAACTGACAGATGTTCTAATCCAGTGATGGCGAAACTTGGCACCCCAGATGTTTTGAAACTACATTTCCCATGATGCTCAACTATCCATCCAATCCATCTCCACTCTATGCAAAAAAGTTACACTTTAAAGCCAAACTCCAGCCAAAACATTTTGTTTCATTTTTGGACAGAGCAGGTTTTTATTGCGATCTGTATACCTGTTAGGGGGATGTCCCCAACTTCCTGTCTGGACAGGAATAGATATATTGTACATATAGCCGCAGTCCTCATTCTTGAAAAAGAATCACACAGACCACTACACACACACACACACACACACACACACACACACACACAGGCGGGGCATTTAGAGGCAGAAATCTGAACACACCAAAATTGTGTTCAGGAGAGAAGCTTTTTGGCAGAATAAATGTCTGACGAGTCTAAACGCTTGGCGCATTTAGAGCTTGAGCATTAATTTCAATAGTCAGAATAAAATTACTATTTTATCCAATTAAATGAACACCCAAACACTGGATGCACCTGAACACACCTAAAAGCATTTAGAAACAAAATGTGACTTAAGGCCCCTTTCACATGAGGCGGACTCCGTTGCTATGGGGTCCGCCAGCTCAGCAGGAGATCTGTCCGTTGATCTCCGCTGAGCCGGCGGATGACAGGTCCCTCTCTGCTCACTGAGCGGGGGGGGCTTGTCAGGCGCTGCTGCCGCCTATGGAGGGATCGGATGAAAACGGACAGCATGTCCGTTTTCATCAGATCTCACCCGATCCGATAGCGACAGACCTGGACGTAGAGCCATCCGTCTGCTTTTAGCCGATCGGACGGGGCCGGGTGTCCTTAGGCTCATTTTTAATGCAGCTTTTCTCCTGCCAGGAGCAAGCAAAGTCTGTATAATTAGTTTTGTAATTACCAAATTGCTGGAGGCAGACTTTTTTTTTTTTTTTTAACACGTAAAAACACCCCCTCACGCCACAAGTTACCCTATCAATTTGTCAAGCTGAAGAGTGAAAAAAAAAACAAAAAAAAAAAAAAACAGAAAGTGAACTCCCTGTATATTCACCAATGAATACACAAAAGTTTGTGGTCACTGCATGTGACATTAATCAGTTACTTGGCACTAGTTATACTGGCGAACTGTATGTACTCTACATACAGCATAGTCATACTGTATGTGCTCTCCATACAACAGGTGCGGCATCTATACAGAAGATAAAGGAATGTGCACCTTCAGGGGCCCTAAAGAATATTTACGTATGAACCTGCTGCACGTAACAATGAACACAGTTTGTGTTACTTACAGGATAAAAGAGGCATTTATAAAAGAGGTTTAAAAGTGAACACCATTAGTGATTTACGAGCCATAACAATAAACACACATTAGCCATAAGGCCTCCTTCACACCAGCTAAGTAGGCTGAGTTACCTAGCACAGGAACAAGGTAAGGCAACATCCTAGGAGTTTGAGTTCAGTTAACATCACCATAGCACATTGGTGCATGAAAAATATATATATAGCAACATGTTAATAGAATACAGTCAAAAAAAAAAAAAAGTTTGTCTTTTAAGTATTTAAGAAATGCATTGAAATCCATGTCAAATACGCATTAAAGCATGGCGTAGCACATCACAGCACAAGTTAAAAGACACATGCTGATGCACACAGCATGGTGCGACGGGTATTGAAACTTGTATGCAATATTGCAAACAAAATCCCTCAATAATATAAAACGGTTTCATTTTAAACAGAACACCTGGAAATTATATAAGCTCTTAAACAAAAGTTAGCGACACTATATGGACTAAAGATTGTGACCATCACACCCATATGGGCTGGTTGGACATCAGTGTCCAAAACCACAGGTATTATTATGCAGTTAGCCACTCCATTGTAGTGGTACCAGCCTCTTGTAAAAGCTTTACAAAAAAATTTAAGTCTATTCAGCCAAAATTATTAGTTGTGAGATCAGGTGCCGATTTTTAATTGGAAGACTTGGCTTACAATCAGACTTCCAATGAGTCCCATCGGTGTTCAATAGGATTGAGGTGAGGGCTGCGTGCAGGCCGTCTGACTTTTCCCAACGCCAAACTCATGATACCAGAGGGGAACAGTCTAGCTAGAACCAGAAGACAGCCTTTCCCAAACGGTTGCCACAAGCCTGGCCTACAATTCTCCAATATGTCTTTGTACTGTCGAACTAACAGTCCCCTTCACCAACAACATCTAAACTCAGTCTGGATGGGTAATACTGTTGGCCTTAAAGTGTAGCGGTGATAGATCTCCACAAACATTTGGCCATAGCATGTAAGCAGCTGAATCATTTCTTCTAGCCATAGGGGATTACAAGACCAAACCTGCTCTGCTAGCCCCCATGGTACAATAAACAATCAAAGCTACCATTTTATTCTAGGCTGGCTACGATTGCCGGCCTAGGCTTCTGAAAATGCTAGTTGCCCGCTTGCTAATCCTTAAGCCTCGTACACACGATGGGAATTGTTCGCCAACAAAGCCGTGAAATTTTATCTGAAGGGCGTTGGCCCAAACTTCTCTTGCATACACATGTCCACACAAAATTGTTGGCCAACAATTACGAATGTAGTGATGTACTAGACGTACTACGTGGTTTTTCAGCTCTTTAGCGCCACTCTTTGGGCTCCTTATGCTAATTTCATGTTAGTAGAAGTTTGGCGAGTGTTGATTCGCGCTTCATTTCGTTTGAGTGGCCGTTCGTCAGCCAGACATGTTGTGGAATCGGAGGAGAGAACGTGTTATTTACTATTGGCCTTGGAGTTATTGCTTTGACATTTTTTTGGTTGAATAATGATTTGATTAGGTATATTTTCTATATTTTTGGATGCATAGAATGCACTTTTTGGTTAAGTTATATTGGCAAATGGCATGTCTAATTTTATTTGTTTTCTTTTTTTAATGCACAATAAAAAAAAAAAAAAAAAATGTGTAGAATACTTGACTGTTTTACTTCAAATGACATTTTGGGAGTAAGCAGTTACATTTAAAAAAATACAATGTAAAATTGACAAGGGACACCAACATAGTTGTATCTTTGATCTTAAAAACTACGGGATAATAGTGTTGTCGTAACTTGCCCAAATAAAAAAAAAAAAAAAAAAAAAAAAAAAAAAAGCATAAATATTATTCTTGATATCACTAGAAAAAAAAAAAAGCCTTTGAAAATTTGTTTGCAATAACTCCATCAGTATCACCAGTAAAGCAGCTTCATTATTATCCCATTAAAGAAAAAGAATTGTGCGCTGCATTTGGAGATTTCAAATTTGCAGTGTTACGAATGTTTATTCTCCATTACGAACGCTAGTTTACAAGACTGACCGCTTCTGGCTCGTCCTTGCTTCCGAGCATGCGTGTTTGTACTTTGGACTTTTGTCCGACGGACTTGTGTACACGCTCGTAAAATCTGGCAACACACATTTGTCCGCGGAAAATTTGAAAACCTGCTAGCCAACATTTGTTGGCGGAAAGTCCGACAACGATTGTCCGATGGAGCATACACAATTCGGATTTACCACCAACAGCCTGTCATCGAACATTTCCCGTCGGAAAATCTGATCGTGTGTACAAGGCTTAAGACTTAAAGCAAACGGAAATCTACTTAAAGCGGAGTTTCACAAAAAAAAAAAAAAAAAAAAATTTAGATGTCAGCAGCTGCAAATACTGCAGCTGCTGACTTTTAAAATAAAAGGACACTTACCTGTCCCGGGGTCCAGCGATGTCGGCACCCGAGACCGAGCCGTCCCTCGGGTGCTGCCGCCGCCATTCACACTGTGGGAATCAGGAAGTGAAGCGTTGCCGCTTCACTGCCCGGCTCCCTACTGCGCATGCGCGAGTCGCGCTGCGCGTCTACACTGGTCCCCGTTGTGTTGTGGGAACTGTGTATTTCCCACAACACAACGGGGGTGGGCGGGGAGTCTGCGGCTAGCTATACCCGGAAGTGGGTGTAGATACCTGTATTATACAGGTATCTGCACCCCCCTCCCCCCTGAAAGGTGCCAATTGTGACACCGGAGGGGGTGGGGAATCCGATGAGCTGAAGTTCCACTTTAGGGTGGAACTCCGCTTTAATTTGCCTCCTCTGGTAATGAGATATTCTCGCTCTCCTTCGTTCGCTGCGCTTCAATCACTGCCTACGCTTCTTGCAGCTTTGGCAGTTTCAGGCCATCTAAATTGGCTGGCCTGGTAAGATGCAACTCATTCATCCTAGCACTAAGGAAAGCCAAGACTGTACATGGACATGTGCATGCGTGATTCACTGTACAAACATTTACAAACTTGTTAACAGGCAGTTTCTGCAAGAGCGACATACACAATCTTTTTCAATAAAAGTCCTCTCGCTAACAACTTTTATCAAAGCTAAAGTAACACTACAAACACTTTGGGGTTTATTTACTAAAGGCAAATCCACTTTGCAGTAAAAGTGCACTTGGAAGTGCAGTTGCTGTAGATCTGAGGCGGACATGCAAGAAAAATAAAACAGCATTTTTGCTTGTACATGATTAGATAAAATCAGCAGAGCTTCACCTGATTTCAGATCTTCCCCTCAGATCTAAAGCGACTGCACTTCCAAGTGCACTTGTAGTGCAAAGTGGATTTGCCTTTAGTAAATCAACCCCATTGAGTCATTGACACAGAACCAGCTGATTTTCTGGCTGCACGCTACTCAATAGAATGCACATTTACATCTATGTATATGCGTATAGATGCATTTACACTCATAAGCATGTAAAATGCATGTCCTCCAATGCAATTTTTTCATATTTTGAGTTACAGATCTGAATGCAGTTCATGTTTATGCACCTGTGTGCATGTCCTCTTTAGGGCCCTTTCACACTGAGGCAGGGGCGGTGTCGGTGGTAAAGTGCCGCTATTGTAAGCGGCGCTTTACCGTCTGTATTCGGCCGCTAGCGGGGCGGTTTTACCCCCCGCTAGCGGCCGAGAAAGTGTTAAAAACCACCGTAAAGCGCCTCTGCAGATGCCCTTTGCCGGCGGTATAGCCGCGCCGTCCCATTGATTTCAATGGGCAGGAGCGGTATACACTCCGCTCCTTCACCGCTCCGAAGATGCTGCTAGCAGGACTTTTTTTTACCGTCCTGCTAGCGCACCGCTCCAGCGTGAAAGCCCTCGGGGCTTTCACACTGGAATCAAAGCAGCGGCACTTTTGGGTCGGTTTGCAGGCGCTATTAGCACAATAGCGCCTGCAAACCGCCCCAGTTTGAAAGGACCCTTAAAACATGTCTGCATTCAGATCTGTAAACAAAAAATGCTTTCTTTACACACCTGTGAGGCCTTATAGCAGGGGTCAGCAACCTGTAGATTGCAATCTACCAGTAGATCGCGGACAGGTGCTTGGTAAATCTCAGTCTGGGTTTGCTGACCCACCATCCCACAGCATCAAACTGAGTGCAATGCAGAAGGACTACTTGTAGTAGGGATCAAGAGCCACAAAAGCCAATGCCTCCTCTGTAGTGCTGGCTCCTGTCCCATTTACTTGAATGGATCGCAATTGGCAGGCGGTAGCATGTACCAAAAGCAACAGGTGACTTAATTCCTGCTGCAGCATGTGTACACCTTTGGCTGCTGCCTCAGCAGCTAAAGGGGGTAGGGATTGGGGCGGTAAAACCACAACTCAACCGCAGGGCTTTACTTGTGAACGAGCCCTAAGAGTGCCGCTGCCAAATGCAACTAAGGGCTCGTTCACAAGTGCAGCAAGCACTGCTGCTCCTCTAAAAAGCGATCTGAGTGTGTTTGACAGGTGGTTAGGAAGAGATATGTTGCTTCCTCACCACTTGATTTAAACCCATGATTGCAATGCATGCGATTGTGACACGGTAGTACAGCGATTAGAGGTTTAAGACTGGTGTGAGGAAGCGACACTGTGCCTGGTGATCTTTGACTTCTCCCATGTTGTTCAGGTAGATCTCCACCTCTTTAAGGTTGCCTACCCCTGCCTTATAGCACTTCATAGTGGAATCTGCCCAGAAACGTATTACACCTACTCTATTGGCTGCATAATCTTAATTGTACCAGCTAAAACTACCACAAGAATTTCTGCACCTTACCCTCTCCCGAGGTCCAAACATAATGATAAAAAAATACAAAGAGCATCACCCCCTAAACAAGGGGGGCTACCTCGGATTTATTACTGGTTAACTAACCACAAAACTCAGAATTTGCAAAGCTGCATTGATTTAACAAAAAATACATATATAATATATATTATCTCCATTCAAATCCTTAAAATTAGACAGTGCTTTTCGGTACAGAAATTAACAAAATATTATTAATGCTAAAAACACTTCCATGTACAGCAGTGCAGAACGTATTATCTATTATTCAATTTCTTATCACCAACAACTCCTGAATGATCTAATAGAATCTTTGAAGATTTCCTCTTGGTAATTCATAGTGTTTATTTTAGGCCCATTCACACCCAAGCGATTTAAAGCACAATTTGCAGCTCCATAAGAGGTGCGTCAATGCTCAACACTGAGATTACCATTATATTATGTGGTGCTTGTTTATATCCAAGTGTGGTGTGGCCTTGCAAATTAATAAACACTCAAGCCTGAAAAATGCACAAACACTTGCACAAATGATGGAAAAGAAAGAAAAAATGCCCTAAAATGCTTAAGTGTAAATGGGGCCTTATATGCCTTACAAATGTATTTAGAAGTAAATATCTAACTAGTATGCTTTTCAGAAGCCATACATTTGTACAGTAATTGCGTTTTGAATGTACACCTTCCCTAAAGCTGGCCACACATTATACAATTTTCTTATTCAATTTCCTTTAGATTTACCTTCAACTATGTAGTGCAAGGGCCTGCCTGATTGCATACAAATTGAAAGGGTTTAGGTTTCACCTCATATTATATGGTTTTGGTAAATCTAAAAGGAAAAATTGTACAAGAAAATTGTAGAATGTATGGCCAGCCTAACACTGTGGTGCTGTGAGCAGAAGTTAGGTTGTATTTCTAGTAACAATATAATTACTGTAGGCCTGAATAAAAGCAGAATTGTTTACAGCACTGGCATAATCAAACCTGCGATCACTAGGGCACCACTACCTGTAAAAGGCCTAATTAAAGTGAAACTATCGAGAGAACATCTGCAAGTATAAACCGACGAGCATAAGTAAACAATCATTTGGTTAGTAGAATAAAAAGGCCCCATAGCAAAAACACTGCATGAATACACTAATGCATAAATTAGTTAGGGTTAAGATTTCCATTCAGTAGGAACAACACAGTGGATCAGGGGTCAGCATTTCCGCCTAGCAACACTAGGGTCATTGGTCCAAATCCCAACTACAGCACAACCTGTCTGGAGATTGCATGTTCTCCTTGTGCCTGTGTGGGATTCCTCTGGGTACTCGTTTTTTTCCCACACTCTAAAGACATGCTGGTAGATTAATTGGATCCTGTCTAAATTGTCCCTAGTATGTGTATTACGGACCTTAGATCGCAAGCTCCTTGAGGTCAGTGACTGATGTGAATGTTATCGATGCTATATACCAAGGATCTCCAAACTACGGCTCCTCCAGCTGCTGTGGAACTACAAGTCCCACGAGGCATTGTAAAACTGACATTCACAGACATGACTGGGCATGATGGGAATTGTAGTTCCTGCAAAATTGGAGGGCCATCGTTTGGAGACCCCTGCTATATACTGTAAGTACCTGTAATAAATAATCAATGTCTCACGCTTCTATCTAAAATCAAGGCAAAAAAAAAAAAAAAAAAAAAAAAAGATGATCACATATTTGTACTTGAAAATTAAATTCCTGATCGTCTCCAAAAGAATCATTGCAAACTCTACCAGAGGGCATTGAGGCACTTTTAGCATACATAGGATTTCAGTCCAAAGTATTTTAGTTTTATTCTAAACCAGTGTGAATTAGATGTTATTATTATTATTATTATTATTATTAATAATAATAATAATAATAATAAAATTCTGGACTCCAGGGAAATTTTTTTTTTGACATTTGCTGGGTCCAGCTTACTTCTAATTGTAGCACGACACCCCAATGCCCCTCTTACGTAGCCCAATGCCCCGACGTCCCTTTTCACATAGCCCAACACCCCCCTCACGTAGCCCAATCCCCCAATGTCCCTCAAAACCTGACACACCTCTCATGTAGCCCATCACCCCAATAAACCTCAAAGCCTAACACCAGTGTTCCTCTAATGTAGCCTGACACCCCAAGACTCCTCTGTAACAGCTTCTCATAATCCAGATACTTTAACTTTTAGGAACAAGCTTAAAAGATCACCTGTGTTAAAAAAAAAAAAAACGCCACCAGATCACCACAACAAAGCTGGTGTCTAAGCTAAGCTTTTCCGCAACTATCAAAGAAAGTTTAAAGCCACGTCTGATCTGAGGGACTCCGGGGAAGGACACAGGTTATATTTATGAACAAAGGAGTCTTTCTTCTGTTCGGATTTCCCTGGTCAGCCACTAGGCTGCAGATAAGACCTTCTACTGAACTTTATAGAGGAGTGGCCAATTAAATCTTCCGTCACACAGGAGCTATAGAAGGCTGATTCCAGAAAGGCAAAAATAAATGGTATGTGTACTTAATAAAAAAAAAAATATATATATATTTTTTTTTTATTACATTAAAAAGTTATATATATATATATATATATATATATATATATATATATATATATATATATATATATATATATATATATATATATATATATATATATATATATATATATATACACATACATACATATATATATACACACACACATATACACACACACACCACACTTTAACACCAGAATTAGAACAATAGAACAGTAACTGTTGCAGTTTCCAAATGTTACACTAAAAAAAAAAAATAATAATAATAAAATACATTTGTTTTTGCTACACTAACTGAAAGTAAACAAACACATAGTAACAATAATAATAAGAGTGCCGATGAGAATAGCAGGATTTCTTGGGGCACTCACCAGGAGCAGTGCCAGGAAGCAGTAGTACATGGTGACAGATCCTCGGGGTGACCCCATGGGAAGGACTGGTAAAGCCCAGCACCTGATCTCAGAGCAGAATCCGGGTGGTAGGTAGCTGTGGCGGTAAGTAGCGGTGCTCCTAGGTATACAATATACAGACAGGCTGTCCCCTCCGATCCGCCCGGCTGGCTGTGACTGTGATGTGAGACGATGAATGTGCGGGGACTCGGGCTGCCAGCACAAACTGTTCCTTTTCTTCCCTGCCTACACTCCGCACCTGTCCCCTCCCTACTCACCACCACCACCAAGGTGGGAAGAGATAGGGGCGGGACTGGGAGGGACACAAATAAAGTTTTTATTGAAACTGGGCTCCGCCTTTCTCTGTGTGACTCAGTCCTAGGAAACATGGAGACTGGAGGGCAAAGTCCTGTGTGATCTGCCGCTCATTAATCATCTGTCTGTGTGAGAGGAGGATGAGAGGAGCGGAGCTGGAGGTGGAGGGATGACTGCATTCCGATCTGTCTGCCCTATTACATAACCCACCCATACAGAGGGGTACACACTGTCCCTGACATAACCCACCCATACAGAGGGGTACACACTGCCCCTGACATAACCCATCCATACAGAGGGGTACACACTGTCCCTGACATAACCCATCCATACAGAGGGGTACACACTGTCCATGACATAACCCATCCATACAGAGGGGTACACACTGTCCCTGACATAACCCACCCATACAGAGGGGTACACACTGTCCCTGACATAACTCACCCATACAGAGGGGTACACACTGTCCCTGACATAACCCATCCATACAGAGGGATACACACTGTCCCTGACATAACCCATCCATACAGAAGGGTACATACTGTCCCTGACATAACCCACCCATACAGAGGGGTACACACTGTCCCTGACATAACCCACCCATACAGAGGGGTACACACTGTCCCTGACATAACTCACCCATACAGAGGGGTACACACTGTCCCTGACATAACCCATCCATACAGAGGGATACACACTGTCCCTGACATAACCCATCCATACAGAAGGGTACATACTGTCCCTGACATAACCCACCCATACAGAGGGGTACACACTGTCCCTGACATAACCCACCCATACAGAGGGGTACACACTGTCCCTGACATAACCCACCCATACAGAGGGATACACACTGTCCCTGACATAACCCACCCATACAGAGGGGTACACACTGTCCCTGACATAACCCATCTATACAGAGGGGTACACACTGTCCCTGACATAACCCACCCATACAGAGGGGTACACACTGTCCCTTACATAACCCACCCATACAGAGGGGTACACACTGTCCCTGACATAACCCATCCATACAGAGGGGTACACACTGTCCCTGACATAACCCATCCATACAGAGGGGTACACACTGTCCCTGACATAACCCATCCATACAGAGGGGTACACACTGTCCCTGACATAACCCATCCATACAGAGGGGTACACACTGTCCCTGACATAACCCACCCATACAGAGGGGTACACACTGTCCCTGACATAACCCACCCATACAGAGGGGTACACACTGTCCCTGACATAACCCATCCATACAGAGGGGTACACACTGTCCCTGACATAACCCATCCATACAGAGGGGTACACACTGTCCCTGACATAACCCATCCATACAGAGGGGTACACACTGCCCCTGACATAACCCATCCATACAGAGGGGTACACACTGTCCCTGACATAACCCACCCATACAGAGGGGTACACACTGTCCCTGACATAACCCATCCATACAGAGGGGTACACACTGTCCCTGACATAACCCATCCATACAGAGGGGTACACACTGCCCCTGACATAACCCATCCATACAGAGGGGTACACACTGCCCCTGACATAACCCATCCATACAGAGGGGTACACACTGTCCCTGACATAACCCATCCATACAGAGGGGTACACACTGTCCCTGACATAATCCACCCATACAGAGGGGTACACACTGTCCCTGACATAACCCACCCATACAGAGGGGTACACACTGTCCCTGACATAACCCACCCATACAGAGGGATACACACTGTCCCTGACATAACCCATCCATACAGAGGGGTACACACTATCCCTGACATAACCCACCAATACAGAGGAGTACACACTGCCCCTGACATAACCCATCCATACAGAGGGGTACACACTGCCCCTGACATAACCCATCCATACAGAGGGAGGGGTACACACTGCCCCTGACATAACCCACCCATACAGAGGGGTACACACTGTCCCTGACATAACCCACCCATACAGAGGGATACACACTGTCCCTGACATAACCCACCCATACAGAGGGGTACACACTGTCCCTGACATAACCCATCCATACAGAGGGGTACACACTGTCCATGACATAATCCATCCATACAGAGGGGTACACACTGTCCCTGACATAACCCACCCATACAGAGGGGTACACACTGTCCCTGACATAACCAACCCATACAGAGGGGTACACACTGTCCCTGACATAACCCACCCATACAGAGGGGTACACACTGTCCCTGACATAACCCATCCATACAGAGGGGTACACACTGTCCCTGACATAACCCATCCATACAGAGGGATACACACTGTCCCTGACATAACCCATCCATACAGAGGGGTACACACTGTCCCTGACATAACCCATCTATACAGAGGGGTACACACTGCCCCTGACATAACCCATCCATGCAGAGGGGTACACACTGTCCCTGACAAAACCCATCCATACAGAGGGGTACACACTGTCCCTGACATAACCCACCCATACAGAGGGGTACACACTGCCCCTCACATAACCCATCCATATGAAGGGGTACACACTGTCCCTGACATAACCCATCCATGTAGAGGGGTACTCACTGTCCCTGACATAACCCATCCATGTTGAGGAGTACTCACTGTCCCTGATATAACCCATCAATATAGAGGGGTACACACTGTCCCTGATATAACCCATCCATACAGAGAGGTATACATTGTCTGTGATATAACATCCTTATAGAGGGGTACACACTGTCCCTGACATAACCCATCCATATAGAGGGGTACACACACTGCCCCTGACATAACCCATCCATACAAAGGGGTATACACTGCCCCTGACATAGCCCATCCATATGAAGGGGTACACACTGTCCCTGACATAACCCATCCATGTAGAGGGTTACTCACTGTCCCTGACATAACCCATCTATGTAGAGGGGTACTCACTGTCCCTGACATAACCCATCCATACAAAGGAGTACACACTGTCCCTGACATAACCCATCCATACAGAGGGGTACACACTGTCCCTGACATAACCCATCCATACAGAGGGATACACACTGTCCCTGACATAACCCATCCATACAGAGGGATACACACTGTCCCTGACATAACCCATCCATGTAGAGGGGTACTCACTGTCCCTGACATAACCCATCCATGTAGAGGGGTACTCACTGTCCCTAACGTAACCCATCCATACAGAGGGGTACACACTGTCCCTGACATGACCCATCCATATAGAGGGGTACTCCCTTCCCCTGACATAACCCATCCATATAGAGGGGTACACACTGTCCCTGACATAACCCATCCATGTTGAGGAGTACTCACTGTCCCTGATATAACCCATCAATATAGAGGGGTACACACTGTCCCTGACATAACCCATCCATATAGAGGAGTACTCACCATCCCTGACATAACCCTTCCATGTTGAGGAGTACTCACTGTCCCTGATATAACCCATCAATATAGAGGGGTACACACTGTCCCTGATATAACCCATCCATATAGAGAGGTACACATTGTCTGTGATATAACATCCTTATAGATGGGTACACACTGTCCCTGACATAACCCATTCATATAGAGGGGTACACACACTGCCTCTGACATAACCCATCCATATAGAGGGGTACACACACTGCCCCTGACATAACCCATCCATATAGAGGGGTACACACTGTCCCTGACATAACTCATCCATGTAGAGGGGTACTCACTGTCCCTGACATAACCCATCCATGTAGAGGGGTACTCTACATGGATGGGTTATAGTAGATATGAAAATGAGACTACTAAAAAACTAGTAACTGATAGTAGATAGGAAAATGAGTCTAGTAAGACTTGTAACTTATAGAAGTAGATAGGAAACTGAGATTTGTAAAAGAATGACCAATGCTTCACATTGACTTCTTCCATCAGGACTACCTTAAGATGTCAGTGTACCAAGGGAAAAGAGGTAGCTAGGAAACTGAGACTAGTACTGTAGAGGAGTACTCACCATCCCTGACATAACACATCGATATAGAGGAGTTCTCACTGTCCATAACATAACGCATCCATATAGAGGGGTGCTCACCATCCCAGACAAAACGCATCGATATAGAGGGGTACTCACTGTCCCTGACATAACCCATCCATACAGAGGGGTAAACACTGTCCCTGACATAACCCACCCATACAGAGGGGTACACACTGTCCCTGACATAACCCATCCATACAGAGGGGTACACACTGTCCCTGACATAACCCACCCATACAGAGGGATACACACTGTCCCTGACATAACCCACCCATACAGAGGGGTACACACTGTCCCTGACATAACCCACCCATACAGAGGGGTACACACTGCCCCTGACATAACCCATCCATATGAAGGGGTACACACTGTCCCTGACATAACCCATCCATGTAGAGGGGTACTCACCGTCCCTGACATAACCCATCCATGTTGAGGAGTACTCACTGTCCCTGATATAACCCATCAATATAGAGGGGTACACACTGTCCCTGACATAACCCATCCATATAGAGGAGTACTCACCATCCCTGACATAACCCTTCCATGTTGAGGAGTACACACTGTCCCTGATATAACCCATCCATATAGAGAGGTACACATTGTCTGTGATATAACATCCTTATAGAGGAGCACACACTGTCCCTGACATAACCCATCCATATAGAGGGGTACACACACTGCCCCTGACATAACCCATCCATATAGAGGGGTACACACACTGCCCCTGACATAACCCATCCATGTAGAGGGGTACTCACTGTCCCTGACATAACCCATCCATGTAGAGGGGTACTCTACATGGATGGGTTATAGTAGATATGAAAATGAGACTACTAAAAAACTAGTAACTGATAGTAGATAGGAAAATGAGTCTAGTAAGACTTGTAACTTATAGAAGTAGATAGGAAACTGAGATTTGTAAAAGAATGACCAATGCTTCACATTGACTTCTTCCATCAGGACTACCTTAAGATGTCAGTGGACCAAGGGAAAAGAGGTAGCTAGGAAAGTGAGACTAGTACTGTAGAGGAGTACTCACCATCCCTGACATAACACATCGATATAGAGGGGTTCTCACTGTCCATAACATAACGCATCCATATAGAGGGGTGCTCACCATCCCAGACAAAACGCATCGATATAGAGGGGTACTCACTGTCCCTGACATAACCCATCCATACAGAGGGGTAAACACTGTCCCTGACATAACCCACCCATACAGAGGGGTACACACTGTCCCTGACATAACCCATCCATACAGAGGGGTACACACTGTCCCTGACATAACCCACCCATACAGAGGGGTACACACTGTCCCTGACATAACCCATCCATACAGAGGGGTACACACTGTCCCTGACATAACCCATCCATACAGAGGGGTACACACTGTCCCTGACATAACCCACCCATACAGAGGGGTACACACTGTCCCTTACATAACCCATCCATACAGAGGGGTACACACTGTCCCTGACATAACCCATCCATACAGAGGGGTACACACTGTCCCTGACATAACCCATCCATACAGAGGGGTACACACTGTCCCTGACATAACCCACCCATACAGAGGGGTACACACTGCCCCTCACATAACCCATCCATATGAAGGGGTACACACTGTCCCTGACATAACCCATCCATGTAGAGGGGTACTCACTGTCCCTGACATAACCCATCCATGTTGATGAGTACTCACTGTCCCTGATATAACCCATCAATATAGAGGGGTACACACTGTCCCTGATATAACCCATCCATACAGAGAGGTACACATTGTCTGTGATATAACATCCTTATAGAGGGGTACACACTGTCCCTGACATAACCCATCCATATAGAGGGGTACACACACTGCCCCTGACATAACCCATCCATACAAAGGGGTACACACTGCCCCTGACATAGCCCATCCATATGAAGGGGTACACACTGTCCCTGACATAACCCATCCATGTAGAGGGTTACTCACTGTCCCTGACATAACCCATCTATGTAGAGGGGTACTCACTGTCCCTGACATAACCCATCCATACAAAGGAGTACACACTGTCCCTGACATAACCCATCCATACAGAGGGGTACACACTGTCCCTGACATAACCCATCCATACAGAGGGATACACACTGTCCCTGACATAACCCATCCATACAGAGGGATACACACTGTCCCTGACATAACCCATCCATGTAGAGGGGTACTCACTGTCCCTGACATAACCCATCCATGTAGAGGGGTACTCACTGTCCCTAACGTAACCCATCCATACAGAGGGGTACACACTGTCCCTGACATGACCCATCCATATAGAGGGGTACTCCCTTCCCCTGACATAACCCATCCATGTAGAGGGGTACTTACTGTCCCTTACATAACCCATACATATAGAGGGGTACACACTGTCCCTGACATAACCCATCCATGTTGAGGAGTACTCACTGTCCCTGATATAACCCATCAATATAGAGGGGTACACACTGTCCCTGACATAACCCATCCATATAGAGGAGTACTCACCATCCCTGACATAACCCTTCCATGTTGAGGAGTACTCACTGTCCCTGATATAACCCATCAATATAGAGGGGTACACACTGTCCCTGATATAACCCATCCATATAGAGAGGTACACATTGTCTGTGATATAACATCCTTATAGATGGGTACACACTGTCCCTGACATAACCCATTCATATAGAGGGGTACACACACTGCCTCTGACATAACCCATCCATATAGAGGGGTACACACACTGCCCCTGACATAACCCATCCATATAGAGGGGTACACACACTGCCCCTGACATAACCCATCCATATAGAGGGGTACACACTGTCCCTGACATAACTCATCCATGTAGAGGGGTACTCACTGTCCCTGACATAACCCATCCATGTAGAGGGGTACTCTACATGGATGGGTTATAGTAGATATGAAAATGAGACTACTAAAAAACTAGTAACTGATAGTAGATAGGAAAATGAGTCTAGTAAGACTTGTAACTTATAGAAGTAGATAGGAAACTGAGATTTGTAAAAGAATGACCAATGCTTCACATTGACTTCTTCCATCAGGACTACCTTAAGATGTCAGTGTACCAAGGGAAAAGAGGTAGCTAGGAAACTGAGACTAGTACTGTAGAGGAGTACTCACCATCCCTGACATAACACATCGATATAGAGGAGTTCTCACTGTCCCTGACATAACCCATCCATACAGAGGGGTAAACACTGTCCCTGACATAACCCACCCATACAGAGGGGTACACACTGTCCCTGACATAACCCATCCATACAGAGGGGTACACACTGTCCCTGACATAACCCACCCATACAGAGGGATACACACTGTCCCTGACATAACCCACCCATACAGAGGGGTACACACTGTCCCTGACATAACCCACCCATACAGAGGGGTACACCCTGCCCCTGACATAACCCATCCATATGAAGGGGTACACACTGTCCCTGACATAACCCATCCATGTAGAGGGGTACTCACCGTCCCTGACATAACCCATCCATGTTGAGGAGTACTCACTGTCCCTGATATAACCCATCAATATAGAGGGGTACACACTGTCCCTGACATAACCCATCCATATAGAGGAGTACTCACCATCCCTGACATAACCCTTCCATGTTGAGGAGTACACACTGTCCCTGATATAACCCATCCATATAGAGAGGTACACATTGTCTGTGATATAACATCCTTATAGAGGAGCACACACTGTCCCTGACATAACCCATCCATATAGAGGGGTACACACACTGCCCCTGACATAACCCATCCATATAGAGGGGTACACACACTGCCCCTGACATAACCCATCCATGTAGAGGGGTACTCACTGTCCCTGACATAACCCATCCATGTAGAGGGGTACTCTACATGGATGGGTTATAGTAGATATGAAAATGAGACTACTAAAAAACTAGTAACTGATAGTAGATAGGAAAATGAGTCTAGTAAGACTTGTAACTTATAGAAGTAGATAGGAAACTGAGATTTGTAAAAGAATGACCAATGCTTCACATTGACTTCTTCCATCAGGACTACCTTAAGATGTCAGTGGACCAAGGGAAAAGAGGTAGCTAGGAAAGTGAGACTAGTACTGTAGAGGAGTACTCACCATCCCTGACATAACACATCGATATAGAGGGGTTCTCACTGTCCATAACATAACGCATCCATATAGAGGGGTGCTCACCATCCCAGACAAAATGCATCGATATAGAGGGGTACTCACTGTCCCTGACATAACCCACCCATACAGAGGGGTACACACTGTCCCTGACATAACCCATCCATACAGAGGGGTACACACTGTCCCTGACATAACCCACCCATACAGAGGGGTACACACTGTCCCTGACATAACCCACCCATACAGAGGGGTACACACTGTCCCTGACATAACCCATCCATACAGAGGGATACACACTGTCCCTGACATAACCCATCCATACAGAGGGGTACACACTGTCCCTGACATAACCCACCCATACAGAGGGGTACACACTGTCCCTGACATAACCCACCCATACAGAGGGGTACACACTGTCCCTTACATAACCCACCCATACAGAGGGGTACACACTGTCCCTGACATAACCCATCCATACAGAGGGGTACACACTGTCCCTGACATAGCCCATCCATACAGAGGGGTACACACTGTCCCTGACATAACCCATCCATACAGAGGGGTACACACTGTCCCTGACATAACCCATCCATACAGAGGGGTACACACTGTCCCTGACATAACCCACCCATACAGAGGGGTACACACTGTCCCTTACATAACCCATCCATACAGAGGGGTACACACTGTCCCTGACATAACCCATCCATACAGAGGGGTACACACTGTCCCTGACATAACCCATCCATACAGAGGGGTACACACTGTCCCTGACATAACCCACCCATACAGAGGGGTACACACTGCCCCTCACATAACCCATCCATATGAAGGGGTACACACTGTCCCTGACATAACCCATCCATGTAGAGGGGTACTCACTGTCCCTGACATAACCCATCCATGTTGATGAGTACTCACTGTCCCTGATATAACCCATCAATATAGAGGGGTACACACTGTCCCTGATATAACCCATCCATACAGAGAGGTACACATTGTCTGTGATATAACATCCTTATAGAGGGGTACACACTGTCCCTGACATAACCCATCCATATAGAGGGGTACACACACTGCCCCTGACATAACCCATCCATACAAAGGGGTACACACTGCCCCTGACATAGCCCATCCATATGAAGGGGTACACACTGTCCCTGACATAACCCATCCATGTAGAGGGTTACTCACTGTCCCTGACATAACCCATCTATGTAGAGGGGTACTCACTGTCCCTGACATAACCCATCCATACAAAGGAGTACACACTGTCCCTGACATAACCCATCCATACAGAGGGGTACACACTGTCCCTGACATAACCCATCCATACAGAGGGATACACACTGTCCCTGACATAACCCATCCATACAGAGGGATACACACTGTCCCTGACATAACCCATCCATGTAGAGGGGTACTCACTGTCCCTGACATAACCCATCCATGTAGAGGGGTACTCACTGTCCCTAACGTAACCCATCCATACAGAGGGGTACACACTGTCCCTGACATGACCCATCCATATAGAGGGGTACTCCCTTCCCCTGACATAACCCATCCATGTAGAGGGGTACTTACTGTCCCTTACATAACCCATACATATAGAGGGGTACACACTGTCCCTGACATAACCCATCCATGTTGAGGAGTACTCACTGTCCCTGATATAACCCATCAATATAGAGGGGTACACACTGTCCCTGACATAACCCATCCATATAGAGGAGTACTCACCATCCCTGACATAACCCTTCCATGTTGAGGAGTACTCACTGTCCCTGATATAACCCATCAATATAGAGGGGTACACACTGTCCCTGATATAACCCATCCATATAGAGAGGTACACATTGTCTGTGATATAACATCCTTATAGATGGGTACACACTGTCCCTGACATAACCCATTCATATAGAGGGGTACACACACTGCCTCTGACATAACCCATCCATATAGAGGGGTACACACACTGCCCCTGACATAACCCATCCATATAGAGGGGTACACACTGTCCCTGACATAACTCATCCATGTAGAGGGGTACTCACTGTCCCTGACATAACCCATCCATGTAGAGGGGTACTCTACATGGATGGGTTATAGTAGATATGAAAATGAGACTACTAAAAAACTAGTAACTGATAGTAGATAGGAAAATGAGTCTAGTAAGACTTGTAACTTATAGAAGTAGATAGGAAACTGAGATTTGTAAAAGAATGACCAATGCTTCACATTGACTTCTTCCATCAGGACTACCTTAAGATGTCAGTGTACCAAGGGAAAAGAGGTAGCTAGGAAACTGAGACTAGTACTGTAGAGGAGTACTCACCATCCCTGACATAACACATCGATATAGAGGAGTTCTCACTGTCCCTGACATAACCCATCCATACAGAGGGGTAAACACTGTCCCTGACATAACCCACCCATACAGAGGGGTACACACTGTCCCTGACATAACCCATCCATACAGAAGGGTACACACTGTCCCTGACATAACCCACCCATACAGAGGGATACACACTGTCCCTGACATAACCCACCCATACAGAGGGGTACACACTGTCCCTGACATAACCCACCCATACAGAGGGGTACACACTGCCCCTGACATAACCCATCCATATGAAGGGGTACACACTGTCCCTGACATAACCCATCCATGTAGAGGGGTACTCACCGTCCCTGACATAACCCATCCATGTTGAGGAGTACTCACTGTCCCTGATATAACCCATCAATATAGAGGGGTACACACTGTCCCTGACATAACCCATCCATATAGAGGAGTACTCACCATCCCTGACATAACCCTTCCATGTTGAGGAGTACACACTGTCCCTGATATAACCCATCCATATAGAGAGGTACACATTGTCTGTGATATAACATCCTTATAGAGGAGCACACACTGTCCCTGACATAACCCATCCATATAGAGGGGTACACACACTGCCCCTGACATAACCCATCCATATAGAGGGGTACACACACTGCCCCTGACATAACCCATCCATGTAGAGGGGTACTCACTGTCCCTGACATAACCCATCCATGTAGAGGGGTACTCTACATGGATGGGTTATAGTAGATATGAAAATGAGACTACTAAAAAACTAGTAACTGATAGTAGATAGGAAAATGAGTCTAGTAAGACTTGTAACTTATAGAAGTAGATAGGAAACTGAGATTTGTAAAAGAATGACCAATGCTTCACATTGACTTCTTCCATCAGGACTACCTTAAGATGTCAGTGGACCAAGGGAAAAGAGGTAGCTAGGAAAGTGAGACTAGTACTGTAGAGGAGTACTCACCATCCCTGACATAACACATCGATATAGAGGGGTTCTCACTGTCCATAACATAACGCATCCATATAGAGGGGTGCTCACCATCCCAGACAAAACGCATCGATATAGAGGGGTACTCACTGTCCCTGACATAACCCATCCATACAGAGGGGTAAACACTGTCCCTGACATAACCCACCCATACAGAGGGGTACACACTGTCCCTGACATAACCCATCCATACAGAGGGGTACACACTGTCCCTGACATAACCCACCCATACAGAGGGGTACACACTGTCCCTGACATAACCCATCCATACAGAGGGGTACACACTGTCCCTGACATAACCCACCCATACAGAGGGATACACACTGTCCCTGACATAACCCACCCATACAGAGGGGTACACACTGTCCCTGACATAACCCATCCATACAGAGGGGAACACACTGCCCCTGACATAACCCATCCATATGAAGGGGTACACACTGTCCCTGACATAACCCATCCATGTAGAGGGGTACTCACCGTCCCTGACAAAACCCATCCATGTTGAGGAGTACTCACTGTCCCTGATATAACCCATCAATATAGAGGGGTACACACTGTCCCTGACATAACCCATCCATATAGAGGAGTACTCACCATCCCTGATATAACCCTTCCATGTTGAGGAGTACTCACTGTCCCTGATATAACCCATCAATATAGAGGGGTACACACTGTCCCTGACATAACCCATCCATATAGAGGAGTACTCACCATCCCTGACATAACCCTTCCATGTTGAGGAGTACTCACTGTCCCTGATATAACCCATCCATATAGAGAGGTACACATTGTCTGTGATATAACATCCTTATAGAGGGGTACACACTGTCCCTGACATAACCCATCCATATAGAGGGGTACACACACTGCCCCTGACATAACCCATCCATATAGAGGGGTACACACACTGCCCCTAACATAACCCATCCATATAGAGGGGTACACACTGTCCCTGACATAACTCATCCATGTAAAGGGGTACTCACTGTCCCTGACATAACCCATCCATTTAGAGGGGTACTCTACATGGATGGGTTATAGTAGATATGAAAATTAGACTACTAAAAAACTAGTAACTGATAGTAGATAGGAAAATGAGTCTAGCAAGACTTGTAACTTATAGAAGTAGATAGGAAACTGAGATTTGTAAAAGAATGACCAATGCTTCACATTGACTTCTTCCATCAGGACTACCTTAAGATGTCAGTGGACCAAGGGAAAAGAGGTAGCTAGGAAACTGAGACTAGTACTGTAGAGGAGTACTCACCATCCCTGACATAACACATCGATATAGAGGGGTTCTCACTGTCCATAACATAACGCATCCATATAGAGGGGTGCTCACCATCCCAGACATAACGCATCGATATAGAGGGGTACTCACTGTCCCTGACATAACCCATTCATGTAGAGAGGTACTCACTGTCCCTGACATAACGCATTGATATAGAGGGGTACTCACTTTTCCTGACATAACCGCTCTATATAGAGGAGTACCCACTGTCCCTGACATAACCCATCTATGTAGAGGAGTACTCACTGTCCCTGACATAACCCATCCATATAGAGGGGTACTCACTGTCCCTGACATAATCCATCTATGTAGAGAGGTACTCACTGTCCCTGACAAAACCCATCCATGTAGAGGGGTACACACTTTACCTGACATAACCAGTCCATATAGAGGAGTAATCATTGTCCCTGAGATAACCCATCCATGTAGAGGGGTACTCACTGTCCCTGACATAACCCATCCATATAGAGGGGTACACACACTGCCCCTGACATAACCCATCCATGTGGAGGGGTACTCACTGTCCCTGACATGATCAGTCCATATAGAGGAGTACTCACTGTCCCTGACATAACCCATCCATGTAGAGGGGTACACACTTTCCCTGACATAACCTATCCATGTAGAGGGGTACTCACTGTTGCTAACATAACCCATCCATGTAGAGGGGTACTCACTTTCCCTGACATAACCCATCCATATAGAGGAGTAATCACTGTCCCTGATATAACCTATTCATATAGAGGAGTAATCACTGTCCTTGAGATAACCCATCCATGTAGAGAGGTACTCACTGTCCCTGACATAAATGGTTCATATAGAGGAGTACTCACGGTCCCTGACATAAACCATCCATGTACAGGGGTACTCACTGTCACTGACATAATCGGTCCATATAGAGGAGTACTCACTGTCCCTGACAACCCATCTATGTAGAGGGGTACTCTCTGTCCCTGACATAACCGGTCCATATAGAGGAGTACTCACTGTCCCTGACATAACCCATCCATGTAGAGGGGTACATACTTTCCCTGAAATAACCCATCCATGTAGAGGGGTACTCACTGTCCCTAACATAACCCATCCATGTAGAGGGGTACTCACTTTCCCTGACATAACCCATCCATATAGAGGAGTAATCACTGTCCCTGAGATAACCTATCCATATAGAGGAGTAATCACTGTCCCTGACATAACCCATCCATGTACAGGGGTACTCACTGTCACTGACATAATCGGTCCATATAGAGGAGTACTCACTGTCCCTGACATAACCCATCTATGTAGAGGGGTACTTTCTGTCCTTGACATAACCGGTCCATATAGAGGAGTACTCACTGTCCCTGACATAACCAATCCATGTAGAGGGGTACACACTTTCCCTGACATAACCCATCCATGTAGAGGGGTACACACTTTCCCTGACATAACCCATCCATATAGAGGAGTCATCACTGTCCCTGAGATAACCCTTATGTAGACAAGGCGCATCCTACTACTTGTTTACTTTTTCTTTTTCTTTAAGGTTTATACTTATGGAAACCTTGTTAAAGCTTGTCAATGCTCCTATAGCTTTAAAAAGGATTAGTAAAGTATTAACATAACATAGCATTTTGTCATTCAGCTTCTCTTATGCCAGAGCAATGGGCTCCATAAGAATACAGAAATAATAAACAGTCCCCAGGAGTTGGGAAAACATTAAAACGATGCATAATACGATTGGTCAGACAACAAAATCTAAAAGGTATAATTTGGGGAACAGCAATATCTCTAAAAAATAAATGCTCTGGGACTCAAAGGGTTAGGGAGATTAAGACCTAGGGAATTAGGTGGTTCAGTAAAAGTGAACTTTTTTGCCCCTTTCTCCTGACCTAATTTAACCTACCTTACCACTCTGCATATGCATATTTACATCAATCCAATGGCTATGGCCTACCATGTTTGTTTACATGCAGTGCAGCAAGTCTAAATCTCGGGGCCACACTTGCACATAACATCCTCATAGATTTTACATAGATTTTACATAGCTGGATGTAAATAAACACAGGAGGCTGCAGCCATTAGATTGAGGTAAGTGTGCATCTGGGGAGAAGGTGGGTAAGATTGCGTCAGAGTAAGGGGCACTGAATCAGGGATACAATTCACAGCCACAACATGATTAACAACCATTGTAGGAATAGAAATAGGTGTATTCATAGTAAATCTTTCCCTATGCCCTTAAAGGGCAAATATTAGATCCCTGCATTTGTCTCACTCCCCAACCACTACATTTGCCAGCTGGTGTACCTGAGGATACCTGTGGATGGGTAGCATGTGATCCTTTCCACTTTATCTCATGATGCAGTGCTGGTCCAATGTGTTTCATCAGAGCAAAAATCCCTTCCTGATCGTCATTGCAGTGCTGTTTCTAATAAAACTGACAGAGCTTCCAGCTGCTTCCCACAACCAAAAAAGTAATTGTCTGGAGATTGGCTTTAAGGCTGGATTCACACCTATGCATTTTTAGTGCTTTTTGCATTTTGCAGATTTGCACTACAGAACGTGTTCCATAGGAAACCATGGTAAATGGACTGTAGTGCAAATCTGCAAAATGCAAAAAGCACTAAAAATGCATAGGTGTGAATCCAGCCTAATGCCGCGTACACACGGTCGGACTTTTCGTCTACAAAAGTCAGACAGCCTGTCCGACAGACTTCCGGCAGACTTTCGGCGGACTTTCGACGGACTTGCGGCGGACTTTCTAACGAACAGACTTGCCTACACACGATCACACAAAAGTCCATCGAATTCTTACGTGATGACGTACACCGGACTAAAATAAGGAAGTTCATAGCCAGTAGCCAATAGGTGCCCTAGCGTGGCTTTTTGTCCGTCGGACTAGCACACAGACGAGCGGATTTCGGGGTCCGTCGTAGTTACGAAGTAAAGATTTGAAGCATGTTTCAAATCTAAAGTACGTCGGATTTGAGGCTAAAAAAGTATGTTGAAAGTCCGGAGAAGCCCACACACGATCGGATTACCAGCCAGCTTTAGTCCGTCAGCGTCCGTTGGACTTTTGTAGACGAAAAGTCCGACCGTGTGTACGCGGCATAAGGCTCGATTCACACCTATGCATGTTGCTTTTGAGCGTTTTTGGAGGTTTTTTTTTCATTCTTGCCACGTTTTTGAGCCGCGTTTTTGCCGCGATTTTGCCGCGATTTGCGTTTTGCGTTTTTTTTTTTTTTACATTTTTTTTTACAGTCTTAAAAAAAATTAAAAAAAAAAAAAAAGAAAAAAAAAAAGAAAAAAAAAAAACGGCAAAAACGCATCAAAAACGCATCAAAAACGCTGCAAAAACGGTGCACTTGCGTTTTTGATGCTTGTCCATTGAATTCTATTACATGCAAAACGCTGCATTTTGCATGAAAAAAAGTCCCTGACCCTTTCCAAAAATGCAGAGAAACAAAAAAGCATTGATGTGAACATGTTCCATAGGAACCCATGTTAAAAAATTCCCGTGCATTTCTGCAAAATGCAAAATGCATCAAAAAACGCGCTAGTGTGAATCGAGCCTTACTGCAGGAGAAAAAAGTGAGGTCACCAGCTTTGGTATGCTGGTTGTAGGGTGACTTTAGAATCAATGTAAAGTTTTTACTGCTCTCTTTGTTCACATAAGAGAGGTTTCCCTTTACATCCAGAAAGAGGTAGGAAGAATGGGGCTAGAGAGGGCAACAAATGCAAACTATTTTAATTTTTATTAGAGTGGTGAGGGCTTATCAGTTTGTCTTTTCCTTTGCCAATAGCCAATAACGCCTTCTCACTTCTTGTCCTGATATCACCAGAACAGGAAATGAGGGGAAAAGCCTCCCAATACAGCCACAGACAATAATACCATTTCCTGATGGCTCCATGGCAGCATACCAATGATTGGTTGCTCCGCCCCCAACCAACCCACAGGACCACTTAAGCTCTATAAAAAAAGAGTTGTTCCCCTCCACGGTATTCTTTTCTCTGTCCTCATTCCTGCAGGATCACGATTAGCCCTACCTCACTGCTATATGGTGTGACCATTGCAGGTTCATGCTCTCCGGCAGTATGAAGTTCCATTGCTTGGGCTGCTAAAGGCGCCAGATAAGTATGGGAGCCCGTTTTTTTCTGGGGATCTTTTTTGGGGCCGTTTTAAAGGATAATGGGAGCTTGTTATTCTCCTCTATTTTCCTTTTTTGGCATGTCTCTTTTGGATATACTTGAGCAGAGTGTTTTGTTTCTACCTAGATGTGAACAGCGTTCCCTGTGTGCCTGTTTTGTTCCTCCTCCTTCCAGAGTGTGCCAGCGCTTCACACACGCCGTTCGGCTCTGCTATCCCGGCTCAGGGGCGGAGTCACGGCATGACGTCGCGGCGCATGCGCATTGAGGCCAACGACAGCCATTTTGGTACCCAGAACGCTCTCTGGTATAAAAGGAGAGTTTGGGTTCATTTGGGGGCCAGCTGCCAAAGGGAAGACATCTCCAAGGGTGTCTTCTTTACCTTTCTCCTTTGTTCTTAATTTACGGAGCCTAACCAAGGTACTTGGGGTTTTATCTTTGCATATATATATATATATATATATATATATATATATATATATATATATATATATATATATATATATATATATATATATATGTATATATTTGAGAGGAAAAAAAAGAGAGAAAAACCCTTTTTCATCAAAAATTAAATGTAATTTTTTTTTTTATTCCCAGCTGCCCCTAGTAGCCTAATGCCGCATCAAAAAGATCCTCAACATACTACTAGGTAAGGGCTGCAACAGTCAGGTAAGTTTTTTTTTTTTCCAAAAAAAGAGCACCCTGGGCAGGTTGAAACATCTTTTTTTTTTGTTTCTATTTTTACTATAGCCGCAGGTCATCCCACAGAAATTCTCCGGATAGGAGGTCAAGGGGACATAGAAGCTAGGGTCATTCTCACTCATCCTCGGCTCATGCCTCCCACAGTAATAGAAGGTCACCCCGACATACTTCAAATAGACATGACTCCCAGCGCAGGCCTGTGTATCCAGGTGATAAAGCATGTTGGGTGTGTGGAAAACAAGCCCTACCTGATAAATAGGTATGTGGTCAGTGCCTCCTAGAAGCCACAGGGGACAAGGAAATAAACAAACAGGAATCCATGGAATCAATTAAAAACCTGATCAAGGATTCAATCCGGGAATTGGCTTTATCCCAAGACCAAGTAACCCCACCCTCAGGCGAACCAGTAGTAGATACACCCACTCCTCAATCTGTTCCAGAGATTAATTCTGAAGACGAGACAGAAGTGGTGGAGGAAAATGCTTCAGAATTTGACTTCGCTCTAGTGGAACCCTTTATAATCGCAGTTAAGGATGCAATCCAATGGGAGGAAGATCCAGAGCCTCCATCTAAAACAAAGAGATATTTTCCACAGCTAAAGAAAAAGCTATCAGCCTTCCCCTTAATGGAAGAAATCAAGGAGGTGGTGAATAGCAAAAGGTGGACAAGAGGCCCATCGCTTACAATCCTTTTCTCAAATTATATCCGCTGGCAGAGGCAGATGCACAGCTTTTTGGCTCTGTGCCAACTGTAGACGCCTCAATTATGAGGTTAGCCAGAAACATGACACTACCATTAGAAGACGCAGTCTCCTTTAAGGATGTCCTTGACCGAAGGATTGATGCAGACTTAAAGAAAACTTATCAAGCAGCAGGAGGAGCATGCAAACCAGCGGTGGCTCTGACCTCGATCTCGAGGGCTATTAGGGTGTGGTCAGATAACATTGAAACAGCCTTCAGACAAGGCGTGGGCTCAGATGAAATCATCAAGGATGACTGATCACTGATGAATTGAAATTGGCCTCAGATTTCATGGCAGAAGCGGCCATTGATGTCCTAAAATGTTCCTCCAGAGCTATGCTGTACTCCATCACGGCCAGAAGAGCGTTATGGCTAACACCATGGTCGGCCTACCCAATATCAAAACAATCTTGGTGACGTATTCCATATGAATGGAAAGCTCTGTTTGGCGATAAAATAGATGCAGCAATTACCAGAGTCACAGGGGGGGAAAGTGGTTTAATTCCCCAGGACAGAAGCAGGAGGAAGAGATTCGCAACACGCCCAGTTGCCCAGCAGAGAGCAAAGAATTCCAGGGCGTAACGCCCAGGTAGGGAGTACAGAAGAGGCTGGAAGGGCTCGCAGGCCACTTTTCTGAAGATGGGGAAGCCTAAAGCCTCAACATCCACGGTTGAGAACCAGAAGTCTTTTTGACTCCCTATCCACCCAAACCGGTCCAGTGGGAGCTCGACTCAGGGTGTTTTCCCAGGTTTGGGTGGAAAATTGCATAGACCAGTGGGCAGTCTTCACAGTCCTTCAAGGACATTTCTGGAAGTTCAGAAGTCGCCCCCCACCCTTTTCTTTCCAGCCCACCAAAATTCCAAACTCCAAGGAGAAGAAAGAGGTCCTTCTTCAGTATGTTCATATTCTTCTTCTTCAACAGGCGGTAGTGCTAGTTTCGGACTCAGAAAAACGCTTAGGATTCTATTCCCCAGTCTTTTTAGTCCCCAAAAAGTCGGGGGGATGGAGGCCCGTGCTGGACCTGAAGAGACTGAACAGACACATCCATGTGGAGCATTTCAAGATGGAATCCTTAAACACAGTGATTTTATCAGTATAACCAGGGGATTGGATGGTCTCTATAGACCTCCAAGACACATAGCTTCACATACCTATCCAACGTCAGTTTCAGCCGTTCCTTTAGTTCAAAGTAGGTGACTTACACCTCCAGTTTCAAAGCCTTCTCTTCGGGATCTCAATGGCACCCAGGACCTTCACCAAGGTGCTAGTGGCAATCTTAGCTCCCCTTCGAGAGAAAGGGATATGGGTTCTACATTATTTAGACGATATTCTGATTCTATCCCAGCGCAAAAGAGAGCCTAGAAATACATGTACAAATGGTCCTAGACGTGTTGATTAAGTTCGGGTGGCTGATCAATTATTCCAAGAGCCAGCTCACACCTACGCAGGAGATGACATATCTGGGAGCTTTCTTCAACACTCCAAAAAAAAGCCGTTTCACTCCCATCAGAAAAAATCCCTATACTAATAGGAAAAGTAAAGAGAGCACTGGTGAGCCGTTCCATGTCAGCATCAGACTGTCTGAGCCTGCTAGGGTCCCTTTCTTCATCTATACCCATGGTAAAATGGACCAGGTGGCATCTATGGGGGTTCCAGCTGTGTTTTCTGACACAGTGGAGGAAGAATCACCTGAAGCAGAGGATATTGATCACTCTCACTATGAAGTCCAGTCTCTGGTGGTGGACAAGGCCATCCAACCTTCTGGTTCACTGGGCCCATCTCGTGGACCATTCTTACGTCAGATGCAAGTAGGTTGGGTTGGGGAGCACACTACCAAAACCAGTTAGCACAAGGGAGATGGCAATTCAATTTGGAAGAAGTAGTATGAAACATCTTGGAGCTAAGGGCAGCATGGATGGCAATCTTACATCTAGCCACTTCTCTCAGAGGCAAATCCGTACTTCGGATGGACAATGGGGCTGCAGTGGCAGGTCCCTATTCAGCGAAGTAATTCCCATCCTAACATGGGCCTAGAAGAATTTAATCAACCTACGGGCCTCCTATATCCCAGGGCCCGAGAATCAATTAGCCGATCATCTTTCAAGATCATTTAGCAACAACAACGAGTGCTCTCTGAATCCAAGGGTATTCTACTGGATATGCCAGCAATGGGGCAATCCCCAGATAGACCTCTTTGTCTCCCCACTCAATGCAAAGACGCCTCTATTTTTCACAAGATTCCCATCTCCGAGGTCAGCAGGTGTGGATGCCCCAGTCCAGCCATTGGACTTTCAGATGGAATATGCGTTTCCTCCGACCCCTCTGATACTGGGGTTTCTCCAATGTCTAACATCAGAGAGTCACAATTCTGGAGGTGATCCCGTACTGGCTGAAAAAAACGTGGTTCACGCTCCTAGTCAGGATGGCCCTGTGCAAGCCGCTTCCCATTCCACACATGGACAACCTCCTGTCTCAGGATGATTTCTTTCACCCGCACCCGGAGATCCTAGACTTGAGGGCCTGTAAGTTGAGTGGAGGAGGTTGGGCGAGCTAGGATGCTTGCATTGTGTTATTCAAACACTATTACAGGCAAGAAAATCATCCACTAACTCCACCTTCTACAGGGTATGGAGAAAGTTTACAGAACTGGCAGAGTTTAACCATTTTGATCCCCTGGAACCCGGAGTCCAGAATGTACTTCTCTTCTTACAGAGTGGATTGGACTTTGGGTTTGGGTCTCAACACACTTAAAGTCCAGGTGTCAGCCCTTTCAGCTCTAACGGACACACCCTCTTGTAGAACACTTTGAAGACAGTCCTAAGGTTGCGACCTCCCAGGAAATCGCTATACCCAAAATGGGACTTAACTATTGTACTTAATGTCCTATCAAATCCTCCTTTTTCACCCACAAAAGAATGCACCTTGGAGAATATTACCTTGAAGGCTGTCTTCCTGATCGCCATCACTTCAGCTCGCAGAGTGTCGGAGATCCAAGTGCTAGGAACACAGGGACCCTACATCACCTTTTTTCCAGACAGGGTGGTTTTGCAGCCCATTCATCAGTTCATTCCTAAAGTGCCTTTAGTCTACCATCTCAACCAGGAATGGGTTCTTCCAGCATTCAGGGAGGACCCAACCTCTTCAAGGCTGCATGAGTTGGACGTAGCCAGGTCCCTAAGTCACTATTTGAATTTGACACAACAGTTCCGCAAAGAACAACAGCTATTTATCATCCCAAAGGGCTCAAAAAAGGGAATGGTAGCATCCAAGACGACCTTGGCAAGCTGGATCGTGAAATTAATCCAAAGGGCATATCGGGCTAGTGGTCTTCCAGTTCCAGATGCGGTCAATGGGCACTCAACACAGGGAATGGCCTCCTCTTGGGCAGCCTTGGCGCGGGTCTCCCCTGAGACAGTTTGCCAAGCAGCTAGTTGGTCGTCCTTCAACACTTTCATGTCACACTATAGTGTAAACTCAGCGGTTCTTACTTCCCGAGAATTTGGGGAAAAGACCTTGCAATTATCTGTGCTGTAGTTTCATTAAATTTCTTATTGCAGTACCCTCCCTGTAAGAAAGTTATTTACCATTGGTATGCTGCCATGGAGGCACCAGGAAAATGGAAAATTGAATACTCACCTTTCCGTAATTTTCTTTTCCTGGTGCCTACCCATTGCAGCATACACCCTCCCTTCAATAATCCTTAAAGTTCTGAGGTCTAGTTACAAGAATACCGGTGGAGGGGAACAGCTCTTTTATTTATAGAGTTAAAGTGGTCCTGTGGGTTGGTCGGGGGCGGAGCAACCAACCAATGGTGTGCTGCCATGGGTAGGCACCAGGAAAGGAAAATTACAGAAAGGTGAGTATTCAATTTTCCGTTTTCCATACGCTGCCCCAAAATAAATATAATATCCTGGTTGACTGGTCGGAGAAATCACAAAATTAGAAAATACACCAGGTTGGAGCAGACAGATGAGTCTGTTGTTGGCTGTGATGGTGGCAAGAGCAAACACACTAGCCAAGGTTCAAAGGCAGGGGAATGCACGGTGCGTTGAGCTGTTAATAGTAAAAAAACTAATTAATCTATTCATCAAATCAAATCCTTTTGAGGACAGGTTACTGTTGTTCATGTATACATTCCTTCATTCTCATCAGTTGTTGGCACGGTGCAGCCAAAAATGAAAATTACAGACCACAAATAATATAACAGCTATGTCTTGAGGCACCAGAAATTGGGAGAGGTTGGGTTTTTCTAATTTTATTTTGCTGGTTAAAATGTGTCTGTGTAGTGATGCAGGAAATAGGAAACTGAGAGTAATAAAAAACTAGTAACTGATAAAAGTATATGTCAGTGGCGGCTGGTGCTCAAAAATTTTGGGGAAGGGGGGCGCAAGCAAACTGAAAAATTCTGTAAAAAAACATCAATGGCAGCCTCACTGTGCCCATCAATTGCAGCCACTGTGCCATCAAGCGCAGCCACTGTGCCATCAAGAGCAGCCACTGTGTCATGAAACGCAGCCACTGTGCCAAATGCAGCCACTGTGCCCATCAAACACTGCCACTGTGCCCCATCAAATGCTGCCACTGTGCCCCATCAAATGCTGCCACTGTGCCCATCAAAGGCAGCCACTGAGCCCATTAAATGTTGCCACTATGCCCCATCAAATGCTGACACAGTGCCCCATCAAATGCTGCCACTGTGCCCCATCAAATGCCGCTACTGTGCCCATCAAAAGTTGCCACTGTGACCCCCCGCCCGCTCGCCGTCTGCCCAGCACTTACCCTATCTCAGTGGTGGGTCAGACAATGGGTGATGGCAGCGAGCTGTGGGACCTTGCAGAGGGTGACATCGGCTCCTGTGTCCTCCATGTGTCTCCTCCCCTCCTCCTGATAGGCATCCGATCGCAGTGCCTGTCTCTTTAGCCAATCAGGTAATGGGTATCAGACCCATGCTACCTGATTGGTGGAGAAGCGGTTAAGTGTTAGAAAAGCGAATATTCCTTTGCTTTTCTAACACACCTGGCTTTGCGCTCTGAGCTCACCTTTTTTGAAAAAATGTCTCTAAGGTGCTTAAAAAATACACCCCCGCTGCTGTAATTCAGGCGCCCGATGTCCGAAAAGGGGCCGGATGCCTGACAGCGGCAGCCATGGACAGATTCATGCTGCATGAATCTATCCATCAGTCATGGAGGGGGTGGCTGGAGAGAGTGGGCGGGGCCCTTGTGTGCCCTAACTGGATGCACCGCCACTGGTAAATGTGACAATGAGACTACTAAAAGACTAGTAACCGATAGTAGTAGATTAAAAATGAGACTAGTAAGACTTGTAACTAATAGAAGTAGATAGGAAACTGAGACTAGTAAAAGAATGACCAATGCTTCACGTTGACTTCTTCCATCAGGACCACCTTAAGATGTCAGTGGACCAAGGGAGAAGGCTACTCTTTTGAGCCCCATCACTTTTGTACAACAAACTTTTAGATGTTTTGGGGTAAAATATGACTTTTTCTTTAACACTAAAAATGTAAGGAGATTTAGATTCTCACATTGCCAAGCAAATTATATCTGATTTCATAATGAAGGATATTTAAACTAAGGGTAATTACAGACATTAGACAATATACTATTTTCCAAATACAGGCACAGTGACTAAGTGGTTATTGCTTACATCTAGCAGCACTAGGGTTGTTGGTTTGAACCCAAACCATGGCACTACCTCTCTGGAGTTTGTATGTTCAGCGTGGGTTTCCTCTGAATACTCTGGTTTCCTCCCATACTCCAAAGACATGCTGGTAGGTTACTTGGCCCTAGTATGCAAATGTGAGTTTAGGGACCTTATATTGTAAGCTGCTTGTGGGCAGGGACTGATGTGAATGTATAATAAATATGTAAAGTGCTGTGTAAATTGATGGCACTATATAAGTATCTTTAATAAACACAGTCTGCCTGATTGAATCAGTGAAATTTCATGTGTTTGTAGACTTTTCCACTCACCATCCTGACTGACGCTTGCACTGGCTGGATTTGCCACAATAAGGTTGATCAGTCTGGATGCAGTCTCTATTGTCGCCCCTTAGACAGGTCAATTACATGGCAGTGCAAAGAGTGTCTGCAATTTGCAAAATGTAGTAACCATAATTACTATTGATTACTGCTAATTGCTTCTCGGCCTTTTGGCTAAGATCAAGTGTAGTATCTGTTCTTATCAGTTTCCAGGAGGTGGCGCTTGCTTCCGTCCCTGATCTATGGAGAAATAGAGATGGGATTGCAAAGCCTGCTGGAGTGAAGGTGACCTGGAGCGGTTCGTAGCCGAAAGGGAAGCCTTCTGATGGGGATGGAGAACCACGGGGTCTGAACCGGAGGGTCGGGACCCTGGCCTTCTGGCCTGGATTGGGGCGGATCTAGCTCCAGACAGTTATTCGGGAGAGAACACTTACTCCCCTCTTGTAAGGTGGGGGGAGTGGTTAGTACTTCCCGAATGTAATTAGGAGGGAGTGATGGGAGCGACGGCAGAGCCTGATAAAGGACTCTTTCCGGCTTCCTGATCTCCATATCCTTTCTGCCTGTGGTGGGGTCTGCTGTGGTCTGGGCTGGGGGGTCGGGGCTTCTTCGAAAAGCCAGTGGTGAATGTGCCCCTGAAGTGGCAGTTCAGGGGTGCCGTATAATCACGGTGTGAAAGCACTTGATTTTATGGCACCATGGTCACTTCACCACAACACACGTTTTTCGCACCTGCCTCTTGGGCCGGGCCTTTTGGCCAGGACCAGGGGAAATTTTTATGCCTGGCCGGAGGGCCGGCCATTGTATAGCACAATGGCCACTTTCACTCTCCCATCTCACTATCTTCCCCACTCTTTCTTTTACCCCTGTTTGTCACCTTTTTGTATTTTTTTGGTTGTCTTGTATACACGTTTGTCACTGTGTGGCGAGTAGGGTGTGGGTCCTCGGGCCTACTCTGAAAGTCTTGTGAGGGGGTGGACATAGGCCTTTTGGCTTGGTTCGCCCTCTCCTTTGAGGGGTCTTTCTTCGGGAGAGCCCCACTGTACTTGGGTTGGTCTGCTTCGCCAATCCTTCCAGTTGTGGGGGTCCGCCTGGTTTCGGCCGGATGGACCCTTTGTCTGAGTACCTCAGTCCCTGTCTGGAGCCTAACGCCCCGGGGGATCAGAGTAAGGTCCTTCCCTAGTGGAGGATTCTGTACACCCGTTGCACGTTTTTGTGTTTCACTCTCTATGTGTGAGCACTTTTTTTTGGCACCGGGTGGAAGTTTTTGAGGTGTGTTTTGCACGCCACTGGCTTTTCGATAGAGTAACCATAATTACTTCGCTTCTCGGCCTTTTGGCTAAGATCAAGTGTAGTATCGACTTTAGCCCTTAGGGGTGTCTCTGCTTCACAGCTAGGACGTTGAGAACCACTTGTATCTATCCAAGCCATTTGGTTCTTGTGGGGTACCCTCTGCTCGGCCTGGTAGGATCGTTGATTAAATTCAGCTTCACCAACTTGCTGCTATTGGGTTAGAGGCTTAGCCCCCACAGGGAACGAGATTGCGGTCTTCCCTCCTCCCCCACTCCGCATTACTACCTCCGGGCAGTAGATGCTAGAGCCTTTGTAAAGGCTACGAAAAGAGCGAAAGAGCGAAGACATTGAGGAACCAGAAGGAAGCCGCCTAAGAACACCTGAAGCGACATCCAACTCCTCGACGATGGGGAAGAGCGACAAGAAGACCAGCAAGGAGAAGAAGAACTCTGTTCCAGTCACTTCCTCCGAAGAGCCCAAGAATGCTGCTGCCTCAGCCTCCACCTCTACCCCGGCCGGCGCCAGCCGACCAGGACCAGCCAAGCCAGACCTGCCTGCAGACGGACTCCCAGCCCTTGAGCCTTGGATGAAGCAGACGGTCGTGCTGCAGCCGAAGAAGGTGGACGGAAGAGTCCCCGACATGACCCCGGAGATCTTCGGAAAGATGATCTTGGAACAAGGGTTCAGCAAAGCGGAGACGCTTTCCGTACAGACTTCACAAAGGGTATTTTCTTCATAACTTTTGTGTCTTTTCAGGTCTGTAGAAGATACTGGGAGATGGTGAAGACCAGTGGCCCCGAATCCCCTTTCTGTTAGTTCATTGCGAACTGCCCCATAACACGGGACGAAAAGCGGGTGATGGTGGCCATGAGGAACCCCCATACCAAAGGAAAGGACATAGCCACCTACCTCCAGAGGTTCTGCACTGTGGTAAAGGACCCGAATCAAATCCTTGATGCCAACGGCTTCTGGATAGGTAAGTGGTCTGTGCTTTGCAAACTTAGGAAAGACCCTTTGGGGGACATCCAGCACCCGCAGCCTTTCTTCTCCCTGGGATCATCCACAGGAATCCTTTTCTACCCCGGCATACCCTACAACTGTAACAAGTGTGGGCAGCTGGGACACATAGGTAAGGATCGTACAGAGCTTGCTTGCAGGTTCTGTAGGGTTACAGGCCACGAGACCAAGGACTGTCCGAGGTCCAAAGCCTGCAACCTTTGCGGTTCGGCAGAGCATGTCTTCAGACACTGCCTCCAGAGGACCCGGACCTACGCTGGAGCCCTGATCCAGGGTAAGCCACCCTCCAGCACCGGGAGAAAGCTGCCAGAAAAAACAAAGAATCCAAAGGAACCTCGAAAGGCCACAGGTAAGTCCACCCCCGTTGCCCCTGCCCCACCCCCTACCTCAAGCACACCCCCACCCACCCCCTCTGTGCCGGAGAAGCCCCCCCCCGAATCTGTCCTCCCTGGAGGACTTACCCACTCTCCCACCTCCCTCCCTCCACCCGCACCAGTGGTCCAAAAGGAAGCCGGAAACGGAAGTTGGAGAGTACTACAGCTGAGGAACCCGCTACCTCCACCAAACGGCCCAACGGGGTCCAGCACGACAGCGATGGACCAAAGCAAGTAGTGGAGGACCTAGAGTCTGCGGAGGAGGAGGAAGAGGAGGAGATGATGGCCGACCCCGAGCCTGACCTCCCCCTCAACGTCAACATCAACCAGCAGATGATAGAGGCTGTCCTGGAGGAGCTGGGCCTGTCCCAAAACACAGAACAGGCAGAGGACGCAATGAAAGAGCCACCCCCCCTCCGGGGAGGTAAGTTCGGCCCCTTGTTGACTAGACCCTCATACCCTTTTTCATTATGGCTGAGATCTCAATCTTTTCCATTAATGTGAGGAGTATTAAGGATACATCTAGTAGGCAAGCGGTTCTGACCTTTCTTTCTTCTCCGCAGAGTGATGTCTACATGCTTCAGGAGTGCGCCCTTCCTCCCTTGAGGAGGTACACTCATCTGTCCTCCCAGTAGACCCTTGGTCCCTCCTACTGGTCCAGGGGTGGCGATTGTAAGTCTGCAGGGGTAGCCATTCTGGTCAGGGGTGGGCGCTTCACGGTTGACTCTATCCATGAGCTAGCCTGTGGCCGTCTTTTGGTCATAGATGGCTCGTGGGTGGTAGCGCCAGTTAGGCTTATCAGCGTGTACGCCCCCCAGACAAGAATGCGTGGCTGGACCTTTTTCAGACCCTGCGGACCCAACTCGTCACCACCAGAACAGCAGTGATCGGCAGTGATTTTAACTGTCCGATCGAGGAGGATGGGTGCAGCTCCAGCACATACGCAAAACTTGATGCTACTTCTAGGCTGCTCAAGGAGATGATCTCGGAGGCCTCCTTGCAGGACACCGTGGCGTGGGATCCATAGGGAAAGTGACCGTGAACTATTCGTGGTGCCGACCCGATGGATCTGTGCGTTCCAGGATTGACTTCATGCTCACTTCAAGAACAGTCAAGCATCGTGAGTTCTCCATGATCCCCTGCTTTTTCTCTGACCACAGGGCTATTTACTTTCGCGGTGACCTGGGCGAGGGTTTGCCCGCGGACCAGGTTCCTGGAAGCTGAATAGCACCCTGCTGGAAAACGAGAAATTGATGGGGGAACTCCTTGAGGCCTATGCCACCTGGACGGAGGAAAAGAGATTCTTCTGAAGGGTAAGTGATTGGTGGGAGTTTGTGAAGGTTAAGCTGCGCAGCTTCTTTCAGGCAAGGGGACGCCAGCAAGTGTATGCCAGGAGGAGGGAATTCAGGAGACTGCAGCGTCAGTTGCAGTCCCTGCAGGACATTCATCACTGTGGCTGGGATGTTAGGCAGGACCTGGAGGACACCAAGAAGAGCCTGAAAGGACACTTCGAGGAAGAATCCAGGCACATTGTCTTCCGTGCCAAGGTGGAGAATCTTGAGAAAGGTGAGAAGTGTAATTCTTTCTTTTTTGGGAAACTTCACTCAGGACGCACACCCTTGTCAGAGCTGCGTGACGATACCGGAACACTCCAGAAGGGGAAGAAGGCTGTGATGCAAGTGGTCAGCGACTACTACACCAACCTCTACTCCCCGAAAGAAATGGACACACAGGCAGCCGACAGGTTCCTGTCAGGTATCTCTAACCAAATTGATCCTGCAGGTTCATCAACCGTCAACGCCCCCTTGGTGTTGGAGGGACTGCACTCTGCCGCTAAATCCTTTAGGCGAGGCAGGACCCCGGGCTGCGATGGTCACCCAGTTGAGCTCTGTGTAGCACTGTGGAATCTCGTGGGCCCGGACCTGCTCGAGCTGTATGAGGAGATGGTGGTGAAGTGCAGAATGCCTCCGTCACTGAGGGAGGGGATGATCACGATTTTGTATAAGCGGAAGGGGGAGAGATCGGATCTGAAAAATTGGCGTCCGATCTCTCTTCTGAACGTGGACTACAAAATCCTCACCAAGGTCCTTGCCAACAGGCTGAAGTCTGTCATCGAACAGATCATCCACCCGGATCAGACTTGTGGCATTCCTGGTCGCAGTATTGCGGACAGCCTTATGCTTGTCCGGGACACGGTCCAGTACATTCATGGCCGCCGTGTGCACGTGGCCCTGGTCAGTCTTGACCAGGAGAAGGCCTTTGACCGTGTCTCCCACGAGTTTATGTGCAGAGCTCTGAGCAGTTTTGGTCTCGGGGAAATGTTTTGTTCGTATGTGAATGTAATGTATAATGAAATTTCTAGTTTGGTGTTGGTAAATGGCTGGAAAACTGACCCCTTTCCAATTTTGTCTGGGGTCAGACAAGGCTGCCCTCTCTCACCTCTGCTTTTTGTTTGTTGTATAGAGCTCTTCGCCCGAAGCATCAGACTGAACCCAGAGATCAGAGGGATCACCGCACCAGGACCGGACAGACGGGAGGTCAAGTGCTCACCCTACATGGATGACGTGACGGTGTTCTGTGCTGATCGGTGCTCCATTGACACACTCGCCCAGACCTATGAGGACTTCGGCCAAGCTTCAGGGGCAAAGGTCAACTGCGGGAAGTCAGAAGTCATGCTCTTCGGAAAGTGGTTCCTGCCTTCTTCTGCACCCATTCCTTTCAGCATCAAGGCGGAGTTCATCAAAATTCTTGGGGTCTGGTTTGGAGCTGAGGGCGCAGCCCTGAAGTCCTGGGAGGAAAGACTGGCAAAGATGCGACAGAAGTTTGGACTTTGTAGCCTCAGAGAGCTCACCATCGAAGGTAAAACACTGGTACTCCGCATCGAGATTCTCCCTGTGTTTCAGTATCTCGCCCAGGCCTGGCCCTCCCGGGTTAACACCTGCAAGGCCATCACCAGGGCGGTGTTCCACTTCATCTGGAGCTCCAAAATGGACAGAGTGAAGCGGGCGGTTACGTTCAAGGAACCCCTCAAGGGCGGTAAGGGCGTGCCCGACATCGCTACTCTACTGAGGGTGTGCTTTTCTTGTAACTGCATCTGCAGGACATTGGTTGACAGAACTGTGGACTCTGGTGGTAACTCCATGTCCCGTTTTTTCCTCCTCCCTCTTTGGAGGACCCTTGGATGGGACAAATGGGACAGCTCCATCCCCTACAACTGGGAAACCCCTTGGTACTACTTGGACATCTTCAAGTTTATTAAGGAGCTGGGGCTACATGGAGTGAAGCCAAAAACTATCCACAAGTTGATTAGAGCATCGGACATTGTTGAGACTGTTCCAGGCCTCCCTTCAGCCACCTGCAAAGTGGTCTGGAGGAAAAAGGGCACAAAGATCTGACATGGATGGCAATCCAAGGGGGGTTGCCACTCATAACATTCATGCATGCCAGAAACCTGTGCAGATACAGGCACTGCCCCTTTTGCATCATCCAGGAGGAAACTGCTTTTCACGTTTTCTGGGAGTGCCCCTTTGTACAGGACCTGTTGAGGGCCTTGGAACCTGAACTGAAGGACTTTGTACCACAGACGGCTATCACACACTTTGGTGTGTTGAACGCACTCTTCTGTGGAACTCATTCACAGGAGGACATTGACGGTGCCGGGCGGGTGCTGTGTTGCTTTAAGGACGCTTGGTGGTGGGCCAGAAAGCGCCTCATCCACCAGTGGGAGAGGATGTCCATCAGGGACTGTCGCAGACTGGTCCACAGTCTGCTCAGAGACTATCACTTGATGGACTTCAAGGAGGAAGAGGAGGTTTGAAGATTTCCCCTTTACCCCCCTTTTTTCCCCATGTATCCTTTGGCAGTTCAAGAAAGCTTCGGGCCTGTGAACTCTTTTTCTCCCTTCCCTACCCCATCTCCAGCACCCCCCCCCCCCCCATCACACCCGTTGCCCATTTGAATGCTATCTGACAGTATATGACTTTTTGTGACATATTTCTGAAGTAATGCTTTCAGGGTAATGCATGATGTGATGTTTCGGGGTATTATTACTCTGCACAACACATCAGGCATCATACTGCAGGATGAATGTAATTTATTTGTATGCTTGGAAATGTACTGTTATGTAGTGTATTTATGCGCTGCATCGCAGTACAGCGTGGAATGTACCCTGTTGAAGTATTTGTTTTTTTGTATATTTTCTTGCAAAAATAAAGTATACATTTTAAATCAAAAAAAAAAAAAATGTAGTAACCATAGTAATTGATCAGAGATATGCCGCGTACACACAGTCGGACTTTCTATCCTACTTGGTCCGGCACACTTTCCGACGGACTTTGTCCGCCAGGTGTGCCGGACTTTAAAACGGACGGACTTGCCCACACACGCCCGGACTTTCCGGTGGGCTAAGTCTGCCCGTCTTTCCGACGGACTTTCGCCGGAGTTACGGCGGACTTTCAGAATGAACGGACTTGCCCACACACGGACAAGTCCGTTCATTTTGAACATGACTCAGGTGCGACGGGACTAGAAAAGGATGTCAATCTTGGCGCTTTTATCGGCGAGATTGACACCTTGCGAGCCCCGTCGTGGGTCATACCAGGCCCTTAGGTCTGGTATGGATTAAAAAGGGAACCCCCTACGCCGAAAAAACGGCGTGGGGTCCCCCCTAAAATCCATACCAGACCCCGATCCAAGCATGCAGCCTGGCCGGTCAGGAAAGGGGGTGGGGACGAGCGAGCGCCCCCCCTCCTGAACCGTACCAGGCCGCATGCCCTCAACATGGGGGGTGGGTGCTTTGGGGGAGGGGGGCGCCTTGTGGGCCCCCCCACCCCAAAGCACCTTGTCCCCATGTTGATGAGGACAAGGGCCTCTTCCCTACAACCCTGGCCGTTGGTTGTCGGGGTCTGTGGGCGGGGGGCTTATCGGAATCTGGGAGCCCCCTTTAATAAGGGGCCCCCCACCCTATGTGAATGAGTATGGGGTACATGGTACCCCTACCCATTCACCTAGGGAAAAAGTGTAAGTAATAAAACACACTACACAGGTTTTTAAAATATTTTATTAAACAGCTCCGGGGGGGGATCTTCCTCCGGCTTCGGGGGGTCTTCTTCCGGCTTCGGGGTCCCTCCGCTTCATCTTCTCCCGGCGTCCGGTTGGTTCTTCTCCGCTCTCTTCTCCCGGTGTTCCAGTTCTTCGGCCGGCTCCTCCGCTGTCTTCAGGTAGCTCTCTTGCCAGCAGAGGTCCGGACTTCTGGGCTTCTTGGCTTCTGGTCTTCTGGGCTTCTGGTCTTCTCTTCTCCAGATGTTGACACGACGCTCTCTCTGGCTGGACTGCTCTCCGAGGGCTGCGTTGTGACTTATATAGGCGGAGACCCCGCCCCCTTTTGATGTCACAGTCCCTGGGCATGCTGGGACTGTGACGTTTTAGGGGGCGTGGTCACTGGGTGATGTTGACTACGCCCCCTAAAACGTCACAGTCCCAGCATGCCCAGGGACTGTGACATCAAAAGGGGGCGGGGTCCAGTGTTGCCAACCGTCAGTATTTTTACTGGCAGCCAGTAAAAAACAGGCAATTTTCTCCCGCCAGTAAATGCCAGTAAAAAAGAAAAGGTTGCCAGTAAAAAATATGGCTGTGACGCTCGGCCCGGAGCCAGCTGAGACCATACAAGTGCCTGCTTCAGTATGTTCAGGTGTCTCTGGTGGAGGCGGTGCCTGAGCATGTCCTGTGATGTCATGGTGCAAGGGAGCCAAGCAGAGCGGCCAGAGCCTCGTGTGTGGGTCTGCGGGATGGGAGCAAGGCAGGCCAGGAACAGGACCATCAGTGCTGTTTGGACTGGAGGGACCACCTGGCTTGGAGTGAGACTGTCACTGTGACTCTCAAGGGGAGGTGTTGTGTCGGTAATCTGTACTGCTGCACACTGCTGTCAGTATCACTGTGAGAGACAATTTCATGTGTGTGCCGCCCATTCTAATTCCTTGCCCTCCTGAGTCCTGTCCTTAAGCTACTTACTTACTATATCGAAAATAAAATAAGAAATATGTTTTTTCCCTTATTATCTACCTTAAATCACATTGCTAATTACATATTGTACTTGTTTGTAGCCTAAATAGTGAAATTTGTACTTAAAACTGTAATGTTGTAACTTTTGGAAATGCCAGTAAAAACGTGGCTCTGCCAGTAAATTTTGGGTATAATGTCAGTAAATTTCAATCTGTTAGGTTGGCAACACTGGCGGGGTCTCCGCCTATATAAGTCACAACGCAGCCCTCGGAGAGCAGTCCAGCCAGAGAGAGCGTCGTGTCAACATCTGGAGAAGAGAAGAGAAGAGAAGAGAAGAGAAGAGAAGAGAAGAAGCCCAGAAGACGGACCTCTGCTGGCAAGAGAGCTACCTGAAGACAGCAGAGGAGCCGGCCGAAGAACTGGAACACCGGGAGAAGAGAGCGGAAAAGAACCAACCGGACGCCGGGAGAAGATGAAGCGGAGGGACCCCCAAAGCCGGAAGAAGACCCCCAAAGCCGGAGGAAGATCCCCCCCGGAGCTGTTTAATAAAATATTTTAAAAACTTGTGTAGTGTGTTTTATTACTTACACTTTTTCCCTAGGTGAATGGGTATGGGTACCATGTACCCCATACTCATTCACATAGGGTGGGGGGCCGGGATATGGGGGCCCCCTTGTTAAAGGGGGCTCCCAGATTCCGATAAGCCCCCCGCTCGCAGACCCCGACAACCAACGGCCAGGGTTGTCGGGAAGAGGCCCTTGTCCTCATCAACATGGGGACAAGGTGCTTTGGTGTGGGGGGGCCCCACAGGGCGCCCCCCTCCCCCAAAGCACCCACCCCCCATGTTGAGGGCATGCGGCCTGGTACGGTTTAGGAGGGGGGGGCGCTCGCTCGTCCCCACCCCCTTTCCTGACCGGCCAGGCTGCGTGCTTGGATCGGGGTCTGGTATGGATTTTAGGGGGGACCCCACGCCGTTTTTTCGGCGTAGGGGGTTCCCTTTATAATCCATACCAGACCTAAGGGCCTGGTATGACCCGCGCTCGCCGCAATAGGAAAATTTGTTTTTCCTATTGCAGCGAGCGCGAGATGCAATACCCTGCCCTTGCGTCGTATCTGGTCAGTCGGACCAGCATACACACGAGCGGGCTTTCCGTCGGACCAGCACACACACGAGCGGATTTTCCGCTCGAAACTGAGTCCGACGGAAAGATTTAAAACTTGTTTCAAATCTAGGTCCGGCGGGCTTTTGGGAAGAAGTCCGCCGGAAAAGTCAGCCGGCGCCCACACACGGGCGGATTGTCCGGCACACTCTGGTCCGCCGGACCAAGTATGCCGGAAAGTCCGACCGTGTGTACGCGGCAATAGTCCCTTAGGCAAAGTGACTGCAGTAATCTGAATGCTACCTTGTAACTGGTTCCTCATTTAACTGATCCTTACAACTATGCTTTGCATTACCTAAAAAATCCACATAGCCATGTAGGGATCTGCTGCCATCTACTGTCTGTGTTTGTAAATACCCTGGCCCATGATATATTATGTAAGCACTTCATGTCTCTGGGTTATTGGGTTGAGAACCCCAGAAGGAGGAAGTCCAGAAAGAGAGAGATCACATGTCCTGTTCATTGAAAAGCAGTTGCTAAACCCTGACCAGAAAGGATTATTAGGCAAGTACCCTAGGTATAATAGGTTACTATTGTTGACCATAGCTTTTGTATATATACAGTATCTCACAAAAGTGAGTACACCCCTCACATTTTTGTAAATATTTTATTATATCTTTTCATGTGACAACACTGAAGAAATTACACTTTGCTACAATGTAAAGTAGTGAGTGTACAGATTGTATAACACTGTAAATTTGCTGTCCCCTCAAAATAACTCAACACACAGCCATTAATGTCTAAACCGCTGGCAACAAAAGTGAGTACCCCCTAAGTGAAAATGTCCAAATTTGGCCCAAAGTGTCAATATTTTGTGTGGCCACCATTATTTTCCAGCACTGGCTTAGCCCCCTTAAGTATGGAGTTCACCGGTGTTTCACAAGTTGCCACTGGAGTCCTCTTCCACTCCTCCATGACGACATCATGGAGCTGGTGGATGTTAGAGACCTTCGCTCCTCCACCTTCTGTTTGAGGATGCCCGACAGATGCTCAATAGGGCTTAAGTCTGGAGACATGCTTGGCCAGTCCGTCTTTAACCTAAGCTTCTTTAGCAAGGCAGTGGTCGTCTTGGAGGTGTGTTTGGGGTCGTTATCATGTTGGAATACTGCCCTGCGGCCCAGTCTCTGAAGGGAGGGGATTATGCTCTGCTTCAGTATGTCACAGTACATGTTGGCATTCATGGTTCCCTCAATGAAATGTAGCTCCCCAGTGCCAGCAGCACTTATGCAGCCCCAGACCATGACACTCCCACCACCATGCTTCACTGTAGGTAAGGCACACTTGTCTTTGTACTCCTCACCTGGTTGCCACCACACATGCTTGACACCATCTGAACCAAATAAGTTTATCTTGGTCTCATCAGTCCATAGGACATGGTTCCAGTAATCCATGTCCTTAGTCTGCTTGGCTTCAAAAAACTGTTTGCAGGCTTTCTTGGGCATCATCTTTAGAAGAGGCTTCCTTCTGGGACAACAGCCATGCAAACCAACTTGATGCAGTGTGCGGCGTATGGTCTGAGCACTGACAGGCTGACACCCCACCCCTTCAACCTCTGCAGCAATGCTGGCAGCACTCATACCTCTTTTTCCAAAAGACAACCTCTGGATATGATGCTGAGCACGTGCACTCAACTTCTTTGGTCGACCATGGCGAGGCCTGTTCTGAGTGGAACCTGTCCTGTTAAACCGCTGTATGGTCTTGGCCACCATGCTGCAGCTGAGTTTCAGGGTCTTGGCAATCCTCTTTAAATCTTTATGTAGAGCAACAATAATTTTTTTCAGATCCTCAGAGAGTTCTTTGCCGTGAGGTGCCATGTTGAACTTCCAGTGACCAGTATGAGAGAGTGAGAGCGATAACATCAAATTTAACACACCTGCTCCCCATTCACACCTGAGACATTGTAACACTAACGAGTCACATGACAGCAGGGTGGGAAAATGGCCAATTGTGCCCAATTTGGAAATTTATTGGCTGTGTGTTGAGTTATTTTGAGGGGACAGCAAATTTACACTGTTATACAATCCGTACACTCACTACTTTACATTGTAGCAAAGTGTCATTTCTTCAGTGTTGTCACATGAAAAGATAGAATAAAATATTTACAAAAATGTGAGGTATGTACTCACTTTTGTGAGATACTGTATTATATATATATATATATATATATATATATATATATATATATATATAGTCATGGCCAAAAATATTGGCACCCCTGCATTTGTTGGATAATGCACCACTCTGCCCAGGAAATTGTTGGAATTACAAATGTTTAGGCATGCTCATGTTTATGTCTCTATTGGTATGACACGAAAAAGTGGAGACACAAAGCTGACACATTTCACACAAAACTCCAAAAATGGACTGGGCAAAATTATTGGCACCTTCTCCAAATTGTAAGAAATAATTGCATTCCATGTTTGTGATGTTCCTGTAATTTGTAATTAAACTCACCTGTATATAGAAATCATACTGGCTACCAGTTAAAATGGTGAAAAATGGACTCAACCTTTCAGTTTTGTGTCACACGGAGCATGGAGAAGAGAAAGAGCAGCAAAGAATTGTCTGAGGATTTAAGAACAAAAATTGTGGAAAAGCAATCTCAAGGTTACAAGTCCATCTCCAGAGATCTTAACCACTTGCCGACAGCCTAACGATGATATACATCGGCAGAATGGCACGGGCAGGCAGAATCACGTACCCATACGTGATCTGCCTCCCGCGGGCGGCAGAGGGGAGGGGGAGGCCATCCGATCGTGGCCCCCCCCTTGCGATCGCTCCCAGCCAATGGGAATCCTCCCCTGCCTGTGTGTAGTACACACAGGCAGAGGATGTGATGTCATCTCTCCTCGGCTCGGCAGTTTCCGTTCCGGCGCCGAGGAGAGAAGACATGTGAGTGCACAACACACACAGTAGAACATGCCAGGCACACATTACACCTCCGACCCCCCCCGATCGCCCCCCGATCACCCCCCAATCACCCCTCCCCCCTCCCTGTCACACTGACACCAAGCAGTATTTTTTTTTTTTCTGAATACTGCATGGTGTCAGTTTGTGACAGTTAGAAGTGGTAGGGCAGTGAGTGTTAGCCCCCTGTAGGTCTAGGATACCCCCCTAACCCCCCCTAATAAAGTTTTAACCCCTTGATCACCCCCTGTCGCCAGTGTCACTAAGCGATCATTTTTCTGATCGCTGTATTAGTGTCGCTGGTTCCCAAAAACGCAGTGTTAGGGGGATCAGCCCAGATACCTGCTAGCCCCTGCGTTTTGCCCCTCCGCCCGGCCCAGCCCAGCCCACCCAAGTGCAGTATCGATCGATCACTGTCACTTACAAAACACTAAACGCATAACTGCAGCGTTCGCAGAGTCAGGCCTGATCCCTGCGATCGCTAACAGTTTTTTTGGTAGCGTTTTGGTGAACTGGCAAGCACCTTCCCCAGGCAGCGTCAGGTTAGCGCCAGTACCGCTAACACCCCCGCACGCACCGTACACCTCCCTTAGTGGTATAGTATCTGTACGGATCAATATCTGATCCGATCAGATCTATACTGGCGTCCCCAGCAGTTTAGGGTTCCCAAAAACGCAGTGTTAGGGGGATCAGCCCAGATACTTGCTAGCCCCTGCGTTTTGCCCCTCCGCCCGGCCCAGCCCAGCCCACCCAAGTGCAGTATCGATCGATCACTGTCACTTACAAAACACTAAACGCATAACTGCAGCGTTCGCAGAGTCAGGCCTGATCCCTGCGATCGCTAACAGTTTTTTTTGTAGCGTTTTGGTGAACTGGCAAGCACCTTCCCCAGGCAGCGTCAGGTTAGCGCCAGTACCGCTAACACCCACGCACGCACCGTACACCTCCCTTAGTGGTATAGTATCTGATCAGATCAATATCTGATCCGATCAGATCTACACTAGCGTCCCCAGCAGTTTAGGGTTCCCACAAACGCAGTGTTAGCGGGATCAGCCCAGATACCTGCTAGCACCTGCGTTTTGCCCCTCCGCCCGGCCCAGCCCAGCCCACCCAAGTGCAGTATCGATCGATCACTGTCACTTACAAAACACTAAACGCATAACTGCAGCGTTCGCAGAGTCAGGCCTGATCCCTGTGATCGCTAACAGTTTTTTTGGTAGTGTTTTGGTGAACTGGCAAGCACCAGCGGCCTAGTACACCCCGGTCGTAGTCAAACCAGCACTGCAGTAACACTTGGTGACGTGGCGAGTCCCATAAGTGCAGTTCAAGCTGGTGAGATGGCAAGCACAAGTAGTGTCCCGCTGCCACCAAGAAGACAAACACAGGCCCGTCGTGCCCATAATGCCCTTCCTGTTGCATTTGCCAATCCTAATTGGGAACCCACCGCTTCTGCAGCACCCGTACTTCCCCCATTCACATCCCCAACCAAATGCAGTCGGCTGCATGAGAGGCATTTTCTTTATGTCCTCCCGAGTACCCCTACCCAGCGAACCCCCCCAAAAAAGATGTCGTGTCTGCAGCAAGCGCGGATATAGGCGTGACACCCGCTATTATTGTCCCCCCTGTCCTGACAATCCTGGTCTTTGCATTGGTGAATGTTTTGAACGCTACCATTCACTAATTGAGTTTTAGCGTAGTGTACAGCATTGCACAGAGTCTCCCAAGATGCCATCGCATTTTGAGAGATCTGAACCTGGAACCAGTTACAGTTATAAAAGTTACAGTCACAAAAAAAAGTGTAAAAAAAAAACACATACAAAAATATAAAAAAAAAAAAAAATAGTTGTCGTTTTATTGTTCTCTCTCTCTCTATTCTCTCTCTATTGTTCTGCTCTTTTTTACTGTATTCTATTCTGCAATGTTTTATTGTTATTATGTTTTATCATGTTTGCTTTTCAGGTATGCAATTTTTTATACTTTACCGTTTACTGTGCTTTATTGTTAACCATTTTTTTGTCTTCAGGTATGCAATTCACGACTTTGAATGGTTATACCAGAATGATGCCTGCAGGTTTAGGTATAATCTTGGTATCATTCTTTTCAGCCAGCGGTCAGCTTTCATATAAAAGCAATCCTAGTGGCTAATTAGCCTCTAGACTGCTTTTACAAGCAGTGGGAGGGAATGCCCCCCCCCACCATCTTCCGTGTTTTTCTCTGGCTCTCCTGTCTCAACAAGGAACCTGAGAATGCAGCCGGTGATTCAGCCAGCTGACCATAGAGCTGATCAGAGACCAGAGTGGCTCCAAACATCTCTATGGCCTAAGAAACCGGAAGCTACGAGCATTTTATGACTTAGATTTTGCGGGATGTAAACAGCGCCATTGGAAAATTGGGAAAGCATTTTATCACACCGATCTTGGTGTGGTCAGATGCTTTGAGGGCAGAGGAGAAATCTAGAGTCTAATAGACCCCAATTTTTTCAAAAAAAGAGTACCTGTCACTACCTATTGCTATGATAGGGGATATTTACCTTCCCTGAGATAACAATAAAAATGATTTAAAAAAAAAATGAAAGGAACAGTTTAAAAATAAGATAAAAAAGCAAAAAAATAATAAAGAAAAAAAAAAAAAAGCACCCCTGTCCCCCCTGCTCTCGCGCTAAGGCGAACGCAAGCGTCGGTCTGGCGTCAAATGTAAACAGCAATTGCACCATGCATGTGAGGTATCACCGCGAAGCTCAGATCGAGTGCAGTAATTTTAGCAGTAGACCTCCTCTGTAAATCTAAAGTGGTAACCTGTAAAGGCTTTTAAAGGCTTTTAAAAATATATTTAGTTTGTCGCCACTGCACGTTTGTGCGCAATTTTAAAGCATGTCATGTTTGGTATCCATGTACTCGGCCTAAGATCATCTTTTTTATTTCATCAAACATTTGGGCAATATAGTGTGTTTTAGTGCATTAAAAATTAAAAAAGTGTGTTTTTTCCCCAAAAAATGCGTTTGAAAAATCGCTGCGCAAATACTGTGTGAAAAAAAAAATGAAACACCCACCATTTTAATCTGTAGGGCATTTGCTTTAAAAAAATATATAATGTGTGGGGGTTCAAAGTAATTTTCTTGCAAAAAAAAATAATTTTTTCATGTAATCAAAAAGTGTCAGAAAGGGCTTTGTCTTCAAGTGGTTAGAAGAGTGGGTGATGTGTGACATAAGCTTCTAAATGTTGTGCATAAAATGCCAGGACAGTTCAAAACCCCCCCAAATGACCCCATTTTGGAAAGTAGACACCCCAAGCTATTTGCTGAGAGTCATGTTGAGTCTGTGGAATATTTTATATTGTGACACAAGTTGCGGGAAAGAGACAATTTTTTATTTTTTTATTTTTTTTTTGCACAAAGTTGTCACTAAATGATATATTGCTCAAACATGCCATGGGAATATGTGAAATTACACCCCAAAATACATTCTGTTGCTTCTCCTGAGTACGGGGATACCACATGTGTGGGACTTTTTGGGAGCCTAGGCGCGCACGGGACCCCGAAAACCAAGCACCGCCTTCAGGCTTTCTAAGGCCGTAAATTTTTGATTTCACTCTTCACTGCCTATCACAGTTTCGGAGGCCATGGAATGCCCAGGTGGCAAAAAAAACCCCAAATGACCCCATTTTGGAAAGTAGACATCCCAAGCTATTTGCTGAGAGGTATAGTGAGTATTTTGCAGACCTCACTTTTTGTCACAAAGTTTTGAAAATTGAAAAAAGAAAAAAAAAATGTTTTCTTGTCTTTCTTTATTTTCAAAAACAAATGAGAGCTGCAAAATACTCACCCCCCTCTCAGCAAATAGCTTGGGGTGTCTACTTTCCAAAATGGGGTCATTTGGGGGGGGTTTGTGCCACCTGGGCATTCCATGGCCTCCGAAACTGTGAAGAGTGAAATCAAAAATTTACACCCTTAGAAATCCTGAAGGCGGTGATTGCTTTTCGGGGGCCCCGTACGCGGCTAGGCTCCCAAAAAGTCCCACACATGTGGTATCCCCATACTCAGGAGAAGTAGCTAAATGTACTTTGGGGTGCAATTCCACATATGCCCATGGCCTGTGTGAGCAATATATCATTTAGTGACAACTTTGTGCAAACAAAAAAAAATTGTTACTTTACCGCAACTTGTGTCAAAATTTAAAACATTCCATGGACTCAACATGCCTCAAAGCAAATAGCTTGGGGTGTCTACTTTCCAAAATGGGGTCATTTGGGGGGGTTTTATGCCATCTCGGCATTCCATGGCCTTCAAAACTGTGATAGGTAGTGAGGAGTAAAATCAAAAATGTATGCCCTTAGAAATCCTGAAGGCAGTGATTGGTTTTCGGGGCCCCGTACGCGGCTAGGCTCCCAAAAAGTCCCACACATGTGGTATCCCCATACTCAGGAGAAGCAGCTAAATGTATTTTGGGGTGCAATTCCACGTATGCCCATGGCCTGTGTGAGCAATATATCATTTAGTGACAACTTTTTGTAATTTTTTTTTTTTTGTCATTATTTAATCACTTGGGACAAAAAAATGAATATTCAATGGGCTCAACATGCCTCTCAGCAATTTCCTTGGGGTGTCTACTTTCCAAAATGGGGTCATTTGTGGGGGTTTTGTACTGCCCTGCCATTTTAGCACCTCAAGAAACGACATAGGCAGTCATAAATTAAAGGCTGTGTAAATTCCAGAAAATGTACCCTAGTTTGTAGGCGCTATAACTTTTGTGCAAACCAATAAATATACACTTATTGACATTTTTTTTACCAAAGACATGTGGCCGAATACATTTTGGCCTAAATGTATGACTAAAATTGAGTTTATTGGATTTTTTTTAGAACAAAAAGTAGAAAATATCATTTTTTTTCAAAATTTTTGGTCTTTTTCCATGTATAGCGCAAAAAATATAAACGGCAGAGGTGATCAAATACCATCAAAAGAAAGCTCTATTTGTGGGAAGAAAAGGACGCAAATTTCGTTTGGGTACAGCATTGCATGACTGCGCAATTAGCAGTTAAAGAGACGCAGTGCCAAATTGTAAAAAGTGCTCTGGTCAGGAAGGGGGTAAATCCTCCTGGGGCTGAAGTGGTTAAAGTGGATGTAAACCCGAATTTTTTTTTTTTATATATATATATATATATCATACTGTAGAGTATAAGATTTCCTATCATTTGAGCCCAGTCTTGCCACACAGAGTTAATCCATCTCTGAGCAATCCCCTTTTATTGTTCAGTGAGAAAAATCTTGACAAACTGACAAAAACTTTGTCAAATACTCCCCCTTGCTGTGAGTGGCAGCCTAAGACACAGGCATTATTTTTTAATTCCCTCCCTCACTCCTTTCTTCAGCAGCTCTGCAGGGATTGGATTTTCCACACCTCAGCATGATTTGGCATGCTGAAGTCATGTGGTTACTTACCTGTCTTTTCACTGGATGTTAGAGATCATAGCAGAAGTTCAGTGTAGTGTAGTTCAGGGGAGTGTAGAGGTGGGCGGGGAGTCTACTGACATCACGACTCCACCCACCGAGCTACAGCCAACAGACCCACCCACAGAATCTGCAGTTTTTCAGCTCTCATAACAGACAGAGGGGAGACATTTGACAGGTAAAGATACATGCAGGAGGCATGTATATCCTTAGAGATAACCCCTATGGCAGTAGTTTTGAAAGGATGACATTGGGTTTACATCCACTTTAATGTTCTTGTGTCCACTGTGCAACATTGTCAAGAAGTTTACAGCCCATAACACTGTATCTAATCTCCCTGGACGTGAATGAAAGAGAAAAATTGATCAAAGAGTTTGCCAAAACTTACTTGAGAAAGCCAAAATTGTTTTGGGAGAGTGTGCTGTGGACAGACGAAACAAAATTACAGCTTTTTGGTAAAGTCTATCATTCTACTGTTTTCAGAAAAAAGAAATGAGACCGTTAAAGAAAGCATACAGTCCCTACAGTCAAACATGGTGCAGGATCACTGATATTTTGGAGTGGATTTGCTGCTTCAGGCACTGGATGTCTTGACCATATGCATGGCTTTATGGAATCTAAAGACTACCAAAGAATCCTGGGGTGCAATGTAGGGCCCAGTGTCAGAAAGTTGGGTCTGCGTCAGAGGTCTTACAGCAGGACAATGACCCAAAGCCCACTTCAAAAAGACAAAGCGCTGGAGAGTGATGAACTGGCCAGCAGTGAGTCCAGTTCTAATATTTTAAAGCTGATGCAAAGCTTTTAAACAATTGATTTTTTGGAAGTAGTTTGACATCCATACTCATATTTCAGTTAGTAGATTAGTGATGAGCAAGGAAAATAAAGGGGTCAGCTGAGGAGTAGCGAGATCAGTTTCAGTGTTGTCAGCATAGAAATGGTATTGGAAGCCATGCAAGGAGGTGGAAGGTAAGTGATCCTGAAGGAGTACTTAGATGGGTAGGAGAATCAGAAAGGAGCAGAGTCTTGGAGACCAAGGAAGTGAAGCTTTTTGAGGAGCAGCTAGTGATCAACTATGTTGAAGGGTGAAAGACAGACTGTAAAGGGGACAATAAGGTTGTTATCAGTGAGGTACAAGCTCAGACAGTTGTAGACTAAATATTCTAGGAGTTTGGTGATAAATAGGAGTAATGAGATAGGTCTTAGATTATTCAGACTGGTGGGATCCAACAAGAGATTTTTAAGTATCAGGGTGACCAGTTCACACTTTAGAGCTTAGAGGAAGATGCTAGTAAAAAGGGAAAGATTGAAGATGTGAGTAGGAGAGCATAGAATAGAGCAAGAAGGTCACTGAAGTATATAATTATGCAAGATTACGAGGTCTAGAGGGCAGGTGGTGAGATGGGTTTTGGAGAAAAGTTTACATACCTCCCGTGCAGTGGCAAGGTCAAAACAGGAAAGTGACAGGAACTGGATGAGTCATAAAGGTTATTTTATTATTATTATTATATTTTAGGAGGGCAACTTTATACAAAGAAATGTTTTGCAGGGACCTAGTTTTATGCCACATTCGCTCAAGAGCATGGCTATTTAGAATTCCTGGTGTCATCTGTTTCATGTAGTGAGGGGAGCAATTTTGTCCAGTGAGGATGAGAGTAAGTTGTTGTAGACAGAAGTGGTCAGGTCAGGGCAAGACAGGGGTGAGATTTTGCCATAGAAGTGGTTAGTGGCAGAATTGAGAAGAGAAGTGTTGAAGTGGCAAAAACTTCTATAGATAACTGTTTTCTGGTTAAAGATATAGTACATTGAAGGCAGGGTGAGCATTCAACTGATACGGTTGTGATAAGAGAGAAGAAAAAGGGTGTTAGAGAAGTTCTATGGAGTGCAGAGACAGGAGAATACAAGGTCAAGGGTCTTGCCATTAGAGTGAGTAGGAGTGTATTTCCAATGTGTTATGTCAAAATATGAGGTTAGTTTGAGAAACTAAGAGGTAGCTGAGGTGTTCACATTAACAGGAATGTTGAAGTCACTGTTGAAGGCTGTAATTAAAACAAAAAACGATTCAACAAAATGCTGACACAAGGGGGTGATCCTTTTTCCAATTCAGTGATTCTGATTTTGATTTTATTCTTTCTGACATGTTGGTGTTTTATCTTTCACTTGGATGTATAAGTTGCACTGAGTAAATGCAGCTGGATAAAAAAAAACGTGTCTTTATTTCAGGCTTGCAAAGCAACAAAATTTGATTATTTTAAAGGGTGGTGATTCTTTTCTATATATATGAACTATAGGTGTAAATTGTTAAAGTATATATACACTTTAAGACTAAGCTGTTATCCACGGGTTGATTTTGTTATAGTGTTTGCATTAGACTCAAAAGTCAACCCAACATGGGTGCATCAGAAGATAAACCATCTAACACCTTAGTATATTACTAGTGTAATGTCCAGTATGTCACATCATCATTAGAATAAACTGTGTGACAAGTATATAATCATGGCAGATGATAGTGCTATCTGCTAGAAGAATTCATGAATCACTCTTTATATGGTGAGTGAATTGTAATTTACATAGTTGCCATATTACAAATCAACACTACATATTGACCTGTATGAATATTTCAGCTATTATAGTGCTCTATTTGCTAGAAGTATAAGTCCTAACTCCTGAATAAAGGATAAAGGTGTAATACCATTATACAACTTAGTACATATGCAAAGAGCCATGCAGGCCAAATTTACTGAAACTTTTTTTTGTGTGGATAGGACTGAATAATCTACAATATGTATGAATGAAGAAATTCTATATTAGATCATGTTGCTACTGCTTATAGCAGGAAAGGCACTGAGACCACGGTAACTTCATGATAGTATTATTAGTAATATTATTATTATTATTATACAGGATTTATATAGCACCAACAGAATACGTAGCGCTTTACAACTTGAGTGTAGACAGTACAAATACAATACACTTTAATACAGTAGGAATCAGAGGGCCCTGCTCCTTAGAGCTTACAATCTAAGAGGGAAGGTCAAGAGATACAAGAGGTAATAACTGTGGGTGATGTGCTGATTGAGAAGATAAATGTACAGTTGTTAGGTGGGGGCCAGAAGGGCCTCTCTGAAGAGATGAGTTTTCAGGGATCGGAATATGTAATATGCTCTCTACCATAAATTGCCTTATTCTTGACACGTTCAATTGCTGTGATAGCACAGCTAATTTTTCAATAGCACTAAAATATACATTTTTTATTTTCATATTGAAGATTCTACTTAGCATTATCACTGTAATGGGGTTGATTTACTAAGGCTTATAGCCCACAAAAACCTTATGCGCTGCCAAAATACTAACAAAATATGTGACACTGCTTGTAATTTATTAAAATCGCATTTAAAATTGAATAAGAAACCATTGCATTAATTCCTATACACTCGGGACATGTATGAGCCTCACTGTTGCTGAACTTTCCGTATGCATCGCTAACATCACCCAGCTCCGCCCTGCACGTATCGTCATTTGTCACACGACTTAATCGCATGTTGGAATTTCACTTCTGTATGTTTATCGAGAATTTATGTATAATTGGCGAAGATACTACTACAATTGGGACTATCATTTAACCACTTCATGGATACTTTGACACAATTCTTTGTGATTGGATATTCTTTCTAATATTGATATTTTGAGTATGTGTACGTGATATATGCATGATTAAGGACACGCAACACAGGTTTTAAAAAATGCTTTATTTGATTTTATTTTTCCGCAGCACAGCATACTCTGTTTTATTTGATTTACTAAAGGCCAATAAACTTTTTTCTTTGCAAGGGAATTTAGCACTTTGCAAGAAGATTTTCTCAGAGTCTGGTGAATGTGGTGAATTTCTACTGAATTCTATCATACAATCATGTGCAAGCAAAAAAAAAGATAAAAAAAAGTAATAATATTAATAATAATAGTAATATAAAAAGTCTACAAACCCATTTAAAATGTCAGGTTTCTGTAATGTAAAAAAATGAGACAAAGATAAATCATTTCAGAACTTTTTCCACCTTTGTGACCTATAAACTGTACAACTCAGTTGAAAAACAAACTGAAATCGTTTAGGTGGAGGGAAGTAAAAATAAAAAAATTAAATAATATGGTTGTATACCCGTAAATAATACTTTGTTGAAGCACCTTTTGATTTTATTACAGCATTCAGTCTTTTTGGGTGTGAGTCTATCAGCATGGCACATCTTGACTTTTCAATATTTGCCCACTCTTCTTTGCAAAAACACTCTGTCAGATTGCAAGGGCATATCCTGTGCACAGCCCTCTTCAGATCACCCCACAGATTCTCAATCGGATTCAGGTCTGGACTCTGGCTGAGCCATTTCAAAACTTTAATCTTCTTCTGGTGAAGCCATTCCTTTGTTGATTTGGATGTATGCTTTGGGGCGTTATGCTGAAAGCTGATGTTGCTCTTCGTGTTCAGCTTACTAGCAGAAGCCTGAAGGTTTTGTGTCAATATTGACTGGTATTTAGAACTGTTCATAATTCCCTCTACCTTGACTAAGGCCTCTGTTTCAGCTGAAGAAAAATATCCCCAAAGCATGATGCTGCCACCACAATGCTTCGCTGTGGGTATGGTGTACTTTTGATGAAATACAGTGTTTTTGCACAAAACATATCTTTTGGAATTATGGAAACCAAAGTTTAACCTTGGTTTTATCAGACCATAACACATTTTCCCACATGCTTTTGGGAGACTTGGGTTTTTGCAAAATTTAGCCAGGCTTGAATGTTTTTCTTCATAAAAAAAAGGCTTCCGTCTTGCCACTCTACCCCATAGCCCAGACATATGAAGAATACAGGAGATTGTTGTCACATGTACCACACAGCCAGTACTTGCCAATAATTCCTGCAGCTTCTTTAATGTTGCTGTAGGCCTCTTGGCAGCCTCCCTGACCAGTTTTCTTCTCGTCTATTCATCAATTTTGGGGGGACATCCAGTTCTTGGTATTGTCACTGATATGCAATATTTTCTCCACTTGATTATGACTATCTTCACTTTTGTACCCTTCTCCTGACTAATACCTTTAACATTGAGATCCCTCTGATGCTTTGGAAGCTGTCTGCAGACCATGGCTTTTGCTGTAGGATGCGACTAAGAAAATGTCAGGAAAGACCTACTAGAACAGCTCAACTTTATTTGGGGTTAATCAGAGGCACATTAAATGATGGCAGGTGTGTACTGACTCATATTTAATATGAGTTTGAATGTGATTGCTTAATTCTGAACACAGCTACATCCCCAGTTATAAGAGGGTGTGTACACTTATGCAACCACATTATTTTAGTTTTCTATTTTTACCCCCCCCCCCTAAAAGATTTGTTTTTGTTTTTCAATTGAGTTGTACAGTTTATAGGTCACATTAAAGGTGGAAAAAGTTCTGAAATGATTTATCTTTGTCTCATTTCTTTTACATCACAGAAACCTGCCCATTTTAACAGGGGTATGTAAACTTTTTTATATCCACTGTATGTATATATATATATATATATATATATATATATATATATATATATATATATATATACACACACACACACACACACACAGTATCTCACAAACGTGAGTACACTGCAGCAACCAGGTGAGGAGTACAAAAACAAGTGTGTCTTGCCTACAGTCAAGCATGGTGGTGGGAGTGTCATGGTCTGGGGCTGCAAGAGTGCTGCCGGGACTGGGGAGCTACAGTTCATTGAGGGAACCATGAATTCCAACATGTACTGTGACATACTGAAGCAGAGCATGATCCCCTCCCTTCAGAGACTGGGCCACAGGGCAGTATTCCAACATGATAATGACCCCAAAAACACCTCCAAGATGACCACTGCCTTGCTAAAGAAGCTGCGGGTAAAGGTGATGGACTGGCCAAGCATGTCTCCAGACCTAAACCCTATTGAGCACCTATAGGGCATCCTCAAACAGAAGGTGGAGGAGCGCAAGGTCTCTAACATCCACCAGCTCCGTGATGTCGTCATGGAGGAGTGGAAGGGGACTCCAGTGGAAACCTGTGAAGCTCTGATGAACTCTATGCCCAAGAGGCTTAAGGAAGTGTTGGAAAATAATTGTGGCCACACAAAATATTCACACTTTGGGCCCAATTTGGACATTTTCACTGAGGGTGTACTCACTTTTGTTGCCAGCTGTTTAGACATTAATGGCTGTGTGATGAGTTATTTTGAGGAGACAGCAAATTTACACTGTTATACAAGCTGTACACTCACTACTTTTCATTGTAGCAAAGTGTCATTTCTTCAGTGTTGTCATATGAAAAGATATAATAAAATATTTACAAAAATGTAAGGGGCGTACACATATTTGTGAGATATATATATATATAGTATTTTTTTAATTTGCACGTGATTGGGTATTTTTTTGCAAAGTGAAATTTCAGCTTATTCGCCAAGCTCTTTTGTTCCTTTGCAAAGTAAACAGTCTATTTAGCTTTAGTAAATTAGTTGTCATGTATTAATGTACAACAGATAATAAGTAATTCAAAAACAATACCTTTTCTTGTTTTCTTGCAAAGGACCCCCTCTTTGGATATATAATTTATATGGTGGTATTTGTAGCGTTTAGGATAGTTTGGTATCTCTAGTGGGTATACTTATCGGAAGCAAAAGAAGTTGCACAACTGCCAAATTCTTTCTGTTATTTTGCAATAAAGTTTATCCCATAATAATTATTAATAAGTCAAAGAGCAACAAAGCATGTCTTTCATGCATACCTGATTTGCAGTGTACATGAGTACACAAACCAAATGTTTTGTGTTATATTTCACCAACTGTGTAATCTTAAAGCGTATCTCCAGGCTCCTTCAGAAAAAAATTAAAATCAGCAGCTACAAGCACTGTAGCTGCTGACTTTTAGGCTGGGTTAACACTTATGCGAATTGGATGCAGTTTTCCCCACATCCAATTCGCATGAGAGGAGAGTGAGAACGGCTCTCAATGTAGCTGGTTCACACATCTCCAGAGGGGCCACGGAGCACACAGCAGAAGGGTCCTGTGCACCTTTGGCTCTGTTTCAAGTCCAAATTAAGGCAAAAATTCGGACCTAATTTGGACCTGAAATGGTAAATGGGTACCCTCTGCTGTGCCCGAGGCACACATAGTGTGAACCCAGCCTGAACATTAGGACACTTACCTGTCCACGAATCCACGAGTCTTCACCCGAGCCAATTTTTCATTCGGCTCTCGGGTACTGCCACCACCATCTTGGCTAAGGGAAACGGACAGTGAAGATTTGCGGCTACACATGCTGCGCTTTGTGAATGGCCCGCTGGTGGGGAAAGGGGGGGGTCGAATTTCCAGCTGAGTTAACCGCAGCAAGATCAGACAGAAGTGGCAGTGGGTACCTGTCAAAACAAGGTACCCACTCCCCCCCGAAGGTTGCCAAATGTGGCAGCGGAGGGGGTGTGGAAGTAGACAAGCAGAGCTTCCACTTTTGGGTGGAGCTCCGTTTTAAGGGCTGCTTTTACTTGAGTTTTGTGTTGTGCCTGAAGAAGAAGCTCAGTGTTATCCTATGTGCCCATGCACATTAGGATGATTAGAGACACATTATAAGCACAGCTTTGAAGGCAGGAAAATAAACCTTCTGGTTCGTGTTTTGATTGGAGCTTTCTGGTAGAAAAGACACTAAACACTCCTAAGCTCTTCTAAACTCCAGTACAAGAATTCTCTATATGAACATTTTTTTCTGTCAAGGGAACTGGAAGGCCAAAAGTCACCCAAGTCTAACAAGGTTCAAGACCATAAAAGTGGTGTTCAGCCAAATGATGCATTCTATTCTGTATGGAATAAACTTGGTAATAAGCAGTTAAAATTTAAAAAAAATGTACTTCTGATTTCAATTTTTATAAGGTCTGGGTCATTATGTAGCACAGGTAAGTATCTTCTATTTCTTTTTTTCTAAATTAAAGAAAAATCTAATATAGTTTATAGGATTTCAACCTTAGCTCACCCATACTCCATGGGGACTGCTTTTTTTTAACACTTTTATTTTATGTCTTCTTTATTGCTCATTTGGCCTGCTCTTCCTGATTTTTTAAGTGCCTTAGGGTGTTTATGGATGCAGTCCTTGTTCTTCAAATTATTAGAAGGTTTGAAATGTCATACTTGGATGTCATTGTTTGTAATGCATGGTTTCCTATGCAATAACATTTATTGAAAACAAAAGGTTGCCAGTTTTGCAGTTTCTTTCACTTTGGGGCTTCATCAGTACTTTTTACTACTGCATCAGGGTATAGTTCTCAAACTGGATGATGAACACCGCCTGTGTTTACTTCTGCACTCTGGAAGGCTTTTTTTGTAATTGGCACTGGCATTGGTACAATGGGTTGCACATTACATGTGAAATGTTTTCATATTCTTATATTTGCACATTATTGGTCATGCAGTGAAACAAGAGTTTCCTGCATCAAAGTTTTGAAGCTGGTATCTTTAGCAAAGGAATGTTTGTCTTGGTGTAAAGGATCCTAGTGCATGATTAATGAGTGAGCAGACAAGGGGTTAAACAAGATTTAGTATTAGGGTTACAGAGAAGGTAAGCATAAATGTTAGGGTTAGAAAAAGGCTTAGTGTGAGGGTGGTTACCTAAATACATCATCATTTATGTAAATTATGCTGGCATGCCAGCACATCTGGGTTTTGAAAGCCACAATGCCAGTTTTTGACAAAAAAAGACGATGCTTGCATGTATATGACTCATAATTTAAAGTTGTCTTGGGAAAAATATAATCTAAATATCTATCTGAAGAGATTATTGAAATCCCTAGTACAAATTCCAGCACAGGATTGTTTAAAGCTAAAGTTCAACTAAACTTTTTTTAATTTATTGAAGTGTGTAGTGGCCAAACATAAGTCATATTACATTGTTCTATCTCAAAGATTATTATAAGATTATAGTACAAGAAAAAATATTGTATGGCACTAATATAATATTTAATTTTCCCATCTAAATCCCTATTGTGGAGATTTCCTTGTAATTTTCTATGTTGATGACAGGAAGATAGAGAGATAGGAAGTGAGCAGAAATTTTCTTGCTGGAGCCACGGACAGCAATAAAAGTCAAAGAAAAGGGAAAATTTGGTTTTAATATACGAGGCTTCAATTACATTAATTAATTAGAACAATAAAATGTAAAATTACTGCAGAACGGCCCATAAAACATTATTAAACAGACGGTATAGTATGTTACCATGTTAATATGAACATTTTCATGATTGACCACAAAGAAAGACACCTCCATCTTATACGTGGTTAGTCCATCTTTTAGGAAACCCTGTCACCACACATCACCTTTAATTGCAAACACTTGTAGTAGTGGATTATAATATCTACTTTCAGTCCCCAACAAAGTTCCTTTAAATATTCCTTTTATTTATTATATATAAGGTCTGTAAATTTTGCAGGGGTCCCAGGGGGGAGTATTCAATCACTGTCCATGTTCCAGCTCTCAGTCACTTGTGGGTTCTCCTGGTCAGCTTAAGTAGTATGAGTCAACTCTGAGATGGGAGCTGACAGTAGTGGCAACAGCTATGTGCAGAAGCTTTAGCACACACAGACAAAAATCCAACATTGCAAAATTTACAGACCTCACATATTAATTTAGAGGAAAATATGAAAGAATATTTGTTGAAGACTATTATTATCTACTACTGCAAGTTTTAAAAATAAAACTGAGATATGGTGATAGGGTCATTTTAACTACTTGCCTACCAGCCGCCGCAGTTGTATTGCGGCAGGTTGGCACGGCTGCACATCATCACCATCATTGTACGTTGGCTCTTTAAATCGATATGGCAGGCGCACGTGCTGCTGGGCACCCGGGATCACTCCTGACAGAGCCAGAACGGGATCTGTGTGTGTAAACACACAAAATCCGGTTCTGTCAGGGGAGGAGAGACAGAACGTGTGTTCCTACTAAGTAGGAACAGCGATATGTCTCCACCCCCAGTCAGTCCTATCCCCCCCCATAGTTAGAACACACCTAGGGAACACAGTTAACCCCTTGATTGCCCCTATTGTTAACCCCTTCCCTGCCAGTGACATTTATACAGTAATCAGTGGCTATTTTAGCTCTGATCACTGTATAAATGTCACTGGTCCCAAAAAAGTGTCAAAAGTGTCCGATCTTTCCACCGCAATGTTGAAGTCCCAATAAAAATCGCAGATCGCCGCCATTACTAGTAAAAAAATAATAATAATAAAAATGCCATAATTATATCCCCTATTTTGTAGACGCTATAATTTTTGCACAAACCAATCAATATATCGGCCTAAACTGATGAAGAATTTTTTTTGGGATATTTATTATAGCAAAAAGTAAAGTTTTTGTTTATAGTGCAAAAAATAAAAACTGCAGAGGTGATCAAATACCACCAAAAGAAAGCTCTTGGGTACAACGTCGCATGACCACTCAATTGTCAGGTAAAGCGACGCAGTGCCGTATCGCAAAATAACGGCCTGGTCATTAAGGAAGCAAATCCTTCTGGGGCTGAAGTGGAACAGAATGTGCCTGATTTGTTTACAACAACCAATTGACCTTCTCTACTTCATCATTGCTTCATCATTGCTTATCCTGATCTACAGCAATGAAATAAACAAATTAGTTGCAATGGCAAAAACAGAAAGCTCTTCTATAAAATAAACCTAGCATCAGATGTATTTTATGTTAAAGTGATTGTAAAGTCTTGTTTCTTTTTTTTTTTTAATAACAAACATGTTATACTTACCTGCTCTGTGTAATGGATTTGCATAGAGCAGCCCAGATCCTCCTTTTCTCGGATCCCTCTTCGCTGCTCCTGGCCCCTCCCTCCTGTCGAGTGCCCCCACTGCAAGCAGCTTGCTATGGGGGCACCTGAGCCAAGCTGCAGCTCTGTGTGTCCATTCAGACATGGAGCTGCCATTCTGACTTTGATTGGAGCTGCTAACTGACTTTGATTGACAGCCGTGGGAGCCAATGGTGCCACTGCTGTGTCCCAGCCAATCAGGAGGGAGAGTCAGGTACGGCCAAGGGACTCATGGACATCGCTGGACAGAGAGGCTCAGGTAAGTATAAGGGGGGGTTGAGGGAGGCTGCTACACACAGAAGGCTTTTTATCTTAATGCAAAGAATGCATTAAGATAAAAACCTTCTGCCTTTACAACCCCTTAAAAGAGGTTGTTAAGCCCCTACTATAAAAACCTCCCAACCTCTCTATAACATAAAAATATGTGTCCCTGTGCCTGTGTTATATAAAAGATAAGCTGTAATGTTATAATCTGTACCTATATCAGAGCAGCTTCCGGAGCTCATGTGACTCCTTGGCTCCCTCCTCTGCCCAGTTGACAGCTCCAGTGGGCGGGGCTGAGCACTCCCGATTACATCAGCTGGGAAGGAGAGTAAGAGAGGAGAGGGAGAGCCGAGGAGTCACGTGAGTGCTGGGAGACACTCTGATATAGGTACAGATCAGCATATTTTTCATATACCACAGGCACAGGGACATTTATTGTTATGTTGCAGAGGGGATGGGAGGATTTTATAGTAGTTATGAATGCAGCAGGAGGGGAGGGGGCGGGCGCTGACACGAGCAGACAGGCAGGGAGGGGGGAGAGGAGAACAGAGCAGGGCTGCGGATGACGAAGGCGCATAAACTGACCACGGTGTCAGTGCTCAGCAGCAGGATCAGCTAGGTTTTTTAGGTGATAGAAGGGGCCACATTACACAGCACAAGCCCTGTGCTGTATTACATGCTTTAAGGGCACAGGATCAGTTTTTTTTTGTTTAGGTTAACAAACACTTTAAGTCTGTTCTTGCAAGGTTATATGTAAGTATACCATTTCCAGGTATTTATTACCCCTCACAGCACTTCCCCTTCGTCTACTTTTTTTTTCAAAAGACAGAACCATCTTTGTTCATACATCATCCAGGGTCAGTATCTACCTTCTGAACTGAGATACTAGCTAAGAAATTACATGTAGATCCTGGTACTTTTGCAGATCTTGGCTGTGTTCACATAAGTCTGACATACTGTAGATCAGCACTCTCATCTTTTGATTAGCTCCAAAGTTACAATGTCACAGTTTGGTCACTGGGAAAGGAGACATCAGAAATGCTTCTTCTCACCTGCAGCAGACTTATGACAACCTCTCAGCCTAGGTAAAGCTGACTAGAGATCAAGGACTATATATAATAATAATAATAATAACAAGTACCTGCGCAAACCTAATAATAAATCACCATTGAGAAGAGCTGTGAGTCTTACAGCTACAAAGCTGGTTGGTAGTAACAAAATCAAAAGACAAACAGCGCTCCTCAAAACCACTCTAAATAAAACAAATCTATATATAAAGTGCTGGACTGGAAACCAAAATTAAATACACTATCAATAATTAATAATAACATTTGTGACAACCAATAAAGTGCTGTTTGATAATCCAAAAATGTGCTTAGTGTGAATCACATAAAAGTTAATACAAGAAGATCTTTAACCTCCCTGGCGGTATGATTATTTCGGATTTTAGGTGCTGAAAGCGGTACAATTATTTTGCATGGAAATTTGGCATTTTATATTGTAGGTCTGTAATTCTTAACAATAACACACTTAAATCTGTCCAAACAAGAGTCTAGTAGATATCCCGGGTATGATAAAGTTTGAAACACAAAAACATAAATTATTGGATTGGATTGAAAACTGGCTACAAGGTCGAGTTCAGAGGGTGGTGATAAACGGGGAGTACTCGGAATGGTCAGGGGTGGGTAGTGGGGTTCCCCAGGGTTCTGTGCTGGGACCAATCCTATTTAATTTGTTTATAAACGATCTAGAGGATGGGATAAACAGTTCAATCTCTGTATTTGCAGACGATACTAAACTAAGCAGGGCAATAACTTCTCCGCAGGACGTGGAAACCTTGCAAAAAGACCTGAACAAATTAATGGGATGGGCGACTACATGGCAAATGAAGTTCAATGTAGAAAAATGTAAAATAATGCATTTGGGTGGCAAAAATATGAATGCAATCTATACACTGGGGGGAGAACCTCTGGGGGAATCTAGGATGGAAAAGGACCTGGGGGTCCTAGTAGATGATCGGCTCAGCATCCAGAGATAAAACGATAATTCTCCCGCTCTACAAGACTCTGGTCCGGCCGCACCTAGAGTATGCGGTCCAGTTCTGGGCACCAGTCCTCAGGAAGGATGTACTGGAAATGGAGCGAGTACAAAGAAGGGCAACAAAGCTAATAAAGGGTCTGGAGGATCTTAGTTATGAGGAAAGGTTGCAAGCACTGAACGTATTCTCTCTGGAGAAGAGACGCTTGAGAGGGGATATGATTTCAATTTACAAATACCGGACTGGTGACCCCACAATAGGGTTAAAACTTTTTCGCAGAAGAGAGTTTAACAAGACTCGTGGCCACTCATTAAAATTAGAAGAAAAGAGGTTTAACCTTAAACTACGTAGAGGGTTCTTTACTGTAAGAGCGGCAAGGATGTGGAATTCCCTTCCACAGGCGGTGGTCTCAGCGGGGAGCATTGATAGCTTCAAGAAACTATTAGATAAGCACCTGAATGACCGCAACATACAGGGATATACAATGTAATACTGACACATAATCACACACATAGGTTGGACTTGATGGACTTGTGTCTTTTTTCAGCCTCACCTACTATGTAACTATGTAACTATGTAATATAATAAATAAAAATAAATAATAAAAAAAAAATAATACTAAAATTAATTTCCCCACGATTCACTATCGCTCAATTCTGCAAGTGTTCTAATTTACTATCGCTGTTTTCTAGCTGGTCTAAAGCCACTTTTGACGTAAAGGGACACTTTTTGGTTGCTATGGACAATCTCCAGTTTCCAGGCAGAAAGAACAGTATATATCACAAAAAACTGCATGCAGGGCATGGGCCAAAGCACTGGGGACAAAAGGGATGTGAAATCATTTCATACAGTACTGTAATCTGTAAGATTACAGTACTGTATGTGTTATGCTTTTTACAATTTTTTGAATTTGCCGCCAGGCTCCGCCCCCGTGCGTCGCGACGCTCGCAGGGAATGGAGCCTGGCACAGAGAGGCTTCGGAGGAGGACGGAGCCCACGGACACAGTGGGGGACATCGCAGGATCCCAGGGACAAGGTAAGTAAAGCCACATCAGGATCCTGCGATGTAATCCTGAGTGTGGCTCGGGGTTATCGCTAATGGTCCTGAATTTTAACCCCGAGCCACACTCGGGAAAACCGCCAGGGAGGCTACAGGTCTCAATAAAGTGCTTGCTGTGAAGCAATACCAAAATAGTGACTTAGTGATCAGAAGACTCCACAAATCCGTTCTCCCAAGTGACAACACTTCGCACTTACCAGAATTATTTGACCTCTTTTCTCAAAAAAGGTAAAAAAAAACGCCTCAGGTAAGTGTGTCCCCAACTGAAATGTGTAGTTACTCCTCCATCAATATTCTGGGTAATTTTGAGCAGTAATGGACCAACACCTCAGAACAAAATATTCCTCTGTCTTTAAATGGTCCTCAAGTGGTCGCATTGGGAAGGAGAGACATGAAAGATGTCCTCATAGTGTAGTAAATCAAGCTTTCAAAGCTTATGGATATCGATGGAGTAGTAACTACACATCTCAATTGGGGACAAACTTACTTGAGGCGTTTTTTTAGACTTTCTTTGAGAAAATAGGTCAAATAGTTCTGGTAAGTGTGGAGTGTTGTCAAGGGATGGCACGGGTTTGTGGAGTCTTCTGATCACAAAGTTACTATTTTGTTATTGCATCACAGCAAGCACTTTATTGAGGACTTTAAAGATCTTATTATATGAACTTTTATATATTATTTGCATCAAATACTTTTTTTGGATTATCACAAAGCACTTTATTGGTTGTCACAAATTGTATTATTAATTATTGATAGTGTAATTCATTTTGGTTTCCATTTCAGCACTTTATATGTAGATTTGTTTTATTTAGAGTGATTTTGAGGATTGCGGTTTGTCTATAAATGTTGTTACAGAGATCAAGGACTGCTTTGTAATGATAAAAGATACATTTCTTCTAAAGAAATATAATGTTGCTGTATATTATCACATGTTGGAATGTATTAGTGCTTGTAATTTTTGAAGGGGTCCAATGGAAGACACATACATTGATCAGAGAATTCCATCATATTGCTGTGTTTTAAAGTTAGCATCTGTTGAGTTTTTATTTTATGAAAATGTTCAAATTTCATAATATAGGCTTAAGCACAGTAGAAGTATGTTCCCTTCAGTCACCTTAAATACACTGATAGCTGAGAGGAAAATCACAGCACCTGCTAGAAAAACCTATTAGTGTAAAGCAGGCAATCCCTTTGAACGGGTTTAAAAAGTGCTATAAACCTGCAAAAGAAAATCCAGGGTGGAACTTGTTTCCCTTGTTTTATTTTGACATACCTTGATGGTGTCCCTGGGTGTGTGCATGTATGAGTGGTTCCTTCTGGCAGGCTTAGTGAGACACTTAATAAGGGTGTGAAGAGGGCCTATGAGTGTTTCAGGTAAAATCTCTGTGTGTGATATCATGTTAATATCACAGACATTTGAATATTAGCACTCCTCGATTTACAGTCACTTTCTGAAAGTATTTACTACTGTATAGTTGTAGAATACCATAAAAAAGTATATGCAATACTTGACATAAGGGTAGTAATATGTATATTATAGCAATGGGAATGTGGAATGGTAAGACAGATCTAAAAAAAAGGAGCAGAATCACAGCATGCCAAGTACATTGTTGCAATAATGTGCTTATGCTGGCCATAGATGGTTTAAAATGTGTCTGGTTTAGTAGGGACCAGCTAAATTTAGATCCATCTATGGCCATTTCTGTTCATGAGAAGTCGATCTAATGATCAACTTCTCATGAATAGACTTGTTGGAAAATTTGCGTTCGATCAGTGCTACAGCTAATCAGATACAGCACTGATCAGTGTATTCTGACAGCAGAGGCGTCTCCTGGCTGTCAGAATACAATAACACTCAGGGAGGATTCCTCAATCCACCTCGCTTGTGTGGATGGGGGAATCCTTTCAACTTTTCTCAATTACACTGACGGGTTTGCCCAGCTTTAAATGTACTCTATTGCCAAGAAAAAAAAACCTGTTTTAAAAGCCTCTAATTGAAGTTGTTGTTATTGACTCCTGCAGCTTTGCTGCTTTAAAACATATATGGCATGTGAGCAAAAGAATTGGAGGCCTTTGATTGGTTGGTGACCAAATCCCTTTAATTTGCTGCAAAAGTAAGGAGGGGTAAAAGTTTGCTGTACTCAGCACACTCAGATATCAACCATATATTGGATGTTGTTTTTTTTTTTTTGTTTTGTTTTTTACTACAGGGTTGTGGATGATTGGACAACTTGTGCGGATTATGCTTGGCTGCTTCATGGCACACAGACCAAAGTAAAAACATACTAGGATCCCAGTAAAAAAAAAATTAGAGGTCTAGCATCTGCATTGGTAATTTATAATGGCAATGATAAACAATGATAAAAACAGACAGATTGCCATATCCCATAACCATTTCACTTCCCCGAAAATGTGTATGCTCAGTGCATGAAATAGGTGTTGGGAACAAAGAGGCTGATTTTGTAAAGATGTTGAGAATCTTTGCAAAAAAAAAAAGTGATTATTCACTTCAATTATCCAATCTAGTGAAAAGCAAATTCCTACTTATTTCAACTGCACATTATTGAAGAAAATCTTTGCTTTTTTTAAATGAAGTGTCTCAAATTTAGTAAATGACATGTGGTTATGGACATTAAAACGGTTTATAAATCATTTTTAGAGACTCAGTAAGGGTCCTCTCATCTGTTTCTAATGAGATTGTAAATTACTCCTAATTTGTACCCACATGCAAATTATTTTTTTTCTTTTCTTTGCAGAAAAAGTGGCCAGTGATATTCTGTAATATTTTTTTCATTCCTGAAAGCTCAGTGTTATCTAAATTAATCATTACCTTAAAGTTGAAGCTCCATTCAGGATTTTGAACGTACCATAACTAATAATTAATTAAAATGGTGTACCTGCTCAGGTTCCCTTTATAATATCCCTTAATGAATGAGGTGCAATTTCACTTTGTCTTTGTTTCTAAAGTTTCATTAGCTTACCCTAGTTTATTTACTTGACTTATGAACATGTAGGTAATGGTAACAGTAGGGTCTTTGAAATAAAAACATAAATATTAAGAATATTAAAGCAGGAAAAGCAGGATATTTACATCCAAGTTAAAAAACAGGTAGTGGGTAGAAGAGGACAAGTTTGGCTGCTTTCGTATTTATATGAAAGGTTTGAAGGTATGAATGCTTAGGTTTATAATAAAACCATAGCTCTAGTATTGGTACACTGAGCATACAATGTCATAAATTGCATGTGTAATCTTCAAAACTGTACATGTGTTTATATACCTATTGTTTTAGACAATACTTCATGAAATATTGCACGACAAATGCTATTTCCTTAGATGAGACTGTAAAAAACAGAGAGAAAGTGTTCCCACAGTGTGTTCCCACAGTTTTGGCATGCTTTCTGAAAGTGCATCAAAAGTCTTGCATGCAGGAGTTTTGGCGCACTTTCCGAAGGCGCACCAAAGCTGCTGGACATAATAAAACTCTATGAGAAAGTGCAGCAAACCTGCGGGTACATACACTACACCCGTGGTGCCACATCAGCGTAAAAGAGGCCTTAATCAAAGTTAATACCACTGAGTTATCAAGACATGCAATGAGATAAATGATCTCTGATGGCACAAAGATAATTTCTGATCCACATGTGGTATTAATAAGCAAGATGGATGCTGTGGATGAAGTTTTTGCAGACCAGAAATTGTCTTTTGTTGCTTTCTGTCATGCATTTAGCATAGACTTTATATTCAATGTTTACTCTATTCTCAGTCAGTGCAGGCAGTGTATTAATTTATATATATACAGTCCAGTACAGGGCCAATCCTAGGCGGGTGTGCAGGGTGCAACGCACCCAGGCTCCTCAGAGGTGGGGGCTCCGAAGTGACAGAGTTCTACCTTCCCTCCTTCTCTCCTTGTGTGTGTCCAGAACAATACCAGTGCAAGCATAAAGCAGCCCGTCCAGCCTAGCAGTGTTCGGTGGGAGGGGCCGCTCCTCTTCCTGACACAAGGGTTCTTCTAGTTCTGTTTTCAGTGGCTGCTGATGTGTGGGAATTAATTCCTCACACTGGGACCCTGCACTGTCTCTGCCAGCACCAGTTAGACTGCCTCCCTCCCATTTCTATCACAGACTGCACTAAGAGAGAACAGAGGTGAGTCACAGTGTTCAGTCAGCTTTGTGCTGACGGAGGGAACATGGCATCCCCAGCATCCCTTTACACATGCTCTGGGCTGTCCCTGCTCTAGGAGATGTTTTATTGCCTGATAGATTGTGTGTCACATCTGTCTGTCTGTCTGTCTGTCTGTCTGTCTGTCTGTCTGTCTATAGATAGATAGATAGATAGATAGATAGATAGATAGATAGATAGATAGATAGATAGATAGAAAAAGAGAGAGAGAGAGAGAGAATACACAGCCCCTGTCCCTTCCTGCACCTTAGTATGCCATCTACATATGTGATGTATAAAGAGATGTACTAACGGGCCCCTTTTCCCATGGTCAGACTCCAGCTCAAATTCACCTGCTCAGTGGGAAATCTCTCCACTGATCCCTATTGAGCACACAGATGACAGGTCCATGTCTGCTCCGCTATGCAGAGCGGACACAGATAGAACTCGGTCTCCTCTATCAGCGTTTGGGTGTAAACGGACCTCCTGTCCATTTGCATCCAACTGTCACCAGATCTAATTCACTAGACAGATGGGGAATGATTCCCATCCATCTGTTTTTAGCAGATCAAACTGGATGCAGGCAGGTGTTTATGGACACATGTCCATTTACATCTGCTTCTCCATAGAGGAGAATAGATGGTCCAATCATGTCCGGCTGAAAAACGGACAGGCGGACTCCTTCAGAACATCTGTGTGGGATCACACTATTGCGAATTGGATGTGGCATCACCGCATCCAAGTCACATTGCAGGGAATTGGGACCGGCTCTCAGCCCAAAATTCAGGCTGAAATCAGACCTGAAACGTTAAACCTGCTGTGAGCCGCATCGGCATGCAGTGTGAACCCAACCTAAAGCAGTAGAAAACCACAGCACTTAAAAAAAAAAACACCTGTAAGGCAATGGCATAATGTGTTAGTATGCATTGCATACTAGCACATTATGAAAAACTTATCTTAGAACAAAGCCCACCAGCACTGCACTGTCACCACTGACAGGGCTTCCATCTTCCCCCAGTCTCTCTTCTGAGTTTGCGGCCTTTGTATGTATGGCTGGAGCTGCGATGACGTCACTCCCGCACATGCGCGTAGGAGCCCTTGGCTCCGACACAAAGCTCTGTAGGTCCGGTACGGTATGCCGGACCTTCAGAGCACATGCACTGGTGATGTCACAGGCTGCATCCAGGGTGAATATCTCCTAGACAGTACAGGTTTAGGAGATATTCATTTTACCTATAGGTTAGCCTTATTATAAACTTTATTATAAGCTTAACTTTTGCTAAAAAAAAAATCACAAAGCCAGCTTTACTACCACCTTAAAGGTAAACCTTGTACAATGTGTACAACGCAGTATCATACTACACATGAATCAGAACACTTTTGGGGCTTTTTTTAAAAAATTTTTTGCTGTTTGTGGGGGAAGGAGGGGATTTGGGACAATTGGGGGGTGGCAAAGTGCACCTTCGCCTGTGTAGGCAAAAATCCTTGCACCAGCTCTGTGTGTGTCACACACACTGCACGAGCATTGGTCTAAAATGCCCGGCGGTGCTGTAACAAAGTCCCGCCTTCTAGATGGCTCCTGTGAGATAGACAGAACACTGGTCCAATGCAGTGAAATTGAATCAGTGTGACGTGTATCATAGGAGCCGCAAGCCGGTCTAGAAGGCCGGACTTTGTTACAGTGGCCACCCGGGAGATTCAAATCTAAGCTCTGTGACAGTAGGAGATTGTCACCGCTCTGCGTGATCCAGGGACACTGGAAGGCTGCAATTGGTGGGCACTGTTAGGCTGCAATTGGTGGGCACTGTTAGGCTGCAATTGGTGGGCACTGGTAGGCTGCATTTGGTGGGCACTAGTAGGCTGCAATTGGTGGGCACTGGTAAGCTGCATTTGGTGGGCACTGGTAAGCTGCAATTGGTGGGTACTGGCAGGCTGCATTTGTTGGGCACTGATGAGGCTGCATTTGATGCATTGATCTCTTGTATCATTTATGCAGTCTCTGACCTTCTCTTGTATCATGTCTGCAGTCTCTGACCATCTTTGTAGTATGTCTGCAGTCTCTGACCATCTCTTGTATCATGCCTGCAGTCTCTAACCATCTCTTGTATCATGTCTGCAGTCTCTAACCATCTCTTGTATCATGTCTGCAGTCTCTCACCATCTCTTGTATCATGTCTGCAGTCTCTGACCATCTCTTGTATCATGTCTGCAGTCTCTGACCATCTCTTTTATCATGGCTGCAGTCTCTAAACGTCTCTTGTATCATGTCTGCAGTCTCTGACCATGTCTTGTATCATGGCTGCAATCTCTGACCATCTCTTGTATCATGTCTGCAGTCTCTGACCATCTCTTTTATAATGTCTGCAGTCTCTGACCATCTCTTGTAGTATGTCTACAGTCTCTGACCATCACCTGTACTATGTCTGCAGTCTCTGTTCATCTCCTGTAGTATGTCTGCAGTCTCTGACCGTCTCCTGTATCATGTCTGCAGTATGTCTGGGGGCTCTTTCTAATAGACTCCTTAGGACTCCTTATCCCAGGGTAATGAAGCCTCCTTAGGGGGCCATCTCTGTGTTTGAGTCATTGCCATAGAAAAATTTGTAAAGGGGAGGGGTTAGTAAGATGACCATCCCCATGGGGGGCACCAGAAATATTTCTGCACCCAGGCATCTGTGTGACCCTAGGATCGGCCCTGGTCCAGTATACAGTGTGTATATATATATATACAGTATATATATATATATATACTCTGCATCCAGTGTAGCCTATATCTACAGTGAATTCGGTGGTGTACTGTTTCTAATACACTTCAGGTGGTGTATTAATATATATTGGGGTGGCACAGTGGTGTAGTGGATAGCACATAGCACTTTCACCTAGCAGTAAGAAGGGTTGCTGGTTCGAATCCCAACCACGACACTACCTGCCTGGAGTTTGCATGTTCTCCCTGTGCCTGCGTGGGTTTCCTCCGGGTACCACGGTTTCCTCCCTCACTCCAAAGGCATGCTGGTAGGTTAATTGGTTCTTGTCTAAATTGTCCCTAGTATGTATGAATGTGAGTTAGGGACCTTAGAGTGTAAGCTCCTTGAGGGTAGGGACTGATGTGAATGTACAATGTATATGTAAAGTGCTGCGTAAATAGATGGCATTATATAAGTACCTAAAATAAATACATACAGTCTAGTGTGTGTGTATATATATATATATATATATATATATATATATATATATATATATATATATATTAGACTGTATATATATTTTTTTTTTTAGGAACTTATATAGTCCAGTCAAATACTCTGTATTGAGTGTAGCCTATATATACAGTGCATTCGATGGTGTATAGTTTCTAATACACTTCAGGTGGTGTTACACAGTATATAATAGTGTAGTGTGGTGTTGCAAAATAAAAATACATTGTGTCCGGAAGGCCACCAAGGAGAGGCAGACACTACTAAAAGAGGGGCAGCAGCCTCTGTGTCTACAGTCAACAGTGTTGGTCGTGGACATGGTGAATCCTCTGCTGCTGGCCGTGTTATTGAGCCGCAACATGCAGAAGAGTTGGTCCTCATCCTCTGTCATCCAGGCTCAGAGTAGTCTGCCTTCCAATGCAGCTGCCAATGTGGCTTATTCCACCAGCTCCTTGTCCACAATCACTCCTTCCTTCTTCTGCCCCGCCATCATGCACGGAAGGAGCCCCCAGAATTATTCAACAAAAGTGTCGGTTATATGCTGCTGGAGGATGCACAGCGATTTGAAGGCTCCAATGTTGGTTCACAGGTTGAGGAAGGGAGTAACATGAGCCTAGAGAGAGGGGGTGCCACAGAAGGACAAGAAACTGGCAGTCATGTTCCCCCAGCTGCAGCATACTGCCAAGTTTGCTTCAGTGATGAGGAGGGTCACTGACTGTACTTGGGTGCCCGAGAGAAGAGAGGAGAAGGAGGAGGCACAACTCCAACGAGGCAGGATGTCCTCTAGGGGGCAGCCTAAGGGCAGTCACCCTATTGCATCACACCGCAGAGCTCCGCAGGTGCAGGGCGCTGCTGATTCCCGCTGACTTTTAAAAGTTCCTTGGTGTGGGCCTTTTTTCGACACGTGTGCAGCAGATCGCACCATTGCTGTTTGCAACCTATGTCTGAAGCGGATCAAGCATGGCCAGAACAGCAGCTGCTTGGGCACCACATGCTTGACCAGACATATGACGACCTGCCATGCAGTCCATTGGCAACAGCACTTGAAAGACCCACATCATAGAAAAAGGCGGACTTCTCCTTGCTCCTCATCTGGGATCTCCAACCCTACTATACCTCCAGTCCTCTCAAAAACCTGCACTGAGAGGAATGAAGGTATGGCAATAGGTGTCCCAAGTACTTGCAGCCAATCTGCTAGCAGTACACCACCAATTGATTTTAGCAGGCAAATATCCCTACCCCAGTTTCTGAACCGTAAAAAGAAATTCGGTCCCAGGCATCCACATGCTCAGTGTCTAAATGCTAGCTTGGCCAAATTGGTAGCACTGCAACTGCTGCCTTTTCAGCTTGTAGACTCTGCCCCCTTTCGTTAATTTGTGGAATGTGCTGTACCTCAGTGGCAGGTTCCAAAACGCCATTTATTTTCACGGAAGGCCATTCCGGCTCTCTACCGGCATGTGGAAGGCAATGTTTTGGCCTTGTTGGACAGGGCGGTCAGCAATAAGGTGCATATTACTGATGACTCATGGTCCAGCAGGCATGGGCAGGGATGTTACCTTTCCTTCATGGTGCACTGGGTAACTCTGCTGGCAGCTGGGAAGGATGCAGGACAGGGTTCAGTGTTGTTGGAGCTTGTTCTGCCACCACGCCTCCAAAATGCTAGTGGTGATTCTGCCACAGCTCTCTCCTCCACCCATCCTCTTCTTCTTCCTCTATGACCTCTTCTGCAGATTTGTCCTCTGAACCAGCAGTGCTCTGTAAGCATTCAAGGGGCTACACAAGCAGTCAGGCTAAAAGATGCTATGCTGTGCTTGAGTTTGTCTGCCTAGGGGACAGGAGCCACACTGGGGCAGAGATTCTGTCAGCTCTGCAGGGGCAGGCTCAGAGGTGGTTGATGCCAAGCCAGCTTCAGCCAGGAATGGTTGTATGCGAAAATGGCACCAACCTTCTCTCCGCCCTCCGAAAGGGACACTTGGCCCATGTTCCATGTTTGGAACACGTTTTGAATTTGGGGGTGCAGTGGTTCTTGAGCAGGTACCCAGGCTTACAAGATCTCCTGAGGCAGGCCAAAAAAGTCTGTTGTAATTTCTGCCGGTCATACAATGCCAGTGCTCAGTTGGATGACATTCAAAGGGAATGCAACCTGCCCACCAACCGCCTCATTTGTGACATGCCCACCAGGTGGAACTCAACGTTGGCAATGCTGGAGTGGCTGCACACACAGCAGAGGGCCATCAATGAGTACCTGTGCGAGTATGGAACCAGGACAGGGTCAGGAGAGCTTGGCTTCTTTTTGCCACGTCAGTGGCTGTTGATCAGGGATGCATGCACTGTCCTGTCACCATTTGAGGAGGTCACAAGGATGGTGAGCAGCAACAATGCATGCATCAGTGACACTGTCCCTATAGTGTTCCTGCTGGAGCACACACCTTGTGGAATTATGGACAGGGCTCTTCAAGCAGAACAGCGGGAGGGAGAGGAGGACTTCTTTTCCTCTCAAGGCCCCCTTTATCCAGATAGCATTCCTGCAGGCCCGCCAAACACACAGTAAGAAGAGGAGGAGGAGGAATGTGTCAGCATGGATGTAGACTCAGCAGCAGTCTTCAAGGGATGGTTTTCAGTCCCTAGAAACCCAAGGAGTTGTACGTGGCTAGGAGGAGGTAGTTATGGATAATGTGATCCTTAGTGACCCAAAGGACTCAGAATCGAATGCAAACTTATGCTGCATGGCCTCCCTGATTCTCCAAAGCCTGTGAAATTAGCCTAGGATTTGTGGTATCAAGGAGAGGGATCATTACTGCCTGGCAACCCTTCTTGATCCACATTACAAGGGTAAAGTTGCAGAACTCATCCTGCCTTCACAGAGGGAGCAGAGGATGAAACATCTTCTGGAGGCCTTGAAGAAAGGTTTATGTAACGCATTTCCAGAGCCTGGGAGGTTACCATTTCCTGGTGCTGGACAACGTGTTGCTGAGGCTTCATTCAGTCAGAGGAAGAGCGGTGGACAAGGTGGCCGGCTGACCGATGCCTTTAAACTATTTTTCAGTCCTCAGGGCCAAGGTCTGATCGGTTCAAGCAACCATCGCCAGCGTCTGCATTATATGTTGCAGGAATATCTAGCAAGAGCAGACTCGGAGACCTTTCCAACAGAGCTTCCACTGGGTTACTGGGTCTTGAGAATGGACCACTGGCCAGAACTTGCTCAATATGCAATTGAGCTACTGGCCTGTCCCATATCCAGCGTGCTTTCTGAACGCACATTCAGTGCTGCTGGAGGGTTGGTAACGGATCAAAGAGTGCGTCTGTCCACAGGCTCCGTTGATAGGCTCACATTCATAAAAATGAATTAGTCTTGGATCAGCAACTATCAAGCACTTGATGTTGATTTAACTGATTGAATTTGCTATGGATCTGGGATCCCTTGAAGAATGCCTATACTGACTATCCTATTCCTCCTCAATCTTGATGATGCTAGCTTCCAACAATATTTTTGGTTTAGGGCACCACCACCACCACCACCATCACCCAAGGCCCAATTTTTCACAGGGGCATGTAATTAAAATTTTTGATATATTTCAACGCAGGGCCCATTCCTGCACCCAACAAGAGTAACTGTGAGTAACTGTGAGGACTTACAGTGTTCTTGCACCACTAAAACCAAAGGCCCAATTTTTCTGCACCTGTTTAACAGGGGCATGTAATTCCAATTTTTTCATATAATATTTCAATGCAGGGCCCCTTCCTGCGCCCAACAAGAGTAACTGTGAGGGCTTACAGTGTTCTGGCACCACCAAAACGAAAGGCTCAATTTTTCTAACCCTGTTTAACAGGGTCATGTAATTACAATTTTTGATATAATATTTCAATGCAGGGCCCTTTTCTGTGCCCAACAAGAGTAACTGTGAGGGGTTACAGTGTTCTGGCTCCGCCAACACCTAAGGCCCAATTTTTTTCAGAGTATATAGGGCAGGCCGTATAGTATATATACTGCTGTTCAAAGTATATAGTGCCTGGGGGACCCCATGCCATTTTTTTAAATTTTGGTGTGAGGTTCCCCTTAATATCCATACCAGACCCAAAGGGCCCGGTAATGGACTGGGGGGAACCCACGCCATTTTTTTCAATGATTTTTATCTATATTCTTCGGATCTGACAATACATTACAGCCGCGAGCAGTTTTAAATGACATTTTTTTTTCCTTCAAAAATGTAATTTTGCTGTGGTACTGTTATAAACATGGGAAAGATGTGCTACTTTACAGGCAGACTAAGGTGACGCCCCAGGCACGATATTTAAAGGAATATTTAATTTTTATTGTTTCACTTTAATCATTATTAAAATCAACTTTTTTTTGTATTGATACATGTCCCCTGGGGCAGGACCCGTGTCCCCAAACACTTTTTATGGCAATAACTTGAATATAACCTTTAAAATGAGCACTTTTGATTTTTCACGTTCGCGTCCCATAGACTTTAACAGTGTTCGCATGTTCGCATTAATTTTTTGCCTGTTCGCATGTTCTGCTGCGAACTGAAATGGGGGATGTTCGGCTCATCCCTATTAATCAATCAGGATATGTTATTGGTGATAGAAACACCCAGAAATTTAAAGACAGAATACACACACACACACACACACACTTACCTTTTATATAGATTCAAACTAAAACAACCTTGTCATTTTTAAAGTGAATAATAAGTACAATTGCTTCTAAAGTTCCAAATCCAATTATTTGCCACATACCACTCTACTATCTTTTGAACCTCATCTCTATAAGGTTGCTCGTCTCCTCCTCTTATACAGCCTACTACTGCCATAGTATTGTCAGCAAATTTAATGGTGGTATTTGTAGAATAAAACAGAGAGCAATCATAGCTGTAAAGAGCATAAAGTACAAGGCTCAACACACAGACCTACAGAATTCCTGTACTTAACTTTTTAACCACTTGCAGATGATTTAAAAGAAAATCTTATATCCAAGAGCAGATGGAAAGTTGAGGACCCAATTAAAGCAATTTATCAAAGAGTATATCTGGGTAATGTTATTGAAGGTCAAGCTATAATCTATAAATAACATCCTTACATACTTGTAGTTACCCAGACACAATAATGGCTCAATGCCGCATGCCAGGTTAAATAAATGGTATCTTCCATGCTCCTATTAGCTTGATGCACAAATTGATGGGGGTCTAGAGTACATGGTAGGCTTTAGTTACCATACCTTAGAACCACCGCACCAGACATTTCATTACTACTGAAGGGAGTACAATCATCCTTTCAAGCTGTCAATGCCTGACTATTTGATATAATAAATAAGAAAAATAAAAACTGCAGATTTCAAGCAAGGTAGAGTAACAGTCCACAACAATGATAGATCTTTTTCATAAAACCTCAGCCAATTGGTCAGCACTATTCTTGACTACCCTCACTGGAGTGCCATCAGGACCTACAGATTTTATCATATTCAGTGTCCTACACACCTGTCTTACCTCATGTTCCTGCAGAGTAAGTGTAGAATTACCAGAAACTAGGGGATGCACTGTTTCACAATGAGGTAATTTAGCCTCAAAATGAGCAAAATAACTATTCAACTCCTCTGCCGATGATATGCTGAAGTTTCGATCCAAAAAACTGTAACCTTTGAAATTTATAATGTGCAGTTGACCCCTTTCACCATTCCTTGCACATGATTGGATGATGGATGTCAGCAGAACTTTTCTTCATTCACCAAACTCTCGGGAAAATTCCCTTGCAAAGCAAAACTTCTGTTGCAAAGTGAACAGTCTAGTTGCCTATGGTAAATCAACCCCAGTGAGTTTAAAGGTCTAGACTCTTCTAACCCTCTAATACCCTCTAATACATTTTTTTTTTAATAATGGGGAAAAAAAAATGAGTGGCCTTGATTCTGTAAAAGGCTCAAGCTACTGTATGAAAGCTGTTTTTAAAAGCCTTAATTGTAGCCTTTTGTTGATCAACTCCGAGGTAAAGTATCAAATGATGTTCATAAAGGTTTTGCAAATTACCTTCATTTTCTTTATCCTATTTACCACTTTAAACCTCAGTTCTGTGAGGCATCCAAACCAACATGCAACCTGCTGCTTGACATGCAAAATTCATAGGGATTTCCCATTAGAATTTGACGAGGATGACTCTCTGGGGAGCTGAACTTCAAAGAGGTATATCAGGGAATTAAGAACACATAGATTAGTGGCTAAAATATTTCATTCATTTTCTTTTGTCTTCTGATGTTGATTTTATATTTTTCTTAAAATGTTCTTTAATATTTGTAGTTATTTCTATGTGTTTGGGCAAAGAACACAAGTGTACAACTTTTTTTTATTGCTCTGGTGAAGTACTGTAACTGTTATAATACTTTGGTGCCATAATAACACATTTTATGTAATAGGAAAGAACTTCTCTGAAAATAGTGAATCCAGATGGTAAAAAAAAAATAAAAAAATATTTGTACCATTTAATGCCAACTGTATACAACTGCTTGTTTTATGATTAAGTTCTTTTGTTAGTTGTTTTGATAGGTCATTTGTAATTCAGAACATCTCTAGGTGGCCACACACTACATTACATAGATGCTGCAAAATATTGTTGATTCAGCAGGTCAACCATTTGCCTGTGTTCAGCAAGCCTAGCTCTAAAGCTATGCATAGTGTTTGGTGGTGGTGGTGTCTCAACCACTGAAGTTCTAGGCAAGATGCTCCACAGCACCCTAAAACCTTGTGGGCCTAGCATGACCTTGTTTATAAGCATTTCAACAGAGAAGGTAGGGCCATGGTACCCAGTAAGCAGAAGGCTTATGTTAGCTTATCAGGAGGAACAGGATTGATAGGGTTGGATTTTATAACCTGTTTGGTCATTAGATCTTCCTAGCAGCAGCCAGCCAGCAGGCTTAAAAACTTCCACTACCATAAGCCTGTTCTCCCTTGCTGTCAAAAACAGCCAGATTGGAAACTGTCATCTCATATTTATGGATCTTCTAATGGTGTTCTTTGCTAGAGCCCTAAGACTGCTGAACTTGTTGTATATAAAAAACAAAGCAGAAGATCTACTCATAGGGCACAAATCACATAAAAAATGACCAATGATGAAATGTAAAAGTAACGTGAAACATATTACATGACCTATATTGTGCTGAAATTGATTTCAATTTATAAGTACTTTATTAAGACAAGTCCTGTATAGGTTAGACATTGTGAACACCCTCAGCATTTTGGTTTAGCATGTTTCTGTGACCATACACCCTGTTTATTAGGTTAATTTGTATAATGTTCATCGCTTCTTTACACACCCCTATTATTAAGTGTTGACATGACCCTGCCCAGTGTGAGTAGCTCACACACCTTTAGATACAGGCACAACTTAAAGCTTGGCAGTGGTAGTGGCAGGTCGCACCCTCTGATCTCTAAAGCCTCTGTAAATATTTATTAGAATTTGTAAATCTTTATTACCAAAAAAGCAAAACATCAAAGCAAAAACAAACACACTAAAGTAAAACGACACTGCAAAATATCAGGTTCCTGGTAAACTACAATCATAGAAAGGATAAAGATATACAATTATTTTCTCATATGCATTGAGATTGACTCAATGTATGCAACAACTAGGACAAACTGTAAATGCTAATTAGATTTGTGCTGATGTATATCATGTCCTGTAATATTTTTAGAGAAACAAGTGGTACATGTTGCAAATAGCCCCTAGCATCTCCCCTTGAGTTTAGTGACAAGATTACAACATGTACTGTGCTCCCACTACAAGTTTTGTTCAAGTCTGAGAAGCAGACTGCCTCGGGAGTTAAAGCTTAGGTCAGCATTTCGACTGTCTGACATGAGGCAGTTGCTGCTGTGTGATTCACCTTAGGCGGTTTTGTTAAGCTTGCTTATGTGTATAGTGATACTATGGATACACAAAGGAGGCTTGCCGAACATAGGTGTGCACAATCTGAGCTTTGGAATGTCTCATTCAATTCTCATTCGGGAACTCTTGAAAAAATGATCGGGGATACCACGTCAGTAGATTGCCCTAGACTAGTGGTTCTGAATCATCAGACAATGACCCACTGCAGCGGCATCCCCCTCCATTTGCTGCAAATTCCCTAACCTCTTACAGTGCCTGTCAGCTCTCAAAGTACCACCCAACTTCCAGTAGTGTTTCCCACTGCCCCTCAACCTCTCCTAGTGCCTCTAGTCCCCTTAAGGGTCCTCAGTCACCACAGTGCCTGCCGACATCCCAGAGTGCCCCAAGCCCCCCACAATAACCCCTGCTTGCTGCAGGGCCTCCGGTTCCCCATAGTGCCCCCAACAGTGTCCCACAGTGCCCCCCCAGCCCCTGAAGTGCCCTCCAGTCTCTGGCATTACTTTTGCAAATTTTCTAGACTCATGGAAAGACACCCCCCCCCCCCCTCCGGAGACCACCAAGTCTAGTGCAGAAGCTCCTAACACCCTTTAGGACCTTCGTCCCCCCACAGTGACACCCAGCCCCATCCAGAGCTTTTCAGAATTTCAATACTGCAAGTATGTACAGTACCTACCTCTAGGTGCCTACACTTTAGATCTGATAATTAAGAGGTACAGGTTTTAATGTGAAACAGCTTATCAATCTAGCATTTTGGGTGGACAGTACAATAGAAGAATAGGACTTTTTTGGGGGCCATTTTGTTCATACCCTGGAGTTTAGTAGCAGAAATACCTTACCGATCTTAATGCTTGCTATTAATCACTAACAAAGAATAAAGTTAAAATCTGAGGAGCAGGATGGAAAAAAAATTGGCTGAACAGTGATTGCAGCTAATCAGATGCAAACATTGTTTGGGTTTTTGGACAGTCACATTTGCCAACTGTCCTAATACACTAGCTGGCAGCTGGAGATTCGGCAATCTACGCTGTTTTGCATGGATGATGGAAAGTATGGATTTCTCATGTACAAACACCCAAGAATGTAAAGTATTAAAGTATTTTGTCTTTCATATGCAAATATCATATAAGCATTTTTTTCTTAAAGTGATCCTAAAGTCTTTTTTTTTTTTGTTTTAACCACTTAAAGACCAGCCTCGTTTTGGATTTTAGGTGTTTACAAGTTTAAAACAGGTTTTTTTGCTAGAAAATTACTTAGAACCCCCAAACATTATATATTGTTTTTTTTCTAACATCCTAGAGAATACAATAGCGGTCATTGCAATACTTTTTTTTGCACCGTATTTGCGCAGCGGTCTTCTAAGCGCACTTTTTTTGGAAAAAATTCACTTTTTTGAAAAAAAAAATAAGACAACAGTAAAGTTAGCCCAATTTTTTTTTATATTGTGAAATATAATGTTACGCCAAGTAAATTGATACCCAACATGTCACGCTTCAAAATTGCGCCCGCTCGTGGAATAGCGTCAAACTTTTACCCTTAAAAATCTCCATAGGCGACGTTTAAAAAATTCTACAGATTGCATGTTTTGCGTTACAGAGGAGGTCTAGAGCTAGAATTATTGCTCTCACTCTACCGGTCGCGGCGAAACCTCACATGTGTGGTTTGACCACCGTTTTCATATGCAGGCGCTACTCACGTATGCGTTCGCTTCTGCGTGCGAGCTCGTCGGGACAGGGCGCTTTAAAAAAATTTTTTTTTTTTTTATTATTTATTTTATTTTATTTTATTTATTTTTTCACTGTTTTTAAAAAAAAAAAAAATGGATCACTTTTATTCCTATTACAAGGAATGTAAACATCCCTTGTAATAGAAAAAAGCATGACAGGTCCTCTTAAATATGAGATCGGGGTCAAAAAGTCCTCAGATCTCATATTTAGACTAAAATGCAAAAAAAAAAAAAAAAAAGTCGTTTAAAAAAATGACACTAAAAAAATTTGTGCCTTTAAGAGAGTGGGCGGAGCCGTCGAATGACGTCGCTCCGGCCGTCACATGGTATGGAGACGGGTGGGGGCCATCTTGGCCTCACTTGTCTCCATACCTCAGCAGGGAAAGGACCCGATCGCCTCCGCCGCTACCGACGGCTCCGGTAAGCGGCGGAGGGTGCAGGAGAGCGGCGGGAGGGGGGGTGGCACCTCTCCCGCCGCCGATAACGGTGATCTCGCGGCGAACCCGCCGCAGAGACCACCATTATCGTGTACAGAATCGCTCACTGTAAAGATGGATATCTCGGTTGTGGCAGCAGCTGCTGCCGTTACCGAGATATCCATCTTCAAAAAAATGACGTATATATACAGTGAGCGGGGCTGAAGTAACAAACATGTCATACTTATCAGCTCTGTGTAATGGTTTTGCACAGAGCAACCCAGATCCTCAACTTCTCGCGTCCCTCATCAGCACTCCAGGCCCCCTCCCTCCTGCCGAGTGCCCCCAGGCACAGCTCTGTGTGTCTATTCAGACACAGAGCCATGACTTGGCCCCATCCCCTCCCTCTTCACATTGGCTCACTGACTTTGATTGACAACAGTGGGAGCCAATGGTGCCAATCAGGAGGGAGAGTCCCGGACAGCCGAGTCTCTCGTGTAACAGATGGGGCTTAGGTAAGTATTAGGGGGGCTGCTGCACACAGGTTTTTTTTTATCTTAATGCATTAAGATAAACAATCTTCTGCTTTTATAACCACTTTCAGCTGGATTCCCCCATCCACACATTCACGGTGAATGAAGAAAGTATATGCCTGCATTTACTTCTGCTGTCTGAGAGCTACCATGTCAAATGTCATTGTATTGACTACAGCGATAATGAAATATCCCATCTAAATCGACTCTAAAAATATTGAAGTGTTGAATCTGCATAACAGCCAGACAACTAATATTTTCAGAAGGCAGTGTCAACCCACATGTTCTCCTAGCACAGGTTTCCTTAAAATGGTTATAGTTTAATTGTGCACCTAACATGATTTGGTGCGTGTTTCCAATATAATATTGCAGGGTCAATGTAAAAAAACAGAAAACCCACAAGTGCCCTGAAGGAGCTAAACTGCTTTTTAAATATCTTAGCAATGTTATTTATGAAATTTACAGTAAAGAAATATTGGTTTTCAACATATTTGCCTGAAAAAAAGCATCAGTATGATTGCTCCAGGAAATTCTTTATGTAAGCAGATTTGTATTAACCTAAAAAAAATGATTTATAGTTCCTTGAATGAGAATTTTGCTGTTGACCCGAACACTTTTTGAAGTTAGTCATGAACTGTGTCAGTTTTATGAGATCTTTTGTGGGAAAATCGTGGAGAATTGTAATTAATATTGCTCCAGGAAATGCTGGTTGTAAGCAGATTTTTAACAGTAGTTATCTCAAAGACTAGATTTATAGTGTGAGCGGGGCTTACTCACCCTCCACGTGGGGAGTACCTCTTCTCATGTACACGCTCACTAACGCCAGGGGCCAGGCGGAGCCATGATCATGTGAACTCAATATTAAGGTGGAACCTCGACTTAGAAGTAAGCCGTACAGCTTGTGTAGCTGTGTAATAACGTGAGGATTCCTACTGTGGAACACTCTGTCCCATGTCTCTGCACACCTTGTCTTCTGAATGTAGCATTTAGAGGGGAACATTGCTGAGCTTGTGTCCCGCTCCACCACTCCAGCCTTCCTCTGCCACCTAACTCCCAGTGACAGAATGGGGTCCCACTGTGCACAAAGCATGGACCTCATGCGTGTACCTAATTAACCTCTTCTCTTTGGTACCTGCAACTAGGTCCATTTGGTCTTTGTACCGCAGGTTTAGTCCCAAATTCTGTGGGGCACCAACCACTAGGGAGGGAGCCAGAGCACCGACCTCCTCGCTACCGAAGGGCCCATCATCCATGCCTGGTACCACTCTCCACTATCTGGCTTCGATTACATTCCCACCAGTTCATGGTCACCTGTAGCAACTACAAACTTCTCACCAACTTCTCTGCTGAGTTAACCCTTCATGATAGCGTTCCATTCCTTATTATTGGCAGGACAGAGGGGAAGATGAAGGCTAACCTTAGCAGACATGCAGGGCTGGTGCAAGAATTTTTGACACCCTAGGTGAAACCTCATTTAGCCGCCCCCCTTGGCTCTGCCCCTAACTCCACCCCCTTTGCCCTGCCCATGTATATGGTGGAGGTGGCAGGGGTGGAGATTTTTGCTGTTCCTATCCACCTATTTTTTCAGCCGTGGTTTGCATGCCTGCACCTGCGTCTCTGGAAATGGCCTGAAGACAAATAGTGGCAGCACCAGCTCGCTTCCTCATGCCAGCTGAAATGGACAGGCTAGGCTAGTATATGGACAGGCTAGGCTAGTATATGGACAGGCTAGGCTAGTATATGGACAGGCTAGGCTAGTATATGGACAGGCTAGGCTAGTATATGGACAGGCTAGGCTAGTATATGGACAGGCTAGGCTAGTATATGGACAGGCTAGGCTAGTATATGGACAGGTTAGGGTACATTTAGGCTTAGAAATGCACGCTTCGCAGGCTTAAACCCTGTTTTCTGTGTCTTGTGGGTACCCCAGCCCCTGAAGCGCCTCAGCTCTTCATGAGTGTCAGTCTGACTGTGTGTGCGCAGCCACCCGCAAGTATGTGTACCGCGTGTATTATTTTGAAGGCAGTGAGGTGGCCTTTTTGCAGAGCCTCAGAGCAGCACAGGGGGGAAATTGCCAACCTGCCCCCTGGCCCAGTCCACCCCTGCTGGCGTGGCGCCCCTGACTGATGTGCACTCTAGTCTGGCGCCTACCTTACCTATAGGTAGCGCCGGCCCTGCAGACATGGTAGACATGGTATGGTTACTGATATGGTTGTCACTGTCAGCCTAGGAATCATGTGGATAATTTAACATCAAGAAAACATTTTTAGAGAAGAAACAAACACTGGCATCAATTAAATACATTGTAAAGTTCAACATAGTAAAATAATTCTATTAAATGTTGACAGTTGTCTCTGGACAATAACAAAAGGGTGTGAAAAATATAAACAAAACTAGAAAATGTCAGTATATGCTCTCCGTTTATCAAACTACTTACATAACATCAGGGGTGCTCAACCTGGGGCCCGTGGGCCACATGTGGCCTGCGGAGCCCTCTGATGTGGCCCACGACCTCATGCTCTGGGATGGCGGTTCGGCAAGCCCAGATTGTGGGTTGCTAACCCGCCATTCCAGAACATCAGAGTGGATTGGGCAGGCAATGGAGTAAGCAAGCAGCTGCAGAGGGAGCGGATGCCGCATAAGCTGATGCTTCCTTTGTAGCACCAGCTCCTGTCCCATCATATAGTTTTGCAATGGGTATATTAGCACTTTTAAAAAAGGGTTATTGGGTTGCTTTCACACTGATCTGCAGGTGGAGTGCAGTGCACCTGCGGCTTTCCTGGGGGTTAGCTGCACTGAGTCATAGACTTCTAGTATATCCTGTGGGTTTGGTGCACTTTTTCATGCTTAGCCTCCATTCACCACATGTACTGTATTCTGCTGGAGCTGGACGCACTATTTTTTTTTTTTTTACTTATCTGATGTTCATCTGTTATGATCTTCACAAGTTTTTGGAATCAAGCTTTCTACAATATGCAGGATGTCATTTGGATCAGGTCACTGTCTGACAAACTACTAGACTGTAAGTTAAGCTATCTCATCACAACTGGATAAGTTAGAGAGATCAGACTTTCAGTGCTTAGATTGCTGAAGCAGAACAGAACTAATGGCTTTTATTGCCAGAACTGTACTCATCACCCCAAAAAGTAATATGTAACCCCCAAACCCCAATAAATAAAAAATAAAAATAACTTGATGATTCTTAACCTTAAAGGGGTTGTATAGTTTTTTTTTTTTTTTTTAAATAACGAACATATCATACTTGCCTCCACTGTGCAGTTCGTTTTGCACAGAGCAGCCCCGATCCTCGGCTTCTGGGGTCCCTCGGCTGCTGTCTCGGCTCCTCCCCGCAAGAGCTAACCCCCCTCTGTGAAGCGCTCTCTCAAGAAGGTTAGCTTGCGGGCGCGCTCCCGTGTGATACAGTCGGCGGCCATAGCCGCTGACTGTATCACTCGGCCCCGCCCCGGCGCGCCGCGTCATTGATTTGATTGATAGCAGCGGGAGCCAATGGCTGCGCTGCTATCAATCATCCATTGAAGAGCCAACAGGAGCTGGGGGAAAGCAACTCGGGATTGCGCCCACGGAGATTCCGGGCTCAGGTAAGTAAAACGGGAGCTCGGCGGGGCCAGAGAGTGCAAGGTGTTTTTTCACCTTAATGCATACGATGCATTAAGGTGAAAAAACACAAAGCTTTACAACCCCTTTAATATACCTCCCTCAACATAATCCTGATTATAAATAAAAGGTCTAAATGTAATTATTAACCTAAATCCTAAGCTTAAAGCTGGTTCCTTCAGTAACTTTACATGTGTGCATGAATACATACTGTATCTGATATACTGTACAGCAACAGTACAGTTTCAGAAAAGCTCGATCTTTTATATAAAAAAAAAACGTTCCTGTCCAATCACTTTGCTTAGGTGGAGATAATGTCATTGGCCTGCTGCATGCAGGAGAAAGCACTTCCTAAGTCTCTTGTTCCCTGGTGATCAGATGTAACATGGCAACTTTGTAGTAAATCACAAGATGGGAGGCTGCAGAAGTGACTAAACTATGTCAGACATTTATGACTACAGCCAAGAGCTGCACATGTACCAGGATTAAATTGACTTATCTCTGCGGTAATCCAGAAAGTAGATGCTGACCCATAATGAGGACTTGATGGCGTTGAATGGATTCTAGGAAATATTGTACATTTCCCAGCATGCTGACACTTAATATGTAAAATATATTTTGACCTTAACATTTCTTTTAATGTCTCATGCACACTGGGCATTATGCTATCTCACCTAGATGACTTTCCTCCTGACAGCAGCGTTTTGGCAGAAAAAAAGCTTGACATTATTAAACACGTGTAATGCGTTTAGGCGCATCAAGCGCTTGGGTGTTATTTCATTTAATTAGCCATAATAATAATTTATTATGGCCATTGAAATAAATTACCCCATGTGCGCTAAACACGCCTAGTGTTATCACACGTGTACACGCGTTTACAGACGTCAACCGTTTTTTCTTCCAAAACGCCACTGCTCCTGGCAGTGCGTTTTTTTTTTTACTCTAAACACTCCTGCCTCTAAACACCCAGTGTGCATGAGCCCTATATATACTATACTGTACCATTATACACTAGACATGTGCAATTTGTTTCGTTCTGAATTCGTTTTTTAATGAATTCCAATTCAGATATCTCCAAAATTAACGAAAACCCCTTTAACTAATTCGAAAATTTGTAAATTCATAAATTCAAAAATCCGTGAATTTGAAAATTCGGAAATTCAAAAATCTGAAATAACTAACTAATAATACCTTAATTATTACTAACTATTAAATTATAGGTATTGGAATTTTCTTTCAAATTTGGCTGTTAGTGAACGTAACGAATACGAATTTATCTGAAGTTACAAATTATACGAAATAACGATAATGCTGTATCTAAATGGATAGAACGTAACTAATTCATAAAAATAATAATACATTTTTTTTATTATTATTATTTATTATTATTAATTTGTTCTGTTCCATTTGTTTAGAGGAAATGTTTTGTTTAAAACAAATCAAACACATTTTTCAGCAGTGCACATGTCTATTATACACCATATACACAGCAAAAATACTATATTATCATACTGAAAAATACTATCATGGGAATGCAAGCTGTGAAGTTACTAATGATGATTGCACCTATGATGGCACCTGTTAAGAATGCCCAAAAGTATCGGCACTACCAATTCTATGTCAAAATAAATACTACAACCTCTTTATGAAAACTTCATTCACAATGCAAAGCCACTGCCTCTGTGACCTTATGATAGGCGCCATTCCACAAAATCTCTTACTTTAAGGTAATTGAATACTAAGATATGGGGGTTGAAAAGAAAAAAAGAAACGATTTGTATCATAGTGGCTAATAGTTTGATAGAGGGTATACTAATATGAGACCAGGTGGTGGTGGGTAAGTACAGTGACGGGGCTTGGAAAAAAAAAGCAAGGTAATAAATAGTGAAAAAAGACTGGTATATCCCAACCAAGGGAGATTACTGATATGTGAAAATACAATTACCAAGGGAAAAATAAAAATAAATAAAAGAAACTGTATATAAAAAATAATGCAAAAATACCTAAAGACTTCTGTGTAGATGTGTCAATCCAATGGTGCACAGTGTTCATGGGGACATGAGAACAGGGGGTGTCTCGCTGGATAAAAGGAGTATAAATACTACTGTGTAACTGGGGATGACCACCAACATCATGCAGCGGTCAGTTAGAGGAAGGCCGCAACAGTAGAGCAGTGGGAACGCTCGCCAACCCGCAGCGCATTACCTCACGGAGGAGACCGCCGATGTAAAAATCAACATGTCAGCATGCCAGCGGCACTGGTGATGACGTAGTATGCACGGCGCGGGAAGGCATGACAACGATGAGCAACGGAACGGCCGCCCCCATCCTCATGTCGCAACGACAGGAGGAAAAGGGGAGGACCCACGGAGCTCATCGCAGCTCCCAGGGCCAGAGGAAACCCAGCCTGACCAGAGCGCCCAGTACACCAAAACTCAAACCCCATGGGGCATGTCGCGGAGTGGGGGGGGGTATTAGTAGGGATCCAGATTACAAAGAATCAGGCCCCCAACCAACACCAACAACCACCCATCCATACTCTAACCTGATCATGGCAAAATAGTCAACCATAGTAAAAAGATAAATGCTTCCATCCGCAATATGTCAATGAAAAGAAAAAAAGAAATGATTTGGGACTTTATATGAGGACATTTGAATGTACCTCCATCCCCACATTTGGATATATGAGAAAAAAGGTTTGGGACTTTGAGTGAAGCATGCAGCCAGGGAGGCAACACAACATAATAATACTAATGATGATGTCTGGTGGGTAAACCATATTTGTGACCATATATCTTGCATATTACCAGAATACATACAATGTAATATAGTAAAACAAGGAAACTTTAATTCCATAACATAGTCGAGCTATTAGATGCCTTACATACTATTTTTATACATTATTTAGAATATGTTCTTTTGGACTCTACCAATCTTTATTATGTTGTTACTGTGGAGACACGCAACAATGAGTTTGGTGTTTTAGTTATTTTACCAGTGGCGGCCCGTCCATAGGGGGCGCACGGGTGCTGCCGGACCCCCCCCCCCCCCTCCAGGCAGTCACAAAAAATATATATATAAAACTGGCCCTTTCAAAAAAAAAAAAAGAAAAATACAAAAAAAAAACGTCCTTAAGTGCACTTGTTCGGATGCCGGATGCACTATGGGAAGCGCCACGTCTATGCAATCATGAGATTGCAGACGTAACGCTTCATTTGCGGGCTTTTGTCCAGCCTTGTGGTGCTTTCTGAAGCGTCGAGTAGCTTCCGCCCGGCGCTCAGAGTATCTATTACTACGGTTTGATTGACATCTGAGTTAGATGTCACTTCCTGTTTTCTCTCTCCCATTGCGCCCGAGAGAGAAAACTGGAAGTATGAGGAGCAGATTCCTCCATCGCCATTGCCAGTGGAAGGAGACACCGCAGGAGAGGACAACACAGCAATGTAAGTACCACTGTGCTCCCGCAGAGAAGGGGGGGGGTTTGATGGGACACAGGCTGCATTCAATGGGACACAGGCTGCATTTAATGGGACACAATGCTGCATTTAATGGGACACACCGCTGCATTTAATGGGACACATGGATGCATTTAATGGGACACATGATGGGTCACAGACGCAAACATACAACTTAGTCTTATGTAAACTTGCATTCCTGTTCAATAATTATTCTTAAGGTGAACCTGTGGTTTGCCAAAATTTGGCAAACCAACAACAGGTTCAACCTGCATGGGAAAAGCACAGGTTAAAGGGGTTATAAACCCACGTGTTTTTTCACCTTAATGCATCCTATGCATTAAAGCGGAGTTCCACCCATTTTTTAGTTTATTAAAAGTCAGCAGCTAAAAAAGCATAGCTGCTGAAGTTTAATAAACCGACACTTACCTGCCCCACGGTCCAGCGATGTGGCCGCCCGGAGGCTAGCTCCTCTCCCCCTCCTCTCCTCGGTGCCATCATGGTAACTGTGGGCACCCGGCCGTGACAGCTTATGGCTTCACGGCCGGGCGCGCATTGCGCATGCGCGAGTCATACTGCACTCTCCTATTGGCCAGCCGAGAGGAGGAGTCACCTAGGTGGCCGGAGATAGGAAGTGGGACAGGAAGTCCCACGAAAAAAAGGGTACACCCCCCCAAAAAATGACATGCCAAATGTGGCATGTCAGGGGGCGTGGAGTGCTTAAAGCGGAAGTTCCACTTTTGGGTCACTGACCAGCCTCCCAGCCCCCCCCATTTTACTCACCTGAGCCCATTCTTTCCCACGCCGGAGACGCGCAAACCCTCTCTGGCCAGGGTCTGGGCTCTTGATTGTATAGATTGATGGCAGCGCAGCCATCGGCTCCCACTGCTGTCAATCAAATCCAATGACGAAAATGCTGGACTCTGTAACGCGCCCGCATGGTAACCCCCAGGGAGAGCGCTTCTCCTGGGGGGGGGTTTCCAATGAGGGGAGAAGCCACGAGCACCATTGGGGGACCCCAGAGGATGAGGATCTGGGCCACTCTGTGAAAAACGAACTGCACAGTGGAGGTAAGTATGATATGTTTGTTATTTAGAAAAAAAAAATGAGGGTTTACAACCCCTTTAACTTTAAGGATATTTCTATTGGCTAAGTACTGCTTCTCCCCTGCCTGGCCAAAAAAAATACATTTTGAGTGATAATCCTTGCCCTGCCTAGGATATGGGAGGCTCTGCATGTTGAGTGTACCCTCAGCACAAACAGGAACAAGCATTGTCTCTCTTTCAAGACCCATGCATGCACAGTGCGCACTCTCCTAATGCTGCAGTAGGGCTGAGCTCAGATGCTGCAGCAACACAAGGAGGGAGAGTACACTGTGCATGTTTGGGTCTAGAAAGAGGGAGACAAGATAACTTAAAATGAAAAAGAAACTGCTGTCAAATAGAAAGTGCAAGCAAGTAGTCTTTGTAACAACCTGGTAGAGTCAAAGCTTGCCTGCTCCCTTAAAATAAATTGACAGATCACGTTGATGGCAGATTGGCTGCTTCTCTGGGCATTAGCAATCTGTGAGAAGTTGTTTGTAATAAGCTGCCTCTTCCCAACAGAAGGAGAGTGTCTTAAGCCTGTAACATCGCTAATGAGCAGTTCTGACAGTCAGACGCATCATGATGGCTAAAGATCTAGATACAGTCACATCACGTTTAATACATTCCCAGTAGATGGATCAACTTTTATAAATGGTAGTTTTATATGTCACAAATGTGATTTACAAATAATCTGAATTATCATAAACATGCGCAACATCCTAAGCTGCACATTTTATTAGTGTATGTCTGTATGAGATACCTAAATTTCATTTCATAGTGCTCACTGGAGTCTAGTAAAATCATGTTCGTCATTGTTGGGCGTTGCGGGCTGCTCTCGGGGTGTGGATAAATAATTGCAGGGCATGTATAACTGCAGCCAAATCATCATTTAGCAAGCGAGAAATGAGGAAGCCTTACTGCATAAGTCAATGAATCATAGTTTTAGAATCTTAGATGGAGTCACCATGTTTGGATTTGAAGGTTCACATTATCATGCTGAAAAGCTGACATAGGAATGCAAACTTTTCAACTCACAATACTACAATGTTAAAGGACAGTTAACATTACCAATAATGTATTCTGTAAACAGTATGCAGTTTCACACCTTCGCACCCAAGATCCATTTTCTCTCATGTATTTGTTTTTTTTGCTTGCTTTTTATATTTTCTTGTCCAGCCCCTCCCCCTGCCACCATAACACCTAGGCAAGAATGGCATGTCCCTGCTCCTGCAAAGGCCTGGGATGCCAAAGAAGCTTTGCTGTGTCAGAACTCTTCACCAGAGCTATTGAGCTTAAATCTCAACAAATAGAAAAAGATAGGACTTTAATGGTGCTAAGCCTCAGAAAAACACACATACAAATGTATTAAAAACACAACTTTTTTAGTAGAAACATATTTTTTTTAAAAAAGGACATTAAGTCCAAAAAAAACAATAGATGAATTTGAGATGTTTAGAACATCAACTACCCCATACACATTCTTGTGTTCAAATACATATGGAATCATGAGTATAGTGGGTATAGAACCAAACAATAGGCAGACTGATGGTAATCAGATCGATGACAGAAGGTGTAAGATCCCAAGGTGTTTCACTGGTTAAGCTTCCTCAGACATTCAAGGGGTACAGAGCTATATTATTAATCCAGAATGTATCAATCCTATTCAATGTGAGTGAAGACCCTTAAAGAGCAAACATCAGGGCAAAAACGGTGCAACAGAACAGGGCAGAAGGCCCCCGAAGGAGCCAACTAGGAAGCCCAGAGGCGACCAATAGATTCAAAGAAGGTAAAGATAGTAGCCACCTGACAGGGTGTAGGTATATTCCACTGCAAACCATCCACTAACTGACCTCAATCGTTAAAAGGAAAGGAGTGGCATTAGCAGTCTTCACAGCACCTGAGCAAGAGATAACATAATATCTCTTGTTCAGGTGCTGTGAGGACTGCTCAGCGGCATGCTATGTGTCCCAGGCTGGATGACTTACATGTACATGATTCAGCCTGCCCATGCAGTCTTCCCGCAGTAAATGTACTGTGGGTGGTCGGCAAGTAATTACGATTTTAAAGTTAGATTTTTGGTACTTTGTGAATACTGAGGTATCGTGGACATGATATAACATCTTGTACCTCTGTTCAGATGTCAATAGGAGAGTAGGTCTCTATTCCATTTTGTTAGATAGTCAGGGGCGAAATCATCTGCATGTCTACATGGTTCTTGGTTGGTACAATCCCTCTTGAGTGGTGAGTGGAAGCAATGCACAGAGTAGGTTCATGTAAAGTAAGATTCTGAATAGGGGATAATCAATTCCCAGTGGGAAGGCAGGATTTCTGATAATGGGGAAAAGAGGGAAGGGAGATGGGGAGAAATTTTCTGTCTTGAGCAGTTTCCTACACAAGGCCCATGTGGTGTCAATCGCAGGGTGAAATATTTATGAAATAGATACTTTATTGTGACACCAGGGTAGCGATGTCGATGAGATTCTAGTGAAGTTTTGTGATAACCTATTATTTCATAGTGCTGTGGTGGCACCAGTCGATCACCCCTGTAAGGTTACAGGCAGCATAATGAAGCAAGACATCTTCTAGTGCAATTCCTCCCTTATCTTTTTGGAGTCTATGGCAGGCCATAGATGATGCGATTTTCGCTCCTCCAACCATGGGTTTCAAGAAAGAAAGTCCCTCAATTCACCATCAGCACAGTCAGTGTTGATGGGGGAATCTTTCCAGTGGAGCTATTGCATTCTCCCAGTGGTGGGGAGTGGGGAGCTGTCCCTGCCAGGGAACACAGTGATTATTGCTAGTGACTAAAGCAGCTAGTAATAATCTCATGTAAACATCTGACATGCTGGTTGTACCCAAGTCGATGTTTCTTTTATCCACCATGTGGAAACTCCACGTGGAAACTCTGGGATCTTTCTATATAAAGAGCTCTACTCTGGGAATGATCTTTCTCCCATTGGCCGGCAAGACTATACCTCACTGGATATTCCACCAGTACATCTCTGTACACTGTGTGGTCTAGTTACAAGATGCATGAAAAGTATATAAATTTAAATCTCTGAAAAAGAATCCACTTTTGTGATCATGTAAATTTAAAGATTTTGTACATATTTTTTCTTACATGGGTGTACTTGTGTGATCACTGGATGGGTATTTAAAATTCTACTACCTACCTTTTTGGCAATATATAATAGTATACTGTACATTATGTGCCAAATTACAAAAAATACAAAAACTCTACCATTACTGACGATCATCGCAAAACCACATGACCAAATAGGGAGAGGAACAATCAGATGGAGACAGGACAAGGGCACAATGGTAGCCCCTTTCCCCGGGGAGCCAGAGGACACCATTGGAGGGGGGGGGGAGAGAAGGCAATCCCCCTAATCTGCTGTGTAATCTATAAACCAGACAGGCAGAGGTATACAAATAAACATTGTCAATACTGATAAAAAAAATCTATTCATGCTGGGGCAATAGGTGGGTAACATACAGTATCTCACAAAAGTGAGTACACCCCTCACATTTTTGTAAATATTTTGTTATATCTTTTCATGTGACAACACTGAAGAAATGACACTTTGCTACAATGTAAAGTTATACAGATTGTATAACAGTGTAAATTTGCTGTTCCCTCAAAATAACTCAAATCATAGCCATTAACCACTTCAGCCCCGGACCATTATGCTGCCTAAGGACCAGAGGACTTTTTCCAATTTGGCACTGGGTCGCTTTAACTGCTAATTGCGCGGTCATGCAATGCTGTACCCAAACGAAATTTGCGTCCCTTTCTTCCCACAAATAGAGCTTTCTTTTGATGGTATTTGATCACCTCTGCCGTTTTTATTTTTTGCACTATAAACGGAAAAAGACCGAAAATTTTGAAAAAAAATGATATTTTCTACTGTTTGTTATAAAAAAAATCCAATAAACTCAATTTTAGTCATACATTTAGGCCAGAATGTATTCGGCCACATGTCTTTGGTAAAAAAAATGTCAATAAGCGTATATTTATTGGTTTGCGCAAAAGTTATAGCGTCTACAAACTAGGGTACATTTTCTGGAATTTACACAGCTTTTAGTTTATGACTGCCTATGTCATTTCTTGAGGTGCTAAAATGGCAGGGCAGTACAAACCCCCCCAAATGACCCCATTTTGAAAAGTAGACACCCCAAGGAAATTGCTGAGAGGCATGTTGAACCCATTGAATATTTTTTTTTGTCCCAAGTGATTGAATAATGACAAAAAAAAAAAAAATTACAAAAAGTTGTCACTAAATAATATATTGCTCACACAGGCCATGGGCCTATGTGGAATTGCACCCCAAAATACATTCAGCTGCTTCTCCTGAGTACGGGGATACCACATGTGTGGGACTTTTTGGGAGCCTAGCCGCGTACGGGGCCCCGAAAACCAATCACCGCCTTCAGGATTTCTAAGGGTGTAAATTTTTGATTTCACTCCTCACTACCTATCACAGTTTTGAAGGTCATAAAATGCCCAGATGGCACAACCCCCCCCCCCCCCAAATGACCCCATTTTGGAAAGTAGACACCTCAAGCTATTTGCTGAGAGGCATGTTGAGTCCATGGAATATTTTATTTTTTGACACAAGTTACGGGAATTTTTTTTTTTTTGCACAAAGTTGTCACTAAATGATATATTGCTCACACAGGCCATGGGCATATGTGGAATTGCACCCCAAAATAAATGTAGCTGCTTCTCCTGAGTATGGGGATAGCACATGTGTGGGACATTTTGGGAGCCTAGCCGCATACGGGGCCCCGAAAACCAGTCACTGCCTTCAGGATTTCTAAGGGTGTAAATTTTTGATTTCACTCTTCACTGCCTATCACAGTTTCGGAGGCCATGGAATGCCCAGATGGCACAAACCCCCCCCCCCCCCAAATGACCCCAATTTGGAAAGTAGACACCCCAAGCTATTTGCTGAGAGGCATGGTGAGTATTTTGCAGCTCTCATTTGTTTTTGAAAATTAAGAAAGACAAGAAAAAACACTTTTTTTTTCTTTTTTCAATTTTCAAAACTTTGTGACAAAAAGTGAGGTCTGCAAAATACTCACTATACCTCTCAGCAAATAGCTTGAGGTGTCTACTTTCCAAAATGGGGTCATTTGGGGGGGGTTTGTGCCACCTGGGCATTCCAGGGCCTCCGAAACTGTGATAGGCAGTGAAGAGTGAAATGAAAAATTTACGCCCTTAGAAAGCCTGAAGGCGGTGCTTGGTTTTCGGGGTCCCGTACGTGCTAGGCTCCCAATAAGTCTCACACATGTGGTATCCCCGTACTCAGGAGAAGCAACAGAATGTATTTTGGGGTGTAATTTCACATATTCCCATGGCATGTTTCAGCAATATATCATTTAGTGACAACTTTGTGCAAAAAAAAAAAAAAAATTGTCTCTTTCCCGCAACTTGTGTCACAATATAAAATATTCCATGGACTCGACATGACTCTCAGCAAATAGCTTGGGGTGTCTACTTTCCAAAATAGGGTCATTTGGGGGGGGTTTGAACTGTCTTGGCATTTTATGCACAACATTTAGAAGCTTATGTCACACATCACCCACTCTTCTAACCACTTGAAGACAAAGCCCTTTCTGACACTTTTTGTTTACATGAAAAAATTATTTTTTTTTGCAAGAAAATTACTTTGAACCCCCAAACATTATATATTTTTTTAAAGCAAATGCCCTACAGATTAAAATAGTGGGTGTTTCATTTTTTTTTTCACAAAGTATTTGCGCAGCGATTTTTCAAACGCATTTTTTGGGGGAAAAATCAAACTTTTTTAAATTTTAATGCACTAAAACACACTATATTGCCCAAATGTTTGATGAAATAAAAAAGATGATCTTAGGCAGAGTACATGAATACCAAACATGACATGCTTTAAAATTGCGCACAAACGTGCAGTGGCGACAAACGAAATACATTTTTAAAAGCCTTTAAAAGCCTTTACAGGTTACCACTTTAGATTTACAGAGGAGGTCCACTGCTAAAATTACTGCCCTCGATCTGACGTTTGCGGTGACACCTCACATGCATGGTGCAATTGCTGTTTACATTTGACGCCAGACTGACGCTTGCGTTCGCCTTTGCGCGAGAGCAGAGGGGGACAGGGGTGCTTTTTTTTTTTCTTTATTATTTTTTTGCTTTTTTATCTTATTTTTAAACTGTTCCTTTCATTTTTTTTAATCATTTTTATTGTTATCTCAGGGAATGTAAATATCCCCTATGATAGCAATAGGTAGTGACAGGTACTCTTTTTTGAAAAAATTGGGGTCTATTAGACCCTAGATTTTTCCTCTGCCCTCAAAGCATCTGACCACACCAAGATCGGTGTGATAAAATGCTTTCCCAATTTCCCAATGGCGCTGTTTACATTCGGCGAAATCTAAGTCATAAAATGCTCGTAGCTTCCGGTTTCTTAGGCCATAGAGATGTTTGGAGCCACTCTGGTCTCTGATAAGCTCTATGGTCAGCTGGCTGAATCACCGGCTGCATTCTCAGGTTCCCTGTTGAGACAGGAGAGCCAGAGAAAAACACGGAAGACGGTGGGGGGGGGCATTCCCTCCCACTGCTTGTAAAAGCAGTCTAGAGGCTAATTAGCCGCTAGGATTGCTTTTACATGAAAGCCGACCGCTGGCTGAAAAGAATGATACCAAGATGATACCTAAACCTGCAGGCATCATTCTGGTATAACCACTCAAAGTCCTGAATGGCGTACCTGAAGACAAAAAAATTATTAACAATAAAGCACAGTAAACAGTAAAGTATAAAAAATTGCATACCTGAAAAGCAAACATGATAAAACATAATAACAATAAAACATTGCAGAATAGAATACAGTAAAAAAGAGCAGAACAATAGAGAGAATAGAGAGAGAGAGAACAATAAAACAACAACTATTTTTGTTATTTTATATATTTTTTCTTTTTACACTTTTTTTTGTAACTAACTTTTATAACTGTAACCGGTTCCAGGTTCGGGTCTCTCAAAATGCGATGGCATCTTGGGAGACCCTGTGAAAGTGTGCCTAGTCTGTGCAATGCTGTACCCTACGCTAATGCTCAGCTAGTGTATGGTAGCGTTCAAAACATTCACCAATGCAAAGACCAGGATTGTCAGGACAGGAGGGACAATAATAGCGGGTGTCATGCCTATATCCGCGCTTGCTGCAGACACGACATCTTTTTTGGGGGGTTTTGCTGGGTAGGGGTACTCGGGAGGACATAAAGAAAATGCCTCTCATGCAGCTGACTGCATTTGGTTGGGGATGTGAATGGGGGAAGTACGGGCGCTGCAGAAGTGGTGGGTTCCCAATTAGGATTGGCGAATGCAGCAGGAAGGGCAATATGGGCACGACGGGCCTGTGTTTGTCTTCTTCTTGGTGGCAGCGGGACACTACTTGTGCTTGCCACCTCACCAGCTTGAACTGCACTTATGGGACTCGCCACGTCACCAAGTGTTACTGCAGTGCTGGTTTGACTACGACCGGGGTGTACTAGGCCGCTGGCGCTTGCCAGTTCACCAAAACGCTACCAAAAAAACTGTTAGCGATCTCAGGGATCAGGCCTGACTCTGCGAACGCTGCAGTTATGCGTTTAGTGTTTTGTAAGTGACAGTGATCGATCGATCGATACTGCACTTGGGTGGGCTGGGCTGGGCCAGGCGGAGGGGCAAAACGCAGGTGCTAGCAGGTATCTGGGCTGATCCCGCTAACACTGCCTTTTTGGGGACCCTAAACTGCTGGGGATGCTAGTATAGATTTGATCGGATCAGATATTGATCCGTTCAGATACTATAGCACTAAGGGAGACGTATGCTGCGTGCGTGGGTGTTAGCGGTACTGGCGTTAACCTGACGCTGCCTGGGGCTGGTGCTTGCCAATTCACCAAAACGCTCCCAAAAAAAAACTGTTAGCGATCGCAGGGATCAGGCATGACTCTGCGAACGCTGCAGTTATGTGTTTAGTGTTTTGTAAGTGACAGTGATCGATCGATACTGCACTTGGGTGGGCTGGGCTGGGCCGGGCGGAGGGGCAAAACGCAGGTGCTAGCAGGTATCTGGGCTGATCCTGCTAACACTGCGTTTTTAGGAACCCTAAACTGCTGGGGACGCTAGTATAGATCTGATCGGATCAGATATCGATCCGTTCAGATACTATAGCACTAAGGGAGGCGTATGCTGTGTGCGTGGGTTTTAGCGGTACTGCCGCTAACCTGACGCTGCCTGGGGCGACGCAGACCTTATCTGACCCTAAAAACTTAACTTATATCACCGCTGGGCGATCAGGGGGTTAAACCTTTATAAGATAATAAACGGCGGGTGCCCTAAAACTATAATAAACAAACTAACTAACCAGCGTCACCCGTAACAATTATATGGTGATCACTGGTGAAAGGGTTAACTAGGAGGCAATCAGGGGGTTAAAGCCTTTATTAGGTAGTATATAGGGGTCCCTGTCGCTATAAAACACTGACGGCGAACCTATATACTTACCTCCCTAACTAGCGTCACCTGTGTCACTAATACAGCAATCAGAAAAACTATTGCTTAGTGACACTGGCGACGGGGGTTGATCACGGGGTTAAAACTTTATTAGGGGGGTTTAGGGGGGTACCCTAGACCTAAAGGGGGCTAACATTAACTGCCCTAACACTTATAACTGTCACAAACTGACACCAATGCAATAATCAGAAAAAAAAACTGCTTTTGGTGTCAGTGTGACAGGGGGTACAGGGGGGTGATCAGGGGGTGACTGGGGGGTGATGGGGGGGTGACAAGTGTGCCTGTGTGTTCTACTGGAAGTGTAGTGTTGTGCAAACTTACTTGGATGTCTTCTCTCCTCGGCGCCGGAACGAAAAGACTGGCTCGAGGAGAGGTGACATCACTTCCTCCGCTTCTGTTTACATTACAGAAGCCGAGGAAGTCTGTCATTGGCCAGGAGCGATTGCGAGGGGGGAGCCACGAATGAGTGGCCCCCCCCTCACCTTTGATCACCCCTGACCTGAATCTGACCGCCGCTGGCACCGGGGGGGGTCCGATCGGACCCCCCACCCGCGGGAAAGCAAGGACGTACATGTAAGCCCTTTTGCCTGCCCGTGCCACTCTGCCGACGTACATCGTCGTGCAGCGGTCGGCAAGTGGTTAATCTCTAAACCGCTGGCAACAAAAGTGAGTACACCCCTAAGTGGTATAAAATAAATATGTGATCAGCGCAATTTACTACTATAAATAGTGATAATAAATAGTAATGATATTCCACTATGTAAATAATTCTGTGTAAAAAATGCTATATAAATATAGCTGTGCAAAAACCGCTCATAATGCTGTGCAAAAATGCAAATTATATAATCTTGTGCTTAACCACAATAATTCCTGTGCACGATAAATCAATACAAATAAAAATCCCATGCATATCCAGTACTTCAATGGGATAAATAATGTGATCTATATGAATACATGTAACATCAATCAATTCAATCCCTCATTATCACACTGTTACCACAACAATGAAATAGTGATGCAAAAGTCCATTAAGTTAGGATAAATAAGGACATAAAAAACTCAATGGAAGAAAGTGTTTAAACAAAGTGCAGAAATTGCTTCAAATGTGCTCTTCAATAGAAAATCGCCAATGTGCCAGTCTTCGTGTACATCACTCAGTGCTCGCTAGACTTTTACCTCCATATGTATAGTAAATGGCAGTAGGGATGAGTATAGCTGGGGACCTTTCCGGGATGCAGTGATGGTGAATGCTCCTCTCAAAGCACTGTATACCAGATGATGGCTTTGGATTAGTCCATACGGACGTTCACACACAGCGGGTATATACAGGGGATGAAAAAGAATCTCCCATAGCGCAATAACGTAAAAAACTCACTGATTTATTAAACAGCCAAATGGGCACTTACAACAAACAAGTTAAAAAACGTCAGATCTGTAATTTTTAAACGGCATTACAGGCACCTCTTGCGTCACTTCTGGTTCTTACGTGGTCTGGTCACTCCCTATGCATTACGTCACACCACGTGACTTCCTCAGGTGGAATTTTATGGTCAGTTTCTCGCAGGCCCAGAAATCCTTTGTGGTTCACTGGATTTAGAATTGCCAAAGTGTTAGTCACTCTATTCCTGTTGGCCACCTCAGGGGACCCAGACAACCCCAATACACCCCCATTTAGAGGAGGTAGTTTTTGCAGAATTGGCTCATCCTGGGGTGCTCTCCCTAAAAGTTCTGAGCAGCTCTATCCAATGAAGAGAAGTTTACTAAGAGTTGGTGTACACCCTCTGTGGATGCGACAGTTTCTTGTCTTAACAGGAATCTGACTTGTCCGGTAGAGGATGTTCAGGTCTTCAAGAACCTAGCAGATAAGAGATTAGAGACCTTGCTAAAGGCATCTTTCTCTTTGGTGGGGACAGCTACACACCTCCCCTCGTGAGCAGTGCTTTAGGATATCTCGGGAAATCATGTTTATTAATGCTGCTCTGTGTGCCGTGATGTATGAAAAATAAAACTGGATTTTTGTACTTACCTGTAAAATCCATTGCTTGGCGTACATCACAGGACACAGAGGCCCCTCCCCTTTCTATTCAGGGATATTGCTTTCTACAAAACGAATGCTCTCCTTGGGAGATGGGGTTATATAGGGAAGTGTCCTTTTACCTATAGGTGGTGCATAACCCAGGTAGTCATGTTTATTAACCACTTGCCGACCACCTAACGCAGATATACTGCTGAAGAATGGCACGGGCAGGCAAAATCACGTACATCGCGCCCCCCCCCCCCACCGGTGCCCGAGGCGGTCGGCTTCATTAGGGGAGCGATCCAGGCTGAGGGGGAGGCCACTCATTCGTGGCCACCCCCTCGCGATCGCTCCCAATGAATGACAATCTTCCTCTGCTGCTGTAATGTAAACAGCGGCAGAGGAAGTGATGTCATCTCTCCTCGAGCCGGTCTTTTCTGTTCCGGCGCCGAGGAGAGAAGACATCAATGTGAGTTGCACCAACACTACACTTACAGTAGAACACGCAGGCACACTTTTCACCCCCCATCACCCCCGATCACCCCCCTGTCACAGTGACACCAATAGCAGTTTTTTTTTTTGCATTGGTGTCAGTTTGTGACAGTTATAAGTGGTAGGGAAGTTAGAGTTAGCCCCCTTTAGGTCTAGGTTACCCCCCTAACCAAGTTTTAACCCCTTGATCACCCCCCGTCGCCAGTGTCACTAAGCGATCATTTTTCTGATCACTGTATTAGTGTCACAGGTGACGCTAGTTAGGGAGGTAAGTATATAGGTTCGTCGTCAGCGTTTTATAGCGACAGGGACCCCCATATACTACCTAATAAAAGGTCTTAACCCCCTGATTGCCCCCTAGCTAACCCTTTCACCAGGGATCACCATATAACTGTTACGGGTGACCCTGGTTAGTTAGTTTGTTTATTATAGTTTCAGCCCATTACCTTATAAAGGTTTAACCCCCTAATCGCCCGGCGGTGATAGAAGTTACGTTTCTAGGGTCAGATAGGGTCTGCGTCACCCCAGGCAGCGTCAGGTTAGCGCCAGTACAGCTAACACCCACGCACGCACCATACACCTCCCTTAGTGGTATAGTATCTGAACGGATGAATATCTGATCCGATCAGATCTATACTAGCGTCCCCAACAGTTTAGGGTTCCCAAAAACACAGTTTTAGCTGGATCAGCCCAGATACCTGCTAGCACCTGCCTTTTGCCCCTCGGCCCAGCCCTGCCTAGCCCACCCAAGTGCAGTATCGATCACTGTCACTTACAAAACACTAAACACACAACTGCAGCATTCACGGAGTCAGGCCTGATCCCTGCGATCGCTAACAGTTTTTGCTGGTAGCGTTTTGAATCAGTCACTAACAGTCAGGAGCTTTTTTGCCTGTGAGTCTCACTAGTGTACCACTAAATTTAGAGCCCAAAATGGCAAATCGAAGGCACACTAGTGAAGAGGCCTACACGTTTCTGAGCATGACAGATCGTGAAGAGGAAGTCACTCATCTGTCAGATTCAGGCTCAGAATACGATCCTGTAGACGACAGCGGCTCCATGACAGATAGCTCTGACGACAGAGTTGTGGTCCCTGCCAAGATCAGGCGTACCAGACCCCGATCTTCTTCTTCTGTCCTTGATGTGCAAGAACCGCAGGTCCCTCGTATGGAGCAGAGAAGTACTAGCACCGCTATTCCTTCTGGTGAACTGGCAAGCACCAGTGGCCTAGTACACCCTGGTCATACATCCAGCACTGCAGTAACACTTGGTGACGTGGCGAGTCCCATAAGTGCAGTTCAAGCTGGCGAGGTGGCAAGCACAAGTAGTGTCCCGCTGCCACCAAGAAGATGAACACAGGCCCGCCGTGCCCATAGTGCCCTTCCTGCTGCATTCACCAATCCTAATTGGGAACCCACCACTTCTGCAGCACCCGTACTTCCCCCATTCACTGGCCAGCCCGGCATTCAGGTGGAAACAGTTGATTTTACGTCACTGGATTTTTATTCGCTGTTTTTCACCGAAGATCTCTATAGATCTATTGTGGACCAAAGCAATTTGTACGCTGGTCAACACATCGCCACTATTCCCCAGTCCTCCCTTGCCAGAGATTGGAAACCAATTACTGTTTCCGAATTTAAGATCTTTCTGGGCCTTTCCCTCCTCATGGGTATAACCAAAAAGAGTGAGTTGCAGTAATATTGGTCCACTGACCCAATTCACCATATGCCCGTAATCTCTGCTTCCATGGCCAGGGCACGATACGAGCAGATTTTGCGGTTCATGCACTTCAACAACAATGAACTCTGTCGTCCTCGTGGAGACCCTGAATACGATTGGCTCTACAAAATTCGGCCCCCCGTAAACCACTTCAGCCAACGTTTTGCAGACTTGTTTACTCCCCAGCAAGTTGTCTGAGTGGATGAGTCCCTGATTAAGTTTTCTGGCCGCTTGTCATTCAAACAGTACCTTCCCAGCAAGCGTGCCAGATACGGGTCAAGATGTATAAGCTCTGTGACAGGGCCACAGGCTATAAATGTAGTTTTATGGTTTACGAGGGAAAAAGATAGTCACGTAGAGCTGACAAACTGCCCTGACTACATAGGAAGCGCTGGCAAGATTGTGTGGGACTTGGTGTCACCCTTATTCGGAAAGGGGTACCACTTGTACGTGGACAATTATTACACGAGCGTGCCACTTTTTAGTTACCTTTTTGATCATCAGATTGGAGCATGTGGCAACGTGCGACCTAATCGTCGGGGCTTTCCCCAGCAGCTTGTAGATTCCCGTCTTAGGCTGGAGGAGAGAGTCTGCTTGCAGTGTCATAATTTGCTCGCTATGAAGTGGAGGGATAAAAATAATGTTTTCGTTCTTACCTCCCTTCATGCAGACACGACAGTCCAAATTACTACGGCGACTGGTGTTGTGGAGAAACCCCTCTGTGTCCACGAATATAACCTTAACATGGGAGGGGTGGACCTCAACGACCAGTTGTTGGCGCCGTACCTAGTTGCCCGTAAGGCCAGACGCTGGTACAAAAAAGTGTCTGTTTATTTATTTCAATTGGCTTTGCTGAACGCTTATGTGCTATACAGAGCTTCAGGACGGACTGGATCCTTCCTTAAATTCCAGGAAGAGATCGTCAGAGCCCTTCTGTCTCCACCTCACCTTCCCCAACCAAATGCAGTAAGCCGGCTGCATGAGAGGCATTTTCTTTATGTCCTCCCTAGTACCCCTACCAAACGAGCCCCCCCAAAAAAGATGTTGTGTCTGCAGCAAGCGCAGATATAGGCGTGACACCCGGTATTATTGTCCCTCCTGTCCTGACAATCCTGGTCTTTGCATTGGTGAATGTTTTGAACGCTACCATACACTAGTTGAGTATTAGCGTAGGGTACAGCACTGCACAAACTAGGACACACTTTCACAGGGTCTCCCAAGATGCCATCGCATTTTGATAGACCCAAACCTGGTACCAGTTGCAAAAGTTAAAGTTACAAAAAAAAAGTGCAAAAAAAACAAAAAAAAAAAAACAAAAAACAGTAAAAAAACAAACAAAAAAAAAATATATATACCGTATTTATCGGCGTATAACACGCACCGGCGTATAACATGCACCCCAATTTAGGAGAGAATTTTAAGGAAAAAAAAAAAAAACTTTTAGGAGGGAAGTTGAAGGGAAAAAAAACTTACATTTAAATGCCCATCATTGCAGCCTTCTCAGTGCAGCCTTGCCCCAGTGCAGCCATGTCAGTGCAGCCTTGTCAGTGCAGCCTTCCCCAGTGCAGCCTTGTCAGTGCAGCCATGTCAGTGCAGTCTTGTCAGTGCAGCCATGTCAGTGCAGCCTTGTCAGTGCAGCCTTGTCAGTGCAGCCTTCCACAGTACAGCCTTGCCCAGTGCAGCCTTGCCCCAGTGCAGCCTTGCCCCAGTGCAGCCTTCCCCCAGTGCAGCCTTCCCCCAGTGCAGCCTTCCCCCAGTGCAGCCTTCGATACCCTGTCCCTGCCATCCTGGGCTTCAAAATTGCCGACCGCAATTTGAAAATGGCGCCGCCGGCGCCGAAATACACAGAGCCGGTCCTCGGCTCTTTCCGGCGGCTCTCGTTCACTTTCAGCTCCACTCATAGTCCCGAGTTCACTTTCGGCTCCACTCATAGTCCCGAGCGGAGCTATCCGAACCTACTCGGCTAGGTTCGGATAGCTCCGCTCGGGACTACGAGTGGAGCCGAAAGTGAACGAGAGCGAATGGCCAGCCCGGTATCAGGTGGAAACAGTTGATTTTACGTCACTGGATTTTTATTCGCTGTTTTTTTTTTAGTCTTCCAGGCAGCAGGTGGAACTCAGGAACACTAGGAACAGATGCTGAGCAGGAGCTGTTTAGGCTGATCACACACAGGCAGAGGTCGGCAACGGGCTGGCAGCAGAAGTACAAAAGGAGCAAGCAGAAGCGGGGTCAAACAAGCCGGGGTCAGGTTCAGGCAGCAGTCAAGGAGGTCCAATAGGCAAGCCGGGTCGTAACAGATCAGAACTTCAGGAACACAGGAACACAGAGAGGATCACGGAACTTGGCACAAGAGCTGTTGATCAGGCAGCACTGATCAGAGATTGCAGCAAGCCTAAATAGGCTGATTGGCGCCAAACGCCGCGCACGTGCGCGCCTATACGCACAGACGCCCGTACACCCGCATGCGCCCGAGTGCGCCCCCGAATACCCGCGCGCACACCAGCACCACCAGGCACACGCATACCAATGCCCATAGGCGGACGTGCGCTAACGCGTACGCGCGCGCCCGGGCACCACCGCGCACACCATGGCCAGCAGGATCAGACACGCCAGTGCCCCCAGAAGCACGCGCCCCAGCACACACAGGAACGCTCACACCACACGGCGGGCACCGACGCCCAACCAGGTAACCTCTCTGACAAACGTACTGGTATGTTGCTGGACTTTGAGTGGTTATACCAGAATGATGCCTGCAGGTTTAGGTATCATCTTGGTATCATTTTTTTCAGCCAGCGGTCAGGTTTCATGTAAAAGCAATCCTAGCGGCAAATTAGCCTCTAGACTGCTTTTACAAGCAGTGGGAGGAAATGCCCCCCCCCCCACCATTTTCCATGTTTTTCTCTGGCTCTCCTGTCCCAACAGGGAACCTGAGAATGCAGCCGGTGATTCAGCCAGCTGACCATAGAGCTGATCAGAGACCAGAATGGCTCCAAACATCTCTATGGCCTAAGAAACTGGAAGCTACGAGCATTTCATGACTTAGATTTCGCCGGATGTAAACAGCGCCATTGGGAAATTGGGAAAACATTTTATCACACCGATCTTCATGTGGTCAGATGCTTTGAGGGCAGAGGAGAGATCTAGGGTCTAATAGACCCCAATTTTTTCAAAAAAGAGTACCTGTCACTACCTATTGCTATCATAGGGGATATTTACATTCCCTAAGATAACAATAAAAATAATTAAAAAAAAAATGAAAGGAACAGTTTAAATATAAGATAAAAAAGCAAAAAAAAGATAAAGAAAAAAAAAAAGCACCCCTGTCCCCCCCCTGCTCTCGCGCAAAGGCGAACGCAAGCATCGGTCTGGCGTCAAATGTAAACAGCAATTGCACCATGCATGTGAGGTATCACCACGAAGGTCAGATCGAGGGCAGTAATTTTAGCAGTAGACCTCCTCTGTAAATCTAAAGTGGTAACCTGTAAAGGCTTTTAAAGGCTTTTAAAAATGTATTTAGTTTGTCGCCACTGCAATTTTAAAGCATGTCACGTTTGGTATCCATGTACTCGGCCTAAGATCATCTTTTATTTCATCAAACATTTGGGCAATATAGTGTGTTTTAGTGCATTAAAATTTAAAAAAGTGTGTTTTTCCCCCCAAAAAATGCGTTTGAAAAATCACTGCGCAAATACTGTGTGAGAAAAAAATGAAACACCCACCATTTTAATCTGTAGGGCATTTGCTTTAAAAAAATATATAATGTTTGGGGGTTCAAAGTAATTTTCTTGCAAAAAAAATATTATTTCATGTAAACAAAAAGTGTCAGAAAGGGCTTTGTCTTCAAGTGGTGATGTGTGACATAAGCTTCTAATCGTTGTGCATAAAATGCCAGGACAGTTCAAACCCCCCCCCCCAAATGACCCCATTTTGGAAAGTAGACACCCCAAGCTATTTGCTGAGAGGCATGTCGAGTCCATGGAATATTTTATATTGTGACACAAGTTGCGGGAAAAAGACAATTTTTTTTTTTTGCACAAAGTTGTCACTAAATGATATATTGCTCAAACATGCCATGGGAATATGTGAAATTACACCCCAAAATACATTCTGTTGCTTCTCCTGAGTACAGGGATAACACATGTGTGAGACTTTTTGGGAGCCTAGCCGCGTACGGGCCCCCGAAAACCAAGCACCGCCTTCAGGCTTTCTAAGGGCGTAAATTTTTGATTTCACTCTTCACTGCCTATCACAGTTTTGGAGGCCATGGAATGCCCAGGTGGCACAACCCCCCCCCCCCCCCCCAAATGACCCCATTTTGGAAAGTAGACACCCCAAGCTATTTGCTGAGAGGTATAGTGAGTATTTTGCAGACCTCACTTTTTGTCACAAAGTTTTGAAAATTTAAGAAAAAAAAAATTTCTCTTGTCTTTTTTCATTTTCAAAAACAAATGAGACCTGCAAAATACTCACCATGCCTCTCAGCAAATAGCTTGGGGTGTCCACTTTCCAAAATGGGGTAATTTAGGGGGGGTTTGTGCTATCTTGGCATTTTATGGCCTTCGAAACTGTGATAGGTAGTGAGAAGTGAAATCAAAAATTTACGCCCTTAGAAATCCTGAAGGCGGTGATTGGTTTTCGGGGCCCCGTATGCAGCTAGGCTCCCAAAAAGTCCCACACATGTGGCATCCCAGTACTCAGGAGAAGCAGCAGAATGTATTTTGGGGTGTAATTCCACATATGCCCATGGCATGTTTGAGCAATATATCATTTAGTGACAACTTTGTGCAAAAAAAAAAAAAGTTTGTAATTTTCCCGCAACTTGTGTCAAAATATAAAAAATATTCCATGGACTCAACATGCCTCTCAGGAAATAGCTTGGGGTGTCCACTTTCCAAAATGGGGTCATTTGGGGGGGGGGGGGTTGTGCCATCTTGGCAATTTATGGCCTTCAAAACTGTGATAGGTAGTGAGGAGTGAAATCAAAAATTTACGCCCTTAGGAATCCTGAAGGCGGTGCTTGGTTTTCGGGGGCCCCGTACGCGGCTAGGCTCCCAAAAAGTCCCACGCATGTGGTATCCCCATACTCAGGAGAAGCAGCTAAATGTATTTTGGGGTGCAATTCCACATATGCCCATGGCCTGTGTGAGCAATATATCATTTAGTGCAGGGGGCATGTGTGCTGCTTCTGCAGTGATTATTCGCAACAGAAGCCGATCTGCGCATGCCGGACACCTACCGATCATCGGGCAGAGGTATTTAAACAAGGCAGACCTCCGTTCTGACAGGGGGGATAGAGTGGATTCTGTGCTCCTGTAAAGCAGGGATTCAGACCTGCAAGACAAAGGCATAATGAGCTAGTATGCACAGCATACTAGCTCATTATGTAATGCTCACCTGAGATCGAAGCCCCCGCTGCGGTGCCCGTACACAGCACCGGCCGGCGACATTTCTCCCCGGAGTTACTTCCAGCCATCGCATTGTGATTGGCCGAAGCCGCGATAACGGCTTGCCAACATACGTGCCATTGCTTCAGTGCGCATGTGCCGATGATGGATACAGGAGATTTCTCCTAAACCATGCAGGTTTAGCTACAGGTAAGCCTTATTATAGGCATACCTGTAGCAAAAAGTGGATTGTAAGGGTTTACAACCACTTTAATGCATGCCAATATTCTGTTTGCTTTGTTAGCAGCAGCTTGCATGCCATTGCTGAGCCTGTCATCTACTAGGACCCCCAGGTCCTTTTCCATCCTAGATTTCCCCAGAGGTTCTCCCCCTAATGTATAGATTGCATTCATATTTTTGTCCCCCAAATGCATTATTTTACATTTTTCTATATTAAACCTCATTTGCCATTAATTTGTTCAGATCTTCTTGCAAGGTTTCCACATCCTGTGGAGAAGTTATTGCCCTGCTTAGCATCATCCGCAAATACAGAGATGAACTCCCCATCCTCCAGGTCATTCATGAACAAATTAAATAGGATTGGTCCCAGCACAGAACCCTGTGGGACCCCACTACTCACCCCTGACCATTCTGAGTATTTCAGATTTATCACCACCATCTGAAGTCGCCCTTGTAGCCAGTTTTCAATCCATGTACTCACCCTATGGTCCATGCCAACGGACCTTATTTTGTACAGTAAACGTTTATGGGGAACTGTGTCAAATGCTTTTGCAAATTCCAGATACACCACGTCTACAGGCCTTCCTTTATCTAAATGGCAACTCACCTCCTCATAGAAGCTTAATAGATTGGTTTGGCAAGAACGATTCTTCATGAATTCATGCTGATTACTGCTAATGATACCGTTTTCATTACTAAAATCTTGTAGATAGTGCCTTATCATCCCCTCCAAGTGCTTGCATACTATTGATGTTAGGCTAACTGGTCTATTTCCCAGGGATGTTTTTTGGGCCCTTTTTAAATATTTGTGCTACATTGGCTTTTCAACAATTCCGCTGGTGCCATTCCAGTCAGTAGACTGTCAGTAAAAATTTGGAACAATGCCCTGGAAATTACTAGACTGAGTTCCCTAAGTACCCTCGGGTGCAAGCCATCCGGTCCCAGTGATTTATTAATGTTATGTTTCCCAAGTCTAATTCTAATTGTGTCCTCTGTTAGCCATGAGGGTGCTTCCTGTGATGTTTCACGAGGATAAACACTGCAGTTTTGGTTACTAAAGCCCCCCCCCCCTTGATTCCCCTTGTGAAGACTGAGGAGGAGAAGAATAAATTCAATATATTTGCCATCTCCCTTTGTAACCAGATGTCCTTCCTCATTCTTTATGGGGCCAATATGGTCTGTCCTCCCTTTTTTACGGTTAACATACTTAAAGAATTTCTTGGGATTTTTTTCACTCTCCTCAGCTATGTGTCTTTCGTGTTCTATCTTAGCCGCCCTAATTGCACCCTTACATTTCTTGTTGCATTCTTTATAAAGTTGAATGATGATGATGATGATCCCTCAACCTTGGCCTTCTCTTTTGCTTTTATATGCATTTTTTAATTGGCATTGAGCCATTCAGGACTTTTGTTCGCTCTTTTAAATTTATTACCCAATGGGATGCACTAGCTAATGCCTTTATTTAATATGCTCTTAAAGCGAACTCATCTCACCTCTGTGTTCTTTGTTCCTAAGATTTTATTCCAATTTATATCTTCTAGCAAGTTTCGTAGTTTAGGGAAGTTGGCTCTTTTTAAATTCAGTTTCTTTGTATTTCCGTTAGGTTTCCTATTTGTGTGATTTATACTGAAGCCAATTGACCTGTGATCGCTGTTTCCTAAATTTCCCCATATTTCCACATCCGTGATCAGGTCTGTATTGTTGGTAATCAGTAGATCTAATAATGCTTTATTTCTAGTTGGTGCGTCTACCATTGTCCTGCAAGACATTTAGGAACTGGCGAGCCTTAGACAAATGCGTGGTTCCCTCCGCCTAGTCTATGTCTGGATAATTAAAATCCCCCATTATGATAACACTTCCCATCCTTGCTGCTAATCCAAATTGCTAATCCATTTGTATTCAGCCCCCCTATAGTCAATACTTTGTAGAACCACCTTTAAATGCAATTACAGTTGCAAGTCTTTTTGGGTATGTCTCTACCAGCTTTGCACATCTAGTGAGAGAAATTTTTGCCCATTCTTCTTTGCAAAATAGCTCAAGCTCTGTCAGATTGGATGGAGAGCGACTGAACAGCAATTTTCAAGTCTTGCCCCAGATTTTCAATTGGATTTAGGTCTGGACTTTGGGCCATTCTAACACACGAATATGCTTTGATCTAAACCATTCCATTGTAGCTCTGGCTGTATGTTTAGGGTCGTTGTCCTGCTGGAAAGTAAACCTCCGCCCAAGTCTCAAGTCTTTTGCAGACTCTAACAGGTTTTCGTCTAAGATTGCCCTGTATTTGGCTCCATCAATCTTCCCATCAACTCTGACCGGCTTCCCTGTCCCTGCTGAAGAAAAGCATCCCCACAACATGATGCTGCCACCACCAGGTTTCACAGTGGGGATGGTGTGTTCAGTGCTGGATTTCTGCCACACATAGCATTTTGCTTTTAGCCCAAAAAGTTCAATTTTGGTCTCATCTGACCAGAGCACCTTCTTCCACATGTTTGCTGTGTCCCCCACATGGCTTCTAGCAAACTGCAAACAGGACTTCTTATGGCTTTCTTTCAACAATGGCTTTCTTCTTGCCACTCTTCCATACAAGCCAAATTTGTGTAGTGCACAACTAATAGTTGTCCTGTGGACAGATTCTCCCACCTGAGCTGTGGATCTCTGCAGCTCCTCCAGAGTTACCATGGGCCTCTTGGCTGCTTCTCTGATTAATGCTCTCCTTGCCCAGCCTGTCAGTGTAGGTGGACAGCCATGTCTTGGTAGGTTTGCAGTTCTGCCATACTCTTTCCATTTTCGGATGGTAGCTTGAATAGTGCTCCGTGAGATGGGATTAGGATATTTTTTTTTATAACCTAACCCTGCTTTAAACTTCTCCACAACTTTATCTCTGACCAGTCTGGTGTGTTCCTTGGCCTTCATGATGCTGTTTGTTCACTAAGGTTCTTTAACAACCCTCTGAGGGCTTCACAGAACAGCTGTATTGAGATTAAGTTACACATAGGTTGGCTCTATTTACAAATTAGGTGACTTCTGAAGGCAGTTGGTTCCACTAGATTTTAGTTAGTGGTATCAGAGTAAAGGGGGCTGAATACAAATGCACGCCACACTTTTCAGATATTTATTTGTAAAAAAAAATTGAGAACTATTTATCATTTTCCTTCCTATTCACAATTATCTGCCACTTTGTGTTGGTCTATCACATAAAATGGCAATAGATTACATTTACGTTTTTTGTTGTAATATGACAAAATGTGAAAAATGTCAAGGGGTATGAATACTTTTTCAAGGCATCAGTGAGTTTAGTACCACTTTAACATTGCACATTAAAATTAAAATGCACATTAACATGCAATGCAACATGCAACACGCAACATGCATTATTGTTTATGCCTTACTGTGCATTTTGGTAAACCAAGTCCATCAGAGCAATTCAACAAAGCCACTAATCACAGTTTCTCTTTAAATAGCAGGCAACATCTACAGATTTTGTTTTTGTGTCCTCCAGCTCCATTGACATCCCCCTGAGTACCATATACGGCAGCTTTCACTAGCACTGCAATTAAAATATCTTACAAATTACCAAGCAGCTTGCCTTAGCTTGTGTTTGCTTGTTTAGCTTTACTGAATATCTATATGCTTCCACATAGCCATTCAAATACCTTAACATTATATACGTTGTATTTATATTTACTATTCAGCCTTGAGTTAAAAGTTTGCATGCTACATACTTTCATGGACATGACAATCTTGTTATCTAAGTGGCAGCGTAGAAACAAAATCAAACTCCTCCCTGAACTGATATTTCAGCTCATAGATCCACACAAGCAAGTTGTCACAAGGGATGCTTCATCTGAATGATGTTGTCAGATAGAATGTCCATGATGCAGTATGAAGAAATAGCTGGAAAGGCAAGCTGCAGATGACATCTTCACTATGACCATAGGGAGGGGTGAAGGAATAAACTAGAATGGGGAAAAAATCACTTCTACTACTGGAAATAAGCCAACAGGTGATTTAACCCTTCGGTGTGTCAAACTGACTATAATACTTTGCAAATGTTTGTGTTATATAAAAATTATAACATATTTGTTATTTTTCCAAATAATCAGAAATAAATGTTGTGTGTAACTTAGCTAATTGCCATTTGCACAAGTTACTTTAAAGTGACTCTATCACCACAATACAAAAAATAAAAACATAGGCCATCTGAAATATAACTTTACTTTTCCATTGGGCGGTGGGTGAAATCTTCACTGTCTTAAACAGCTAAGAACACTATTGCTTTCTGACAGTTCTGGTCAGATAATTATGTAAAAAAAAATATAGTTACAATGTATATATTGACACAGCCTTATGGCCCATGCACACAGGCATATGCAGTTGTATTTGGGCACCTGAGAGCCACAGTTATTGCATACACCCACTTGTACAAATGTATTGCAGGATACGGCTGTACATGGCTATATGCAAGTATATGCCAGTCCTAGCATAAACATATATAAGCAAACAGACATACGCCCCTGGATGCAGCCTGTCTGCATCCAAGGGCATATTTTCCTTAAACTTATGCATGTTAACTCTAATACCCACGTACAGATGTAATTTGTAATGTATTGGTACAGTGGGATGTAAAAAACACTTGTAGCTCCCAGGCACCAAAATACAGACATATTTTATGCTGCATGACCATATACACCCATGTGCATGAGCCCTTAATCTGCTGGTCTTTGCCCTATTACTAACTCATATCTCCCAACTTTTTAAGATGGGAACGAGGGACACCTATTAGCAAAAGTATGTAGGCATAGGACACACCCCCTGCTACGCCCGTTTAAAGGAGAACTATACAAAAAAATTGTTAAACTTTTTTTTTTTTTCCATCTGTACTATTCCTTTATATTAGCTTTTGAAATTCACAAATGCAGCCATTTAGAAACTGAATGAAAGGCTTAGCACTGGGAAACACTTTTTGAAAGATAAAAAGTGCATTTTATATACAACTATATACAACTATATAGATCAGACCAAAATGAGTAATGTACTAAGATAGTCCATTCATGCTGCTTTGGGGTAATTTTCCCTTGTTATTCCAACTATTCAAAACAAAATAAAAGGTTTGACTGGAATTGGGCTTTAAGAAAAACTAGTGCTGGCCAGCTCCTGTTCTTTGAAGTCACTGTATGAGTTATATTTGCAGCTATATAATAGTTGCCCATTTGTTTAACAAGTTCCCTTTGCCAAGCATACTCTTTTGTGTGTGACTACAAGATAGATGTTTATAGCGCGAAAAATAAAAGAAATGCAGCAGTGATCAAATACCACCAAAAGAAATGATATATATATATATATATATATTTTTTTTTTTTTTTTTTTTTATTTGGGTACATTGTCACACGACCACGCAATTGTCAGGTAAAGCATCACAGTGCCGTATTGCAAAACATGGCCCGGTCATGAAGGGGGGTAAATCCTCTGGAGGTCAAGTGGTTAAAAAACACACACATTTGTTATTTTAGCACTGTACATTACAACAATGAGGGGAACAGTGCACCGGCTAGTAGGTTAAAAGTATGCAATGTATCAGTATGCAAATGTTCTGCCCTGAGCTCAGCAATGAAAATAAGACCCCTTTCACAATGGTGTCGCGGTCGCATTAGCGCGTTTTAGCCACGCTTTAGCGCTGTTTAAGCAGCGCTTTTCGTCCCCTAGCGGGGAGCCTTTAACCCCAAAGAAGGGGTTAAAAACTCACATTTTGCGGCGCTTCTGAAGCACTTTTCAGGCGCTTCCAAAGCGCTGTCCATTCATTGCAAAGGGCAGGGGCCTTTTGGGAGCGGTGTATACACTGCTCTCCAACCGCCCCAAAAATGCTGCTTGCAGGACTTTTTCTAACGTCCCGCAAGCGCAGTGCCTGGGTGTGAAAGCACTTATTGCAATGAATGGGAGGCAGTTTTAAGGCGCTATTTCTAGCGCTAAAACGCCTGAAAACTGCCTCAGTATGGAAGGGGTCTAAATTGTAATTTTTCACTAGAGGAAGATTGTTCTGTGAATAAAACCACACTAGTATGTTTTCACATATTTTTGTGTGCATTCATTTACAGAACTATCTTCCTGTGGTGCAGTTTTAGCATGTAAAAAAAAAAAAATGTGAAAAAACAACGCCACAAATAACACTAAATTTGAGTGATATCACAAAACATAAATATTTAAATTATTTGGTAAAAAACGCATGTTTTTTAGTGAATTGATATAAATACCGCGTGCTTTATTTTAACTCAAAAATATGCTGTATTTATCTCTTATGCCATGTACACATGATCGGACTTCTCGTCGGAAAAAGATACGATGGCTTTTCCGACGCATTCCGCTCAAGTTTGCCTTGCATACACACGGTCACACAAAAGTTCACTGAACTTACGACCGTCAAGAATGCGGTGACGTACAACACTACGACTAAGCGAGAAAATGAAGTTCAATGCTTCCGAGCATGCGTCGAATTGTTTCCGAGCATGCGTAGGAATTTTGCGCGTCGGAATTGCTACAGACAATTGCATTTTCGGATAGGAATTTTTTCAGACCGAAAAATTGAGAACATGCTCCCAATCTTTTGCTGGCTGGAATTCGGTCAACAAAAGACCGATGGAGCATACACACGGTCGCATTTTCCGAAGAAAAACTCTCATCGGTCTTTTGCGGGCCAAAACTCCGATACTGTGTGTGTTGTATATAATTATTTTGTGTGTATATATATATATATATATATATATATATATATATATATATATATATATATATATATATACACACAAATTTCAATTAGGTATTATTACAGGTACAGTCATGTCATCACTAGGAAAGTTGTTGCTCAGCAACAGGCTGCACCTCGGGTGAGGTCATCACAGTTTGTATAAGGTTTTGTCTTTCAACTTGTTTGGTTTCTGATATATAGTGATAATATATAATATATCTATAAATAAAGTTGTTTTAAGATTTAAGGTTATATTTTGGGGTTGGGGTTGGGGGGGTCAGTATTTTAACATACTGACAATCTCCATTTGGACAGAACATACATCCCTCAATTACACACATTGATCTCCTGAATAGGACAGAAGGAAAGATGATGAAAAGAAAGGTGAAACATCTCTCATCAACCCGAGGGGGGGAGAGACCGGCAAAGAGAAGCAGAGAAGAACGCACCAATGGAGAACACCCCCTCTTGTTGGCTCTTTTGCGACTCCCAGAAACCTCCCACCAGGATATAGAGGCTTTCTACAGGTTTACTGGTATGTCCTGACTTTTCCATTATATTGATAGGAAACCTGTAATGAGAGAAATACATAGGCTGTCATTGCTGAACTCATTAGGTAAATGTTAGTTGACTGCCATGCTATCCCCATGGCTTCTATACTTTCTAAGTAAGTGACCCGCAGCAAGTAGGCAGATCAAGTCAGACCTTAATGCATAATTGTTCCGAGCCAGTGGGTCTAAGTTCCTAAAGTACAAAATGAGTGAAGTAAAAAAAACCTGGGCGTTATGTAGTAAAGTTAAACTTAAGTAAAATGATCCTGCACCTTATGTACTAAAGTAAGTGAGTAAGTAAGGTGAAGTTAAAGTGGTGTTCCGGCCGAAATTATACTTTTTAAATAAAAATACCCATATAATACACAAGCTTAATGTATTCTAGTAAAGTTAGTCTGTAAACTAAGGTCTGTTTTGTTAGTTTATAGCAGTAGTTTGTTATTTTATAAACTTACAGCAGGCCGTGGCCATCTTAAGTGTGGGCATCTGAAGCCAGACTGTATTTCTTCCTGGATCTCATCCTTGCAGATCTCGCACATGCTCAGTGCAGCACAAGCAGTGTAATAGGTTTCAGGTCAGGTTTCCATAGCAACGGCAGTTTCAGAGGAAGTTGCCGCCCCTTCCCAGAAGGCATTGCAAACAGGAAATGATGCGATGGGCCGCGGCCAGGGAGGAGGAAGTGAAAAATGAATACAGCAGATATACAGTAGGTGCTGAGAAAAAAAATTAAAAAATATCCAATTTGTTTACAGTGCACAGTTTAGTGAGGGATGCTGAAGAGTTGTAAAAGTGGGTGGAACTCCACTTTAAGGTGAAACCAAAGTTCAGCAGTAACACACAGCGAGAAGGCAGGATTTATGTTGCAGACATGCAGTGTCTCTTTGGCAATGAAATGCACGTACCTGCCTGCTCACTGTCTTCTTCGAAGATGTAAACTGAGTTGCACGTGCACAGCTCAGCTTACAATGTTGGTGTTCTGTCGAGAAGTGCCCGCTATCGAGAAGTGCCTAGTATGCACTGCGCATGGGCCATACTGAACAGCACAACAGCCGATTTGCCGATCAGCTGGGCTGACGTAAGTAGGGCGCATGCACACATCATAGGAGGTATCTCTCGATGGGAGATACCATTTCACAGGCACAATTTAAACCTATACAAACAGCGGGGGAGAACATAGTTCTTAGATTGTGCATCGCTGCTGTGGCTGTGTTAAAGGGCTGGTTTTGTCTGTGTTGCAACCCGCCCTTTCACATAGGCAAAACTGGCCGTTCAACACAGAAAACCCGCCCTGCAACACAGACAAAACCGGACCATCAGCACACTGTAAAGCCGCCCCACAACAGCGTGGCAAAATGTGAGAACTATGGTCTCCCCCCGCTGTTTGTATAGGTTTAAATTGTGGCCATGAAATGGTATCTCCCACTGAGAGATGCCTCCTACGATGTGCGCTTGCACCCTGGTCATGTCACTCCAGCTGATCAGCAAATCAGCTGAAGTGCAGCACCGTCCTGCGCATGCGCGGGCATTATTCGATGGGGGGCACTTTCCGACAGGACACCGGCTCGGTCTCTGTGTGCCCGAATGACGTCATCCCACACCGACCAATGAAGATGACTGAAGACTGGCACACAAGCAAAGATGCTGGTGCCGGTGTCTTGCCGAATAAGTTCCTTCGGCGGATAGGTTCCCCCCCTGTACTGCGCAGGCGCAGCGCCTGCGCAGTACGTACTACTGTCGGCCGCCGGAGATAGCCGAAGCTCAAACACTTCGATCAGCTGTACACGGCGCCTGCGCTCTGGGTCCAGGTTCCTTCCCCTCTATCCAAGTGGACCTAGAGGGGGAATCTAAAAGTGCCGAGCGCAGCGAGGCCGTGCCCGAAGCGTGGCGAGCGAAGCGAGCCCGCGAGGGGCCCTCTTACAGGCGCCGTGTACAGCTGATTTTCAGCTGTTCCGCTTCGGCTATTTCCGCCGGCTTCTACTGCGCATGCGCAGTAGAGGGGGAACTAATCCGCCGAGCGGAACTTTCTCGGCAGAACACCGGCAAAGGACAGCTCCCTTTAATTCCCCTTTTAGGCTGGGTTCACACTATTCCAATTTGGATGTAGGTTTCCTCGCATCCAATTGGCATGTCAGGAGACTGTGACCGGCTCTCAATGGAGCCAGTTCACACAGCTCCGGGACAGCTGTGAAGCAAATTGCACAAGAGTCCTGTGCATCTTCTGGTCCATTTCAGGTCCGAATTCAGACAAAAATTCAGGCCGAAATCGGACCGGAAGTGGTGACAAGGACGCACCGGACACCTTCTGTGAGTTGCTACACACAACAGTGTGAACCCAGTCTTAATGAAATGAACCTGGGCCTGATTTACTACAGTAAAGTGAAGTGAAATGATCTTTGGCCTGATATACTAAATTAAGGTGAAATGAACCTGGGACTGATTTACTGAAAAAAGTAAAGTGAAGTGAAATAAACATGGGCCTGCTTTACTGAAGTGAGGTGAAGGTCCTGCAGTATATAACTGTTCACTAGGATGTGGATGTTATTTCTGTTATTGATGTGCAGATTTATTCTTTTCTCTTTTGTCCTACCCAATTGCCTTTACTCTTTTTTGCCTTCCTAATCTCTATTTTAAACTATTACCTTAAAAGACAAACTTCATGCTCAAACCCAACCACTAGTGCTGAGCAGTCCTCAGTGATGAGGAGGGTGAATGCAGGGCACTGTGGTGATGGTGGGCCCAATACAACCTGCACATACAGTGACCCTGAATTTCTAAAGGAGTAAAGCTTGTGCACTGTGCAAAGTGAATTATAGCTTTGGTTAGTGAACATAGTGAAATTTCACTTTGCAAAGAATACCCACTAGACAAAAAGAGGTTTGGGACTTTATCTGAGGTGCACATAGGCACGCGCCTCTATCCCTGTGGCGTATCTAAAATAAAGGAAAAAGGGTGGGACTTTGTATGAGGTGTGTTCTCAAAGATTGGTAAAGTGAACATGACCTTAGTGTGAATACATTGATCCATAAGCCAAGGTGAATGCACATTTTAAGGAGCACTTTATTAGAGCATCTATTCACAGTTGTAACCATGTTGTAAAAAAAGGGTCAAAGCGTTACATTAGAACAATTGCTTCAGCAAAATTACAGCAATAAAACATACAGCAATCAAAACAAAAATGATAGGTACATAGTATTAGGTATATATAGGTCGATCAATAGGGTTGTCGCACAGCATGCTCAACACGTTTCGTGAACCATCACTCATCTGGAGCAAGCGACAACCATCCATCTACTAGAAACATATGAGTATGCATAAGTACCACTGTATTCCAAATAGTCATGAAGTAGGAATGTAGCCCGAATGAGGGCAAAGATCAAAGATTGGTTGGAGTTACTCACAAAACCGGCTACCATCGTGAGCACTAAGCGCCGACACCAACAGGCCATCCCAAGGGTGTCCACCACGGGAGCTGAGGGGGCCATATCAATGCACACTGGGTTGCAGTATGTGGACCAGACAAGGGAAACAAAGTGTCCATGAAGGGTTCACTGGTAGTCGGTTGATCATCCGGGAAGTTCTGTGGGTAGATATAATATATGGTATATTTGTTTGTGTATGTATTGTATTCAATTATATTTACAAGGTATAATTTTTTTTAAGTTTATTGAATCCAATATAGATTCAAACCTAGTATAACAAAGTTTTATATATCTTGCACCTATACATAATATAATGCATAGTAATCCATCTCGGGTATTGTACATAATTGTATTGCAAAACTGTAAATTAAATTAAACTAAATATATTATATCAATAGATAGTTACACCTATACAAACATAAACTGATAATGGTGTGTCCATCCAAAAAAGAAATGATAGGTGGGTGTGTAAAAAAAGTAAATAAATAAAGTGTTAATGTGCCAAGTGTGTAGAAGGTGTTGGGGTAAAATAGTGTCCATCAATGTTAGAGTGAACATAGCAAAATATAAAAAGTGGAATAAATGAAACAAGAAAAAAATAAGAAAAACTTGAAGGGCACAAAGTGAGAATGACCCTGATTGCGGGGCACAAGTTAGACCCAAACCAGGGAAAAAAGAAAAAAAGTGAGTGATAGAGTGAGTGTTGGAAGCCATGTGGGAATAAACCCACCAGGATGAAGAGACTGTGGTGTGTGGATGTTTGTGAAAGAGAGGGAATGGTGAATACCAGTCTCTCCAAAGCCGTTTACCTTGATGTCTGTAATGTCAAAAATTGAGGAACAATTGTCAGAGGGACACAAAAAGTTGCAACCTAGCAGTCCTCTGCAGGCAGGGTAAGAACACCCCCTCGAGCATGCATGTGTGGCCCCCAGCGTCACGCCGCGCATTTATGAGGGATTGCGTCATCACCCGACCGACAACAGCCGGTCAGGTGTTTTGAGTCCCCCACAACAACAAAGCGCCGATGAAATAATGTGACAGCACACAGACGTCACGTCAGTGACGCTGCAGTTGGCATGGGAGGCGTGGCAAGGCTCGCCCCCACCCCCAAGAGGGAGCCAGGGAAGAGCAGCTGGGGTGCATCGCAGCTCCCAAAGGTGGACAAAGAGCGGACAGCCCGATGGGCGATGCTGTGTTCACCAAGGAGCCGGCTGTGAGATTCAAGCATGATAGCTGTAGGTTGGAACATGGGGGATAAGGGAAGTGGGCATTTAAAGTGGAACCCATCGTTAGTGGGAAGGGCACTCCAAGTGTCTATGAAGTGTAGACATCAAGGGGTTGGTCACTTGCAATCAGCTTGGTAGCACACCTCCATCCCTGGGTACATACTAGACAAAAAGAGGTTTGGGACTTTAAAAAGAAAGAATACTCAATCACACGTAAGGAAAATTAAAAAAGATTTTTGCACCTGATTGGATGATTTTAAGGCAGCACACCTTCATCATTCACTGACCTAATTGAAAATTCCCTTGCAAAGTAAACATGGGCTACTTTTTAAGGAAATCAGGGTCAGTCTTCCTGCTTCAGTGGTACTGGACATCATTAAAGACTGAGGACATCTTGTGAGAAAAACAGTGTACGTGGCTTACTGACACTGTGTGTGTCTTTGGATGCATACATCCTGGTTCAGAAGCCCACCCACATGGGTGCCCTCATAGCACACTACTTGCTAAGGGGGCACTCAGAGGAAAAAGGAGCGAACAGCGTCAGTGAGGGACTACCAAAGAGGAAGTACAGAACTGCTTTGTGCAATATTCTTGCACAGTGCATGTAAATATAAAATATTTTTTACTTTGATTTTTAAAAATAGCCTTTAATAGCACCTTAACTTTAAACTTATGATCAATAGGGGCTTTTAAAATGCCGCCTATGAGAAATTTAGGGTAGTGAATTTTGTTTTTGTTTTGCAATTTTAATGCTTGACATGTTGGGTATTATATTTGTGCACCAATACTAAAATTGCATTTTTCATTTCAAGCCTGCTTCATGTGAAGACATTAAACCAACTGACAACCCAGAAATTTCAAAACCAGGAGAGGAAGAAGGAGATATTTAGGCTGAAGATCTATGCACAAATGGACAGAGCATGTGATTCCTTCATCCTCAGATCGGGAAGGCCAAGATTTTTTGACAGCAGACAAGATGAACTCCAAATTGCAGAGTTCGGCTACGTGCCAAGGTAAAAACTGGACTAATGTTTATTTACTGACACACACTGGTCAACATTCAATAACTAGCATGCACTGACCCACACTAACAGAGGAAGTCCAGATGTACATAAACTGACTGGTACATGCTTTGGAGAGATGCATACAGACACACAACCAAATTAGGGGAGAGTAGATCGCACACAGATTATAGGATGAGGCCTACTACAAACATACTTCCAACATTAGAAAAACGATGACTAGCATCCAGTAGGGTAGCTTAGTGTAGTTTAGTGTAGGTCCTGCCCTAGAAGAGTCTACCTTGTGGTGGGCAGGCTTGGAATCGCTTGGTCAAATGTGTGTCAGTGAATGGGAGAGAGGATCACTCTGGCCAAATGATTTCACCAAATAACTCTTGGTTTAATCAGAGTGCATGAAAATTGTTGTAAAAGGAACAAATGTTTATAGGTCCATAATTATACTTTCATAAACACACAATAAAAAATTATTTACATTTGACTTGCTTTCTCTTTTATTTCACCTTCTCATGATCAGGATCATTAGAATGATGAGTCATTAAAACTTGGATGCACAGGCCACTTTCAGCAGGTTTAGTTCCAGTGTGCATTACCTAACCTGACAATAGTAAATTACGCACACTTGCTAAAGGCAATACACAAAGATACCAGAACTGATAATAGGCAACCCATCAGTTCAGAGTTAAAATAACAACCCTAAAGTTTTTCTTCCACTTCTGGTGTGCACATAGCTCACAAATTTTTGAGATGGGAACAAGGGATGCCTATTAGCAAATGTATGTAGGCATAGCAAAGGAAAGACACATACAGGAGAGGTACAACAGCTGCACACCCCAAAACAAATTGTGTAACATGGGAAGGTTCCCCCGGGGGTGCTTTAAAACAGCAATACAAGCAATTCAGAAAGGAATTATATAAAAGTATTTTATTTGGAAACACGTGAGGTCAATAACATGTTGCCGTATCAAAAGGTATATTCTGGTTGGGGGATAAAAACATTTCACACTTACAAAAAGCAAACACAAAGTTACAGCATCACATGTCATTGGTCGATTGTGATGATGCCCGACGCGTTTCAATCCATATGGTCTTCTTCGGGGGGTTGGTTTGCTATAAACAGATATATTTAGTATCTCAAAAGAAGGAGATATTCCAACATGTATTCAATTTCATATATGCAAGGTATAGTTACCACTGAAAGGTGAAAGGAGATCTCCTGACCAGAAATTTAAAACTGTTGGATGATCCCTGAGGGTTCACTCACGCTGAGGACAGTGTTGGAACCCAGTTGAACCATTGGTGCACATGAGAATAGTCCCAGTCAAGCCTGCAGGCAGCAATAAGGCTATTAGATGGTTGTATGGTCAATTCCTAAAGGGCTCAGTCTCTCTAGCAACAGATAGTAAATCCCCAGTGGCAGCTAACCAGTTCCAGTGATATTGCAGCTCACTATCCAGTCACACACACAGTGATTAGTCCACTCTGTGTTCTGCAACCAGGTGACTCTGTCAACACTCCCTAAGGCAGCACTCTGGATCCTGCTAATATGCAGCAGTGGTGGTGCACACTGGACAGCGATGTACACTCTCTGGTCCCCTTCATGGCAAGAGTACAGCCCAGGAAAATGCAGCTATTCCCCCTCCTCCTAGCAATATCTCCCTGGAAAATGTAATTCACAAGCTATTGTAGTTCGCAAGCTATTATACAATAAAGTCTCCCCTGAGAACTACAGTCCCCACAGTGCATTGCTGCCTAACTTAGTCTACTGAACTCTTCGTGCTCAGCAGCTCACTTCTTTTGCCGGAAGAGCTGTTAACCAGTTAAGCCCCCTAGGGCAGCAGCCACAGAGAGCAGCCATTGCATGTTTCACTCTTGGAGGGCATGATAAGGGACTATATACAAGATTTTAGTAATAAGAATGATATCATTAGCAGTAATCAGCATGGATTCATGAAGAAACGTTCTTGCCAAACCAATCTATTAACCTTCTATGAGGAGGTGAGTTGCCATCTAGATAAAGGAAGGCCCGTAGACGTGGTGTATCTGGATTTTGCAAAAGCATTTGACACAGTTCCCCATAAACGTTTACTGTACAAAATAAGGTGCGTTGGCATGGACCATAGGGTGAGTACATGGATTGAAAACTGGCTACAAGGGCGTGTTCAGAGGGTGGTGATAAATGGGGAGTACTCAGAATGGTCAGGGGTGGGTAGTGGGGTTCCCCAAGGTTCTGTGCTGGGACCAATCCTATTTAATTTGTTCATAAACGACCTGGAGGATGGGATAAACAGTTCAATCTCTGTATTTGCAGACGATACTAAGCTAAGCAGGGCAATAACTTCTCCGCAGGATATGGAAATCTTGCAAAAAGACCTGAACAAATTAATGGGGTGGGCGACTACATGGAAAATGAGGTTCAATGTAGAAAAATGTAAAATAATGCATTTGGGTGGCAAAAATATGAATGCAATCTATACACTGGGGGGAGAACCTCTGGGGGAATCTAGGATGGAAAAGGACCTGGGGGTCCTAGTAGATGATAGGCTCAGCAATGGCATGCAATGCCAAGCTGCTGCTAATAAAGCAAACAGAATATTGGCATGCATTAAAAGGGGGATCAACTCCAGAGATAAAACGATAATTCTCCCGCTCTACAAGACTCTGGTCCGGCCGCACCTGGAGTATGCTGTCCAGTTCTGGGCACCAGTCCTCAGGAGGGATGTACTGGAAATGGAGCGAGTACAAAGAAGGGCAACAAAGCTAATAAAGGGTCTGGAGAATCTTAGTTATGAGGAAAGGTTGCGAGCACTGAACTTATTCTCTCTGGAGAAGAGACGCTTGAGAGGGGATATGATTTCAATTTACAAATACTGTACTGGTGACCCCACAATAGGGATAAAACTTTTTCGCAGAAGAGAGTTTAAAAAGACTCGTGGCCACTCATTACAATTAGAAGAAAAGAGGTTTAACCTTAAACTACGTAGAGGGTTCTTTACAGTATGAGCGGCAAGGATGTGGAATTCCCTTCCACAGGCGGTGGTCTCAGCGGGGAGCATTGATAGCTTCAAGAAACTATTAGATAATCACCTGAATGACCGCAACATACAGGGATATGTAATGAAATACTGACACATAATCACACACATAGGTTGGATTTGATGGACTTGTGTCTTTTTTCAACCTCACCTACTATGTAACTATGTAACTCTCATTCCTAGCCAAGCACCTTGCTACACATGTATTACATATGCATCAAAAATCAATGGACTCAGCTGAAGTGTAAAAATTATACTAATTCATAGTGAATATACAGAAGTAGGAGCTATATGGGTTAAGGATTAGGGATGAGCCGAACACCCCCCGGTTCGGTTCGCACCAGAACCTACGAAAGGACCGAAAGTTTGCACGAACTTTAGGACCCCATTAAAGTCGATGGGATTTGAAAGTTTGAAATCAAAAGTGCTAATTTTAAAGGCTGATATGCAAGTTATTGTCCTAAAAAGGGTTTGGGGACCCGGGTCCTGCCCAAGGGGACATGTATCAATGCAAAAAATAAAGTTTTAAAAACGTCCGTTTTTTCGGGAGTAGTGATTTTAATGATGCTTAAAGTGAAAAACAGTGAAATATTCCTTTAAATATCGTACCTAGGGGGTGTCTATAGTATGCCTGTAAAGTGGCGCGCGTTTCCCGTGCTTAGAACAGTCCCTGCACAAAATGACATTTTTAAAGGAATAAAAGTCATTTAAAACTGCTTGCAGGTTTAATGTAATGTCGGGTCCCAGCAATATGGATGAAAATCAGTGATACAAACGGCATGGGTACCCCCCACGCCCCAGTCTATTACCAGGCCCTTTGGGTCTTGTATGGATATTAGGGGAACCCCGCACCCAAATTAAAAAAACAAAAGGTGTGGGGCCCCAGACCCTATATAATCTGAACAGCAGTATACAGGCAGTGCAAACAAGACAGGGACTGTAGGTTTGTTGTTAAGTAGAATCTGTTTGTAATTTTGAACTGGTACTTTTTTAAAGTGTAGCTCCAGCCAAAAAAATCTATTTTTAAGCTTTTTGGAAAACATAGGGAAGGGTTATCACCCCTGTAACATTTGTTTTGCTGTCTGTGTAACTCTTCAGAAGATTTCACCTCACTTTCTGTCCCAATGTCAAATGTTTTTTGAAAATTTAGGGTTTTTAGTGAAACAAGGATTGGTGATAAAGCATCAGTGAAGAGGAGACACGTTTTTCCCATATTAACTCTTACAGGAGAGAATTTCCCTTCCTAGGGGTAGATTTCATCTCACTTCCTGTTGTCTCCTTCCATTTGCAAGTAGGAGTCATTTGTAAGTTGAATGTTTGAAAGTAGGGGCCTGCCCTATATACTCTGCAGCAATTGGGGCCTTAGGTGTTGGTGTTGCCACAACACTGTAAGCCCTCACAGTTACTCTTGGTGGGCGCAGGAACGGGCCCTGCTGTGAAATATTAGATCAAGAATTGTAATTACATGCACCTGTTGAACAGGGGCAAAAAAATTGGGCCTTAGGCACTGGTGCCACAACACTGCAACCCCTCAAAGATGCTATAGTTGGAGCGCAGGAATGAGCCCTGCTGCAAAGTATTGCATCAAAAATTGTAATTACATGCCCCTGTTAAACAGGGGCAGAAAAATTGCCACAACACTGCAACCCCTCACAGATGCTATAGTTGGAGCGCAGAAATGAGCCCTGCTGCAAAGTATTGCATCAAAAATTGTAATTACACACCCCTGTTAAACAGGGGCAGAAAAATTGGGTCTTGGCCACTGGTGGCAGTGTCCAGAACCAAAAATGTTCTTACAAGCTATCAGCATGAAAATTGAGGAGGAAGAGGAATTTGACTCAGCATAACAGGATAGTAACTCAGCATCAGCATAGGCAGTCTTGCAGGGATCTCACATTTAAAAAAAAAAATCAATCGGTTACATCAGCATCAGGTGCTTGGTAGCTGGTGATCCAAGACTGATTCATTTTTATGAAGGTCGGTCGACAGGCGCACCCTGTGATCGGTTACAAAGCCTCCAGCAGCACTGAATGTGCATTCCGAAAGAACGCTGGATGCAGGACAGGCCAGTAGCTCAATTGCATACTGTGCAAGCTCTGGCCAGTGATCCATCCTCAAGACCCAGTAACCCAGAGGATTTTCGGTGGGAAAGGTGTCCAAGTCTGATCTTGCCCCTAGGTAATCCTGCACCATGTGAATCAGACGCTGGCGATGGTTGCTGGAACCAGACCTTGGGGCTGCGGACTAAAAAATTATCTGAACGCATCGGTCAGATGGCCACCTTCTCCACCGCTCCTTCTGTAACTGACTGAAGCCTCAGCAACACGTTGTCCAGGAGGACCAGGAAATTGTAAACTCCCAGGCTCTGGAAACGCGTTGCACAAACCTTTCTGCAAGGCCTCCCGAAGATGTTTCATCCTCTGCTCCCTCTGCGACGGCAAGATAAGGTCAACAACCTTACCCTTGTAACGTGGATCAAGGAGGGTTGCCAACCAGTAATCATCCCTCCCCTTGATACCACAAATATGAGGATCCTTCCACAGGCTTTGCAGGATCAGGGAGGCCATGCAGCGTAGGTTTGCTGAGGCATTGGTCCAGAGTCCTCTGGGTCACTAAGGACAACATGATCTGCAGCCACCTCTTCCCAGCCATGTACAAGTCCATAGGTTTCTTCGGACTGTAAATGATCCCTTGAAGAATGCTGCTGATGCTGAGTGCCAGGCTCTGCCTCCATGCTGACACAATCCTCCTCCTCCTCTTCCTGTGTGATCGGCAGGCACACAGGAACACTGTCTGGATAAAGGGGGCCTTGAGAGGTAAGGAAGTCCTCCTCTTCCTCCCTCTGTACTGACTCAAGTGCCCTGTCCATTATTCCACGCAGCGTGTGCTCCAACAGGTGGACAAGAGGGACAGTGTCACTGATGCATGCACTGTCACTGCTCACCATCCTCGTGGCCTCCTCAAATGGTGACAGGACAGTGCATGCATCCCTGATCATAGCCCACTGGCATGGGGAAAAAAACCAAGGTCCCCTGACCCTGTCCTGGTGCCATAGTTGCATAGGTACTCATTGATGGCCCTCTGCTGTGTGTGCAACGTTGAGTTCCACCTGGTGGGCATGTCACAGATTAGGCGGTTCTTGGGCAGGTTAAATTCCTTTTGGAGGTCAGCCAGACAATCACTGGCATTATATGACCTGTGGAAATGCACACAGACTTCCCTGGTCTGCCTCAGGACATCCTGTAAGCCCGGCTACCTGCCCAAGAACCGCTGCACCACCAAGTTAAGGACATGAGCCAAACAGGGCACATGGGTCAGTTGTCCCTGTCAGAGGGCGGAGAGGAGGTTGGTGCCATTGTCGCAAACCACCTTATCTAGCTTAAGTTGGCACGGCATCAACCACTTCTGAACCTGCCCCTGCAAAGCTGACAGAATCTCTGCCCCAGTGTGGCTCCTGTCCCCCAAGCACACCAGCTTAAGCACCATATGGCATCTTTTTACCTGCGTGCTTGCGTAGCCCCTTGAACGTCTACGGAGCACCGCTGGTTACAAGGACAAATCAACACAGGAAGAGGCCATGGAGAAAGAAGAGGAGGGGGTGGAGGAGAGAGGTGTGGCAGAATCACCACTAGTAGAATTTTGGAGGCGTGGTGGCAGAACAACCTCCAACATTACTGCACCCTGTCCTGTATCCTTCCCAGCTGCCAGAAGAGTCACCCAGTGTGCAGTGAAAGATAGGTAATGTCCCTGTCCATGCCTGCTGTACCATGAGCAATATGCACCTTACATCTGACCGCCCTGTCCAGCGAGGCCAAGACATTGCCTTCCACATGCCGGTAGAGAGCCGGAATCACCTTCCGTGAGAAAAAGTGGAATTTGGGAACCACTGAGGAACCGCACATTCCACAAACTCACGGAAGGGGGCAGAGTCTACCAACTGAAAAGGCAGCAGTTGAATTGCTAGCAATTTAGCCAAGCTAGCATTCAACCACTGGGCATGTGGATGGCTGGGAGCGAACTTCTTTCGGCAGTGCATTTGCTGGGACAGGGAAATTTGCCTGGTACAATCTGACGTCGGTGTACCGATAGCAGATTGCCCGCAAGTACTTGGCTGTGACACACCTAATTCTACACCTTCATTCCTCTCAGTGCATGTTTCAGAGAGGACTGAAGGTATAGTGGGGTTGGAGATACCAGCTGATGAGGAGCAAGGAGAGGTCCACTTTGTTCTTTGGTGTGGGTCTTTTAGGTACGCTTGCCAACGAACTGCATGGCAGGTCAACATATGTCTGGTCAAGCATGTGGTGCCCAAGCGGGTGATGTTTTGGCCACGCGAGATACGCTTGAGACATATGTTGCAAATAGCAGCGGTGGGATCTGATGCACTCGTCTCAAAAAAGGCCCATTCCAAAGAACTTTTGGAATAACGCGCAGAGACAGCAGCACCCTGCACATGCAGAGCTCTGCGGTGTGATGCAGTCGGTGTGCTGTCCTTAAGGTGGCCCCTGGAGGGCATCCTGCCTCATTGGAGATGTGCCTCCTCCTCCTCTCTCCTATCAGGCACCCACGTGAAGTCAGTGACCTCATCAATCCCTCCCTCCTCATCACTGGAGCAAACCTGGCAGTATGCTGCAGCTGGGGGAACATGACTGCCAGATTGCTGTCCTTCTTGGGCACCCCCTCTCTCTGGGCTCACGTTAATGCCTTCCTCTAGCTGGGTACCATCATCGGAGGCTTTAAAACGCTGGGCATCCTCCTGGAGCATGTACCCAACACTGTGGTCAAACAGTTTGGTGGACTCCTCAGGAGAACATGGTGGGGCTAGGGAGGGAGTGACTGATGCCATTGAGCCAAGGGAAGAGGCTGCGTTGGCAGCTGCTTTGCCAGACAAAGGACGCTGAGCCTGGGTGAGAGAGGATGAGGACGGCTTGGTCATCCACTCTACCAAGTCTTCCGCATGTTGCGGCTCAACGTGGCCAGCTGCTGAAAAAAGGACAAGCGTGTCCCACGGCCACGTGCTGATGAGGATGCACCGTCTCCATGACCAGCACTGTTGCCTCTAGACACAGAGCCTGCTTGCCCTCTTTTATTGGCTTGTGACTGTCTGCCTCCCCTTGCTGGCCTTCCAGACATACTAATGGCCTGCAGTGAGCTGCACAAAGCTGGGATGTATATATATATATATATACTGATACTGCAGTTAACAGAATCAACTGCTTGCCTGTAGTATTAGTATGAAAACACCAGCAATTGTCTTCAGGTAGCTTTAGGTGCACACTGTGCAGAGGACACAGTACACTAACTGTAAATACTGCAGCTGCCTGCCTGGTGTATTACCGTATATACTCGAGTATAAGTCGTTCTGAGTATAAGTCGAGGCCCTAATTTACCACAAAAAAATGGGAAAAACTTATTGACCCGAGTATAAGACGAGGGTGAGAAATGCACAGCTACTGTAAGTGGAAAAGAGGGTCAACAATGCCCATTTGTAGCATCACTGTGCCCATTTGCATGCCTCACTGTGCCCATTTACAGCCATAGGTCCCCTGAACTTCAAACTCGGTAGTTAAGGGTTCCTAGATGCCCCCTAGCTGCAGCCAAACTTTGGGGTCTCTGAACCCAAAGGGTCCCGAAATGACATTGCTGCAGATGGACACAGTTGACCGAATTTGGGGCCCCGTATCTCGGGGCCACTTAGTGCTAAGAACCCCAAATTTGGTGTGCAAACCCAGTGGCACTAGCACCATAAAATTTCCAAAGCTGGGGTTTTTAGCACCAAGTGGCCCCGAGATACCGGGCCCCATATATCAGTTCCGAAAATGTCAAGCACTTTTCTGCAGCAGAGAATGACATTTTGCTGGAACCTGCCAGTTGCTAGGAACTTCAGCTTTGGATATGTTATGGTACCCGTTCCACTAGGTTTGCACACCAAATTAGGGGTTTCTAGCCCCAAGTGGCCCTGAGATACGGGGCCCCAAAGTCGGTTCGGAAAATGAAATTTTTTGCTGCAGAAAAGTGCTTGACTCGTATAAGTCGAGGGGGGCACTTTCAGCACAAAAAAATGTGCTGAAAAGCTCGACTTATACTCAAGTATATACAGTAATAGGATCAGAATAACAGCAATTGTCTTCAGGTAGCTTTAGGTGCACACTGTGCAGAGGACACAGTACACTAACTGTAAATACTGCAGCTGCCCGCCTGTGGTATTAATAGGATCAGAACAACAGCAATTGTCTTCAGGTAGCTTTAGGTGCACACTGTGCAGAGGACACAGTACATTAACTGTAAATACTGTAGCTGCCTCCCTGTGGTATTAATAGGATCAGAACAACAGCAATTGTCTTCAGGTAGCTTTAGGTGCACACTGTGCAGAGGACACAGTACACTAACTGTAAATACTGTAGCTGCCTCCCTGTGGTATTAATAGGATCAGAACAACAGCAATTGTCTTCAGGTAGCTTTAGGTGCACATTGTGCAGAGGACACAGTACACTAACTGTAAATACTGTAGCTGCCTGCCTGTGGTACTAATAGGATCAGAAGAACACCACCAATTTTCTTCAGGTAGCTTTAGGTGCACACTGTGCAGAGGACGCACTACACTAACTGTAAATACTGCAGCTGCCTGCGGTACTTATAGAAATCAGAAGAACACCACCAATTTTCTTCAGGTAGCTTTAGGTGCACACTGTGCAGAGGACGCACTACACTAACTGTAATTACTGCAGCTGCCTGCCTGTGGTACTAATAGGATCAGAAGAACACCACCAATTTTCTTCAGGTAGCTTTAGGTGCACACTGTGCAGAGGACGCACTACACTAACTGTAAATACTGTAGCTAATAGGATCAGAAGAACACCAGCAATTTTATTCAGGTAGCTGTAAATACTGTAAAAACACCTTCCTGCCTGTCAGTAGGAAGAGAATAACAGGAACGGATCTAGCTAAACTGAATACAGTATATATATATATATATATATATATATATATATATATATATATATATATATACACACACATACATATATACACACACACACACCACCTAGGATGCATATATATACACAATACACTGTAAGTGCAGTTAACTGACTGGCCTGCCTACTCTATCTAACTTAAATCAAATGACACTGTCTCTCAGTCTATCTCTCTGCCGCTACACACTACACAAGTTCGCCACGCAGGCGGCCTTATATAGTGTGGGGCGTGTACTAAACCCCCTGAGCCATAATTGGCCAAAGCCACCCTGGCTTTGGCTAATTACGGCTCTCTGTACAGACGGCACTGTGATTGGCCAAGCATGCAGGTCATAGTGCATGCTTGGCCAATCATCAGCCAGCAATGCACTCCGATGCCGCAGTGAATTAGGGGCCGTGACACGCCACTCGAATTTGGCACGAACGGGCCATAACGTTCGAAATTCGACGAACGGTCGAACAACATGCGATGTTCGAGTCGAACATGGGTTCAAACAAGATATTTGGGGAGCACACCCTAAAAGATGCATTAAAGATGGTGCAGCCATAAGACCATACAGTAGAAGAAAATATTACAGTGCACACATGCAAAAAAGACATTTACCTCCAGCAAGGCTAGTTTAAAAACACCTAAACATTTTCAAAAAAACATTTTAAAAAAATATGGGGATTTGGTCACACCATATTGCTATATGGTGCTAAGCCCACTTACTGCGACAAAGTACCCCATGATTAGTGGGTCCTACACTATCCTTGGACTGGGAGATCCTGCATCTCTGAACCATGAGAGCTACACTCTTCTAAATGGGAGAATCTTGAGGTCTCCACTCATGACACAAGTGGACACTAATGAGAGGTACTTAGTGAGGGAGTGGGGTGCTCCGCACCCAAAGGGATTTGGTCAGAATCCATACAATATACAAACAAGATATTTGGGGGGCACACCCTAAAAGATGCATTAAAGATGGTGCAGCCATAAGACCATACAGTAGAAGAAAATATTACAGTGCACAAAAGACATTTACCTCCAGCAAGGCTAGTTTAAAAATACCTAAACATTTTTAAAAAAAAACATTAAAAAAAAAAATCCCTTTGGGTGCGGAGCACCCCACTCCCTCACTAAGTACTTGTGTGCTACACATAGGTCAACTGCAATTAAAATGGGAAGCTGGTTTTAATGAGCACACACTAAGGCCAAACACACACCAGGTGTTTAGCCCAAGTGCATGAGGCTCTGGCATTTAGCTGAGTAATTTTTTTTAGTTTTTCAGCAAAAGATAAAAAAAAAAAAATGAGATAAAGAAATGTCTTTACCTTATTTGTAAATATTTTTTCTAATCTTTGTACCAGAAACATGATTTTAGTGCAAAATACAAAAAGAGCAATATACTGTATATGTGTACAGCACTACGTAAATGATGGTGCTGTATAAGTAACTGCAATAAATAAATAAATGTATATTTTAATCTAGAGTAACATGATTTTTTAAAAACTAACAATAATTTAGGCCTCATGCACACTGCTGCTGTTAAACTCACATTTTTACGAGTTTAGGCGTTTTTTTTTTTCTCTGCCCTTAAACTCCCCTCTATGTTATCCTATGTGTCCATGCACACATGGATGTTTTTATCAGTTTATCAGTTGGGCAGTTTATCGGCTGTTTTCTGAACGCCCTACAATCACATTCAAGAGAGTCAATTTTGACCACAAAAAACATTGAACACGGTTAAGCGTGGTTAATCGCCCATAAATGCTCAAAAACGCAGGCCACGTTTAGAAATGGCCAGAATGAATTAAAATTCTGGCCAATGAAATTAATAAACGCCCAGACCCAAACTCTGGTAAACTCACCTAAACTGTTTTGAAAAAATGCAGATTAGGTGAGTTTCTTAACACTGATTTTCTCCTGTCAGGATAAACAGTGTTTACAAGAAACCAGGTCTAAAGTAAAAAAGCTTTTTTTTTGTTTGTTTTTTTCATTTATGTCTGTCTATAGATTGAATAAAAAAAATATATTTTTGCAAGACAATATCGCTACAAGAAAGCCTTGTTTGTCCCCACAAAATAATATACAGTATGTGTTACTTTGTTATATTAAATAATAATGATAAAGCAATCCCTGAAAAAAACAGTCCCATAGCAGAAAATATATGCATTGCTTTGACCCATCTGGGGTATACAGGAGCAGGATTTAAAGTGGCTAAAGAAAACCTTTCCATGACTCATTGTTGTATATCTCTACACTGACTAGTAAAATAAACACAGGCTTGAATTGGGGCCTCCACATAGCAGCTAATTGATGTTGGGAGACCCTAGAGTTAAAGTAACATTCCAGCTTGGTATGTGACAATACTCCCATAAATTACACGCAAGGTCAAAAGTGTAATGGGAACAGAAATGGGCATTCCACTAAACACAAGCTAAACTGGTTCACCAGCTTCTGAGCTGCAGTTTTAATACTGTGTCCACTTTTGATAGACATGGGAAATTTCTGTCCAGACAGATAATTAATCTCATTACATGGGAGAAGAAACAGGCTGAGTGGAACATTTGCCTAATATTAAATGAAAATTACAATAATACATATAAGGCTATAAAAGCTTACCTTCCTCTCTCTGTTTCGCTCTTTTCCTCACACTGAGCTTATTATATATATATATATATATATATATATATATATATATATATATATATATATATATATATATATATATATATATATATATTAATATATTGTGACATTGGGGATTGTTCAGCTCAAGTGGATAGATGCGTTTTGGTGCAGTGAGTCCACATCAGAGAGGCATTTATAGTTAAGGGCCTGGTAGCCCACGTTTATTAACCAGTTCAATACAGGGCATTTTCACCCCCTTCCTTCCCAGACCAATTTTTAATTTTCAGCGCTGTCGCACGTTAAACGACAATTGCACAGTTATTTTTTTTACTAGTAATAGTAAAATAGCTATTTTTTCATGACTGCGACATTATGGCGGACACATCGGACACTTTTGACACATTTTTGGGACCGTTCACATTTACACAGCGATCAATGCTATAAAATTGCATTGATTACTGTATAAATGTGACAGGCAGGGAAGGGGTTAACCACTAGGGGGAGACGAGGGGTTAAATGTTTCCTAGGGGAGTGATTATAACTGTAGGGGGGGGGACGCACAAGGGGAGGAGACCGATCAGTGTTCCTCTGTATTGGGAACACAGATCGGTCTCCTCTCAACTGACAGGACGTGGATCTGTGTGTTTACACACACAGATCCACGGTCCGGCCCGGTTAACGGGCAATCGTGGGTGCCTGGTGGACATCCCGGCCGCCGGGCACACGCACCGGGTCCCGATCAGCGCTGCGGGCGTGCGCACCCCCTAGACGGCCGGGAACCCCAGGCCGTCATATGACGTCCACCCAGGATGGGAGATCCCATCTGTGGACGTCATTTTACTATGGCCGGGTAGTGAAGTGGTTAAAGGGAAAAACAAAAGTCCATCCAGGAATCCCACGCAGGGGTCCAAGCTTCAATTAAATACACAAAATCCAAACGAAAATGCTAGCCAACCTGGCTACTCTTCAGCAGTACTGCTGCTATAGTTACAGGCCCCTCAAATGAGCTGCTTGGATGCACACAGTCTTAAGCAGGCCATACACGGTCGAATTTCGAACGAATTTTCTTTTCAAAATAAGAAATTTCGTTTTTTTTGTGATCCGATGATGCCACCATTGATTTTCGAAATTCGGCCGACCAAGCCTTCAATTTCACCTCATGTTGCTAAAGAAAAGAATTTTCTTGGCCGGGAATCTTCTTTTCTCTCCGTAAATTTTCTTTTCTTATTACATTTCTCGCACGATTCTCCCATCATTGATTAGAAAATCGTTAGTTTTTCGGAAAATTTCCAACATGTCCGATTCCTCAAATTCGATTGCCGCACGAAAATCGGCCGTTGTTGCAGCCCACTAATGATGCGAAATTCATACGAAAATTCTTTCATACGATTTTCGAAAGAAAATTCTTACGAAATTCGAACCGTGTATGGCCGGCATTAGGCTCCTTGACTGCACACAGCTTCAAGCCCTTCAATGCACACAGCTTTGGGCTCCTTGGATGCACACAGCTTCAAGCCCTTCAACACACACAGCTTTGGGCTCTATGGACGCACACAGCTTCAAGCCCTTCAACGCACACTGCTTTGGGCTCCTTGGACGCACAAAGCTTCAAGCCCTTCAATGCACACAGCATCTATTCTCACACAGAGACACTTACTAGCAGCCACTACTCCAACTCCCCCTTCCTCCACTCCTTCTGCTCTCACCAGCCCCTCGTTATATGGGCTGTGTGCACCCGGGCACACACCCTGCTGGCTGTCCACAAGAACCGAACACAGGGTTGGAGATCCCGTCCCACCCAAGACTCTGAAGGATCTCCAAATTACAGAGCCCCTGTCACGTACCTGGTAGGTTTTGAGCCTGAAGTGCAGAGATAGACCTCCCTTACAGCTCCCACTCCCTTCCCCTGGAATGGAGACAGAGGGCCAGGAGTGAAGAGCGGTATGGGTGCCTGGCTGGATCAACAGTCGCTGGAAGTTCAGTAGTGGTGGCACCCTCTGGAACCTGAGGCCGAAGAGAAGACTGACTGGAATGGAGGAAGGACCAGGAACCCAGCAGGTAAGCAAGCTGGATAGTGGAGAGCTGGACTGGAACCAGGAACAAACAGCAAGTAGTAGACTGGAACGCTGGACTGGAACCAGGAACAAGCAGCAGGTAGTAGACTGGAACGCTGCACTGGAACCAGGAACAAGCAGCAGGTAGGAGCCTGGAACACTGGACTGGAACCAGGAACAACAGCAGGTAGGAGCCTGGAACGCTGGACTGGAACAAGCAGCAGGTAGTAGACTGGAACGCTGGACTGGAACCAGGAACAAGCAGCAGGTAGGAGCCTGGAACACTGGACTGGAACCAGGAACAACAGCAGGTAGGAGCCTGGAACGCTGGACTGGAACAAGCAGCAGGTAGTAGACTGGAACGCTGGACTGGAACCAGGAACAAGCAACAGGTAGTAGACTGGATGCAGGTATACACAGCGGGAAGGTCAACAAGCAGGAGGTCGGTATCGGTCGGGCAGCAGAGATACCAGGGATAATACAGAGGGGTGGTCAGGCAAGCCAAGAGGGTCTGGTGCAGGCGGATAGCAGGATGGTCAAACAGGAAGCCGGGTCAGATAACAGGATACACAGATTAGATCAGGTTAAGCACACGGAACACCAGCGGGAGTGCGCGCGTGCCCGTGCGTGACCGCACCCGTGAATGCGCGCGCATGCGCAGTGGGACCCGTGGCCGTGTTCCCGTGTGCCTGGATCGCCGGTTACTGGCAGGATCTTCATGACATTGCCCCCCCCCAAGGGGCAGCCTTCGGATGCCCCTTTGAAAAAATTTCTCTGGATGGGATCTTTTAAAAGATTGTAACAGATCTTCAGCATGAATATTATCTTCCGGTTCCCAAGAATTCTCTTCTGGGCCAAACCCCCTCCATTTTATCAAAAATTGATTCTGGTTACCTCTTTTCCTATGGTCCATGATAGCCTCCACCTCGAATTCCTCCTCCCCATCTACCAAGATTGGATCAGGAGGATCCGTACTTCGGCCTGGAAATGGGTTGGAAATAGAGGGTCTGAGCAGGGACACATGAAAAACTGGATGCACTTTTAGTGAATCCGGGAGTTCAAGTTCGTATGCAACTTCATTAATTCTCCGCTTGACAGAAAAAGGCCCAAGAAACTTGGGACCCAATTTCTTTGAAGGGCAAGCCAACCTGAGGTTTACTGTAGACAACCATACCAGATCCCCAGGTGCAAGTAAGAGCTCACCTCACCTTTTCTTATCGAAGGTTGCTTTTATTATACTCCTGGGTCCTGGTCATGGTCTCCTGTAGAACTTGGTTGTTGGAGGTAAAGAAATCCAATTTCTCCTGGACTGCGGGTATTGTACATTCTGGAAGAGAGTTAGGTAAAAATGAAGGGTGGAAACCATAATTCGCAAAAAACTGAGTTTGTTTGATAGTAGAATGAATAGAATTGTTATAGGCGAATTCAGCCAATGGAAGAACAGAAATCCATTCATCTTGGGCAAAAGAAGAAAAACAGTGCAAATATTGTTCAAGGGTCTGGTTTGTTCTGTCTGTTTGCCCATTAGTCTGGGGGTGATAAGCCGATGAAAATGAAAGCTCAATGTTCAAGGTTTTACACAGAGACCTCCAGAATCGGGAGGTAAACTGTACCCCCCCCTCTGAAACGATATTGATTGGTACCCCATGGAGCCTGATGACTTCTTTAATGAATGCTTGTGCCGTTTCTGTAGCTGAAGGGGTGCCCTTCATTGGGACAAAATGGGCCATCTTCGACAACCGGTCCACTATGACAAAGATTGAGGTGAAGCCCCCAGCCGGGGGTAATTCTACAATAAAGTCTATAGAGAGCATTTTCCAAGGTCTATCTGGGACAGGCAAGGGTTTTAGTAGTCCCCATGCCTTTGTTCTGTGCCCTTTGTTCCTGATGCAGGTGGTACAGGACTCTACAAACTTTTTACAATCTTCGCGTAGCTGAGGCCACCAGAAGGTACGCTGTACCAGATCAGTGGTCTTAGCCATGCCAAAATGCCCAGCCAATGCATGATCATGACAGAGCTCTAGTACTGCAACTCGTAGTGTTTCAGGTATGAAGATCCTATTCTCATGCCACATTAACCCATCCTTAACTTGGAGTTCTGCCTTAATGGAAGATCCCAATCCTGCGGAGGCTTAATCTGGGAAAGCAGGTCTCCCTGAAGTAAAAGAAAATTCCCCGGGGACAGAATGGTGTCTGGAGGGGAAATTTCTTGGGACTTGTGAAACATCCTGGATGGGGCGTCAGGTTTGGTATTTTTGGAGCCAGGGCGGTAAGTGACATGAAAGGAGAACCTGGAGAAAAAGAGAGCCCACCTGGCCTGACGTGGCTTCAACCTTTTTGCAGATCTCAAATACTCCAGGTTCTTATGATCTGTAAAAATTAAGACTGGATGAGCGGCACCCTCCAACAGATAGCGCCACTCCTCCAATGCTGACTTGATTGCCAACAACTCTTTGTCACCTACATCATAATTTCTCTCTGCCGTGGACAATTTACGAGAAAAGAAGGCCACAGGATGCAGCAGGGCCTTCGTTTCCTGTCTTTGGGACAGCACTGCCCCTACTGCAATTTCAGATGCGTCCACCTCTAGTATGAATGGCAGAGAGGAATCTGGATGCTTTAGTACAGAGGCGGAAGTAAAAAGGCCCTTGAGAGTCTCAAAAGCCTTTTGGGCTTCAGCAGACCAATGAAAGCGTGTACCTTGTTTGGTTAGTTGTGTGATGGGTGTAATGATGGCTGAGAACCCTTTAATAAATTTACGGTAAAAATTAGCAAATCCAATGAATCGCTGGATTCCTTTTTTGTCTGTCGGGACTGGCCAATCTAGGTCTGCAGTGACCTTTTGAGGGTCCATCTTAATGCCTTTACTGGAAATGACTAACCCCAAAAATGGAATACTTTCCTGTTCAAATTCACATTTTTCAGCCTTTGCATATAGACGTGTTGTCGAAGCCGGCCCAACACACTTCTGACGTGCCTGCGATGGGATTCAAGGGAACAAGAAAAAATTAATATGTCGTCTAAATAGACGATAAAAAACAGGTCTAGAAAGTCACGTAACACATCATTGATAAAGTACTGAAATGTAGCAGGGGCATTGCATAGGCCGAAAGGCATCACGAGGTACTCAAAATGTCTATAGTGGGTACGAAAGGCGGTCTTCCATTCGTCTCCGTCCCTAATACGAACTAAATTGTAGGCTCCGTGGAGATCAAGTTTGGTGAATATGGTGGCCGTTCCCAGTCTTTGAAACAACTCTGGCACCAGGGGGAGAAGGTACCGATTCTTCACAGTGATCTTATTTAGTTTGCGGTAATCCACACAAGGTCTGAGGGTCTTACCTTTTTTCTGCACAAAGAAGATGCCTGCACCTGCGGGAGACGTGGATGGACGAATGAAGCCTTTTTTAAGGTTCTCATCAATATATTCTTTCAAGGCCCCTTGTTCCATTTCAGTTAAAGGGAAGATTCTTCCAAAAGGAATTTCAGCACGGGGAAGTAACTCGATGGGACAGTCATAGGCCCAGTGAGGAGGTAACGCCTCTGCCCTTTGCTTGCTAAATACATCCAAGAAGTCATGATAGGCAGAAGGGATGGACGGATGTAGACTGGGATCTGTATCTAGGCAGAGCAGAGTAGGGTTCTCCTGAACATTCTGAGTTCTGCAGAACTGCTGGCAATAAGAAGAAGGGAAGGTAACCTCACCCGTGATCCAATTAATGTCCGGATTGTGAGCCTGTAACCATGGCATGCCGAGGATTATGGGAAACAGGGGTGAAGCGATAATATCCAGGCACAGCTGTTCTTGATGGGCGTTGGAAATGGAGACAGATATTGGGATAGTCTCCTGAGTAACAGGTCCAGATTTGATAGCGGTTCCATCAGCTAGATGGATGGAGAGTCCCTGGGCTTTAGGCAACAAAGGTATCTGGTGTTGGGTAGCAAAAAGAGAATCCATGAAACAGCTGCAAGCTCCGGAATCAATAATGGCGGTTATTTGCAGGGTCCTTCCTGGAAGCTGTAGCAGGAGAGTGAGAGCAAGGTGAGTGGTATTCTTAACCAGAGGTGTAACATAGTCAGCAGACAGAGATAAGCCTTACGGAGTTTAAAGGGGCAGTTCCTGACATAGTCCCCAGGTTCCCCGCAATACAGGCACAAATTATTTGCTTGACGACGTTGTCGTTCCTCCTGGGTGAGAGAAGGCCGCAGGACTCCTAATTGCATTGGTTCAGGTAAGTTAAACGTGGAGGTAGGTGGTGTTGGTGACGAGTGATGGGGAACCCTAGGGGTAACCCAAGTTGGTCGGGAAGATCCCATAGCTCTCTCAGACCTACGCTCTCGTAGGCGTCGATCGATCTGGATGGCTAGATCGATTAAGGCATTTAAAGTCTGTGGTGTACCCACCCTGGTCAATTCATCCTTCAGAGAGTCAGAAAGTCCCATCCGAAACTGATAGCGGAGAGCCGCATCGTTCCAATCAGTGTCCGCACTCCACTTCCTGAACTCAGCCACATAGTCCTCTGCTGCCCTGCGACCCTGTTGAAGGGTATGCAGAGCCATTTCTGCAGTCACGGACAGCTGGGGGTCATCATACAACTGACCCAATGCGTCAAAGAAGGTGGAGAGGTTGGTCAGGGATATGTCCTTTTGCTCCAAGAGGCGATGGGCCCAGGTTTGAGGGTCACCAGAAAGCAGAGAAATTACGTAGCCCACCTTGGTAGCCTCCATGGAAAATGTACGTGGCTGAAGAGCAAAAAATAATTCACAGGAGTTGCGGAAGGCCCTGAACTTATGGCAATTCCTGGAGAAACGTTCAGGTGTAGGGACCTAGGGTTCTGGAGGAAGCATCACCACCGTTGAGGAAGGCCCGACTGAAGGAGCAGGGACAGAAGGAGCCCCAATGGGATTAGACAAAGTTAGCACTCGTTCCTCCAACCTGGTGTATCCTTGCTGCAAATTCTTGACTGCTTCAGTCAATCCTGCCAGGTGTGCACAAAGTTCCTCCATGGGAGTCGTTCCCTGCTCAGGCTCAGACATGGCTGTCTGCTACTGTCACGTACCTGGTAGGTTTTGAGCCTGAAGTGCAGAGATAGACCTCCCTTACAGCTCCCACTTCCGTTCCCCTGGAATGGAGACAGAGGGCCAGGAGTGAAGAGTGGTATGGGTGCCTGGCAGGATCAACAGTCGCTGGAAGTTCAGTAGTGGTGGCACCCTCTGGAACCTGAGGCCGAAGAGAAGACTGAAGACTGAGACTGGAATGCAGGAAGGACCAGGAACCCAGCAGGTAAGCAAGCTGGATAGTGAAGAGCTGGACTGGAACCAGGAACAAACAGCAGGTAGTAGACTGGAACGCTGGACTGAAACCAGGAACAAGCAGCAGGTAGGAGCCTGGAACACTGGACTGGAACCAGGAACAACAGCAGGTAGGAGCCTGGAACGCTGGACTGGAACAAGCAGCAGGTAGTAGACTGGAACGCTGGACTGGAACCAGGAACAAGCAGCAGGTAGGAGCCTGGAACACTGGGCTGTGTCGGACTTTCTGATTGTGTGTACACAAGTCCGTCGGGCAAAAGTCCAAAGTACAAACACACATGCTTGGAAGCAAGGACGAGCCAGAAGTGGTTGGTCTTGTAAACTAGCGTTTGTAATGGAGAATTAACATTCATGACGTGGCAAATTATGAAATCTCCAAATGCAGCGCACAATTCTCCTCTTCTTTAATGGGATAATAATGAAGCTGCTTCACTGGTGATACTGATGGAGTTATTGCAAACACATTTTCAAAGGCTTTTTTTCTAGTGATATCAAGAATAATATTTTTATGTTTTGTTTTTTTTTTTAATCTGTGCAAGTTACCACAACACCATTATCCCCTAGTTTTTAAGATCAAAGATACAACTATGTTGGTGTCCCTTGTCAATTTTACATTGTATTTTTCAAAATGTAACTGCCTACTCCCAAACTATCATTTGAAGTAAAACACATAGTCAAGTATTATTCTCCTCAATTGTTTTATTGTGCATTAAAAAAATAAAACAAATAAAATTAGACATGCTATCTGCCAATAGAACTTAACCAAAAAGTGCATTCTGTGCATCCAAACATATAAAAAATATACCAAATCAAATCATTATTCAACCAAAAAAATAATGCCAAAGCAATAACTCCAAGACCAATAATAAATAAAATGTTATCTCCTCCGATTCCGCAACATGTCTGGTTGAGGAACGGCCATTCAGAAACAAACTGAAAAGCATGAATCAACACTCACCAAACTTCTGCTAACACGAAATTAGCAGAAGGAGCCCAAAGTGTGATGCTAAAGAGCTGAAAAACCACGTAGTACGTCTAGTACATCACTACGTTCGTAATTGTTGGCCAACATTTGTGTGGCCATGTGTATGCAAGACAGGTTTGAGCCAACGACCCTTCGAACAAATTCCCTAATAACTGTGTGCTTGCCTGGGCTTCCCCTCGTGTTGTGCCATCAACCCCCACCCCCGCAGTGCTGCTGGATTCCCTCCTCTCCCCCTGGCTCCTAGCTCACTCACTGTGTTCATTCATAATCTGAAGGATAGTAAACTGTGTTTGTGAATGAACAGGAAGCTGCTCTGCACAGAGCACTATCCTCTACATTCACTATCCTGTGCAGTTGAGGCCGCAGAGAAAGGCATGTGTGTTTGAGCTTTAGGGTGCACACCCTAATGCAATAGGCTGCGCACACCTATGGGCTTAACACTTGCGCACTTTGAACACTTGCACAAAGTCAGGAATTTTGGAGGATTAAAGACAAGTGTATGATTAACCAAATATACCAAGCAAGCGCTAATGATCATCAATTTCATATGTAGGTTGAAACAAAGTAATTAACTGAAACAGAAACAGTTGTGTAAGAGACTTAAAACTGAGTGAGGAACTGCCAGACTGCTGCTAAAGTGAGGTTGTGGAAGACAGTTTCATGTCACAGGTCATACACCATGGAAAAGCTGAGCACAGCAACAAGACACAAGGTAGTTATAGTGCTTCAGCAAGGTCTCTCCCAGGCAAAGGTTTTAAAGCAGACGGGAGTTTCAAGTTGTGCTACTAAAGCTCAATGAAATGGGCAATGTTGAGGACCATAGGTGCAGTGGTTAACAAGGAAAACTTAAAGAGGACCTTCAGTAATTTTTTCAACTTTCCATCTATTAAATCTTCTGCCCTTGTTGTTTTAGCTTTGGACAATAAAACATTTTTTTCTGCCAGTAAATACCTTATACAGCTCACTTCCTGTTTCTTGTCTGGCTATTAGCCTAGGCTTATGACATCATGCACAGCTCTCTCTCACTCTCATGAGAGTTTGCCAGGAAGGGAGGGGGGATGAGTCATAAGAGGGTCAATGAGAGCTGCAGAGCTGGCGGTGCGTGTCTGTGTAAATCCAGGAAGTGAACAGGCAGCAGCTTCAGCTTCCCACACTTAAAATGGTTGCAGCAAGACTCAATGGAGGGAGATTTCTGCAGCATATTTGGCAAGTACAGATTATGGTATATATAAAATAATATGCAACGCCACTTCTTTTTGACCCCAGGCTCTACTACACATTTGTCCCGGCCACTTGCCCCATTCGAAAACATATGCTCAAAAGCTACCCTTCAACAACACGTCATCTCTACAATCCATGGTCTTCTTGGAGAACATATACCTCCGAATATAAGGAAAGCGTGTTGTGCATCGGAGGGAGACCTACCAGTTGACACACCACCGGAAGGCTGGGAACGTATATTTCTTACTGCACACAAGGGCTCGGTAAATCTCTCAATTCAAGGAAGTAATCATAAACTCTTGTACAGGTGGTACAGGACCCCAGGATTGCTACATAAATTCGACACCTCCCGCTCCAATTGATGCTGGAGATGCCAGCAAGAAGTAGGCACACTTTTGCGTATATGGTGAAAAATCCCAATTCTCCAACCTTTCTGGTCTGAGGTGTATTCTACCACCCTTCAGGTCACAACCAATGTCTTAGAGTACTCGCCTGCACAAACTTGCTGCACTATACATCATCCCCTCCAAAGGGATACCATAAATCACTTGCAATCAGGGCCGTTGCTACCACTAGGCAAACTAGACAGCCGCCTAGGGCACCCTTCTGCCTAGGGCGCCCGGCCACTGGTGTTCCTACTCTCTTCTCTCTGCAGCAAGCAACTAAGTCTCAGCATCAGCAGGCAACCACCGCTCCATTCGCAAATAATGTCAGAGTCGCAGCTGCGGTGGAGGACTGTGTCTGTGTCCCGACTCCAGAATGAATGGAAGCAAGCAAACATTCATTGATGGGCACTGGTAGGCTGCATTGATGGGGGCTGGTAGGCTGTATTTGATGGGCGCTGGTGAGGCTGCATTGTTGGGCACTGGTGAGGCTGCATTGATGGGCGCTGGTGAGGCTGCATTTGATGGGTGCTGGTGAGGTTGCATTTGATGGGCACTTCATTAAAAAGGTGGGGTTTACATTGGCAGGGAAAGGGGGGTGGAGTCAGGAGTGGAGCCAAGGGGGGGAGGGGCAAAATGAGGTTTCGCCTAGGGTGTCAAAAATCCTTGCACCGGCCCTGCTTGCAATGTACATGGCTAATTATTATACAGGATTTATATAGCGCCAACATTTTGCGCAATGCTTTACAATGTTAGGACAGATTTCACAATTACAGTACAATTCAATACAGGAGGAATCAGAAGGCCCTGCTCTTTAGAGCTTACAATCTAGGAGGGAGGGTCAAGTAATACAAAAGGGTAAAAACAGCGGGGGATGATCTAATGAAGAAAATGAAAGTACAGTTTAATGCAGCCAAGTTGTACATACCAGTACATTGGAACTCTCCACTCGTGCCTTCCTTATCAGAATGGTTTGCAGATAGCAGAGATGGAGGAACTGATACATATAGCTAAAGAATCCCCAGCCAAATATAAATCAACATGGACCCTCTGGCTCCACTTTCAAACAATAGACACATACAAGCACATAATGAACAATGTTTACCAATCATAGACCCATGCATACAATACAAACACTTGACTGAAACAAACTAGCTTTAACATCTTCTGAATCAGATCACACTCTTTTTCCCTTATATTAACTTGTCCTTGATCTTTTATAGTTATTAAATAACACTCTCAGGGCTAAAAGACATACTGGCAATATAGAAAAAGAAGCTGTTAAGCAACTCTCTAGGAGACCTTGTCATCTTTTCTCATACCCTCTGGGCCATCCAAACACCACTTTATATTGGATATATATCTCACTCTCCTTCCCACTGGATTATCCTCCTACAGGATTATCCCTCCCCTCCCCCCTTTTTTTCTCTCTTTCCCTTTCATCCAGGGCCCTAATCCTCAATCTGAGAGCCTCTCTAACTGCGGGTATGCCCTACTTTTAGGAGGATAACATTGGCTAGAGTTGAATTAAGACTTTAACTGCACTACTGCAGAAGAGCCCTCCAGAGACAACAATTTCCATTTTCTTATCCCTGGTCGGAGAAGCTGTCATACCGGTATATCGCCTCCACCCCATCCCCATTCTATCTCCCCCTCTACACGCAGACTGATATTCAAGCCTATAAGCTACAATTAAACATTTTTCTTTTTCTTTTTTAATATGCTTTCAAACTTCCTGTGTTAAAGATCTCTTTATTACAGTTCCAATATATAGTCTTTTGTTGTAACATTATATACATCCAGATATGCAACTGAAATATCTGTTTTAATAAGCGGACACACACTTGGGGCGAATGCCCACGGTCCATTTTATATAACAACTTATTTTTGCCTTTGACTATGGAATGTTTGTAACATTGACTATGTACAGTTGGGCTCATAAGTTTACATACCCTGGCAGAATTTTTGATTTCTTGGCCATTTTTCAGAGAATACGAATGATAACACAAAAACTTTTCTTTCACTCATGGTTAGTGTTTGGCTGATGCCATTTATTATCAATTATTATTATTATTATTATTATTATACAGGATTTATATAGCGCCAACAGTTTACGTAGCGCTTTACAACTTGAGGGTAGACAGTACAAATACAATACACTTTGATACAGTAGGAATCAGAGGGCCCTGCTCCTTAAAGCTTACAATCTAAGAGGGAAGGTCAAAAGATACAAGAGGTAATAACTGTGGGTGATGTGCTGATTGAGAAGATAAATGTACAGTTGTTAAGTGGGGGCCAGATAGGCTTCTCTGAAGAGATGAGTTTTCAGGGATCGTCTGAAAGTGGATAAAGTAGGAGAAAATCGGACGGATTGGGGTAGAGCATTCCAGAGGATGGGGGAGGCTCTGGAGAAGTCCTGAAGGCGATGAGGTGACAAGGGAGTTTGAGAGCAGGAGGTCTTGGGAGGAGCGAAGAGAACGATTAGGTTGGTATTTTGTGACTAGGTTAGAGATGTAGCTGGGGGCCAGGTTGTGGATGGCTTTGTAAGTTATAGTTAGTATCTTGAATTTAATTTGGTGACTGAGTGGCAGCCAATGGAGGGATTGGCAGAGGGGTGTAGCAGACGCTGAGCGGTTTGTGTGGTGGATGAGCCTGGCAGCAGCGTTCATGACGGACTGAAGTGGGGATAGCCTATTTAGAGGTAAACCAATGAGGAGGGAGTTGCAGTAGTCGAGGCGGGAGATGACCAGGGAGTGGATTAGAAGCTTTGTGGTGACATTGGTTAGGAAGGGGCGTATCTTGGAGATGTTGCGGAGATTGAGGCGGCAAGCTTTGGATAGTGATAGAATGTGGGGTCGAAAGGTTAGTTCAGAGTCCAGGATTACACCTAGGACCCTGGCGTGGGGAGATGGGTTGATAGTTGAGCCGTTGATATTGACAGGGAAAGTAGGGGAAGTGGCACCTGAGGGAGAAAATATCATGAGCTCGGTTTTGGATAGGTTGAGTTTGAGGAAGTGATGTGACATCCAGGCTGATATGTCTGCTAGTAAGTTGGTAATGCGTGAGGAGACAGATGGAGAGAGCTGGGGGGTGGAGAGATAGATTTGGGTGTCATCAGCGTAGAGATGATATTGAAAGCCATGGGAGGCAATCAACTGACCCAAGGAAGTGGTGTAGATTGAGAAAAGGAGAGGTCCAAGAACAGAACCTTGGGGGACCCCAATGAAAAAAGGAAGAGGAGAGGAGGAAGTAGAGCTGTAAGTGACACTGAAGGAGCGGTGTGATAGGTAGGATGAGAAGAGTACAGTCACGGAGACCAAAGGAGTGGAGTTTTTTGAGGAGGAGGGGGTGGTCCACTGTGTCAAAGGCAGCAGAGAGATCCAGGAGAAGTAGTACAGAATAGTGTCCATTGGCTTTAGCCATTAGTAGCCAATTGTGTTTACTCTTTTTAAATCATAATCACAACAGAAATTAATACCATGTATTGTTTGGCTGAAGCCATTTATTATCCAACAATTGTGTTTACTCTTTTTAAATCATAATCACCCCAGTTCTTAATACCATGTATTGCCCCCTTTAACATCAAGGACAGCTTGAAGTCTTTTGTGGTATTTGTGGATGAGGCTCTTTATCTTCTCAGATTGTAAAGCTGCCCATTCCTCTTGGCAAAAAGCCTCCAGTTCTTGTAAATTCATGGGCTGTCTTGCATGAACTGCACATTTGAGATCTCCCCAGAGTGGCTCAATGATATTGAGGTCAGGAGTCTGAGATGGCCAATGACAGGTCAACTTGGTCTTGTGTTTTGGATCATTGTCATGTTGGAATGTCCAAAGACGTCCGATGCGCAGCTTCCTGGCTGATAAACGAAAATGTTCCTCCAGTATTTTTTGATAACATACTGAATTCATCTTGCCATCAATTTTGACCAAATTTTTTTGTGCCTTTGTAGCTCACACATCCCCAAACCATCAGGGATCCACCTCCATGTTTCACAGTAGGAATGGTGTACCTTTCATCATAGGCCTTATTGACTCCTCTCCAAATGTAGCGTTTATGGTTGTGGCCAAAAAGCTCAATTTTGGTCTTATCACTCCAAATGACTTTGTGCCAGAAGGTTTGAGGCTTGCTCTGTGCTGTTTGGTGTATAATAAGCGGGATACTTTGTGGCATTTGCATAGTAATGGCTTTCTTCTGGCCATGCAGCCCATCTTTCTTCAAGTGCCATCTTATTGTGCATCTTGAAACAGCCACACCACATGTTTTCAGAGAGTCCTGTATTTACCTGAAGTTATTTGTGGGTTTTTCTTTGCACCCCGAACAATTTTACTGTCGCTGGAAATGTAGTTGGTCTACCTGACTGTGGTTTGGTTTCAACAGAACCCCTCATTTTCCACTTCTTGATTAGAGTTTGAACACTGCTGATTGGCATTCTCAATTCCTTGGATATCTTTTTATATACCTTTTCTGTTTTATACAGTTCAACTACCTTTTCCTGCAGAGCCTTTGACAATTCTTTTGCTTTCTCCATGACTCAGAATCACTGGATGAAAGATGCAAGGATCTGTCAGGAGTCCAGAAACTCATTGACCTTTTATACAAACACACTAATTACAAGCAACCAGCTCACAGGTGAGGATGGTTACCTCTAATAGCCATTCAAATCCCTTTGTGTCAACTTGGGTGCATGTTATCAGGCCAAAATCACCGGGGTATGTAAACTTTTGATCGGGGTCATTTGGGTAGTTTCTGTTGTGATTATGATTTAAAAAGAGTAAAAGAAGTTGATTGATAATAAATGGCTTCAGCCAAACACTAATCATGAGTGAAAGAAAAGTTTTTGTGTTATTATTCATATTATCTGAAAAATGGCCAAGAAATCCTAAATTCTGCCAGGGTATGTAAACTTATGAGCATAACTGTATATGCTGTTTATCACAAAATTAAACATGTATGGAATAAAAAAAGTAATCTGCAACGTGGTTGGAGGGAAGCTTAAGAATGACAAAGATGTTTTTATTACAAATTATGTGAGCAGACTGCAGTTCCTCTTTAATGCAGCTGATGAAAGACGCATTATGCTTACTTCCTTTCAACATCGGAAGATGTCCAGCAGTGCCATCAGGACAGAACTGGCAGAAACCAGTAGAATTCAGGTACAGCCCTCTACTGTATGGGGAAGTCTGGCCAAAATGGTATTCATGGAAAAATTGCTGCCAAAAAGCCATATCTCCGATGTGGAAACAAGGCTAAGTGACTCAACTGTGCACAAAAAATGCCTGTAGCAGGAGGCAGTTTGTTCACAGATGGCTGGACAATAATGAGTCTCTGCAGCAACAGTGAAGCATGGTAGAGGTTCCTTGCAAGTTTGGGGCTGCATTTCAGCAAATGGTGTTGGAGATTCGGTCAGGATCAATGGCGTCCTCAATGCTGGGAAATATAGACAGATAAGTATTCATCATGGCATACCATCAGGGAGGCATGTGATTGGGCTCAAACTTATTATGCAGCATGACAACAACCCCAAACATACAGCCAATGTCATTAAGAACTATCTTCCGCATAAGGAAGAACAAGGAGTCCTGGAAGTGATGGTCTGGCCCCCACAGAGCCCTAATCTCAACATCATTGAGTCTGTCTGGGATTGCAGGAAGGAGCAGAAGGATTTGAGGCAGCCTACATCCACAGAAAACCTGTGGTTAGTTCTCCAAGATGTTTGGACAAACATGCATGTGCAAGTGTGGATTGATGCTGTTTTGAAGGCAAAGTGTGGTCACACCAAATATTGATTTGATTTGGATTTTTCTTCTGTTCATTAACTTTCCATTTTGTTAATTTATGAAAATAAACTATTAACACTTCTATTTCTGAAAGAATTCTAAAGTTCCAGTATTTTTTCACACCTGGCTAAAACTTGTGCACAGTACAGTATATATACATAAGTGTTTTTTTTTTATTTCTTATACGTGATCATCTGACTTCTGCTCTAAGCTGCATAAGAGCTTAAAGAGCTGGGGTGGAGATTGCGGGGGGGGGGGGGGGGTCACCAGAAGTCAGAGAAACAGTAGTACACTGATCTTCCCAGTGAAGAGCTGGGCAAGGTGGCATGCATGTCAGCAGAAGTCTGATCACTGGAGTACAGGCTGCGCTCACAAACAGAATGCAAAGAAGAAAACTGATCATGCTGAGATAGATCTGCTTCCATGGCTAGCTTTGTCAGTTTGCAGGGGGGCTGGCAAGATCACCAGGTATTTCGCACAAAATAATCAATACAAAGAGAGCATGATACTTTCAAATATAAGTACATGCTAACACAGACACATCAGGGTCGTCTTTAATGCAGGGCAAAATGGTCAGCTGCCCTGGGCCCCATCATTGTTGTGGGGCCCAAAGCAGCTGCCTCATACTTGCCAACTATCCCAGTTTAAATTCCCCTGAAGTTTTAGTCCTATGCTGTGTCCCAATATCTCAGTGTGAAGTCCTGTTATTAATGCTGCCCAGTTCTGCCCTATTGTTGTGTACGGATGACTCACCTGCAGACCCTGTGTTACATGTAAATAAATGGCATTGATATGTAAATAGCAGCAGCATTATAATGTAATAGCCGCGGACCGACAGCATTGTTTTGTAAATAGAGGCGGCATTCATATGTATATCATGCCCACCAGAAGTCATATCCACCATTACTTCTGCTGAATGCTGCCCACTGGAGAGGTAAATGCTTGAAAGCCCTGCTTACAACTGTGGTCATTAAGTCTAACATCAGCCTGTTCTGCAAAGATAAGCAAATTGGAGGTGGAACCCTTTTTCAAAATAACATGATGCCACAGCACCCTGAATTTTGGTGCATGTGAATATGCACATCTCAGCAGATGCGTGAGGGTGTCATTAACAATTAATGGCACTGCTCTGAAGGACAGTACATTTCTGTGGTGTCAGGAAAGGGATTTTCTCCACACACACAAATGTGAACGCAGTCTAATGCCGCGTACACACAAACGGACTATCAGGCAGACGTTCTTCCCGCCGGACTTTCCAGCGGATTACCACCGGACTTTCTGAATGGACGGACTTGCCTACACACGACCGGACTTTCCGACAGGCTAGGTCCGCCCGTCTTTCCGACAGACTTTCGCCGGAGTTACGGCGGACTTTCAGAATGAATAGACTTGCCCACACACGGACAAGTCCGTTCATTTTGAACGTCACTCGGGTACGACGGGACTAGAAAAAGATTGACAGCTTGCGAGCCCCGTCGCGGGACATACCAAGCCCTTAGGTTTGGTATGGATTTTAAGGGGAACCCCCTACGCCGAAAAAACGGCATGGGGTCCCCCCTAAAATCCATACCAGACCCCGATTTGAGCACGCAGCCCGGCCAGTCAGGAAAGGGGGTGGGGACGAGTGAGTGGCCCCCCTCCTGAACCGTACCAGGCCGCATGCCCTCAACATGGCATGGGGGCCCCCCCACCACAAAGCACCTTGTCCCCATGTTGATGAGGACAAGGGCCTCTTCCCGACAACCCTGGCCGTTGGTTGTCAGGGTCTGCGGGCGGGGGGCTTATCGGAATCCGGAAGCCCCCTATAATAGTAATTTATTAGACAGCTCCGGGGGTCTTCTTCCGACTTCTCCCGGCGTCCTGTTGGTTCTTCTCCGCTCTCTCTGGCCTCTTCTCCCGGTGTTCCAGTTCTTCTGCCGGATATAAGTCACATTGGATCGCTCAGAGAGCATTCCAGCCGGAGAGACCATCGTGTCAACATCGGAGGAAGCCAAGAAGCCAGAAGTCCGGGACCCCGCTAACAAAAGAGCGGCATGAAGATAGTGGAGGAGCCGTCAGAAGAACTGGAACACCGAGAGAAGAGGCCAGAGAGAGCGGAGAAGAACCAACCGGACGCCAGGAGAAGAGGAACCGGAGAGACCCCCGAAGTCGGAAGAAGACCCCCGAAGCCGGAAGAAGACCCCCCAGAACTGTCTAATAAATTACTTTAGAAACCTGTGTAGTGTGTTTTATTATTGACGCTTTTTCCCTAGGTAAATGGGTAGGGGTACCATGTACCTCATACTCATTCACATAGGGTGGGGGTCCCTCTTATTATTGGGGGCTTCTGGATTCCGATAAGCCCGCAGACCCCGACAACCAAAGGCCGGGGGTTGTCGGGAAGAGGCCCTTGTCCTCATCAACATGGGGACAAGGTGCTTTGTGGTGGGGGGCCCCCGCAGGGCACCCCCTCCCCCAAAGCACCCACCCCCAATGTTGAGGGCATGCGGCCTGGTACGGTTCAGGAGGGGGGGCGCTCTCTCGTCCCCACCCCCTTTCCTGACCGGCCGGGCTGCGTGCTCGGATCGGGGTCTGGTATGGATTTTAGGGGGGACCCCACGCCGTTTTTTCGGCGTAGGGGGTTCCCCTTAAAATCCATACCAGACCTAAGGGCCTGATATGCCCCGCACTTGCCGCAATAGGAAAATTTGTTTTTCCTATTGCAGCGAGCGCAAGATGCAGTACCCTGCCCTTGCGTGGTATCTGGTCTGTCGGAACATGCTTCAAATCTAGGTCTGGCGGACTTTTGGGAAAAAAAGTCTGCGGGCGCCTACACACGATCGGATTATGCGGCGGACTCTGGTCCGCCGGACCAAGTATGCCGGAAAGTCCGCTTGTGTGTACGCGGCATTAATGTCTCAGTTACCTTGGTGGTCAGTGTAAACCTTCTCATTACATTGGGACTTGGTGTACAATTCTTTTTTTTTTTGTTTATTTATTGAATATTTTCAAAGAAAAAAGAATCAGTATACAAGTTCACATGAAAAAGTCATTAAAGGGGATTTCATCCCAATGGAATATAAACATAACATATTTTGCATGGGAAATAATATAGCATGTCAAATGATCATCAGACATTGTATATACATCATGGTAAAAAAGAAAAGAAATTGACTATTGAAATAGGTTCAACGGCAGCCTGGTTGGCACCTTGTCTACTCGTTCAATCAATGGTCTTGCTTATCAAGCACATTAAATCAGAGCTACTGTATTCTCCAAGTTGTATTCGGAGGAGTCCTATTTCCCGCATATAGTGTCAAAACTGGGAAGGGAGTCCTCAATTACAGCTGTAAGATGTTCCATCATACAAATGTCTGCCATGGCCGTCAAAAATTGTGTAAAAGTAGGGGGGGTATTGGCAAGCCAGCACTGAGGGATGGCCCGTTTAGCTGCTAGCAAAATGAAGGTCATCAGTTTCCTGAGGGTTTAGGCATTTTCGGGAGGGGTAGACCTAATAAGAGGTGTATAGGCTGATAAGGAATGGGGAAGTTCAGGATTTTTCCCAAGTGCATGGATCTGTGACCAATAAGGTGTGATCATGTGGCATTCCCAGAATATGTGGTAATGGGTGCCTAAGGACAAGCCGCATCTCCAGCATAGCCCAGAAATTGTCAACTTTTGTTTCATTAAGAATTCCAGAGTCCTGTACCAAAACATTAGGATTTTATAAGCGGTCTCCTTTTGGGCCACACATCTAGATACCTTAGAAGTAGCCTCCCAAATTTCCAAATTTCCTTCCATTCATGTAATGTAATGGGTCTATTTAGGATGTGGGACCATTTCCGCGTATAAGAGTGAGTTTGCTCTGTGATGGTGGGAGTAGCATGCAAAATCTTATATATAGTGGATATTAGGTGGGGTTCATAGGGGCCTCTAGAGCACACCAGTTCAAATTCCGTGGATATAATTAAAGTCAATTGTGGGGCTCTTGTGAAGAAAAAATGTTTGATTTGTAGAAAGGAGTAAAAGAGATTTTTCGGGACTTCATATTTAGTTTGCAGTTCTAGAAGGTGAGGAGTTTACGCGTCACTGGGTGAACCAAATGGCGTAACTGAAATACGCCAGCTTTTGAAGGTAATATTTATTAAAGGAGAGCATGGGGATGAGAGTGAGTATTTACTTGAACAGCTTTTCCAGATTGAAAGTGTAAATAACATTGGATTCAAACATATTCTGCGCAATTGAGAGATAATTTTGTCAGAGGATGGCCATAACATGCAGCATGGGTGAGCAGGTACCGTTATGCTCATTTCAATCTCAGACCATCGATTAGGGGCGCATCTGGATGTCCAAGAGGCTATAGCTCTCAAGTGTGTAGCAAAATAATATTTGATTATATCAGGTGTTCCCAGACCTCCTCTGGCTCAGGTTGCAAGAAGAACCGAGCTAGCTATTCTATGGGACTTGTTATTCCATATAAAGTTCAGGAAATTCCTTTGAAGGAGTTTCAATTGGGACACGGGATCATTACTGGAAGGGTCTCAAAAAGATATAGAAGTTTGGGGAGCACTGACATTTTGAGGACATTTATCCTTCCAAGGAGTAATAGGGGAAGTTTCGTCCATGTTTTCAGTAATTTGTTAATTTCTATGACCATAGGTAGAAAATTTGCCTGAAAAAGCATAGAGTAGGAGGAGGTTAGGTGGACTCCGAGGTACTTAAGTGAATGAGGACACGAGCGATATTTAAAATTTTCTTTTAAGGTTGTGAGCATGTCCGTCAAAAGGTTGATAGGGAGTGCTTCAGTTTTGGTCGAGTTGATTTTAAAACCTGAGATATTGCCAAACAGGTTTAGAGTTGCATGAATGAAGTGAGGGGAGTGAGATATGGGGATGGGTCAATGTTAATAAGATGTCATCGGCAAAGAGTGACAATTTGTACTCTCGATGTCTCAGCGCCACCCCCTTTATGTCTCGGTCAGAACGAATGGCTTCAGCCAAGGGTTCCAGACTGAGAATGAAGAGCAGGGGAGACAGAAGGCAGCCCTGCTGGGTACCGTTACTTAGGGGGAATGGTGGAGAGACATAAGAGGCCAACTGTACCTGGGAGGTGGGTGTGGAGTAGAGTGCTTTCAGAGCATGAATGACCAGTTCAGGATGTCAAATGCCTTCTGGGCATCTAAACTGAGGACTATAGCGGGCTTCTTGGTTTTAGTCAGCAGGTCAATGAGGTCAATAGTTCGTCTGGAGTTATCTCCTGCGTGTCTAGTGGGGACAAACCCTACTTGGTCTCTATGTATGAGCGAGGGGAGGAGTAGAGAGAGTCTATTGGCTAAAATTTTAGTAAAAATTTTATAATTGGAGTTTAAAAGGGCAATGGGGCGGTAGTTATCTGGTAATGATGGGTCTTTGCCCGGTTTCGGGATGACATGATAAAGGCGTGCAGAAATTGGGAATGGGGGAGTGTCGCTGACATTAGGAAGGTGAACAGGTTAACCATATGGGGCATTAGGACCAAAAGGAATCTTTTGAAGTAGGAGTAAGGAAGTCCATCAGGCCCGGGGGATTTGTGGGTTGGAAGTTGACTTATAGCCGCGGTAATTTCTTTAACAGAGATGGGAGCATTAATTCCTGAGCGGTCTTCAGTAGAGATTGTAGGGAGCTTTAAAGATTCTAAAAAGGTGTCAAATTTTTCCTGGGTGAACTGAGAGTCCGGGTCTACAGACAAGCAGTTATAGAGTTTTCGGTAAAAGTCACCGAAGACCTTGGACATATTTTGGGGACAGTAGGTGGGTTTACCGTCAGATTGTAATAGGAAATCAGGGGTAGAGGTAGAGGATCTTGGCTTTAGTTTATTAACCAACATTCTATGGGGTTTATTAGCATAGTCATAGAATTTTTGCTTGGACCAAAGCGTGGATTTGGCAAATTTATTTAAATCGAAGGACTTAATGCGGTTACGTAGTGAAATCATGGACCTGAGACGTGCCACTGTGGGAAGATTGAGTAGACATTCTTCCGCTTTGGATAAATCATTTAAAAGGGTTGGTCTTTGAAGGTCACGGTCTAGTTTAAGGTGAGAACCTGAAGATATGCACTCCCCTCTAAAAAAAACTTTATGGGCTTCCCACAGAGTGGACGCCCCAGAGACTGAACCTTCATTAAGTTCAAAGAACTCGGTCAGTTTTTGCTGTAAATGAAGGTGAATATCAGGTATGTTAAGGAGAGACTCATTGAGGCGCCAGTGACAGGTCCTAGGTGTGGGTGTGGATAGGAGAAGGTCTAAAACTATGGGTGCATGATCCGACCAAGTAATTGGATTAATTTCTGAGTTCACCACATATGTCAGTAGGGGTGCTGAGACAAAGAAATGGTCTAGTCTCGTATATAATTTGTGAGGGGGGAGTAGAATGTAAATTTTTCGGCAGTAGGATGCTTTACCTCCAAGTGTCAAAAAGATTATGAGCACCGATCAGTTTACGAAATGATGAAGACAATTTCTGGACCTGTGGGGGTGGGGTGTGAGAAAAGAGGGCAAATCTATCTTTAGTTGGTGACATACATAGATTGAAATTGCCCCAATAACCATTAAGGGTTGGGAAAAGGGTTGGAGTTTCTCAAAAAATTCTTCTAGAAACCCAATTTGTCCCGTATTAGGCGCGTATACATTGGCAAGGGTGAATTAAGTGTTTTTGTGATCACAGCTCAGGAGAACAAATCGGCCTTGGGGATCTAGATAAGAGGATTTGACACGTATGGCAGAGGAGCGTTTCAATAAAATGGCCACTCCAGCTCTCCTAGATGAGTCGGAGGCTACAAAGGCAGTAGGGAAGTGCTTGGAGGCGAACTTGAATGTGCCCTCTGCCTTAAAATGTGTCTCCTGAACCATGATCACTTCAGCTTTAGAAGATTTGAACCCTTTCAATGCCAGCCAGCGTTTGCAGATGGAGCCCAAACTTTTAACATTGCATGAAAATATACTTACAGCCAGGGCTTTTTTTCTCAGAGAATAGGTGCAGGAACTCAACCATGCCCGCCACACACACATACCTGCCAAATGGCATCAAATAGTAGCTCTTCCCTCTGCATACAACCCTCTCCCTCCACTGTCCTCATCTTCTCCCCCTCTCTGAAAGCTCCACCACCTGTCATATATCTTACCTTTGTTGCAATATTAAGCTGAAACGCCTATCCGGCTGTAGTACCTCCCAGCATACTATACTACTATACTACAGTCACTTGCAAGGGAGATCATGCAGTAGGAGCATCAACAACTGGTCGCCAGGGAAAAAATGGAGACCACAGAGGGTGCAGCCTACCATGCACCCTCTCCTGCCTATGACTGCACTGAACCCTGGGCACCTGTTCTGTATCTCCCTTGTCCCTGTCCGGCACTCAGTGGGATCTGCGCGGGAGATCTGACCTGTGGGAGCTACTGGGAGATAAGCTATCACTTGTAAACGCAGAAGCTGGACTTCAGTGTTACCAAGTGATAGTGGTGAGCAGGGAGCAGAAGACCTGAGCCAGAGGTGGTGGAACTGAGTTCCCCCTAGTTCCTGCTGAAAAAAACACCTGATTACAGCCATATCTTAACTTTAGGGGCAAAGCACATGTTACAATCGTAAAACAGTAAAGATGTACAGTATATTGGTGTGTGTATTGGTCCAGCAACGCACCAGCACCTTTGCAGCCATTGTGCTATTTGCTGGGTGTCTGGTGTGCTCCTGTACCTTTAAGAAGGGACGGGCTGCCCTTCAGTCCACCTGCCCTCATTTATCCATCAGAATGCATGTGCCTCCACTGTGGGGACACTCATATTTTAGTGTTAGGACCACAGATATCAGGGTGCCGTGACGAGGCTCTGTGGCTTACGCATGCGTTTGCAAATGCGTGCGGACTAAACCCCTGTTTTTAACGCATACTGTTAGACAGGTTAATTTGGTTGTCTGCGAGCTGGTGGTAAGTAGGCTTGGAATTTTTCCTGGGCATTCTGCAGGCCTTGTTTATATCTGTTTTGTAGCCCTCCAATGCCGCTTACTGCGATAGCCAGCTATAAATGAGGGTGGTGGCAAGTTTTTTGAGATCACCTTGGTGTGTGTATTGGTCCAGCAACGCACCAGCACCTTTGCAGCCATTGTGCTATTTGCTGGGTGTCTGGTGTGCTCCTGTACCTTTAAGAAGGGATGGGCTGCCCTTCAGTCCACCTGCCCTCATTTATCCATCAGAATGCATGTGCCTCCACTGTGGGGACACTCATATTTTAGTGTTAGGACCACAGATATCAGGGTGCCGTGACGAGGCTCTGTGGCTTACGCATGCGTTTGCAAATGCGTGCGGACTAAACCCCTGTTTTTAACGCATACTGTTAGACAGGTTAATTTGGTTGTCTGCGAGCTGGTGGTAAGTAGGCTTGGAATTTTTCCTGGGCATTCCCCAGGCCTTGTTTATACCTGTTCTGTATCTCCCTTGTCCCTGTCCGGCACTCAGTGGGATCTGCGCAGGAGATCTGACCTGTGGGAGCTACTGGGAGATAAGCTATCACTTGTAAACGCAGAAGCTGGACTTCAGTGTTACCAAGTGATAGTGGTGAGCAGGGAGCAGAAGACCTGAGCCAGAGGTGGTGGAACTGAGTTCCCCCTAGTTCCTGCTGAAAAAAACACCTGATTACAGCCATATCTTAACTTTAGGGGCAAAGCACATGTTACAATCGTAAAACAGTAAAGATGTACAGTATATACCATGATGTATAAAACTTATTAACTGAAACAACCAGATGACAAAAGGATGAAAAGTTAGAAACACAACTGTATTTCGAATCCGGATCAAAAAAAGATCCCGTGCATAAAATATGAGTTCTCTGTTTTCAAGGTTTTCCTGTTGCATTTGCAGTTGTGTAACTGCATTTTTCAAGCTGACATTTTTTTCCTCTAATACATGGATGTATTGTACCATGTCATCGAATTTGGACTCCAGAGTGTCTTTGCATTCCCCCAGCTGGTCAATCTCACCCCTAAGCTCATGGGCAAGCTTGCTCACCTCCTTGGTTATGTTTTGGGTGATGCTGTGGAGCAGTGCCTGCAGCTTAGTATCTAATACATCCACCGTTACTGGCAATGACATTGCGGGGGGTCGGGTGGATGTGGGTGCTGTGGGGTATCTTCAGCGAACAGAGAGGGGTCGACCAGCGGGAGAGTGTCTGTCGGGATCGTGGCAGGTGCCGGTATACTTGAGGCCAGGTATTGCGGCCTACGGAGTTATCGATCCATAGACTGGGTGTGCCTGGTCGCGGCCTGTGAGACTTGCCTCTGGTATATGTGCCGCTGATCACCCATCTTACCCATACACCGATCAGGGAGTAGCTGAGAGGTTCCCTGGGCAGATGGAATGTCTCCCGAATCTTTAGCTGCTAGCGATGCGGAGTGGTAGGTTTGGATGTGCAGGCGGAGACCGGAGCTCAGATCTTAAACATACGCTATCTTTGCAAGCCGTGCATGCGCCCTGGTGTACAATTCTTTCATTCACACTAGTGGTCAATGTGAAGTTCCCCATACATTGGTGGTCAGCGTAAATCCCTCCTTACATTGGTGGCAACTGTGAATGCTCTCATTACATTAGTGGTCAGTGTAAATCCCCATTACATTGGTGGTTATTGTGAATGCTCCTATTACATTAGTGGTCAGTGCAAATCCCCATTACATTGGTGGCCAGTGTAGAAACTCCTCTTTATATTGGTAATCGGTAAAAAAAACAAAAAAAAAACTTGCATTTGTGGTCAGTTTTAAATCCTCCCTTACATTGGTGGTCCATGTAGAAGTCTCCCTTAAATTGGTGGTGACTGGTGAGTGTAAATCCCTCCTTACATTGGTGGCCAGTGCAGAAATCCCCCTTTATTGGTTGTTGATATAAAATCCCCCATTACATTGGTTGTCAGTGTAAATTCTTCATTACTTTGGTGATCAGTGTACATTTCCCTTTACATTGGTGGTAATGCAGAATTGACTTTATACTGGTGGTCAGTGTAAATCCCCCTTTACATTGGTGGTCAGTGTAAATCCCCCCTAACATTGGTGGTCGGTGTAGAAGTGTCACACTACATTGGTGGTCAGTACAAATCTCTGCAATCGTTGTGAGTGTAAATTACCCCTTACATGGAGGTCATTGAATATTCCCCCATAAACTGGTGGTGTTTGGTGTAAATGTTCCTATTACAATAGTGTCAGTGTGAATTCTTTATGTCTGGTGGACGGCATAAAATCCCCTGTTACACAGTCGTCAGTGCAAATTCCCCCCCCCCCCCCCCCCACATTGGTGGTCAGTGTAAATTCCCCCTTAAATTGGTGGTCAGTGTAGAATCCACCACTATATACTTGCCAAAGGTTTCCTGCTTTGCTCTACATGATTCAGAATTTTCCACAGTGTATTGCCTCCTAACTAATCCCATCCCCCACCACTGCCATCAAACCCCCAGTATTGCCACTGATATATCCCCCCAGCATTGCCACTGATCCCAGAAGTCCTAGGTTCCCTAGGTGTTTTCTGTCTATTGATGGGTCCCCTCACCTCCCCAGGCCATGGTGTGCAGGCAGTAAGGAGATGATGTGCTGTAACATTTAACAACCAATCAGTGAGCAGTAATGATGTGCACTAACCCCTTGCAACCAATCATTGAGCAGTAAGGATATGCAGTAACCTCTAGCAACCAATCAGTGAGCAGTAATAATGTGCAGTGACCACTAGCAACCAATTAGTGAGTGGTAAGGATGTACAGTATTCTCTATCAACCAATCAGTGAGCAGTATTGATGTACAGTATTCTCTATTAACCAATCAATAAGCAGAAGTCATGTGCTCTAACCTCTAGCAAATAATCAGTGAGCTGTAATGTGTGCTGTAACCTCTAGCAGCCAGTCAGTGAGCAGTAATGATACACTGTAACCAGTGGCAGCTTGTGCTCAATATTTTGGGAGGGGCGGTACAACCAACACTCCCCCAGCCCCCGGGAGAAGCAGACAGCAGAGATCACCCCCCCTGCGTGCAGGAGACGGACGGTGGGTCATCCACCACCCCTGTCGGAGACACAGACGGCAGCGATCGATAGATAGATTTAACATACTGCAAATTTAGCTGTTATTTCAAATATTGTAAACTGTATTAGTATGTGATATTACCCAAAGAAATATTGTTTCAGTATTAGAATCAATTCAGACTGCAAAGTGTCTGCTGAGTGCTGGTGTGAATGGACCCTTAATGTTTGAAAACTTTTTCCCGTTTTTTATCCCTTGAAATGTTTATCTTGGCCATATAATTTATAAGTGCTATTTCAGAGGGGCTTCCATGGGCAGTAAAAACAGGTGGCTGAGCTTTGGTTTTACTGCCCCCCTACATCACCTTCTCTGGACATCAGTGATGCAGAAAAGCTGAGGTTAGTGGGTATTAAGGTAGATTTTTGGAAGGGGGTCCCATCAGTAGAAAACTCAAATATTAAAACTCCCACCAGACACTGACAGGCATACAAGCTGATATTAACAGAGTTTCCTGGCAGTCCATAATCATAGTTGGTAAGGTTGAATAAAGACACCAGTTCATCCAGTTCAACCTGTGTAGGTGTGTGTGTTCATAATCATTTCCAGTATCCCTGCATACTGTGTTCGCTAAGATACCCATCTAATGCCCCGTACACACGGTCGGATTTTCCGATGGAAAATGTCCGATCGGAGCGCGTTGTCGGAAATTCCGACCGTGTGTGGGCTCCATCGGACATTTTCCATCGGATTTTCCGACACACAAAGTTGGAGAGCAGGGGATAAAATTTTCCGACAACAAAATCCGTTGTCGGAAATTCCGATCGTGTGTACACAAATCCGACGGACAAAGTGCCACGCATGCTTAGAATATATAAAGAGATGAAAGCTATTGGCCACTGCCCCGTTTATAGTCCCGACGTACGTGTTTTACGTCACCGCGTTTAGAACGATCGTATTTTCTGACAACTTTGTGCGACCGTGTGTAGACAAAACAAGTTTGAGCCAACATCCGTCGGAAAAAATCCTAGGATTTTGTTGTCGGAATGTCCGACCGTGTGTACGCCCTATAAGAGTTCTTTAAAACTATCAATACTTCTCAATGACATCACAAATTGTGGAAGTGAGTTCCACATCCTTACAACCCTGATAGTGAAAAACCCCCTATGCAGTTTAGGCTGCATTAACACCTAAGCATTTTCAGCTCATAAAACGCTCGTAAAACGCCCAAAAAACGCCAGAAAAACACCCAACAAGCAAAATCCCATTAATTTCAATGGCCCCTGTTCACATCTGAGTGTTTTGTCAACTGAAGCAAAACGCCTGAAAAACGCCTTAAGCTAAAAAAAGAACATGAGCTTCTTTGAGGCATATTACAGGCATTTTTTTGCTTTTTACATTGGTGACCTGTACAAAATCATGGCAAAAACGTGGCAAAAAACGTGGTAAAAATAGCTGCAAAATCACAGTAAAAAAGCTCAGGTGTGACTGCAGCCTCAAGGTTAAACCGCTTCTCCTCCAATTTCATTGAGTGGTCCCGTGTCTTCTTACACTCACTGAGACTGAATAGTTTATTCCCTGTGGCAGAATCGCCATTGAGGTATTTGTATATCACTATCCTATCACCTCCCAAGCGTCTCTTCTCCAGGGATAATAAGTTTAATGCTTGTAGTCCTTCCTCATAACTGAGGTTCTCCAGTCCCATTATTAACCTTGTTGCCCTTCTGTGGACTCTCTCCAGTTCCCGCACCTCCCTCCTGAGGATTGATGACCAGAGCTAGATGGAACACTCCAGATTAGGGATGGGACGAACACCCCCTGTTCGGTTCGCAGCAGAACATGCGAACAGGCAAAAAATTAGTTCGAACACGCGAACACCGTTAAAGTCTATTTTTTCGGGATCAGTGATTTTAATAATGCTTAAAGTGAAACAATAAAAGTGAAATATTCCTGTAAATTTTGTACCTGGGGGGGTGTCTATAGTATGCATGTAAAGTGGCGCACTTTTCCCGTGTTTAGAACAGTCCCTGCATAAAATGACATTTCTAAAGGAAAAAAAGTAATTTAAAAGTACTAGCGGCTATAATGAATTGTCTGGTCCCGGCAATACAGATAAAAGTCATTGCAAAAAACCGCATGGGATCCCCCCAGTCCCTTCAGGTCTGTTATGGATATTAAGGGGAACCCTGCGCCAATTTTTTTTTTTCAGAGGGGGTGGGGCCACCCGTTTACGTAACTGGATGGCCCCCCCCTCCGACCCCCCCCCCCGGGAAAGCCATGGGGAAGTCCCTGTGCGTCAGAGTGGGACGGGGTCACCCGGGTACGTCACCATGTGGCCCCACCCTCAGTTATATAAGAACTGTCACCAGTGAGGACACGTCGGACGGTGGGAGCCTCCCATGGAGGCGGATCAGTGGCGGCCTGCGGGTTTTTTTGTTTTTATTTTTCGGTCCATCAGCAGAGCGAGAGAAGAAGATGAATGAACTTTGTGGGACATTTTCATTTTTTTATTTTTTAATAAAGGACTTGTTCCAAAGTGTGACTTGTGGTTTTTTTAAATTTTGACACTTTTTTTGTGAAATGGTACGAGTACAATGTACCCGTTACCATTTCAAACAGGGGGGACCGGGATCTGGGGGTCCCCTTGTTAAAGGGGGCTTCCAGATTCCAATAAGCCCCTCGCCCGCAGACCCCCACAACCACCAGGCAAGGGTTGTGGGGATGAGGCCCTTGTCCCCATCAACATGGGGACAAGGTGCTTTGGGGGGCTACCCCAAAGCACCCTCCCCATGTTGAGGGCATGTGGCCTGGTATGGTTCAGGAGAGGGGGTCACTCTCTTGTCCCCCCCCCCTCTTTTCCTGTGGCCTGCCAGGTTGCATGCTCAGATAAGGGTCTGGTATGAAAAAAAATTGGTGCAGGGTTCCCCTTAATATCCATGCTAGACCTGAAGAGCCTGGTATGGAATTTGGGGGGACTCCCACGCAATTTTTAAAAAAAAAATTGGTTCGGGGTTCCCCTTAATATTCATACCAGACCCAAAGGGTCTGGTAATGGACTGGGGGGATCCCATATCGTTTTTTTAATGAATTTTATCTGTATTGCCGGGACCTGACAATTCATTATAGCCGCTAGTACTTTTAAATGACTATTTTTTCTTTATAAACGTCATTTTGTGCAGGGACTGTTCTAAACACGTGAAAAGTGCGCCATTTTACAGGCATACTATAGACACCCCCAGGTACAAAATTGAAAGGAATATTTCACTTTTATTGTTTCACTTTAAGCATTATTAAAATCACTGCTCCCAAAAAACCAGGCGTTTTTGAAAAAAAAATTTCATTGATACATGTCCCCTGGGGCAGGACACAGGTCCCCAAACACTTTTTATGACAATAACTTGCATATAAGCCTTTAAAATGAACACTTTTGATTTTTCATGTTGAATTTTTGAAAACGTCCGTTTTTTCAGGAGCAGTGATTTTAATAATGCTTAAAGTGAAACAATAAAAGTGTAATATTCCTTTAAATTTCTTACCTGGGAGGTGTCTATAGTATGCCTGTAAAGATGCGCATGTTTCCCGTGTTTAGAACAGTCTGACAGCAAAATGACATTTCAAAGGAAAAAAAGTCATTTAAAACTACTCGTGGCTATTAACCACTTAAGGACCGCCTCACGCCGATGTACGTCGGCAAGGTGGCACGGGCAGGCAGAATCACGTATATGTACGTGATCTGCCTCCCGCGGGCGGGGGGTCAGATCGGACCTCCCCCCCCTGGTGCCCGAGGCGGTCCCCTTTTGTCCAGTGGCGATCGGAGATAAGGGGGAGACCATCCGTTCGTGGCCCCCCCCTCGCGATCGCCGCCGGCCAATCAGATCATTCCTATGCTGCTGTATGCTAAACAGCAGCAAAGGAAATTATGTCATCTCTCCTCGGCTCGGTATTTTCCGTTCCGGTGTCGAGGAGAGAAGACTGAAATGTGAGTGCACAACACACACACATACAGTAGAACATGCCGGGCACACAAAACACCCCCCTTTACCCCCCGATCACCCCCTAATCACCCCCCCCCCCCCCCCGTCACACTGACACCAAGCAGTTTTTTTTTTTTTCTCGGATTACTGCATGGTGTCAGTTAGTGTGGTAGGACAGTTACTGTTAGCCCCCTTTAGGTCTAGGGTACCCCACTAACCCCCCCAATAAAGTTTTAACCCCTTGATCACCCCCTATTGCCAGTGTCGCTAAGCGATCATTTTTCTGATTGCTGTATTAGTGTCACTGGTGACGCTAGTTAGGGAGGTAAATATATAGGTTCGCCGTCAGCGTTTTATAGCGACAGGGACCCCCATATACTACCTAATAAATGTTTTAACCCCTTGATTGCCCCCTCGTTAACCCTTTCACCACTGATCACCGTATAACCGTTACGGGTGACGCTGGTTAGTTAGTTTATTTTTTATAGTGTCAGGGCACCCACCGTTTATTACCGAATAAAGGTTTAGCCCCCTGATCGTGATATGCATCACCCCAGGCAGCATCAGATTAGTGCCAGTACCGCTAACACCCACGCACGCAGCATACGCCTCCCTTAGTGGTATAGTATCTGTACGGATCAATATCTGATCCGATCAGATCTATACCAGCGTCCCCAGCAGTTTAGGGTTCCCAAAAACGCAGTGTTAGCGGGATCAGCCCAGATACATGCTAGCACCTGCGTTTTGCCCCTCCGCCCGGACCAGCCCAGCCCACCCAAGTGCAGTATCGATCGATCACTGTCACTTACAAAACACTAAACGCATAACTGCAGCGTTCGCAGAGTCAGGCCTGATCCCTGGCAAGCACCAGCGGCCTAGTACACCCCGGTCGTAGTCAAACCAGCACTGCAGTAACACTTGGTGACGTGGTGAGTCCCATAAGTGCAGTTCAAGCTGGTGAGGTTGCAAGCACAAGTAGTGTCCCGCTGCCACCAAGAAGAAGACAAACACAGGCCCGTCGTGCCCATAGTGCCCTTCCTGTTGCATTCACCAATCCTAATTGGGAACCCACCACTTCTGCAGCACCCGTACTTCCCCCATTCACATCCCCAACCAAATGCAGTCGGCTGCATGAGAGGCATTTTCTTTATATCCTCCCGAGTACCCCTACCCAATGAACCCCCCCCAAAAAAGATGTCGTGTCTGCAGCAAGCGCGGATATAGGCGTGACACCCGCTATTATTATCCCTCCTGTCCTGACAATCCTGGTCTTTGCATTGGTGAATGTTTTGAACGCTACCATTCACTAGTTGAGTATTAGCGTAGGGTACAGCATTGCACAGACTAGGCACACTTTCACAGGGTCTCCCAAGATGCCATCACATTTTGAGAGACCCGAACCTGGAACCGGTTACAGTTATAAAAGTTAGTTACAAAAAAAAGTGTAAAAAAAATAAAAATAAAAAATATATATAAAATAAAAAAAATAGTTGCCGTTTTATTGTTCTCTCTCTCTCTATTCTCTCTCTACTGTTCTGCTTTTTTTTACTGTACTCTATTCTGCAATGTTTTATTGTTATTATGTTTTATCATGTTTGCTTTTCAGGTATGCAATTTTTTATACTTTACTGTTTACTGTGTTTTATTGTTAACCATTTTTTTGTCTTCAGGTACGCCATTCACGACTTTGAGTGGTTATACCAGAATGATGCCTGCAGGTTTAGGTATCATCTTGGTATCATTCTTTTCAGCCAGCGGTCAGCTTTCATGTAAAAGCAATCCTAGCAGCTAATTAGCCTCTAGACTGCTTTTACAAGCAGTGGGAGGGAATTCCCCTCCCCCACCATCTTCCGTGTTTTTCTCTGGCTCTCCTGTCTCAACAGGGAACCTGAGAATGCAGCCGGTGATTCAGCCAGCTGACCATAGAGCTGATCAGAGACCAGAGTGGCTCCAAAGATCTCTATGGCCTAAGAAACTGGAAGCTACGAGCATTTCATGACTTAGATTTCACCGGATGTAAACAGCTCCATTGGGAAATTGGGAAAGCATTTTATCACACCGATCTTGGTGTGGTCAGATGCTTTGAGGGCAGAGGAGAGATCTAGGGTCTAATAGACCCCAATTTTTTCAAAAAAGAGTACCTGTCACTACTTATTGATATCATAGGGGATATTTACATTCCCTGAGATAACAATAAAAATGATTAAAAAAAAAAATGAAAGGAACAGTTTAAAAAAAAAAAAAAAATAATAAAGAAAAAAAAAAAAAAGCACCCCTGTCCCCCCTGCTCTCGCGCAAAGGCGAACGCAAGCGTCGGTCTGGCGTCAAATGTAAACAGCAATTGCACCATGCATGTGAGGTGTCACCGCGAACGTCAGATCGAGGGCAGTAATTTTAGCAGTAGACCTCCTCTGTAAATCTAAAGTGGTAACCTGTAAAGGCTTTTAAAGGCTTTTAAAAATGTATTTAGTTTGTCGCCACTGTACGTTTGTGCGCAATATTAAAGCATGTCATGCTTTGGTATCCATGTACTCGGCCTAAGATCATCTTTTTTATTTCATCAAACATTTGGGCAATATAGTGTGTTTTAGTGCATCAAAATTTAAAAAAGTGTGTTTTTTCCCCAAAAAATGCGTTTGAAAAATTGCTGCGCAAATACTGTGTGAAAAAAAAAATGAAACACCTACAATTTTAATCTGTAGGGCATTTGCTTTAAAAAAATATATAGTGTTTGGGGGTTCAAAGTAATTTTCTTGCAAAAAAAAATAATTTTTTCATGTAAACAAAAAGTGTCAGAAAGGAAAGTAGACACCCCAAGCTATTTGCTGAGAGTCATGTCGAGTCCATGAAATATTTTATATTGTGACACAAGTTGCGGGAAAGAGACAAATTTTTTTTTTGCACAAAGTTTTCACTAAATGATATATTGCTCAAACATGCCATTGGAATATGTGAAATTACACCCCAAAATACATTCTGTTGCTTCTCCTGAGTACGGGGATACCACATGTGTGAGACTTTTTAGGAGCCTAGCCGCGTACGGGACCCCGAAAACCAAGCACCGCCTTCAGGCTTTCTAAGGGCGTAAATTTTTGATTTCACTCTTCACTGCCTATCACAGTTTCGGAGGCCATGGAATGCCCAGGTGGCACAAAACCCCCCCAAATGACCCCATTTTGGAAAGTAGACACCCCAAGCTATTTGCTGAGAGGTATAGTGAGTATTTTGCAGACCTCACTTTTTGTCACAAAGTTTTGAAAATTGTAAAAAGAAAAAAAAAATGTTTTTTCTTGTCTTTCTTCATTTTCAAAAACAAATGTGAGCTGCAAAATACTCACCATGCCTCTCAGCAAATAGCTTGGGGTGTCTACTTTCCAAAATAGGGTCATTTGGGGGGGTTTGTGCTACCTGGGCATTCCATGGCCTCCGAAACTGTGATAGGCAGTGAAGAGTGAAATCAAAAATTTACACCCTTAGAAATCCTGAAGGCGGTGATTGCTTTTCAGGGCCCCGTACGCGGCTAGGCTCCCAAAAAGTCCCACACATGTGGTATCCCCATACTCAGGAGAAGCAGCTAAATGTATTTTGGGGTGCAATTCCACATATGCCCATGACCTGTGTGAGCAATATATCATTTAGTGACAACTTTGTGCAAAAAAAAAAAAAAAATGTGTCACTTTTCCGCAACTTGTGTCAAAATATAAAATATTCCATGGACTCAACATGCCTCTCAGCAAATAGCTTGGGGTGTCTACTTTCCAAAATGGGGTCATTTGGGGGGGGGGGTTGTGCCATCTGGGCATTTTATGGCCTTCAAAACTGTGATAGGTAGTGAGGAGTGAAATCAAAAATTTACGCTCTTAGAAATCCTGACGGCGGTGATTGGTTTTCGGGGCCCCATACGCAGCTAGGCTCCCAAAAAAGCCCACACATGTGGTATCCCCGTACTCAGGAGAAGCAGCTGAATGTATTTTGGGGTGCAATTCCACATAGGCCCATGGCCTGTGTGAGCAATATATCATTTAGTGACAACTTTTTGTAAATATTTATTTTTGTCATTATTCAATCACTTGAGACAAAAAAAAAAATATTCAATGGGTTCAACATGCCTCTCAGCAATTTCCTTGGGGTGTCTACTTTCCAAAATGGGGTCATTTGGGGGGGGTTTGTACTGCCCTGCCATTTTAGCACCTCATGAAATGACATAGGCAGTCATAAACTAAAAGCTGTGTAAATCCCAGAAAATGTACCCTAGTTTGTAGACGCTATAACTTTTGCGCAAACCAATAAATATATGCTTATTGACTTTTTTTTTACCAAAGACATGTGGCCGAATACATTTTGGCCTAAATGTATGACTAAAATTGAGTTTATTGGATTTTTTTTATAGCAAACAGTAGAAAATATCATTTTTTTTCAAAATTTTCGGTCTTTTTCCATTTATAGCGCAAAAAATAAAAACGGCAGAGGTGATCAAATACCATTAAAAGAAAGCTCTATTTGTGGGAAGAAAAGGACGTAAATTTCGTTTGGGTACAGCATTGCATGACCGCGCAATTAGCAGTTAAAGTGACGCAGTGCCAAATTGGAAAAAGTCCTCTGGTCCTTAAGCAGCATAATGGTCCGGGGCTGAAGTGGTTAATGAATTGTCGGTCCGACAATACACATAAAAGTTCATTGATAAAAACTGCATGGGAGTTCCCACAGGGGAACCCCGATCCAAAATTTAAAAAAATGACGTGGGGGTCCCCCTTAATTCCATACCAGGCCCTTCAGGTCTGGTATGGATTTTTAGGGGAACCCTGCGCCAAAATTTAAAAAAAAATGGCGTGGGGTCCCCTCAAAAATCCATACCAGACCCTTATCCGAGCACGCAACCTGGTAGGCCGCAGGAAAAGAGGGGGGGACGAGAGAGTGCCCCCCTTCCTGAACCATACCAGGCCACATGCCCTCAACATTGGGAGGGTGCTTTGAGGTAGCCCCCAAAGCACCTTGTTCCCATGTTGATATGGAGAAGGGCCTCATCCCCACAGCCCTTGGCCGGTGGTTGTAGGGGTCTGCGGGCGGGGGCTTATTGGAATCTGGAAGCCCCCTTTAACAAGGGGACCCCCAGATCCCGGCCCTCCCTGTGTGAATTGGTAATGGTGTACAAATGTACCCCTACCATTTCACAAAAAAGTGTCAAAAAGTTTAAAAAACACAAGAGACGGTTTTTGACAAGTCCTTTATTAATTTCTTCTTCTTTCGACTTCTTCTTCCATCTTCTTTCTTCTGGTGTTCTTTCGGTGTTCTTCTTCCTCCATCTTCTTCTTTATCTTCTTCTTCTCCACTTTCTTCTTCCTCCGCTCTTCTCGCATCTTCCTCCAGGCTTCTTTTCCGCTCCGTCCGCACGATCCACCTCAGTGGGAATCTTCAGCCATGTGACGCTTCACTTCTACTGACAGTTCTTATATAATGGAGGGTGGGGCCACCCGGTGACCCCGCCCTCCTCTGACGCACAGGGAATTCACTGGACTTTTCTGTGGCTTTCCCTGTGTTTCCCCATTGGGAGGGTGCTACCTCAAGGCACCCTCCCAATGTTGAGAGCATGTGGCCTGGTACGGTTCAGGAGGGGGGGCGCTCTCTCGTCCCCCCTCTTTTCCTTTGGCCTGTCAGGTTGTGTGCTTGGATAAGGGTCTGGTATGGATTTTTGCGGGGACCCCACGTCATTTTTTTCTTTAATTTTGGCGCGGGGTTCCCCTTAAAACCATACCAGACCTGAAGGGCCTGGTATGGAATTTAGGGGGACCCCCACACCAATTTTTTTTTTTTTTTTTGGTTCATGGTTACCCCGTGGGGAAATCCCATGCCGTTTTTATCAATGAACTTTTATGTGTATTGTCAGACCGACAATTCCTTAATAGCCGCGAGTAGTTTTCAATGACTTTTTTTCCTTTGAAATGTCATTTTGCTGTCAGACTGTTCTAAACACGGGAAACATGCACCCCTTTACAGGGATACTATAGACACCCCCCAGGTACGAAATTTAAAGAAATATTATACTTTTATTGTTTCACTTTAAGCACTTCACTTTAAACTTTAATTCTTTTTGCATTGATACATGTCCCCTGGGGCAGGACCCAGGTCCCCAAACAGTTTTTATCAATACTATGCATATATGCCTTTAAAATTAGCACTTTTGATTTCTCCCATAGACTTTTAAAGGGTGTTCCGCGGCTTTCGAATTTGCCGCGAACACCCCATGGCGAACAGCCGATGTTTGAGTCGAACATGAGTTCGACTCGAATTCGAAGCTCATCCCTACTCCAGATGTGGCCAAACCAGAGTTTTACAAAGTGGCAGGATTATCATTTTATCTTTGGGGTAAATTCCTTTTTTATGCATGATAATATTCTGCTAGCGTTGCTTGCTGCAGCTTGGCATTGCATGTCATTGCTGAGTCTATGATACAGACTCCAGACACTGTAATCGCGCTGGTTGCCGCATCACATTACTGTGAACCTAGGCTTAATGGTATATTAACCAAATCACAGGGAGGAAATTCTATGCAATAAGGTGAAAAACCTTCTGTGGTGCTGCAGCCCCCCCCCCCCCAGCCCCCTTTTTTACTTACCTGACCCCGATCTTTCTCCGCCCGAGAACGAGCAGACCAGCTCTAGGTGGTGCCCCATGTCCTGATTGGATAGATTGATAGCAGCGCAGCCATTGACTTTTGCTGCTGTCAATCAAATCCAATGATGCGGGCACAGAAGCAGGACTTGGGAACACGCCCACACAGGTATCCACCTTAGGAGAGCCTTCTCCAACGTGAGCACTCGATGCGGGGAGGATCCACCAGCGCCGCCAGGGGACCCCAGAAGAGATGGATCGGGGCTACTCTGGAGATAATGAACTGCACAGTGAAGATAAGTATGACATGTTTGTTATTTAAAAAAAAAAACAAGGGTTTACAACCCCTTTAAGCTTTCTCACTTTCTGTCTCCCTTTTGCGTTCATTTTTTTATTCAGACCATATTAACTATTGCACTTTGGAATTCATAAGGTATCACAAATCTCCAATGACGATTCCACTGTATTGAAGGGAATCTTTTACCAAAAAAGGGTGCTGGGACTATCAGAGTTTCACTAAGCAAAATAACAAATGTTTGCCAAAGTTTTCTGTGGTCTCATTATTACTACAATGTAGTTCAAATTGCTCTCTGGGTGCAATCACTTCACATAATTATCTGCTGCGTGTATGCATCGTGGAATCCTGAGAGCTGTGTGCTTTACGTAGCTGATAGACAAGTATAATAGTCACCCCTCGAATGATGTTCTTATAGACAGGTAGATGCTCTGTGGCTGATAGCTTTTGGGGTGGACATTAATCAGGCAGTTTAGTATCACCATAGGTCTGATAAGCAGATCAGGAGGCATCTGTATGTACAATTCTCCTGTTCCCTATTTCCCTCTGCACTGGCGTAAATTTGCAAGGATAGAAGAGAGCTTATAATGTCACATACACACGAGCGGATTTTACGGCAGACTTGGTCCGGCGGACTTTTCTACAGACTTTCCGAATGAACGGACTTGCCTACACACGATCAACCAAAGTCCGACGGATTCGTACGTGATGACGTACGACCGAACTAAAACAAGGAAGTTCATAGCCAGAAGCCAATAGCTGCCCTAGCGTCGGATTAGCATACAGACGAGCGGACTTTTCGACCGGACTCAAGTCCGTCGGAAAGATTTGAAACATGTTTCATTTCTAGGTCCGTCGAACTTTTGGGGAATAAAAGTCCGCTGGAGCCCACACACGATCGAATTGTCCGACGGACTCCGGTCCGCCGGACCAAGTATGCCATAAAGTCCGGTCGTGTGTACGCGGCATTACAAAAGACTGATGTTACCAGATAAATTGATGTCTTATGAGAAATGTGTTTCATCTATTTTCAGCTGAACATTTTTTTTGTTTTTTTGCATATCTATTTTCCCATTGTAATTTTATGGAACTGTCATACTCAATATGCATGCATAACCTGTATACTGTGAGAGTACGCTTTTTGCTGCATTTATGGGACTATTGAAATTATAGTCACATTTCCTATTTCTTGTTATAGCTTTTTTATTTTGCCTGAAGGGAGAGTGAAACCTTCATCCTCATTAATGGTGATACCCCAGCAAATCAACCCTGATTGATTTGTCCACAATTTCACCAATTTTATTTTTTGTCAGTATATTTTTTTGGAAACATTTCTACCATCATATTTTTGCTGGTGGCAGTAGTAGTAGTGACATAATAGTGACACACATGAAAACACAAACTGTCATTCCAATACACATCTAACGTCTAGAAGCAAGGTTAGCCTTAGGCTACAAATGGGGACAGTCGATCAAACCACCAAAAATGTTATTTCAAGGAACCCTTCCTATATTATTACAGTAATGCAATCAGGCTGGGCAATTGGTAATAAATTTGGGCTACCTTTTTATTATTTAACATATGCTAGAAAGCCAGAACTCTGCTCAACACAGAGCACAGCAGTTCTGGGTCTCTAGCAAGTCAACATTTAGGGAGTGCAACCACTGTTGGTTGGAGCACTGGGCAGGGGCACGTTGGAACACTGGTTGCTCTGTGGATGCACTATGTTGAACAGAGGTCTGGCTGCCCAGTGTGCTGCTAGCATGGGACATTTTAATCCTTGCTATAGCAAATAGTTGTGTTAAAAAAATTTAAAAAGAAGCCCATATCTTTTACAGTTTATACAGTCTGATTTTATAACAGTATTGATATAGAAAAGTCCAATAATGCTGGACAAATATGAATGTTTTTGAAATCAGAGTAGACACTTCTAATTCTGTCCATATTTCATGGGAACAAAACTTTAGAAAATCCTTAGCAAACAATCAATCCTGTCATCTGTTCCATGATCAATAATCTTGAGAGTATCTGCATAGATCGGAGTGTTCCCAGACATACAGTTTAAAGCAATTCCTGCTGTGATTTGTTATAGGCTGGATTAGGTGATGATTATCTATTTCATATCTATCGTACGACTAAATAGCAAAGTAGACAGGCATTCTAAACACTTGTGACCCGTTTTACCTTTTCAACTGTGTAAGCTATGATAAACTTTTTTTTGTAACTTTTTACAAATCTTCCCATTATAACTTTATGTTTACAGCCGTATAGTATACAGTGGTCCATTCCTCCTAAATATCTATATACAAATGTTCTTTTGGTGAAAAGGCAAGTATCTGAATTATAAAGAATTGCGAGATTGCTGCTGAATATATTACTGAACTTTGATAACATCATGTACTCACACAGTCAGATTAGGAGGACCTACAAATCTCACCGCTTTAAAGAGCATGTCATGTAATACAATAAGATTCATTGGTGGAATGGTAAGTGTGGCTTATCCAAATCCTAAAACTGCCTCTGACACTTCCGCAAAATCATTACAGGACTAACCTGACTATGACTCTAAGCTCATTGAAGATGACAGAAATTGTTGAAATTATACAAAGCATGGGAAACCTGTAGGAACTGGGTAATTTTATACAGTGATATTTTTGTATAGTGGAGCATTGCATAATATCTATCCAAATCTATCCAAAACCAAGCTCATAATACTTCTCCCGAGCTTCTCTCATCCTTTGGAACTCCCTACCCCAATCTGGCATACTATCTCCTAATCTATCCATCTTTTTACAATCCCTGAAAACCCTTCTCTTTAACCGCTTCAGCCCCAGAAGATTTTACCCCCTTCCTGACCAGAGCACTTTTTGCGATTCGCCACTGCGTTAACTGACAATTGCGTAGTCATGCGACGTTGCACCCAAACAAAATTGACGTCCTTTTTTCCCCACAAATAGAGCTTTCTTTTGGTGGTATTTGATCACCTCTTCAGTTTTAATTTTTTGCGCTATAAACAAAAAAAGAGCGACACTTTTGAAAAAAAAGGAATATTTTTTACTTTTTGCTATAATAAATATCCCCCAAAAATATATAAAAAAACCCATTTTTCCTCAGTTTAGGCCGCTATGTATTCTTCTACATATTTTTGGTAAAAAAAATCACAATAAACTTGTATTGCTTGGTTTGCGCAAAAGTTATTGCGTCTACAAATAGGGGATAGTTTAATGTCATTTTTATTATAAGTATTTTTTTATTAGTAATGGCGATGATCTGCGATTTTTATCATGACTGTGACATTATGGAGGATACATCGGACACTTTTGACACTATTTTGGGACCATTGTCATTTATACAGCGATCAGTGCAATAAAAACGCACTGATTACTTTGTAAATGACACTGGCAGGGAAGGGGTTAAACACTAGGGGGCGAGCAAGGGGTTAAGTGTGTCCTAGGGAGTGATTCTAACCGTGGGGGGGTGGGCTACAACTGACATTACAGCGATCACTGCTCCCAATGACATGGAGTAGTGATCTCTGTCATGTCACTAGGCAGAACAGGGAAATGCCTTGTTTACATAGGCATCTCCCCACTCTACGGCTCTGTGACGTGATCACGGGGACACGGGTGGACATCTTGTCCGCGGAGCCCCACAGCTATGGTCACGCTGTACATGGCGGCACGCCCGCTAGCTTATCAATTAAAGGGGACGTACAGGTATGCCCATTTGCCCACCGCTGCCATTGTGCCAACATATATACACTGTGTTTTTACCTCCTCCATCAGCTCATCCTCCACAGTTATTACCTCTTGTATCACTCGACCTTTCCGTATATAATCCATGTAAATCACAATTTAGGCTACTTTCACACTGAGACGCTTTACAGACACTACAGTGCTAAAAATAGTGCCTGTATAGCGCCTGTAAAGCGCCTCTCCTGTGTCTCCAGTGTGAAAAACACTGGAGCGGTCCTGCAAGTCGCATCTTTGCAGCGCTGTAGGATCGGTGTATACACCGCTCCTAAAGTGCCCCTACCCATTGAAAACAATGGGGCAGCGCCGCCAAACCTCCGGAAAAGCGCCGCTGCGCTTTGCCCGCGGTTTTAATCCTTATTCGGCTGCTAACGGGGGTTAAAACCACCCCGCTAGCAGCCAAATAGCCCCGCTAAAACAACGGTAAAGCAGCGCTAAAAATAGCCACCCCAGTGTGAAAGTAGTCATAAAGTGTTAGAATTAATGCAATATAATGGGCAAATAAACAAAGGAAAAGTGTGCTCTGCCTCCAAGACCCTAAAATAAGGGAATTGACAGATCAGACATGAAGAATGAATGTCTATCTTATATAAAGGACCAGCCACATTATTTATGTCCTATTTTTGTAGTTTGAAAATCGTATTATTAATATTATTATAATACAGGATTTATATAGCGCTGGGGGGGAGCCTTTCTAGTGAATGGCTGTGCAGCAGAGGCGTGTCAGTACAAATCTGATCATTGGAGGAGATTACACTGAGTTCCCAGCATACCTACCAGCAGTACAATGACCCTAAACATACAGCCAGAGCTACAATGGAATGATTTAGCTCAAAGCATATTCATGCGTTAAAATGGCCCAGTCAAATTCCAGACCTAAATCCAATTGAGAATCTGTGGCAAGACTTGAAAATTGCTGTTCACAGATGCTCTCCATCCAATCTGACAGAGCTTGAGCTATTTTGCAAAAAAGAATGTGCAAAAATTTTACACTCTGGGTGTGCACAGCTGGTAGAGACATACCAAAATAGACTTGCATCTGTAATTGCAGAGAAAGCTGGTTCTACAAAGTATTGACTCAGGGGGGCTGAATACAAATGCACGCCACACTTTTCACATATTTATTTGTAAAAAAAAAATTAAAAATTATTTATTATTGTCCTTCCACTTCACAACTATGTGCCACTTTGTGTTGGTCTATCACATAAAATCCCGATAAAATACATTTACGTTTTTGGTTGTAACAGGACAACATGTACAAAATTTCAAGTGGTATGAATACTTTTTCCATGCACTGTAGCAGTTTTAATGGTCCAAATACCATACACTTGTATGACTGTAGATGACAAGGACAAAAAAGCTGTTGACAATAAACCTTCAGGGGCAAGCATATGTGCTACATCATGTTTAATACTGTAAAGTCTTATGATTTTTATACATTTTCAATACTACACAGCTAGGTAGGGGACACATGTAGATCCCACTTAACCAATTCAGCTGCCTGGTTCAACATTCCAACTTCTTTTGCCACCTCTGCTCTTTTGGCTTCCTCATTGGGCAATGAATGAGCAGATCAAAATTACAAATCCTTCTGAAGGTAAAACAGTAATTAAATATGTATTTTACCCATGTCTTTAGTCCAGTATGTAGGGCCTTACTTCAAAACTGTGGTCTTGTTGGCCCTGGATCATGTTAATGCCTCTATCTAAAAATAATTTATCCATGACCAATACACAGTTAAAGTTCTCACAGTTTTGATTTGTATATAATGAACTGGCATGTTCTGCCTGGTTTGTTTTTACCACAGTAAAACTACTATGCAAATACTGCAATTTCTACTAAAGTGTATTGTTTCTCGTTGGATCCCTAACAGACACAAACATTCCAACCCTTAATAGCAATCATATTAATTATGCATGAAATGTTGACAGAGGGACATTTGTTTATACCACGCTCTCCTTTCCTGCTGACTTTATGGTTCAATTAGGTTTTTATTAATTTTAGACAAGTTTATAACAAAGAAAAAATAACAACAAAGCAAGAGACCTGACATCAAGTCTCTTGGTTTACCCAAATACAAAAATAGATAAAATTCAAACTAGTGCAATCAATTGACCAAACATTGATCCTTTACATTGTTTCATTGTCTGTGGGTAATATGTATGAGATATTAGGCTGTAAGGCGTTGAGTACCCTGGTCTAGGAAGCCCCAATGGGGATCTTCTGCTTCCTTGGACTCAGAGGTACTGGGAAGGCTAACTAAGGAGAAAATGTGCAAACATAACATCTGCAATAAAGTGCACAAACTTATAAAGTGTAAGGAGTGAAAGGCACAAATAATCTTCCACTGGGGGAGGGACAGTTGTTGGAATAGATTGCATTTGTACAGGTCTTGAAAAATCTGGAAAAAGAGGTTAGAAATAAGAAAGGAAATGAGAAAGGGAAAAGAACAGGTATGTTCAGTAGGAGAACAAGAGGGGGGGGGGGGGGGGGGGGTTTGGAGAGACAGCGATCCTCGATCTGTAAAATTCCTGCTGACTTTATACATTTTTAATAAAACATACCATTTTTACAGTCTCTTGCTCTTTATGGCACAACTGGTCACCAAAGAACTTACTATTAAATGTCTTTTCCTACAGACACACACAGAAACATGAGGAGCATTTTTATTTGATGTCAAGTAATCCCTGATATGTTTTTGAATTGCAGAAGGAGATCAGAGCACCTGTTGGATTGTGAGGGGAATCCAGGACACTATTATATTGTGGAAGAAGATTAGAACATCTGTTGTATTGTAGGAGGAAACCAGAGCACCTGTTTGATAGTAGAAGGAAACCGGAGCACTTGTTGAATTGTGGTCGAAAACCATAGCGCCTGTTGGATTGTTGAAGAAAATCAAAGCATCTGTTGGATTATATGACGAAAATCATAGTACCTTTTGAATTATGGGAGGAAATCAGAGCACCAGTTAGATTATGGGAAAAAAACAAAGCATCATGTGGATTGTAGGAGGAAAACAGTGCACCTGTTGGATTGTGGGAGGAAACCAAGGACCCTGTTGGAATGTAGGAGGAAATCAGTGTACCTGTTGGATTGTGGGAGGAAAACAGTCCACCTGTTGGATTGTGGGAGGAAACCAAGGATCCCGTTGGACTGTTGGAGGAAAACAGTGCACCTGTTGGATTGTGGTAGAAAACCACTGCATCTGTTGGAATGTAAGAGGAAACTAAAGCACCTTTTGGATTGTAGGAGGCAACCAGAGATCATGTTGGGTTGTGGGAGGAAACCAGAGCAACTGTTGAATTGTGGGAAGAAACCAGAGATCTTTTAGGAATGTGGGAGGAAACCATACCACCTGTTGGATTGTGGAAGGAAATCAGAGCCAATTTGGATTGTGGGAGGGGATTATATACAAACCCCTGTGCTGCAATGCAAAATTCTTAGAATTTAGCAAAAGTGTTTCCCTTTAATGGTATGCCCCAGACTTGTTTTAATGCTATAAAGTCATGATGCTCAATGTCTTTCTAATCTTTAGGCCTGTTTATTATGGCATTCTTGGCAAAAATATTCAAAGGTATAATACCTGAAAGTAGCAAAAATATATACTGCAAACTTAAAGCCCATCTCTGGGCAAAACTGAACAATGGAGTGGGGCTTAAGCCGGTCAGAGATAAAGCAATTCTCTTTCCCACAACCATGGGTTGATGGGGGAATCCCTCCCGCAGAGCCATTGTGCTCTCCCGGCGCGGGGTGGGGGGAGCCATCTTAGCTTCGAAAACACACAGTGATTTTTGCCACCAGCATGAAAAATCTTACAGGCTGATTATACATGAATTGCTCAATTGATAAACTTGAGTACCATCAGGATGCCCATACATTGTTCGAATCTCGGCTGATTCAGCTGGGACTCAAACCCCCTATGGCAGGCTTTAGTTGGGAGGTTGTTTAGGCAAACATTTAACATTTCTGTGCATGTCAAGATAACACAAGTCCAGTAATGTATCATCAATGGTTGGAGAGCCTGCAATTGGTGTTCACCCTGATATTTTGTGATATCTTAAGTCAATAGGAACTGATGTCAGATGCACATGATGAGTCTTCAAGATCATTACAAGTTACAGCTCTCTCTTTTTTCATTGCAACAAGCAAAATTCATATACAGTAGGGATGGAAAGTATTCAGACCCCCTTAAATTTTTCACTCTTTGTTATATTGCAGCCATTTGCTAAAATCATTTAAGTTCATTTTTTTTCCTCATTAATGTACACACAGCACCCCATATTGACAGAAAAACACAGAACTGCAGACATTTTTGCAGATTTATTAAAAAAGAAAAACTGAAATATCACATGGTCCTAAGTATTCAGACCCTTTGCTGTGACACTCATATATTTAACTCAGGTGCTGCCCATTTCTTCTGATCATCCCTGAGATGGTTCTACACCTTCATTTGAGTCCAGCTGTGTTTGATTATACTGATTGGACTTGATTAGGAAAGCCACACTCCTGTCTATATAAGACCTTACAGCTCACAGTGCATGCCAGAGCAAATGAGAATCATGAGGTCAAAGGAACTGCCTGAAGAGCTCAGAGACAGAATTGTGGCAAGGCACAGATCTGGCCAAGGTTACAAAAAAATTTCTGCTGCACTTAAGGTTCCTAAGAGCACAGTGGCTTCCATAATCCTTAAATGGAAGACGTTTGGGATGACCAGAACCCTTCCTAGAGCTGGCCGTCTGGCCAAACTGAGCTAACAGGGGAGAAGAGCCTTGTTGAGAGAGGTAAAGAAGAACCCAAAGATCACTGTGACTGAGCTCCAGAGATGCAGTCGGAAGATGGGAGAAAGTTGTAGAAAGTCAACCATCACTGCAGCCCTCCACCAGTCGGGGCCTTATGGCAGAGTGGCCCGACGGAAGCCTCTCCTCAGTGCAAGACACATGAAAGCCCGCATGGAGTTTGCTAAAAAACACCTGAAGGACTCCAAGATGGGGAGAAATAAGATTCCTTGGTCTAATGAGACCAAGATAGAACTTTTTGGCCTTAATTCTAAGCGGTATGTGTGGAGAAAACCAGGCACTGCTCATCACCTGTCCAATACAGTCCCAACAGTGAAGCATAGTGGTGGTGGCATCATGCTGTGGGGGTGTTTTTCAGCTGCAGGGACAGGACGACTGGTTGCAATAGAGGGAAAGATGAATGGGGCCAAGTACAGGGATATCCTGGATGAAAACCTTCTCCAGAGTGCTCAGGACCTCAGACTGGGCCAGAGGTTTACCTTCCAACAAGACAGTGACCCTAAGCACACAGCTAAAATAACGAAGGAGTAGCTTCACAACAACTCCGTGACTATTCTTGAATGGCCCAGCCAGAGCCCTGATTTAAACCCAATTGAGCATCTCTGGAGAGACCTAAAATAGCTGTCCACCAACGTTTACCATCCAACCTGACAGAACTGGAGAGGATCTGCAAGGAGGAATGGCAGAGGATCCCCAAATCCAGGTGTGAAAAACTTGTTGCATCTTTCCCAAAAAGACTCATGGCTGTATTAGATCAAAAGGGTGCTTCTACTAAATACTGAGCAAAGGGTCTGAATACTTAGGACCATGTGATATTTCCATTTTCTTTTTTAATAAATCTGCAAAAATGTCAACAATTCTGTGTTTTTCTGTCAATATGGGGTGCTGTGTGTACATTAATGAGGAAAAAAAATGAACTTAAATGATTTTAGCAAATGGCTGCAATATAACAAAGAGTGAAAAATGTAATGGGGTCTGAATACTTTCCGTCCCCACTGTAGCTGCTGTAAAGTCAGCTGTGTGTCTAAGTCAGGTCCTCTTCTCCATCTGAGGGAGATTTATTGCCTTGCAGAGCTTTTGGTGAAGCCCAGCCAGTTCTATGAATGTCTAATTTAAAAAAAAATCCCTAAACACTGACAAAACAGCTGAGGTCTATAGCTCTACAAGGAAGCACCGTTTTGTATCAGTGTTTTAGTGTAATTGTATACAGCATCACTATGTCAAAATGTAAAATAATGATGTTGTTTTTATTATTATTTTTACTGCTATTGTGTAACAGCAAAGGTGTGCTTGGTGGCATGCCTCCCTTTTGTCCCATGGCTAAGAAGTGAAGGAGTTCCTTGGCCCTTTCACTGTCTGGTCTTACTGCATTTACCCAGATATGTTAGTATTGGAATGGTCAGGTTCTCAGCATACTTTGCTGTGCATAGCAGGACACTCAGGATGGCACCCAGACTGGCCTAACCAATGTTCCTGCAGCTGAGCAGTCCATACTTCTCCAGTCCAGAACCTCAGACTACATTGCAGCCCATCCTGCACAAGTTTGCTTTCAATCCCATTTAGATGATCAGGAAGAATGGAATGTTCACACCATAGATGCCTTTACTTCTTGGCCTTTACTAAATAAGAGCAACATGCTTACAGGCAGTTCATTTGGATTTCCAGACGAAGGCGGACTATCCTTTAGTTACAAACTGATAGAGACAAAACAGTTCAAACAGGGGAAAAAGAGGGCTGCACGACCTATATGCTCTGGAGGGTTATCCCCAAGTCCTGTCATCATGCAACAAGATAGTCCACAAAACTTGATGTGTGGTAGCCCGACTGGCTGAATCCCCCCTTTCCCCAAGAAAGGGAAGCATGTTGTCTAAGCCTCCTGCCTACATAATGGGTACCAAGTCAGTCACCTCCAGAAATGCAAATCCTTCTGAGTAAGCTACCAGGGACCTGGGGAGCCTCCAGACTCTGCTATATAAAGAATGCCCTTTCACAAACAGGGGCAGGGCATAAAATACCTTAAACCCTAAAGAGCCCAGTGTTTACCTCACTATCTCCTACACTGGCACTTAGTGTGGTACAAGGGAACTGCAACAGGGCACTTCTATGCCTCTCCACTACACTGCTGCTAATACTCTTTATCTATTTTCTGACTACTAAATCCAGATATGCAAAGCTTGCTTATTGTCGTGGTGAGGCTTTGGCTGACCATATATTATATAATTTGCTTGTACAATTGTCCTTTAGATTTACCAAAACCATACAAATATGAGGTCAAACACAAACACTTTTAATTTACATGCAATCAGGCAGGCCCTTGCACTACATAGTTGAAGGTAAATCTAATGGAAATTGAATAGGAAAATTGTATAATGTAAGGCCAGCTTTAGAATTTCAATTTTTGTATTGGTCACTGTTGTCTATAGTTACTTCACTGCTTGTGCCTGAATGAATGATCTATTTATAAAATGTAATATACCTGTATTAATATTGGTAAGTCTTTGCTGAAATAGACATTGGAAAACTTGACAGTTGCAGAAATCCCCCCTGTCTATAAAATGTATTTGTTATGTAGAGAAACGCATGGTATAATAACTGCTTCATGACAAAACACAATTTCATACAGAAAATAAAGTTTTCCATTTTGTCAGATTCATAAGTCTCCACAGGAATGATTAAATTTAGGAAGAAGGATGAGGAGACAGGACATAGATTTTGTATCATATCTTAATACTTGGATTTCTGTTTATTCTTACATTAACTTGGGTGGGGGTCGAAATTAACATTTTCTTCCATTTTCCTTCAAGTTACTGGTGCATAATAGGTGTTAAATTAAATCTGAACTCTGGGCGCAAAAACTTTTTAAAAATATATTCCTCAATAGACCCAGATGATACAATTCCACATTATGCACACAAAATACCTTTTCAAACCCATATATTACCTTGTAAAAGTAGAAGATGTTATTGCTATGCTGTAAATAGCCTGTGCAGAGGGCTGAGCTGTGGACCCATTACAGACTGCCTGCAGAAAACTAGAGGAGGGGGCAGAGACAAGACCAGTCACCAGGGACGCTTTTAGAAATCACGGGGCCCCATACAGCCTACCTGACAGCCCCCACGCCAGAGGTGACTGAGGACATAGATTTTATCAGTCCCTTTCTTTGCAGCCTCAGTTGTAAAGATAAATGAATTGGAAACGCTGTAAAACTTCTTGCTTATTCACATACAGAAGCATAGTAATCACAGTTTACTATGCTTCAGTGATGAATGGACACAGAGGTGATTCGTACCGATCACTCACTGTGTTCATTCAGAAAAGGAGGGGGACAATAAATTATATATTTACTGGCCCTTTCCCCCATTCTCCATCCTGAAACATTCTCCTGTGTGTCCGCAGCAGCTTCCTGTAAGAGAGGAGAGTAGAGAAGCCAACAACGCTGTGGGGGAAAGGGGCACACAGGGGGGCCCGAACAGCAGATTGTGCAGAACCACTCCCCTGTAGTGCAGCTGGAGGGAGAAGCTGGCAGAGTTGCAGGGGAAGGCAGAAGAGGATTGGTGTCTGCAATAAGACAGTACAGCCAGCCCTCCTGCTCAGCAGGTGACTGCCCCCCCGCCCCTGAACTGATGGGCCCCAGGCCCAGTACAGGAGAGCTGGCTATACTGCCTTATCAGCAGCCCTGCCAGTCACCCAGCACTAGGGATGAGCCGAACACCCCCCGGTTCGGTTCGCACCAGAACCTGCGAACGGACCGAAAATTCGCAAGAACGTTAGAACCCCATTGACGTCTATGGGACTCGAACGTTTGAAATCAAAAGTGCTCATTTTAAAGGCTAATTTGCATGGTATTGTCCTAAAAAGGGTTTGGGGACCCGGGTCCTACCCCAGGGGACATGTATCAATGCAAAAAAACTTTTAAAAACGGCTGTTTTTTCGGGAGCAGTGATTTTAATGATGCTTAAAGTAAAAAAAAAAAAAAAAGTGAAATATTCCTTTAAATATCGTACCTGGGGGGTGTCTATAGTATGCTGTAAAGTGGCGCGTGTTTCCCGTGTTTAGAACAGTCCCTGCACCAAATGTCATTTTTAAAGGAAAAAATCTCATTTAAAACTGCTTGCGGGTTTAATGTAATGTCGGGTCCTGGCAATATGGATGAAAATCTGTGAGACAAACGGCATGGGTACCCCCCAGTCCATTACCAGGCCCTTTGGGTCTTGTATGGATATTAAGGGGAACCCCGCACCCAAATTAAAATAAGGAAAGGTGTGGGGCCACCAGGCCCTATATACTCTGAACAGCAGTATACAGGCGGTACAAACAAGACAGGGACTGTAGGTTTGTTGTTAAGTAGAATCTGTTTGTAATTTTGAACGGGTACATTTTTAACGTGTTTAGCTCCAGCCAAAAAATCTTTTTTAAGCTTTTTGGAAAACATAGGGAAGGGTTATCACCCCTGTGACATTTGTTTTGCTGTCTTTCCTCCTCTTCAGAAGATTTCACCTCACTTTTTGTCCCAATGACAAATGTTTTTTGAAAATTTGGGGTCTTTTGTGGAACAAGGATTGGAAAGCATCAGTGGAAAGGAGAAATGTCTTTCCCATATTAACTCTTACAGGAGAGAATTTCCCTTCCTAGGGGTAGATTTCATCTCACTTCCTGTTGTCTCCTTCCGTTTGCAAGTAGGAGTCGTTTGTAAGTTAGATGTTTCAAAGTAGGGGCCTGCCCTATATACTCAGCAGAAATTTGGGCCTTAGGTGTTGTTGTGGCCACAACACTGTAAGCCCTCACAGGGCCCTGCTGTGAAATATTAGAGCAAGAATTGTAATTACATGTCCCTGTTGAACAGGGGCAGAAAAACTGGGCCTTTGGTGGTGGTGGTGCTGGTGCCACAACACTGTAAGTCCTCACTCGCTCTTGGTGGGTGCAGAAATGGGCCCTGCTGTGAAATATTAGATCAAGAATTGTAATTACATGCCCCTGTTAAACAAGGGCAGAAAAATTGGGCCTTTGGTGGTGGTGGTGGTGGTGCTGGTGCCACAACACTGCAACCCCTCACAGACACTCTAGTTGGAATGCAGGAACGAGCCCTGCTGCAAAGTATTGCATCAAAAATTGTAATTACACGCCCCTGTTAAACAAGGGCTGAAAAATTGGGCCTTAGGCACTGGTGCTGGTGCCACAACACTGCAACCCCTCACAGATACTCTAGTTTGAATGCTGAAATGAGCCCTGCTGCAAAGTATTGCATCAAAAATTGTAATTACACGCCCCTGTTAAACAGGGGCTGAAAAATTGTGCCTTAGGCACTGGTGGTGGCGCCCAGAATCAAAAATGTTCTTGCAAGCTATCAGCGTGATCATTGAGGAGGAAGAGGATAATTACTCAGGGATAGTCACTTAGCATCAGCATAGGCAGTCTTTGAAGGGATCTGAGATTTTAAAAAAAATTATTTGGTTACATCAGCATCAGGTGCTTGGTAGCTGGTGGTGATCCAAGACTGATTCATTTTTATGAAGGTCAGTCGATCGACCGAGTCGGTGGACAGACGCACCCTGTGATTGGTTACCACGCCTCCAGCAGCACTGAATGTGCGTTCCGAAAGAACGCTGGATGCAGGACAGGCCAGTAGCTCAATTGCATACTGTGCAAGCTCTGGCCAGTGATCCATCCTCAAGACCCAGTAACCCAGAGGATTTTCGGTGGGAAAGGTGTCCAAGTCTGATCTTGCCCCTAGGTATTCCTGCAAAACAGACGCTGGCGATGGTTGCTGGAACCGATCATACCTTGGGGCTGCGGACCAAAAAATTGTCTGAATGCATCGGTCAGACGGCCACCTTCTCCACCGCTCCTTCTTTGACTGACCGAAGCCTCAGCAACACGTTGTCCAGAAACAGGAGTTTGTAACCTCCCAGTCTCTGGGAACGCGTTGCACAGACCTTTCTGCAAGGCCTCCCGAAGATGTTTCATCCTCTGCTCCCTCTGCGATGGCAAGATAAGGTCCGCAACCTTACCCTTGTAACGTGGATCAAGGAGGGTTGCCAGCCAGTATTGGTCCTTCTCCTTGATACCACAAATACGAGGATCCTTACGCAGGCTTTGCAGGATCAGGGAGGCCATGCAGCGTAGGTTTGCTGAGGCATTTGGTCCGGAGTCCTCTGGGTCACTAAGGACGACATGGTCCGCAGCCACCTCCTCCCAGCCACGTACAAGTCCATGTGTTTCTTGGGACTGATCCCTTAAAGACTGCTGCTGATGCTGAGTGCCAGGCTCCACCTTCATACTGACACAATATTCCTCCTCCTCCTCCTCCTCGTCCTCTTCCTGTGTGATCGGCAGGCACGCAGGAACACTGTCTGGATAAAGGGGGCCTTGAGAGCTAAGGAAGTCCTCCTCTTTCAGCCTCTGTTCTGCCTCAAGTGCCCTGTCCATTATTCCATGCAGCATGTGCTCCAACAGGTGGACAAGGGGGACTGTCATGGACATACTACTTCCAGACCTGCAACAGGGCTCAGGCGCATCCCCACCAACAGGTTCCCAGTAACGAACAGGCGTGCGCCAATGCGCATGTGCCGATCGCGGAGATCGCACGCACAGTGATTCGGCTTTGGCGCCCAGTGGCCTTTAAGAGGGGCTTCCACCATTCAGCTCTTGCTGTTTGATCTGCAGCTTCACCTGTGACCTGTTCCTGTAATCAGCATCCGATCACCTGACCTGGCTCTCTGACCACGCTGCTGTCTACAATCCTGAACCTTGGCTTTCCCTGACTCTGATTCTGTTTACATGCCTGTCTGAACTCCTGTTACCAGAAACCAGCCTGAACTTGACTATTCCTTGCCTGCCGATTCTGTTAAACTGATCCACTGTGTATGACCCGGCTTGTCTGACCTTGCTTCTGCCTGCTGTGTGCACCCTGCTGACCTGCATTCAGCTTACCTGCATCCTGCTGACCTGCATCCAGCTTATCTGCAGCCTGCTGACCTGCATCCAGCTCACCTGCACACTGCTGACCTGCATCCAGCTTACCTGCATCCTGCTGACCTGCATCCAGCTCACCTGCACCCTGCTGACCTGCATCCAGCTTACCTGCATCCTGCTGACCTGCATCCAGCTTACCTGCATCCTGCTGACCTGCATCCAGCTTACCTGCTGACTTGTATCCAGCTTACCTGCACCCGGCACTCCAGCCAGTTCCAGTGTCTCCCAGTGGACATCATCTCCAGTTCCAGAGAATCCACCAGGCACTTATACCCCGCTGTGCTCCTACGGTCACTGTCCTCAACTCCAGTGATCTGGGAACCAGGGCTGTACGAGAGGTCTCCCTCTGCACGTCAGGCTCACATACGAGGTACGTGTCAGTATCAAACAGCCATGCCTGAGCCTGCAAGAGGGACCTCTGCTACTGATGAAATCTGCCAATTACTCTCCGTCCTCACTCAAGAGGTGAAATCCCTTCAGGACAGCTATGAACACCTGGTGAGACAAGTGCAGTCCCGGACGAGTACTACAAACCTTTCTTCCAGTGGGTTGTCATCAGAGGCTTCCCCCGCACTCCCTGTAATGATGTTATCTCCAGAACCCAGGGTCCCAATTCCAGAGAAGTTTTCTGGGGATCGAAGCAAGTTTCGGACTTTCCGTAATGCATGTGAGCTGTACTTTTCCTTACTACCCTTAACCTTTTCGCGGGAAAACACCAAGGTGGGGTTTATTGTCTCACTTCTGCTGGGAGAACCACAAGCCTGGGCTCATCACCTGCTGGAAGAACACCATGTTTCTCTGGACTCTTTGTCATCCTTCTTCGACGCAATGTCACTCTTATATGATGACCCCCAACGAACATCCACTGCCGAAGCTGCTCTTAGCACGCTCCAGCAGGGCCGCAGAGTGGTCGAAGATTATATAATGGACTTTAGACGCTGGAGCGCGGATACCCAGTGGAACCATGCAGCTTTACGGCACCAGTTTTGCCTAGGCTTGTCAGAAGGACTAAAGGATGAACTGGCTCGGGTCGGTGTACAAAATTCCCTGGAATCCTTGATGACCCTAACTATTCAGATAGACCGTCGTCTTCGGGAACGCAGGATGGAGAGGGTGACCCAGCAGACTCAACCAACTTGGATGTTATCCCAACTGCCTACGACCTCTCGTCCTGTTCCCCTTAGACCGGTCCCAGTTAATCCTGCACCAACCAAACTAATACCGGACTTTCAGAAATCTGGGCAGGTCGGACTAATGAGACCCGCATTGTCTGCCGAGGAACGTCTACGTCGGCAACAGCTCAACCTGTGTTTGTACTGCGGGGGACCGGGCCATTATGTACATTCGTGTCCTGCCAAGTACCGTAGATCCTCATCCATCCCACCACACAGTCACCCAGCTCTCTCTACTCACCTGGCTATTCCCATCACCCTTCAGTTTTCTGGGAAGACTGTGTCTGTTACTGCAATAATAGACTCTGGTGCATGCAGTTGTTTTATTGATTTGAACTTTGCCAACCAACAACTCATTCCACTCCAGCGCAGGGCTCAAGGACTTTCTGTTTTCTTGGCAGATGGATCCCGTATTAAATCTGGCCAGGTGACTCAAGAGACTCCCTCACTGCCTGTAATTACTGTCTCGAACCACAAGGAACTGCTTAAGTTTGATGCTATTGCTTCCCCTCTGTTCCCGATCATCTTGGGTCTACCGTGGCTTCAGGCCCACAACCCGCAAATTGACTGGGGCTCCGGAGAGATCAGGTTTCAGTCCCTCTACTGTCAAGAACATTGTCTGCCCTCACCTTCCAAGATATCTGGCCCTTTGCTGTGCCTGGAAGCTGAGTGAGAATTACGCTCAGCAGTACCTGAACAGTATCACGAGTTCTAAGACGTTTTTAGTAAACGAGGGGCAGAGACACTTCCTCCTCATCGTTCCTACGATTGCCCGATTGAGTTACTGCCCAGAGCTGAAATCCCCTTTGGGCGAATTTTCCCTCTGTCTGAGCGGGAGTTGGAGGTTTTAAAGGAATATGCTGACGAAAACCTTAAGAGGGGGTTCATCCGGCCATCCACCTCTCCAGCTGGAGCAGGGATCTTTTTTGTGGAGAAGAAGGACCACTCATTGCGTCCTTGTGTGGACTACCGGGAGCTGAACAAGGTCACGGTCAAGAACCGGTATCCCTTACCCCTGGTACCTGAGCTTTTTCAAAGATTAAGAACTACTGTTGTGTTCACCAAACTCGATCTTCGTGGGGCCTACAATTTGGTTTGCATTCGTGCAGGGGACGAGTGGAAAACGGCCTTCCGTACCAGGTTTGGCCATTACGAATATCTGGTGATGCCCTTCGGCCTGTGTAATGCCCCTGCTACCTTCCAGCACCTGATAAATGATATCTTCAGAGACTATCTGGACATTTTCGTCATAGCCTACTTAGACGATATCCTGATCTTTTCCTCATCCTTGGATCAGCACCGGAAACACGTCAAGATGGTACTCTGCCGACTCCGTCAGCATGGCTTATACGCCAAACCAGAAAAATGCGAATTTGAGCGGCAGAGTATCCAATTTCTGGGCCTGGTAATTTCCACAGAAGGGTTCAAGATGGACCCACAAAAAGTCACAGCTGTTCTGGACTGGCCTGCACCCTCAGATAAAAAGGGGGTGCAACGTTTTGTTGGCTTCGCCAATTTTTACAGAAGGTTCATCAAAGGATTTTCTGCAATTATCTCTCCGATCACCCAGCTAACAAGACAAAACGTCCGATTCCAGTGGAATCCCCAGGCTCAAGCTGCCTTTTCTACCCTAAAGGGACTCTTTACCTCTGCCCCCATCTTGAGCCATCCGGATCCCTCTCTTCCTTACCTACTCGAGGTTGATGCCTCAGAAACAGCTGTGGGGGCAGTTATTTCTCAGCGCCAAGGACTCCAGGATCTCATGCACCCCATAGCTTTCTTCTCTCGGAAGCTTTCGCCTGCAGAGAAGAATTACGATGTGGGGGACCGTGAACTTTTGGCCATTAAAGCCGCACTCGAAGAATGGCGATACCTGCTAGAGGGAGCGGCACATCCCATACTTATCTACACGGATCATAAAAATCTGGAATATTTACGAACTGCCAAACGTTTGAAGCCGCGTCAGGCACGATGGGCGTTATTCTTTTCCAGATTTTCATTTCACATCACCTACCGGCCAGGATCAAAGAACATCAAGCCTGACACTCTCTCTGGGATGTACGATGACCCCAAAGAAACTTCAGTTCCGGACACCATCTTATCTGAGGGCAACTTTCTGCTTTTCCAGACAGACCTGATGTCCGGTCTAAAACAAGCCTCAGAGGGGGTGTCCGGTCCTCCAGGATCAATCTTGATACCCAGGGATGGGATGCTTTGGAAGGACAGCAAAATTTTTGTGCCAGAAAGTTGCCGGACAGAAGTGCTGAGCCTGTGTCACGACCACCCGCTGGCCGGACATTTTGGGGTTCACAAGACTCGTGAACTAATCCAGCGCATGTTTTGGTGGCCGAAGCTTGAGGAAGATTGCAAGGACTATGTTAAGTCACGTGTCATCTGTACCCAAAGCAAGTCTGCCAGGACCAAGTCCTGGGGCCTCCTCAGACCACTACCAATTCCTGACAGACCCTGGAGCATGATTGCAATGGACTTTGTAGTGGAACTACCCCCTTCTGAAGGACATACAGCTATCTTTGTAGTGGTTGACCGTCTGTCTAAGATGGCCCACTTCATACCCCTAAAGAGTACGCCGTCTGCTTTGGAAACCGCCCGGGTGTTCATCAGGGAGATCGTAAGGCTGCACGGGGTGCCAACCAACATTGTATCTGACAGGGGAGTCCAGTTCACCTCCCGCTTCTGGAGGTCACTATGCCAAATTCTGAAAATTGAACTTTCCATGTCATCTGCTTTCCACCCCCAGACTAACGGACAAACTGAAAGGACGAACCAAACTCTAGAACAGTACATCCGTTGCTTTACCTCATTTGTCCAAGATGATTGGGTAGCACTTTTGCCTCTAGCGGAATTTGCTTTCAACAATGCCAGCCATTCAGCCACAGGTCAGTCACCGTTCTTTGCAAACTATGGGTTTCATCCTGTCTTCCTGCCTAACATTATTCCAGAATCTCCTGTTTCAGCAGTACAAAGCACTGTCGAGTTCCTGGGTCGCAACAACAAGTTGTTGCAAGAAGCTATGGCCAAGGCGCAGGCAACCAAAAAGAGGCTTTATGACAGGAAGAGAGATGGTGAATTACGTCTCCAACCAGGTGATCAGGTGTGGTTATCTACCACCAACCTCAATATGGCTTGCCCTTCAAAGAAGCTGGCACCCAGATTCATTGGCCCTTTCCCAGTTAAAAGGAAATTGAATGATGTCTCCTATGAACTTACCCTGCCTGAGTCGCTCAAAGTGCACCCGGTGTTTCACGTGTCTCTGCTTAAACCCACAGTACCCGACCCTTTGCCGGACAGAGGAACGGGGCCACCCGGACCCGTTATTAATAATAAGGACGAGGAGTATGAGGTGGAGGCTGTCGTAGACTGCAGGAGGAGAGGTAACCAACTTACATTTTTAATCAAATGGAAGGGTTATGGACCAGAGGAGAACTCATGGGAACCTAAGCAAAATGTGCATGCTCAAGAACTGATCCAGGCCTTCTTCCGCAGACATGCTCAGAAAAGAGCTCTTTTGGGCACCCGGAGGTTGCCCTTAAGGGGGGGGCAATGTCATGGACATACTACTTCCAGACCTGCAACAGGGCTCAGGCGCATCCCCACCAACAGGTTCCCAGTAACGAACAGGCGTTCGCCAATGCGCATGTGCCGATCGCGGAGATTGCACGCACAGTGATTCGGCTTTGGCGCCCAGTGGCCTTTAAGAGGGGCTTCCACCATTCAGCTCTTGCTGTTTGATCTGCAGCTTCACCTGTGACCTGTTCCTGTAATCAGCATCCGATCACCTGACCTGGCTCTCTGACCACGCTGCTGTCTCCAATCCTGAACCTTGGCTTTCCCTGACTCTGATTCTGTTTACCTGCCTGTCTGATCTCCTGTTACCAGAAACCAGCCTGAACTTGACTATTCCTTGCCTGCCGATTCTGTTAAACTGATCCACTGTGTATGACCCGGCTTGTCTTACCTTGCTTCTGCCTGCTGTGTGCACCCTGCTGACCTGCATCCAGCTTACCTGCATCCTGCTGACCTGCATCCAGCTCACCTGCACACTGCTGACCTGCATCCAGCTTACCTGCATCCTGCTGACCTGCATCCAGCTCACCTGCACCCTGCTGACCTGCATCCAGCTTACCTGCATCCTGCTGACCTGCATCCAGCTTACCTGCATCCTGCTGACCTACATCCAGCTTACCTGCTGACTTGTATCCAGCTTACCTGCACCCGGCACTCCAGCCAGTTCCAGTGTCTCCCAGTGGACATCATCTCCAGTTCCAGAGAATCCACCAGGCACTCATACCCCGCTGTGCTCCTACGGTCACTGTCCTCAACTCCAGTGATCTGGGAACCAGGGCTGTACGAGAGGTCTCCCTCTGCATGTCAGGCTCACATACGAGGTACGTGTCAGGGACAGTGTCACTGATGCATGCACTGTCACTGCTCACCATCCTTGTGGCCTCCTCAAATGGTGACAGGACAGTGCATGAATCCCTGATCATGGCCCACTGGCGTGGGGAAAAAAAAACAAGCTCCCCTGACCCTGTCCTCGTGCCATAGTCGCACAGGTACTCATTGATGGCCCTCTGCTGCGTGTGCAGCCACTGCAGCATGGCCAACGTTGAGTTCCACCTGGTGGGCATGTCACAGATTAGGCGATTCTTGGGCAGGTTAAACTCCTTTTGGAGGTCCGTCAGCCAAGCACTGGCATTATATGACCGGCGGAAATGCACACAGACTTTCCTGGCCTGCCTCAGGACAACCTGTAAGCCCGGGTACCTGCCCAAGAACCGCTGCACCACCAATTTAAGGACGTGAGCCAAACAGGGCACATGGGTCATTTGTCCCTGTCAGAGGGCAGAGAGGAGGTTGGTGCCATTGTCGCAAACCACCATTCCTGCCTTAAGTTGGCGTGGCGTCAACCACCTCTGAATCTGCCCCTGCTGACAGAACCTCTGCCCCAGTGTGGCTCCTGTCCCCCAAGCACACCAGCTCAAGCACCGCATGGCATCTTTTGGCCTGCGTACTTGCGTAGCCCCTTGAACGGCTACGGAGCAACGCTGGTTCCGAGGACAAAGCACAGGAAGAGGCCATGGAAGAAGAAGAAGAGGAGGGGGTGGAGGAGAGAGGTGTGTCACAATCATTAGCATTTTGGAGGCGTGGTGGCGGAACAACCTCCAACACTACTGCACCTTGTCCTGCATCCTTCCTAGCTGCCAGCAGAGTCACCCAATGCGCTGTGAAACTTAGGTAACATCCCTGTCCATGCCTGCTGGACCATGAGTCAGCGGTAATATGCACCTTAACGCTGACTACCCTGTCCAGCGAGGCATGGACATTGCCTTCCACATGCCGGTAGAGAGCCGGAATCGCCTTCCGTGAGAAAAAGTGGCGTTTGGGTACCTGCCACTGAGGAACCGCACATTCCACAAACTCACGGAAGGGGGCAGAGTCTACCAACTGAAAAGGCAGCAGTTGAAGTGCTAGCAATTTTGCCAAGCTAGCATTCAACTGCTGGGCATGTGGATGGCTGGGAGCAAACTTCTTTCGCCGGTGCAGCAGCTGGGGCAGGGAAATTTGCCTGGTACAATCTGACGTCGGTGTACCAAAAGCAGATTGCCCACAAGTACTTGGCTGTGACACACCTAATTCTACACCTTCATTCCTCTCAGTGTAGGTCTCAGAGAGGACTTAAGGTATAGCGGGGTTGGAGATCTCAGCTGATGAGGAGCAAGGAGAGGTCCTCTTTGTTCTTTGGTGTGGGTCTTTTAGATACGCTTGCCAACGAACTGCATGGCAGGTCAACATATGTCTGGTCAAGCATGTGGTACCCAAGCGGGAGATGTTTTGGCCACGCGAGATACGCTTGAGACATATGTTGCAAATAGCAGTGGTGTGATCTGATGCACTCGTCTCAAAAAAGGCCCACACCAAAGAACTTTTTGAATAACGCGCAGACTGCAGCGCCCTGCACATGTGGCGCTTTGGGGTGTGATGCAGTCAATGTGCTGCCCTTAGGCTGGCCCCTGGAGGGCATCCTGCCTCGTTGGTGATGTGCCACCTCCTCCTCCTCCTCCTCCTCTCTCCTATCAGGCACCCACGTTGAGTCAGTGACCTCATCATCCTCCTCATCACTGGAGAAAACCTGGCAGTATGCTGCAGCAGGGGGAGCATGACTGCCAGATTGCTGTCCTTCTTGGGCACCCCCTCTGTCCGTGCTCACATTACTGCCTTCATCTAGCTCAGTATCATCATCAGAGCCTTCCAAACGCTGGGCATCCTCCTGGAGCATGTACCCAACACTGTGGTCAAACAGTTCGAGGGACTCCTCAGGAGGACATGGTGGGGCTAGGGAAGGAGTCACTGATGACATTGAGCCGAGGGAAGAGGGCACTGCTTTTCCAGACAAAGTACCCTGAGCATGGGTGAGAGAGGATGAGGAGGATGAGGACAGCTTGGTCATCCACTCGACCAAGTCTTCATGCATGCATGTTGCGGCTCAACACAGCCAGCTGCCGGAAAAAAGGCCAAGCGTGTCCCACGGCCACGTGCTGATGAGGATGCACCGTCTCCACGACCAGCACTAGACACAGAGCCCGCTTGCCCTCTCTTATTGGCTTGTGACTGTCTGCCTCTCCTTCTTGGCCTTCCAGACATACTAATGGCCTGTAGCTGCACTAAGCTGGGATATATATATATATATATATATATATATATATATATATATATATATATGTACTGATATTGCAGCTAGCAAAATCAACTGCCTGCCTGTAGTATGAGAACACCACCAACCTTCTACAGGTAGCTTTATCTGAACACTGTGCAGAGCTCACAAAAAACTAACTTGTAGCTTTTTTAGCTGCCTGCGGTAGTGATAGGATCAGGAAAACACCACCAACCTTCTACAGGTAGCTTTAGGTGAACACTGTGCAGAGCTCGCAAAAAAATAACTTGTAGGTTTAGCTGAACACTGTGAGGTGGACGCACCACACTAACTTGTAGTTTTAGCTGAACACTGTGAGCAGGACGCACTGCACTAACTTGTAGCTTTAGATGAACACTGTGCAGAGGTCTCACTACACCAACTTGTAGGTTTAGCTGAACACTGTGAGCAGGACGCACAGCACTAACTTGTAGTTTTAGCTGAACACTGTAAGCAGGACGCACCGCACTAACTTGTTGGTTTAGCTGAACACTGTGAGGTGGATGCACCACACTAACTTGTAGTTTTAGCTGAACACTGTGAGCAGGACGCACCCCACTAACTTGTAGGTTTAGCTGAACACTGTGAGCAGGACGCACTGCACTAACTGTAAATAGTCTAGTTGCCTGACTGTGGTACTAATAGGATCAAAAGAACACCAGCAATTTTCTTCAGGTAGCTGTAAATACTGTAACAAGACAAGCCTGCCTGTCAGTAAGAAGATAACAGGAACGGATCTAGCTGAACACTGTGAGCAGGATGCACTGCACTAACTTGTAGCTTTAGATGAACACTGTGCAGAGGTCTCACTACACTAACTTGTAGGTTTAGCTGAACACTGTGAGCAGGACGCACCCCACTAACTTGTAGGTTTAGCTGAACACTGTGAGGTGGATGCACCACACTAACTTGTAGGTTTAGCTGAACACTGTGAGCAGGATGCACCCCACTAACTTGTAGGTTTAGCTGAATACTGTGAGGTGGATGCACCACACTAACTTGTAGGTTTAGCTGAACACTGTGAGCAGGACGCACCCCACTAACTTGTAGGTTTAGCTGAACACTGTGAGGTGGAAGCACCACACTAACTTGTAGGTTTAGCTGAACACTGTGAGCAGGACGCACCCCACTAACTTGTAGGTTTAGCTGAACACTGTGAGCAGGACGCACCCCACTAACTTGTAGTTTTAGCTGAACACTGTGAGCAGGACGCACCGCACTAACTTGTAGGTTTAGCTGAACACTGTGAGGTGGACGCACCACACTAACTTGTAGGTTTAGCTGAACACTGTGAGCAGGACGCACCCCACTAACTTGTAGGTTTAGCTGAACACTGTGAGCAGGACGCACCCCACTAACTTGTAGTTTTAGCTGAACACTGTGAGCAGGACGCACCCCACTAACTTGTAGGTTTAGCTGAACACTGTGAGGTGGACGTACCACACTAACTTGTAGGTTTAGCTGAACACTGTGAGCAGGACGCACCCCACTAACTTGTAGTTTTAGCTGAACACTGTGAGCAGGACGCACCCCACTAACTTGTAGTTTTAGCTGAACTCTGTGAGCAGGACGCACTGCACTAACTGTAAATAGTCTAGCTGCCTGACTGTGGTACTAATAGGATCAAAAGAACACCAGCAATTTTCTTCAGGTAGCTGTATATACTGTAACAAGACAAGCCTGCCTGTCAGTAAGAAGATAACAGGAATGGATCTAGCTGAACACTGTGAGCAGGATGCACTGCACTAACTGTAAATAGTCTAGCTGCCTGACTGTGGTACTAATAGGATCAAAGGAACACCAGTAATTTTCTTCAGGTAGCTGTATATACTGTAACAAGACAAGCCTGCCTGTCAGTAGGAAGATAACAGGAACGGATCTAGCTGAACACTGTGAGCAGGACGCACCGCACTAACTTGTAGGTTTAGCTGAACACTGTGAGCAGGACGCACCCCACTAACTTGTAGGTTTAGCTGAACACTGTGAGCAGGACGCACCCCACTAACTTGTAGTTTTAGCTGAACACTGTGAGCAGGACGCACTGCACTAACTGTAAATAGTCTAGCTGCCTGACTGTGGTACTAATAGGATCAAAAGAACACCAGCAATTTTCTTCAGGTAGCTGTATATACTGTAACAAGACAAGCATGCCTGTCAGTAAGAAGATAACAGGAACGGATCTAGCTGAACACTGTGAGCAGGACGCACTGCACTAACTGTAAATAGTCTAGCTGCCTGACTGTGGTACTAATATGATCAAAAGAACACCAGTAATTTTCTTCAGGTAGCTGTAAATACTGTAACAAGACAAGCCTGCCTGTCAGTAGGAAGATAACAGGAACGGATCTAGCTAAACTGAATACAGTATATATATATGCAACACCTTGGATGCATATATATATATACACACAATACACTGTAAGTGCAGCTAACTGACTGACTGTTCTGCCTAATCTATCTAACTCAAATCAAATGACACTGTCTCTCTGTCTATCTCTTTCAACGCCGTAACACACACTACACAGGGCCGCCGTGCATACGGCCTTATATAGTGTGGGGCGTGTACTAAATCCCCTGAGCCATAATTGCCCAAAGCCTCCTTGGCTTTGGCCAATTACGGCTCTCTGTTCAGACGGTGCTGTGATTGGCCAAGCATGCGTGTCATAGTGCATGCTTGGCCAATCATCAGCCAGCAATGCACTGCGATGCCGCAGTGAATTATGGGCCGTGATGCGCCACACGAATTTGGCACTTTCGACTCGAACACGAAGCTCATACCTACCCAGCACAAGAAAAGAGAGCAGGAGTGACTGGTTTTATTACAGGAAACTGCTGCACATAGGAAAGTTTCAATCTATGACACACATTTTCAATCATTAGAATAAAGAAAAAGGATTGGTGAAAAAAGAGCCATTGGGTTTAACTGATTTTTTTTTATGCATTTATTCCATGTAGTCCACATGACTGGGGTTGGCAAAGCTTCTCTCCTAAATATTTAGTGCTAAAATGTGTGTCACCTGCTCATCTCAGAAAGTTTGGAAGTATGCTATATAGAAGAGGTATAGGGTGTGCATGTATGTTTTTTTTGGGTAGGCAAAATAGTGTTTAAAGACAAATGGAAAACTTCAAAAACCTTTGGTCAGCTGACTTACCATTTGCACTATTGCCCTGAATCCAGAATTAATTATACATCCAGCAATGAATCTTGGTCCTGGTCCTGTTAACAGTTTCTATGGGGGGGGGGGGGGGCATGACCGGATGTTGGTCTAGGCAGACGTGTAGGTAAAGAGCTCCAGCAATCCAGAGGCACATCTAATATCCTGCACTCCCCAGCAGTCCTACCTGGATCTCTCCACGGACCCCAGGGTCCCCCAGCCCATCAGGGAACCACCTGGGGCTGTCAGCGCGGCGCTCCACGCTGCTCCAGCCATCTGAGAGACAATCCGCGGCTCCAGCCTATACACGGGGAGCGGCGGCCATCTTGGTCCACCCGACAGCAGTAACATTGCCCTCATCTTGGCATTCCTGGCACTCCTGTGCCCGGCTCCCTCATCACAACATCATCGGGACAGTTCAGCCAGACACCCGCGGCCGGCAGCCCACACGATACCGCTCCTGTGTGCCAGTAAGATAAAGCATCACGGTTCCCTTAGGTGAGTCGCGGCCTTCTTGCTGCACCCCATCGGATGCCCGTGGCCTCCTCATCTCTCCTGTGCCCGTTCCATGCCTCACTGCTCATCAGGAACATCCCGATCGGACAGAGCGAGTCACTAGTCCGAGTTTGCTGAGGTACCTTCTCCATTTGTGGCGCAGGTGGCGGTCGAGGCCCTGTCCCCATAGCCTCGTGTGGCGGCCCCAATTACCATAACCACCCCTGCAGGTCACACTAGTGCATGCCGTCGGGCAAGAAGGCGCACCGTCGCCGTACACAACAACACTCTTTGACCACTTATCTGCTGCGCAACAAGGAGCAGAAGAAAATGGCTCAAAATAGCGCCAGTTCTCCACAGCCATTGCAATCTCCTATAACAGCTTGCAGGACCCTCCACAGGAGTTTGCCTCCAAATAACACTGAGTACTCCTCTTAGCTCACAAAAGCTGATTTAGATGCCAGCTTAACTAAGATTTATGAAAAAAAATTATGCTGATAAAATACAGCATGAGCTCCAAAAAACAACAAGCACACTCACGCAAGAAATAGCAACCCTGGGGGGGCGCACAGATCTTCTGGAAACCAAGCATGATGAGCTATCACTTGCACATAATGATCTTAGAAAAGACTTTGAACTTCTAGCGGAAAATTACTTATATTTACAATCGCAGGTGGAAGATTTAGATATAATCGAAACCGCAGGAACAACCTACGGATTCATGGCATCCCGGAATCAGTATCTGACCCGATGCCTGCAGTACCCAAACTGTTCCACAATCTCCTCCGAGTCACCTCCATCCTCATTTGCATGTGACAGAATCCATAGGGCCTTGCATCCTAAACCACCTCCAGACAAACCTCCACATGACATCATTCTGTGCATGAAGGATTTCATCACAAAAGAAAATATATTAAGAGCATTCAGAAACATGCACAACATAGAATCAGACAGCACAAAAATTAAAATTTTTCCTGACATCTACCAAGCAGCCCTGGAAAGGAGACATAAATTGAAGGAAATAACCTCTGTACTACAATCTGCTCACATTAGATACCGGTGGGGATTTCCATTTAATGGGTGGCACAGTGGTGTAGTGGTTAGCACTTTCATCTAGCAGTAAGAAGGGTCGCTGGTTCAAATCCCAACCACGACACTACCTGCCTGGAGTTTGCATGTTCTCCCTGTGCCTGCGTGGGTTTCCTCCGGGTACTCCGGTTTCCTTCCACACTCCAAAGACAAGCTGGTAGGTTAATTGGATCGTGTCTAAATTGTCCCTAGTATGTATGAATGGAAGTTAGGGATCTTAGATTGTAAGCTCCTTGAGGTTAGGGACTGATGTGAATGTACAATGTATATGTAAAGTGCTGCGTAAATTGACGGCGCTATATAAGTACCTGAAATAAATAAATAAACAGTACTGCACAATGGCAATATCTACACAGTCTTCAATGTCTCGGAAGGTAAAGATCTCCTGGTGAAATTGAAACTTTTAGATCCCGTTGCAGTTGCAAGACCTCCTACTACTCCCCACACTTCACCTATCTGAGCTACCCCAGCCACACATTGGGATCAAAGAAGATAATGACAATCCTTCAGAAATATGGATGCCTGAGGATGAGGATTCCTTCGGCTAACATGGTTTTCTCTCTTCAAAAATACAGCATCACAGAAAAGACAGGGATTAAAAGGAAATAATGATCAAAGATTCCCACGTTCATTCATGCAGATTACTTTACTCATAATATAACTCCAGACATACCTTCTACCACTTGTGGTTGATTGTCCATAATATTGCAATTACCACCAATCTTCATAAAAAATTTAATAATAAAAATAAAAAATTACAAAAATGATAAAAATAAAAAAAGTGAAAAAAGTGCAGACAGTGGTAAGGTACAAGACGCTAACCTACATGCAAACCCAGTAGTTATTCTTAGTCTTGATATCCGCAAGGCCTTTGATAGTGTCAGTTGGTCGTACCTGGGACTACTATTCCCCAAATACGGTATTTGCAATGAATTCATGCATGGCTTTAGAGCGTTATATCAAAATCCTCAAACTAGAATAAGACTTCCAGGGGAAAACTCAGAGTTCTTTGCATTAGGTAGATGTACTAGACAGGGGTGCCCCCTTTCCCCTCTCCTTTTTGCCCTAGCCATGGAACCCTTCGCATGTGCCATTCAAAATAATGTTAATATTAAAGGCTATTCCAAAGGCCTAAAAGACTTCAAACTGAGCCTATGTGCCGATGGCATTTTGATGTTCCTTTCAGACCCCTTAATTTCCCTTCCAAACCTTATCAAAGAACTAGAAACATTCCAGGATCTCACCGGCCTAGTGGTTAATTTATCCAAATGTACTGCAATGCCAATAAATATTCCATCATTGTTAACGACATCTTTGCAGGAGAGATTCTCTTTCGCCTGGACATCACATTCCTTTAAATATTTGGGAATCCTCCTTACCCCATCTTATAAAACTATTTTTCAAACCAATTATCCATCACTATTCACAAATATTAAAACACTACTAAAATTATGGTCTAATTATCACATCTCCTTTTTGGGGAGAATAACAGCTACCAAAATGGTGATTTTACCTAAACTACTATTTTATTTTAGAGCTTTGCTCATACAGTAAAAGTACATTAGACTCAAAGAGAAATTAACAAAGAGAAATTAACAAATTTATATGGCTCAACAAAAAACTGAGGTTTAGTTACTCTCTCATGCATAGATCTCAATCCAATGGTGGTTTGAGCCTTCCTAACTTATGGTGTTATTATTTAGCAGCAAGATTTACACAGTTAGCTCAATGGTTTGCTCCTTCAAATCAAATTGCTTGGTTACATTTTGAAGAACAAGCAATTATACCATTCCATCTTCAAGGTATATTATGGTCCAAGTCGATTCAACCCAGAGAGATCTTTCCCTTAAATAAGGTGGTGGCTCACTCAAATTGTGGCACCGATAAAAAGATAAATTTGATTTACCACCCCCCAGCATCCTTTATAGGAGACCCCCGCTGCCCCCCGGCCTTTAGAAATAGTAGTACTTTCTATATATGGAAATTACGCTACCTCACTACTTTAAAATCCCTATTCCTAAATAACCAATTTCGCCCTTTTTCAGATTTGTGTGAACTATATAATCTCCTAATTTCAGCATTACCCCATTATACTCAAATTGAAAAATTCTACCAAAAATACTTCTCTCTAACATTACATCCTCCTTATTCCCAAATTGAACAAATCTGCATCTCCTCACCAAGAGATAGGGGCTTGATCTCTCATATTTACCATTGTTTAAATTAATTTTCTTTTTACAGAAAAATCAAAACCAATGCTGCAATGGGAAATTGACCTGGACCAATTTTTTATACTACCAGAATGGACCACTATTATCCAAAACCTACAGAAATGTACTCGCTCTGTTTCGGCGAGGGAAACAGCCATCAAAATACACACCAGATGGTACCTAACTCCCTTTAAAATAAACTCATTTTATCCATCAGTATCCCCCACTTGTTTTAGGGGATGCCCAGATCAAGGCACCATCTTACATACCTTCTGGAACTGCAAAATTTTGAAACCCATATGGTTACAAGCAGCAACTGAGATTGAACATATTATAGGCAAAAAAATTCCTCTCACCCCTTAGATGTGTTTATTGTTTGCGCCTATACCTAATGTACCCACACAGCATACTAGATTAATACACACACTGTTTAACTCAATCCACTGGATGATAGCTTTTAACTGGCACTCATCAACAGTCCCTTGGTCCCAGGTATTGAGTAGAATGGAACAAATAAAACTCTCAGAGCATATCTCCCTAAATATCACCTAATGTAACCTAAAAATAAATATAATTTTAGAACAAAACTGTGATGTAAATTTTAAAACCTTATAAGAAAAATTCATTCTTAGATATCACCATTATTGTTCTTACGTTGTATTATGTTCTTTTTTATATATACCATTCACGTCATATTAAATATATACTTGATATATATTGGATGTACCTATGTTTCTGTTATACGCTTGTACTAAACTTTGACTTTTTGCAATAATAAAAATTGTTTGTAAACAAAAAAAAAACAGTTCCTATGGGATGTAATAGTGTAAAAGTGGCACAGCAATTAAATTGCAGCAATTGTGCAGCTTTAGGTGCCACCAGAGTTGACGATAGCTTAAGGTGTGCTAAAGGACCGTTGATGATGTTGAAACCCTGTGACTTATTTGAGAGGAGGTAATGTAAATGGAACTTAATGAGAATTTTAGAGTTTGCTTAACTCAATTGGTAGGAGCATGGTCCTGCTAAGTGTAAAGGATTATCAACAGCATAGTAACTTCTTGTGTTAGGTCCACTGAGTATAACCCACTCTTGTTATCTACTTCTAAAGGCTGAGCATTTAGGGCTCTTTGGATCAAGACAGCAGTTGGGGTATATCAGCTACCCTAACTGTTCTCTTGATCCTATTTTTTATCATCTTTGTTTTCCCTTTAACATCTTGATATAATTCTTTCCCCTCTCTGATCACAAAATTTTTGCTTACCCTATATCCTCCTCCTTTTACCTCTATTAGACTATAACAGATTGTACAAATAGTCACTTTTTTAAACAGAATCTAAATATGCACTGCATGTGCTCTCACTATCTACAGCCATTACATAGAAAACAGATAAGCTGCCTTCAAAAAGGTTTCCAAATGGCTATAGATTTTAAGAGGAAATCTAACATGTAGGCGGGGCCTACATGCCTTGCACGCAGGTGTACCTTTCGCACGGAGCGTGCTCATCAATACCGGGGAACGTTGAGACTGCAGTCATGTGAAAAGTCAAACATTAATGCAATTCCCCGACTTAGAGATGTTCAACGTGTGCAGTAATAAAGTGCAAAGTTCTTCTGCAAAGCAACTTATCTCATGTCACCACACACTGCAACCGGTATGTTACATTAGGAGGGACGAGCTGAGCCTGCGCCCACTCCACCAATCCAGCATATCTCTGTTACTTCACTCTCAGTAACAGAATGGGGTCCCCCTGTGCACTTTAGCACAGGGCCGGCCCAACCATGGGACCCAGTGGGACCATTGTCCCAGGCGGCACTTTATGAGGGGCAGCAGCCAACCAGAGCTTGCAGTGAAAGTTGTCAGGAGTACCCACCGCTGCCTGCCGCTGCACATCCTAATCACCGGGCTGTCTTCCGATATCTGCCCATTGGGATGCTGTGAAAGGCATCCAAGGAGTGTGCAGCCCACGCTGAGCAGATCGTGGGGCTTGTAAGAGCCGCTGAGTGTGTGACACTGTCAGATAATGTAACTGCATTGAGGGAGAGAGATCAGCTGTCACAACTCAGCGGTGATGGCGGGTGTGGGCGGGACCGAACAGCTATCAAACACCAGCCAATGGGATGGGGTCTGGGAGGGCCGCTACATTTATGTGGCTCCGCCCCTTTCTTAAACAGCCCGATGATTGTCTGGTGTTTGATAGCTGCTCAGTCCCATGGCTCCGCCAACCCCCGACATCACCGCTCAGTTGTGACAGCTGATCTCTCTCCCTCAATGCAGTTACATTAGATGACAGTGTCACACACTGAGGGCCTCCGGCAAGCCTTATGATCTGTTCAATGTGAAACTCCTCCTCTCCCCTGTCAGTGCCAATCAGTGCCACCTATCAGTGCCACCTATCAATGCCACCCATCAGTGCCACCTATCAGTGATGCCCATAAGTGCCAATCAGTGCTGTCTATCAATGCCTATCAGTGCTCATCAGTGCCGCCTATCAATGCCAATCAGTGCCACCTATCAATGCCAATCAGAGCCACCTATCAGTGACCATCAGTGCCACCTATCAATGCCAATCAGTGCCACCTATCAGTGCTGCCTATCAATGCCAATCAGTGCTGCCTATCAATGCCAATCAGTGCCACTTATCAGTGCCATCAGTGCAACCTATCAATGCCAATCAGTGCCACCTATAAATGCAAATCAGTGCTGCCTATCAGTGTCCATCCGTGCTGCTTATCAATGCCAATCAGCGCCCATCAGTGCTGCAAATCAGTGCCCATCAGTGCTTCCAATCATTGCTGCCTATCAGTGTCCATCAGTGCTGCCTATTAATGCCAATCAGTGCCACCTATCAGTGCTGCCAATCAGTACCAATCAGCAGCCTAGTGGGGCACAACTAAAATCCATTAATGTTTATTAATTCCACATGCCAATCTTTAGTATAATAGGTAATCACCACACTACTATTCACAATACACTACTGGATGTAAAATAAAAAAGTGTCAGTAAAAGGCTTGCTGCTAAGCACTTACGTGTTCTCACACCACAAAAAAAAAAGTGCAGCCTTAACTTACTAATCAATAACTTAACAATAATGGTGAAACCCTCTAATGTATGGAAATCTCAATAAACTTCAATATTACCACAATACCAGTCTCTGTGATACGCAACTTCACATCTAATTCAAACTGAGAACAAGACATAAGAAATGAAACTTAGCAGGGATGGTAGAAACTCCTCTACAAATAATTGCAATACAAATTAACTTCAAATGCAACAACTTTTTAATTGGGAGGTTCAACTGACAATTGCGCGGTCGTGCGACGCTGTACCCAAACAAAATTTACGTCCTTTTTTTCCTACAAATAGAACTTTCTTTTGGTGGTATTGGATCACCTCTGCGGTTTTATTTTTTGTGCTATAAACAAAAAAAGGTTTGGATTTGAACCTAATGGTTTGTGACATAATTTTCCATATGGACAAGGTGCTGTTGAATGTAAATCAGATTTTCTAATAAATTGAATTTTAGTTTTAAGTATCTTGATATAAAATAATGAATGTGGGGGCTTTTTGGTGGGCGTGATTTTTTTTTTTTGGGGGGGGGGGGGGGGCAGCATTTCATTCTTGGGCCCAGGCAGCACAATGTCTTGGGCCGGCCCTGACTTAGGATGAATGTCATGCGTGCTCTCACGTAACTCTTTCCTTCCTGTACCTTGCTATTAGGCCATTGATCTCCGTAACGCAGGTTAGGATCCAGTTGGATACCGACTGCTGAGGAGGGAGCCAAAACTTAGGCCCCCTCGCCACAGAACGACTTGTCACCTTACCAGGTACTACGCCTTATGACTGGTTGCTTGTACCTTGTTTCTTTGCTTAGTTATCCATAGCAACTACACCCTTTTTCTTGTCATTTCCCATCTAACCCCTTTGTAGTAGTTTTAGTTCATACCCTACATCTTTACCGACCCAGGTATTTTGGAATACGCCAGAACCAACATGCTCCCCTCTTTTTTTTTAAAAAAAATTCTTTTTATTGAAATTTTTGCTTTTTTTTAACAAACAAACATAAAAATTAACAAAGGAGTGACCCTGACACACTGCCAGATCACTCCATGACCAACCTGTTCATTCCTAACTCTACATATCAGTCTAGCCTAACATTGGCAACTGACTAAGCACATATCCCCCCCCTAGCCCCCCACCCCTCCCCCCAACAACCTGTAACTCAGTTCACCCCCATCTTCGGACAGGACATTCACCTTGCATCTCAAAGATATATCCCAATGGCTGAAATAATGCCCAGGTACTGCACAGCCAATTAACCCTCTAAAACTGTTAAACCCAAAGCGTATATTTACCATTACAATGCCAACCCCCTTAACAGAAATGGAAGACCGTATAGAATTTTAAACAATTATTATTTTATGATTACAGGGGACGGTACATTAAACAGACCTATCCAGTGCTTGCCACACTTTGTTAAAAAAAATTTCACACCCCCTGGAAAGGTAGGTTGCTTTATAGTAAGGGAGCATTGAATTCACCATTCCCTTCCAAAAGGGTATACCTGGAGGCATGGAAGACCCCCATTTCAATAGTATAGCCTTCCTCCCGTAGAAAAATAATATGATTAGTAATGTTCTAGGAGCCATTGAAGGAACCACCTCCTCAACCAGACCTAATAGACAAACCTTAATTGAAATTGGGATAGGGATCTTCAGTAAATATGAGATGCATGAGACCACCCCCTCCCAGAGGGGCCTAATTTGAGGATATTCCCAGAAGATGTGCTTAGCATCAGCCGGTGAAAAACCACATCTCCAACATTCCGGGGAGTTCGAAGGGTAAATTGCTGCAATTCTGGCAGGAGTGAAATAGATTCTGTGTAAAAATTTAAAGTGTATTAGTTTATAACATGCTCCCCTCTTTGAATAACTTCAGACCAGGCTCATAACAGTTAATACTGTAAAAATGCAACTAAGATAGCGTAGTAGCCCAGGCATACTTCCATGAGGTGGGAGTCCATAATGGCATTGTCCATGGCTGGGTGGCTGTCTGTGATCCCTGGTTTCTTCTGTGCCACTCTTGCACCCGCAGGTCAGTCTGCAATACACCTATACCCACGTTCCTGTTCTCCAGGAGTCCTCAGATCTTGGCTGTCCCCCTTTTTAAATCATAGGTGGGTCAATGGGACCCAAAAGCCCAGGAACCAAGCTGTAAATGTTTAACCCTTTCTACAGCCTAGGCCGGCTGCTGGACCACTAACTGCACATACATTTTCAGCCTGCCTACAAACATGCTAACCTGAAACAGCGTTTCCTATATACAAGGATTCTTTGTCCCTTCCGAACAATCCTGTTTCTCTGCTTTTGTTTTACTTGCTGGCTAGTTATCCTGAGCCATTTTCAAAATATTTAGTTCACTAATGAAGGCAGTAAAATGGTAATTGCCTGAGGTAGTAAGTTACGGTTGGCTTTAGTTGGTTTGGGAAATGATTGTACATTTATTGATGCTCTTCAACTTTTGTAACCAATTCTTATTTATTTAGTCTAAGTTCATACTATGCTGAATATAGATCTCCCTCCTCCATGTTTTTTTGCTAAGAATGGCTTTTCAGCACTTAAAGCATGCCTGTGTGTCAAATCATCCTCTATATCTATGGGTAATTTTAGCCCTTCAGTTATGAAAGCCTATACTGCCCTCACTGTTTAAAGTGATTGTAACCCTTCTTTTTTTTAAAATAACAAATATGTTATACTCACCTGCCATGGTTTGCACAGAGCAGCCCCGATCCTACTCTTCTGGGGGCCCCCGCTGGCTCTCTCCCCCACTTCTGAGTTTCCCCATAGCAAGTGTCTTGCTATGGAGGCATTTATGCATTCTCACTCCTGAGCTGCACTGTGTATCCACTGACATGCAGCATAACATGACTCAACCAAATACCCCCCCCCCCCCCCCCCACGCTCTCTCCTCACAGGCTGTGACTAACCACAGCAAAAGCCAATGCTTCCCACTGCTGCCTCCCTATCCAGTAAGTAGAGACAGAGCCAAGAAAGCCACAGCTCTGGTGACACAGCACTTGATTGAGATCAGGCTCAGGTAAGTATAAGGGGTTGCTTGGGGGGCTGCTCACAGAAGGTTTTTAACCCTAATGCATAGAATGCATTAAGGTAAAAAAAAAAAAAACTTCTACTTTTACAACCACTTTAAAGCCAGCCACAGATTATGCGATTTTACTTCCTGCAACCATGGGTGAGGGCAGCCATCCCTGCCAGTAGCCAGGCGAACATAGTGATTAGTGCTAGCGGCTATAGCTGCTGGCAATAATCGCATGCTAAAAATCCAACATGCTGATTGTACCTAAGTCAATTGATGGATCAGCCTGCCCATAGATGGATTGGATCGCATCTTGACCTGTCCCTGTTCATTATTCAGTTTCTAATATACCCCATTTGTCTTTGCTTGAAAAGAGTATAAAATATTTTTGCCTATCATAATTTCTGTACTCTAGAACCATCATTCTTTGAGATCTAAATTATAACTGCTTATAGGATAACGCATCAACCAAGGGCTTCAATATCTCCCTATTTTCTGGTATCTTTCCTCTGTTTTCAATTATGCTCCTATTTAACTCATTATTAAAAAGCCATCCCTTGATCTTTTTAAATCAATTAACTAATATCACCTTTCTAGTCCTAGTTTTGCCCATTAAACATAAGATTTATATCTGTCTAAATTCTTCTCAATTTAATACTTTCCATCGAAACTAGGATATCCAATGTTCTAACTGGCAAAATGAATGGTAAATATTCTACTACAGATGTTGGTGAATAGGTAGGTAAGTCTGTTATATAAATAGAGTAACTGATTCCCCATCCTTATAATTACCCTTTTTATAACTATATTAGTGTATTTATGCATTGATGTGAGTTGCCATGTCTTTAATCAGTCCTTTGTAAATATAACAGCCAAAATCATTGGACATAGAAAAGAGTGAATTACTGTGCGAATCAAATGCCGCATACACACGAGCAGACTTTACGGCAGACTTTGCCCGGCGGACTTTTCAACGGACTTTACGACGGACTTTCTGAATAAACGGACTTGCCTACACACAATCAACCAAAGTCCGTCGAATTCGTACGTGATGACGTACGACCGGACTAAAATAAGGAAGTTCATAGCCAGTAGCCAATAGCTGCCCTAGCGTGGCTTTTTGTCCGTCGAACTAGCATACAGACGAGCAGACTTTTCGACCGGACTCGAGTCCGTCGGATAGATTTGAAACATGTTTCAAATCTAAGTCCGTCCAACTTTTGAGAAAACAAAGTCCGCTGGAGCCCACACACGATCGAATTGTCCGACGAAATCCCGTCCGCCATAAAAGTCCGCTCGTGTGTACGCGGCAAAAGAATCACTGGGTCTGGCAATTTAAGACAATCAGAGAATTGGGACTAACCTAGAAAGTGTCATATTTGCCTAATTTCAAAAAGAGGATTTGTTGATGTGTCTGGTAAATAAAACAAATCATTAACCTGATACTGTTTAGACTCTCCCTTGACTAGACAGAGAAACTTTATGTGTGTAGTTACATAATTGTGTCGTCACAATGTACTTCCAGCTGTATTGCTGAGAGTGATTCATTCATTTTCTTGAATAATCCTGTCAATCACACTGATAAGGGTTGAACACAATTTTCCCATAGAAGAGAAAATCTGGTTGCTATGGCTTTAGGCAAACATTGTAGTGTTTGTACAGTGATACCTGTAGACTATCACCACCTGAGTCAAAGTTTGCTGTATTGGTATAAATAGAAATGCAAGGAATGGAGTTGATTTACTAAAGGCAAATAGGATTTTCACTTTGTAAGGGGAGTTCCACTGTGCAAGGGAACTTCCCCAGAGGTTAGTGAATGTGGTGAAATTTCAATTTGCAAAGAATCCCCAACCATGTTCTAGGAATATAAAAACAGCATTTTTACTTGCACATGATTGGGTGATGGAAGTTAGCAGAGTTTCACCTTATTCACTAAGCTCTATGTACAATTCACTTCCCAAGTGAACAGTCTATTTGCCTTTAGTAAATCATCCCCTATACAACTGATTTGCCCATGTACCCACTGACTTCTGGTCGGTCCACTTTCTGATTCCACTCCCTGCTATGTTAAGAGAATTAATTGTGACAACAGAAGTCTATGTGGTCAAGACAGAGAATAGAAATCTACAGGAATGCCACTTGTAATAACGAATTCCCCTCAGGAAACAACAGTGACCAAAATAGAGAGCAAATGGACTGAAAAAATAGAATGAATGGTACTGCTGTGCTTCAGGAGCATGTTTAGGGGGGTTGAGTCTGGAAAAGACAACACAGAGGTAAGTGTCCTTAACACATGACCTTTACCTCCCACTGTCCTTAAATCATTTATAAGAAACATAAAGCTTAAATATATACAGTGCATTCGGAAAGTATTCACAGCGCTTCACTATTTCCACATTTTGTTATGTTACAGCCTTATTCCAAAATTAAATGAAAAAAGATAAAATTCAATATCTTCCTCAAAATTCTACAAACAATACCCCATAATGACAACATGAAAGAAGTTTGGAAAGACACACACCTGTCTATATAAGGTCCCACAGATAACAGTGCATGTCAGAGCACAAACCAAGCCATGAAGTCCAAGGTATTGTCTGTAGACCTCCGAGACAGGATTGTATCGAGGCACAGATCTGGGGAAGGGTACAGAAAAATTTCTGCAGCATTGAAGGTCCCAAGGACTCTTCCTAGAGTGGGTCGCCCGGCCAAGCTGAGCAACTGGGGGAGAAGTACTTTAGTCAGGGAGGTGACCAAGATCCCAATGGTCACTCTGACAGAGCTCCAGCATTTCTCTATGGAGACAGGAGAACCTGCCAGAAGAACAACCATCTCTGCAGCACTCCACCAATCAGACCTGTATGGTAGAGTGGCCACTTCTCAATAAAAGGCACACGACAGCCCGCCTGGAGTTTGCCAAAAGGCACCTGAAGGACTCTCAGACCATGAGAAACTAAATTCTCTGGTCTGATGAGAAACAAAGATTGAACTCTTTGGGTGGAAAGGCTGGAAAGGCAAACATTCTGTCTGGAGGAAACCAGGCACCTCTTATCACCTGGCCAAAACCATCCCTACAGTGAAGCATGGTAGTGGCAGCATCATGCTGCGGGGATGTTTTTCAGTGGCAGAAACTGGGAGACTAGTCAGGATCAAGGGACAGTTGAATGCAGCAATGTAGAGAGACATCCTTTGATAAAAATCTGCTCCAGAGTGCTCTGGACCTCAGGCTGGGGCAAAGGTTCATCTTCCAACAGGACAAAGACCCTAAGCACACAGCCAAGATAAAAAAGGAGTTGCTATGGGACAACTCTATGAATGTCCTTGAGTGGCCCAGCCAGAGCCCAGACTTGAATCCGATTGAACATCTCTGGAGAGATCTGAAAATGGCTGTGCAACGAAGCTCTCCAACCAACCTGATGGAGCTTAAAGTGGAGTTCCACCCACTTTTACAACTCTTCAGCATCCCTCACTAAACTGTTCACTGTAAACAAATTGTATATTTTTTTATTTTTTTTCTCAGCACCTACTGTATATCTGCTGTATTCATTTTTCACTTCCTCCTCCCTGGCCGCGGCCCATCGCATCATTTCCTGTTTGCAATGCCTTCTGGGAAGGGGCGGCAACCTCCTCTGAAACTGCCGTTGCTATGGAAACCTGACCTGAAACCTGTTACACTGCTTGTGCTGCACTGAGCATGTGTGAGATCTGCAAGGATGAGATCCAGGAAGAAATACAGTCTGGCTTCAGATGTCCACACTTAAGATGGCCACGGCCTGCTGTAAGTTTATAAAATAACAAACTACTGCTATAAACTAACAAAACAGACCTTAGTTTACAGACTAACTTTACTAGCATACATTAAGCTTGTGTATTATAAGGGTATTTTTATTTAAAAAGTATAATTTTGGCCGGAACACCACTTTAAGAGGTCCTGCAAAGAAGAATGGGAGGAACTGCCCAAAAATAGGTGTGCCAAGCTTGTAGCATCATACTCAAAAAGACTTGGGGCTGTAGTTGGTGCCAAAGGTGCTTCAAGTATTGAGCAAAGGCTCTGAATACTTGTGTACATGGGATTTTTATTGTTATTTTTAATAAGGCTGTAACATAACAAAATGTGGAAAAAGTGAAGCGCTATGAATACTTTCTGATGCACTGTATGTTGTCAGTTATTTCTTTCCTGCTTCTGGATACTGTAGTTGCTTATCTGTCCCCATCCTTACCAGTTCCTGAGTTTCTATGTTACTCCGAACTAGTAGGAATGAAATTAGGACTAATCTGCTTACATGTTCCCAGGTCAGCAAGACAGCCAGGCATTTTCAGAAGGAGAGGTCAGCAAATGCAGCTATATGTCACTCAGGATATTCTTCCTTGAAGGCCAGTTTACACTACTGTGGTTCATTGCTGTGCATTAATACAACTTTGTTGACATGAGTTACATCATGCATCACCGTGTGGTGCGTTAAGGCAACCTATTCATTATGAATGGCTGCCAGTGCACATCAGTGGACCTTTAAATGTAAATGACACTTTTTTGCACCACAGTACACTATCCTTGCCTTGTGGTGTGCTGTGTTGTTTTCTGGCCTTTACCTAACAATTCATTAGGTTGCCACTCACGATAAATGGCACCACAACTCACTGCAGTGGGACATGTGCATTGACTGTTGTGGTAACATGTGTTACTGCAATACATACGTTTTAATGGGCCCTGAAAATGCTGAAAAGGCCAATAACCAAATCCCATATAAGTTTTAACAGGTCATTTCAAGAGTTGTTTTTAGTCTTCTTAAATTTTTTTTACTTCAAAAATGTTTATTGAGAGGTTTACATTTAACAGAGATCATACAACATAAGAACAATTGTATACATCATCAGACATAATGAGCGAGGCACATGGTTAGATACAAATGGTACAATAGGGTGTAGGTATATATGAACGGACCTTTAAACAGAGCGTACAAATATTAACAGTCGGGAACCAGGTTAGGAGTATAGTCTGGTCTCCCTCGACACCCCAACTGGGATCAAATTGTGTCGGGGAGGGAGACCATACCTCCCACCCTCTGTTCCTTCCCAAAGGTACTAAATCTGGTTACAAACTGTCTTTTATCACATCTTCAGTGTTAATATTTCCTTGTCAAAAGAAGTTTATTGAGTATACAATGTTATAAAGATACATAAAGTAAGTTTACAAGGATCTATAAAGTAAGCTCATTGTTTTACAGTAGGGTTTATATAGGTAAATATCATGGAATTTCAAATATTAAACATAGGGTTCACGTAAACCTAAATTAAAGATATATATCATTTCCTTAGTTACTTTTGTAGGTATTTAAATGATTTATACCTACTATACATATTGTAGAAGATGTTGGGTGAAGATGACTTAGATGTGAGCCATATGTTAGACCAGTCCGTGTCTTCTAAAGTTCGTCCCAGGTCCTCCTCCCACCTCTGAACGTAAGAGGGTCTATTAAGATTTGCTACTCCATATAATTGATTATAAAGTGATGAAATTGTACCTTTAGCAAATGGATCTTTTGTACAGATTGATTCAAAAATGGATAATTGGGATAATGGTGTATCCCCCTTTAGGAATGGTGTATAGAAATTTTTGATTTGGAGATATCTAAATATCTCAAAGTTTGGTAGATCATATTTTTCTCTAAGCGATGGGAATGAAAGGAATGATTTAGATGCTATGAAGTCATTTAGTGTCTGAATGCCTGATGTTGTCCAAGCTTTAAAAGAATTTGGGTAGATCCATGCCGGATAAAAGGCCGGATTTCTGATAAAAGAAAGGAGAGGATTGTGTGGAGATTGTAACTGATATTTGGTTTTTAGTTTGGATTATGAATTTTAAAGCAGTCTTTAGGATCAAGCCATAATAAATTTGATATTAATAGAGGGTCATTTTCTGAAGCCTCTATAAATACCCATAATGGGATTTCCTGTTTTGCATGGTATTTGGACAGACTGGCCAAATGTGCTGCTCTGTAGTAGTTAGTAAAATTAGGGTATCCCAGGCCTCCTTTATTTTTGGGAAGATGTAGTGTGTGTATAGGTATACGTGGTTTAGAAGAGCCCCATATAAACGAAGTTGCTCTTTTTTGTACTATTCTTAAAAAATAGGAAGGAATTGGAATAGGGAGGACTCTGAATAGATAAAGCAATTTGGGCAGAATAGTCATTTTGATTGCATTAATCTTCCCTATCCAGGATAAAGGAAGTTGCGACCATTGTTTTATTAGATTTGTGATCTGTCTTAATACAGGAGGATAATTGGTTGAGAATAAGTCAGAATGAGATGCTGTTAAATGAATTGCAAGATATGGGATTGATTTTTCTGCCCATGTGAATGGGAGTGCAGCCCTAGCCGGGATCAATTCCATGTTTGTGAGTGAAATATTAAGCACTAGGCATTTCTTAGGATTAATCATAAGGGCGGATAGGGCTGCAAATCCATCAAGAGCTGGTATTAAGTTAGGACCAGAGACCTGTGGTGATGATAGAAAAAGTAATATATCGTCTGCAAATATACATAGTTTGTGTGTAATACCTCCTACTTCAATGCCAGTTATAGTTTGGTTTGTTCTGATGTATTGGGCCATGGGTTCGAGTATAAGGGCAAATAATAAGGGAGATAATGGGCAACCCTGTCGGGTACCTCTTTCGATATTAAAGGCTTCAGATTTGTATCCAGCATATTTTATATAGGCTTTGGGTTTATTATATAATGCTTTAATCCATGTTAAAAAGTGGGGTCCAAAACCCCATTTTTGTAATGAATATTGCATATATTGCCAGGATACTGTGTCAAATGCCCTCTTAATATCGAGAGATAGAAAACATAAAGGGATTTTCCGTTTTTTAGCAATATGTACCAATAACACTGCCCTGCGTATATTATCGCCTGCCTGTCTATTTGGCATGAAGCCTACTTGATCTCTATGTATTAATTTTCCTATAATGCTATTGAGGCGTTTTGCTATTATTTTTGCTAATAATTTAATATCGAGGTTTAACAGAGAGATAGGCCGATAATTCACACAGGAAGTATCATTAGAAAGGGGTTTTGGGATCATACAAACAATTGCCATTAGTGTTTCTTGCCGAAAAGAATGTCCATCTAGAAGTTTGTTAAAAGTTTCAGTGAGAATGGGAGAGAGTATTTCTGAGAATGTTTTATAGTATAAAGCCGAGTAGCCGTCTGGGCCTGGTCTTTTGTTAAGTTTTAGGTCTTTTATGGCGTTAGCAACTTCATCTATAGTTATAGGCTCATCCAAACTGCTTTTTTGATTCTGAGATAACTCAGGTAAGGTTATTTTTGAGAAGAAGGATTCAGCCTCTGTAGGATTAAATTCATTGTTTGTCTTGTATAAAGTTGCGAGATGTGAGTGAAATTTATGGACTATTTTAACTGGATTACAAGTGTAAACATTTTTTGATAATTTCAAACGTATTGGTTTGAAAGATTTGTTAGTTGAATTTAATGCCCGAGCCAAATATGTACCTGGTTTGTTTGTATTCATGTAGAAATTGTGTTTGGAGCGTTTGAGGGATTTATCAACTGACTCAGTGAGAAATAGATCGTATTCCAATCTAGATTTTTCCAGATGAGATTTTGTACTCTGAGATGGATTATCTTGAAATGATATGTAGGCTGCATTAAAATTGAGTTCTAGTTTTTTTGCTAGATTTTTGCGTTCCCGTTTAAATAGTGCCATTTGTCTTTGTATTGTACCACGCAAGACAGGCTTATGAGCTTCCCACAGTGTTATTGGGGAGATGTCTGTTGTATTATTAATTGATATGTATTCCTTTAAAGCTTGTTCAATGGCCATCTGATGTAGTGGGTGTTTGAGCATTATGTCCAGTAAGTACCACGTTGGGTCATGCGCTTTTGGTATGGCTGAGGCTATAGTAGTGTATACTGCATTATGGTCAGACCACGGAATCGGAATTATATCTGATGCAATAATTTCTGGTATCATTCCTATTGTTAGAAAAATATGATCTATTCTGGTGAAGGTTTGATGAGGGTGCGAGAAATAAGTGAATTTCTTTTTCATTGGGTTACTTTCTCTCCACGAATCTACCAGATTGTATTTGGAAAGAAGTTGAGAAAAAGGTAATCTAGAGGTTATTTTGGATGGTGTAAAAGGTGATTTATCTAGAAATGGGAGGAGGACCTGGTTCGAATCCCCACACATTATCACTGTTCCTATTTTGTGTGTATTGATCACTTGTAATATATGTGAGAGGAATGGTGTAGGTTGTTTGTTAGGAGCGTAGTAGGAAATCACAGTGATTGCTGTATCCATTATATAACCTATGAGTATCAGGTATCTACCTTCTGGGTCTTTAATTTCTGATGATAAGGTGAATGGTGTGGATCGGTGGAATGCAATTAGAGTTCCCCTTTGCTTGGTACAGGCAGAAGCCGTATACATTTGTTGATAAAAAGGAGAAATATATTTTGGAGTAGAATCTTTGGTGAAGTGTGTTTCTTGGAGGCATACTATGTGAGCCTTCTTGTTATGGAAAGTACGGAAGGCTTTGGTCCTTTTTTGAGGGACATTTATTCCCTGAACATTCAGGGAAAGTATATTCAGTGGTGCCATGGCAATAGATCAAATAGTTTTGACTTACTTTTTGTTCTGCAGAGCTGACTGCGCAGAACAACCTGTGTGGACTGAAGAGATGAATAGATAGAAAAGAAACCAGTGAATTCTGGAGTAAAGAGTAAACAAAAAACATATGAGATTAGATGATACATTGTATAAATTATTTTTTGCAAGTAATCACAATTTACCCGTGAAAGAGAATAAATATCTCTCTCAGGGGAATAAGTGCCTTCGTCACACTCCCACATAATATGGTTGGGAGAATGAGGAGGTCTAATGGGGGTACACGGATCTTCCGCTTACAGGAGAGAAGTGCTATGTCAAAAGACATCAAAATGATGTTTCATTAATTGGAGTGCAGAATATAGTTTTTGTTTAAATTATTTATTCCAGGGTGGTTGTATATGGTTAGTCTTGCCCTAGGCTAAATAATTCAGTTAGAAAGGTACTGTTAATAACTTTGGTATTGATGAAGATAGGTTGAATTATTTTGGGATTTTAACCCTTTTAGAGTAAACAATTACATATTTTATTCATATGTAACTGTTTAGATATGTTAACTCATAAAATTGAGGTTGTATTGCTTCAGATTAGAATAAACAAAAACATAGTTCTAGGAACTAGTTAGGTAATAATATATTTGTTTTAAGAAAAGAAAGAAAAAGCTTCCATTACTTCTGGATTATTGAACATATTTGTCCTAAAAAGTAATAAATCTATTGTTATTACCTGATAATATATAACTGAACAAGAATTTCCTTATTTCACTTATATATTCTAAGGCTATATGAATCAGAAGTAATAAGAAATATAACTGGAATGTAACATGATCCCACACAGTGTGTGACTATCAGAAAGCAGTTACATTCAGTTATAAATTTATGTTTTTTATAGAGAACCATCTCTTAGTATAATAAATGAAGAGATATCAGGAATTAGGATGTCAGTCCATTGAATCTTCTTGGTCCATGGATGATGTGGCATAACGGCCTCTTTTGTGAGAATGATGATTCCCATTTTGTTCTGAAATTTTCTGGGTGCTGCCTGAAGGTGAAGATGATGCCATTCTTCTGCGTGTGGGAGAGTTGCTGCTTGTGGCTTCTGTCAGATTTAATTTTAAAAGGGTTTGTTGTAGTTCATCTGCTGATCTGCTTCTGTAAATTGTACCTTGGTAGTTAAATCTGACTGAAAAGGGGAAGCCCCATTGATACATAATGTTGTGGCGTTGCAGTTCCATTAGTTGGGGTTTCATGGATCGTCTTTTAGTAATAGTAATTTGGGATAGGTCAGCAAAAATTTGATAATTGTGTCCTTGAAAATTAAGTTCCTTTTTTTCTCTTGCATCAATTAGTATTTGTTCTTTCGTTCTGTAATAATGAAATTTTGTGATTATATCACGTGGGGGTCCATCTTTCTTTTTGGCTGTGAGGGCTCTGTGTACTCTGTCCAGTTCTAAACGTTCAATAGGGATATCTGGCTTTAGTTCTTGTAATAGAGCAGTAATAGTAGATTGCAGGTCTGTCACAGTTTCAGGTATTCCCCTTATGCGCAAGTTTGAACGTCTGGCTCTATTTTCGTAATCTTCGAGCTTAGTTTGAAGTATTAAATTCTCTTTTTTTAATTGTTCCAATTCTGTTATATTTTCTTGGGTTGTAATTTCAATTTCATCCATTTTTATTTCTAAGGCTGTGGTGCGGTTTCCCAGCTCTCTTATTTCTTTGGTTAGGCTTTTTGTTATTTGGTCTGAGGTTTGTTTTAAAGCCTTATGAAGCATCTTTTCAAATTGTAATAATATTACTGGGGATACTGAGGAGGCTTGTGGAGAAGTTTGTGAGAGGATTTGTTCTGTATCTGACTCAAATGTAGAGTCTTGCTGTGACATTTTCTGTCTGTGAGAGCGCCCTGATGCTGTATCTTGTGAGGTGACTGGAGCTGCTTCAGCTGCAGTGAGTGCCTGTGAGCTCTTTGTGAGGTGATTTTTATTTCTGCCACGGTTTCCTCCCAGTACCATATTTCCTGCCCAAACTTTCACAGTTTGTTCCCTGGGGCAAAAAGGTTCAAATAGATACCTTTTGAGCCTGCAGGCTCCGCTTTGTCCTTCTCTTCTCTCCTCAGCGGTGTGGAGCTCTAACAATGCATGTCTGCTCCGCTAGGCTCCGCCTCCTGCCCTCCAGTGTTAATATTTCAATCAGCGTGCAGCTAGACCTCCTGTCCTATAACTGTCTTTGCTGATTGTACAGTGTATTTATGGTGAAAAGGTTCCATTTGGAGTTATCTATGTCTCCTTGACTCTAAAGATAACGTATCTTTGGAGGTTATTGAAATCTACATTGAGTGTATGATGACCTTTGTTTATTAAGACTGCTGTGTTATCCTTATGAGGTTCGAGCTAGTCATATACAATTGTAGTTCTGTAGCATGGTGTGGTAACTTATGGGTTATAATAATAAAGGTAAAAGGAAATATGGACTATCGTAATTAGGGTCTCAGGGTGAAAAAGAAAGGGGGAAAGGTCTCGGGACTTCCGGGAAAAGAACATGAAGAGGGGTGAGGGAAAGGGAGGACAAGGTTTCTATTCGCCTCCGCCTAAGGCTATTGGGGGCTTAAATGAATTGTTTAGGTCATGAATTTGGCGTAGTCATCTGTCGTAACAAAGTGCAGCCAGCATGACCATATCTTGGTAAATTTGGACTGAGTCTCCCTTGCTTAGTGGACACGCTCCTCCATCTCTGCAATTTTATTTATGTGTCAGAGCCATTCTGCTATCGTGGGGGGTTCGCCACCGGAATGTTATACACATTTTTGCAGCATTTACCATGTGCATGGCTAGAGAGTGATAATATGCTTTTATCGGGGTGATGGGGTGATGTAGTAAAAATTGTGCTGGGGAGAGGTCTCGGGAGAGTGTCGTAATTTGATTGGTAATGCGGTGGATTTCCTTCCAAAATGATTGGATTTTTGGGCACATCCACCAGATGTGCAACATTGAACCCTTGGCGTCGTTGCAATGTCAACACTTGGGTGAGACTGCGGGGTATAATTTGTGCAGTTTACGTGGGGTTCTGTACCATCGTGAGAGGATTTTAAATCTATTCTCCTGTGTCAAGACATTAATTGTTCTTTTGTGAATGCAGGTGTAAATTTTTTCCCATTCCTCCTCTGTTAGATCTAGGGATAGTTCTTGTTTCCAATTGTGGCTTGCTTTGTTGGACTTGGGGTTGTGATTAGAGACTAGCATGGAATAAGTATATGAATTTAGGTGTCCTTGTGGTTCCTCTTTGCAGCATAGTGTTTCGAATGGTGTGAGTTGGCGAGACCAAAATGGAGTAAGTTTGGGATTGGTTAGGAAGTGTCGGATTTGGACGTAGGTCCAGAAAGGAAATGTGTGAGTTGTCATTCGGGAGGATAATGAAGGCAAGGTCAGAAGATGTCCTTGGTCGAAGAAGTGTTCTGCTTGGATTTTGGCGTGTGGCCAAACGTCAGTTAAAAAAGTGTCTGCTAAGCCCAGGGGAAACTGTTGGATGGGGGTTAAAAGGCTCAGTGTTGAGGAAACCTTATGTTTCACACAAGTTTCTTTAAAGATGTGTAGGGTATTGCTGATTAAGGGGGTGGGATTTGCACGTTGGCGGGATGTGTGCTTGATTTGTCCATGGGAGCTGGTGTAGAGGTAAAGTGGAAAAAGAGTGTTCAAGTTGAACCCAGTATTTGACTTCAGAATGTATATTCCAATCTATTGTCCTTGCCAAGTTACATGCTCTATGTTATTTAAAGATGCCTGGGAGGCCAATGCCTCCTTTTAGCTTGGGGACAGTTAGTCTTTCGTAGCTTAGTCTAGGTCTTAGTTTTCCCCATAGGAATTTGGTACATGCTTTCTTAAATGTTAAGAAGAAGGTAGGCGGGAGTAATGCCGGTAAACATGGGGAAAAGAAAACCGGCTCCAGGTCCCCGCAAACTGATGACATACTTCGGGCCTGCCGGAGCTCGGTCAGATAAAGATGGCACCGGCCAAGAACAACCACGCTCTCCCTCACAGCATAGCACCCTGCGCGGATCCCAATCCAGTGGTGGAAGTCACTCCTCTCCTAGGGACTCTCCGGGAAGCAGCCCTGTCAAGTCCAACTCAAAGAAGTCCTCAGCACACCAATATGCAGGTGAGAAGGGAAGGGGAGACATATCTGAGGATTCAACACGTGAATTCATAAAATGCATAGATGATTATCCTGCTGTGGGGCAGCCCCTCTCAGACAAGACGCTGAAAGACATGCTGGTGTCACTGAGGGGATCCCTCCAAAGGGACATGATGACGATGGTATCACAAATTAGAAGGGAGGTAGATGGCATGGGAGACAGAATACACCACGTGGAAAACAATATGGGAGACTTTGCGTTGGCACACAATGAGCTTATTGATGCTCACAATGAGGCAGAAGATGCAATAACGGCCATTAAATCAAAGTTAGCAGACCTGGAAGATCTTCCAGGAGGAACAATGTAAAAGTTTCAGGGAGTTGCTGAGGCTGTACTCCCAGCCGATTTGCGCAACCATATACAACAGTTAATCGCAACACTTCTACCTGATGTGCCTAAGAGGGAAATTGTTGTTGACAGGACGCACAGACTCCCTGAACCACCATATTTACCTGATAAAGTACCACGCAACGTGATTGCTCGCATTCACTTTTACCAGGTGAGGCACTTATGCAAAAGGTAAGGAAGAAACCCAAACTGCCAGACCCTTACTCTGACCTTTCCAAACATACAATGCAAGCTCTCAGCAAACTGGTCCCCCTAACTAAATTATACCACAACCACAATATAGTTTATCAATGGGGATTCCCTGCCAAACTGCTAGTTATGTGGGAACGTAAAAGCTAAACAGTATTTACAGTGGAAATTAGAGGGGGTTTTGGGACTTTAAATGAGGCACAATTAAGTGGCTCCATCCCGGTAATTGGTACAATTAAACAGGAAGTTGGGACTTTAAATGAAGCGCTTGGGTAGTGGAGGTAAAGTAAACCATATTTTGAGATGCATTATGAAATGTTTATTGATTATACACAATGGCAAGCAATAAAAAAGTATTAATTTCATATACAGTAAAAAGTTTTAATAACATATATGCATAGGAGATGTACACATAGCATGATAAAAAATATACACATATAGTGGCACATGATCTAGTATAGATAAAAAGAAGTAATAGAGCAATAAAGCATAATTGCTGGCAACAACAGGCCTGGTGGCGACGCGTGCACCCACATGGTAAATGTACATTTATTGGGTATAAAAGCAAGTACTATAGTTGGAAGGAGTAAAAGATATAAATAACTAAGGTTCCATATAAGATGTAGCTAGGGCATCAAAAAGTATTAAAGCTCGACGCGTTTCGTGGGTATTCCCCCACTCATCAGGAGCTAATGGAGTAAAATTTCCGGCTCAGGTAGCATGTGCAATGTGCGGAGGTGGGTGCAGGGTGGGCCAAGAGCATAGCCTCTCCACGGGAGCTGAGGTGGCATAGATATATATAGATGCGACATCGGGCAGGAGAAAGAAACAAGATGGAGCAGATCCACAGGCGGGAATGTATTGGTCGTGGGAACATATGAATCCACTACCCAAGCGCTTCATTTAAAGTCCCAACTTCCTGTTTAATTGTACCAGTATTTACAGTGGAAACAGGGATGAACCTGGCGGAACAGTGGGGCCTGCTGAGCACCAACATCAACCAGAAGGCGCCTCACCAGTAAAAATTGATCCCCTGTGGAATAAAATTCCCGGATAAATTACATAGTTTGAATGCTTAATAGCTGGACGGCTATTAAAAGTGATGTAGGGAACCCTGTGGCTCCAAAGAGCTAATTCCCCCACTCTAAACAGCAGTAGTTACTGCTTCAAATGACTTGTTACTCGTTTTTTATATTTTACTGCTTCTGTTTTTGTTTATTTGTTCCAAGTACTTTCTTTAACACCATTGATGCTGTACGTCTTTCCAAGAGAATTACAGATCCTCAACTGACCAACCTATTGTGTATACATTCTGGACAAGGTGAAGAACATTCCAACTATCAGGTACTTTTTCATTGCTTCACTCATATGAACAATGGCTCTTAAAATTGTTTCACTGAATGCCCATTGGCTAAACAGCCCCTTCAAGCGTAAAGCTATGTGGTAAGAAGCTAAAAACCTTAAAGGGGATGTTATCTGTGTGCATTTCCTAGCTGCCAAACCCCCACAATGCACACATAAACAATTCCCGTACATTTTTACTGCTAATGCAAGTGAAAAAAGAGAGGAACGTTGATCGCAATTAAAAATTCTGTTTCTTTCACCCTTCACTCTACTACATTGGACCAAAATGGAAGATGTATTATTTTGGTGTGCGATATCAACAATATCACATACACCATAGCGAATATCTACGCTCCTAACATGCATCAAATTGCTTTCCTGCGCAGAGTGCTAAAGAAAATTTGTCAAATACGTAAAGGCTCTCTTCTTATTTGTGGAGACTTTAATGCCATTGTGGACCATAAGCTGGATTCCACTGCAAGATCGCAAAGCCGTCCCTCTTTAAATCCCTTCTACATTATGAGGATCTCTATGACATATGGCGCTGCCTTAATCACATGGAGAAGGATTATACTTATTATTCAGCTCCTCATAAAATGTATACACGAATTGATCTCTTTGTGTCTGATCTACAAATGCTATCAAGAGTGACTGCAGCAAACATCCATTACATTCTATGGTCTGACCATGCTCCAATTGCAATCTCAATTAAAGAACAAAATGCATCACGGCCTATCTATATATGGCGGAATAATGTAAGCCTTTTTTCCAGACTGCCATTTAAAGCAGAAATAAAGGAAAAACTACAAGAAATTTTTACTAACCATGTCACACCCGAGGCATCTTCTTCCTCGGTCTGATGTGTACATAAGGCCTTTATTAGAGGCATACAGATGGCGGCCAGGGAAAAAAGGCGTAGACTGCAACTTATGTCTGATTTGATTGTTAAAATTAAACAGCTGGAATCTCATCATAAATCCACTTTGGCAGAGGACAAACTAGTTGAACTGGCCCAGTACAGAAACCGATTTGAAACCCTAGTAGAAACAAACCACGAAAATGCTCTGAGGAGACTTAAAGCCTTACACTACTCCCAGGGAAATAGATCAGGAAAATTTCTAGCTATCTCAGACAAAGACAACTTAAATCCAAATTAGCCTCAATTACTGATCCTGAAACCCAAACTAAAGTATTCCATCCTGCACAAATTGCGAACGCCTTCCGCAAATATTATAAGGACCTATACAATCTAGCTAATGACCCACTGACCCCTCAACCATTTAGTCAATAGTTTTTATTCAATTTTGTCAACATACAAAAGGGTGACAACATTTGTCATACATCAACAGGTATAGTAGACTGTGATAGAAATAATAATAGCTAACAAAATTGTACACCCCCTTGGGAGCTCACTGTGACTTGGTGGTGTAGCAGCCCCTGCAAGCCCATGCTTCTTTCATAACAACAAATAATCTGCTACTGTTAGCATTCATTCATCAAGAGTGTATAACTCATAACTAGTAGAAATAAGCAAACATACAAACAGGGATCAACTCAGAGACAGTAGATAGTTCACAAGTGCATCACCTGGAGAAGGTTTCCTTATGTGTTATTCATGTTGTACCAAGTTATCCATTGTTGCCAATGTAGAAGAAATTTTTCGTGTTTTCCCTCAATGGATGCTAGCATCTTTTCATAAGTGTAATGTATGGACAGTGTACGTAAAACTTCTTTTACTTCTGGGGGGTTCGGAGATTTCCACCCTCTTAGTATCACTAACTTGGCTGCTAGAAACAAGTGTGTGGTAAATTTTCTATGTAGTGCTGGTATGTCTTCGATGCCTATATTTAAAAGAGCTAAGGAAGGGGGAGTTTGAGGCTGTAGACCTGTTACTTGACATAGGATTGTGAAGATGTTGGACCAATATTTGGCTATGCCCTTGCAGCTCCAAAATACATGAAAGATGGTGCCTGTCTGTCCACAATTTCTCCAACATAGAGGAGATATGGAGGAGTTAAATTTAGCTATCCAATATGGTGTTAAGTACCATCTCTGTATAATCTTATGGGAGAGTTCCCAAAGATTGATGCGTTTAGTTGCTAAATGGGTGTGTTGTAAGGCTTTATGCCATTGCTCTTCGGAAAAGGACTCATTAAGGTCTCTTTCCCATGCTAGCATGGAGTTTGTTTTGGTGAGTATGTTTTTGTCATGGAGAAAGTTGTAGAACAGTGAGATGCCTCCTCTATGAAAAGTTTTAGTAGTGAGGTGGATTTGAATCTGCCAGAATAGGTTGTATTTAATGGCGTCATTGCTCTTCAGATAGGATGCGACTTGGAAGTGATTGAAATGCTCTGATGCAGGTATACCATATTCCAATTGTAAATCAGTGAACGGTTTTAGATTAGTTCCTGAGTATAGATCCGAAACCCATTTCAGTCCCCTTAATTTCCATTTAGTTAGGGTCAATTCCGGGATTATTAAAGCTAGAATAGATAGTGGTATTGATAGAGGGATAGTGGGAGATGACTGAGTTTTGGTAGCCACCAAGGTCTTCCATGAATGCAGGGTTGCTAGAATTGGTAGAGGAAGATCAGTGGATTTATATTTAAGGTGGGGGAAAGCTAGGACATAGTCATGTAGACTACCTCCTGGTATCAGGGCTTGTTCAATGCTCCCCCATAGTGGAGCTTGTTGGTTAGGAAACCATCCTCTAAGTTGCGCTAGTATTGCAGCTAAATGGTAGTCAGCTAAGACTGGTAGTCCTACCCCACCTGCCTTTTTTGTTTTGCGAAGTTTGGAAAGGGCGCTTCTGGATTTCTTGCCTTTCCAAAGGTATCTAGAAAGTATGGTCTGTAGAGTTTGAAAATTTTTTCGTGGGGACTGGAATGGGTACCGTTCGGCATATAAAGTAATTGTGGTAAGAGTTGCATTTGGAAGGCTGCCAATCTTCCTGACCATGATAATGTATGTTTGCTTAAGGTCTGGAGTCTTGCTTGTAACTTACGTTCTAGTGGGAGGTAGTTGGCATGGAATAGTTGTTTAGGTTGGGAGGTGAGTTTAATCCCTAGATAGGTGATTTCATGGGAATTTCACACATATGGGCATCTAGTTTGCAGGTCCGTTCTATCATGTGTACTTACACCTAGATCCAATATATAAAATTAGGCTTCATTCACTTTGTAGTATGACACCATACCTTATCTATGTAATAATTGAGACACATGTTCCATGGAAGACACCGGATTAGTGAGCATTAAGATCACGTCATCTGCGAATAGGCTTATGACGTGTTTGCGATCATATATTATGAAACCTTGTATGCTAGGGTTTTGTCTAATGCTGGCTGCTAATGGCTCCATTAATAAATTAAAAATAAGGGGAGACAGAGGACATCCCTGGCGAGTGCCATTTGTGATCCTAAATGGTTTAGATAGCATGCCCGAGGAATACACTCGCGCAGATGGAGAAGTATATAAGGCTAGTATTGCAGAAAGTAGATGGCCTGTGAAGCCAAATTTCTCCAATGTTGTATTTAGGTAATTCCAGTGCACTTTATCGAACGCCTTCTCTGCATCTAAAGCTAGAAGCAGAGAAGGCGTCCCGCGTTTCATAGCTAAATGGATGATATGAATTAATCTTCTGGTGGCATCGGATGATTGTCTACCTTTGGTGAATCTAGATTGGTCTGGGTCGATTAGGGTAGGTAGGATGTCCATTAGTCTCAATGCTATAATTTTAGCGTAAATTTTTAGATTATTGTTCAGTAAGGATATTGGCCTAAAATTTTGGGGAACGTCCGGTGTCTTGCCCGGTTTGGGCAGTGTAACTATTAAAGCTTCTAACTTCTCAGATGGAAAGGAAGCCGAGGCAGCAGCGGTCTCGAATACCCTAAGAAGATGTGGACCCAGAATTTGTTTAATGTTTTTGTAATATTCCCCTGTCAGTCCATCTGGTCCTGGGGATTTATTATTGGGGAGAGTATCTATAACCTTCATTACTTCAGACAGTGAGAAGGGGGTATTCAACTCCTGCAGTTGTGGAATAGAGAGTTGAGGTAGGTTAATGTCTTTTAAGAAATTAATTATGGTTGAGTGAGATGGTTGTACAGTACAGCTATCCTGATGTAAGTTATAAAGGGACCCATAATATTCGCTAAAGGCATTCGCTATATTTTGGGGATCATATTACTTTTTGTTTGGACTTAGGATTGATGATGTGAGGTAGTTTGGTTTTAAAACGTTGACCCTGTAGTTTGCGGGCTAGTGCTTTCCCAGCTTTATTACAGGATGAGTAGAAGGACATTTTTAGCCTCCTCTTCTTCGAAAGAGTGGAGTAATTCTAGTCTAAGGTCGTGTCTCAGGGTAGTGAATTTTGCACTGATGAGCTGTGTAGGGTTTCTTTCATGTTGAGCTTCAAGGGCACTAATTTCTGAGAGCAAGGTATTAAGCCGCTGCTGCCTTTGCTTTTTGAGCCTTGTGGCTAGTTGGATAAATATACCTCCTATGTACGCCTTATGAGTGGTTCAGAGTACAAACGGATCATTCGTGGAAGAGGAATTGATCTGGAAATAATCGGACAAGTGGCCATTCAGTATGGTCTTAGTTGATGGGTTTTGTATTACTTGAGGATTAGAGCGCCATACATAGGCCCTGTTGGTAGGGTAGTTTTCTTCTGATTTTGATTTGAATTACTTTTTGAAGCAGCCACTTGTCTATCAGAAACAGATCAATCCTTGTATGAGTGCAGTGTCAATGAGAATAAAACAAAAAATCTATTTTGTTGGTATGTGTGCACCGCCATGCGTCATACAAGTCATGGGATCTTAAGAAGAAAGCCAGAGAGGGTGTCCTGTTGGAGGTTACTAATGTGGAATCCATGTGTGGGTCAGGTGTAATGTTAAAGTCTCCACATATTACAAGGGAACCTTGTTCAATTCCTTTAAGCCTTTTCATCAACCTATTAAGGAATCTAACTTGGTGGTTATTGGGTACATAAACATTCACTAGGGTGTAACGGGTAGCATTAATATCGCACACAATAATGAGGTAACGACCCTCCGGATCGGATAGTTCTGAGTGGAGTTGAAATGAAACCGAGTCTTTAATCACCACGATGACCCCTCTTTTTTTTCGCTAACATATTGGAGAAAAAACAGTGCTGAAAGCTTCTATAAGAGCATCTAGGTGGAGCTGTGTGATGAAAGTGTGTCTCTTGGACACATAGAATATCGCATTGGGAAGAATCTGCTTCTTTCCAAAGGGATGCTCTCTTGGCCGGGTGGTTTAGGCCATGTGCGTTAATGGAGAGTAGTTTAACTGGCACGTATCAAGTTGGGGAGTACGTAAGATGTCAGGTGTCGAGAGTATTCACACTTAGGTTGATAAGCGAAAGTCCAATTGAGGAGGAGTTTTCTTTGCTTCAAGGCGACGATGTTCCAAGATTGCTCTTTGATTCGGACGTGTAGCTTGTGGAATCCTGAGGTACTTTTCATTAGAAGTGAACTTGGAGATGTCTCTGGTGTTGGTTGTTGATCCATAAAAACAAATAGGAAAGCAAAACATAACAAACTGAAATAGGAATAAAAAAGAATGGTTACAGGGTAAAAGGAGAATCCGCAGGAGGATTCTTGATCCATATGCACTGTTCAATAAAGGTGAGGGGACTTGGAAGTATTTCCATGTGTGCCATTGCCGGGGGGTATATAGAACACTAGAACTAATTTATTTGTTTAGGCGCGGTCCTACAGATGCCCAGTTTTCTTATCACTTTTTTTTCTGGGTCACCATTTGCCAGTGAGCCTGTATGCATGAGGATACATCTACTTGTATAGGGATAGGAGGCGTTTCCAATAAAATTCCCCATTGTCGGAGGACTGTCAGTCCTTCTTCCAGGGTGGAAATATTGGTGTCAGTTCCATTGTATGTAATGGAGAGTGTGGCAGGGTATTTTCACTTATGTATGATGTGGTGGTCGCGTAGAGCTTTGGTGATAGTGGCTAGGTTGCGGCAATGCTGGAGAGTGTGTCCAGAGAGGTCAGGGAGCATTTGTATAGAGGAGTATTGAGCTGGACGCTTGTCAGATTTGCGAAAAGCAGCTAGTATGTTTTCTTTTGCTCTGTAGAAGTGTAACCTCAGCAAAACATCCCTGGGTACATCATCAGCTAGGAAGGACGGCTTTGGGATTCTATGCTCTCTGTCCTCTGTAAGCTCCAATGCAGACAAGGCGGGCAATATTGCGGAAAATAACTCTTGTACATATTGTGGCAGCTGTATCGCAAATACTGACTCAGGGATACCTCTTATTTTTAGGTTAAGGGATACCTCTTATTTTTAGGTTATTCCTCCTGGACCTGTCTTCGAGGTCTGCCATTTTATCTTTGATCCAGGAGATTTCATCGCACAGTGTGCATCCACCATATTGTTAAAGGAGGTTGCGTGTTCTCCCAAGGCATGTTCTATCTGATTCACCCTTTCTCCTATTATGTGAACCTCTGCCTGACACTTTTTCACTGTGTGCAGCATATCGTGATGTAATGATGATCACAGAGACATTAACATGTCTTTCAGGACTGTATCTGGCACAGGCTGCCCTGAGGTAGGGAATCCAGCTATGGGGTCTGGGGCCTCTGGAGTATGAGGCTGTGAGGAACCATGGCCACTCACCTCCATGTCCTGATGCTGCAGGCCTTCATGAGGGGAGGTTGTTCGCTGTCTGGACTTAGCAGGGCTTCTAGTGGTAGGAGTTGATGCCGCTGATGAAGACCCGCTGGATGGGTTCCCCGGGCTGTTCCCACTGTGAGCCGATGGAGAGGCCGCAGCTGCGGCCTTCCCTTTCGTGTGCTCCGTCTGGGTGCCAGTTTGGTGAGGCGGCGCTGAGTTAGGGAAGTAGCCCGGCAGCTTGCGGAGCTGCGGAGGCGGCTCTTTTCTTCTCCTCGGCATCCAGGTCGATGATCTGGGCTCTGCTAGGTCGGTTGTGTGCTGGCAGGCTGTGTGAGGGCTCCCATGTGCGCGGATTCCCCTGGCTGTGTGGCGGAGCTCGCAGTCTAAGCGGCCATCTTCGGGCTCAGACACCACGCCCCTACCCCTCAACCATTTGAATCACTAATAGCTGACTTCTTAAAGTCAGTATCTCTTCCTAAAGAGGAACTTGAGAATTTAAATTCCCGTATTGGAGATGGTGAGATTCTAGCTGTCATTAAATCATTGCCAAATAACGAATCACCAGGGGCTAATGGGTTTACGGCTGAATATTATAAAGCTTTTCCTGACACATTGACACCACATTTAAAAAAGTTATTTAATGATGCAGCTTCTACCGCTTCCTTTCCTTCCGAAATGTTACAAGCTACGATAGTGACATTGCCAAAGCCAGGGAAAACTCCTGATTGCCCACAACATTTTCGCCCTATATCGCTGTTAAACTCAGATCTTAAGATATATGCAAAGATTTTAGCCATCAGACTAGCAACTATAACCCCAAAGCTAATCAAGACAGACCAAGTGGTATTTGTTCAGGGCAGACAGGCTCCCGATGGCAACCAACGTATGCTGAATCTCAAACATACAGCTAAAATAAAGAAAACTCCTACAGCATTCTTAGCTCTCGGTGCCGAAAAAGCAATTGATAGGGTCCATTGGGGCTATTTACAAGCTGCCCTGAACAAGTTTGGACTTAAAGGATTTTCATTTTTAGCTATCTCTGCACAATACTCTAAGTCCTCTGCTAATATCTTCACATCCAATGCATCTGAAACCTTCAAAATCTCTAATGGTACAAGGCAGGGATGCCCTTTATCCCCCCTAATCTTCACTTTAATAATGGAACCTCTTGCTGAATCAATTAGAAACAACCCAGAAGTCAAAGGCATTACTGTAGCAGGTCAACACCATAAAACCGGTTTGTTTTCCAATGACGTAGTCCTCACCCTCACCAACCCAAAATCCTCATTGGCAGCTGTACAAAATATTATTAACAATTTCAGCAACATTTCATACTATAAATTGAACACTAATAAATCCACAGTCTTACCGATCAAAATTTCCAAATTACCATTGTAATCCTTAAAAAACTATTTTCATACACCTAGGGCAAACGGCAAATTACCCTACTTGGGTATTGTTCTTACGTCTCCTTCAATTAACACATATAAGGCTAACTTTCTACCACTTATACAAACAGTTTCCCAAGATATTCTACATATTGCTAAATTAGAACTGAACTGGTTAAGACGCATTTAAAATAATGGTACTGCCCAAGATTCTCTATCTTTTTAGAACGATCCCTATCAATATACCGGCTAGTTTTTTCCAAAAGCTTAACGCCCTCCTTAAAAGTCTTATATGGCAAGCGAAGATCCCAAAAATTGAGTTTTCTATGCTACTACGGCTAAAAGAGCAAGGGGTAGGCCTCCCAGCCTTGGAAACCTACCATAAAGCAGTATTACTAGAACAAATGCATGCATGGTTTGAATCTCCTTCTGATAGACAATTTGTATCCTTGGAAAGGGCCTCCACGGAATCCTCAGACCTTATTTCTTTACTATTAGCAGCCAGAACTAGTTTGCCAGTACATATACCTAATCTCTCTGCTATCCAAGCTTTTGTGTACGCTTGGAATGCGAGCCATTAAAACCATTACAAAAAAAATGACAAACATCCAAATTACTGCTCCCACTCCAGTTTTAGAATACATAATTCCCTCTATAAAAATACGACACTGGACCTCTCACAGGGAACAATATATTAAAGATATTGACATAGAGAACCCAAAATATAAACGCTATGAAACATTGCAGGTAAAACATTTACTTACAAAAAGTGACACAAGATCCATAGAGGTCAATAGTGAGATATGGCAGGAGCTCCAAGCTAGACCATTTAGGAAGGGAGGCATTTCAAGATTATATGCCCACTTACAACCTGACGATAGCTGTATCAAAACTACCCCTATGCTGGCATGGGAAAGAGATTTAAGCACCACTTTCAGCCATTTTGAATGGAATCAAGTTAAAGGGCTTACCTTTAAGACATCCAGATGTGTTAATCACTGGGATAACTTCCTAAAAATGCTAAAGAGAAGCTATCTTGTTCCTCTTAGATTATCCAAAATATTTCCTGACTCTACAGCCGAATGTTGGAGAGGATGTGGAGATACGGGGGTCTATGTTCTATGTGTTTTGGAAATGCAGATGCCTACGCAGCTTCTGGAATGGGATATTCTCCCTGATATCCAAGGTCACAGGCTTCTTCATCTCCCCTACACCGGAGATGGCTCTCTTGCATCTAAAATTAGATGGAGTCCCTAAACAATTTTGTTTCCTGATTGTACGAATTCTCACAGCAGCCCGTCTGACTATAGCTTATCTCTGGAAAACTAATAAAGCCCCTAATGTGTCAGATACTATCAAAAAAGTGCAGAAATCTGCCCAATTTGAATGAGCACCAACTTATGGCACAGACTATACACAAAAATTTCACAATAATTGGATCAGCAGATTCCCGATAAAGGATACATAACCTGAAAACCACCACAAGATCTGGTCTCTTGTAACTTTTTATGTCTTGCCATTATATGGTGTTTATTTTATGTTATGTTTTGTTCTGTTGTCTTAATTTTGATAACCACTCTGCTTTCTGTAACCCTCAGTTTTAACAAATTAATCACCCCCTTTATTTGGGGAACAGAGTTATAGTTAATAATCTTTCTGATTTTATCCAAATTTGCTCAAGTTGTTTAATAACATGTCTGGATTAATCCTTATAATTCACAAGATAATGTACTTAACATATTTCTATAGCTTGCTACTATTCCATAAAAAACTATTGAAAAGAAATTTAAGTGAGGGGCCTAGTTAGCTTTTCTCCGTTAATATTTCACCTGTTGTAGGCAGGTAACATGGTATTGGGCCCATCAGGGTAAAAGATAAGGTAATTGAATTTTCCTTCGGGGTAATACCATAAGTGGGTTAAGCATTTTCTATCAAAGGGTTTATGATGCAAGGTGTTGTATATGCCTCACAGGAGCAAACCAGGAGCAAACCAGGGCTATATTTACAGGTATGAGTTGTCCCTTGTATCTGGAGCATCATTCAGTTGTATTATGCAGGGTAAGACAAGTAAGTATGTGGTATTGCAGTAAATCATCACCTAGGAGTGATATGTTAGTAGAATGGATCTATTACTCCCCATCCTAGCTCCTGTGAGGCATCTTGACCACCTTCTACCTGTAAGGAAAAAGTATAATTAATACGTCAATTTGGTGTTCCTTGACACCGTTAACAAAGTCGTGAATGTCCTTTGAATCAAGATAGCACTTTAGGTATGCTGCATTCTTATGTACACCGAGCGAATCATAGGTTCTCATTCATGGCTGGGATGAGGTGTATACATTTGGTGTAATATGGAACATGAATGATATCCATTGAAGATTCCTTTACTGTTCCTTGTTTCAGCTCTACACGACATGTTAAAGGCACATAGAAAATTTGGGGGAATGTTGGTGAATATGGGTGTTATATGACCCATTGCCATTAGCAGGAGTACAGTCTCTCTAGTATATGAGTTAGTGACAGGGGTAAGCAAAAGGTGGCGAGTCATATGCGAGACATTCAACAATTAGTGCATAGTTCAGTATATAATGCATATGGATAGGGAAACATAGTACCTTATCTCAGATATGGGACGCATCAAGGGTTCCATTTCAGTATTCTCAATGAGCCCGTTGAGATTGCGGAACTTTTGTTGGGCTGATGCCTTGTTGTTGGTTGAGATAGGTGGGGTGAGCTTGGGTTGTAGAAGGTGAGCAGTGACAGCAGTACCTCTGGTCTTGGGCATTCATTGGTTCTGCTCTGGGTTGCACGGGTCTTCGGTTGGTGGGTCGGAATGCAGCGTACTAGTTAGGGACTTCTACTAGAGGAATGTTCAGGGTGTCAGAGAATTGTGGGAGATCTTCAGGTACTCTTAATGAAGCTGATCAGCTTTGGAATGTTGCTAACAGGCAGAATGGGAACTTCCATTTGTAGTGTATTCCTTTCACGTGCAGGGTTTCCAGCAAGGGCTGTAGGTCTCTGCAGTGCTGAAAAAGTGATGGCTGACAAGACTTGGTATATTTTGATGTCATTGCCACCGTGTGAGAGCTGAATTCTGGTTCAGGCCTTTCTTAGAATTTCCTCCTTTAACTGAAAGTCCACCAGGCAACAAACAACATTCCGGGGTGGGTCTGTGTCTCTGCCTCGTGGCCTGAGGGCTCTGTGGATTCATGCCAGCACTATAGGGGTGGTAGGGGGTCTGTCCAAGAGGTTGTTAAACAGACTTATCACTGTGGGTAGGTTCCACAGCTTCTGGCTTGCCCCGCACTCTGAGGTTATGCCTTCTTCCCCTGTTATCCAGGTCTTCCATGTGGCGATTCATGTCCCTTAGGTGAAGGGTATGTGTATCCACCGCATGGTGCATGTGTTTCAGCGCTGAGCTGTGTGGAGCAGTTGTGATTTCTACCTCCTGCACTCTGCCTGCTAGTGCCTGGATATCATGGCGGAGGTCCGTGATTACCACTGATAGTGTGTCCTTAATATCAGCAGCCACCGCCCGTAGGTCGTGTAGATTTAGCTGCGGTGGTTACTGTGCGGGACCCACTGGCATGGGGGGAGGCAGATAGGAAGGTGCCTGGTGAGCGGCTCCTGTTCCCGCTGTGTTGGTGACTAGTGCAGGTCCTTAGGAGAAAGCCGCCATGTGGCCGGTCTGTGTGCGGAAGATTTCTGGGATAGACTGGCTCAGCTGCCCTTTAGTGTCACAGGGTGAGCGGGACCATGTGGCTGAGTTTCTGGGATGCAGTCCCCATTGTGGCAGGGTGATCAGCTCGCTGGAAGTCTTCAATGGCTCGGTTCAGAACGGCTCTGCTGGCAGGAGATCTCAGAATAAGCGGCCATCTTCACTCAAAGTCAAACAATGCCCCCGTCTTCTTCAGTTTTTATGATATAATGCTAAGTGATCCTCCATGAATATCCTTGTTCAGGCATTTGCTGTTATGGGGTGACAACTGTTTTCAAACGTGTTTCTGAATTGGCATCCTATCACATGGCTACCGTGGTGGAAACTACAAGCAGCTGTACCAACACACATTGCACAGATGTTGGCCAGAGGGCTGTCTTTAATGCAGGGCAAAAAGAAGCAGCTGCCCATGGTCCAGTCATTGTAGGGGGGCCCAAAGTAGCTCCCCCTTGAGCCAGCACTGCTGCACGCCGGGGGCCAGAGTTCCGCCACCTCCGGCACTAGTCACGCTAACTGTTTGTTACTGTCCTCCAGGAGAGGAGCGCTGGTTCTGTATTTACAAGTGACAGTGCTCCTCTCCATGTGGCCGTTCAGACCCCTCCTTGCTCTACACATCGATCTCTGTGAGAGCAGAGGAGGGAGGGGGGCGGGACATCCACACAGACGGAAACTCTGCCAGAGACCGGCAGCTCCACCGACATGCTGTGAGGTGTAGCTGCTCTTCTGCAGCACCACTCTATTGTGTTCTAGTTGGTGGGAGAGAATTTGGAGGAAAACTCTGTACTTGGCAGGAGTGGGATGAGCTCTGAACTGGAATTGAAGGGGAGAAGAGCTTTGTACCTGGGGAAGGGGGGGAGAACTTGGATGTACAGCACATCCCTTAACCATGCATTCTACACATGCTGAAAGTTTTTTACCTTAATACATAGAATGCATTAAGGTAAAACATTTTCTGCCTTCAGAACCATTTTAAAGAAGATGGTGCCTTAGAGTGCCATTATTAACTATGAACATTCTACATCCATTTTTAAATAGGCATCCACTGAATAAAGTAGTAGTACATGCATACAAATGCTGTTTTAAACCATTTCAATAAAATTTCAGTAAATCAAACTGCACACATCCAAAGATGAGACTGATAGTGTTGACTGAATAAGTCACAAATCTATTTCTTTAATACAGTTTACATATGAGTGCTGCCTTTTCCAAGGTAGATTAGAATAAAGGTGAGTTTGGAAACATCAGGACTTTTAATTGCTTTTGACACTCTGCCCATAAAACTTCTTCAACCCAATGTGGCTGCCAGTGCTTGGTACTCCTGCCAGTACATGTTAACTCAATTTACTGCAGGGGACTAAAAATACTGAAGAATAAATGTAATTCATTGTGGGCGTTCCAGTATACTGTGTATCAAATCTCGCTCCCACACTGAATTGTCATTTACCATTTGGGCTTCATAACGCTAGGAGTGGCTGTTATATCAGATTATAGGTGTACAGCCAGTTTCCCTCAGGAATAAATGTAATCACTGGCATTCTAGACAAGCTTTAGCGTGCAACATTTTCTTGGCATTTTTTAATATGTACATTGTATAACCTTCTCATTTTAAATCCGAACTCTGGGATGGAACAAAATGTTTACTAACTCTGGGAAGTAGAAGAAGCGGATGTATTACTTATTTTACCCCCACTCCAGCAAGCTCTGTTCTTGTCTCCTACACTCAGGGCTGTAGCCGATCCCTTGGTTTCCTCTGCTTTGCAGAACTGTCAACCCAAGTTTGACTTTTCTACTGACAAAACATCGCAAATTTACTGATAGAACACATTTCTTACTGACAACCTGAACTATGACAGAAATTCCTATGATAAACTAAGAAAATCAATATCTAAAGGCTGTATTTAGGGACAGATTTTAAGGACAAAATAATAAATGCACATCATTTTGCAAAAAAGAAAAAGGCCATTTATTATTTTTTCCTACAGGAGCCAGCAATGCATTGCACCGGCAATCAGTGGATTGTGGTTGCAATCTCAGGCTCCTGCAGAAAATTCCTCCAGCTTTCTGCCTGTACCTCCATACAGGCTTTGGAGTAGAAAGCTGGATGAAGTGTTAATGGACTATGATTGTGCTGATTAACACGCTCTTATTTTAATGAGAGCTACAAGCCATCTCCCACGGTGACAGAGGGCACTTGTAGTTTATTTATTCACAGATCCCTGTGAATATATGAAGTGGCTGTGCAGGCACAGCTGCACCAATTTTAAATGTGATATGAGCTGTGGGGGAAAGAAACCTGCACCAGTTGTCACAAGGGGGTGCTCAGGGGGCCTCACCCTTACCATAGGTATAGTGTAACATGTAACATGTTGCTAAAGCACCTCAACCGTCAGTTGAGGTGCTTTAGCAACATGTTACACCATAACTATGGGTGTAACATGTTCCTAGAGGCGAACTTAGCCTTTAGAAATAGTGCAAACAATATGTAAACATTACCAATACTCATACCAAGTTATTTGCCAGGCTTTACAATTAAAAGGTAAAAGCAGCATGACAAAATATGAGCAAGACTAGGATTATGAAAGACATGGGGCTCCCTGAGACAGAACAGAAAAATACGTTCTGCAGCACCTATAGTGCGGCGTTGAGGAAAATGGGCATGGCCAATGGGAAGGTCTTAAAGGGGGAATGAACAGAATCTGTGCCTGCTGTATACACTGCACATATACCACAGTCCCTCTAAACACATGTGTCTCACAGGCACAAACAAACCTTAGAACCAAGGATCATTTTTTTCAGTGCCCCCAAAGTGCCACCACCTTACATCAGTGCCACCAGAATGACACCACTTTACATTAGTGCCCCTAAAGTTCCACCACTTTACATTAGTGCCCCTAAAGTTCCACCACCTTACATTAGTGCCACCATTTTATATAAGTGTCCCCAGAGTGCCCTCACCTTACATCAGTGCCACAACCTTATATTGGTGCTCCCAGAGTATCACCCACCTTACGGCAGTGCCCCCAGAGTGTCACCACTTGACATCAGTGCCCCCAGAGTGCCACCACCTTACATCAGTGTCCCCACCCTACATCGGTGTCCTCAGTGTGCCACCACTTTATATCAGTGTCCCCAGAATGCCACCACCACCTTACATCAGTGCCCACTCCCATCAAAAGCCACTCCTGATGTGCCCCACTTCCTAATTCGAGGCCAAGCCCAGCTGGCTCTGGAAGTGCACATGCACAGTTCTAAGCTGGGGACAAGGCCATTTTTGGAGCACTTTTCTCCTGTCCATGGACAATTATTGACAGGAGACAAGTGTCTGATTTTTACAAGCCATCCATAAACTTGCGGACAATTGGCAACACAACTGCATTTTATGTAAAGGAGGAACGAGTGCGACTGCAGCCTGGAATACCTTAGAGAGGAGGCTGTAAGGGGCTAGGCTGGCATGTAAGGGTGGTCACATTGGTTGACAGTTGGCACCATGTGGACCCTGGACCTGCCACACTACTCCCTGATTGGAACAGTTACCCGTCTGCTATTTTAGAACAACTATTGTGTCACCCTAACTTGGCTTGAAGCCCAGTCACATAAATATTCCAGGCCTGAAGCCTGTTACTGAAAATAAATAAAAGTCCAGTCCAGATGCATTCCAATTGCATTACTGCACACACGCCAGCACATTTCGTAGATTACAGGCACTTTTGCGGTACAATTAAGGTTCAGTACACATGGGCCGAAAATTGCCTGAAAGCGGTCGCTTTGGCAGGAACCAGATGACATTTCTGTCAAATTGTGATGCTGGAAATTATCCGATCTGTGCTGGCAGTCAATGGCTGTGAGCGCTGATCAGAGTGTTCTGGTGGGGAGAGTTCCCCTCTTAGAATACAATAGCACTGTTAGTACAGTGATCTCTCAGGTTTTTTTTGTTCGTTCAGCCCACTGCGTTGAATGAAAAAAATGTATAGTGTGTACCCAGCTTAAAGGCCCGTATACACAAGCCAATTATCGGGCGGCATCTACCGGTTCAAAAGAAACCGGCCAACGTTTTAGGAGATTGTATTGACATAGCCCCATATGAGCCACACTAGCTGAAAAACTGACATGGCCCAGAAACAATTAGACAAGACATACAAAGGTCCTCAAAGAGCTGAGCACTGTTATATCTAAGCCATTGTTTATAACTTTTAGAGACTGGCATGGTACTGGCATGGTATCACTGGACTCGTGTAAAGCCAATGTGGTGCCCATATTTAAAAAGGTATCAGAGACTTTACCAAATAACTACAGACCTGCTAGTTTAACTTCTATAGTCGGGAAGATACTGGAGAGAGGAGTTTTTGCTAGAAAGAAGTATTTTAAGCAATAGTCAGCATGGACTCATGAAAGAAAGTTGTCAAACAAATCTGATTTCTTTTTATGAGGAAGTAAGCAAAAACTTGGATTTTGCCAAAGTGTTTGACATAGTTCTCCACGCATGGCTAATATGTAATTAACCACTTGACGACCGCCTCACGCCGATGTACGTCGGCAAAGTGGCACGGACAGGCAAAATCACGTACAGTGTACGTGATTTGCCTTCCGCGGGTGGGGGGTCCGATCGGACCCCCCCCCGGTGCCCGAGGCGGTCGTCTTTTGTCCCCCGGCGATCGGTGATGAGGGGGAGACCATCCGTTCGTGGCCCCCCCCTCGCGATCGCCGCCGGCCAATGAGAATCTTCCTTTGCTGCTGTATGCTAAACAGCAGCAAAGGAAATGATGTCATCTCTCCTCGGCTCGGTATTTTCCGTTCCGGCCCGAGGAGAGAAGACATCAATGTGAGTGCACCAACACACACACACACAGTAGAACATGCCAGGCACACAAAACACCCCGATCCCCCCCCCGATCGCCCCCCGATCCCCCCCCAATCACCCCCCCCCCCCCCCCGTCACAAACTGACACCAGCAGTTTTTTTTTTTTTTTTTTTTTTTTTTTTCTGATTACTGCATGGTGTCAGTTTGTGACAGTTACAGTGTTAGCACAGTTACTGTTACCCCCCTGTAGGTCTAGGGTACCCCCCTAACCCCCCCTAATAAAGTTTTAACCCCTTGATCACCCCCCCTCACCAGTGTCACTAAGCGATCATTTTTCTGATCGCTGTATTAGTGTCGCTGGTGACGCTAGTTAGTGAGGTAAATATTTAGGTTCGCCGTCAGCGTTTTATAGCGTCAGGGACCCCCATATACTATCTGATAAATGTTTTAACCCCTTGATTGCCCCCTAGTTAACCCTTTCACCACTGATCACCGTATAACCGTTACGGTTGACGCTGGTTAGTTTGTTTATTTTTTATAGTGTCAGGGCACCCGCCGTTTATTACCGAATAAAGGTTTAGCCCCCCGATCGCCCGGCGGTGATATGCGTCGCCCCAGGCAGCGTCAGATTAGCGCCAGTACCGCTAACACCCACGCACGCAGCATGCGCCTCCCTTAGTGGTATAGTATCTGATCGGATCAATATCTGATCCGATCAGATACTATACTAGCGTCCCCAGCAGTTTAGGGTTCCCAAAAACGCAGTGTTAGCGGGATCAGCCCAGATACCTGCTAGCACCTGCGTTTTGCGCCTCCGCCCAGCCCACCCAAGTGCAGTATCGATCGATCACTGTCACTTACAAGGCACTAAACGCATAACTGCAGCGTTCGCAGAGTCAGGCCTGATCCCTGCGATCGCTAACAGTTTTTTTGGTAGCATTTTGGTGAACTGGCAAGCACCAGCCCCAGGCGTCAGGTTAGCGCCAGTACCGCTAACACCCACGCACGCAGCATACGCCTCCCTTAGTGGTATAGTATCTGAACGGATCAATATCTGATCCGATCAGATCTATACTAGCGTCCCCAGCAGTTTAGGGTTCCCAAAAACGCAGTGTTAGCGGGATCAGCCCAGATACCTGCTAGCACCTGCGTTTTGCGCCTCCGCCCGGCCCAGCCCACCCAAGTGCAGTATCGATCGATCACTGACACTTACAAAACACTAAACGCATAACTGCAGCGTTCACAGAGTCATGCCTGATCCCTGCGATCGCTAACAGTTTTTTTGGTAGTATTTTGGTGAACTGGCAAGCACCAGCCCCAGGCAGCGTCAGATTAGCGCCAGTACCGCTAACACCCACGCACGCACCGTACACCACCCTTAGTGGTATAGTATCTGATCGCATCAATATCTGATCCGATCAGATCTATACTAGCGTCACCAGCAGTTTAGGGTTCCCAAAAACGCAGTGTTAGCGGGATCAGCCCAGATACCTGCTAGCACCTGCGTTTTGCCCCTCCGCCCGGCCCAGCCCAGCCCACCCAAGTGCAGTATCGATCGATCACTGTCACTTACAAAACACTAAAAGCATAACTGCAGCGTTCGCAGAGTCAGGCCTGATCCCTGCGATCGCTAACAGTTTTTTGGTAGCGTTTTGGTGAACTGGCAAGCGCCAGCGGCCTAGTACACCCCGGTCGTAGTCAAACCAGCACTGCAGTAACACTTGGTGACGTGGCGAGTCCCATAAGTGCAGTTCAAGCTGGCGAGATGGCAAGCACAAGTAGTGTCCCGCTGCCACCAGAAAGACAAACACAGGCCCGTCGTGCCCATAATGCCCTTCCTGCTGCATTCGCCAATCCTAATTGGGAACCCACCGCTTCTGCAGCGCCCGTACTTCCCCCATTCACATCCCCAACCAAATGCAGTCGGCTGCATGAGAGGCATTTTTATGTCCTCCCGAGTACCCCTACCCAGCGAACGCCCCCAAAAAGATGTTGTGTCTGCAGCTAGCGCGGATATAGGCGTGACACCCGCTATTATTGTCCCTCCTGTCCTGACAATCCTGGTCTTTGCATTGGTGAATGTTTTGAACGCTACCATTCACTAGTTGAGTATTAGCGTAGGGTACAGCATTGCACAGACTAGGCAAACTTTCACAGGGTCTCCCAAAATGCCATCGCATTTTGAGAGACCCGAACCTGGAACCGGGTACCGTTATAAAAGTTAGTTACAAAAAAAGTGTAAAAAAAAAAAAAATATGAAATAAAAAAAAATAGTTGTTTTATTGTTCTCTCTCTCTCTATTCTCTCTCTCTATTGTTCTGCTCTTTTTTACTGTATTCTATTCTGCAATGTTTTATTGTTATTGTTATTATGTTTTATCATGTTTGTTTTTCAGGTGTGTAATTATTTACACTTTACTGTGCTTTATTGTTAACCATTGTTAACCATTTTTTTGTCTTCAGGTACGCCATTCACGACTTTGAGTGGTTATACCAGAATGATGCCTGCAGGTTTAGGTATCATCTTGGTATCATTCTTTTCAGCCAGCGGTCGGCTTTCATGTAAAAGCAATCCTAGCGGCTAATTAGCCTCTAGACTGCTTTTACAAGCCGTGGGAGGGAATGCCCCCCCCCCCCACCGTCTTCCGTGTTTTTCTCTGGCTCTCCTGTCTCAACAGGGAACCTGAGAATGCAGCCGGTGATTCAGCCAGCTGACCATAGAGCTGATCAGAGACCAGAGTGGCTCCAAACATCTCTATGGCCTAAGAAACCGGAAGCTACGAGTATTTCATGACTTAGATTTCGCCGGATGTAAATAGCGCCATTGGGAAATTGGGGAAGCATTTTATCACACCGATCTTGGTGTGGTCAGATGCTTTGAGGGCAGAGGAGAGATCTAGGGTCTAATAGACCACAATTTTTTCAAAAAAGAGTACCTGTCACTACCTATTGCTATCATAGGGGATATTTACATTCCCCGAGATAACAATAAAAATGATTAAAAAAAAAAATATGAAAGGAACAGTTTAAAAGTAAGATTAAAAAAGCAAAAAAATAATAAAGAAAAAAAAAAAAAAAAAAAAAAAAAAAACACCCCTGTCGCCCCCTGCTCTCGCGCTAAGGCGAACGCAAGCGGCGGTCTGTCGTCAAACGTAAACAGCAATTGCACCATGCATGTGAGGTATCACCGCGAAGGCCAGATCGAGTGCAGTAATTTTTCCAGTAGACCTCCTCTGTAAATCTAAAGTGGTAACCTGTAAAGGCTTTTGAAGGCTTTTAAACATGTATTTATTTTGTTGCCACTGCACGTTTGTGCGCAATTTTAAAGCATGTCATGTTTGGTATCCATGTACTCGGCCTAAGATCATCTTTTTTATTTCATCAAACATTTGGGCAATATAGCGTGTTTTAGTGCATTAAAATTAAAAAAAGTGTGTTTTTTCCCCAAAAAATGCGTTTGAAAAATCGCTGCGCAATTACTGTGTGAAAAAAAAAAATGAAACACCCACCATTTTAATCTGTAGGGCATTTGCTTTAAAAAAATATATAATGTTTGGGGGTTCAAAGTAATTTTTTTGCAAAAAAAAAAAACTTTTTCATGTAAACAATAAGTGTCAGAAAGGGCTTTGTCTTCAAGTGGTTAGAAGAGTGGGTGATGTGTGACATAAGCTTCTAAATGTTGTGCATAAAATGCCAGGACAGTTCAAAACCCCCCCAAATGACCCCATTTTGGAAAGTAGACACCCCAAGCTATTTGCTGAGAGGCATGTCGAGTCCATGGAATATTTTATATTGCGACACAAGTTGCGGGAAAGAGACAAATTTTTTTTTTTTTTTTTTTTTTTTGCACAAAGTTGTCACTAAATGATATATTGCTCAAACATGCCATGGAAATATGTGAAATTACACCCCAAAATACATTCTGCTGCTTCTCCTGAGTACGGGGATACCACATGCGTGAGACTTTTTGGGAGCCTAGCCGCGTACGGGACCCCGAAAACCAGGCACCGCCTTCAGGCTTTCTAAGGGCGTGAATTTTTGATTTCACTCTTCACTGCCTATCACAGTTTCGGAGGCCATGGAATGCCCAGGTGGCACAAAACCCCCCCAAATGACCCCATTTTGGAAAGTAGACACCCCAAGCTATTTGCTGAGAGGTATAGTGAGTATTTTGCAGACCTCACTTTTTGTCACAAAGTTTTGAAAATTGAAAAAAGAAAAAAAAAAATGTTTTTTCTTGTCTTTCTTCATTTTCAAAAACAAATGAGAGCTGCAAAATACTCACCATGCCTTTCAGCAAATAGCTTGGGGTGTCTACTTTCCAAAATGGGGTCATTTGGGGGGGTTTTGTGCCACCTGGGCATTCCATGGCCTCCGAAACTGTGATAGGCAGTAAAGAGTGAAATCAAAAATTTTCACCCTTAGAAATCCTGAAGGCAGTGATTGGTTTTCGGGGTCCAGTACGCGGCTAGGCTCCCAAAAAGTCCCACACATGTGGTATCCCCATACTCAGGAGAAGCAGCTAAATGTATTTTGGGGTGCAATTCCACATATGCCCATGGCCTGTGTGAGCAATATATCATTTAGTGACAACTTTATGAAAAAAAAAAAAAAAAAAAAATAAAAGTGTCACTTTCCCGCAACTTGTGTCAAAATATAAAATATTCCATGGACTCAATATGCCTCTCAGCAAATAGCTTGGGGTGTCTACTTTCCAAAATGGGGTCATTTTGGGGGGTTTTGTGCCATCTTGGCATTCCATGGCCTCCGAAACTGTGATAGGCAGTGAAGAGTGAAAGCAAAAATTTACACCCTTAGAAATCCTGAAGGCGGTGATTGGTTTTCGGGGCCCCGTACGCGGCTAGGCTCCCAAAAAGTCCCACACATGTGGTATCCCCATACTCAGGAGAAGCAGCTAAATGTATTTTGGGGTGCAATTCCACATAGGCCCATGGCCTGTGTGAGCAATATATCATTTAGTGACCACTTTTTGTAAATATTTTTTTTTTTTTTTTTTTTTGTCATTTTTCAATCACTTGGGACAAAAAAAATAAATATTCAATGGGTTCAACATGCCTCTCAGCAATTTCCTTGGGGTGTCTACTTTCCAAAATGGGGTCATTTGGGGGGCTTTTGTACTGCCCTGCCATTTTAGCACCTCAAGAAATGACATAGGCAGTCATAAACTAAAAGCTGTGTAAATTCCAGAAAATGTACCCTAGTTTGTAGACGCTATAACTTTTGCGCAAACCAATAAATATACGCTTATTGACATTTTTTTTACCAAAGACATGTGGCCGAATACATTTTGGCCTAAATGTATGACTAAAATTTAGTTTATTGGATTTTTTTTAGAACAAAAAGTAGAAAATATCATTTTTTTTCAAAATTTTCGGTCTTTTTCCGTTTATAGCGCAAAAAATAAAAACCGCAGAGGTGATCAAATACCATCAAAAGAAAGCTCTATTTGTGGGAAGAAAAGGACGCAAATTTCGTTTGGGTACAGCATTGCATGACCGCGCAATTAGCAGTTAAAGCGACGCAGTGCCAAATTGGAAAAAGACCTCTGGTCCTTAGGCAGCATAAAGGTCCGGGGCTCAAGTGGTTAAAGTCTACAGGCCTGCAAAAATCAGTTTGTAAATGGATAGAAAATTGGCTAAAAACCTGTATTCAGAGTGTAGTGATTAATGATTCATACTCTGAATAGTCTAAGGTTGTTAGTGGTGTACCCCAAGGTTCTGTGTTGGGACCCTTACTTTTTATTTCATTTATAAAAGTTATAGTGTCTGGTATTAAAAGTACCATTTCAGTGTTTGTTGATGAAACCAAGCTATAAAGTGGAATAATGTCCTTACAGGATGTTTCCAACTTATAAGCCAATCTGAATGGAGAACAGCTGGGGTAGTCAATGGTAGAGAAGGATCTGGGTGTTCTGGCAGATTAAAAAATTGATATTATGCAATGCCGAGCTGCTGTTTGTAAAGCTAGCAAAATGCTTTCCAGTATTAAAAGAGGTATGGACTACAAATCATTAGTAAGACCTCACCTGGAATAAGCAGTTTGGTTTTGGATACCAGTACACATACAGGATAATGGAGAGAACTGGAGAAAGTGCAGAGAAGGGCAACCAAACTGATAAGATGCATGGAGGACCTCAGCTATGAGGAAAGATTAGCTGAACTGAATGTATCCTATCATGAGAAGAGGAGATTGAGAGGTATATGATCAACATGTATAAATACATAAGTGGTCCATATAGTGAACTTTCAGATCAATACAGAGGACAAGGAGAGCACTCTTCACATCTGGAGGAAAAGAGATTTAACCTTCACATACAGAAAAGAGAATATGTGTTAATTTCTGTAATGCATACTGAACCTTATTTATTTATTTATTTATTTCAGGTATTTACAGTATATAGTGCTGACGATTTACACAATGCATACATATATGTATATTCACATCAGTCCCTGCCCTCACTTAGTTTAAAATGTAAGATCCCTAAAGCTGGCCATACATCGATCAAAATGTGTCTGGTTCAGCAGGAACTGGCCAAATTTTGATTCATGTATGAGTACTATGGTTGTACAGAAGCCAATCTACTGATTTACTTCTGTTCAACCACCCTGATGGATTTTCCCCTCTCGATCAGTGCTTTAAGCTGGATGTTCACATCTTAAACCCGGATGAACCTATTGCTTATCCTGGTTGGAGGCCTGGGGTTTTTTGGGTCCCTGCGTCTTTAGGTCTTGCTGTTCTATGCTGATTTGTATTGCACTGAATACTCTGTCAACATCCATAGCAGGTAGTAATATGTATTGAATAGGCAATAAATATACATATTCTCGCATGTAAAAATTGAATTAAAAAGTTGGTTGACTTGTGATTTTTTTTTTTTAGACATGCAAGAAGCTTTGTTCTTCCTGAAGAAGCAGGCTTTGTCCTGTAAAACGCATAGAAAAAAACATATTGATGACTCCTTATGAATGTTTGAATTTGGGGTCACATCATCTTGTATTTGTGGTTACAGATTAAGCAGACCAATTTGTTAGTGAAATGTGTAAATTATCCCCGTTTGGGATTGTATATTTTAACCACTTCAGCCCCGGAAGGATTTACCCCCTTCCTGACCAGAGCACTTTTACACTGCGTCGCTTTAACTGCTAATTGCGCGGTCATCCAATGCTGTACCCAAACAAAATTTGCGTCCTTTTCTTCCCACAAATAGAGCTTTCTTTTGATGGTATTTGATCACCTCTGTCATTTTTATTTTTTTTGCGCTATAAACGGAAAAAGACCGAAAATTTAAAAAAAAATGATATTTTCTACTTTTTGTTATAAAAAAAATCCAATAAACTCAATTTTAGTCATACATTTAGGCCAAAATGCATTTGACCACATGTCTTTGGTAAAAAAAATGTCAATAAGTGTATATTTATTGACTGCCTTTGTCATTTCTTGAGGTGCTAAAATGGCAGGGCAGTACAAACCCCCCCCCCCCCAAATGACCCCATTTTGGAAAGTAGACACCCCAAGGAAATTGCTGAGAGGCATGTTGAGCTCATTGAATATTATTTTTTTTTGTCCCAAGTGATTGAATAATGACAAAAAAAAAATTACAAAAAGTTGTCACTAAATGATATATTGCTCACACAGGCCATGGGCATATGTGGAATTGCACCCCAAAATACATTTAGCTGCTTCTCCTGAGTACGGGGATACCACATGTGTGGGACTTTTTGGGAGCCTAGCCGTGTACGGGGCCCCGAAAACCAATCACCGCCTTCAGGATTTCTAAGGGCGTAAATTTTTGATTTCACTCCTCACTACCTATCACAGTTTTGAAGGCAATAAAATGCCCAGATGGCACAAATCCCCCCCCCCCCAAATGACCCCATTTTGGAAAGTAGACACCCCAAGCTATTTGATGAGAGGCATGTCGAGTCCATGGAATATTTTATATTTTGACACAAGTTGCGGGAAAGTGACAATTTTTTTTTTTTTTTTTCACAAAGTTGTCACTAAATGATATATTGCTCACACAGGCCATGGGCATATGTGGAATTGCACCCCAAAATACATTTAGCTACTTCTCCCGAGTATGGGGATACCACATGTGTAGGACTTTTTGGGAGCCTAGGCGTGTACGGGGCCCCGAAAACCAATCTCTGCCTTCAGGATTTCTAAGGGTGCAAAGTAGACACCCCAAGCTATTTGCTGAGAGGCATGGTGAGTATTTTGCAGCTCTCATTTGTTTTTGAAAATGAAGAAAGACAAGAAAAAACTTTTTTTTTTCTTTTTTCAATTTTTAAAACTTTGTGACAAAAAGTGAGGTTTGCAAAATACTCACTATACCTCTCAGCAAATAGCTTGGGGTGTCTACTTTCCAAAATAGGGTCATTTGGGGGGGTTTTGTGCCACTTGGGCATTCCATTTCCTCCGAAACTGTGATAGGCAGTGAAGAGTGAAATCTAAAATTTACGCCCTTAGAAAGCCTGAAAGCGGTGCTTGGTTTTCGGGGTCCCGTACGCGGCTAGGCTCCCAAAAAGTCTCACACATGTGGTATCCCCATACTCAGGAGAAGCAACAGAATGTATTTTGGGGTGTAATTTCACAAATTCCCATGGCATGTTTGAGCAATATATCATTCAGTGACAACTTTGTGCAAAAAAAAAAAATTTGTCTCTTTCCCGCAACTTGTGTCACAATATAAAATATTCCATGGACTCGACATGCCTCTCAGCAAATAGCTTGGGGTGTCTACTTTCCAAAATGGGGTCATTTGGGGGGGGTTTGAACTGTCCTGGCATTTTTTGCACAACATTTAGAAGCTTATGTCACACATCACCCACTCTTCTAACCACTTGAAGACAAAGCCCTTTCTGACACTTTTTCTTAACATGAAAAAATTATTTTTTTTTGCAAGAAAATTACTTTGAACCCCCAAACATTATATATTTTTTTAAAGCAAATTCCCTACAGATTAAAATAGTGGGTGTTTCATTTTTTTTTCAGACAGTATTTGCGCAGCGATTTTTCAAACGCATTTTTTGGGGAAAAAACACACTTTTTTACATTTTAATGCACTAAAACACTCTATATTGCCCAAATGTTTGATGAAATAAAAAAGATGATCTTAGGCCGAGTACATGGATACCAAACATGACATGCTTTAAAATTGCGCACAAACGTGCAGTGGCAACAAATTAAATACATTTTTAAAAGCCTTTAAAACCCTTTACAGGTTACCACTTTAGATTTACAGAGGAGGTCTACTGCTAAAATTACTGCGCTTGGACTGACCTTCGCGGTGATACCTCACATGCATGGTGCAATTGCTGTTTACATTTGACACCAAACCAACGCTTGCGTTCGCCTTAGCGCGAGAGCAGGGGGGGGACAGGGGTGCTTTTTTTTTTTTTTTTTTTCTTTATTATTTTTTTGCTTTTTTATCTTATTTTTAAACTGTTCCTTTCATTTTTTTTTTTTAATCATTTTTATTGTTATCTCAGGGAATGTAAATATCCCCTATGATAGCAATAGGTAGTGACAGGTACTCTTTTTTGAAAAAATTGGGGTCTATTAGACCTTAGATCTCTCCTCTGCCCTCAAAGCATCTGACCACACCAAGATTGGTGTGATAAAATGCTTTCCCAATTTCCCAATGGCGCTGTTTACATCCGGCAAAATCTAAGTCATGAAATGCTCGTAGCTTCCGGTTTCTTAGGCCATAGAGATGTTTGGAGCCACTCTGGTCTCTGATCAGCTCTATGGTCAGCTGGCTGAATCACCGGCTGCATTCTCAGGTTCCCTGTTGAGACAGGAGAGCCAGAGAAAAACACGGAAGACAGTGGGGAGGGGGGGCGGTCCCTCCCACTGCTTGTAAAAGCAGTCTAGAGGCTAATTAGCCACTAGGATTGCTTTTACATGAAAGCCAACCGCTGGCTGAAAAGAATGATACCAAGATGATACCGAAACCTGCAGGCATCATTCTGGTATAACCACTCAAAGTCGTGAATGGCGTACCTGAAGGCAAAAAAATGGTTAACAATAAAACACAGTAAACCGTAAAGTATAAAAAATTGCATTCCTGAAAAGCAAACGTGGTAAAACATAATAACAATAAAACATTGCAGAATAGAATACAGTAAAAAAAGAGCAGAATAGAGAGAGAATAGAGAGAGAGAGAACAATAAAACGACAACTATTTTTTTTTTATCTTATATAATTTTTTTTTTTTTTTACACTTTTTTTTGTAACTAACTTTTATAACTGAATCGGTTCCAGGTTCGGGTCTCTCAAAATGCGATGGCATCTTGGGAGACCCTGTGACCCTAGTCTGTGCAATGCTGTACCCTACGCTAATACTTAACTAGTCAATGGTAGCGTTCAAAACATTCACCAATGCAAAGACCAGGATTGTCAGGACAGGAGGGATAATAATAGCGGGTGTCACGCCTATATCCGCGCTTGCTGCAGACACGACATCCTTTTTGGGGGGGTTTGTTGGGTAGGGGTACTCGGGAGGACATAAAGAAAATGCCTCTCATGCAGCCAACTGCATTTGGTTGGGGATGTGAATGGGGGAAGTACGGGCGCTGCAGAAGTGGTGGGTTCCCAATTAGGATTGGCGAATCCAGCAGGAAGGGCATTATGGGCACGATGGGACTGTGTTTGTCTTCTTGGTGGCAGCGGGACACTACTTGTGCTTGCCACCTCACCAGCTTGAACTGCACTTATGGGACTTGCCACGTCACCAAGTGTTACTGCAGTGCTGGTTTGACTACGACCGGGTTGTACTAGGCCGCTGGTGCTTGCCAGTTCACCAAAACGCTACCAAAAAAACTGTTAGCGATCGCAAGGATCAGGCCTGACTCTGCGAATGCTGCAGTTATGCGTTTAGTGTTTTGTAAGTGACAGTGATCGATCGATACTGCACTTGGGTGGGCTGGGCTGGGCCGGGCGGAGGGGCAAAATGCAGGTGCTAGCAGGTATCTGGGCTGATCCCGCTAACACTGCGTTTTTGGGAACCCTAAACTGCTGGGGACGCTAGTATAGATCTGATCGGATCAGATATTGATCCGTTCAGATACTATACCACTAAGGGAGGCGTATGCTGCGCGCGTGGGTGTTAGCGGTACTGGCGCTAACCTGACGCTGCCTGGGGCGATGCATATCACCGCCGGGCGATCAGGGGGCTAAACCTTTATTCGGTAATAAACGGCGGGTTCCCTGAGACTATAAAAAATAAACGAACTAACCAGCGTCACCCGTAACAGTTATACGGTGATCAGTGGTGAAAGGGTTAACTAGGGGGCAATCAAGGGGTTAAAACATTTATTAGATAGTATATGGGGGTCCCTGTCACTATAAAATGCTGACGGCGAATCTAAATATTTACCTCCCTAACTAGCGTCACCAGTGACACTAATACAGCGATCAGAAAAATGATTGCTTAGCGACACTGGCGAAACTTTATTGGGGGGGTTAGGGAGGTATCCTAGACCTAAAGGGGGATAATACTAACTGCCCTACCACACTAACTGTCACAAACTGACACCAATGCAGTAATCAGAAAAAAAAACTGCTTGGTGTCAGTGTGACAGGGGGGGGAGGGTTGATTGGGGGGTGATCGGGGGGTGATCGGGGGGTGATCGGGGGGGGGGGGATCGGGGTGTAATGTATGCCTGGCATGTTCTACTGAGTGTGTTGTGTTGGTGCACTCACATTACAGTCTTCTCTCCTCGGCGCCGGAATGGAAAATGCCGAGCCGAGGAGAGATGACATCATTTCCTCTGCCTCTGTGTACAATACAGAGGCAGGGAAATTATCCCATTGGCTGGGAGCGATCGCGAGGGGGGGCCACGAATGGATGGCCTCCCCCTCACCTCCGATCGCCGGGGAAGATTTGCCGACCGCCGCAGGCACCGGGGGGGTCCTATAGGACCCCCCACCAGCGGGCAGGCAAGGACGTACCTGTAAGTCCTTTTGCCTGCTCGTGCCATTCTGCCGATGTACATCGTCGTGCGGCGGTCGGCAACTGGTTAAGTAATTTTTTTAGATACTGGAACATAATTGTTTTATTATTCTTATGGTGCGGTACAGTTAAAGTCCTATTTAGTTTTTAATTGTTTGGGGAATTCTTTTTCATCATCTGAAAAAGATAGTCAAAACTCTTTATGTCTCAAGCACAACCTGTGGCCTGAACTGGCTGAGTTTGCCATCTAGGTCCTAACTTGTCTATCAAATATCTTGTTGGACAGTGAAACCGATGACACAGTCAATTGTAAACAAACAAAACTGAAACAGTTTAAAAAGATTTAATAATGAGCCAATCATAGATAAGAGACAGCTTCCAGCTAATTAAAAAAAATAGTAAAGGTCTTGCGAGCTACCAAATCAAAGTACTCCTATCTTATAATAGTATAATGATGCTCCTACTCCATAAGACAGACCAGCTGTCTCCTGTGCCGTCCTCCCCTGCGCATGTCGATACAAGGGAAATGTCGTATCTTCATCAGGGTGATGCTGCTTCCACCTAATTCTTCCTGAAAATAGATCAATCCGTCATTGTCATGCTTGTCTGTTCCCAAAATCCCAACTGCCTCAACATAACAGAGATTGAGTGCATATTTGCCTTTTAACAGCCAGACGTTGCATATTATGTGAATGGCTTTCTTGCAACCCTCCAACACTAGCAAGTGTACAAAGTGATCTCTGAGATCTTCTCTATATTAAAGAATTGGCATTGTGGGTGGTTTCAGTAGTGACTCTCAAACCAAACGATTATTCCAATGCTGGCTACGATTTGTAAATAAAACAAAAAATTCTTTCAACCTTCAGATATTCTCTGAACAGTAAGCCATAGAGCTCCTAAGAGGGAATATAGATAACATCTAACTAAATAACAAAATATGGTCCAAGTAAATAATGATTGTTAACTTTACACCATAGGCTAACCTAGGGTGACAAGTTTAGGGTACCCATAAAACATTTAACCCAAAAAATTACACCGATGAAGCTAACTAGCTTTTAAGTTTGTTTTTTTATATATTACTTAGTTCAAGATTTGAAGTTTTGTAGCAGATCAGTGGCAGCCAGTCCATAAGGGGTGCAAGTGCACTGTGCGGGGCTCCAGACAAATAGAAGTCTATTAGGTCCGTCATTTTTAACAAGCACGTGATTAGAGCTTAAGGCTCTTATTGGCTTGTTTTTCGTTGTCCTGGGGGCGCAGAGCACTGCACCTCGAACCCTCCCATCTTTGATTTTAGCGAATAAAAATTCACCATTGCATCACTTCCGGTTTCTCTTCACAGCCAATCAGGAGGCTGAAGATTTGGAACACGGAAGCCGCCTGGTATCAGGGAAGCAGTGAAAGGCTAGGCTGGAGGCTCAATTTGCAGGTAAGGACCTGAAGGGGTTTGTTTGCACCCCCCCCCAAAAAATGTTTTTTATCACCAGCCGCCAACGTAGCAGATGATTATATTATTTTGCCCTAACACACATACCCGAGGATACATGCATTGCCGACAGGTGGACAAACAGATTTCCCATTGAAAGTAGACAAACATTCAAAACAAGAGTTAATCAACACAAATTGAATAATTATTTACAATGCAAAGTATAAAACAAAGTGAAGCAAAGAGTTATATACACAGCACCAACAATGGTTTATCTTGTGATAAAACTACTTTATTGAAGCAATTATACAAAATAAATTGTATTAAAGGCAAAAATTTCCCACCCTACCAGAAACCAGTAAATAATGGTTTAAAAAAAAAGACAATTGTCATACAAATTGGCACAGTAGGATCTCACTCACATCTGCAAAACGTAACAGGGTGCAGCGTGACCTCTGATCACACTCTGCATGTTATCCGTCTAGTCTCTATCTGACACACGGCTCTGGGGGGCCTTTGAGAACTGCCAAAGCTTCACTTCAGTCATACAGTGGGAGCATTACTCCAAACATACAGCAGAAGTGTGCCACTGTGAAGTAGCTGGAGCACTTAACTGGAGACAGAGTCTGTAGTTAGCGTTTTGAGCCACGTCATTGACGACCGCCTTGAATGGAGGAGGGATCAGTTGTTCATACTCCCATCAGACAATGGTGAGAGCTTGATGGCCACGGCTTTTATTTCTCCCTACACTCTTCATTGGCGTGGATTTTGCTATCTACGCTGGCCCAGCTCAATCTGATTATATTTACATGACTGTGCTGTCACAATCAGCGATGCAAGCGATCTATAGAAACTAAGCAGTCAGTGTGTTGATTCCAACTAGCTATATTAAGTGTGGAGAAGGACTGAGATTTCAACAGATGAGTGATCACTTCTTTAATTAATCTGCTCTCTCTGTACAAGTGATTAAAGATCTTTCATGTTTGTTGTTAATCTGAATTCTCCACAATTCTTTCTCCTCTCCTACTTGGATCATCGGATCCACTTTGAAGTGAGCAGGCTAGTGACTTCTCTGCTTGATGGGAATCAGGAGACATCCATTGGTATTTTACCATCATCTGCCATCAGGACTACTAGCCCTATGTGTCAAACTGCAGCTGACGGTTGTTCAATTTAAAGGTGAAGTCCAGCCTGAGCTCACTCTGCAAGGCTTCTCCTATGGGTCACAGGAGTGCAATTCGTTTTACACTCCTGTAATCCGTGATCCTGTGATCCATTTTCAGCAGAGAGAGTCACCAAGATCAGTCCAGGCACCGCCTCATCCCGACTTCGGAAGTCTGGATCCGTCAGATGCCTGGACTGATAGCTGTCTCAGCCTCTCAGCGAGCCACTGAGAGGCTGAGATGGCCACTCCCCACCCCTCCACAGCTCAGCACTCCAATGAGCATGGAGGAGCAGAGCAGGAGAGCTGCTGACTGACAGGCAGCAGCTCTCCGCTCGGCTAGGTGAGAGAACCGAGCCATTGGCGATATTCGGTGGCTCTGTTCTCAGTGAAGAGGTGGCGGGGGACAGATGCAGCTCCAGACTGATGCTGCATCCACCTAGGTAAGTATGAATATGGGATAAAAAAAATCCCATTCTCTTTTAATGCACAAATCTTCCATTACATGTGTTATCAAGCCAAGAGCCGTGTCATACGGTATAGTCAGAAACACAGGAGGTGTCAGTGTTGCAATTAGCCTACCATTAGCTCAGTTGGGACAAGTAGTGCTTTAGCAACCAAGTACCCCTGCCGAGATTTATTGTGCTAGAAACACTAGGAAGCGTGTAATCCTATTAATTTTGCAGATGTGAGTGAGATTCTATTGTGCCAATTTGTATGACAATTGTCTGTTTTTAAACCATTTTTACTGGTGTCTGGTAGGGTGGGCAATTTTTGCCTTTAATACAATTTATTTTGTACAATTGCTTCAATAAAGTAGTTTCATCACAAGATAAACCATCGTTGGTTCTCATCGTTACAACTCTTTGCTTCGCTTTGTTTTATACTCTGATCTATACCAGTTGTGGAGGTACCCCGTCTATTTAAGACAAATTGGTCAATGCTGTGATTTTGACTTTATGGCTGTAGCAAGAGATCCTCCTTTTATCCATGTGCATATTTAGAATGCAAACCTTTTCTCTATACAACAAAATGTGATATGAGTTGATGGTTTTCAGCTGCTTATGATGTACATGTGGACTGTACTTTTGTTTCTGTAAATGAGAAAACTTTATTAAAATTGTTTGGAAAAAATATATTAGTGAAGTGCAGCTTATAACTACAGCTTGTTCAATTAAGCTTTGCCAATAAAACCTAGAAGCTGATGTGCCATAGCTACAAACATTTTTGACCTGGCAAAGCTGTGCAGGAATACTTTGTTAATTCTTTCATACCTGTAGTATTTCCAAATCATAAAGCCAGTATATCTGCACGTTTACAAAACAATACTTTACACATAGCCTACCTATACATTCAACGATACTAAACCTGTTGCTACTGATTTCACGATATCTGTCATGATATAAATCAAGCAGCTGTTTGTTCTATGAATTTGTACACACCTGTTTTGAGGAGACAGGAAAATGTGAATCAGTGCTGCTTAGCGCAGGTATGGAAAGATTTGATGAATAAATAAGGCCTTAATGAAAACCTATCATTTCGTATGTCACGTTTATTGTAAAAGATATTACACAATATTCACCGAGACATGTTCATAAAAAATTGTGTTCTGAAACCAGAAACATGAAGTCATTGGTGTTATAAAAATCTTTATGTGAGGACTGTTGACAGTCACAAGTTAGTCACCATTTTATGTATAGGACGTTAGCCTTGAGCTGCTTTGGGCTGTGGCACCGGCAATGCAGCTTAAGGCTTAATGATTCATTTTCCATTGTAATCACTGGATGAATGTATAAGAATTTAGGTCTTGGTGGGCTGCATTGTTTTCATATAAACCATTGTAGATTATGTAGTAACCGCTTACAAATCTTTAATCATTTTTCAAATTCAAATCAATGGTAGTTCTTTTACTATTTTAGATTGTCTGTACAAAAGGGATACTTTGTTTTAACTGTAGGTAAGTCCGTTGGGAATATCAGTTAACCTCTGTTAACGTAAACTTCGACTCCAAATGTAACAATTAAAAGTGAAATTCCTGAAAAAGAGAAAAGATGACAAGTTCCAACAACAAGATTCTACAGTGAATTCTTTAAAAAAAAGGATAGGCTGAAGGTTTTAGACTTGATAGATGCTCTTGTATAAACACATTAGACTTAAGCTGGCCGGATACTTCCAATTAGGGATGAGCTTCGTGTTCGAGTCGAACCCATGTTCGACTCGAACATCGGCTGTTCGATTGTTCGTTGAATTGCGAACGATATGGGCCGTTGGCGCCACATTCGTGTGGCGCGTCACGGCCCATAATTCACTGCGGCAACGCAGTGCATTGCTGGCTGATGATTGGCCAAGCATGCACTATGACCCGCATGCTTGGCCAATCACAGTGCCGTCGGTAGAGAGAGCTGTAATTGGCCAAAGCCAGGGTGGCTTTGGCTAATTATGGCTCAGGGGGTTTAGAACATGCCCCACACTATATAAGGCCGCCTGCACAAAAAAAAGGATAGGCTGAAGGTTTTAGACATGATAGATGCTCTTGTATAAACACATTAGACTTAAGCTGGCCAGATACTTCCAATTTGTCTATGTAGCGTGTCTACTAAGCCACCAAAATCTCTGTAAATGTAACCATGCACACATATAGCCACATACAAAAGACTTTCTTGTCAAATTATTAGGTTGAGCTTATAGATATGATGAAATTATGACCACTATAAAGACAGAAAACCTCATCCAACTTTATTCGGCAACCTTGATAGTTATAGCTGTACATACATTGCTCAGTATACATTCCATCCCAGTGTATGAACTCCTGCACGTGCATGGGATTTATGTTATCCCACACAGGACAATCAAAATGGACAAAGACTGGTGCCTGGGAAAAGGTGCCAGCACCAACAATGGATCTCACGGGTGTTGGACCGTTGGGGCTAAGGTAAGTATTGAAGTCTTTAGTTCCTCTTTAAATTCTTTTTCACTTAAATAACAGATGCAATCGTCCATATTAATAGCTTGTCACATTCTATACCAGTGGTCCTCAAACATTTCAAACAAAGGGCCAGTTCATTGTCTCTCTGAATGTTTGGGGGGCCAGACTGTGACAGTAGGAGTAAAAACATGCCCCAGCATCAGAGATCAATATCCAAGTGTCAGTGGTTATTTGGAGTAATAAATGAATTGGTGTCAGTTGTTAGTGGAAGTAACAAATGTCTCTGTGTCAGTGGTCAGTAAAAGTAATAAATGCCCGTGTCAGTAGGGATATAATATGCCACATCATCAGTGGGAGTAACATACGTCTCAACTTTAATAGTCGGTATGAGTAATAAATGTTCCTGTATCAGTGATCAGTGGGAGTAAAATACACCTCAGTGTCAGTGGAAGTAATACATGTCTCAGGGTCAGGGTGAGTGGAAGTAATAGATACTATATAAATGCGTGCGGACTGAACCCCTGTTTTTAACGCATACTGTTAGACAGGTCAATTGGTTGTCTGCGAGTTGGTGGTAAGTAGGCTTGGAATTTTTTCCTGGGCATTCCCCAGGTTTTTTTGGTATCTGTTTGTGGCCTTCCAATGCCTCTTACTGCAATAGCCAGCTATAAGTGAGGGTGGTGGCAAGTTTTTTGCAATCACGTGGGTGTGTGTACTGGTCCAGCAACGCACCAGCACCTTTGCAGCCATTGTGCTACCTGCTGGGTGTTTGGTGTGCCCTGTACCTTTAAGAAGGGGTGGGCTCCCTTCAGTCCACCTGCCCTCACTTATCCATTAGAATGCATGTGCCTCCACTGTGGGGACACCCAAATTTTAGTGTTAGGACCACAGATTACAGGGTGCCGTGACGTGGCTCTGTGGCTTACGCATGCGTTTGCAAATGCGTGCGGACTGAACCCCTGTTTTTAACGCATACTGTTAGACAGGTCAATTGGTTGTCTGCGAGTTGGTGGTAAGTAGGCTTGGAATTTTTTCCTGGGCATTCCCCAGGTTTTTTTGGTATCTGTTTGTGGCCTTCCAATGCCTCTTACTGCAATAGCCAGCTATAAGTGAGGGTGGTGGCAAGTTTTTTGCAATCACGTGGGTGTGTGTACTGGTCCAGCAACGCACCAGCACCTTTGCAGCCATTGTGCTACCTGCTGGGTGTTTGGTGTGCCCTGTACCTTTAAGAAGGGGTGGGCTCCCTTCAGTCCACCTGCCCACACTTATCCATTAGAATGCATGTGCCTCCACTGTGGGGACACCCAAATTTTAGTGTTAGGACCACAGATTACAGGGTGCCGTGACGTGGCTCTGTGGCTTACGCATGCGTTTGCAAATGCGTGCGGACTGAACCCCTGTTTTTAACGCATACTGTTAGACAGGTCAATTGGTTGTCTGCGAGTTGGTGGTAAGTAGGCTTGGAATTTTTTCCTGGGCATTCCCCAGGTTTTTTTGGTATCTGTTTGTGGCCTTCCAATGCCTCTTACTGCAATAGCCAGCTATAAGTGAGGGTGGTGGCAAGTTTTTTGCAATCACGTGGGTGTGTGTACTGGTCCAGCAACGCACCAGCACCTTTGCAGCCATTGTGCTACCTGCTGGGTGTTTGGTGTGCCCTGTACCTTTAAGAAGGGGTGGGCTCCCTTCAGTCCACCTGCCCTCACTTATCCATTAGAATGCATGTGCCTCCACTGTGGGGACACCCAAATTTTAGTGTTAGGACCACAGATTACAGGGTGCCGTGACGTGGCTCTGTGGCTTACGCATGCGTTTGCAAATGCGTGCGGACTGAACCCCTGTTTTTAACGCATACTGTTAGACAGGTCAATTGGTTGTCTGCGAGTTGGTGGTAAGTAGGCTTGGAATTTTTTCCTGGGCATTCCCCAGGTTTTTTTGGTATCTTTTAATAGATACTATGGCATCAGAGGTGCTCCATCATTGGTCTTTAGTGGAAAGAAATTGTGCCCCTTTATTGCTGTTCAGGAGTCAGTGGGAGAAATATAGTGTCCCCATAATTGGTATTCAGTGGGAGAAATGTGTCCCATCATTAATGCTCAGGGGCACTTACTGTTCAGGCTCCATGTCCCAAACTGCTTTTCATTTTGACATCTTGTCTGCGACTATACAGGTATTATGTGGCAGGAGATTATTCCATATCAATGCCTGACACATGCTGCCACTCTACAATCGCCCACTGCCAATTTACTCTTTAGCTTGCAATAATAAAGCCCTGCATAGAGTACATGGCCCTCCCATTTCAGGAAATGAGTTTACAGCAGCCAGTGGGCCATAACCAGCCTTCACTATAATGCAAATACACATCACGTTAAAAACAATTAATTTCTCATAAGCTGCAGCAATGTTACAATGTTATGAATTTTAGTGGTTTATTTTTTTTGGTAATGTTACTATTTTTCTGTGTATAATTACAGGATCTCGAATGTGGTTAAAAGGGAACTGTACACTGGAGGCTGCGCCCAAAAATAGGCAGGCAGAAGGCAAAAAATGGTCTCCAAAATTGCCTATGGTCTTTCTGCAGCTGATCTTTCCCCATTACTGACTTACAATGCCTTGTACTACACTACCTCTTTGTTTGCAGGTGGTCATCTTAGTGGAGGCAGGATTTTTGCTTCCTCATGTCAGAGCAAGGTGAACAGTGACTAGCACAGTAGTGATGTTACAAAATTCCACTCCAAATCTCCTGAGCCTATCAGTTAGGGGCAACAATGGCTTAAAGAATATGAAAACCCAACATTTACTGATACATGCCTGCTGTACCATGTACTTATATGAAAATGTATCCAGTTCTTTTTTGCATTGCTTTCTTTGTGTGAACTCCCTAGTGTTCCTCCCAGTCACTCTAATTTCCTTTTAAACACTGACCTCACTAGACATGAGAGTACAGTGTGGTCAGTTTTCTAGCTGTGCTGGGAACTCATCCAACTCTCCTCCAATGATTAGACTTATCCTGACACACACCCAGCACAGCCATTCACTGAGAAGATTGGTGTGCTGCTGTTTCTCCTCCCCCAGCTCTTATGCAGCTGAGAACAGAGAGAATGTGATCACTTCTATAAAAGGGGATACAAGGTTTTTATGTTTTTTTATATCTATACTAGGGATGAGCTTGATGTTCGGGTCGAACATAAGTTCGACTTGAACATGGGGTGTTCACCCGTTCGCAAACAGCCAACATTATGGGGCGTTTGCGGCAAATTCGAGTGCTGCGGAATGCCCCATAATGCACTGCGAGATCGCAGTGCATTGCTTTATGATGATTGGCCAAAGCATGTACCTGACCTGCATCCTTTGGCTAATCACAGCGGCCTCTGCAATGAGAGCCATAATTGGCCAAAAGCAGGGTGCCTTTGGCCAATCATGGCTTGGCTCAGAAGGACTAAGTCCACGGCCCACACTATATAAGGCTGCTTACACTGCGAGCGTGTGTAGTGTTCTTGGTGTGGACAGAGAGATAGCTTGATTTAGATTAAGCAGGCAGGTTATTCAGTTAGTGGCAGTGTATATATAAATATATATAGTCAGTCTATATATATATATATATATATATATATATATATATATATATATATATATATACTCTGCATTTAGCATAAACTATATATTCATTGTTTACTCTATATTCAGTCAGTGCAGGCTGTTAATATAATATTAATATATATATATATATATATATATATATATATATATATATATATATATATATATATATATATATACAGTCTCGTGTATATATATATATATATATATATATATATATATATATATTTATTCTAAATCCAGTGTAGCCTATATCTACAGTGCATTATGTGGCGTACTGTTTCTAATACACTTCAGGCGGTGTATTAATATATATATACAGTCTCGTATGTGTATATATATATATATATATATATATATATATATATATATATATATATATATATATATATACTCTGCATCCAGTGTAGCCTATATCTACAGTGCATTCCATGGTGTACTGTTTCTAATACACTTCAGGCAGTGTACACAGTATCTAATACAGTGTGTACAGTTTCTACCACACTTCTGGTGGTGTACACAGTTTAAAATACAGTGCAGCCGTTGTACAGTTGCTAATACAGTGCAGGCGGTGTACACAGTATCTAATACAGCGTTTACAGTTTCTACTACAATTCTGATGGTGTACACAGTATCTAATACAGTGTAGTGTGGTGTTGCAAAACAAAATATACATCATTTTCGGAAGTACCACCAAGGAGAGGCCGATGCTCACAGGCCACTAAAAGAGGGCAAGCAGCCTCTGTGTCTACAGTCAACAGTGCTGGTCGTGAACATGGTGCATCCTCTGCAGGTGGTTGTGGGGCACGCTTGTCCTTTTTTTCTGCTGCTGGCCGTGTTTTTGAGACAGAACATGCAGAAGAGTTGGTGGAGTGGATAACAAAGCTGTCCTCATCCTCCTCATCCTCTGTCACCCAGGCTCAGAATCGTTTGCCGTCCAACACAGTTGCCAAAGCGGCCTATTCCACCCGCTCCTTGTCCACAGTCCCTCCTTCTGTAGCCCCACCATCATGCACGGAGGAGTCCCCAGAATTATTCGACCACAGTGTCAGGTACATTCGGTTGGAGGATGCGCAGCGATTTGAAGGCTCTGATGTTGGTTCCCAGGTTGAGGAAAGGAGTAACGTGAGCCTAGGGAGAGGGGGTGCCCAAGAAGGACAAGAAACTGGCAGTCATGTTCCCCCAGCTGCAGCATACTGCCAAGTTTGCTCCAGTGATGAGGAGAGAGGGGATGATGAGGTCACTGACTACTTGGGTGCCTGAGAGAAGAGAGGAGGAGTAGGAGGCACAACTCCAAGGAGGCAGGATGTCCTCTAGGGGGCAGCTTAAGGGCAGCCACCCTATTGCATCACACTGCAGAGCTCCGCAGGTGCAGGGGGCTGTTTACTCCCCGCTAACTTTTAAAAGTTCCTTGGTGTGGGCCTTTTTTTGACACGTATGCAGCAGATCGCACCGTTGCTGTTTGCAATCTATGTATGAAGCGGATCAAGCATGGCCAGAACAGCAGCCGCTTGGGCACCACATGCTTTAGCAGACATATGATGACCTGCCATGCAGTCCGTTGGCAACAGCACTTGAAAGACCCACATCAAAGAAAAAGTGAGACTTCTCCTTGCTCCCCATCGGGGATCTCCAACCCTACTACACCTCCAGTCCTGTCAAAAAACTTGCACTGATAGGAATGAAGGTATAGCAATAGGTGTCCCAAATACTTGCAGCCAATCTGCTATCAATACACCACCATCTGATTTTAGCAGGCAAATTTCCCTACACCAGTTGCTAAACCGTAAAAAAGAAATTTGGTCGCAGCCATCCACATGCTTAGCGTCTAAATGCTAGCTTGGCCAAATTGCTAGCACTGCAACTGCTGCCTTTTCAGCTGGTAGACTCTGCCCCCTTTTGTGAATTTATGGAATGTGCTGTACCTCAGTGGCAGGTTCCAAAACGTCATCTCTTTTCATGGAAGGCCATTCCAGCTCTCTACCGGCATGTGGAAGGCAATGTTTTGGCCTTGTTGGACAGGGTGGTCAGCTGTAAGGTGCATATTACTGCTGACTCATGGTCCAGCAGGCATGGGCAGAGACATTAAATAATGATATTTGAAGCGCTTCACAATGTGCATGAAAATGAATATATAAGAATAAATATAAATAGTCAAATAAATCCAGCGGTGAGTAAAAATTCCTATAAAATCCAGCAATCAAAATAGTGTAAAATTATAAAAAATTAGTGACACCAAATGTGTAAAAAATTCACATAAAAAATCCACATAAAAATAAATATATAGGGATGTATTCAGAAGGTTCAATTATACAGGTGTAGAATCCTGATTGGTATAGAGCTTTTGATCACTAGCAAAGCTGTTTAAAAACACTTGCTTAATTAAGGTGCTCATTGGTAGTACCAATGTGTTTTTTGCTTCTATTCACAACCAATGTGGGAATCATAAACAGGCAGATAAGAGAAAAAAAACAATCATTGTGCAATAGTTAGGATACCAAGGTACACAGGCAAACTTCAATCCACTCACGTGTGCCTTATAATGATAAGGCATATGCAGGTTTTACTATAGCAGTCAGCCACCTTAGACAGGAGCAGATTCAGTGCAGTACACTGTGTGAAACTGCTGATCTGCACAGAGCTTCCTTGGCTCCTCCCACGCGTTACATCACAGTCACGTGACTTTTTCAAGGAGAGACTTTACCTTTCCTTCACGGTGCACTGGGTAACTCTGCTGGCAGCTGGAAAGGATGCAGGACAGGGTTCAGTGTTGTTGGAGTTTGTTCCGCCTCCACGCCTCCAAAATGCTAGTGGTGATTTTTCCACAGCTATCTCCTCCACCCCCTCATCTTCTGCAGATTTGTCCTTTGAACCAGTGGTGCTCCATAAGTGTTCAAGGGGCTGCGCAAGCAGTCAGGCTAAAAGATGCCATCCGGTGCTTGAGTTGGTCTGCTTAGGGGACAGGAGCCACACTGGGGCAGAGATTCTGTCAGCTCTGCAAGGGCAGACTCAGAGGTGGATGACGCCATGCCAGCTTCAGCCAGGAATGTTTGTATGCGACAATGGCACAAACCTTCTCTACGCCCTCCGACAGGGACAGTTGACCCATGTTCCATGTTTGGCACACGTCCTGAATTTGGTGGTGCAGCGGTTCTTGAGCAGGTACCCAGGCTTATAGAATGTCCTGAGGCAGGCCAGAAAAGTCTGTGGTCATTTCCGCTGGTCATACAATGCCAGTGCTCGACTGGCTGACATTCAAAGGGAATGCAACCTGCCCACCAACCGCTTCATTTGTGACATGCCCACCAGGTGAAACTCAACGTTGGCAATGCTGCAGCGGCTGCACACACAGCAGAGGGCCATCAATGAGTACCTGTGCGAGTATGGCACCAGGACAGGGTCAGGGGAGCTTTGCTTCTTTTCGCCACGCCAGTGGCTACTGATCAAGGATGCATGCACTGTCCTGTCACCATTTGAGGAGGCCACAAGGATGATGAGCAGCGACAATGCATGCATCAGTGACACTGTCCCTCTAGTCTTCCAGTTGGAGCACACGCTTTGTGGAATCATGGACAGGGCACTTGAGGCAGAACAGCGGGAGGAAGAGGAGGACTTCCTTACCTCTCAAGGCCCCCTTTATCCAGATACCAATCCTGCAAGCCCGCCAAACACACAGGAATAAGAGGAGGAGGATTGTGTCAGCATGGATGTAGAGGATAACACTCATCAGCAGTCTTCAAGGGATGGTTTTCAGTCCCTAGAAACCCAAGGATTTGTACATGGCTGGGAGGAGGTAGTTACAGATCATGTGATCCTTAGTGACCCAGAGGACTCAGAATCTAATGCCTCTGCAAACTTACGCTGCATGACCTCCCTGATTCTGTAAAGCCTGTGAAAGGACCCTAGGATTCGTGGTATCAAGGAGAGAGATCATTTCTGGCTGGCAACCCTTCTTGATCCACGTTACAAGGGTAAGGTTGCAGGACTCATCCTGCCTTCACAGAGGGAGCAGAGGATGAAACAATTTCAGACCAATGCTTTTAAACAATTTTTCAGTCCTCAGCGCCAAGGTCTGATCAGTTCAAGCAACCATCGCCAGCGTCTGCATTACATGGTGCAGGAATATCTAGGGGCAAGGGCAGACTTGGTGACCTTTCCAACAGACCATCCACTGGGTTACTGGGTCTTGAGGATGGACCACTGGCCAGAACTTGCTCAATATGCAATTGAGCTACTGGCCTGTCCTGCATCCAGCGTGCTTTCTGAATGCGCATTCAGTGCTGCTGGAGGGCTTGTAATGGATCAAAGTGTGCGCCTGTCCACAGACTCTGTTGATAGGCTCACATTCATAAAAATGAATCAGTCTTGGATCAGCAGCTATCAAGCACCTGATGCTGATGTAACTGATTGAATTTGCTATGGATGTGGGATACCTTGAAGACTGCCTATGCTGACTATCCTATTCCTACTCAATCTTGATGATGCTAGCTTCCAACAATATTTTTGGTTTAGGGCACTACCACCACCACCCAAGGCCCAATTTTTCTGCCCCTGTTTAACAGGGGCATGTAATTAAAATTTTTGATGCAATATTTCGATGCAGGGCCCATTACTGTGCCCAACAAGAGTATCTGTAAGGGGTTACAGTGTTGTGGCACTACCACCAACCAAGGCCCAATTTTTCTGCCCCTGTTTAACAGGGGTATGTAATTACAATTTTTGATATAATATTTCAACGCAATTTTTCAATGCCCAATTTTTCTGCCCCGCCTAACAAGAGTAACTGTGAGGGCTTACAGTGTTGTGGCACCACCACCAAAGGCCCGATTTTCCTGCCCCTGTTTAACAGGGATATGTAGATACAATTTTTGATCTAATATTTCACAGCAGGGCCTGTTCCTGTGCCCACCGAGAGTAACTGTGAGGGCTTACAGTGTTCTGGTACCACCACCACCAAAGGCCCAATTTGTATGCCCCTGTTTAACAGGGGCATGTAATTATAATTTTTGATATAGTATTTCACAGCAGGGCCCGTTCCTGCGCCCACCAAGAGTAACTGTGAGGGCTTACAGTGTTCTGGTACCACCAACATCTAAGGACTCATTTTTTGCAGAGTGTATAGGGCAGGCCATATAGTATATATACTGCTGTTCAGAGTATATAGTGCCTAGGAGCCCCCCACGCCATTTTTTTTTAAATTTGGGTGCTGGTTCTCCTTAATATCCATACCAGACCCAAAGGCCTATGCCGTTTTTTTTTAATGATTTTCATCTATATGGCCGGAACCTGACAATACATTACAGCCGCGAGTAGTTTTAAATTACATTTTTTTCCTTTAGAAATGTCATTTTGCTGTGGTATTGTTCTAAACATGGAAAAAATGTGCTACTGTACAGGCATACTAAGGACACCCCCCAGGCATGATATTTAAAGGAGTATTTTATTTTTATTTTTTCACTTTAAGCATTATTAAAATCACTGCTCCCGAAAAAACGTCAGTTTTAAAAACATTTTTTTGCATTGATACATGTCCCCTGGGGCAGGACCCGGGTCCCCAAACACATTTTATGGCAATAACTTGCATATAAGCCTTTAAAATTAGCACTTTTGATTTTTCACATTCGTGTCCCATAGACTTTAACGGTGTTCGCGTGTTGGAACAAATTTTTTGCCTGTTCGCATGTTCTGCTGCGAACCGAACCAGGGGGTGTTCAGCTCATCCCTAATCTATACACAACTGCTTTGGCTTTCATTTCTGTTTTAAACTGAATGGGTTGATTTATAAGGTGAGGGTTTAGACAGCTATATATCTGCAGTGCAAGAATAAAGTATATCAGGCTGTAGGCAGAGGCACACTCACATAGCATGTAGTGCACTGCTACTTATTAGCATGAATTCCACACAAAGGAATATTTTCAGGAAACTGATTAGGTACATATAGGATTTCTAAATTTTCCCTATAACTTAGGAGATCTTCACTAGTCACTCCATTTTGTTAATCCAATGACTTTTGTCATAGCAAACCTTGTTAAATAGCAATGAAGCATCTTTAATCTTGGAAAAGATAAACCACATACAAATGAACATGCAAAGCCTTCCTCCGCTATATCTAACATAAGAACAGTGTACAAAGATTTACATTTTCAAGCTTTCATCAGTGGTTTACAGGCCAGCGCTTTTAATAAATTAGGATGGATGCCAGAATCTGGCATTACAATTCAGTTGCTCAGCAGTTTCATTGTTGGGCTACACCTAAGTTTCTGGCAAGGACTGTTAAATGTAATGCTCCATAACAAAGGGGAGAGCCTTTATTTTACCCAAAGCATAAACAGGTTGAGGCTCAGGCTAATTGCAATGCAATAATACATACAGTTTATACACATTATTGACTAGAATCTACATTCTTATTATTTGTTATATATTCTAAGACTTTGGGAGATTTCTCTGCAGTTCCATTTTTTTGGTGTGTTTGTTTCCAAAGGAATTTTTAAGCAGTAAGGAGAACATTTAAAGCTTATTTTGGTTGTTTTTTTTCTGTGGACATATACATTCTTACCTGTGCAAGCAATGTGATATAAGCATTGCTTTTGATGCTCTCATGAGAACCCAGCACCTGCAGAACTTTCCTATTGGCAAATATAAATGCATTTGACCATCAAGTGTCTTTTGGAAATCTACACAAAGAAGTTTCAGCATGTATGAAAATTGTGAATAAAAGTGGCTGATTTGCTTTTCTTTCCTTTTCATAAATAAAACACGATCATCACCACAAATGTACTGTATTCACCCGTAAGACAAATTGGAGAGAAGATTAGGCTATTGTACTGGGGTACATAATGACTCAGGGTAGATTCTTCACTATTCACCTTTCTTGCTAAAACATCTTCCTATATGCCAGGGATATGCAATTAGCGGAACTCCAGCTGTTGCAGAACTACAACTCCCATGAGGCATAGAAAGACTCTGACAGCCACAAGCATGACACCCAGAGGCAGAGGCATGATGGGACTTGTAGTTTTGCAACAGCTTGAGGTCCGCTAATTGCATATCCCTGCTATATGCCATTTCCCAGCTTTCCTGTATTGATAACAGACTGATAACACAAAGACAGTTTATATAACAGAAATCATTGCTCTTTTCAGTCAAGAGCTGTTTGGACAGTTAGACGTGAGATAGAAACTTTGGTCACAGAGTAACCACAACTAGTATTTGTGGTCATCACTATGGCTAATGCCCCCACAATATTCTGGAAAATTGGCCAGTAAATAACTATCAGAATGCATGTATGAAAACACTGGATCACCTGTGTTTGAACTGGAACCAACTTAGGTTGCCCAAGTCTTAAAGGGGTTGTAAAGGTATAAATTTTTTCACCTTAATGCATTCTATGCATTAAGGTGAAAAAACTTTTGACAATACTGCCGCCCCCAGCCCCCCCGTTTTACCTACCTGACACCTCAAAACTCAGCCGCTCGTTCCCGACCTCCATTTCGCCGCTCAGCCTGGTCGCTGATTGGCTATAGTGGATGGATTGAAAGCAGCGCAGCCATTGGCTCGCGCTGCTGTCAATCACATCCAATGACGTGGCGCGCCGGGGGGCGGGGTCGAGTGATACAGCGAGCAGCTATAGCCGCCGGCTGTATCACGGGAGCGCGCCCGCAATAACTAACCACCATGCGAGGGAGCTCGCATTAAGGTGGTTAGTTCTTGCGGGGGGGAGCTGAAACAGCCGCCGAGGGACCCCAGAACAGCAGGTTTGGGGCCACTCTGTGCAGAACGAGCTGCACAGTGAAGGTAAGTATAACATGTTTGTTATTTTTTTTTTTTTTAATTACCTTTACAACCCCTTTAAGGATATGGCCTACATCATACCTCCCAACAGTCCCGGATTCTGCGGGACAGCCCCGGATTCGGACTTATGTCCCGCAGTCCCGCTCAGCTGAGCTGTTTCCCGCATTGCCTCCACTGCCACTCACTCTTGTAAAGTGCAGGCAGTTTTCAAGGCTAGCTCCTAGATTGACCAATCATTAAATAACATTTGCGGGGCCACATCCTTACATCAGTGGGGCCCCAGGAGGCAGTAGCAGAGCGGAACTCTTTTTTTTATGTAGGGGCGGAGGCAGCTAGAGCCGCATTTGCCGACAGTTAGTTTAAAGTTCCGGCCCCCAGCCTATCTCTCCCTGGCGGAGTGATATGGAGGGGATGCCTGTCTGCCTGACTCTCTCAGGAAGTGTTGAGAGCAGAAGGCAGGACTGCAGCCAGCGGTGACTGTGAAGGAAAGGTACGTGGAGGGTGTATGGACTGTTCAGGGATTATCATCCAGGCAGCAGTGGCTGCGGCAGGGGCACAGAGCAGGGACAAGGGGGAAGCAGAAATATGACGGCAACATGTGAGCTGGGGGTGCCGGGAGGAGCGTTTCTGCCACTACAAGGCTGACAGGAGTAGTGACAGCTGCATCATTACTCCTGTCAGTTTAGCTCTGGATGAGAAAAATCAAATCAGGAGAACAGGAGAGAGTGCGGAATGTGCTGTCATTCCTCTCCAGCTTCATGATGTCACTGTAGCACTCCTGCATTGCCACTGTCACATTGGAACTTTACAGTTTGCTTACCCACCCCCATCTCCTCCCTGCAATGGAAAGGAAAGCAAACGGTGCCCCCATTCTCAATCCCTGCAGCTAATCTGGTGGGTGATCCCCCCCTGCAAGCTCTCCTCTCAGTCCTGCTCATCTGCTTTGCTTCTCTCCTTCCCCACCACTGACAGCTCCAGCTCTGCTACTCCTCTCCCTGCAATCAGTCCCCCAGCTCTGATTACAGTTCTCATCCCCCGACGGCATCTCTGATCCTAATACTCATCTCCTCTTCACTGTTATCAGTCACTCCTATCCCCACACAGCAGACCTCAGTTCCCTCTTCACCAAATGCCTGCATTGCACCCTTTCCCTGCCACAAGTTCCTGATAGACTTCTGGGCTCCTCCATTCCCTGGATACTTCTCCTGTCCACAGCCCAACTCCCTCCACTTCACACTGTAATCCAGCCTGCACTCTCTCCCTCATAGCTGTCTTCATCCTAGGCTTAGGACCCCTGTCTATGGATTTCATATCCCTGGATCACCCCTCCTAACACCCCCCAGTGCCTGATGTAAAGGGGGACTCTTGATGTCAGGGGAAGACTGCTGATGTAATTGTAAACTACTGATGTTAAAGGGGGACTGATGAGAAAGGGGCCCCAAATTTAAGGGCCATTGCAGATGTAAAGGAGGACTCTTGCTGTAAAAGGGGACTCTGATGTCAAAGGGTGGCTTTTAATGTAAGGAATCTTCTGATGTAAAGGGGAACTACTGGTGTGAAGAAGGGGACTTTAATGTGAAGGGGGCATTCTGACATAAAGGGTGACCAATTATACCTCAGCCCGTGACTGTATCTGAGTGTATACATGGTGTAGATTTATGTCAGTGGGCCTATCACTCATAGCACGGAAATTTGGGAGTATTTTGTGGGTACAAGGACTGCAGACGACTGTGTACAGTATATAACACTGTAAAGCTGTAATAAACCCGAAATCAAAAATGTAATATATTGCAGCTTAGTAATCATCAGATGTGGTGGCTGCATTCGTTTTTTTTTTTTTTAGGATTTTTACCTGGTGATCTGGTCAGTAACACACCTCCTGTATTAGTGAGATACAACTCTGGATGAAAGAGCAATGGGGGCACCTTTGAACAGCAGCATTGTCAATCTGGAGGGAGGGGAGTGTTACATGAACCAGAAGATTTAAATACACTAACACTTTATAAGCAATTCCAGCAAACATATTTTTTCTTTCAGGATCTTACATAAATAAATAAAAGCTGATCATTGTAAGCACCCCTGTCAATGGTAAATGGTTTGTCTCTACTCTCTAATGGCTACATCTGCAGGACAGCTTGTTCTTTTGAAACACAAAAAAACCCATACTGGCTGGATCACCAGGTGAAAAAAGAAGAAAGCCTAAAAAAAGAAAGAAAAAGAAAACGAATGCAGCCATCACATCTAAGAATTTGTAAGCTGAAATATAATAAATGTTTGCTTGTGGGTTTAATACCGCTTTTAGACTCTATTTAACCATGTTCCTTTAAGCTACCTCAAAATTCAACGCATTTAAGCCACGTCCATTATTGTCGCGATGCTCTCCGCATGTTTTTTCCATCCCTAGGTGTCCCTCATTCTCAAGTTCCAAAGTTGGGAGGTATGCCTACATGTAGGTGGGGCTTACCAAGCGTACCCAAGACTTGGGAGGAATCAACAACACGTTGATGCTTAAACATTGCTTTATAATAAAGAATAAGACAGAATATAACAGATTGCATAAAAGACACATTATGAGTAATAGCTTACACAGCTTGTTCAGGCAACAGATACTTCTTCATGCTATAGCAAAATAATATAGGCTTACAGATTGCTGAATATACAAGGATCACTTCCATTACAGGATGTATCAATATGGCTATGTTGCTCTGAGTCTACAAAAGTATTTGCAGAATATAAAGCTAGTGGTGGGAGACAATTTAGGAAAGTAGCAGAAAGTGCTGCCCTATAAAGGGAATACTGTGTTTTCCCTCCTCATCAGATACCTTTCCCTAACATTGCTCCTACTCTCTCCCTACCTAGTGAGGCTCTGTTTCTCACCACTCCCACACTGGAGGGTATGCAGAATGACATTTAGGTGCATTTATGACAAATATGGCCGCCCCAAGCCTCACAGGCTTTTATTTCCAATAGGAGACACCAACCTTCCCAAGATGGCCACCTGGAGCCCATGATAGGGGGACACCTTATTCCCCTGGGGAGATGCCAGCTTGAAGAAAAAATACAGTTCCCTCTTCTGGTCAGCGGACACACCATAGAGCTGCACCTACTTATATGCATTGGTCTAACTGCAGGCCTGTTCAGTCTTTCAGGAGATTATAAGCGTATGTACAAAAATATATCTACTGACTACCTGCTCTCATTTTTGACATTTGGTGGATAAACAATATTAAAGGAAACCATATTATTTTAGATCATCATGGCTTTTAAACTGGTAGAGGGCAAAGGTACTAATGAAGACAACATTGTACAAGACACCATGAATGCATCCCAGAAGTCAGGTATATTCCCCCAGTATTTGAGTTGTGGTCCCTTTAAGGGGGACAGTTTAAAGACATTGTTGAGTACTCAGGGGTTCTCACCCATGCAGGGTGAGGAGTTCTGGGTGCGTCTGGCTGGAGAGGAGAGGACTGGTTTTTAGTACTCTCTAGATTGCAAAATCCTTATTAGAGACCCATAATTTTAAAGGTTCAAAGAGTTTTGGATGGGAAGAACCCCCAAACCCTGATTACATGGATTTTGGTCTGGTAGGGGCTAGTCCAAGTACCTCAGAGTCCAGAAAAAAAGACAGTCAGCTGCTGGCAGTGAGAGAGTGAGTGGGACACCTGTGTGAACAGGGTAAACTGATCTTAGGATTGAGCCACAGTGGCTGAGCTGTGAAAACATCCTCCTTGGGACCCCTGAAGCCATGGGAAACCCCAAAACCACAGAGTGGGACTGGTATGGTGGCGGTGTATCTTGAACTAGTTTGGCCATTTTGAACCAATGTATGGACTATTTTGTGTAATTGTTTGCTAAAGAAAAGTCATTTTTTTCCGTTTGTCTGTTTTTGATAATAAAGGGACTATTTGCTTTTACCAACCTGAATGGCTGACGATCCCAGGCTACTCCATATCACAACAGCTTTTATTTTAAAAGTGTTCTGTGATGTCATGCATCTGTTGTGTATAAAGGAGCCATAACTGTCAGCCAAATAAACATGGGCCTAGGAAAACATGTAATTCAGTTATAAAGAAATTTAGGAACCTTCTACAGCTCAATAAAATAAGTTTTTCTTTTTAAAATCACACAGCAAATTCCAATTGCTATTGAATACACTGCAGAAAACATAACATTATAAATCTTAACAAAGTTACACACCAGCTTGTAAAAAAGAGTAGACCTGCATAATTAATCTATGTCTCTAGGCAAAAAAATAACTCAGTACAACATTTAGAAGAATTAAATAAAATTAAAAAGCGAAAATGTGCAATTCATTGTTATTAAATTGAAAGCAACTGTTGATTCTGACAGTTCTCAGATGATAATACGCTTCCGTATGCGTCACTTCCAATTTCCCGTCTGCCTCTGCTCACACCCTACGCATTATGTCACCTTTACATCCTTAAAGTGGAGTTCCACACAAAAATGGAACTTCCGCTTTTCGGAACCCTCCCCCCCTCCGGTGTCACATTTGGCACCTTTCAGGGGGGAGGGGGGTGCAGATACCTGTCAAAGACAGGTATTTGCACCTACTTCCGGCATAGACTCCCATGGGAGTCTATGCTTCTTCCTGTCCCGACCGCGCTGTCTGCTGGGAACACACAGCTCCCAGCAGAGAGCGGGGACCACTAGGGACGCGCAGCGCGACTCGCGCATGCGCAGTAGGGAACCGGGAAGTGAAGCCGCAACGCTTCACTTCCTGATTCCCTCACCTAGGATGGCGGCGGCAGCTGCCGAGAACCGAGCGGGTACTCAGCGTCCCCTGCCGACATCGCTGGACCCCGGGACAGGTAAGTGGCAATGTATTAAAAGTCAGCAGCTGCAGTATTTGTAGCTGCTGGCTTTTAATATTTTTTTTTTTTGGCGGTGTGGGTGAACCCCCGCTTTAACTTCATCAGGAGATCAAATTTTTAGCTAATAAATGTACCTAATTTTAAAAATGCTTCACAATGGGAGTGTCTCTATATTTCCCTATGTTTTGGGCGAGCTTAAAGGGGTTGTAAACCCTCATGTTTTTTCAGCTTAATGCATCCTATGCATTAAGCTGAAAAAACACGTGGCAGTGACCGGCCCCCCAGCCCCCCCATTTTACTTACCTGAGCCCCATATTTCAGTCGGCAGAGACGTGCTCTCCCTCTCTCCACTGGGTCCAGGCTCTAGATTGGATAGATTGATAGCAGCGCAGCCATTGGCTCCCGCTGCTTTCAATCAAATTTAATGACGCGGGCGGGGCCGAGTCCCGCATTCGTGTCTATAGACATAAATGCTGGACTCTGGAGCGCGCCCACAAAGTAACCCCCCGGGAGAGAGCTTCTCCTAGGGGGTTATCTGATGCAGGGAGGAGCCGCAAGAGCCACTGGGGGACCCCAGAAGTCAATGATCAGGGCCACACTGTGCAAAACGAGCTGCACAGTGGAAGTATGAAATGTTTGTTATTTAAAAAAAATTAAAAACTAGCCTTTACAATCACTTTAACCAATGGAATAGATACATGACAGTGTCTCAAAGAAGAAATCACCCACCAGCTAGATCAGGAAACTAGGAGGTAACTGTGTAGAGTCCCTAGTGGAGAGTGGACACTGGAGGACTGACATATCTTGGAGAATTATTAATACATGCTTTAATATAAGTATGTAGGAGGTGAGCATTCTGTAAGCACAGTGGTGACAGATATATAATCACAGACAACACAGCAAAAATCACATTTTATATAGAGGTGACAGAAAAGAAAGAATATCAGAGACCTTTTCATCCATATGAACTTTAATATAGAATACTGGAGTTTATTTATATATAGACTGAAGGAAGACACATTATTTTGATTTCAACCAATTAATATTTAGCTTTTATGTATATGAAATTTGGCAATGGTTTTCATGATTTATTGATTGCGACATTTGCACAACCGTTATTGAGTTATTTGCACATATACCAATGCAGAGTCCGCGCATATATTCTATTTGTTTATTTCTGTATTTTACAATAATATTTATTATACTCACAAGCAGCACAGCACCATTAACTTTTTATTTACTTACTTAGGCCCTTTCACACTGGGGCGGGGGGTCGGCGGGGGTGGCGTTAGCGGCGCTTTACCGTCGGTATTCGGCCGCTAGCAGCCTAGAAAGGGTTAAAAAACACAGCAAAGCGCCTCTGCAGAAGCGCTTTGCTGGGCGGTATAGCCGCGCTGTCCCATTGATTTCAATGGGCAGGAGCGGTGAAGGAGCGGTGTATACACCGCTCCTTCACAGCTCCGAAGATGCTGCTAGCAGGACTTTTTTTCCCGTCCTGCTAGCGCACCACTCCAATGTGAAAGCCCTCTGGGCTTTCACACTGGAGAGACAGCAGCGGCTGTTTTGGGTCGGTTTGCAGGCGCTATTTATAGCGCAATATCGCCTGCAAACCACCCAGTGTGAAAGGGGCCTTATAGTTGTGGGAACACTATTAGGTGTCTGCTGCAGCCACAATCCAGTAAGGTTGGGTTCACGCTTGTGCGATGCGGGAACCAGCACGATTCCTATCGCACCTGTAATCTAAAGTCAATGACACCCCCAGATCAGATCACAAATTGCAGCGCAAACTGTGAAATGTGGCAGGAATCGTATTGCATGGGTGTGAACACCCATGCGATCTGATTCCAGTGCAGACCAAAAAAAGGGTCCTGCACCATTTTGGGGCAAATGTGATGCTATTTCAGTTTGTATGGCTGAGTTTGCATCGCACAGACATCGCATGTGATCTACACAGCAATGTGGTGTGAATCACATGAGATGTCTATGATTGTACAAGTGTGAACCCAGCCGAACACAAATACTTATTCACCCAAAGTGGAAGCACGGAAGTATCACACACACCTATTAAATGTTGGGGAATTTTACATTCACCCTGCGAAAGGTAACAAATAGAAACTGACATTTCACACAAAATACAAACATTACAGGCATAATGTGCAACTTTTCACAAAGAAATAGACCCCTAAGTATTGAGTAGGATTGAAAAAAATCAGCTGACGTAGGACATTTGCTGTGCCCTAGCCTCCGGCAGTAAAGTGTCATCAGTCTGTCGTTTAAGTCAGATGGCATTTTTAGACACTGACTGCAAGTATGAGGTAACGTGAGGCAAGCTGATGAATCAGAATGTACATTTTAGTCTACATGTACATCCCATAGATGATTTGATTTTCTTTCCTTCCACAACAGGGTTCACATGGAGCCTTACTGGCCGGCAGAACATAATGATTCCGACTAGCATCTATATCCTACGGCAGTAATCACATGTAAAGAATCTGACAGGCTTGTTGTTCCCAAGTTGATCGACTTGGGTACAATCATCCTGTCCATAGATGGATCGAATCTTGGCCGGTCCCCTCTGATCCGGCAGAATTTGATCCATGTATGGTCGGCTTTAAAAGGACTGCAATTTCAGTTTACCTCTCACTCACTGACACAATAGTTTGAATTTACCCTTTGCATCCAGGATGAGTCATGCTTTACAGGGTAGATGATACACTCCTCAACCTCTAAGCTCCAGTAGAACAGATATGTACAAATACTGTACTGGTGACCCCACAATAGGGATAAAGCTTTTCCACGAAAGGGAATTTAATAAGACACGAGGTCATTCACTAAAATTAAAATAAAAGCGGTTTAACCTTAAACTGCGTAGAGGTTTCTTTACTGTAAGAGCAGTTAGGATGTGGAATTCTCTTCCACAGGCAGTGGTTTCAGCGGGGAGCATCGATAATTTCAAAAAAACTATTAGATAGGCACCTGAACGACCACAAAAAGAACAGGGATATACAATGTTATACTGACATAAAATCACACACATAGGTTGGACTTGATGGACTTGTGTTTTCTTTTAACCTCACCTAATCTAACTATGTGGAACGGTAGTGAAGAGTAGGAGGGGAATGAAGCCACTGGCAGTTTATTTTTTGTTGTCTATGTCCCACTAGGGATATTTCTCTTTCACTTCTCTTCACTTCCTGTCCCAGAGATACAACAGTGTTTGATGCATGTGTGATAGAGCTGGACCAATAAAAATGGAGTTTGGTTCTAATGGATACAGAATGAAGTCCATCTATCTTCAAAGGAGATGATCTATAATGAAGGTAGAGTTTAGGTAGACCTTGCTGTGGTCCTAGGCTGTTACCTCTCAGTAAATAGCAAACTCAGAGGAACTTATGAAACATTTATTGGTCAAAAGTATCAAATACACAAAGCGGTTGGTAAGGTGGAAGAGCCCGGCAGCAGCATTCATGATGGATTGAAGGGGGAATATCCTATGTAAAGGTAAGCCAATAAGGAGGGAGTTTCAGTAATCAAGGTGTGAGATGACCAGGGAGTGAACTAGGAGCTTTGTGGTGCCATTGGTTAGAAAGGGACATATTTTGGAGATGTTGCGGAGGTTGAGGCCGCAAGATTTGGACAGTGATTGGATGTGGGGCTTAAAGGATAGATCAGAGTCCAGGATTACACCTAGAACATTGGCATACGGGGACGGCTGATAGTTGGAGGAAATATAATGAGTCAGGTTTTCGATGTGACAGGTGTGACATCCAGACTGATATGTCTGTTAGTAAATTAGTGATATGTGAGGAGAATGAAGGCGTGAGCTGAGGGGTAAAGAGATACATTTGGGTGTCGTCCGTGTAGGGATGGCATTGGAAGCCATGGGAGGCTATCAGCTGACCCAGGGAAGAGGTGTAGATTGAGAATAGGAGAGGTCCAAAAACAGAACTTTGGGGAACCCCAACAGAGAAATGAAGAGGAGAGGAGGAAGTACAATTGTAAGTAACGCTAAAGTACAGTCACGGAAACCAAGGGAGGGGGGTTTTTTGAGGCGGAGGGGCTGGTCAACCATATCAAATACAGAAGAGAGTTCCAGGAGTACAGAATAATGTCCATTGGTTTTGGCCATTAGTAGATCGTTTGTTAGGTTTAGGAGGGCAGTTTTTGTGGAGTGTTGAGGGCGAAATCCAGACTAAAGGGAATCAAGAAGGTGATTCTCGAGGAGGCGGTCGCTCAGTTGGTTGTAGACCAGACGTTCAAGGAGTTTGGATAAAAAGAGGAGCAGGGAGATGGGGCATAGGTTGTTAAGATTGGTGGGGTCCAGTGAGGGCTTTTTAAGTTCGGGGGTGACTAAAGCATGTTTTAGAGAGTTGGGGAAGATGCCAGCAGAGAGGGAGAGATTGGAGATGTGAGTTAGAGAGTGTAGAATAGAGCCAGAGTGTCATGAATTGGTATGACCAGACTGCGTGGATTGCACAGAGAGAACCAAAACCCATGTAAGTGAATAATTAAGTTTATTTAAGGATAAGTGATAACAATATATAAACACCTCCAATATAAACAGTGAACAACCAACCAAACAGTGACCCACAAACAACAACAGCTATATACAATATAAGGGAAGTACCACAATCTTAAATGTAGCCAGGCCAGGGTCATTCACAGGAGATCAGCAGATAAACAAGGGCAGTTACAGAATCACAAACGTAAGGCAGGCCGGGGTCATACAAAGGGAATCAGCAGATGGGGGAAGGTGCAAAGGGATCAGGCTACAGGGCAGGAATGCAAGGTAACAGGAGGGACAGGACTAGGATCAGATGCACAGGGTAACAGGATCAGGTACACAGGTTACAGGTTGCAGAATTAGGTTCACAGGTTACAGGTACGGATCAGGGCACAAGATACCAGGGCAATGAGAGCAATCATCAGCCGGGTATTTATATGGATGCCTGTAATTAGCCTCAAGTGACACCTGGATGCAGGAGGTGCTGTCTGCTCCACACTGCCGGGAAACACCCGCTGGAGGACACCAGTATTATAGCCAAAGGATCCAACAGTGCCACTAACAGGCGAATCCCTCCACTACAGATCCAGAGTGTTGGAAGACACACTCTGGTGGACACTGGTACTGCGATCCAAGAGACCAACAGTGGTACCAACGAGCGAACCCTTTCCTGACAGTACCCCCCCCCTTAAAGGAGCGGCCTCTGGACGCTCCAACTAGTTGTAATTGTCCATAGTCTATGGCATCAAGCAGAACAACGGATAGGGGTATGTCAGGCTGGGCAACAGGCACTTCAGGCTGGTCATCAGGCACGGCGTCAGGCACTTCAGGCTGGGCATCAGGTACTTTGGACAGGGCAACAAGAACATCAAACTCGGCAACGTGTACGTCAAACTGGGCAACGGGCACATCAGGGTAGACAGCAGGCACATCAGGGCAGACAGCGGGCACATCAGGGCAGACCACGGGCTCTGGGTCATTGAGCTGGGCAGCAGACTCAGGGTCATTGGGCTGGGCAGCAGGCTCCGGGTCTTCGAGCTGGGCAGCAGGCTCTGGGTCATCGAGCTGGGCAGCTGGGTCATCGAGCTGGGCAGCAGGCTCCGGGTCATCTTGCTTGGCAGTAGGCTCCGGGTTATCGGGCTGGGCAGAGGCCTCCGGGTCATCAGGCTGGGCAGCGGGCTCTGGGTCCTCAAGCTGGGTAACGGAAAAGGGACCACCAGGCAGGGTATTAGGAATGGGAGCATCAGACAGGGGATCAGGAACAGGACCACAAGGAACTGGATCTTCAGGCTGGATACCAGATACGGGAGCACTAAGCAGATCAGTCATTGAATCATCAAGCAAGACATTGGGCGCTGGAACATCAGACTGGAAGGCGGGTACTGGGACATCAGACTGGAAGGCGGGCACCGGGACATCAGACTGGAAGGCAGGCACCGGGACATCAGACTGGAAGGCAGGCACCAAGACATCAGACTGGAGGGCAGAAACCAAGACATCAGACTGGAAGGCAGGCACCGAGACATCAGACTGGGACACCGGGACTTCAGACTGGGACAACGGGACTTCAGACTGGGACACCAGGACTTCAAGCGGGGACACAGGCACATTGGACTGGAACATGGGCACAGGATCATCAGGCTGGAACAAGGGCGCAGGGACATCAGGCTGGAACATGGGTGCCGGGATGTCAGACTGGTCAGCAGGCACTGGAAAGTCAGACTGGACAGCGGACACAGGCATTGGCACAACAGCCTGAACAGCTGACACTGGCACAACAAGCTGAACGGCAGGCACTGGCACAACAGGCTGAACAGCAGGTGCATCAGACTGGACAGCAGTTACTGGAACGTCAGACTGAAGCATGGACACCGGAACATCAGACTGGAACATGGGCACCGGGATGTCAGACTGGGCAGCAGGCACTGAGATGTCAGACTGGACAGCGGGCACAGGCGTTGGCACAACAGGCTGAACAGCAGGCACTGGCACAACAGGTTGAACACAGTAGGCACATCAGACTGGTCGGCAGGTATTGGAACATTGGACTGGAACATGGGCACAGGAACATCAGACTGGGGCACAGGAACTTCAAGCTGGATAGCAGGCAAAGAGTTGGCAGGATTAGGTGGGTCAGTAGGTTCAGCTGGCATGAAGGCGGACTGACGCAGGTTGGTTGGTGTGGAAGCAGGTTGCATTACTGGCAGGATCGTGTGAGTGGGGAAAAACTTCCATTTCTTCTTTAACTTAACTGCTGGAGATCTGTAGGTGGCTGTAGGACTGTAGGTAGGAGGTGAGGCATACTGAAGCGAAGGGCTGGGATATTGCAAGGAAGGGGGAACAGCGGCCAGAGGAAGTTTCTGTGGGAAAGTTATAGGTAGTAGAGAAGAGGCAGGTGGGTTAAAGGCAGGATAGGTGCAAGAAGTAGAAACAGGGTATTGATACTTAGTGGGAAGCAGGGTATATTGAACTGTAGCTGAGGTTGCCATGGATGATGGGAGAAAAGATGTCTGAGCAGACAGGTGTTTAGTAGCAGGCAGTGGTTTTGTGCTGCCCTAGGCCTGACTAAACTTGGGCACCCCCTAATTTAAATATGACCCACCCCTTCCTGTCAAGGCCACACCCCTTCCTTTTTAAGACCCGCCCTGTCATCTTCATCTGAGGAAGACAGAGGGACATCGGGGGAGGAGGACAGAGAGGGTTGTTGTGGTGGTCAATAAGGCCTAGAGAATAGCAGGTTAGGCACGGCTCAGTCCATAGGAACAGTAATGGATAATGGCCAATAGGCCCTCTTACCAGACCCAGCAAAACCGCAACAGTGATCATGTGGCTCTCTCTCTGGTGGTGTGGGTACAGCGTGGCTCCCTCTCTGGTGGTGTGGGTACAGCGTGGCTCCCTCTCTGGTGGTGTGGGTACAGCGTGGCTCCCTCTCTGGTGGTGCGGGTACAGCGTGGCTCCCTCTCTGGTGGTGCGGGTACAGCGTGGCTCCCTCTCTGGTGGTGCGGGTACAGTGTGGCTCCCCCTCTGGTGGTGCGGGTACAGAGTGGCTCCCTCTCTGGTGGTGCGGGTACAGAGTGGCTTTATCTTGTTGGTGTGGGTACAGCGTGGCTTTATCTGGTCTCCCCCAGCACAGTCCTCTCTTTTTCTTCCCCTGTAGCACTCTGCTGCTTGCCGGGTTCCAGGTCAGGTCCCCCCCAGCGCATGTATGTTGGGGAACTGTAGCCTGTAGTATGTCTGTGGACATACTGGGGCCGTCAATCTTCTGGGACTACGTTTCCCATAATGCCCATCCCCCGTATGTTCGGATTGGCTCTCTGCTATGACAAGAGCGGGCAGAGAGCCGGGCGGCACTTAGGGGAACACGATTAGAGCCGCTCTCCTCTTCTGTTTAACTTCAGCTGACAGGAGAAAGGAGGGGGGGTGAGCGGGGGAAATACACAACCACTGTGTACACAGCTCTCCTCTCCCTGTCACAGCGCCGCTGCCTAAGTGATCATCGCTTTGCCGATGAGGGGGGGGGGGGCGACTGCACCCACTTCAACTGCTTCCTGGTGTCACCCGGGTGCAGTACGCCCCCCGCACTCCCATAGCGATGTCATTCAGATATACTCCTCGGATGGCGGCCCTGCATGCGCAAGTCGGGAGGAGGATACAGGTGCTTTTTTTTTCATGGGGGGGTTGCCGCTCCCCGCAAAGTGCCGCCCTAGGCCTGGGCCTTGTCGGCCTAGGCCTAAGTACAGGTCTGGGTTGTGGAGAGCTGACAGAAGCTGGGCTTAACAAGTCTGACCATGCCTGAAGTACAGGTAGAACAAAAGTGGGCTCACATACCCTCTGTCTGACCAGGGACTGCACTGCATCTATACAATCCTTTAACAACTGTTTGGAACAAACCGAATAGTGCTCCAAGAAGGATGCAGGGTCATTCTCCAACAGCCATACTAAGGATGCAACCTGGTTAATGCTGAAGGGAGGAGAAAAGTCATCACGGCCCTTTGGGATACAGGGCAGAGCCAGCTCTGTACATTTGTTAATCAAAGGCCGAACATCCTTAAACAGTATACTGCTCTGATCAGCTACAGAGTGAGCTAAATGAATAATCTCCAGCAGCTGATCACTGGACCACCCTTTCAATGTCTGGCGGAGATATTCAGAACTCTCTGATGCCAGCAGAGCATAATAGACAATTACATCTGAATTCATCCCAGCAACATAAACACAATCGAGATGGTTCCCCTGTGCAGCCACTTCTGGTCAAAGATGGCCCTGGTATACTGTCATGAATTGGTATGACCAGACTGTGTGGATTGCACAGAGAGAACCAAAACGCATGTAAGTGAATAATTACGTTTATTTAAGGATAAGTGATAACAATATATAAACACCTCCAATATAAACAGTGAACAACCAACCAAACAGTGACCCACAAACTACAATAACTATATACAATATAAGGGAAGTACTGCAATCTTAAATGTAGCCAGGCCAGGGTCATTCACAGGAGATCAGCAGATAAACAAGGGCAGTTCCAGAATCACTAACATTGGGAAGGCCGGGGTCATACACAGGGAATCAGCAGATGGGGGAAGGTGCAAAGGGATCAGGCTACAGGGCAGGAATGCAAGGTAACAGGAGGGACAGGATCAGGATCAGATGCACAGAGTAACAGGATCTGGTACACAGGTTACAGGTTGCAGAATTAGGTTCACAGGTTGCAGGTACGGATCAGGGCACAAGGAAGATACCAGGGCGATGAGAGCAATCATCAGCCAGGTATTTATATGAATGCCTGTAATTACCCTCAAGTGACACCTGGACGCAGGAGGTGCTGTCTGCTCCACACTGCCGGGAAACACCCACTGATGGACACCGGTATTACAGCCAAAGGATCCAACAGTGCCACCAACAGGCAAATCCCTCCACTACAGATCCAGAGTGTTGGAAGACACACGCTGGTGGACACTAGTACTGCGATCCAAGAGACCGACAGCGCTACCAACGGGCGAACCCTTTCCTGACACAGAGGTTGACCATAGCATTTGTGAGGGAACAGGGTCCAGGGGACAGGTGGTTAGCAGGACGTTAGCAAGAAGTTTAGCAACTTTGTCTATAGTGGTAGAGTTGAATGAGGGAAGTAATGATTGTACCTGTGGGCATGGAGTGTTACGCGGAGAAGGTATCTGTGCAGAGGAGATCTCCTCACAAATTGTATCAATCTTATGTTTGAAGTGATTGGCGATCTCCTGGGCAGTGAGTGAGTTAGTGAGTGGAGGCAGTGGAGGCAGTGGAGGATGAAGTAAAGAGTTGAAGGTAGAGAAGTGTTTATGGGGACGGGATGATAAGTTGTTATTGAGAGTGATAAAGTAGGTCTGCTTGGCAGTGAGGAGGCAGGAATTGTATTTTTGAAGGGCAGATTTATATTGGTTGAAATCTTTCTGAGACTTGGTCTTAAGTCATAGGTGCTCAAGAGCACAGCTATGTTTTTTCAGACTTCTGGTGTCATCTGTTTGCCAAGGTTGTAGGAGTCAGGGCCTGATTCTGTGTGTGGTGAGGGGGGGGGCGGTGTGACCATGGAGGATGACAGTGAAGCGTTGTAGAAGTGGCTAGGTTGGGGCAGGACAGGGGTTACATTTTGTAATAGAGGCGGTTAGTAGCCGAGTAGAGAAGAGAAAGGTTGAGATGGCGAAGGTTTCTATGGGTAACAGCTAGGTGGCTGGAGGGAGAGGATTCGATGTAAAAAGTAGTGGGACAGTCTAACTTCATATACAGTAAGTATCTATAAACGTATCTTTTGGGATTTAGCGTTTTACGGCCAATGACACATTTTAGTAAGTGTGAAGATTCAAATTATTGCATTAAATATTGTGACCTTTCCAAAGCTGGAAGAACTCTGAAAAAATTCTGCACAGAAACTTACTTTTCAGGAACATTCATTCAATTTTTTAATCATTAGTGAGGTCAAACAATGTTTGTTTTCAACTGCAGTGGCAAGAAATGTTTTCGCAATCAACCAATTTTCTAACAGTGAGTGTGGTTTTCATTAGGGAAATTGCATACTTTCCGATATTGAATGTTAAGAGCAAACAAGTTTTGAAGTACTTTTGAAAAGTGTTTTTCAAATCATCTAATGCACTGATGAGAACTTTCATATGTAAATCTACTAGTGTATGGCCACCTTAATACTTTTCTTTTTCATATAATCTCTAGACACATTATATAGCTGAGCTGATTGTACCGAGCATTTTTTGAAAAGCCTTATGTACTGCTTTATTGCAATACAGTGTAAAATATAAGGCCAGCAGGGACTGAGCACGTTTTTTAAAAATGTTATTTAATGAGAAAAGTCTGTACAGTCAGTGTGTAAATAGTTTAAGACTTGTGACTAAATTGTCTAGTCAGCATGTCACTGGTATTTAATTTTATTGGTTTTATCTGTGACAAACTCATTAACACATTTTAGTCAAATATAGAATCATATTTAACATACTTTGTAAAATATACATTTAGGAAACTTTGGTGTCTTATTTATAAAGCAGAGAATGTGACTCTGGGGGAAAACCATCCAGTTGCATGTGTTTTGAATTACATTTTCCTTGCTTTATAAATAGCAAAGAATTACATTACTTTTGGCTGACTCCCACCATTGGAAAATCTTTGGCTGTATGTGGGATATTCATTTATAAACCAAATCTTATTGGTCCCCACTTTCTATTCATTGGATTTTAGTTTAGCATCAGAGATTCAGCATCACTTGTGGACATTAACTAGGCTGGTGTACACACAAATACAGCCTGCCTAGGAGCACCCACTCATCCAGGCTGGCTTCCTCCCATGAGGGCATTTTGATAATTGCACAACTGCGCCCTAAAACAAGCTTACTGCCTATATGAGGGTTAATAGTTCTTGGGAGCACTGAGACAGAGTGATTTGTTTGTGAAGCCACCTGGCAGACCCTCCAACCAGACATGATCTGCCTGCTTTACATAGAAAAGCACAGGGACCCAGAGATGACATCACTGGATCTAACAAGATACAGTGCCTTGAAAAATAATTCATACTCCTTGAAATTGTCCACATTTTGTCTTGTTACAACCAAAAACGTAAATTTATTTTATTGGTATTTTATGTGATGGACAACACAAAGTGGCACATAATTGTGAAGTGGAAGGAAAATGATAAATGGTTTTCCATTTTTTTTACAAATAAATATGTAAAAAGTGTGGCGTGCATTTGTATTCAGCCCCCTTTACTCTGATACCCCTAACTAAAATCTAGTGGAACCAATTGCCTTCAGAAGTCACCTAATTAGTAAATAGAGTCCACCTTTGTATAATTTAACCACCTCAATACTGGGCACTTTCGCCCCCTTCCTTCCCAGACCAATTTTCAGCTTTCAGCGCTCTCACATTTTCAATGACAATTGCGCGGTCATGCAATGCTGTACCCAAATTAAATTTTTATCATTTTGTTCACACAAATAGGGCTTTCTTTTGGTGGTATTTATTCACGACTCCGTTATTTATTTTTTGCGATATAAGCGAAAAAAGAGCGGAAATTTGGAAAAAAAACAATATTTTCTTCTTTCTATTTTAAAAGAAATCCAATAAAATCGAATTTTGTCATAAATTTAAGCCAAAATGTATTCTGCTACATGTTTTTGTTAAAAAAAATCCCGTTAAGTGTATAATAATTGTGTGATCACGGACACATGTGCGCAAATGATCATGTACAGATGTGGGCAGGTGACATATGTGTGCAGATAATCATTGGGACATGTGATTTTACTGGGACATATGTGGGGGACAGGTGTTTTTACTATGTGGGGACATGTGTTTTGGGACATGTGTTTTGGGGACATGTGTTTTAGGGACATGTTTTGGGGATTACTTTGTGTTTACTTTGTGTTTTTACATGTGTGGGGACACTAGACTGGTGATCAGTGAGTAAAAAGATGTAAAAAACAGCTCATACTCACTGATCACCAGCTGGCTGCAGCGTTCCGCTCTCCTCTCCTCACTGACAACTTCCGTGTGAGGAGAGGAGAGCCGATTGCCTAGCAACCGGCGCTGTGTTTACATCACATGACGGCTGTGATTCAACAAGGCCGTCATGTGATCAGGAGGGCCAATCCCAGAGCCCTCCTGCCGATCGGAGATGCGCCGTGTCCGGGTGACACGAGCGCATCGGGATCGCGCTGCTGTGCGGGCACGCGCAAGCGATCCCGCTCCTTTTGAGCGACATTCCTGAACGTCCACTCAGAAGGAGAGATAGCCCACCCGGCCGTTTATGTGCAGTGGCCGGGTGGGAAGTGGTTAATGTCAGTATAAATGCTGCTGTTCTGTGAAGCCCTCGGAGGTTTGTTAGAGAACCTTAGTGAAAAAACAGCACCATGAAGGTCAAGGAACACACCAGACAGGTCAGGGATAAAGTTGTGGAGAAGTTTAAACTTCTCCACAACTTTATCCCTGACCTGCTTTGTTAGAGAAGTTGTGGAGAAGTTTAAAGCAGGGTTAGGTTATAGAAAAAATATCCCAAGCTTTGAACATCTCGCAGAGCACTGTTAAATCCATCATTCCAAAATGGAAAGAGTATGGCACAAATACAAACCCACAAAGACATGGCCGTTCACCAAAACTGACAGGCCAGGCAAGGAGAGTGTTAGTCAGAGAGGCAGCCAAGAGGCCCATGGTAAATCTGGAGGAGCTGCAGAGATCCACAGCTCAGGTGGGATTATCCGTCCACAGGACAGCTATTAGTCAAGCACTCCACAAATCTGATCTTTATGAAAGAGTGGCAAGAAGAAAGCCATTGTTGAAAGAAAGCCATAAGAAGTCCCATTTGTAGTTTGCGAGAAGCCATGTGGGGGACACAGCAAACATGTGGAAGGAGGTGCTCTGGTCAGATGAGACCAAAATTGAACTTTTTGGCCTCAAAGAAAAACGCTATTTGTGATGGAAAACAAACACTGTATATCACCCTGAACAGACCATGCTCACCATGAAACATGGAGGTGGCAGCATCATTTTGTGGGAATGCTTTTCTTCAGCAGGGACAGGGAAGCTGGTCAGAGTTGATGGGAAGATGGATGGAGCCAAATGCAGGGCAATCTTAGAAGAAAACCTGTTAGAGTCTGCAAAAGACTTGAGACTGGGGTGGAGGTTCACCTTCCAGCAGGACAACGACCTTAAACATACAACCATAGCTACAATTAGATGGTTTCGATCAAAGCATATTCGTGTGCTGGATTGGCCCACTCAAAGTCAAGACCTAAATCCAATTGAGAATCTGTGGCAAAACTTGAAAATTGCTGTTCACAGACGCTCTCTATCCAATCTGACAGAGCTTGAGCTATTTTGCAAAGAAGAATGGGCAAAAATGTCACAATGTAATTGCAGCGAAAGGTGGTTCCACAAAGTATTGACTCATGGGGGCTGAATACAAATGCACACCACACTTTTCACATATTTATTTGTAAAAAATGTTGAAAACCATTTATCATTTTCCTTCCACTTCACAATAATGTGCCACTTTGTGTTGGTCAATCACATAAAATCCAATAAAATACATTTACGCTTTTGGTTGTAACATGACAAAATGTAACAACATTTCAAGGGGTATAAATACTTTTTCAAGGCACTATATGTAATGAAAATGAAAGGGTTTTCTTTAAAAATGTTATGGGCATTTTCACGAGGTGGGAAGGGAAGGACTAATGCCTCGTACACACGGTCGGATTTTCCGATGGACAATGTACGATCGGAGCGTGTTGTCGGAAATTCCGACCGTGTGTGGGCTCCATCGGACATTTTCCATCGGATTTTCCGACACACAAAGTTGGAGAGCAGGCGATAAAATTTTCCGACAACAAAATCCGTTGTCGGAAATTACGATCGTGTGTACACAAATCCGACGGACAAAGTGCCATGCATGCTCAGAATAAATAAAGAGATCAAAGCTATTGGCCACTGTCCCGTTTATAGTCCCGACGTACATGTTTTACGTCACCGCGTTCAGAATGATCGGATTTTCCGACAACTTTGTGTGACCGTGTGTATTCAAGACAAGTTTGAGCCAACATCCGTCTGAAAAAATCCTAGGATTTTGTTGTCGGAATGTCCGAACAAAGTCCGACCGTGTGTACGCCCTATAAGAATGGTAAAACAAGCATATTTAAAATCAGCTTTAAGCATTGCAGATACATTTAAAATAATATACAAAAGTAGGAATCTCTCTAACATTTAGCTAATTTTGTTTATTATTTATTTCATTTTCATTTTTCAGAAAAATGTATTGAGGTGTGTTGTGTTAATTGGAGTGTATGATAGCTTAATCCCAGACTCTTGGTGTGTGTACATATATGGATGAATTTATGACATTTTGTTACTAAATTGCCAAATTAAGTTTTGATCCTTTCCTCCCTTAAATTAAAGGTTTGCATTAAGGTGTTAAGTCTGTATTTCTTTCATTTCCTAATGTCAGTCTGTCAAGCATAAATAGTGTATGAGTCAAATCTCTGTGAACCTAGCAAATTAATGTTGAACTACAAACTACAGGCAAACAGTTAAATGCATAGTTGTACATTTGTACATACTGTATAATATTTTAACAGTGAAAACTACCTGACACTCTGTTAAGCCATTCTTATGATCCAAGTACCACTGCCAGAAAGACTAGCCAGCTCTCTGGTCTCCCTGCGGTTAAACATTTCAGTTCGGTCTGGGACCCACCAAGGCTGTCACTGTACAATAAAGGAGCAGCACCACACTGATGGGGTCATCATTTTTCTCTGTCTCCTAAAACATACTCACACTGTGACAACCATGTGTTAGCACACCTTACTTGCATATTATGGCAGATGTATCCACTAGTTAGCCATTCTCCAGTGCTAACAGGTCCAGACCCCCCCTTGTCACTCCTATGCTACCATTGCCATCTTTTTTTGTTCTTTTTGTGGACCCAGCACCTTCTCTCTTCAGCCAATAAGTGCATGTATACTGAAGTTATATCCTTGTGGCACCCAGCTCCATCCTTGGCATCTTTCAGATGTTAGAAGTGTACACTGCATTGGGAATGCACCACAGGCAGTGTTTACAAAGGAAACATTTTTTAGCAGACAGGTAAAGCAGTTTGTTTTTTTCGTCAGAAGAGAATCACAAATTAAGCCTATGGTATTGATCTTGCTGTGGTCATGCCTACAATAAGTTTGATTTCTAAATGAATTATAATGTCCAAATGAAAACTACAGATAATTACATATAAAACACATTTTACACGCGAATAATTAAAATTCATCATAATAAAAATAGAGATTACTCACTATATTAATTCCTCATTTATTTCAGGTAAGCATCTGAGTTACTGGCTTTTAAATAGGTATGAAATAGTTTATTAATTATCTAAAACAGCATGTTAGCTGAGTTCTTCAATGTCCATATTAAGGTTTATAATGTATTGCTTAATTCACTGTGTGAGCTCACCTACTTAAAGAGGAGTTCCACCCAGGGGGGCCGTCAAAAAAAAAAAAAAATTAAAAGTCAGCAGCTACAAATACTGCAGCTGCTGACTTTTAATTGAACACTCACCTGTCCCTGGGTCCAGCGATGCGGGGGATCGAAGCCCCGCTCGTCCCCCCCCTCCGCTCGTCGGAGCCGGCATTTCAACTGTGGGCGCCGGGCTGTGGCTTCACAGCCTGGCACCCACTGCGCATGCGCGAGCGGCGCCGCGCGCCGTGATTGGCCGCTCAATCACCTGGGACCTGTAATGGGTCCCAGATGATTGACAGGAGGGAGGGAGCAGAGCGGAGCTCTTCCTGTGCCGAGGGGGAAGTGATGTCACCAGCCCAGGCTAAGGAACAGGCAGACTACGAGGGACCACCTAGCAACAGGCATTTAGAGGTAAGTGAAAAAAAAAAATATCCAAATGTTTTTTTGTTTTTTTTTCCAGAATTTTTCCAGGTATTTTTGTTTTTTGGGCGGAACCCCACTTTAAGGTAATAGACTGCAATTACCAGTGCAATATTTAGAGCTCCCAGTTCTCCAACTAATGAAAAATATAAATTAAAGGAAAAAACACACTGGTTATACCGTTGCCAAAATTTGGGTAAAGTTTAGAAGGCTGGGCACCTTTTTCTGCACCTTACTGCTGTCTGTGTCCCTCATTTATGAGATTTTTTATTTAAAAAATGACAATCAAAAAAATAAATAAATGTGAAACACATTAATATAAATATAAACATAAAATACAAAATTGTGCAAAAAAACAAAACAAAAAAAACACAAAACAAGTCCCAAGTTTTCAGTTCCAACAGTGCAACATGCAATAACAGTCACTATGTATGGTGAAGTATAAACAACAATCTGCTGCTGTAAATCCTCACCTTTAAACAATGACCCCCCCACAAGAAAGGTAAAAACAAGTGTTTGATAATCCAATCCCTGCCTCTTAGTTGACTCCCAGGGATCCCTCTTCTCCACTCCAGATTGATCCCTTATTGCCCCATGCAGATGGCTCTGCTATTTTTCCCTGACAGGGATCGCTTCTAGCTGGGATGGGCGGCAGTATGCTTTGGAGCATTATACAAAAGGCACCGGGCGACTTTTGTACTCTCTGAAATTGCTGTTTCATCATTTGGATTTAAATTAACCAGTCCTTTGAACTATAATCATTGCAAACTTTCATGCGGGACCTATAAATACAAAGGCCTTGCCCTGGTCGGGCTCCTGATGTTTGGCTGTCTTCCTCTGCACACCCTTCTCGATTTGGCTGCTCGCCCCTCTCCCTCCTCGCATCAGTGGCGGAACAATAGGGGTCGCTGCAGTCGCACTTGCGACTGGGCCCTTCCATTCTGCCGCTGTGGGGGGGCCCAAGACCTGGCATTTCTCCCTGCACCTCTGGCTTGCCGTTTGTAATGCAGTGGGGGGGAGGTGGTAGGCAGCGATCGGCAGCTCTATTGTGCCTGTATGCGGTGGGATCTCTCTTTCCAGTGTCAGTGTAAACAGTGGAGAGAGGAGGGGAGGGCCCCGGGCAGGTATTAGTTTCACTTTCAGTGAGTCGGCTCTGCTTGTGCTGCTGATACAGGTCAGAGGCCCCTCCCCTCTCCACTCTATACACTCAGGAGAACTAACAAGGCACATGGAGATTCCCTGCCTGTGGACACTATAGAGCTGCTGATCGCCGCCTCCCACCTCCACCAGCCAGGTACATGGGGAACTTCTTGAAGGAGGGGGGGGCAGCAGTCCGGGGACCCTGATGTAAGGGGGGGGGCTTTCTGGTTACATTAATGTAAGAAGGGGCTCTCTGGGGACCCTGATGTCTTGGGGGGGGGGGCTCTCTGGGTACCCTGATGTAAGCTGGGGATCCTGATGTAAGGAGGGAGGCTCCCTGGGGACCCTAATGTAAGGGGGGTTCTCTGGGGACCCTGATGTAGGGGGGGCTTTCTGGGGACATTATTGTAAGGAAGGGGCCCTCTGAGGACACTAATGTAAGGGAGAGGCTCTCTGGGGACCCTGATGTATGGGTGAGGCTCTCTGGGGACCCTGATGTATGGGGGAGGCTCTCTGGGGGCCCTGATGTATGGGGGAGGCTCTCTGGGGGCCCTGATGTAAGGAGGGGCTCCCTGGGGACCCTGTAAAGTGTATTATTCCTGCGCTACCATGTAGTCAGTATAGTGGTGTGGTGCTGCGCTAATCCTGGTATCTAAACAAATGTATGAGTGCAACCGTGCTACAATGTTGATGAGTCAGAGGCTAGTCACCTAATGTGAACGTGGGGTGTGAATAACCATTGTAAGAGCCCTTGCACACTGGGGCGGGGGGCGGCGTCGGCGGTAAAACGCCGCTATTATTAGCAGCGTTTTACCGTCGGTATGCGGCCGCTAGCGGGGGCGGTTTTACCCCCCCGCTAGCGGCCGAGAAAGGGTTAAATACCACCGCAAAGCGCCTCTGCAGAGGCGCTTTGCCGGCGGTATAGCCACGGTGCCCCATTGATTTCAATGGGCAGGAGCGGTATACACACCGCTCCTTCACCGCTCTGAAGATGCTACTGGCAGGACTTTTTTTACCATCCTGCCAGCGCACCGCTCCAGTGTGCAAGCCCTCGGGGGCTCTCACACTGGAATGAAAGCAGCGGCACTTTCGGGGCGGTTTGCAGGCGCTAACCGCCCCAGTGTGCAAGGGCTCTTATAGAATAAAAATATAAATATACTCCGCCCAGTGTAAAAAGTGACTAAATTGGGTAAAAGTGTCCGGACTATAAAAATTGCAATAATAGCATTAACATAAACAGTTAAAAGGCATGCAGTGTCGGACTAAAAATATAGTGCATGTGTAGGCAAGTGGGTGACTAAAACATTTATAGCACAATATAAAACTTCCAGAAAAATAAAAATAAAACAAAAAAGTGCAATGTTACACTGTATGTCCGAAGAGATCACAATGCCTGTGGTAATGCAAAAAAGTGTCCAGTGCAAACAATAAGTGCTCAAAAATTGTCTAAAAACATAAATACAGTCCAAAGAAAGGTGGCTTGTGTAACAGCAAAATCTCCAATGATTTATCAATGGTCAAAGTGCCAAACAGTGAGATGCAAGCAGCAAACTGGATTCTAAAATCAGTCACTTTGAATAGGTGAGGAGTGTGAAGTGTATAGAGCAGTCCTCTTCATGCAGCAATCCTACACTGGTGGATAATGGCCCCTTACCTCATTATACTGAGGTTACAGCATAAGTCAGTCCCAGGGACAGGCACCTTCCACTGTCAGCAGTGTACGAGCTCGCCGCTCGTTTGGTTATATGCGCCTTCTGCCGTTTTTACTGTGTGAGGACCTTCTTTTACCTTTGAATAAAGTTTAGATGTTTTAAAAATGACTACACTATATGGCATCCTTTTTCCCCTTTCGGCCGCCATGCCCCCTGTGGACCTGAGGCATATAGAGACATAGTCCGGGACCCAGGACCAACCTCCATAGGAGCTGCCATAAGCGGTGACTGACTTATGCTGTAACCTCAGTATAATGAGGTAAGGGGCCATTATCCACCAGTGTAGGATTGCTGCATGAAGAGGACTGGTCTATACATTTCACACTTTTCACCTATTCAAAGTGACTGATTTTAGAATCCAGTTTGCTGCTTGCATCTCACTGTTTGGCACTTTGAGGATTGATAAATCATTGGAGATTTTGCGGTTACACAAGTCACCTTTCTTTGGACTGTATTTATGTCTTTAGACAATTTTTGAGCACTTATTGTTTGCACTGGACACTTTTTTGCATTACCACAGGCATTGTGATCTCTTCGGACATACAGTGTAACATTGCACTTTTTTGTTTTATTTTTATTTTTCTGGAAGTTTTATATTGTGCTATTAATGTTTTAGTCACCCACTTGCCTACACATGCACTATATGTTTAGTCCAACACTGCATGCCTTTTAACTGTTTATGTTAATGCTATTATTGCAATTTTTATAGTCCGGACACTTTTACCCAATTTAGTCACTTTTTACACTGGGCGGAGTATATTTATATTTTTATTCTCTTACAATGGTGTTTGATGATTATTCACACCCCACCTTCACGTTCGGCGACTAGCCTCTGACTCATCAACATTGTAGGACGGTCGCACTCATGCATTTATTTAGTTATCAGGATTAGCGCAGCACCACACCCACTTGCTAGCTTACGTCTCTGGGGACCCTGATGTTAGGGGGGCTCTCTGGGGACCCTGATGTAAGGAAAGGGGTCTCTGGGGACCCTGACATAAGGAGGGGACTCTCTGGGGACCTTGATGTAGGGGGGCTCTCTGGGGACCCTAATGTAGGGGGGCTCTCTTCGGACCCTAATGTAGGGGGGCTCTCTGGGGACCCTAATGTAGGGGGGCTCTCTGGGGACCCTGATGTAAGTGGGGCTCTCTGGGTACCCTGATGTAAGGGGGGAACCCTGGGGACCCTGATGTAAGGGGGGATCCTTGGGGACCCTGATGTAAGGAGGGAGGCTCTCTGGGGACCCTGATGTAAGGGGAGGCTCTCTGGGGACCCTGATGTAAGGGGAGGATCTCTGGGGACCCTGATGTAAGGGGAGGCTCTCTGGGGACCCTTATGTAGGGGGAGGCTCTCTGGGGACCCTGATGTAAGGAGGGGCTCTCTGGGGACCTTGATGTTAAGGGGAGCTCTCTGGGGACCCTGATGTAATGAGGGGGGCTCTGAGGACCCTAATATAAGTAGGGAGGCTCTCTTGGGACCCTGATGGAAGGAGAGGCTCTCTAGGGACCCTAATGTAGGGGGGGGCTCTCTGGGGACCCTGATGTAAGGAGGGGTCCCTGGGGACCCTGATGTAAGGAGGGTTCTCTGGGGACCCTGATCTAAGGGGAGAATCTCTGGGGACCATAAAGTAGGGGAGGCTCTCTAAGGACCCTGATGTAAGGGGGAGCTCTCTGGGGACCCTGATGTGAGGAGGGGCTCCCTGGGAACTCTGATGTAAGTGGGGGGATCCCTGGGGACCCTTATGTAAGGAGGGAGGCTCTCTGGGGGCCCTAATATAGGGGGAGGCTCTCTAAGGACCCTGATGTAAGGGGGGGCTCTCTGAGCACCCTGATGTAGGTGGTGGATCCCTGGGGACCCTGATGTAAGTGGGGGATCTGCATTCAGATATGTAACGAGATATATATATATATATATATATATATATATATATATATATATATATATATATATATATATATATATATATATATATATATATATAATATGTATGTATATGTATATGTGTATGCCCGCCAAAGTGTATGACATTCCTTACTTAGCTGCTATGGGCTCTAGCCCGAGATCTTTTGTAGACCTAGCAATGCCACTGGTGGGGGCCCTTCATGGTTTCTTGCACCGGGGCCCTGAAGATTCTAGTTACGCCTCTGCCTCGCATTATACAGAAGAAATATTCCATGCTCTTTGTTTTAACCTTGTGCCACTTAGGATCCCCTGAAGAAGCCATTGACAAAACGCGTAGTGATACATTTGGTGATAACACAATGACCTTGCACGTGGCCCTCATTTATGGATAACCACCATACAGATGCATTCAACTCATGTTTGTACTGTGGGCTATTTTGCTTAGGCTACCCTTTATGAACCACTTACGCTATTCCTTAGCATATATGGGAGAGAGAACATTGTGTTAAGCACATATTTTATGATGTTTACAGTTTCTTATTAATTTTAATGTTTCCCAAAAAATGAGAATTTTTATATATATATATATTGTTAAGCATTTCTTTCAACTTAGGATACTAGTGGCTACCTTAAAAGTCCATTATTCCCTTTTTTCTCTTGTACTTTACCTTTGGATGTGGAGCCACATCACGTGAGTTCATGTTTCCTAACACTGTTTCTTGATCCCTTATTGTTCTCAGCACACAGCCAGAAGCCCAGGTTAAGTGGGATACATGCACCTCTCAAAATAAAGATAAAGTTCACATAGTGCTCACTGTAACAAAATGGGCAGCACTCACATGGAGAATTGCTATAAACCTCATACAACAATGCCGGTACAAGTGGCTATCTCATATGCCAATTTGAACTATTCAGGCAGTCCACTCTCCCAGCCTTCTTTCCAAGACTGTCCTCCACTGAAGCCACACCCTTCGCATTTTGTCATGCTGACATCATTGGGGGGGGCACATGGCATTGTAAAGAGATTTTTGTATGCAAATGGACTCCCAACAGACTCCCCTAGTCACAGATTCAGATGCGCCGGCCGGTATAACTTTTAAGTAAGAATTGGACGACACATATAAGGGAATAAAATCTGAATTTACTGCACAGATGAAAACGGCAAACTTCAGCCCCACCTGTATGACAATAAATAATGCAGTGGACACAGACAGAGTGGTGCCCAATCACTACAACCACCTAGTACTGCCAGTAGGGATGGGCAAATGGTTTGGCCCGAGCATGAGTTCAGGCCAAACATTGGCTGACTACTCCATGCCTGATGCTGGGGATATGGCAGGAATATCTGTGGACAAGGAGGCAGGTTTAGCCACTCTGGCAGCTGCAGTAGATGTTATCTCCCAGCCCACTTCCCACAGCTCAGCTGTCTGGGCCTTTTTTTTAGCACATGTGCAGCTGATCGCACTGTTGCAATTTGCAAACTTTTTCTCAAGCCCATCAAGCGTAGCGTAAACACCAGCCATTTGGATACCACGTGCTTGACAAGGCATTTAACCTCCCACCACTCAGCCCTTTGGCAAGAGCACCTGAAAGCCACACAAAAGGGGCGCAAATCTGTTCCTCCTCCTTACTCACCTCAGTCTGCCCACTATACCGCATGACCTCTCAGCAGCCTCCACTGACAGGGATGATTGTATAGCGCAGGGTGTCCCAGGTCCTTGCAGCACATCTGCCAGGAGCACACCACCAGCTGTAGATTATTATTTCTCTGCCCAATCTGCTGCAGCGGAAAAAAATACAGTCACTGCCACCCACATGCCCAGCGTCTAAATGCAAGCTTGTCAAAGCTGCTTGCTCTACAACTTCTGCCTTTCTGTCTGGTGGATTCTGCCCCCTTCCGTGAATTTGCTGTACCACAATGGTAGGTTCCCAGTCGCTATTTCTTTTCACATAAGGTTATTCCAGCTCTGTACCATCACGTGGAAGGCAATGTTGTGGCATCGTTGGGCAAGGCAGTCATACCCAAAGTCCCCGTTACTGCTGACACGTGATCCAGCAAGCATGGTCAGGGACAATATATTTAATTCTTGGCAAACTGGGTAACTTTTCTTGCAACTCCGAAGGATGCAGGACAGGGCCCAGTGCTGCAGCTTGTTGTGCCCCCACATCGCCTTACAGCTAGTGGTGATGATGCCAGACTTGTCAGCTCTACCCCCTCCTCCTCCTCTTCCTCCTTCATCTCCATGCCCTCCTCTGCTGAATTGTCCTATGAACCACAAGTACCCCCTAAGTGTTCAAGGGGCTATTCAAGGTGTCAAGCTAAAAGGTGCCATGCAGTGCTTCTGCTGGTGTGTCTAGGGGACAGGAACCACACGGAAGCAGAGATTCTTGTAGCTCTGCAGGTGCAGGCCCAGAGGTGGTTCATGCCACGCCAGCTGGAGCCAGGAATGGTGGTGTGTGATAATGGCACAAACCTCCTGTCCGCCCTTAGATAGGGAAAGTGGACACATGTGCCATGCTTGGCACATGTCCTCAATTTGGTGGTGCAGCGTTTCCTAAATAGTTACCCAGGGTTGGAAGATCTGCTAAAGCAGGCCAGAAGAGTCTGTAGCCATTTCAGGCGGTCATAAACAGCCAGTGCTCGGTTGGCTGAAATTCAGTGGGAATTCGACCTGCCCATAAACTGCCTGATTTGTGACATGCCCACCAGGTGGAACTCGACTTTGGCAATTTTTCAACGGCTGCACATGCAGCTGAGGGCCCTCAACGAGTTCCTGTGTGAGTATGGCACAATGACAGGCTCAGGCCGGCTTGGCTTTTTTTAACCAAGCCAATAGCAGCTCATAAAGCATGCATGCGCTGTACTGTGACCATTTGAGGAGGTCACAAGGATGGTGAGCTATGACAATGCATGGATCAGTGACACAATCCATGTTGTGTTCCTGCTGGAGCAGACTCTGCATGGCATTATGGACAGGGCACTTGAGGTAGAGCAGCAGGAAGAAGAGGAGGACTTCCTTTCCTCTCAAGACTCCCTTTATTCAGACACCATTGTTTCTATGCCACAGAGCACACAAGAAGAGAGGGAGGAAGAGGAGGAAGATTCTGCCAGTTTTGAAGGCATTGAAGCAGAGGAAGACATACATCAAAAGTAAGAGATGGTTTTCCATCCGCAGAAAGATTGGGAGTGGTACGTGGCTAGGACGAGGCAGTTCCAGATATTATAATCCTCAGTGACCCCAAGGAGTCTGCTTCTCATGCCTCCTCAAATTTGCGGTGCATGGGCTCTCTCATGCTTCAAAGTCAGCGAAAGAACGCAAGAATACGTGATGTAAAGGAGAAGGATCACTATTGCCTGGCAACTCTCCTTGACCACCGTTACAAGGGGAAAGTCTTAGAACTCATCCTGTCCCTACAGAGAGTGTAGAAGATGAAATCTCTTGAGGACACCTTAAAGAGGAGTTTATCTAATGCTTTTCCCAACTCTGGTAGGTTACAGTGTTGTGGAAAACATAGTTTTGAGGCTTCTGTTGGTCAAGAGAGGAGCGGTGGAGAAGGCGGCCACCTAAGTGATACATTTCACAATTTTTTTCGTCCTCACCGCCCAGGGTTGTCAGCTTCCACATCATCAGCAGCGTCTGCATCACACGGTGGGCAAAAACAGAGATGGAGAGCTTTCCAATCGACAATCCACTGACTTACTGGGTAATGAGAATAGACCACTGGCCAGAACTTGCCCATTATGCAAATGAGCTGCTGGGCTGCCCTGCATCCAGCGTGCTTTCTGAATGGGCATTCAGTGCTGCTGGAGGTTTTGCTACTGATAATAGAAGGCGTCTGTCCACAGACTCGGCGGACCATCTGACGTTTATCAAAATGAATCAGTCCTGGATTACCAGCAGCTATGAAGCCCCTGATGCCAATGTCGCTGATTAAGTGTTTTTGGGGTGTGGAATCTCTGCAAGACTTCTAGGCTGCCTAGCATTGTGGGTGTTAATTTCATCTGGAAGAATTTATTTGATGTAGGTTTCATGGGCACAATTAATACCCAAAGAAAGACCAATTTTTCTACACCTCTTTGACAGGTGCATATCGTTTTAATTTTTGACAGCAAGGCCAAATTTTGCTTTCATCAAGAGTACCTCTATAGGGTTACAGTGTGAAGGCGCCAACAACACCCAAAGATCATTTTTTCTGCACGTGTTTCACAGGTGCATATCATTAAAATTTTTGACAGCAAGGCCAATTCTTGCTTTCATCAAGAATAACTCAATAGGGTTACAGTGTAAAGGCGCCACGACACCCAAAGACAATTTTTTCCGCCCCTGTTACTTCTATCCAAAGTCTGTGGAACAGACACCAGAATTTATCCAAAAAAATCTCTATTCTTCTTCCCAGTGCACTACATTGTGGCCTCATCATACAGACTGGTTCCGCAAGCCATTTCTTACAAAATAAAGAGAGCTTGCAGGGAAAATGTATTTTTTTTGGCTTTATAAATGCAATTATTTCTGCAGCAGCTTCTATACACACTACAGATAGAGGAAAGGGGAACCCCCAGACACTATGTTTAAAGTAATTTTTCATTTTTAAGCTTTCGCTTTAAGCATCAATAAATTACTGCTCATTTAAAAATGACTTTTTTTACTAACTTTTTTTTTTTTTTATTGATACATGTCCTTCAGGGCAGTACCTGGACCCACCCCCATAACCAATGTATGCCCAATTACTTGCATACAAGCCTTCAAAATGGGCACTTTTGATTTTTCACATTCGGGTCCCATAGACTTCAATAGGGTTCGTTATTCGGTTCCGCACTTTCGCAATGTTCGAAAGTCCTGGTGTGAACTGAACTGGGGGGTCGTTCAGCCCATCCCTAAGTGCCAGATAGTGAAAAAACAAATTTTTCCAGTGAAGAGTTGAAGATTTAGAATCTGCCAGGATTTCATTGCTGTCTGTATTCCCTTGAGGCAGATGTTCACCTACTTGCTATCTAAGTAATGGTTATCAAACAAAACAGGGAAACATAGGAAACAGAAAAAAATACTCAATGCAATACTGATTGCATTTAAAACCTGCCACCCTTATCTACTCAATGGAACACAGAGAGCTGTCAAACAGACAGAGTAGGGAGCAATGTAATCTAATGGGGACAAAGGCATCAACAAAAGCACATTTATTTAATAGCATTGGGAAAAGGTTAACACTTCTCTCTGTTTTTTCTTGCGCTTTCTGTCTTCCTCCCCTGTGACACTAATGCCGCGTACACGCAACCGGACTTTACGGCATACTTGGTCCGGCGATCTTTCCAACGGACTTTGTAGCGTAGGTGCGCCGCACTTACAAACGGACGGACTTGGACACACACGATCACTCCAAAAGTCTGATGGTTTTGAACGCGGTGACGTACAGCACGTATGACGGCATTAGAAAAAGGAAGTTCAAGGCCCATTACGCCACCCTTTGTGGTCCTTCTGCTAATCTCGTGTTTATCTCGTGTTAGTAGAAGTTTGGTTAGAGACAATTCGCGCTTTTCACACTTCAGCTTATTTTGATCGTTTTCTGTGGTTCAGTTTGTGCTTGTGAGGTTTGTATCTGGTTTTTAGTGCGTGTTGGTCAGTTCGTAACCTGCCTAGCAGGCCGCTCTGGTCCGCTCGTTCCTGATCTTCAGGTCGCTCTTCATAGGCCTTGCTGTTCTTCAGTGCGTTTGTTCTAAGTTTGTTTGTTTGACCAGCCGACCGTTTTGAAGCCATGGTGCGTGGACGTACTCATTCTCGAGCTCGTGCTGCGTGGGGACTTGGTGTTGGGGTTAATACTTTGACCCGAGTCAAGTCCATGAACAGGGCGAGGAGGAGTTCATGGATGAAGAATTGGTTGCACCAGCGTGACCAATTCTCCCACATGCCTTTGCTCCGTGAGATCCGTGAGAATAATCCTGAGGATTTCAGGAATTATCTCAGGATGACGGACCCCGTTTTTCAACTTCTGCTGGTTATGCTGACCCCTTATATCTGCAGGCAGGATACCTGCATGAGGCAAGCCATCACTGCGGAGCAGAGGCTAGTTGCCACGTTACATTACTTGGCGACTGGGAGAAGTCTTCAGGATTGAAGTTCTCGACAGGCATCTCCCCCCAGGCTCTGGGGATCATAATCCCAGAGACCTGTTCTGCTATAATTCAGGTCCTGCAGAAGGACTATATGAAGGTAATTTTTTTATCCTTTAATCTTACATGATATGTATTTAATGTTTGCTAATGTATTGTCTAAATTTCCTCGTTACATAATTACCACGCTTGGAATATGCTGTGAATGTCCCCTTTATCTTCATGCATGTCTTTTTTTTTCATTAATCATTTTTTGCCCTACATACATATTTACCTACGCTAACCTCCCCACCATGCAATCCTGGGTCCATTTACACCTCTCGCATATAGTCTCTTTAACAATGTATATTGTCAGCTCCATTGTACTGCTTTACCCTCCCACACCCCCTCAAATGTTTCCAAATGTCAGGTGTGTTCTTCTCCAAAATTAGAACCCCTCCCCCACCCCCTCAAATGTTTCCAAATGTCAGGTGTGTTCTTCTCCAAAATTAGAATCCCTCTCGACCCCCTCAAATGTTTCCAAATGTCAGGTGTGTTCTTCTCCAAAATTAGAACCCCTACCCCCATATACAAATTGATCAATGGTCAATCAGAGGGGGTGAGTAATCTTATAAGTGGGCCTTATGTTTTTGTTTTTTTATTAATAACACATTTTAAAAATGTTCGACTGCTGTTGCTCAAGAATGTTTTTGTGTAATCTGATAGCAAAGTTATGTTTAAAAGTACTTATATATATTTTTTTTCTTGTTTGACTCCACAGTTTCCTTCCAACACACAGGAATGGCAGACTGTGGCCTCCCAGTTTGCTGACCGTTGGGACTTTCCCAACTGTGTCAGGGCGATTGATGGGAAGCATATCCGCATTGTGCCACCACCCCATTCGGGGTCTTACTACTTTAACTACAAGGGGTTTCATAGTATAGTATTGATGGCTGTGGTCTCGGCACAATTGGATTTTATGTTCGTGGACGTGGGGAAGAACGGCCGGATGTTGGATGGAGGAGTCTTTGCACAGTCTGAGTTGTGCCATCGTCTCCAGACTGGTGGCCTGGGCTTGCCACCTGATGACCAGAACGTTGATGGACTCCCCTCAGTTTTCATCGCTGATGAAGCGTTTGCTCTTGGCGAGCACTTGATGAAGCCGTTCCCCCAAAGGTTCCTCACCCCTGAGAGGAGGGTATTTAATTACAGGCTGGCCAGAGCAAGAAGAGTTGTTGAGAATGCCTTCGGGATTCTGGCCAGCCGGTTCCGTTTGTTCCTCTCGGCAATAAATCTTGCGGAATATAAATTAAATCATGTTATAATGGCTTGCTGCATTCTCCATAATTTTTTGAGAAGACATTCTGCTACATATCTTACCTCTGTTGGGCCTGAGGCCGGACTTAGTGGCGAAGCTCCACTCACAGGCCTGGATACTGGCCATACTGGCTTGGCCCCCCAAACCGCCCGTCAAGTGCGGGACAGATATGTGAATTATTTTAATGATCGGGGGGCCATTGCAATGCAGGAACAACTTTAACCTTTTACCAAATAAACAAAAAATATTTTGGATAAAATCTCTTGTTTTTATTCTTGTTTGCATTTAGTTTTGGCTGTCTCCTAGTGCACTTGTAGTGGCAAGTGCATTTCCCTTTAGTTAATAAGGCCATTTGTCACTGTAAACACCCCAAAACTTAAGAAATTGTTATTGATAAATAATAAGCCACACACATTGTAGTAGTAAAAACATTTTACTATGCGCACATTGAAAGGTGCCTTTTTTTTAACGTGTTTATGGTTTGTTATTTTCTTTATTATTTTTTTTTTTTTTGGAACAATAATATTTTTTTTTTTTTGGTTATTTCAGCCATATTTATCAAAAATATTATGGGTTACAAATTTATGCTTGACAACAGGGTTTTTTAAAACATAATAACAAAAAATGACAGGAACTTACAAAGTTCAACATGTCAAAACGGTGCTGGTGATGTCACCCATGTAAAATTACAATTTAGCAGAATGCACACAAATTGGGAATAGAAATGTTCAAGTCAACATGTGCTATCTCCCATCATGGGGGAGCAATGGACGTGCTTTGTGTGTGCAATCCCTTTTTTCCACTCACAAAATAACATTATTTTGAGGAAGGGGTTGCAAACACAAAACAAGTACATTGATATCCCCTGATGAAAGATAGCCAGGGCTTTTTTTTAGGGAGAACTTGGTGAACCCAGTTCCACCAGCTCTGGCTCAGACCCTCTGCTCCCTGCCCACCACTATCACTTGTAAACACAAAAGTCCGGTTTCTGTGTTTACAAGTGACAGCTCTGCACTCTGTGTGTAATGCAAATCTGGTATTTAATTACCTTTAAGACCCTCCTACTGTTCGTGAAATTTGATTGACCACACCCACTATTTGATGTGATTTGGAGGGTGTGTGTGGGGGGAGGGGTTTTGGGGGGTCGTGGTTGAGTTCCAGCACCTATTGTTGGAGGAAAAAAAGCCCTGAAGATAGCACATGATGACACACCGTGTGCATCTGCATAATTTTGATCTTTCTATTTCACAACTTAAACTAATTTTAAAAGTTACAATTTGACAATACAATACAATAACAAGTTACAATAAAATTAAGAACATGATTGATGTTTTTAGGCAAAAATTGATTAGATTCTGCCCAAAACATCAATCATGTTCTTCATTTCCTGTTGCATGCTGTCTAGCCGATTTCTCATGCTGTCAATTTGTTCTCGCATTCGATCAATTTGGCCATTCCACACCATTATCTGCCCAATCAGTCTTTGTGCACCGTCTGTGCTAAATGGCTTGGCCTTCCACAACCAGAACATCGCCTAAAATTGGTGGAGAAAATTGATTATCAAAATATGCACGCCTAAATAGATTACCTTAAGCTGGGGTGTCAGTCACTCACTTGGTGGGGTGCAAATCTCGCACGCTTCCTCCACCTCTCCTTCCTCAAGATCGTTGGGTGGGCGTGGTCTTGGGCTGGGGCTTGGGGTAATTCCTGCTTCAGGCTGGTGACTTGGGGGGGTCCTGGGATCCTCGGACTGTTGTCTGAGTCTTTTCTCCCCCTATGAGAATGAAACAAAAGGTATACTTAAAACACAGTGATATTTCAGTCCAGAAATAGGAATATGAAACCTTGCTTTGAAGTTGGGGACAATTGTCAGTTTGTTCACAAAATATTTTTGAAGACAGAATTTAAATTCACTCTGAACAAAAATGCAAAACAATACACATTTTGATGCAAGTTTCACAGATGCAGACACCTCAAGTATCCCCTGGAGGCCCTGTGTGGATTATCCTCAAAAATGTTGTCTGGTGTCACATAGTACACTAGTGCTCGTGAGTCCAGATGTGGAAACAGCTGCTGTGTCCTGTCCTTACATTATACTGAATCATTTTTTAATAAGCATTCTAGTTTCAAACACATCTACACAACATCCCCCAAATTTTTGGAAGACGACAAATTATCAAGACCTAAATGTATGTCCAACCCTGTACCATCGTATTTCTTGCAAAACAAGCGCCTTTTTATTATTATCATATGTAGTTTCAAAAGAATGGTCTTTACGAACGATGCTGTATAAGCGAAAAGCATATGGATCAGCATGCAAGTTAAGTATCTCAATAGGAACACACAACAAGTACTTACTTTTTTTAAGCAGCTTCTTGATTCGCCAATATTGTTCAGGCTCCCTAGTTTTGAGGTCAGACCACCGCTTCCTCAATTGTTCTTTAGCCCGTTTAATGCCAAATTTTTCTTCAAGAGCGGTGACAACTGAGGACATTATTTTGTCCTTCCGCATATTGGGTTGAGTGTACGGTCTTTTTTTGGCATCATAGTCCTATCTTCTCAATATAGACACCATCTCCACCATCTCTTCAAAGGCCATGTTGGTGGCCTTATATCTCCTCCTGGATCTGGATGGTTGTGGCTCTGGGCTTTCTTCCACGCTGGTTCCAGATAATCTCTCCGCCATCTTTCTCTGTATACTCCCACTGCGCAACGAAGAGCGAAGGGGCGGGGACAAATCGTCCTAAAGAACGTCAGGGGCGGGCGACACAGGCGTAGCATGACACATGCGTAGTGTATATAAAGCTATTACGCTGGCCTACGTATGTCCGAGCGGAAGTAGCGAGCGTCATAAACGAAGGTAAGATTTAAACGTGGGTGTGTGTTTGGTGAATGTGTTTGGTGTGTGTGTGTGTGTGTGTACCCTATATTCTGCTAAAAATAATACTGTTAGTTTGGACTGACATTACAGTTTTTATCTTGTGTCTTGTCTTTCAGCAAAAATGAATCCCTTTAAGGAGGAAGAATTTTTGTCTCATTTTATTGATCTGTATCAAGAGAACAGAAACCTGTGGGAGGTCAAGCACCCATTGTATTTTATTAGACATGCAAGGAAGGCAACACTGGGGACACTTCTGGAATTTGTCAAGACTCGAGTCCCCCAGGCAGACATTAAGTTTGTGGAAAATATAATTGGGATCTTGCGTAATATGTACAGGCGGGAACACAAGAAGATCCAGGTCAGATCAGGAGCAGCAGCAGACAAGGTTTATGTCCCCAAGCTGTGGTACTACCCAAAACTGAGATTTCTTGATGACCAGACAGAAGCAAGGCAATCACTTTTGACCCTTCCCTCCAGCCTTCCCTCCATCCTTCCCTCCAGCCTTCCCTCCACCCTTCCCTCCAGCCTTCCCTCCACCTCCACCCTTCCCTCCACCCCAGCTGAGGTGTCCCAGGAAGAACAAGGCCCTTTCATCCTTGAGGAAGTGGATGCGCCCAGTTTGAGCCAGGTATACTTTTTTTTAGAATTTTGGATCGTGTAAATATTAATGATGTAAACTCTAAAATGTTTAAAGTGCTTAAAAAAAAGGATTAAAACATATTTATTAATATGTATACATATCACTAGACAGTAGTGGCCAAAAATGTACTTCAAATATTGGTGATCAGCTAGAATAATGGTGGGGTCAAAAAGATAGCCTTTTCTATTTGTTTAGAATTATATTTGCAAGTCATGAGCTGAAAATTGTGTGTAATTGCGGAAGGAAAAATTACAACTATGTCCCTTTTTTTTTACACAGGATGAGCTCAGCCATGAGGAGGCCGTGCCCAGTGGTATAGAGGAGGAGGCCTTGCCCAGTGGGAGAGAGGAGGAGGCCTTGCCCAGTGGGAGAGAGGAGGAGGCTGTGCTCAGTTTCAGGCAGGAGGTGGCTGGGCCCAGTAGAAGCCTCACCCAATGTCAGGTGCCTCCCCTCCGCATTACCACCAATAGGCCCAGGAAGATCAGCCGAACAGAGGAGGAATCACTAGCCCTCATTCGGGAAGCCAGCAAAATACTCAGTACCCCACCCAATGCTGAAGAGGCCTATGGAACTTATATCACCACCAGGTTGGTGGAACTTGAGAAGGGGCAACGCCTCCTCTGCGAGGGGCTTATTTTTCAGGCCTTTCAGAAGGGGTTAAGAGGGGAGCTTACTACAAAAAGCCATATTTCAGATAAAGCCCCTCCTCCTCCTCCTCCTCCTCCTCCTGCCACAAGTACACCACCAGAGGCGCAGCCTCCAAGGAAGGCTGCAGAGAGGCGTGGAGGGAAGGCTGCAGGGCAGTGTGCAGGGAAGGCTCCACTGAAGAGTCGAAGGTGATTGCCTGGCTTCAGTCTGGTCTGACAGAAGACGCAGATTGTGCTCCCTATTCGCAAGATCACAATTTTATTTTCCACTAACTTGATGTGTGTGCTGTGGGACAAAAGGCTTCACACATTCCAAAAGTGTCTCCAGTGTTGCCTTCCTCATTTAGGTTTTTCCAAAAATAAATGGATATTTTCTTTACCTTACATTATTGACTATGTGTTTAGATTCAAAAAGGACATTTTGTTTGTGAGTAGGCAGGTACATGTCAAAAAGACTATGTGGGTTATTTACAAAAGGCAAAATCATTTTGCAATTCAAGTGCAAAGTACAAGTGCAAAGTGCACTTTAGAAATTGCACTGCAAGTGCACTTGTTGGAAGTGCAGTCGCTGTAAATCTGAGGGGAAGATCTGAAATGAGGGGAAGCTCTGCTGATTTTATCATCCAATCATGTGCAAGATAAAATGATTTTTTGTGGGTTTCCTTGCATGTGCCCCTCGGATCCACAGCGACTGCACTTCCAAATGCTCTTTCAGTGCAATTTCAAGTACACTTTGCACTTGTCGTGCAAAATAAATTTGCCTTTTGAAAATAACCCCCCTATGTCACATTAACAAGGGACAACAACCTCATTTAGGTTCATTAAAACAATACAAAATAATAAGGTTATTGTGGTAACTTTAAACTAAAAAAAAACCAAAAAAACATTTTTTGAGAATTTAGCACAAATTGTAAAATAGATATTGATTAAATATAAAAATACTAAAGATGAGTCAAAAAAAATTTTAATACATTATTTCTGGAGATCTGCCTTTTTAAAACTATAATATTAGTCATGGCATGAGGATAAATAATGAAGAAAGTAGTTTGTGAGAACTCTGTGGAAATGTAAGCAGAAAAACAACTTCATTCCTCTCGCATTATAAAGAAAAAAAGAATGCGCTGTATTAAAAGATCACAGAAGAGGAATCTGCTTGCTTCAATACGAAGGCTAGTTTTACCAGACCGAGCGCTTCCGTCTTGTACTTGCTTCAGAGCATGCGTCAGTTTTGGTCCATCGGACTAGCACACAGACGACCGGTTTGTACGCTGAGTCCATCGGACAGAATTGAAACATGTTTCATTTCTAGGTCCGTCAAACTTTTGAGAATAAAAAGTCCGCAGGAGCCCACACATGATCGAATTGTCCGATGGACTCCGGTTCGCCGGACCACGTATGCCGTAAAGTCGGGTCGTGTGTACGCGGCATTACACCCTCCTCTACACAGACACACTGCTGTTACTATAGTTGTGAGGGAGAGAACGCTCATTTTTTTTTTCTTTGTATAATTTGATGAAAACTGAAGTGGAAAGGTAGTTGTGATATATACTGTATCTATAGGATATAAAAAAAAATTTTCTTTAAACATTTAGAATTTGATAAGGTAGTGTTTGTTTTGTGGTAAAGCATTAGTTATTAAATGCAAAAATGACTCACATCAAATTTAAATTGTTGATTACTGTAGTTTTAGTTATAGCATTGGTATAATGATTGTGAACGATCATCAATCAGCCTATTTTAATCATAGGATTAATACATATTTAAAATTCCAATATTACTTATGTGTTATTGCTGTTACAAGGTAAAGGACACTAATCATCCCAAATGACCTGGCAAAAACTATTACAAATAGCCTGTCAGACAATAATCATAGGTGACAAATGACCTGACAACAATTATTACAAATAACCGGTCTCAAACTGCATGCATGACAATTATCCACAATTATATATTTCAGTTTCTGGTACTTTTCTCACATACAGTGGTTAATGTCAATAAAAAAATGTTAGAGATCATTTTTCACAAGACATAAACTATGCCAAGATCTCAGCTGGCTTTTTGGCTTCTTGGTAGCTGAGCAATGTGGTATTGTACACATCCACTAGGCCTAGGGTGAAGTTTGGGTTCAGGTTTAACATGACTTTAACCCAAACCCAGCAAGTTCATAGTTTTTGAACAATATGACCAGTTTTAAAATTGTAAACAAGCCGTCAGGGAGCCCAGGAGAAATCACTAACCAAAATGAACCTAATATGGATCATATTTGGTCAATAATGTCACCCCTCTGGCGTTTTACATTCAGCAGCTGGCTAAGTACAGTAATTTACAGTGGGAGTAGTGACAGGAGAAGGTTGTTGTGGAGTGCAGGATTTCCTGCCAGCGGGACATCGGTGTCATGCCCCGTGTCATGGCATCACTCATCAGAACTGATACTGGATGTACATTGCTGGCTCGTATCCTGGTATGGTTCAGAAGGATATCGCTTACTTGCTGCCCCTGATTTCCTGTTCTGTAATGGATTTTGAAGGGGGGGGCGGGGGCACACAGTTTTTTTTAAGGGACAGTAGAATCTTTTTTCTAAACAATGTGTACTAGACCCTTATCTGGACATGCAGCCTGACTGTACAAAAAAAGTGGCAATCACCCCAACCTATAGCTAGCCTTTAAAGCCCTTTCACGCTGGGGCGGGGGCGGCGACGGCGGTACAGCGCCGCTATTGTTAGCGGCGCTTTACCGTCGGTATTCGGCTGCTATCGGGGCAGTTTTATCCCCCGATGGAGGCTGAGAAAGGGTTAAAAAGCACAGAGACGCTTTGCCGGCGGTAAAGCCGTGCTGTCCCATTGATTTCAATGGGCAGGAGCAGTGAAGGAGCGGTGTATACACCACTCCTTCACCGCTCCAAAGATGCTGCTAGCAGGACTTTTTTTCCCATCCTGCTAGTGCATCCAGCAGCGGCTGTTTCGGGTTGGTCTGCAGGCGCTATTATTAGCGCAATAGCGCCTGCAAACAGCCCCAGCCTGAAAGGGGCCTTAAAGTAAGCAGCATATGGAAGGGAAATGCACATCACAAAGATTTCCCAGCACACTTACCAGCTAGCCTGCAAAAAAAAAAAAATTGGCCCTGTCTAACAATTCACATTAAAAAGGTTCTCACCAGAGGGGGAGCAGGCAAAGAACTTACTCTCTTCTGGAGGGAAAATAGAGACCCTCTCCCACCGAGGGACTCTCTCTCCCCAGAAGGGGAGAGCTGCAAAAGATACCCTTTCCCAAGGATGGAGAGACAAGTAAGGAGCCTTACAGAACATTGCAGCCCTGCTTTGTCAAAGTTATGGTTGTCCAGCTGACAAAACAGACAGGACTCAGTACCCACCCCTGACACAGGACTTGACATGATGTCATACAGATCATCCCTGATTGCAATGCCAAAAGTATAACCAAACACACTATGGGTGCTATTGAACATTTCCTTGCATATGGAAAAAAAACTGCTTTACCAGTGCAGTGCATATGAGACTTTAATTATTTTCTTGGTTAACATTTCAATCATTTGCTCAACATTTGCTCTATTGCTGCGGCTCACACTAGCACAGAGGAAGTCTGTGTAGATTTAAACCTCACATACCTATGTATATATTTGCATAGCATTGAACCTGTTATCATTCAATACCATTTATATGGGCTGCCATTGTTGGTTGTGGTGTTTCTTAGAAATCCCACTGAATTTTTGTTATGATGAATGTCACAGTGTAGGAGAAGACAATATACTTTAGTGAAATTATGAAAAGCTTGTAACAGTTTAAAAACATCAATGTCTTTTAATTGAAAGTGGTTGTAGATTTTTATCTATACCCTGTGAAATGACTGGCCTCAGGTGATACCAGTGCTGTATTTAGGGCTAGGCCGACAAGGCCCAGGCCTAGGGCGGCACTTTGCGGGGACCCCCCCACGAAAAAAAAAGCACCTGCATCCTCCTCCCAACTCACACATGCAGGGCCGCCATCCGAGGAGTATATCTGAATGACATCGCTATGGGAGTGCGGGGGGGGGGGGGCGTACTGCACACAGGTGACACCAGTAACCAGTTGTAGTGGATGCAGTCACCCCCCCCCTCATCGGCAAAGCGATAATCACTTAGGCAGCGGCGCTGTGACAGGGAGAGGAGAGCTGTGTACACAGTGGTTGTGTATTTCCCCCGCTCACCCCCCCCCTTTCTCCTGTCAGCTGAAGTTGAACAGGAGAGGAGAGCGGCTCTAATCGTGTTCCCCTAAGTGCCGCCCGGCTCTCTGCCCGCTCTTGTCATAGCAGAGAGCCAATCCGAACACACGGCTGATGGGCATTATGGGAAACGTAGTCCCAGAAGATTGACGGCCCCAGTATGTCCACAGACATACTACAGGCTACAGTCCCCCAACATACATGCGCTGGGGGGGAGCCTGACCTGGAACCCGGCAAACAGCAGAGTGCTACAGGGGAAGAAAAAGAGAGGACTGTGCTGGGGGAGACCAGATAGAGCCACGCTGTACCCGCACCACCAAATAAAGTCACGCTGTACCCGCACCACCAGATAAAGCCACGCTGTACCCGCACCACCAGATAAAGCCACACTGTACCCGCACCACCAGAGAGGGGGCCACGCTGTACCCGCACCACCAGAGAGGGAGCCACGCTGTACCCGCACCACCAGAGAGGGAGCCACGCTGTACCCGCACCACCAGATAAAGCCACGCTGTACTCGCACCACCAGAGAGGGAGCCACGCTGTACCCGCACCACCAGAGAGGGAGCCACACCATACCCGCACCACCAGAGAGGGAGCCACGCTGTACCCGCACCACCAGAGAGGGAGCCACGCTGTACCCGCACCACCAAAGAGGGAGCCACGCTGTACCCGCACCACCAGAGAGGGAGCCACGCTGTACCCGTACCACCAGAGAGGGAGCCACGCTGTACCCACACCACCAGAGAGGGAGCCACGCTGTACCTACACCACCAGAGAGAGAGCCACAGGATCATTGTTGCGGTTTTGCTGGGTCTGGTAAGAGGGCCTGTTGGCCATTATACATTACTGTTCCTACGGACTGAGCCGTGCCTAACCTGCTATTCTCTAGGCCTTATTGACCACCACAACAACCCTCTCTGTCCTCCTCCCCCAACGTCCCTCTGTCTTCTTCAGATGAAGATGGCAGGGCGGGTCTTAAAAAGGAAGGGGTGTGGCCTTGACAGGAAGGGGTGGGTCATATTTAAATTAAGGGGTGCCCAAGTTTAGTCAGGCCTAGGGCAGCACAAAACCTAAATACACCACTGGGTTATACACAGAGATGAAACAAATCCTCCTACATATGTTGCACAATTTATGTGCAGCCTTCTCTTCTCTACAGCCATTCAAAGTTCAGAATTTATACAGCCTGTCTAAGCTTTCAGAAAGCAAGGGACAGGGAGCTGAAGCTAGACCCTGCAGAGCTCAGTGAGGTCATTATAAGGTTTTTTACCTTAGTGCAGAGAATGCATTAAGGAAAAAATCCTTCTACCTTTACAACCACTTTAAAGTGGAGTCACATCACTTTTTAGGGTTAGTGAGTTGCCTTAGCTGTGTGATTCTGTCACTATTGGACACATACATTTTCTGTTACTTTACATTGTATTGCTTCCTAACTTTATATGCAGGTTTACAAATATCAGCCAGGTGCCCCTTGAATGAAATACAAACAGGCACGGCAACAAGTGAAACTCATGTCCAACCCGAACCTAAAGCGTATCTCTATATAGTTAATACAAGGTAATACTGTGGAAACCCACATTTGCTAAAGAACTTTGATAGTGACATGGCTTCCAGATAAATACACTATATTGTCAAAAGTATTGGCAAGCCTGCCTTTACATGCACATGAACTTTAATGGCGTCCCAGTCTTAGTCCGTAGGGTTCAATATTGAATTGATCCACCCTTTGCAGCTATGAAAGCTTCAACTTTTCTGGGAAGGCTGTCCACAAGGTTTAGGAGTATGTCTATAGGAATGTTTGACCATTCTTCCACAAGCGCATTTGGATGAGAAGGCCTGGCTCGCAGTCAACGCTCTAATTCATCCCAAAGGTGTTCTATCAGGTTGAGGTTAGGACTCTGTGCAGGCCAGTCAAGTTCCTCCACCCCAAACTCACTCATTCATGTCTTTATGGACCTTGCTTTGTGCGCTGGTGCACAGTCATGTTGGAACAGGAAGGGGACACCCCCAAACTGTTCCCACAATGTTATGAGGATGAAATTGTCCAAAATGCCTTGGTATGCTGACATCTTAGGAGTTCCCTTCACTGGAACTAAAGGGCCAAGCCCAACCCCTGAAAAACAACCCCACACCATAATCTCCCCTCCACCAAATGATTTGGACCAGTGCACAAAGCAAGGTCTATAAATACGTGGATGAGCGAGTTTGGGGTGGAGGAACTTAACTGGCCTGACCTAAATATGATAGAACACCTTTGGGGTGAATTACAGTGGAGACTGCGAGCCAGGCCTTCTCATTCAACATCAGTGCCTGACCTCACAAAGGTGCTTCTGGAAGAATGTCAAACATTGGACAGCCTTCCCAGAAGAGTTGAAGCTGTTATAGCTGCAAAGGGTGGGTCAACTCAATATTGAACCCTACGGACTAAGACTGGGATGCCATGAAAGTTTATGTGTGTGTAAAGGCAGGTGTCCCAATACATTTGACAATATAGTGTATGGGCAAATGTTTCCAGTTGTTTCCAGTTGTGACCTTATTTTATGTAATTTGTTTTTAAAAATACCTTTTAGAGGTAGCAAAATTAAGCATTGTTGGATCAGTTTATTTTATGCTCTGGCCTGGGCAGGGGGCTAATTTGAAAAAAAAAAATCAAATAATGTTATATTTAACACAGTGTACAGTGATAAAACCAGAAATAACAGATTTTGAACATGGATGACATAAACACAGATTTATCATTAGACAAGCAATTTGATATTTAGAAATAAAAAGGCAGAATAAGGCTACCTCTATACCTCCCTCAGATTATCCTCATTTTTAGTCTAGAGTATTTTTTTGTGGGCTCTATGTTGTTTTTAAATTTTTATATGAAAGATCCAGTATACTACAACCTCTCTAAAGAGTAAATACATAATGTGGACTTTTGATGTTTCTTTGTGCAGTCCAAAAAGACAACGAAAAGGTATTGTTATTCCTCATCTGTTTGGGTATATGGATTTTATAGAGGCCATTTTCATTTGCAGAGCTCAATTTCCTGGACACAAATCAATCTTGGAACAATTGGGTCAGAGGGTAAGGGCTGGAAGCCAAACCCACTATTGTGTGTTTAGTTTGTTTTACAGAATCTCTTTGGATTCCAAAGTTTCTACTTGTAGTCTCTTAGAGGCAATCCCTTTTCCCAACAACAATATGAGCTTTACCAACAAAAGTGGAGGGTTACAGAGTTTATTCATGTGTAATGACCCTAATGGTATTTTTGAAGGAACAACCGGTATAGACTGAAAGACAGTGCTCAGACAAGTACGCAAAGTGGTAAGTACTCACAAATCTGTAAACTGACCTCATGAAGAAAAAACGTTTAAAAAATCCAAGAGTTTTCCAAACACAATTAGTACTATATGTACAATTGCTAAAAAATGTGAAGTACGTGTATGTGTTCATCAGCTAAAGTGTATTTGAAGCCAAAAATGTTTTTGTAATTTTATTAACAATTCTAAATTTCTATTAGTATTATTTTTTGTTATTATCCTATTATCAAAGCTCATCTGTATAAAATGTATTGAATGCAATTTACAGTAAACCTGGTCATGTATATAAAAGTTCAGTTTTTAAAGCAGCCATACTCCTAATGATGAGCACACTTCTGCTAGCGATTACCATTCCCATGGAAGCAAGAATAAAAAGACTGTTATATACTCAAGATTATATACTCAACATTATTGAAGTACAAGTACAAGTAACTAGCAAGCACTGACCACCTAAAACTTTTCACTGACATACTCTTTGATACTTGATTTATTGAAGGTTCACTTTGCAAGGTAAGTTGCACTTTGCAAAAGTTTTTTCCCCAGAGCCTAATGAATATGCTGAAATTTCACTTTGCAAAGAATACCCCATCATGTGCAAGGAAAATAAAAAATATATATATTTTTGCTTGTACATGATTGGATGATGGAAGTCAAAACAGCAACTTCCCTTGCCTGTTTGCCTTTAGTACATTATTAAGTCGCTTAATTTCTAACCATGCAATAGGATCAAATGCACAAGACAATTGGGTAAAGCTTAATATCAAAACAACAAGTAAATAAGACCTAATTTGTGAATATATATACAATTTGCAATGTTGTGCATTATGCTGGTATATCTGGCGTAAGCAGTTATGAAAATTTGATCAAGCATGCAAATTCATAAATAAACATTACAGTATGCCAGTCTTCTAAGAAAGAAATTTGATTCTCATTTTGTATCAATGATCGAAAACAATCGGTATATCTCAAAACCGGCTTCTAAATACCTATCAAAGCATCATGCATGCATGGTGATGGATGTAATTTTGATGGTATCTAATTTACAGAGAAAACATTGGGGCAATTTTAATGATGCCTTTGTCAACAGAGCCAAAAACCAGATATGTTACTTAACCCCTCGGGGCCAACCATACACAAATATGTGGCCCCACTGAACTGGGCTTTTTTCCATTGGGCCACATATTTCCATATCTCCCTTTGTGCTGGGAGGTCTCAGCGGGAGCCCTAGGCCCCACACTAAAAATCACGACTCAGATCTCCCAATTCCAAGTCACCTGATCGCTGTGATAGCCTCTGATTGGCACAGTAATCAGTCACTGTGAAGCCTGGCCGTGTTTTACTTCTGTGTGAAAGGAGGAGAGAGATACTTAGTATCTCACTCTCTCTCCTTACAGAGAAAAAAAGAGCGTGTGTGAAAAAAAAAAAAATAATAATAATAAAAAATTAAATATAAAAATACAAAAAAATACATAGATCAAGATTTGATCTAGATCAGTGCCAGGGTTAATGTTTGGGTCAAGATAAGGGTCAAAGGTCAATATTTTTTTTTGACTAGATATATATAATTTTTTTTTAATTAGTATCGTTGTCAGTTAGTGTCAGCGTCCTGTTTTAGGTAGGATAAAAAATATAAAAAAGGAAAATGCACACTATTGTTTTTGGGCTGTACTATAGGTACAAACAACAACTAACATACACATATGTGGTATCGCTGCAATCATCAGGCACAGGAGATTTTAATGTGGATTGTTCTTTGGTGGTAGGGTATGGTAGTAGCAAGAAATATACTGTTAAATTTAAAAAACATTTTTTTTTACTATTTTGGGCCAGTTTTCCTTTGATAATAAAAGAAAATCAGGAGATACCCATTACCATTTACCACCAAATGAAAGCCCAACTTGTCCTGAAGAAAACGCAGTATAATTCACCTGGATGCACAAAGTAGTGAAGATATGTACAGTTTTACTAACATATGTCAAAGTTGCAAAATTGTGCTTAGGCATTTACATTTGTTTTACCGTAAGGCACAAAGGGGTTAAGGATGAACTAACATATGATATTTAGGATATATATGGACAATTATAGCAATAACTTTTTGTACTTCCTCTGTCCATTTATGAAATACTACTTGTAATAACAGAAAAATTGAATTGAACATTGGAATGGCTTATATACTGTAGTTCTAATGCCTCGTACACACGATCAGACATTCCAACAACAAAACCGTGGCTTTTTTCCTGACGGATGTTGGCTCAAACTTGTCTTGCATACACACGGTCACACAAATGTTGTCGGAAATTCCGATCGGCAAGAACGCGCTGACGTACAACACGTTCGACGGCACTATAAAAAGGAGGTTCAATACCAAGTTTTTCAAGTTCCTTTTTTGTCCTTCATGCATATTTGCCTTCACTAACCTCATCCTGGGCCCATAAACACCTAGCCTAGTCACTTAACAATGTATTTTGTCAGCTCCATTGTAATTCTTACCCTAAACACCCCCTAAAATGTGTACAAATGTTATTTTTGTCCATAAATTCAGGCAGAGTGCAAGAATCTTTTTATTTTTGGGGTCCAAAACTCATTTTGAACCCTCCCTCCCCCCCAACTGCTAAGTCAACCGATACTAATCCTCTATCTGCTGTCTTTGCCAAACCCATACACACTATACCTACCTCTTTTATGGTCATATGTATGGATGAATTCACCAAAGCATGTAATGCAAGGGCCTGCCTGAATACTTTCAAATGGTACTGTTTAAAGTTTTGTTCTCCTATTACCTTAATAGGTAATTGCAGAATGTAAAAATGTGCTTCAATTTGTACAGTGTGTATTCATATTTTTGGATTATGACACTTCTTACCTGTCCAGTGGGCTGCCAATAGTGTAAGTAAGGAGGGGCTGGCCAAAGTAACACACATTATTTATGCATTCAGCTGAAGTGGAGACGGTTACCTGTCCAAAACATCCCCCCCCCCCCAAACTTTTTACAATGGGCCATCAGAAGGGGTAAGGAATCTGATAAATGGACCTTATACTTTTGTCTTTAAATACTCCTTAAAATAAATGTTATACTTATGTTGGCCAAGAATGTTTGTGTCTAATCTGCTTGCAATGTTATGTGCAAAAGTACTATTTTTTTTTTTCTTGTTTGACACCGCAGTTTCCTTCAAACCCACAGGAATGGCAGACTGTGGCATCCCAGTTTGCTCAGCAGTAGGACTTCCCTAACTGCGGAGGGGCAATACATGGGAAGCACATCCACATCGTCCCACCCCCCAACTCGGGGTCGTACTATTACATCTAGAAGGGGTTTAATAGTATTGTGATGTTGGCCGTGGTGTCTGCGACATACAAGTTTTTGTATGTGAACGTGGGGAAGAATGGCCGGATGTCGGATGGTGGAGTCATCGCCTAGACAGAGTTCTACAGACGACTCCAGAATGGCAGCTTGGGCTTGCCACCAGCGGAAGACAATGTGGGTGGTCTTCTGTTTGTGTTCGTTGCTGATGAATGTTTTGGGCTGGCTGACCATCTCATGAGGCCATTCCCGATGAGGACCCTCACCCCGGAGCAGAGAGTTTTTAACTACTGACTGGCCAGAGCCAGAAGAGTCGTGGAGAATGCTTTCGGAATAATTGCCAGCCGGTTCCGCCTATTTCTGACACCAATCCACATGGCAGAATATAAACTGAACCATATTGTACTTGCCTGCTGCATTCTCCACAATTTCCTCTGAAAAATTGCAACAAACTATGTGGCCTCAGTTGGGGCTGAGGCCAGATTTCCAAATACAACTCTGACTGCACTTGAAGCTGCCCATCCTGGCTGCCCCCCCCAAAGCGCCCGCAAAGTTAAACAAGTTATGTTGAGTACTTTGCGAGTAGGGGGGCCATTAATCTGCCAGAGAATGTGTGAAATATTTTTAAAATAAATTTTTATTATAAACTGAACTAATATTTCATTTGATTTACTGCTTGTGTTTCTTTTAACTATCTCCTAGGTTCTCCAATGGGCTTTTATTTTTGGCAATTTTCTTCAATAGTGCAAACGTAATTTATTTGATACCTGAGGTGACAATCTCTTCTTCAGCTAACTATTATGTTGTGGGTCTGCTACACACACGCATTGTTTTTGTTGTAATGCATTAATGATAAAAATAATCATCCTTTTCAGCACCATGAATTAATTGCTTTTTGAGTCCCTAAAATAGCCTAATTGGGGCACATTTTGGAGCACTGTGAGGGTTGTTTACTAAAGGCAAATCCACTTTGCACTACAAGTGCACTTTCAGTGCACTTGTAGTGCAAAGTGGATTTGCCTTTAGTAAATAACCCCCATTGTCACTGTAAACACCAACTTACTCCAAAAACTGATATTGAGCATTGAAAGAAAAATCCACACATTGTTGAGTATAAAACATTTTACTCCGTGCACATTCACATGTGCGTTAGAAAAGGTTTTTTTTAAAAACCAACATCTTTGGTGTATAACATTTTTATGTTTGACAGTAGAAATATCCTTTTTTTGGTTAAACAGGCATGTTTAAAACCATAACATACACAACTCTGGAACTTACAAAGTTCAACTTTGTTAAAGTGAAGGCCATATCAGACATTAGTATGTCAAAACTGTGTTGATCTTGCCTTCATCATATGGGGTGATGTCACCCCTGTAAAAGCCAAATTTTCAAGATGCACACAAATTGGGAGTCAAAATGTGGATTTGCCTCCTGATCCCATGACTAATGTCAACATGTGCTAGCTCCCATTATGGGGGATCAATTGATGTGTTTCGGGGGTGCAACCTCTTCTTCTCACCTACTTGTGTTGCGAGGAAGGGGTTGCACACAAAACGCGTACATTGATATCCCATGATGGCAGATATCACATGTTGACACACTGTGTGCATCTTCAAAATTTGGATTTCAAATTACATTAAAAAATTTTAGAAAACTGAAAAATATAACGACAAACTGTAAACATTTTTGGGTGTTTTATATTCTGCCTAAAACATCAATGATGTTGTTGAGTCTTTTTTCAACATCATTAATGTTTTCCTTTATCTTCTCTAATTCCCGATTGCACACCATTATCTCCCTGATGAAGATGTGTGCACTTGCACTGGTGAATTGAGTTTCTTCTTCCACAACATCCACATCACCTAAAAATAAAAAAAACACACCTTGTATTATAAATATGCAGGCATACATCTATTACCTGAAGCTGTGGTCTCAGACACTCACTTGTTGTGGTCACTATTTCGCCCACTTCCTGAACCTCTCCCTCCACATCTTTTTCAGGGTGTGTGGGGATTTCCCCTTCTTTAGGAGGTGTGGTGTTCTTGGTGTCCTCAGATGTCCAGAGTCTTTTCTCCCCTATGTGATTAAAAAAGGTATACTTAGCACACAGATATTTGAGGCAAGAAATAGGAATATAAAACATTGCTTGGAAGTGTCGTACAATTGTCTGTTTTGGCAAAGTTCCAAGCTGAAGACATGATTTTTTCCCTTTCTTAAAGCTGGAATACTTACCTTTTTTGGTAAAGTATCACACATGTAGAGACCCCTAGTATTCCCTGGAGCACCTGCGTGGGACACCATAAAAAGGGCATTCTGGTGTCCTTGCGTCCAGATGTGTAAACAGCTGCTGAGTGTCCTCTCCTTACAGTGAATCAAGTTTGCATTTCATTCTAGTTACAAACCCATCTAGACAACAATATACTAAACTTCTTTTAATACAAATAGGCATGAACAAATGTAGTTAACCTGCATCTGCCAAAAACATTGTATTAGTGGGCGAACGAACAATGTTTACTACGAACGATTACTGTGCCCACGAACCTGAAACTTTCCATTTTTAACTGTACAATAGTAAAGAAAAGCATGTGGAGCAGCATGCAAATAATAATAATAATAATAGGAACACATGACAAATACTTATGGTATTTTTTAGAAGCAGTTTCCGGATCCTTCTGTCCTCAATTTCAGGTCTGACCAGAGTTTCCTCAATAGCTCCTTGGATCGTCGTACCCCAAAATTCTTCTGCAGACTTCTCACAACTTTAGTCATGATCCTGGCCTTTCCACATTTGAGTTTGGATATGGTCAATACTTCCCATCATAGTCGGCCCTCTTCAAGATGTCCACCATCTCTACAAAGGACATATTTGAGGCCTTATATCTCCTCCTGGATTGAGGCATTTCTGGCTCCGGGCTTTCGTCGTCCTCCTCGTTGCTGCTATTATAATGCACCTGTTGTCTCTCTGCCATGTGCTCTCCCACAGCGCCGAAGGAGAAGGGGCGAGGAATATACTAGAAAGAAGGTCAGGGGCGGAGTTTGATGCATGCGCAGTGTATGTAAAGCATAACACGCGCGCGTCGTGCGTACGATCTGTGAACGGAGGACAGAGTAGCCTAAGCGCCGATCGTGCTAAATTGAGCCCTATATTAACACAAGATTAGGAGAATTTAGCCTGACATTAGGGTTTGTCTTGTGTTGTGTCTTGCAGAGAATATGGATACATTTAATGACCACGACTTCCTCCCCAACTTCATTGACAAGTACAGGGAGCTGCCCTGTCTGTGGCAGGTGAAACACCCATTTTATAATAACAAAATAAAGAGGAAGGCAGCGCTGGATCAACTGTTGGAATTGGTGAAGCCGGTGATTCCCACGGCAGACATCAACTATTTGAAGTGCAAAATTGGTGGCCTGAGGAGCACGTATAATAGGGAGTGCAAAAAGGTCCAGGATTCCATGAGATCAGGAGCAGCAGCAGATGATATTTATGTCCCCTGCCTCTGGTACTATGACAGACTGCAGTTTTTGTCAGACCAGAGTGAACCCAGGCAATCACTCTCAACACTTCCTTCCACTCTTCCTTCCACTTTTCCTTCCATCTCAGCTGAGGCTTCTGATGTACAACATGGGCCTTCCACCCAGGAAGAAGATGTGGAGAAGCCCAGCTTGAGCCAGGTATAGCAGTGCTCAACATATTTCTTGTCAAAAATTGAATGATGTTAACTAGATGCTATTAGTAGCCAAAAATGATTGGGACAAGAATGAAAAATGCTGGGGTCAGAATGATAGTCCTTTCTATTTGTTAACATTTAATTTGCAACAGTCATTAACTCAAAATTGTGTGTGATTAATGACCAAAAAACTAAAACTATGTCCTATTTTCATACACAGGAAAGTCTCAGCCAGGAGGAGGCCGTGGAAAGTGGCAGCCAGGAGGTGGCGGGGGAAAGTGGCAGTCAGGAGGTGGCCGTGCCCAGTAGCCTGACCCAATCGCAGGTTCCTCCCCTCCACCTTCCAACATGGAGGAGTCAGCGCTTGGTTTGATTTGGCATGCTACGGCGGTCCTCAGAAACACCCCCAGTGTTCAAGAGGCCTTTGGCTGTATGACGGCCAGTAAGATGCAGGAAATGGAGGAGGGCCAACGCCTCAACTGTGAGGAGGTCATCTTTCAGGCCCCAAATAAGGGAGTGAGGGGCCAACTCACCAACAAAAGTCAGGTATGTGAGTTGGACCATACTCCTCCTCCACCTCCTGCCACAACTCCAACACCACAGCCACAGCCTGGAAGGAAGCGTGGAAGGAAGTCAAGAGAGTGATGGCCTGCATTCGGTCTGGTCTGGCAAAAAACGCAGGCTGTGGTAAGACCACAGCCTCTGGACATATATGTCATCTGCTGCTGCTCCCGATCTCTCGGAGTCCTGGACCCGATTGTGCTCCCTATTAATGGACTCCTCATGTTACCAATTTTGCCTGTCAAATAATTGATGTCTGCCCTGGGGTACAAAGGCTTCGCCAATTTCAACAGTTTATCCAGCATTGCCTTCCTCTTTAGTTTGTTATGACCCCTAATAGATTACTATTTTTTTTTGTACAAATACTTGGCTATGTGTTTTACTTCAAAAAGGACAGTTTGTGAGTAGTCAGGTACATTTCAAAAATACAATGTCAAATTAACAAGGGACACCAACACCAACACCAACCAACCTCTTGGAGGTTAAAAAAAAAAAGATAATAATGGTGTTGTGGTAACTTGACACACAACACGACAAAAAATATTATGGAGATCACTATAAAATAAAAAAAAATCAGGAGATCTTAATAAAAAAAAAAAAAGTAGATCACTATAAAAAAAAATAATAAACATTATTCTGGAGATCTGGCGAAAAATAAAAGATTATTCAGGAGATCACGAGAAATAATAAAGAAATCAGTTTGTCAGAACTGTGTGTGAATATCAGCAGCAAAGCAACTTCATTATTCTAGCATTATAAAGAAGAAGAGAATGCGCTGCATTGAAAGATTTAAAAATTTGCAGCGTGACGAATGTGCTATCTCCATTACGAACGCTAGTTTTACCAGACCGAGCACTTCCGTCTCATACTTGATTCTGAGCATGCGTGGAATTTTGTGCCTCGGACTTGTGTACACACGCTCGAAATTTCTGACAACAAAGCTCACATCGAACATTTCCCATCTGAAAATCTGACCGTGTGTACAAGGCATAACTCTCTGAGCTTTCCTGTGGTCCAACTAAAAATGAAAGGCTAGCTGTGCAGAGAAAGAACAATTTGCTTTAAGTCAGCCTGCGTTCAGACTAGGCATATTAAAGTATTTACCAGTGTCTCCATACGGGGCGCAGGGGTGCCGCCCCCCTATCCATGCATCTGGCCCCCTAATCTATATGCAGGGCGCCGGACGCATGGATTCCAATGGGGTTTTTTTTTCTTTGAAGCTTATGATTAGAGCACTGTGCCCCAAGCTCACCCACTTGTGTGACAATAGCGAATTAATATTCGCTATTGTCTTCCTGCTTTTCCTCCCGACCAATCAGGAAGTTTACCAGTGTCTCCATATGGGGCGCAGGGGTGCCGCCCCCCTATCCATGCATCTGGCCCCCTAATCTATATGCAGGGCGCCGGACGCATGGATTCCAATGGGGTTTTTTTTCTTTGAAGCTCATGATTAGAGCACTGTGCCCCAAGCTCACCCACTTGTGTGACAATAGCGAATTAATATTCTTTTCTAGTCTTTTCCTCCTGACCAATCAGGAAGAGGGAGGAGCATGATTGGCTGAGAGGAGAAGTGATTGCATTGGCCAGTACTGGGGGCGGGGAGGATGTACGAGCCCACATGAGTACCACCCACCAGGGGTGTTTGCCGGCCCGGGGGGGGGGTTCAGGTGGTTTGTTTGCTGCCCCCCCCCCCGGCTTGCCACTGGTATTTACATATTATGGACAAGCAGTAAGGCTCTGATCCCTTCCTTCACAGGTGCACTGGTCACTTCAATGTCCTGGCCTTTGCATGGCAATGGCACAAAAGAAGTGGTGCATACATCTATCTTTGAAACTGAGCCTCACCAAAACCCATAGTAAGAATTAAGGCACCTGTAGGCCTGCAAAAAAAGATGCATGCTTTTTCTGTGCTATAGGCATCTTCAAAATTTACAACAAAGGCACTAAAACTACAGAACCTCGCCCCTTTTTTCTCTGACAACAAAATTTTGTCAGCCTGCCAGCTTTCTGATGTAAATGAACACCAGGTGCTTGTATGCTCCTGGGGCTTGTTCACACTACCCGAGTGTCAATAATGTGTAGGAGCAGGAGCGAATATGTTTGTGTTTCAATGCAATTTTTTATTGCACCATTTCAGTTAAAAAGCACAATGAGGAAAATTCATAATCGTAGTCATAGACACCCTCTAAAATTCCATTGGGCCACTGCACAGATATTGTTGGTGCTTGCACCCAGTTCATTTACCTGTCTACCACACTGAGGTCAGAGTGTCCATACTGGACATTATTTCCTCAATGTGCTCCCCTCTCCCTGGCCACTGTCCCCAAAACACTGACAGATGCATGTCCAAGGAGTTTTGTGGTAGTAGTGGGCAGAGCCTGTTCTCTATCAGGTTCCTTTTTTGTTAATTGACAACGTATGGCAATGGGTGGATCCATAGCCCCTATTCGGTTGAATACCATGTGGGCGGGGCCTACTCACCCTGCACACGGGGGTAGCTTTCTCGTGAGACTGCGGTCATGTGAAGAATCCAACATTAAGGCAGTTCCCCGACTTAGAGATGAGTCTTTGCACTATGTGCAGTAAAAAAGTGCAGAATTCCTCTGACAAAGTACTGTCCAATGTCACTACACACTGTAACTTGGTGGATGTTTCATTAGAAGGGATGTGCTGAGCCTGTGCCCATTCCACCAGTCCAGCCTACCTCTCTTACCTCAATTAAGTAGACCTAATGCGTGCATTCATTAACTCCTTTCTTCCCGTACCTTGTGACCAGGCCATAGATCTTTGTAACACAGGTTTGGATCTGGTTGCTATTGGATGCTGACCGCTAGATACCGACCCCTTCGCTACTGGAGGACCTGTCACCTTGCCAGATACTATGTCTAATGACTAGTTGCTTTTGTCTTGAACTTGTGATTGGTTATTCTTAGCGACTACATGCCTTTTCCTTGTCTTGCCGAGTTAACCCTTTGTAACGGTGTCACTCCATATCCCTTTGTGCTATACAGACCCTAGTTCTTTAGATACACCAGAATCCACATGCACCTCTTTGGATAACTTCAGACCAGGGCTGGTGCAAGGATTTTTGACACCCTAGGCGAAACCTCATTTTGCCGCCCCCCTCTTGGCTCCACCCCTGACTCCACCCCCTTTTCCCTGCTCATGCACACCCCACATTTTTAATGACTGCTAATATTTTGCATGCAACACAGTCTCAGCTGTGCCCATCGCATACCATCAAATACAGCCTCACCAGCGCAAATCAAATGCAGACAGTCCCACCTGTGCCCATCACATACCATCAAATACAGTCTCACCGGGCTGTGCCCATCAATGCTGCTTCATCCGAGCGACGACGTGTCCGAGCGACAACGTGACCCTGTGCTTGCTGCCTGTGTAGGTATACAGGTAGTGTGACTACGTGTACAGGTGATGTGATTAAATGCTGCACCTCTATAAGTTAAATACTGAAAAGCTAAAACAAATTGGAAAAGAAGAGAAAAAGTGTGCAAATTAACCACTAAAAATGGTGATAAATATTTGGTGCAAAACAAAAACCAAATTTCAACATATGAAAAAATATCAATAAATATGTGTATCACAACACACAAAAAATTGTGAAAGAAAGTCCATGTATTATCTGAAAATAGAACAAAAATCCTTAAATAAATCTCCAGAAAACAGGGCACATATTCTTCAATCCAACCATCTGAGATGCGGTGCAAGATGTAAAAATACAAACTGCTTACCAGATAAGTTGAAACTCAAATGATAGAGATCAAAAGCGCCTATGCATTAGCCTGTCAGCAGGTCAGCTTGCGATACAGGGCCGTCTTTTCTTATGGGCACGCTGGGCAGTTGCCCGGGGGCACCACTTGCCTGGGGGGCCCCACCTGCCCAGCGACCCCAGCCAAGCATCATTCAGATGTCACAAAGTTTGTTGCCGCATTGTGCCAGTGCTGTGAGGTGCGGCTCCCTCACAGAGACAGAGTGCCGCACAATCAGTCCCGATATCATTCAGCGGCGGGCACTGTGAGTCAGCTGTCACTGTGAGGAAAGGAGCCGATGCTTTCTGTGTAGTTCCGGCTCTTCACAGGTGGAGTGATATGAAATGCACTCCCTCTTTGACAGATACAGGAAGCATTGGCTCTGCTCTATACTGCAGCCACATGCTGCACCTTCCTGTCACACTTCCGCGTCTCAGAGGAGCCAGGCAGCATTACACATGCCAGCATTAATACCCACCAGCCCCAGCAGTATCCACGCCAGCATTAATACCCACCAGGCAGCACCAGCAGCACCAGAGTGTGAGTGTGTACATTTATATATATTTATTTAGTTTTTAGTTGTATGATTTAGTGGTGAAAGTCATTAGTGTCCGGGCCCCCCCAAGTTTTGACTGTAATATCTTATGTGTCCCCACTTATATATCAATCTCAGAGTTTCCACTAGTTCGAGGAAGTGTAAGAAAGGTGAGGAAAAAGAAACTTTATTACGTGTTGGTGAAAATAACCTTTAGAGCAGAAATGAAACATAATGTTTTGAGTGGAGCACAGAAGAGGAAAAAGGCTGCAGAGGAGAAAGAGAAAATGTGTAAACTTTGCGCAATCGTGCGTGATTGTGTAGATAGGGCCCCAGTGCACTGTATTGCCCGGGGGCCTATAATGCTCTTAAGATGGCACTGTTGCGATAGTCAAACGACAGGGAGATGTCCAGCAGTAATCAGAACTCCCTGAATTTTTCATCAGTGTGGGTAATGTTACAATGGGTTAATGGGTTACACAAGCCCGAAGAAATACAAAAAGCACACTTTCTTTATACACTAAGCAAAATTATAAATGCAACCCTTTTGTGTTTGCCCCTATTTATTGTGAGCTGAACTCAAAGATCTACGACTTTTTCTATGTACACAAAAGGCCTATTTCTCTAAAATATTGTTCACAAATCTGTTTAACCACTTCAATACAGGGCTTTTATACACCCTTCCTTCCCAGACCAAATTTTAGCTTTCAGCGCTCTCACACTTTGAATGACAATTACTCAGTCATGCTACACTGTACCCAAACCAAATTTTTATCATTTTTTTCTCACAAACATAGCTTTCTTTTAGTGGTATTTAATCACTGCTGTTTTTTTTATTTTTTGCAATATAAGCGAAAAAAGAGAGAAATTTTTGAAAAAAAAACACTTTTTTTTAGTTTTTATTGTAAAATTTTGCAAATAAGTAATTTTTCTTCATAAATTTGGGCCAAAATGTATACTGCTACATATCTTTAGTAAAAATAACCCAAATTAGTGTATATTATTTGGTCTCTGTGAAAGTTATAGAGTCTACAAGCTATGGTGCAAATCATTGAAAAATGATCACATCTGATCACACCTGATGTACTGAAGGCCTATCTCATTTCTTGAGGCCCTAACAAGCCAGGAAAGTACAAATACCCCCCAAATTACCCCTTTTTGGAAAGCAGACATTCCAAGGTATTTAGCAAGAGGCATGGTGAGCTTTTTGAAGTTGTAATTTTTTCCCACAATTCTTGGAAATTTTTTTTTTTTTTTTTTTTTTTTTTTTTTTGCACAAAATTGTCATAATAACAAGTTATTTCTCTCACACAGCACATGCATACTTGCAATGACACCCCAAAATACATTCTGCTACTCCTCCTGAGTATAGTGATACCACATGTGTGAGACTTTTACACAGCCTGGCCACATACAGAGGTCTAAAATCCAACTAGCACCGTCAGGCATTTTACGAGCATAAATTGCACATCTCATATGATGACAACCTATCACACTTTTGAAGGCCCTGGAGCACCAGGACAACGGAAACGCCCACAAAATGACCCCATTTTGGAAAGCTAACACCCCAACGTATAATCTATGAGGCATAATTAGTCTTTTGAATGGTTCATTTTTTTCCCGAAGTTTTTGGAAACTGTGGAAAAAAAAATGAAAACGCATTTTTTTTACACAAAGTTGTCCATTCATAAGATATTTACAACACATAGCATGTACATAGCAAAAATGACACCCCAAAATACATTCTGCTACTCCTCCTGAGTATGGCGATACCAAATGTGTGAGACTTTTACACAGCCTGGCCACATACAGAGGCCCAACATTGAAGTAGCAGCTTCAGGCATTCTAGGAGCATAAATTACACATCTCATTTCTCAACCACCTATTACAATTTTGAAGGCCCTGGAGCACCAGGACAATGGAAACACCCACAAAATGACCCCATTTTGGAAAGCTAACACCCCAACGTATAATCTATGAGGCATAATTAGTCTTTTGAATGGTTCATATTTTTCCCGAAGTTTTTGGAAACTGTGGGAAAAAAATGAAAACGCATTTTTTTTTACACAAAGTTGTCCATTCATAAGATATTTCCAACACATAGCATGTACATAGCAAAAATGACACCCCAAAATACATTCTGCTACTCCTCCTGAGTGTAGCGATACCAAATGTGTGAGACTTTTACACAGCCTGGCCACATACAGAGGCCCAACATTGAAGTAGCAGCTCCAGGCATTCTAGGAGCATAAATTACACATCTCATTTCTCAACCACCTATTACATGTTTGAAGGCCCTAGAGCACCAGGACAACGGAAACGCCCACAAAATGACCCCATTTTGGAAAGCTAACACCCCAACGTATAATCTATGAGGCATAATTAGTCTTTTGAATGGTTCATTTTTTTCCTGAAGTTTTTGGAAACTGTGGAAAAAAAATTAAAACGCATTTTTTTTACACAAAGTTGTCCATTCATAAGATATTTCCAATACATAGCATGTACATAGCAAAAATGACACCCCAAAATACATTCTGCTACTCCTCCTGAGTGTGGCGATACCAAATGTGTGAGACTTTTACACAGCCTGGTCACATACAGAGGCCCAACATTGAAGTAGCAGCTCCAGGCATTCTAGGAGCATAAATTACACATCTCATTTCTCAATCACCTATTACAATTTTGAAGGCCCTGGAGCACCGGGACAATGGAAACACCCACAAAATGACCCCATTTTGGAAAGCTAACACCCCAACGTATAATCTATGAGGCATAATTAGTCTTTTGAATGGTTCATATTTTTCCCGAAGTTTTTGGAAACTGTGGGAAAAAAATGAAAACGCATTTTTTTTTACACAAAGTTGTCCATTCATAAGATATTTACAACACATAGCATGTACATAGCAAAAATGACACCCCAAAATACATTCTGCTACTCCTCCTGAGTGTAGCGATACCAAATGTGTGAGACTTTTACACAGCCTGGCCACATACAGAGGCCCAACATTGAAGTAGCAGCTCCAGGCATTCTAGGAGCATAAATTACACATCTCATTTCTCAACCACCTATTACATGTTTGAAGGCCCTAGAGCACCAGGACAACGGAAACGCCCACAAAATGACCCCATTTTGGAAAGCTAACACCCCAACGTATAATCTATGAGGCATAATTAGTCTTTTGAATGGTTCATTTTTTTCCTGAAGTTTTTGGAAACTGTGGAAAAAAAATGAAAACGCATTTTTTTTACACAAAGTTGTCCATTCATAAGATATTTCCAACACATAGCATGTACATAGCAAAAATGACACCCCAAAATACATTCTGCTACTCCTCCTGAGTGTGGCGATACCAAATGTGTGAGACTTTTACATAGTCTGGCCACATACAGAGGCCCAACATCCAAGTAGCACTGTCAGTTGTTCTAGGAGCATACATTACACATAAATTCCTGCCAACCTATCACATTGTTGAAGGCCCTTCATATTTCTAACACATAGCATGTACTGTAGAAGCCAATTACAAACCAAAATACATTCTGTTGAGTAAAGGGTAAAGAAAAGATTACCTGCAGTTTTAGTAGTGCAGTGGTCCACAGAGAAGAGCATCGGTCCAGGCAGCAGGCAGGAACGTGGACAGCGACAGCAAAACAGGCAGCAGGCAAGAATAGTCAGTACAGGTAGAGATGTCAGCACAGCCAAAGCATTAGTCCAGATAGCAGGCAGGGATGTGGTCAGCAGCAGCAAAAGGATCAAAGGATCATCCATGCAGCAGGCAGGAATACTGTCCATAGTTAGTACATGCAGCAGGCAGAGGTATGGTCAGCACAGCCAGAGTATTTGTCCAGGGAGCAGGCAGTACCATCAAGCTTAGGGCATTGGTCAGGAAAGAATGGGGACAGGGGTAGAGGCTTCTCCCACCCAAATCGCTTTGAAGCCTCCGGGCAACCAGACCCTGTTATGGGAACACAGAAAACCAAAAACTGGTTTTCTGAACTCCGAACACTATTCTGGAGCCCCTCACATATGTGAGACCCCTGTGTAGGAGGGTGAAAGATCAATCCAAGGGGCAGGCAAAAACATGGTCAACAGGCCGAGGTCAGTGCAGGTAAAAGGCAGAAATAGACGGTAGACAGAGGCATAGTCGATACAGTCCAGGGTCAGTTCACGTGAAAGGCAAAAACATGGCGGAAAAACAATGCAGACGGTAGGCAGAGGCATAGTCGAGAAACAGGCCAGGGTCGGTTCACATGGAAGGCAATAATATGGTTGGTTGAGGAAGGTAAATATTCAGGACAGAAATTAAAAACGGGGAAATGGCAGTATTAGAAATATGGACTAATAATTTTCCAGAGTGTGATATCGCCTGAAGCATTCTCCGATGCAAAGGCCAGGTTGGGAGGGACAGTCAGTACAATGGAAGCTCGTATCTTTCCTAATTCCTCTTTTGGTGCACACCCGACATTTTTTTTGGCGTCGTCTTCCGGATCCTGTTGGTGGAATATGGTCTGGGAAATGGCGCTCATGTAGTCTGCTGACAGAATCGGAGCGAATGCTTTCTGGGGGGGATACTTGCTGATAAATCAGGGCAGTGACAATGTCTTCAATAAACTTTATTAAGGTGGTGGGTGTTTCTGTGGATTTTTGGTATATTATGAAAGAATTTAAAAGGGCCAAATGAAAAAAGTAAATTGCGACTTTTTTGTACCAGAATAATGATTTTCTTGTTGAAAGATAGGGCTGCAACAACTGATCGTTTAAATCCACCCCCCCCATGTATTTATTGTACTCAGTGATACAGGTAGGCTTGCGAACGGTACCGCGTCTTCTGTGAAGTTCCACCGAGGTGTCATCGTGGATGGTGGACATGATGTACACGTCTTTTCTATCCCTCCACTTCACAGCCAACACTTCTTCGTTCCTCAAGCTTCTCGATTCCCCCCTTGGAATGTTTGTGGTGACAAGACACTGTGGGAAGCCCTTTCGGTTTTTTCTAGTTGTACCACAGGCCAAAGTTTGTTTGAGATGTAGGTGGCGGAGAAGGGGCAAACTCGTATAATAATTATCCATATAAATATGGTACCCCTTTTGGAGGAGTGGGAATGCCAACTCCCAAACAATTTTCCCACTTATTCCCATATACGAGGGACACTCAGGGGGCTGGAGCTGGGAATCTTTCCCTTCGTACACGCGGAATGCGTACACATAACCGGTGGCACTTTCACAAAGCTTGTTAAGCTTCAAGCCATACCTCGCCCTCTTACTGGGTATATATTGTTTGATTCCCAGCCGGCCTGTGAAATGCACCAGGGATTCGTCCACAGATATATTTTTTTCAGGGACATAAACTTCGGCAAACTTCTGGGAAAAAAAATTAATTAGGGGGCGAACTTTATATAATTTGTCAAAGTTTGGGTGATTTCGGGGGGGGCACTGTGAGTTGTCATTGAAATGCAAGAAGCGCATTATGATTTCGTATCGGGACCTGGACATGGCTGCTGAAAAAATTGGCATATGGTGGATGGGTCTGGTCGACCAATACTTATGAATTTCATTTTTTTTTGTAAGCCCCATGTTCAGGGTTAGGCCTAAAAACAATTTTAGCTCCACTACTGTTAGCGGTCTCCACTCAAAAGGGCGGGCATAGCTGGAGCTGGGGTTGGCTGCAATAAATTGTTGGGCAAACAGATTAGTTTGGTCCACGATGCCTTGAATCCAATCGTTTGGGAAAAATAAATTAAAAAAATCCATTTGTGTAAATCCTGCAGTGTTGACCTGCACACCCGACTGTGCTGTAAAAGGGGGGATCGTGGCTGACCCTGTGGTAGAAGGCAGCCACAATGGGTTTGCCAAGGAATCTGGAAGATGGGTTTGGGCCCTACTTCTTTGGCGTCCACTTGTGCTGGGTCTTTCCTCCTGGGGTCTACCGCCGCTGGCACTGCTGGTAGCTGCCTGGTTTTCAGATCGTCGTCTTTTTGGACGGACTACTTCCTCCTCTAAATCTGATCCAGATGTGCTGCCTTCGGGGGGCTCATATTCCGAATCAGAACCAGAATCTGAACTGAGCGGTGAGAGCTCCCCGTTGCTCTCATCGGTCAGACTCAGGATCTGGTATGCCTCTTCTGGGGTGTACATCTTTCTGGACATAGTGGCTGACTGGCTGTATGTACTCTGGTGGCAAGTGATGAGGTGGCGGGTACTCTGGTGGCAGATGATGAGGTGGCGGGTACTCTGGTGGCAGGTGATGAGGTGGCGGGTACTCTGGTGGCAGGTGATGAGGTGGCGGGTACTCTGGTGGCAGGTGATGAGGTGGCAGGTACTCTGGTGGCAGGTGATGAGGTGGCGGGTACTCTGGTGGCAGGTGATGAGGTGGCAGGTACTCTGGTGGCAGGTGATGAGGTGGCAGGTGATGAGGTGGCAGGTACTCTGGTGGCAGGTGATGAGGTGGCAGGTACTCTGGTGGCAGGTGATGAGGTGGCGGGTACTCTGGTGGCAGGTACTCTGGTGGTGAGGTGGCGGGTACTCTGGTGGCAAGTACTCTGGTGGCAGGTGATGAGGTGGCAAGTACTCTGGTGGCAGGTGATGAGGTGGCGGGTACTCTGGTGGCAGGTGATGAGGTGGCGGGTACTCTGGTGGCAGGTGATGAGGTGGCGGGTACTCTGGTGGCAGGTGATGGACAGGTACTCTGAGATGACAGGTACTTTGAGGTGACAGGTACTCTGAGGTGACAGGTACTGAGGTGACAGGTACTGAGGTGACAGGTACTGAGGTGACAGGTACTCTTTATTTAGGAGGGGCGATCTGGGCACAGTAGTACATGTAATTAGTAACTCACTGTTAGCTGATCTCTTCTCCTCACACTGGATCGGTGTGTGAGGAGAAGAGCCCAGCAACAGCAGTTACTGTGTGACTGTGTGTTTGTTTACATTAGTGACCGGCTGTGATTGGACACAGCCGGTCATGTGATGCAGAGCCATGTCATTGGCTACAGTGATCGGGGCTGAGCTGTATCCAGGGGAAAAGCCTCAGCCCCGATCACCGCTCTGATCACTCCTCTTCCGCCGGAACCCGCCTCATACACGCTTCCCAATGCCGCTCTGCATCCGCCGTTACCGACGCTCCGCCGCCCGCCGCCCGCCGCCGCCGCCGCTTCAATACCCCCATCGGGGAACGGCTGTGTCCTGAGGGACACAACGGTACCCCGATCGCCGCTCTGCGGGCCCCCAGGGGCCCGCAGTAGCGGCGGAAAGCCGAGGCCGTCATATGACGCCCACCCAGGATGGGAGATCCCATCTGTGGACGTCATTTGACTATGGCCGGGTATTGAAGCGGTTAAATCTGTGTTAGTGAACACTTTTCCTTTGCCGAGATAATCCATCCACCTCACAGGTGTGGCATATCAAGATGCTGATTAGACAGCATGATTATTGCACAGGTGTGCCTTAGGCTGGCCACAATAAAAGGCCACTCTAAAATGTGCAGTTTTTCTCTATTGGGGGAGGTCATAAAAAACTGTTTTATGAATATAAAAAATATAAAAAATTAAGATAACTTTTTTGTATAATGTGAAAGATGATGTTACGCCAAGCAAATAGATACCTAACATGTCATGCTTTAAGATTGCGCACACTTGTGGAATCGCGCCAAACTTCATGACTCCATAGGCAAAGCTTTAAAAATGATTACATGTTTAGAGTTACAGAGGAGATCTAGTGCTACAATTATTGCAACGATTATTCTAACGATCGCAGCATATGTAACCTGTGTGTATCTTGCTCTGATACTAGCCAGTGTCTCACCAGCCACTAACCTCACTGCACGCCCCTACTACACAGCAGCTGCCCTGCACGCCACTGCCTTCCGCTGTCTATTCACAAGATACTTTGTGGTTTGCAAATGGGTTCATATATTATGAAGTCTGAGAGGAGGGGTGGGTAGAGTGGCTGCAAACAATTCTGCAGCTGTTGTTTTTCAGACCTGAAGTTCCAGTGTGCCCGCAGAAGTATAATGATCGCTATACTCCTGGAACTCAGTAAAGCTGTAAATAATAAATTAAAAAGAGATGAGTTCATGAAGTGGCATAAACCTTCTTGGACTTAAGCCTTGAAAGCCAGCAGATTTTAAAAAGTGCTGCAATTCCTGACATCCTGCTTTAAAGTGGAGTCCTACCCAAAAATGGAACTTCCGCTAATTAGTCCCCCCCCCCCGGTGTCACATTTGGCACCTTTCAGGGGGGAGGGGGGAGCAGATACCTGTCTAATACAGGTACTTGCTTCAATTTCCGGCCATAGATCGCCGCAGATTCTAAGCCATGTCCGGCCCTTCCTCTGTCCCCCCCCCACTGTCTTCTGGGAGACACACAGGTCCCAGAAGACAGCAGGGACCAGTGAGGATGCGCATGCACAGTAGGGAACCAGGCTGTGAAGTCGCAAGGCTTCACTTCCTAATTCCCTTACTGAAGATGCTGGCGGCTCCAACCCGGGAGCCGAGGGACAGATCGGCCTCGGGTAAGGACATCGCGGTTGCCCTGGACAGATAAGTGTCCTAATATTAAAAGACAGCAGTATTTGTAGCTGCTGACTTTTAATCCTTTTTTTTTTTTGGCGGAACTTTAAGTACTGAAATGTTAGCAAGCATACTTCCAATCTTTGTCATCTTAGCAATATAGAGACCTATTGGTTCAGTAATGATTATGTGTGTGACAGAGCTTTATTATTTATATTATAAACTGTTAATAGGTATGATATACACGGCACTCATTTAATGAATTCCAGAGGATGGCACTAATCTTTGGGTGTGTGCTGGCATATCTATTCTTCTTCAGAACCAGAGGGGCAGGTGGAGGGACTATTCAGGTTGTTGCCTCAACACAGCAATGACTCACTATGTTAGAGCAGGAACAACTGAGCTGCCAAAAACAAAACCATATACTTTGTACCTATCGAAACATAATTCACAACATGTAGGATTTGCAATACACACAATAAATGTTAAATCTAAACTTTCAAAACATTTGTTTAATTGTATTCTTTTCAAACTGGTGGAAGAGTGCAGAATGGTATCTGTGTCCCCCCACTTCTAGAGTTGGGCTGAACACACCCTGGTTCAGAACCGCAAACCCTATTAAAGTCTATGGGACCTAAACTTGAAAAATCAAAAGTCCCCATTTTGAAGGCGTATATGCAAGTTATTGGCCATAAAGAGGGTATGGGGCCTGGGTTCAATTCAAATTAAAAAAAAAAAAAAACGTTTCTACAGGAGCAGCGATTTTAATAATGCTTAAAGTAAAACAATAAAAAGTAAAAATTCCTTTAAATATAGAGCCTAGGGGTCCCCTTAGTCTGTCTGTAAAGTGGCGCATCTGTACCATGTATAGAACCTGCTACAGCAAAACTGACATTTATAAAGAAAAACAAATGACATTTAAATTGTCGGCAATACAATATTATCGTCGGCAATAGAAAAATGTTTTAAAAAACTGGTGTGGGGTCCCCCCCAAAATCCATACCAGTCCCTTATCCAAACATGTAGACTGGCAGGCCAGGAAAGGGGGGACAAGTGAGCCCCCCACCTCCTGAACCATACCAGGCCACATGCTCTTAACATGGGGGGGGTGCTTTGGGGCTGGGGGGCTCATGTTGATGGGGACAAGGGCCTCTTCCCAATAACCCTGGGCTGTGGTTGTGGGGGTCTGTGGGCAGGGGGCTTATTAGAATCTGGAAGCTCCCAGTTTCCCCCCCCCATATGAATGAGTACCCATTCACCAAAAGAGTGTCAAAAAGAAAAACAAACACACACATAGTTTTTGACAATTCCTTTATTAAAAAAAAAAAATGTCCCAGATTAGATAGTAGATCCATCATCAATCACGATGCCCGCCACCACCCGAAAAAGGATAAAAAAAAGCTCTGCCCTTGATGAAGGCTAACCACCTAATGCAGGCTCCGCCGTTTAACAGTTCTTATATAGGTAAGGGGTGGGGCCACCTGGTGACATCACCTGGTGGCACCGCCCCATGTAACATCACCGACCAGTGCATGCCGGGTCAGTGACATCATAAGGGGCGGAGCCACCAGGTGATGTCACCAGGTGGCCCCGCCCTTACCTGTATGAGAACTGTCAAATGGCAGAGCCTGCAGTCGGCGGTTAGCCTTTGTCGCGGGTGGAGCTTTTTGTTTCTTTTTTCGGGTCCGGCAGTGGCGGTGGGACAGTGGCGAGGGACATTGTTTTTTTAATTTTTAATAAAGGAATTGTCAAAAACTGTGTGTGTTTTCATTTCTTTTTGACACTTTTTTTTGTGAATGGGTACCCCATACTCATCCATATAGGGGGGGCAGGATCTTGTTAAAGGGGGCTTCCAGATTCTGATAAGCTCCCTGCCCGCAGACCCCCACAACCACAGCCCAGGGTTGTGGGAGAAGAGGCCTTCGTCCCCTTCAACATGGGGACAAGGTGCTTTGTTGGGGGGGCAGAGCCACCCCTGCCCCAAAGCACCCCCCCATGTTGTGGGCATTTGGCCTGGTATGGTTCAGGAGGGGGGTGTGCTTGTTCGCACCCCCCCTTTCCTGGACTGTCAAGCTGCATGCTGGGGTTTTGATCTGACCTGTGAGTACTAGGGTTAATTGCCCACATTACCTCTCTTTTTTTATATTTTTCTCCCTGTGTTAACTATTTTGTATACGGTATTATCATTCTGGCACTTTTTTTGTCATCTTTTTAGATTTCTTGCATCTACTCCTGAGGTAGTGGACAGTAATCCACAAAACGTGTAGAGTTTTAGGATCAATATGTACTATGCTATCACGTATTTCCATTTCTCAATAATCATGTATTATACGAATTATAATTAATAACTATATATTATTTATAATTATATGAATATCAAGATTTCTTATGAAATGATATTGTTTATTATGGTAATTTATTATGGATCAGCTTATTATATCTCTTTTTATCTGTATTTTATGATGTTTATAAATTGTGAATATGGAATCTGCTATTATGTAATAAACTTGCAATCATGTCTACTATTAAGTTTATAGTGATCTGTCTCATTTAACCACTTGACTACTGGGCACTTAAACCCCCTTAATAACCAGACCAATTTTCAGCTTTCAGTGCTCTCACATTTTGAATGACAATTACTCAGTCATGCAACACTGTACCTATATGAAATTTTTTTCCTTTTTTTTCACACAAATAGAGCTTTCTTTTGGTGGTATTTAATCACCGCTGGGTTCTTTATTTTTTGCGCTATAAAAGAAAAAAGACCGAAAATTCTGTAAAAAATTGCATTTTTCTTTGTTTCTGTTATAAAATTTTGCAAATGAGTAATTTTTCTTCATATATTTTGAACAAAATTTATACCGCTACATATCTTTGGAAAAATAACCTAAATCGGTGTATATTATTTGGTCTTTGTGAAAGTTATAGAGTCCAAAGGCTATGATGCCAATATCTGAAAATTGATCACACCTGAAGTACTGACGGCCTATCTAATTTCTTGAGACCCTAACATGCCAGAAAAGTACAAATACCCCCCAAATGACCCCTTTTTGGAAAGAAGACATTCCAAGGTATTTAGAAAGATGCATGATGAGTTTTTTGAAGTTGTCATTTTTTCCCATAATTCTTTGCAAAATCAAGATTTTTATTTATTTATTTTTTTTCACAAAATTGTCATATTCGCAGGTTATTTCTCACACACAGCATATGCATACCACAAATTACACCCCAAAACACATTCTGCTATTACTCTTGAGTATGGCGATACCACATGTGTGAGACTTTTACACAGCGTGGCCACATACAGAGGCCCAACATGCACGGAGCACCTTCAGGCGTTCTGGAGCACCCAGGCTAATTCTGACATTTCTCTCCCACATGTAAACATCATCATTTATTTGCTAGAAAATTATATAGAACCCCGTAACATTATATATGTTTTTTCCGCAAAGACCCTAGAGAATACAATGGTGGTCGTTGCAACTTTTTATCTCTCACGGTATTTGCGCAGCAATTTTTCGAATGCGTTTTTTTGGGAAAAAAACAATTTTGTGCTTTAAAAAAAACAAAACAGTAAAGTTAGCCCAATGTTTTTGCATAATATGAAAGATGAAGTTATGCCGAGTAAATAGATACCTAACATGTCACCCTTCAAAATTGCACACGCTCGTGGAATGGCACCAAACTTCGCTACTTAAAAATCCCCATAGGCGACGCTTTAAATTTTTTTTACTGGTTACATGTTTTGAGTTACAGAGGAGGTCTAGGGCATAAATTATTGCTCTGGCTCTACTGATCGCAGCGATACCTCACATTTTCATATGTGGGTGGGACTTACGTATGCGTTTGCTTCTGCATGCGAGCACACGGGGACAGGGGCGCTTTAAATTTTTTTTTTTTTTTTTTTTTTTTTTTTTTATTGTTCATTTTACTTTATTTATTTTAGTTTGATAAATTTTTTGATCACTTTTATTCCTATTACAAGGAATGTAAACATCCCTTGTAATAGGAATATGGCATGACAGGCCCTCTTTACAGTGAGATATGGGGTCAATAAAACCCCACATCTCACCTCTAGGCTGGGAAGCCTTAAATAAAAAAAATAGAAAAACGATCCTGGCTTCGATCGTAGCGGTGAGTCGGTAGAAGCACCTGAGGGCGGCGGGAGGGGGGCGTCCCCTCTTGCCTCCCGTAAGAATGATCAAGCAGTGGAACACTATGATCATTCTTATGGTGTAGGGAATCGCCGGCTGTAAAAGCTGATATCTGAATGATGCCTGTAGCTGCAGGCATCATTCAGATATCCCCGCACAAAGTCAAGGATGTCGCGGGCGGGAAGTGGTTAAAACGCTTTTTTTTTAACTCAAAGTTGTCCATTTATACAATATTTCTAACACATAGCATGTACATACCAAAATTGACACCCCAAAATAGATTCTCCTACTCCTCCTGAGTACGGCAATATCACATGTGTGAGACTTCCACAGCCTGGCCACATACAGAGGCCGAGTACAGCCAAGTATGGCTGAGCATGGCAGAGTATGGCTGAGTGAGCATGGCCAAGTATGGCTGAGTATGGCTGAGCATGGCTGCGCATGGCTGGGTATGGCTGAGTATGGCAGGGTATTGCAGGGTATGGCAGAGTATGGCTGGGTATTACCGAGTATTGCAGAGTATGGCTGGGTATTGCAGAGTATGGCTGGGTATCACCGAGTATTGCAGAGTATAGCTGGGTATGGCAGAGTATGGCTGGGTATTGCAGAGTATGCCTGGGTATCACTGAGTATTGCAGAGTATGGCAGGGTATTGCAGAGTATGGCTGGGTATTGCAGAGTATTGCAGAGTATGGCATGGGATTGCAGAGTATGGCAGGGTATTGCAGGGTATGGCTGGTTATTGCAGAGTATGGCTGGGTATGGCAGAGTATGGCTGGGTATTGCAGAGTATGGCAAGGTATCGCAGGGTATGGCAGGGTATTGCAGAGTATAGCAGGGTATGGCAGAGTATTGCGGGGTATTGCAGGGTATTGCAGAGTATTGCGGGGTATTGCAGGGTATTGCAGAGTATTGTGGGGTATTGCAGAGTATTGCGGGGTATTGCAGAGTATTTCAGGGTATTGCAGAGTATTGCAGGGTATTGCGGGGTATTGCAGAGTATTGCAGGGTATTGCGGGGTATTGCAGAGAATTGCAGAGTATTGCAGGGTATTGCAGAGGGTATTGCAGGATATTGCAGAGTATTGCAGAGAATTGCAGAGTATTGCGGGATATTGCAGAGTTTGGCAGAGTATTGCAGGGTATTGCAGATTATTGCAGAGTATTGCAGGGTATTGCAGAGTATTGCAGAGTATTGCAGAAAATTGCAGAGTATTGCAGGGTATTGCAGAGTATTGCAAGGCATTGCGGAGTATTGCGGGGTATTGCAGAGTAGTGCAGGGTATTGCAGAGTAGTGCAGGGTATTGCAGAGTATTGCGGGGTATTGCAGAGTATTGCAGAGTATTGCGGGGTATTGCAGAGTATTGCAGGGCATTGCAGAGTATTGTGGGGTATTGCAGAGTAGTGCAGGGTATTGCAGAGTATTGCAGAGTAGTGCAGGGCATTGCAGAGTATTGCGGGGTATTACAGAGTATTGCAGGGTATTGCAGTGTATTGTGGGGTATTGCAGAGTATTGCAGGGTATTGCAGGGTATTGCAGAGTATTGCAGGGTATTGCAGAGTATTGCAGAGTAGTGCAGTGTATTGCAGAGTAGTGCAGGGTATTGCTGAGCATGGAGGGATGGCTGAGCATGGATGGATGGATGGCTGGATGTGACTGCATTTGTCACAGAGCAGCGCTGTGGGCACTACAGTTCCAGCCCACATCGCTGCTGCCATCCGATCTCTCCCACTCTGTACCGATCGGTACACAGAGGGGAGGGAGGAACCGGTGTCATGACATGAGGCCGGTTTGTTTACATGTGACCGCTCTGTCATTTGACGGAGCGATCACATGGTAAATGGCTGCGATCAGCAGCCGTTTACCGTGATCCGTGATGCGCCGGTTCCTCTGAACCCCGCAGTCACGGATGTTCTCGGGTGCGCGCCCCAGGGGGCGCGCAAGAGCAGGATTCTGGGAGGACGTCATAGTACGCCCTCCCAGAGTTAAGCAACCGCCCTGTAGCTGTCAATCGGCTATGGGCCAGTTGCTAAGTGGTTAAAGTCCTGCGACCAATGTATCTTTTTAGTGTATATATAATTTTGGATGGAGGCTTATCACTCATGGTGCATCAGACCACATCTATTCTTCTTCATGCTCGGATAAGGATCTGGCATTGATTTTGGGGGCCCCCACACCGTAAATTTTGGTGTGGGGGTTTCCCCCCAAAATCCATACCAGACCCAAGAGTCTGGTACGGATTTTTGGGGGGATCGAACGTCGTTTTTTTTTTTTTGGCGTAGGGTCCCCCTTAAAATCCATACTAGACCCGAAGGTATGTCTTCCGTACCTGTCTTCCGTACCTGTGTACAGGTTGAGGGCCCCGATGGGGCAGATCTGCTCCTATTACTATGGGAGATGGATCATGTCCGAATAAGTGCCGACAACATCTCCCTCACTGCATGAGGCTATCTCACCTAGCACATGTACACTCTTAACAGACAGGCTTCTAAAGATACCTTTGTTTTCCTCGGTAACCACATGTATCTTCACACTGTATTTTCTCTTGTACTGATGTCTTCATACCCCAATGTGTTTAGTGACCTTAGCTCTAAACTATATGTGCTGGTTACTTACATTGCACCCCTTTAGTAACTTCAGACCAGGCAAAGGCAAAGTTCCAAAAGCTTTACTTGAGGAATGAGTTAACATGATGGCATAAATTGATAACAGTTTAGAATAAAGTGCAAACATTTCTGTAGCATCCCTGGTCCCCAACTACAGACTTGTGGCTGTCCCAGCAAACCTGTTTAAGATAATATTAAGACCTGTCTATTACTGGCATGATCAGGAAAATGGTTTAAGGCGATGCGCCAATATTTTGGTGGCTTCAAAGAGGACTGCAGGTCTTGTTGGCTATCTGTGTCTCTCTCCCCACACAGACTGTGTGTGGGCGAGTTTCCCCTCTCTCCAGGACCTCAGAGAGACTCTTTGAATCAAGCCTTCATCTCTTTATGATACGCAGGACCAGAGGGTTGGATGCAAGAAAACCCACCAAGAAAAACCTGGGAGTGTGGTTAACCATTCACTTCCCCAGTGGAGCAGCAGTAATCTCTACCTGCCTACATATGGTGTCTCTCTTTCCCATCTCACAAAGTTGAGATATACTGTATGTGTTTCTGGGATGCATATGGCCTTATGCACACTGGGAGTTGAGGCCCGATGCATGAGGCTCCAAAGTTTAGCTGTCGCTGGAGCGTACAGGCTCACTGTCCAGACCTCTTACTGGCAGCCTGTCAAATTCTATGAGAGTGTGACAGCTGCTGAGGTTAAAGCTGCTTTCACACTGAAAACGCTAGCCATTAGTGGTAAAGTGGCGCTCATTTTAGCAGCACTTTACCGCTGTTTAGGCGGCGCTTTTGAGATGCTTTACGGCCGCTATCGCTTTTAATGCCCAAAGAAAGAGTTAAAACCGCCCGTGTTGTGGCGCTTCTAAACCGCTTTTTAGGCGATTTGGAAGCGATGCCCATTCATTTCAATGGGCAAGGCATTATATACAGCGCTCCCAAACTGTTACAAAGATGCTGCTTGCAGGACTTTTTGTAATGTTCCGCAAGAGCACCACCCCAGTGTGAAAAAATACACTAAAATGAATGGGAGGCAGTTTTCAGGTGCTATTTAGCGGCCATTTCTAGCGCTAAAACACCTGAGAACCGCCTCAGTGTGAAAGAGGTCTTAGCAGCTGGGGTCTGAAGAGGTACTTCTGTTTAATGCAATAAGTGTCAAGGGACAAATGTCCAGAATGCAAACTGCTTTTGTTCCAGGCTTTCCGCCCTGAGAGCATATTGCTTTAAACATACATACTGCTAGGTGTACCATCTAGGCGCATGCAGCCGCAGCAGCTTTCAGACTCCCACAGAGTTTGATAGGCTGTATTCAGCAGATCTGGACAGTGCACCCATGCCCTGCAAAAGCAGTTAAATGCCGGAGCCTCGTGTCCTGGGCTTAATGTCCACAGTACATGAGGTCAAAAGGAAATGAAACAAGTTGAATATAAAATGAATTCAATCTATAAAAATGCACAATCACACGGTATAAAACATAGGTGGGTAGAGAAGGGTGGAAGGCTTAATTAGGTGTAAGGGTGAGTTCTTCGGATACAATATACTCAGGGCAAAGCTTGTATGACTGATAGAGACACACCCTATAAGCCAAGCTAACATGAGAACAGCCATACAATAAATGCTCTAACTCAGCACTTTTGCAGTTGCATGAACCAGATTTACAGAATCAGCATGTGTCTGTCAGCCTATTACTTATTTTCTCATGAGCTTTTGCTAATTGTGGAGTCTCATAAAGCAATTTCCTTTTTAATGTCTGAGAATCTTTCTCTCCTTACACTTATCCCTAATGTACTATGGAAATTAGTACTGCTGCTAGCAATGATACATTATCTAAAGCACAGAAAAACTTAAAGGGAACCTGTCCATGAAGATAGAAACTGCCATTGCTGACTTGAATACAGGACAGGTGTCCCTGTATCCTGCCACCAAAGGGTTACCAGGGTGTGGACTGGGACCGAGCTCAGTTAACCTATTAAAAGTGTCTGTTTTTTTGTACTCTGTAAAGTATAATGCCCTGTACACATGGTCGGATTTTCCAACGGAAAATGTGTGATAGGACCTTGTTGTCGGAAAATCCGACCGTGTGTAGGCTCCATTGCACATTTTCCATCGGAATTTCCGACACACAAAGTTTGAGAGCAGGCTATAAAATTTTCCGACAACAAAATCCGTTGTCGGAAATTTCGATCGTGTGTACACAAATCCGACGCACAAAGTGCCACGCATGCTCAGAATAAATAAAGAGATGAAAGCTATTGGCTACTGTCCCGTTTATAGACCTGACTATGTATTTTACGTCACCACGTTCAGAACGATCGGATTTTCCGACAACTTTGTGTGACCGTGAGTATGCAAGAAAGTTTGAGCCAACATCCATCTGAAAAAATCCATGGATTTTGTTGTCGGAATGTCCGATCAATATCCGATCGTGTGTACGGGGCATAAGGGTCACTTTTTATATGTGCAGTGCATTAACGCACACACTTATTTGGGCTGCCAACACAGCCCAGCATGTCCAAATTCTGACAAAATCCTTTTTTATAATGCAAAATCATGTGTTGTCATGCGCTGTGGTGCACTTAGACACAGTTGTGTTAGGGAAGATGCATTGAGGTGACATTCAAAATGAATGTAACTGAATTTCACAACGCGCGTTACTATAACGCAAAAAAAAGTGTGATTTGGCCCTTAGTGTAGGACTTACCAGACAGGAGGACTCTTTCTGTGGGTGGTGAGTTTACATATTTTGGCCAAAATACAAAGTAATACCTTATGATGTTGTGGTCTCTGTTTATGGAAATTATAAAAAAATGTATTTAAACTGCATACCGCCTGCCTAATAAATGGTATAGATGACACAAAGAAACTAGTTTACAAGCGTTGTGTATCCACAATTGAATGATCTGTTTTTCGTATTTTTCAATGGAAAGGTTTCCCGGGTGTGTTTTTGGGGCCACGCTCAGATAAACCAAAAAAAAAAGCATCAGGTTTATATTCCACTATTTTATTGGCTGAATGTTGAGGTCATGTGACTCAGTAAGGCTGTACTGTCTGTGTGTGTCTCTAGACTGTTATTAGTGTTCCCTGCTATTTCTGCTATTTCTGTGGAGTTCAAGAAGAGGGGGGGGGGGGGTGTTATGTAGTTCTAATGCAATGTTAGGTAGTCCTAAGGCCCCTTCACACCTGAGTGTTTTGTAGCTCAAAGCTTGTTGATTGGAGGAGAGAGGACAAAGAAAACCTCATATGTGAGCTGTGACTTCTTCACTATATAACCACAGTCTTAAAGGGGTTGTAAAGGTTCGTGTTTTTTCACCTTAATGCATCATATGCATTAAGGTGAAAAAACACCTAGCATTGACGCCCCCCCCCCCGTTTCCTTACCTGAGCCCGTTCACCTGCTGTGCACGTCCCCCAGCGTCCTCTTCTGCACGGAGTCTGGCCGTTAATTGGATAGATAGGATAGATTGATAGCAGCGCAGCCATTGGCTCGCGCTGCTGTAAATCACATCCAATGACGTGGCTGCCGGGGAACGGGACTGAGTCATACACTGTGTGTCTATGGACGCAGCGTGTAAGACAGGGAACGCCCCCGCAAGCTAACCCCCTCGGGTTAGAGCTTCCCAGAGGGGGGTTAGCTATTGCGGGGAGGAGCCGAGACAGCCACCGAGGGACCCCAGAACAGGAGGATCGGGGCCACTCTGTGCAAAACGAACTGCACAGTGGAGGTAAGTATAACATGTTTGTTATTTAAAAAAAAAAAAAACCCATACAACCCCTTTAAAGTGTTTCTAAACTCAGAAGCTTTTTCACATTGATGCATTCTATGCCTTAAAATGGTTGTAAAGTCAGAAGGGTTTTTATCCTAATGCATTCTATTTATTAAAATAAAAAAACCTTCTGTGTGCAGCAGCCCCCCTCAGCCCTCACCTAATACTTACCTAAGCCCCATGTCGATCCAGCAATGTTGCACGATAGTCTCGGCTGTCCAGGACTCTCTCTCCTCATTGGCTGAGATAGCAGTGGGGCGCCTTGGCTCCTGCTGCTGTCAATCAAAATCAGTGAGCCAATGAGGAGAGAGAGGGGGTAGGGGCCGAGCCACAGCTTTTTGTCTGAATGGACACAGGGAGTTGCGGCTCGGGTGCCCCCACAGCAAGCTGCTTGCTGTGGAGGCACTCGGCAGTAGGGAGGGGCCAGGAGTGGAAGAGGAGGATCTGGACTGCTCTGTGCAAAACCACTGCACAAAGCAGGTAAGTATGACATGTTATTTTTAAACAAAAAGAAAGACTTTAGTATCACTTGAGCTTAACTGTATTGTTTTAACTAGAGTGGAGAAAAATAAATGAGCAAGACCTCGGATATTGTCTGGCAGGGTTGTTTGGATTAGAAAATCATCAGAATTACAAACTATGGGGGTTATTTACGATCATGTGCAAGCAAAAATGTTTTTTTTTTATTTTCCTTGCATGTCCCCCTCGGATTTACAGCCAATGCACTAGTAGTGCAAAGTGGATTTGCCTTTCGTAAATAACCCCCTATATGTTAGTCAGGATAGTTTGCACATATTTTTATTTAGCCCTTTGCCTGCACTTACACTTTGGTTTCAGTTTTTCCTGCATACTAATTAAATAGGCAGTTCTTCTAGAGAAACTAAAGATATTGGACTCTGTACTAGGTGTCCATGAAAAACTTTGAGGTTTTTACGATAAGAACGATCTGTTGCCAAGTAACAATCACACTCACACATGAGTCATTATTCTTTACAGTGAAACATTAGAACCCCTGCATCTGTGTAATCCCTAACAATGCTTTTCTGCTGTATAGTATTTCCTATTACAACTTTCAGTATTTGACCATAGTAATGATACTGCCTACTGCTGAATACAACTGTGAAAATTCCCCTAGAATAAAGGGTGTGATCGGTGGCACTCAGCCAGCGAATGCTAAAACTATAATTTGGAACGCCAGCCTTGTCCACACCCAGAAATAAACAGAAGCTGACTATGATCAAGGTTTAGTACACGCACATAGGTGGTATACGTGTTAATATTTGAATTCAAATTTCTGTCATTGTGTGCTAGGCAGGTGATTATATACATATCACATTTCATGCAGATATGAATGTAGAATATTGCATCCCTGCCATTAAATCTTTAAAAAGCATATGCAGAATGAAATACAGTATATAATCGGCAACGTTTGTAGTATCCTGAACTAAAGGTTTACAAATTTATAGACAGTACATTTTATAACGTATTTTGTCCCAGTCAGCCTGTTTTATAGTCAACTACAGGAAGTTGTAAAGGGGACCTTTGATCACTGGTAGACACATGCAACTGCTTCACAGGCTCATCAGAAAAAAAAAGGAAACATTTACCTTTAGAAGGAATCTGTCACAATCTATGAATTAGTATATAGGTTTAGGCCTACTTTTAAAAGATTTATATTTCCATTATTCAGTTTTAATTGCTTTGTCTGAGACTTATGCCGCGTACACACGAGCGGACTTTACGGCAGACTTTGCCCGGCGGACTTTTCTACATACTTTACGACGGACTTTCTGAATGAACGGACTTGCCTACACACAATCCACCAAAGTCCGTCGAATTCGTACGTGATGACGTACGACCCGACTAAAACAAGGAAGTTCATAGCCAGTAGCCAATAGCTGCCCTAGCGTGGCTTTTTGTCCGTCGAACTAGCATACAGACGGACTTTTCGACTGGACTCGATTTCGACGGATTGATTTAAAACATGTTTCAAATCTAAGACCGTCCAACTTTTGAGAAAACAAAGTCTGGAGCCCACACACGATCGAATTGTCCAACGAAATCCCGTCCGCCGGGCAAAGTCTGCCGTAAAGTCCGCTTGTGTGTACACCGCATTAGGCTGGCCATACCTGGTTGAATTTCAAAAGACTTTTCTTTTGTAAATTTGTGCGTTTTGTGATCCGATGGTGCCACCATTGATTTAGAAATTCGGCCAACCAAGCCTTCAATGTCACCTCACGTTGCTACAGAAAAGAATTTTCGTGGCTGGGAATCTTTTCTTTCTGGGAATTTTCTTTCTTTCGCATGCGCATTTCTTTTTCGATTACATTTCTCACGCTATTCTCCCATCATTGATTAGAAAATCATTTGTTTTTCAAAAAATTTCCAACATGTCCGATTACTCAAATTTGATTGCCGCACGAAAACCGGCTGTTGCTGCAGCCCACTAATGGTGCGAAATACGAACGAAAATTCTTAGATAAGATATTCGAAAGAAAATTCTTTTGAAATTTAACCCATGTATGGCCTGCCTTATGCCCCGTACACACGGTCGGATTTTCCGATGGAAAATGTCCGATCGGAGCGTGTTGTCGGAAATTCCGACCGTGTGTGGGCTCCATCGGACATTTTCCATCTGATTTTCCGACACACAAAGTTGGAGAGCAGGAGATAAAATTTTCCGACAACAAAATCCGTTGTTGGAAATTCCGATCGTGTGTACACAAATCCGACGGACAAAGTGCCACGCATGCTCAGAATAAATAAAGAGATGAAAGCTATTGGCCACTGCCCCGTTTATAGTCCCGACGTACGTGTTTTACGTCACCGCGTTTAGAACGATCGGATTTTCCGACAACTTTGTGCGACCGTGTGTAGACAAAACAAGTTTGAGCCAACATCCGTCGGAAAAAATCCTAGGATTTTGTTGTCGGAATGTCCGAACAAAGTCCGACCGTGTGTACGCCCTATTACTCTTCAACTTAAAGGGGTTCATTTACTAAAGGCAAAAAGGCTGTTCAATTTGCAAGGGAACTCTTCCTTAGGCTTACCATACATTATGCAGTTTTCTTGTACAGTTTTCCTTTAGGCTGGGTTCACACTGCAGCACAGAGCGGCTCACAACAGGGGTCCGATGCATCCCCATTCACTGTTTTAGGTCCGATTTCAGCCCAAATTTTTGGCTGAACTCGGACCTGAAACAGACTAAAAGACACACAGGACTCCTGTGCAAATCGCACCGGAGATGCTCCAGAGATGTGTGAACCGCTACATAGAGAGCCGGTCACAATCTCCAGACATGCGATTTGGAATGCGGGGAAACCCGCATCCAATTCGCAATAGTGTGAACCCAGCCTATGATTTACCAAAACCATATAATATGGGGTCAAACCTTAACACTTTCAATTTGTATACAATCAGGCAGTCCCTTGCACTTTGTAGTTGAAGGTAAACTAAAGGAAATTGTATAATGTACAGTGCCTTGAAAAATTATTCATACCCCTTGAAATTTTCCATATTTTGTCATGTTACAACCAAAAGAGTAAATATATTTTATTGGGATTTTATGTGATAGACCAACACAAAGTGTAACATAATTGAGGAAAGTGGAAGGAAAATGATAAATGGTTTTCACATTTTTTTACAAATAAATATATGAAAAATGTGTCGTGCATTTGTATTTAGCCCCCTTTACTCTGATACCCCTAACTAAAATCTTGTTGAACCAATTGCCTTCAGAAGTCACATAATTAATAAATAGAATCCACCTCTGTGTAATTTAATCTCAGTATAAATACAGCTGTTCTGTGAAGCCCTCAGAGGTTTTTAGAGAACCTTAGTGAACAAACAGCATCATGAAGGCCAAGGAACACACCAGACAGGTCAGGGATAAAGTTGTGAAGATGTTTAAAGCTGGGTTAGGTTATAAAAAAATATCCCAAGCTTCGAGCACTGTTCAATCCATCAACCGAAAATGGAAAGAGTATGGCACAACTGCAAACCTACTAAGATATGGTCGTCCACCTAAAATGTCAGGCTGGGCAAGGAGAGCATTAATCAGAGAAGCAGCCAAGAGGCCCATGGTAACTCTGGAGGAGCTGCAGAGATCCACAGCACAGGTGGGAGAATCTGGCCTTTATGGAAGAGTAGCAAGAAGAAAGCAATTATTGAAAGAAATCCATAAGAAGTCCTGTTTGCAGTTTGCGAGAAGCCATGTGGGGTAAACATGTGGAAGAAGGTGCTCTGATCAGAAATCAAAATTTAACTTTTTGGCCTAAAAGCAAAACGTTATATGTGGCGGAAAACTAACACTGCACATCACCCTAAACACACCATCCCCACCGTGAAACAGGTAGGTAGCTTTAATGCAGAAGAGACAAAGCGTGTCTCTTCTGCATTACAAATCTTGCCCGTCTGCCAATTTTATTTCCTAAGGATAAAATTCCACTTTAAGAAAGCACTCTTTGTCCACCAAGGACACTGACCAAAACACTGAAAGATCTGTCATTAAAAATTGAACTGGGGCACCCTGTTTGTAGTGTTTGGTATGGAACCTTCCTCCTCCATCAATAGGCTAGCCTGTGATGATGCAACTCTAACACATGCACCATGGAGTCCCATCATCCTAAAAAATGATCTGGAGTGTACACGCCACTGAAGAGAAAAGAGAGATAGAAGAAATGTACAAAATGTGAGAAATGTACACATTGTATGAGAAACATACATAGTGCATTTACACTTGTGTTAATTCCCTGTCACCATCTTTAAAAATTATAGACAAAAGCACAGAAAAATAAAGTATTTTAAATGTCTACTTACAGTGTTTTTATTTTTATTTTTTATAAAGAATGTATTTACATGTAATGTGCCTTTAAACTTGATAGATAATTTGACTACTTCTTCAATCAGCCAGTCTCTTCCCTCACCTTCCTACAAAATCTTTTATGTAGCTACAAGGGAAAGAGCAAAGTCAGTTGAGTAACAGCTGCTAGTCTGATGAGGCTGCTGACATCACATCCAAGATGGCGGAGCTCAGCAGCATTCTCAGGGCATTTGAATTTCTACACAAGGGAGGCTTTAACTGGTAAATGCAATCCCTTAATTGGGCTAACTGTACATATAATCTTGTGGGGAGTTTGTTGACATGAATAATCTGGCAATATGGTTTATGTAAAGCTTTTTGTACCCCAGCTAGGGTTGCCACCTCATCCCTTTAAAGCCTAAAGCCGCGTACACACGAGCGGAATTTTCGACAGGACTGGTCCAACGCACCGATTCCGGCGGACAATTCGACCATGTGTAGGCTTCATCGGACCTGCAGCGGACTTTTTCGGTCAAAAATCTGACAGACTTTAGATTTAGAAAATGCTTCAAATCTTTCCGATGGACTCGAGTCTGGTCGAAAAATCCGCTCGTCTGTATCCTAGTCCAACGGACAAAAGCCAACGCTAGGGCAGCTATTGGCTACCGGCTATCAACTTCTTTATTTTAGTCCGGTCATACGTCATCACGTACGAATCCGTCGGACCTTTGTTGCTGAAAAGTCCGACGGATTTGTACACGGCATGACACATATTAATTACACAAGTTCTGTGGCTGATTAAGTTGGTAATTAAACTCACGTAGTGCCTTACCTTCATTCAATTAGCCACAGAACCTGTGTATTTAATATGAGTTTAGGTTTAAAGGTATGAGGTGGCAACTCTAACCCCAGCTCTTCTGCCAGTCTTATACTCACTATACTGGTACCAATTTCACCAAATAAATTTACAAAGCCACTTGTCAAAATCTACTGATCCAATGGAATACCAATTCTCCATAGGAATGAATAGAGAGTTAACGGAGAATGCATGCCCAGCAAATATATTTTTTTTTTCATTTAAGGCAACTAGGCAGTACACTGGACTGTACTTTCATTGTAGTGCACCACAATGTTTAGCACTGGCCGTGACAGAAGAAACTTGATAAAAAAGAATGTTCTTTAGCAAAGAACATAGATTGCACATTAATAATTATGCTACCCAAATTAGTGTGTGCTGTAAATTGCCTCCAGCATTGCTGCTGTTTCCTCTTGCTGGAGGCTGCCATTTTGCGGAAGCCCAGAGCCCCTGAGCAAAAGTAAATCATAAAGTGGTACTAAACACATCGATTTAACAGTTTCAAAAAAATAAAATTTCTGGAATACTGGGATTGCTAATGCCGCGTACACACGAGCAGACTTTACGGCAGACCTTGCCTGGCGGACTTTTCAACGGACTTTACGACGGACTTTCTGAATGAACGGACTTGCCTACACACAATCCACCAAAGTCCGTTGAATTCGTACGTGATGACGTACGACCGGACTAAACAAGGAAGTTCATAGCCAGTAGCCAATAGCTGCCCTAGCGTGGCTTTTTGTCCGTCGAACTAGCATACAGACGAGCGGACTTTTCGACCGGACTCAATTTCGACGGATTGATTTAAAACATGTTTCAAATCTAAGTCCGTCCAACTTTTGAGAAAACAAAGTCCGCTGGAGCCAACACATGATCGAATTGTCCGACGAAATCCCGTCCGCCGGGCAAAGTCTGCCGTAAAGTCCGCTCGTGTGTACACGGCATAACTGTCACATTTGCTTGTTTCCTGAACCTGAAGCCGCATCCTTGGCTGTAAAGATTAAGAGGGTTTAATTCCACTTTAAGGCTGTCAGCAGATCAACCTCTACAAATTCAGCAGTGCCTAAAAATGGAGAGCAACTGAGCATGTGCAGAGCAGGGCGAGACAGTGTATTACTTGATTTTAAACAGTAGGCACTTATTTTTAATGTTTTACATATTTTGCTATACCTGCAAAAGGGGCCAGCCTGAAGTGATCTAGCAGGACTTAATTTTCTGACTAAAGTTCCACTTTAAGCGGCCCAAATGTTTTATGAAACTAACTGAAAAAAGCAGGTATACAGCAGGTTTATATGAAAAACATTTGTTATACGAGAAATGTTAGTAAAACCATATAGCCATTCCAGTCTCTGAGACAAGCAGTATCAGCATGTTTTTAATAATGTTCTTAAAGTTATAAATTAGTACTTTCATAAGATTATTTGCATTTTAAATTTTACTAAAACCACTTCTTACAATATATAGGGTGTTATATATGGTCATGGGCAAAAATATTGACAGCAGTGGGGTTCTCCTGGGACTCCTACTATGGCCTTCCTTTTCATTCATTTAGTGCAAGCTGACAGTTGTACCCTGTGCCTGAAGGTCAGCTTGAATTTGTCTGGAAGTTGATCAAGGTTCTTTATCCACCATTCAAACCATTCTTCATTGCAATCTTTGATCACTTTTTCTCTTTCATTCACGTCCAGGGAGATTAGTTATAGTGCCATGGGCTGTAAACTTTATGACAATGTTGAGCACAATGGACAGAGGAACATTTAGATCTCTGGAGATGGGCTTCCAACCTTGTTCATGCTTTTCCGCAGTTTTTGTTCTAGAATCCTCAGACAATTCTTTGCTGCTCTTTCTCTTCTCCATGCTCCGCGTGGCACACAGAGATACACAACAGAAAGGCTGAATTGATTTTTCACCATTTTAACTGGTTGCCGGTGTGATTTCTATATTGATACAGGTGAGTTTAATTACAAATTACAGGAGCATCACAAACTTGGATAAACTTGGAATGCAATTATTTCTTACAATTTGGAGAAGGGGCCAATAATTTTGTCCAGTCCATTTTTGGAGTTTTGCGTGGAATGTGTCAGATTTGGCTTTTTGTTTCTCTACTTTTTGTGTCATACCAATACAAACAAAAGGAATAAACATGAGATTGCCTGAACATTTGTAATTGCAACAATTTTCTAGGCGAAGTGGTGCATTATCTGACAGAAATGCAGGGGTGCCAATATTTTTGGCCAAGACTGTACGTGGACTTTTCCAAAAAGCATAACAAATGAAGAGGACAAACTACAAACACTACGGAAATGTTTTTTTTTACATGCAAAGTATGTTAGGATATTTAAAAGATTTTTATGGGTTACCTGAGTTTGGCTCTGGACCACACCAAGGTAACTCTTTGATGGATAACAACAACCTACTAAAGTTTAAAAATCAAGAAATGTATTTGTGATTTTGCAATGCTTGTATACCGGCCTGTTAGTATCACCTATTCCATTTATTCAGCAGACACACTGGTATGCATGTTTTTCTACGTATTCAGCAAGAAAAAAAAAACTTGAACGATTTAACTCACATAAAAACCACCTGCATAGATTGAGCGGAAACTGTCATTTCCCAGCCTGCTTTAGACCAGCCCTTGTAAATGAGTCACCAGTGATGAAACAATACAATGCATCTGAACTTTTTCTATGAATAAAAAAAGTGTGGTTAGAAACGTAACAGAGAAAGAATACAGTGACCAAACCATCCTAGCTTCTGCAGATTAGTAAAATCACTGGTGAAACATCCAAGCTTTCACTCAAAAGAGGGTGTACTGCTATAATTTTTGAGTGAGAAATTATCATTATATTATTCTGAATATGTTATATACATATCTACAAGCAGTAAATGTTATCATAAACACTTAGGGCTACATGTACAAGGACCCATTTGTCCATATAGCGTAAACAAGCATTTTGGTGTCCAGATGTCCTGGTGCTGCGTACAACCATCCATAGGCATGAATGGGTGAAGGCGACTGTATGCAGCTATGTGCCTCCATTAGCGTAAAATAGTATTAGCTTAAAATAGCACACGGACGTAATGTCCTGAACACAGGTAGTCAAATAGAATGTTCCGATCACACGCAGCCCCGGAATGGTTTAAAGCAGGCGGGTGCTGCAGAAACTAACAACACAAGTCAAAGCATACATCGTCAGCACACTGTGGACCTTCAAAGTAGCATCTAAAAACTTATTTTATTTGTGATTACATGCCTGATGAAGATGTCCTGGACAACCCTGAAATGTCGCAATTGATGCCTGCTCTGGTGTGATCATTTTAAATACATTTTTGGATTCGTAAACACAGGTAGGGTAAAAAATTTACATCTGTGTGCATGCACTACTTTACATCACTAATAGTATTACAAAGCTGTATACAGCCACCTTCACCCATTCAGCTCCAGGACATCCCGGGAACCAGAAATATGCAGCATATTTATGTTGCATGGGCAAATGCGCTTATGTGCATTGAGCCCAAGTCTTAGAGGAAATGTGCACTTGCAAAAATATAAGCAATGTATTATACTTTTAGTGCTGAACATGTAACTTGTTCATACTCATCAAGTTCGACATTTACCTATAATTCTGGGAGCTAGGAGAAAGAAAAAGTACTGTTACCCATTAATTTAATCAGTGGTTCTCTGCTACTTTTTCTAAAACTAGATGCATGTGGCATTGATGGTGGAATTTCTGGATATGTTATCACAGAAACCAAACCAGGACCCATGCATTCACTATATCTTGTCTCCAGTGGAGGATTAAGGTGGTCATGGGCCCCTAGGCTACTTTTTGTGTGGCCCCCTTCTAAGCATGCTTTACCAGAAAATAAATTATTTAGTGCCATGTGTAAAAGGGTAGACCTATATTACACGCCTCAAGTGCAACTCTCAGGTCTACAGCCCAAACACATTCAGACATGAGCCTACTAGTATAAACAGCAATGCCACAGAAAAAAAGCATTCAAAATACACCTGCAAGCTGGTAACAGATTTTACCTTTCTAAACCAACAGTTAAGCCAAAAAAGTCTGCAGCAGCTCCTGTTTAACTGAGGCAAAATCACAACATCCTGACAGAGACCAATCGAAACGCTGTGTAATATTCCAATAAAATAAAAGCCATACAAATACCATAAACAGCAGCAGCAGCACATAAAAGCAAGCAATAATCAACAGCAGAACAATCATACGTTCCAACGGCAGGAAGTGCCAGCATCCATCGGCGCAGCCTGTCCATCGGACACCACTGCAATCCAGGAAATGGACCAGACTCACTCCCAGGTAGGGATGAGCCGAACACCCCCATGTTCGGTTCGCACCAGAACATGCGAACAGGAAAAAAGTTCGTTCGAACACGCGAACACCGTTAAAGTCTATGGGACACGAACATGAATAATCAAAAGTGCTAATTTTAAAGGCTTATATGCAAGTTATTGTCATAAAAAGTGTTTGGGGACCTGGGTCCTGCCCCAGGGGACATGGATCAATGCAAAAAAAAGTTTTAAAAATGGCCGTTTTTTCAGGAGCAGTGATTTTAATAATGCTTAAAGTCAAACAATAAAAGTGTAATATCCCTTTAAATTTCGTAGCTGGGGGGTGTCTATAGTATGCCTGTAAAGGGGCGCATGTTTCCTGTGTTTAGAACAGCCTGACAGCAAAATGACATTTCGAAGGAAAAAACCCATTTAAAACTACTCGCGGCTATTGCATTGCCGCTCCGACAATACACATAGAAATTCATTGATAAAAACGGCATGGGAATTCCCCACAGGGGAACCCCGAACCAAAATTTAAAAAAAAAAATGACGTGGGGGTCCCCCTAAATTTCATACCAGACCCTTCAGGTCTGGTACGGATTTTAAGGGGAACCCTGCACCAAGAAAAAAAAAACCGGCATGGGGTCCCCCCAACAATCCATACCAGACCCTTATCCGAGCACGCAACCTGGCAGGCCGCAGGAAAAGAGGGGGGGACGAGAGAGCGCCCCCCCTCTCCTGAACCGTACCAGGCCACATGCCCTCAACATTGGGAGGGTGCTTTGGGGTAGCCCCCCAAAACACCTTGTCCTCATGTTGATGAGGACAAGGGCCTCATCCCCACAACCCTGGCCGGTGGTTGTGGGGGTCTGCGGGCGGGGGGCTTATCGGAATCTGGAAGCCCCCTTTAACAAGGGGACCCCCAGATCCCGGCCCTCCCCCCTGTGTGAAATGGTAAGGGGGTACTTACCCCTACCATTTCACTAAAAAACTGTCAAAAATGTTAAAAATGACAAGAGACAGTTTTTGACAATTCCTTTATTTAAATGCTTCTTCTTTCTTCTATCTTCCTTCATCTTCTTCTTCTGGTTCTTCTGGCTCTTCTGGTTCTTCCTCCGGCGTTCTCGTCCAGCATCTCCTCCGCGGCATCTTCTATCTTCTTCTCCTCGGGCCGCTCCGCACCCATAGCATGGGGGGAGGCTCCCGCTCTTCTCTTCATCTTCTTCTCTTCTTCTTTTGTTCTCTTCTTCTCTTCTTCATTTTCTTCTCCGGGCCGCTCCGCATCCATGCTGGCATGGAGGGAGGCTCCCGCTGTGTGACGGCGTCTCCTCGTCTGACGGTTCTTAATTAACGAGGGGCGGGGTCACCTGGTGACCCCGCCCCACTCTGACGCACGGTGACTTGACAGGACTTCCCTGTGACGTCACGGGGAATGCCACAGGGAAGTCCCGTCATGTTCCGTGCGTCAGAGGGGGGCGGGGTCACCGGGTGGCCCCACCCCCGTTATTTAAGAACCGTCAGACGAGGAGACGCCATCACACAGCGCGAGCCTCCCTCCATGCCAGCATGGATGCCGAGCGGCCCGGAGAAGAAAATGAAGAAGAGAAGAAGAGAAGAAAAGAATAAGAGAAGAAGATGAAGAAATTGAAGAGAAGAGCGGGAGCCTCCCCCCATGCCATGGGTGCGGAGCGGCCCGAGGAGAAGAAGATAGAAGACGCCGTGGAGGAGATGCTGGACGAGAACGCCGGAGGAAGAACCAGAAGAACCAGAAGAAGAAGAAGATGAAGGAAGATAGAAGAAAGAAGAAGCATTTAAATAAAGGAATTGTTAAAAACTGTCTCTTGTCATTTTTAACATTTTTGACAGTTTTTTTGTGAAATGGTAGGGGTAAGTACCCCCTTACCATTTCACACGGGGGGGCCAGGATCTGGGGGTTCCCTTGTTAAAGGGGGCTTCCAGATTCCGATAAGCCCCCCGCCCGCGGACCCCCACAACCACCAGCCAGGGTTGTGGGGATGAGGCCCTTGTCCTCATCAACATGGGGACAAGGTGTTTTGGGGGGCTACCCCAAAGCACCCTCCCAATGTTGAGGGCATGTGGCCTGGTACGGTTCAGGAGGGGGGCGCACTCTCGCCCCCCCCTCTTTTCCTGCGGCCTGCCAGGTTGCGTGCTCGGATAAGGGTCTGGTATGGATTTTTGGGGGGACCCCACGCCGTTTTTTTTTTGGCGCGGGGTTCCCCTTAAAATCCATACCAGACCTGAAGGGCCTGGTATGGAATTTAGGGGGACCCCCACGTCATTTTTTTAAAAAAAATTTGGCCGGGGTTCCCCTTAATATCCATACCAGACCTGAAGGGCCTGGTATGGAATTTAGGGGGACCTCCACATCATTTTTTTTTTTAATTTTGGTTCGGGGTTCCCCTGTGGGGAATTCCCATGCCGTTTTTATCAATGAACTTCTATGTGTATTGTCAGAGCGGCAATGCAATAGCCGCGAGTAGTTTTAAATGCTTTTTTTCCTTCGAAATGTCATTTTGCTGTCAGACTGTTCTAAACACAGGAAACATGCGCCCCTTTACAGGCATACTATAGACACCCCCAGCTACGAAATTTAAAGGGATATTACACTTTTATTGTTTGACTTTAAGCATTATTAAAATCACTGCTCCTGAAAAAACGGCCGTTTTTAAAACTTTTTTTTGCATTGATCCATGTCCCCTGGGGCAGGACCCAGGTCCCCAAACACTTTTTATGACAATAACTTGCATATAAGCCTTTAAAATTAGCACTTTTGATTTCTCCCATAGACTTTTAAAGGGTGTTCCGCGGCATTCGAATTTGCCGCGAACACCCCAAATTGTTCGCTGTTCAGCGAACTTGCGAACAGCCAATGTTCGACTCGAACTCGAAGCTCATCCCTACTCCCAGGATATCCGGCAGCTTTTGCCAACACTATGTACCTTTGTGAGTACCTTTTTACAGTTTTATTAAACTCCGTGTTTTTTACTGCACTTAGAGTGGCGCCTTTGTTTCATTTTCAGAGTGCATATAACACGCACCCTAACATTAAAGTTTCAGGAAAAAAACTTCCCACAGCCCCCTGCACAGTACACAGCCCCCCTGCACAGTACACAGACCCCTATCCCTGCACAGTACACAACCCTCTGCACAGTATACAAACCCCCTGCACAGTACACAGCCCCCCTGCACAGTACACAGCCCCCCTGCACAGTACACAGACCCCTTTCCCTGCACAGTACACAACCCTCTGCACAGTACACAGACCCCCTGCACAGTACACAGCCCCCCTGCACAGTACACAGACCCCTTTCCCTGCACAGTACACAACCCTCTGTACAGTACACAGACCACCTGCACATAACACAGCCCCCTTTCCCTGCACAGTACACAGACCCCCTGCACATAACACAGCCCCCTTTCCCTGCACAGTACACATACCCCTTTCCCTGCACAGTACACAGACTTCTGCATAGTACACAGACCCTTTTGCCTGCATATCACACAAGCCTCTTTCATTATAAAGCCCCCCTGCACTCCCAGGAGACCACCAGTCTCCTGGGAAAGAATACTCTAAGGTTGAAAAAACATCACTGCCAGCCCTTTACACCGCTCCTCCTGTGTCACTCATTGTAAATAAAAGCTTCTAAATACCTCAATTAATGCTGTTCTTCGTGACTCGGTCATGTGACTGCTCTCCTCTGTTGTTTCATTGACGGTCACATGACCGCTCTCCGCCTGCAATCAAAGGCTACACTCGGGAAGGAGGTGGAGCGGGAGGAGGAGAGCGGCCAGACAGAGCAGCTTTAATTGAGGTATTAAGAGACTTCCATTTGCATTGAGAGTGACACACGAGGAGCTGTGCATGAGAAAGGGCTGGCAGTAATTTTTTCTCAACTTTAAAGTATGCTGGCAGCGCTGTCCCAGGGCCAGGAGAGGTGGTACAGCTGGCCTGACACCCCCCCCCCCCTGTTGGTAAAAAAACATTTATTGGCGTATTCGTATAACACGCAGGCATGGTTTTTATTCTACATATACATAAATATATATAAATTGATAAAAATATCATGGCCAATCGGGGGCCATTGCACACGTGGGGTCCTAGGCTGCAGCCTAGACCAGCCTGTGCATTAATCTGCCCCTGCTGGTCTTCCACAGTACACAGAACATGGAAAATGCAATTATTTTAGTAAATATAAACTGTTAAGTACCTTTTCTCATCAGCAGTTTGAGCAGTCTTGTGACTTCTATCAGTGTCCAGCCAAGCACTGGTTAAAGCTTGTAGGAAGGGTTTACCTCTCACTTCCTGTTTATTGCTATGGAACAGGAAGAGAAAGGAAATCTCCCCAATTGGATAATAATGGCAAAAAAATTAACAGGGTTTATTCCTTACTCTATCCAAAATGAAAAAAAAAATTGTATTTTGCTCTATTTTAACCACTTGCTGACCAGCCACGTACCTGGTACGTCACTGGACCTTAAGTGGCTATACTTTACCTGGATGATGCCTGCAGCTTCAGGCATCATCCCATTACCATTTTGTTAGAGTCAACGGTCAGCTCTCTTGCTAGCTTGCCACTGAGTTATCCCCTTCCCCTGCCACCTTCCGCGGCTTTACTTGGATTTCCCATCTCACAGCAAACAGAAATTGACCTACACCTGTAAGGTATCACTGCGAACGTCAGATCATGGGCAGTAATTCTAGCACCAGTCATCCTCTGTAAGTCTAGGCTCACATCTATGCGGGCTGTGCTTGATGCGTTTTTCAGGCACATTTTGCAATGCGTTTTGCTTTTAAAACCCTAGTTTTTTATGCCTTTTTGAATGAAGTTTTCATGCATTTTGCATTCGGGCCGGAAATCCAGCCACTGTGTCTTTAACAACCGATGAGTCATGAGCTGTCAGTGGGGTTCCGCGCTGACAGCAGAATGTAAAAAAAAAAATTAACGGCAAAAAAAAAATTGTGAAAAAAAAAAATGCCGTGGGGTCTCCCCCAGGTCTATACCAAGTATGGATTTGAAGGGGACATCCTCACAACAACATTTCTTTTTAAAATGGTGTGGAGTCCCCTCAAAATCTATACCAGACCCTTATCCGAGCATGTAGCCCGGCAGGTCAGGAAAGGGAGGGGACGAGCGAATGCCCCCCTCCTTCTGAACCATACCAGGCTGCATGCCCTCAACATAAGGGGGGGTTCATTGGGCTGGGGCTCTGCCCCCCCTACTCCAAAGCACCCGGTCCCCATGTTGATGGGGACAAGGGCCTCTTCCCGACAACCCTGGGCAGTGGTTGTGGGGGGCTGGGGCAGGGGGCTTATCAGAATCTGGAAGCCCCCTTTAATAAGGGGACCCCTAGATCCCTATGTGAATGAGTATGGTACATTGTACCCCTACCCATTCACCAAAAAAAAAAATTCTAAGAATTTTTTTAGCAAAAAATATTGATTGTTACATGTAAACAAAAAGTGTAAGAAACAGGCCTGGTCTTAAGGTGGTATTAACTTGCAGCATCAAAGATTGGGAAACAAATAATTATTTATAATAAATGTCTCTCTATTGGGTTAAAGGGCGGTACCACAAGAATGGACCTTGAGCTTTGCTTGTAAAGTATTTCTCCTACGTACCCTTGCTTTATTCAACCAGTTAATTTCCCCATGCTGATTCATTTGGGGACCTGTCACCCTGTGTGCTCCTCTGTGTTATTCTTGGAGAATTCCTATAGACTTCCCAGGGTTCAAAGTCAACAAGGTCTGGAAGTGTTCGAAAGAGTGGTATAAAGTTTAATGTTATTTACATGTGATATCATTTCAATCCTGTCCACCGATGTTTAATTAGTTAAGCTGTCCTTTTAGTTATAACGAGAAAATAAGTAAATACAAGTACAAGTATATAGTAGTATATAGCACATTTATTATGTTTACCAACTGTGACAACATTATATGCTGCTTATAATGTATCATACAAATTTAAAACTCAGTGGACTAAAACTGTGAGCTCCTGCAAACTTTTAGTTCCACAAGTAATACTGTTTGTAAAGTGCCTTAAAAAACTGTGGTCATTGGGAAAATTGATTCCTCCAAGTACCATAAAAGAAATATTTCAATTTTCTAATATTATTTGCAATTTGTGCTGCAAAATTTGTGCTGCAAAAGAAAACATCAGGAATACTTTTTAAAGTGGTATTAAACATGTACTGGTGAAAGATTTGAGGGGTAAAAAATATCAGGAGAGACTTCGGGAACTTAAAATGATTGTAAAGGCTTGTTTTAAAAAAATTTAAAAATAACAAACATGTTATACGTACCTCCTCTATGCAGTTGGATTTGCACAGAGCAGCCCGGATCCTCCTCTTCTCAGGTCCCTCTTTTCTCCCCGCTGACAGCAGAATGTTAAAAAAAATTTGACGGCAAAAAAAAAAATTGTGAAAACAAAAACGGCGTGGGGTCCCCCCCCCCAGGCCCTTCAGGTCTGATATGCTCCTGGCCCCTCCCTCCTATTGAGTGCCCTCACAGTCAGGAGCTTGCTAAGGGGGCACTAGAGCCGAGTCACAGCTCCATGTGGAGCCCTGACCTGGCCCCGCCCCCTCTCTCCCCTGATTGGCTGACTGACTTTCATTGACAGCTGCGGGAGCCAATGGCGCCACTGCTGTGTCTCAGCCAATCAGGAGGAGTGTCCTTGACGGCTTAGAGATTTGTGTACATTGCTGGATATAGATGGTGCTCAGGTAAGTATTAGGGTGGCTGCTACACACAAAAGGTTTTTTATCTTAATGCATAGAATGCATTAAGATAAAAAACCTTCTACCTTTATAACCCTTTTAATATGTAAAGTCTGGAGGAAAGAAGGGAAAGGAGAGACATGATCGAAACCTTTAATTACATCAAGGGTGTGGAAAAAAGTTCAAGAGGGCAGTATTTTCAAAAAAGTAACAAAAAAAAGTGGGCAGACTCGATGGACCACTTGTTTTTTTTTTTTTTTTTTCTGCCATCACTTTTCTATGTTTCTAAACCCAAAACTAAAAATACAAGATATTGCAACTTACCAATCATTAGATGTGGTAACCTCATTAGTTTTCTTTTTTATGGTTTATTTTGTTTTATTCTGTTTTCCCCTGGTGATCTAGGCTGTATAAAAGTGCCCCCACTCTAAATGAGGGAGTACAGGGGCATATTTGAACAGAAGCGTTGTCAGTCTGGGGGGGGGGGGGGTGCTAGATGTGCTAGCAGATTTAAAGTGTTTGTTACCCTAACATTTCATATTCCTAATATGTGCCTGCTGTACCATTTACTTGTATGAATAAGTGTCCTGTTCTATTTGTATTGCTTTCTTTGTGTGAGATCCCTACCAGTCCCTCTGCTTTCCTATTAAAAACGGACCACACCAAGCAGAAGAGCACAGCATGGTCAGTTCTCTAGCTATGCTGGGAACTCATGCAAAACAAAACCAAATAAATTCCAGACTCAACTTACCGACCAGCCTGCTAACCAACCCAATTGACCTATCTAACAGTGTGCGTTAAAAACAGGGATTTCGTTTGCACACATTTGCAAATACACACGTAAGCTAAAGAGTCCCATGCTCTAATGATCATATTTGTCCTGACATGCCTCCCCTACACAGCCATTCACTGGGAAGAGTAGTGTGCTGCTGTGTCTCCTCCCCCCAGCTGGTATGCAGCTGAGAACAGATGGAATGTGATCACTTCTAAAAAAGGGGAAAAAGGGTGTTTATAAAGTTTCTTTTTTTTTTAAATACATACACACATGTTTTGCCTTTCATTTCTATTTTAAACTGAATGGGTTGTTTTACTTGTTTTACAAGGTGATTGTTTACAATCACTTTAAATACACTAATGCCGCGTACACACGAGCGGACATTACGGCGGACTTTGCCCGGCGGACTGGATTTCGTCGGACAATTCGATGTGTGTGGGCTCCAGCGGACTTTGTTTTCTCAAAAGTTGGACGGACTTAGATTTGAAACTTGTTTAAAATTTATCCGTTGAAATCGAGTCCGGTCGAAAAGTCCGCCGTCTGTATGCTAGTTCGACGGACAAAAAGCCACGCTAGGGCAGCTATTGGCTACTGGCTATGAACTTCCTTGTTTTAGTCCGGTCGTACGTCATCACGTACGAATTCGACTTTGGTGGATTGTGTGTAGGCAAGTCCGTTCATTCAGAAAGTCCGTCGGAAAGTACGTCGAAAAGTCCGCCGGGCAAAGTCCGCCGTAATGTCCGCTCGTGTGTACGCGGCATAACACATTGCAGCCAAACTCCAGCTAATACTTTATAAGCAATTACAGAAAACACTTTTTCTTTTTAGGATAAAGGTGTTACATAAATAAATAAAAGCTGATCATTGTAGGCACTCCTGCCAATGTTAAATGGTTTGTCTTATCCCTGTAACTGCAAGATAGCTTGTTCTGTTGAAAAAGAACAGACTTACTGGCTGGATCACCAGAAATCCTAAAAAAGAAACCTAATGAAGGCATCACATCTAAGAATTGGTAAACTGCAATATAACAATATTTTGTATTTGGGTTTCATACTGCTTTAAATTTGGTAAGATGTTCCATATGCATATTTTTTTGTTAAAGCAGAACTTCACTGCATCTGAGAACCACAAACCAAAAACACAGTATAATTAATTTCTAATATTCAAAGAAAATTTACCCATCCATCCATGTCTCCATTCTTTAACTTGCTGGGAAATCACTTTTCTGCCCATGGTCATCTTGAGTAAGGGCAAATGATTCATGTAGCACACAAGCAGGAGGGTGTGCTTAGCTGAAAAGTCTCCCTGAAGACTCCTGGGATGTATAAATGCATTTGCCTAGGCATGGAAACCAGGAAGTAACTGAAGAAACATAAAAATAAAGAAGTTTAAAACAAGTAAATATTATATACTTTCCTAGCTATTTGCTAATGCTAGCAGCATGAGGATTCAAAATAGTCAATATTGACTGAGAGGGTTAAGTTCTAATTTAAATAAATTACATAACCTCTTTTGGTGCCCCTGTTGGTAACTTTCCCTCACTCCTTGTGTGGTCATTGGTACAGGAAGTGAAAGGAAACTTTCTCAACAAGTATACAGACAGCAACAAACATGTGACAGAGGTTCTAACCCCTTGCCACTTTATCCAAATCTAAAAGGTGCTGGAGATCTACTTATTTTATTTTAGCTGAAAATTCCGCAAAATGTAATAATAGCACAATAACGTAGCGTTGCCCTCTTGAGGGTCGCAAGATAAGTCAGTACCCCTCTGGTTGCCCTGTCCCTGTGAGTCATCTGCCACCTCTGACACCCTGGGTTCAAACATTTTTTCCCACTAGATAACTGCAGCAATGAGAAAATACACCAGAATTGGTTAAATTAAAAATAGTTAACTCAATGAGGTTAATGGAAAAGGAATCAAAGAGCCACCTTGAGTTTGCACCTCAAAAGATTGTCTTTCAAAGAATGTTACTGTGGCACCCTGATATTTAGGCAGGGTTGCTATTAAATCTATTTGCCAAGTGATAGTTGCCTTGGCCAGTTGTTAGGAGGTCAATTGATTTCACCCTAATTCTGGAATTGCTGCACTTCTCTCTTCTGGCACTATATGGCTGGGTATCTGGTGACATTGGGTAAGGCAAGAGCATTGCAAGGACAGATTAGGAATGAATGGGGTGTCTCAGCCAATGGGCAGCGATTTTCTTGGGACCCTTGGCCTGCTGGGAGAGCCTATTTATTTGGCTGGAGTCAGGTGATCGGGGTTCTGTGCCACCTGGACATCTGTCTGGGTGGACGTGTGTTGTGTTGGCCCAGGCTGCTAGGCCAGAAACCTAAGGCCTATCCCGGGGACATCTGGCTGCTAGGCTATCTGAGGGCCTATCCAGAAGTAGTGCAGTGTTGGGACTGCGGTCTTATAGTCCAACCAGTAGTAACGGTTCCAGTGGCCGGGAAACCAGTCGCGCTTGGAGCTAGAGGGTAAGCTGTCACCACCAAGGGACCATCCACCTTGTTACCAGAGACCACTGTAAGTAAAACTGAGGCCAGTACCAGAGCAGACTTCTCACCAACCGGGGACTGTGAAGAAGTGGCAAAGCATCAGCAAGTGCCAAGTCAGGGACCCAGTGGGACAGCAGAGGTGACGCTTGTGGAGTGCCAAGCCAGGGACATATAGTGTCAGCAAGGGTGAAGCTTGAGGAGTATCTGTGGGTGCCAAGCCAGGGACCCAGCGGTGAAGCGGGGGTGATGCTTCAGGAAGATACCGAGTGCTAGATTGGAGGTGCTCAGGGGATCCAGTTGCAGTGGATCAGGAAGTCTAAAGAAAGACTGAGAGCTCGGCGGAGTGAAGTTCTACAATAGGAGATTGTAGAAAGAGTGAAAGAGTTCATTGCAACCTTTGTGAGAAACTGTTACAAGACTATTGCCATAGAAGACAGCGTTCCTACTCATGCAGATGTGGTGTCTGGCTGGATACCTTTCCCTGCATGGCTGTCTGCCTATGGAAGTCTCGGATTCTGCCAAATAACATTGCATCTACTTAAGGGTGTCCTGGCCCCAACCCTCTCTACCACAGTTCAGTTTAAGAGACAATAAATATCTTTGCATTTAAGCAGTGTCTGGCACCCAGAGCCGGTACAAGGCAGGGGCGGAAGGGGCGGATGCCCTGGGCGATAGAATTTGCTGAAGGGAGGGGGGCGCAGATGAAGTGCTGGCAGTGTGCTTCATCATAGTAGTACATACACACCAGCCGGCGCTGCTAATAGCTGTACTGTAACTATGTGCCGAGTGCACTCCTGCACCCGGCACAAGCCTAAACAGACTGCACAAGCCCCTTCCCTGTCAGCGCTTCTCTCCCCCTATGAAGGCGATTCGTAGTCCCGTCCCGGCGGCGTGACATCACTGATGGCCAGAGGCGGGATGGGAGGAGATAGAGAGCTGCTGCAGAAGCTGCAACCTAGAGGAGCCACCGAGGAGGAACCAACAAAGCAGTGGCGGAATTTTCAGGGTCGCAACAGTCGCACTTGCGACTGGGCCCTGGAATTCTGCCAGTGTGGGGGGGCCCCAAGACGCCGCACCTCCCCTGGCTGGCATCTAACTATACAGGAGAGGGGGGCGTAAGGGGGCGATCGGCAGCTATGTGATGTCTGCGCTCTGCGGGATGTCCCTCCAGGCAGCACACAGTTCACTTCCCGAATATCAGTGAGTACAATGGAGAGGGGAGGGGCCTCTGACCAGCAGATTGAGTGCACAAGTTTCTCCCTCTGCTTGTACACTCTGAGTCTTGCTAATACACGCTCAGGTCAGAGGCCCCTCCCCTCTCCATTGGATACAATGATATTCGGGAAGTGAACTGTGTGCTGCCTGGAGGGACATCCTGCAGAGTGCAGACATGACAAGGAAGCATGCTGCTTCTCATGTAAGTAAAGCACAACACTGGCCACCCACCTCTCCCCCCACACACTGTCCCCTCTCACACTGTCCCCCCACACACTGTCCCCTCTCACACTGTCCCCTCTCACACTGTCCCCCCACACACTGTCCCCCCACACACTGTCCCCTCTCACACTGTCCCCTCTCACACTGTCCCCCCACACACTGTCCCCTCTCACACTGTCCCCTCACACACTGTCCCCTCACACACTGTCCCCTCTCACACTGTCCCCCCACACACTGTCCCCCCACACACTGTCCCCCCTCACACTGTCCCCCCACACACTGTCCCCTCTCACACTGTCCCCTCTCACACTGTCCCCTCTCACACTGTCCCCCCACACACTGTCCCCCCACACACTGTCCCCTCTCACACTGTCCCCTCTCACACTGTCCCCCCACACACTGTCCCCTCTCACACTGTCCCCCCACACACTGTCCCCTCTCACACTGTCCCCCCACACACTGTCCCCTCTCACACTGTCCCCCCACACACTGTCCCCTCTCACACTGTCCCCTCTCACACTGTCCCCCCACACACTGTCCCCTCTCACACTGTCCCCCCACACACTGCCCCCTCTCACACTGTCCCCTCTCACACTGTCCCCCCACACACTGTCCCCCCACACACTGTCCCCCCACACACTGTCCCCTCTCACACTGTCCCCCCACACACTGCCCCCTCTCACACTGTCCCCCCACACACTGTCCCCTCTCACACTGTCCCCCCACACACTGTCCCCCCACACACTGTCCCCTCTCACACTGTCCCCCCACACACTGTCCCCCCACACACTGTCCCCTCTCACACTGTCCCCTCTCACACTGTCCCCCCACACACTGTCCCCTCTCACACTGTCCCCTCCCACACTGTCCCCCCACACACTGTCCCCTCTCACACTGTCCCCCCACACACTGTCCCCCCACACACTGTCCCCTCTCACACTGTCCCCTCTCACACTGTCCCCCCACACACTGTCCCCCCACACACTGTCCCCTCTCAAACTGTCCCCTCTCACACTGTCCCCTCTCACACTGTCCCCCCACACACTGTCCCCCCACACACTGTCCCCTCTCACACTGTCCCCCCACACACTGTCCCCCCACACACTGTCCCCCCACACACTGTCCCCTCTCACACTGTCCCCCCACACACTGTCCCCCCACACACTGTCCCCTCTCACACTGTCCCCCCACACACTGTCCCCCCACACACTGTCCCCTCTCACACTGTCCCCTCTCACACTGTCCCCTCTCACACTGTCCCCCCACACACTGTCCCCCCACACACTGTCCCCTCTCACACTGTCCCCTCTCACACTGTCCCCTCTCACACTGTCCCCCCACACACTGTCCCCTCTCACACTGTCCCCCCACACACTGTCCCCTCTCACACACAGTGTGTGGGGGGCACACACTGTCCCCTCTCACACTGTCCCCCCACACACTGTCCCCTCTCACACTGCCCCCTCTCACACTGTCCCCCCACACACTTCCCCCCCCCCACACACTGTCCGCTCTCACACTGTCCGCTCTCACACTGTCCCCTCTCACACTGTCCTCTCTCACACTGTCCCCCCACACACTGTCCCCCCACACACTGTCCCCCCACACACTGTCCCCTCTCTCACACTGTCCCCTCTCACACTGTCCCCTCTCACACTGTCCCCTCTCACACTGTCCCCTCTCACACTGTCCCCCCACACACTGTCCCCTCTCACACTGTGCCCCCCACACACTGTCCCCCTTCTGTCATATCTACCCCCCTCTTGTTAAACAGTCCCCCTCCTTTCACAGTGCTCCCTCATTACACTGCCCCCCTCTTGTAATACTTCCCAGGTATCCTTTTCCTGTCACACTGCCCCCCTCTTGTCACAATATCCCCCTGTCATACTGCCCCCTCCTGTCACACTGCCCCTTCTTGTCACACTGCCCCCCTTCTTTCACAGTGCCCCCTCTTATCACACTCCCCCCTCTGGTCACACTTTCCAGATACCCTTCTTTGGTCACACTGCCCCCTCCTGTCAAAATACCCCGTCATACTGCCCCTCATTCTTTCACAATACCCCCCCCCCCTCCCCCATCATAGTGCGGGTCAGGGGCCCTTCATGGTTTCTTGCACTGGGGCCCTGAAGGTTATAGTTACGCCTCTGCAACAAAGTGTGTATATCACACAACGGACACAAGACAAGACACAAAAGTAAGCACTAAACAGATAATAACAAATGCAATGCCATCTGCAGATATTAAAATAAAGTGTCTGAATCCGATGAGGGGAGGGGAGGAGGCTGAGGAGAGGTTAATTACCAATGCTACCTATTTTTTAATTTCTGTAATATGCAGCATGGGAGGGGGGGGGGGGGTTAATGTACTGCCACTGGTCACTGATGCATCAGTGACCAATGGCAATACATTACCCCCCCCCCCATGCTGCATATTACAGAAATTAAAAAATAGGTAGCATTGGTAATTAACATCCCCTCAGCCTCCCCCCCTCCCCCAATCGTATTCAGACAGTTCATTTATTAATCTGCAGCAGAATAATACATGAATGGGGGAGGGGGGAGGCTGAGGGGAGGTTAATTAGCAATGCTAGTTTTAATTTCTGTAATATGCAGCATGGGGGGGGGGGGGGGGGGGGGTTAATGTATTGCCATTGTTCACTGATGCATTTGTGACCAGTCACAGTTAATTAAGCCCTTTGTGCATTAGTTGCACCAGGCTCTACATTAAAAACCTTAAGCCCCCTTTCACACTGGGGCAGGGGCGGCATCGGTGGTAAAACTGAGCTATTTTTAGCGCTGCTTTACCATCATTACACACCACTCCTTCACTCCAAAGATGCTGCTAGCAGGACTTTTTTTACCGTCCTGCCAGCGCACCGCTCCAGTGTGAAAGTTCTCGGGGCTTTCACATTGGAGACACAGTAGCGGCTCTTTCAGGGCGTTTTGCAGGTGCTGTTTTTAGCGCAGTAGCGCCTGCAAAGTGCCCCAATGTGAAAGGGGTATAAGTGTAAACATCTAAGATAAAAGTTTTTGTCCTCCTATTTAATTCCTCCCCGCGCGCCGCCGCAGGTGCACATCGGGGAAAATCTGTGAAAAACAGGGGTCGGGGGGGGGGGGGGCGCAGTTTGCCATCTCCGCCCTGGGCACCAAATGACCTTGTCCCAGCACTGCTGGCACCCATCAATCTACCTTGCATTACACCCACCATGCCTCGTAACCCACTATACACAGAAGGATGTCGGCTGTTCCTGGCTCTGGAGGTCACCATTGGGCCGAGAGAGGCTGGGACTTTGCTACATTACTGATAGCAAAAGAATTATCACATTTAAGATTCAAACATTCAACAGTGAACACTATAATTTCTATACTCAAATAAGTGCATATAATCTCTATGTGAATAGGCTACAGTAGAGCAGAGAAATGACTCTTATGAGTGTCAGACCCCTCTCTACTGCTCCTTCACACATAAATGGAAAACATATAGATAAACAGGTACAACTTTAGCAAACAGGAACTGTATTACAATTCAGCCTGCTCTTATAGAGAGTTCTTGGTGAACTGCAGCTTTACAAGCTTCAGCAAAACAAATCTCTGAAGTGGGGAGGGAGGTGAAAGTAGTCCTCTGTTGCTGTGTGGCAATCCGGTCAATCTTCAGCTAGCTCTTACAAGGACACTTCCCATCAGTTATTCATTGATGGGGATCTTTTTGGGTCCTGAAGACTTTAGCAACCACTAAATCAGTCATTGGCGGGCTCGGACTGGAGTGGTGAGATATCAATCTTCACTTCCAAAAGAGGCTCTAGGGATGGTCATACGATAGTAGACGCAGCTGTAAACTCCTTTTTGCCATATTTTACGTGCGCTCCAACCCTCTATCCTGGTTGCTATACTTATTCAGCTGGCTTCTGGATCCAGCCGAGTAGCAGCTCTGACATCTACAGCATGAGTGCTGATTTTTATCCCACCGAAGATGGACTAAGGCTCACGACATGGCTATGATCCGAAACAAAAGTCATACGACTTCTGAGCCGACTTTGCCCTGCAACTTCACGTCCGACTTCCATACAACTTCAATGAACAGAATCCGACTTTGAGATGATTGGGACGTGTCCTTTGACCAATCAAAACAATTCCTTTGCTTCTGGTATGGAGGAAACCTAACGCCAAATTTATAAAAAAAAAATGGCGTGGGGTCCCCCCCCCAGATCCAGGCCCTTTGAGTCTGATAAGTATCTTGAGAGGGAACCCCACGCCAAAATTTAAAAAAAAGGCGTGTATTCCCCCCATACCAGACCCTTCAGTCTGGTATGGAATTTAAGGTGAAACCACCACACCAAAAAAAAAACGTCAAGGGGATCTCCCTAAAATCCATACCAGACCCTTATTTGAGCACGCCAGGCCAGGTCACATGCCCTCAACATGGGTGTTCCAAAATACAAAGAGTTGTTTTTGACAAGCTCTTTATTAAAAATGAAGAATGTCCCCCATCGTAGCTCCAAGGTATCTTCTCCTTCCAGTCTTCTCCCTCCCGTCTTCTCCCTCCGGTCTTCTTCCCCAGAAACCCTGCCCACTTGTGATATTACCGCCCGAACATGATGGGGCTGTGATGTCACAAGGTGGTGGGGTTTCGAAGCGGCATCATCGGATGACCATGCCCCCTAGCTATATAAGAACTGGCAGACACCATAGCTGGCATACCCCCGGGAGCCAACGTCAGAGCAGGATTTTTTTTTTATTTTGAGCGGGTTGGCGGTAGAGGAAGAAGAAGAAGAAATCGACGAAGGGAGAAGACATCACTGGAGGGAGAAGACAGCAGGGAGGAGAAGACCGGAAGAAGAAGACTGAGGGAGAAGACTGAAGGAAGATGACCGGAGAGAGAAGGCCGGAGGAAACATTATTCATTTTTAATAAAGGAATTGTCAAAAATGGTCTCTTTGTTTTTTGGAACAGTACATTTCTTTTTTTGGGTGAGAGGGTTGTATGTACCCCATACTCATTCACATGGGGGGGCGGGATCTGGGGTTTTCCAGATCCCGATAAGCCCCCTGGCCACAGACCCCATGGTTGTGGGGAAGAGGGCCTTGTCCCCATCAATATGGGGACAAGGTGCTCTGGGGTGGGGGGGCGCAAAGCACCCACCCCCCCATGTTGAGGACATGTGGCCTGGTATGGTTTGGGGGGCACTGGCTCATCTCCCCCTTTTCCTGGCCTGCCAGGTTGCACGCTCACATAAGGGTCTCTGTACTGATTGGGTGTTTTTTGTTTTATTCTGTCCTGACAGTATAAATTTTCCCCTCAAGAGGGGGGCGGGTTTGCCTGAAGAAGGAGGCAGTGCCTCGGAAATGCGTTGCGGCCCTCCGTCCTGATTTGGTCTCTTGCTAGCTTTGTGAGAGCTGGAGACGCTTCTGGTTATATAACTCTATATGGCAGGTCTGAGCTTATTCCCACAGTGGTCTTCTCATCCCCTGTGACGGCTGACTGCTTGATTGATGATCCACATCCACACTGTGTGCAGCTTGCAAGATACTTTTATGTAAGTGTATCTGAATAAAGTGTTACTTGCTTTTACTATCACACTGACCCAGGCACCCTCTTTCTGCTGTTTTTGTTTATCTGAGGGAACTTCAATATCCTGCTGAGGAGCTGCCAGTGACTATGTGCGCAATCCCCATCTACCTGTGGATCCATCCATGCTGTGGACTTCTCCTTAATATTCCTTACTACTGTGGACTGTATGGACTAATTCTTATTAATTCATTTTGGGTATATCTTGTTGTTTCCCCCCCCCCCTGTTATTGATCCCTTATGGTCCACCTTATAGCTGCCAGTGAGCACTGACTCACACACTACCTGACAGTTCTGTGTGATATATAGTTCGTATTCTTTTGATTGGGATTTTCAGCTGCACCTGTCAGTTGCAATGGATCAGATTATTTATTTTCTGTCTTGCAGAAATACTAGATTTGCTCATTTATTTTCTGAACTTCCCATCCCTACATCTTCAATTGTCTCCAAACCCAATTTCCCCCCTTCCCCTAATTCCACCACACACGTTTAAATTTGAATTGTATACGCGAAAATTGTTTTATAAATTAGAAGATCTACTGGGACATTATTTTTCTTAACAAATATCTAGAGTTTTAAACTGACACCCAGAGGTCTTATGCCCCGTACACACGGTCGGATTTTCCGATGGACAATGTCCGATCGGAGCGTGTTGTCGGAAATTCCGACCGTGTGTGTGCGCCATCGGACATTTTCCATCGGATTTTCCGACACACAAAGTTGGACAGCAGGAGATAAAATTTTCCGACAACAAAATCCGATCGCATCAATTCCGACCGTGTGTGGCCTGTTCCGACGCACAAAGTGCCACGCATGCTCAGAAGAAATTCCGACACGGGACAGCTCGTTCTGGTAAACTTAGCGTTCGCAATGGATACAGCACTTTCGTCACGCTGCAATGTTAAAAATGGTTTAATACAGCGCAATCTCTTCTTCTTTATAATGTGACAAGAATGAAGTAGTTTTGATGCTCATATTCACACACACTTCTCACAAACTTCTTTCGTTACTATTTATCGGGATTCCATCAATATATTTTGATTTCTCACATCTGACAACATATTATTTATTTATTTTTTTGACTTTAATGTAGATTTTTTTTTTGTGTTTCTCTTTTTTAATTTTTTTTTTTTTTGGTGATTTTGATTTGCACTCCCGAAAATGTTTGTGTGTTTTTTGTGACAAGTTCCCACAACACCATTATATGTTGTTGTATTTAATCTGTAGGAGATTGTTTGGTGTTGTTGTCCCTTGTTAATTTCACATTGTACTTTAGAAATGTACCTGAATCGTCACCAACAAACTGTCTTTTTTGGAAGAAAACACACACAGGAGAGTAGAATTTCCCGAAAATTTTTTTATTAAGGGGTCACAACTATAAAAAAAACAAAGAGGGAGGCAACGCTGGAGAAACTGCAGAAATTGGCGAAGCCTGGGACCCCCAGGGCAGACATCAATTATTTAAAAGCAAAATTGGTGGCCTGAGGAGTCCTTATCTAAGGGAGTGCAGTCTGGTCCAGAAGTCCCAGAGATCCGGAAAGCAGCAGATGACATCTGTGTCCCCAGGCTGTGGTCATACGAGAGACTGCATCTTCTGTCAGACCAGACTGAACCCAGGTCAACACTCTCAGGTCTTCCTTCCACGCTTCCTTCCAGGCTTTGGCTGTGGTGGTGGAGTTGTGGCAGCAGGAGGAGGAGGATCGTCCATCTCCATGACATCCGTCTTGGGTGTCAGTTCCCCACTCTCCCCCTTACGAAGCACTTTATAAAGCAGGTCCTCACAGAGCCTGCGTTGGCCCTCCTGCATGCCCTGCAATTTTGTGGCAGCCATGCAGGCAAAGGCCTCTGCAGGACTGGGGAAGGATCGGAGGGACGCCGAAGCCTCCTGGATCAGCCTGTATGCTGAATCCTGCACAGGACTGGGAGTCATCTTCCTGGCCCTTTTGTATGGCAGGCGGAGGGGAGGAACCTGAGACTCAGTCAGGCTGCGACTGGTCCCAGGCTTCTCTTGGCTGACACTTAGCCCCGTCTTCTCCTGGCTGCCACTAATCCCCGCCTCCTCCTGGCTGCCACATTCCACAGCCTCCTCCTGGCTGAGGTCTTCCTGTGTATGAAAAAGGGACATAGTTTTAGTATTTTTTTCATCAATCACACACAATTTTCACCTCCTCACTGCTGCAAATTGAATGTTAACAAATATAACAGACTATCCTTCTGAGCCCAGCATTTTTCATTCTTGTCCCAATTTTGGGTGCCCACTACTGTCTATTGATATGTAAAACACTTTCAAGCAGCAATTAGTGATCAATAATAACATCTAATAAACATCATTTATTTATTGCCCAGAAATCTGTAGAAGAATGCTATACCTGACTCCAGCTGGGCTCCTCCACTTCTTCCTGGCTGGAAGGCCCAGGTTGGACATCGGAAGCCTCAGCTGGTATGGAAGGAAGTGTGGAAGGAAGAGTAGAGAGTGATTCCCTGACCTCAGTGTGGTCTGACAGAAATCACAGTCTCTCATAGTACCACAGCCTGGGGACATAAACATCATCTGCTGCAGCTCCGGATCTCTGGGTATCCGTGACCTTCTTGCACTCCCTCAGATAAGTGCTCCTCAGGCCACCAATTTTAGCTTTCAAATAAGGGATGGTTGCTGTGGGGACCACCGGCTTCACCAACTCCAGCAGTTTCTCCAGCGCTGCCTGCCTCTTCTGTTTGTGATTATAGTGGGGGTGTCTGACCTGCCACAGACAGGGCAGCTCCCTGTACAGGTCTATGAACAGGGGAAGGAAGTTGTGGTCATTGAAGCCATCCATTTTCTCTGCAAGACACAACACAAGACAAACCCTAATGTCAGGCCAAACTCCCATAATCTTGTTACAATATAGGCTTCCATTTCGAAGCAGTATAGGCCCAAGTTTAGATCTTACCTTCGTTAGCACGATCGGCGTGTCCGATGCTCCTTCCTCCGCTCACAGATCGTACGTAAGACGCGCGCATTACGCTTTATACACACTGCGCATGCGTATAACTCCGCCCGCCCCTGACGTTCTTTCTAGTCTATTCCCCGCCCCTTTTCGTTCAGCGCAGTGGGGGAAGAGGACATGGCGGATAGACAGCAGGATCGTGCTAACTGTAGCAACGAGGAGGAGGAGGAGGAAAGGCTGGAGCCTGAAACGTCCCGATCCATAAGGAGATTAAAGGACTTAAATATGTCCTTTGGGGAGATGTTGGAGATGGTGGACATCCTGAAGAGGGCTGACTATGAGGGAAAGTATGGGCCTTACCCCAACCCCAATGTCCGAAAGGCCAAGATCATGGCGAAAGTGGTCAGGAGTCTGCACCGGAATTTCGGGGTACGACGATCGAAAGATCAGCTCAGGAAGCGGTGGTCGGACCTGAAATTACGAGAACATGAGCAGTACAGAAAGATCCGGAGAGTGCTGCAAAAAAGTAAGTAGTTGTGCTGTGTTCCTATTTTTTTGGTGTTTATTACGTTCGTGCTGCTCCATGTGCTTTTAGTAACTGTTGTACAGTTTAAAATGGCAACTTTCATGTTCATGGGCACATTATTCGTTCGGATCACACATTTTTCTTTCGGACTATAAAATACCATTGTTTAGGCCATATGCATTTGGCCACCATTTTGAGGCCCTATACTTGTCTTCAAAGAATTGGGTTGTGTAGATGGCTTTGTTACTAGAATGAAATGCAAACTAGATTCTGTGGAAGGAGAGGACACTGAGCAGCTGTTTTCACATCTGGACACTGGAGCACTAGTGTGGGACACAAGAACACCATTTTTATTAGGGGCCCACACAGGTGCTCCAGTGTATACTATAGGGGGGCTACATCTGTGAAGCTTGTACCAAACAGGTAAAGTATTGCAGCTTGACAAAGGACACTAAAAAAGCTACATCTTGGAATCTCGGCTAAAACCGACAATTGTACCCCACTTCGAAGCAATGTTTCATCTTTATAGTTCTGCCATCAAATATCTGTGTGCTAATTATACCATTTTTGTTTTACATAGGGGAGAAAAGACTCGGAGGACACCCCTCATCCCAGGAGACCAGAGCCCCCCCCCCCTCTGGAAGAAGGGGAAATACCCCCAACACAAGAAGAGCAGGAGGAAGAAGACGTGGTGGAACTAGTCACCACAACAGGTGAGTGTCTGCGACCACAGGCTCAGATAAGAGATGGATGGCGGCATTTTTTGGCAAACCTAATTTATTTTGTGGTTCCTCTCTTTTTAGGTGATCGTGAGGTTGTGGATGAAGATCCTTTCACATCCGAAAGTGCCCAGATCCTGATCGGGGAGATCATGGGGTGTAATTTACAATTGCAAAACATCAAGCAAAACATCAATGATGTTATTCCAAAATATAAAAACATCATTGATGTTTTGGGGCGAGTTTAAAGCCCCTCCAAATCACTTTCTTCTTTTGTGTGCTACAATGTGCTAAATGTTTTTGTGATTTTTCCCAAAGCCAAATTTGGAGGATGCACACAGTGTGCCAACATGTGCTATCTGCCATCACGGGAGATCAATGGACGCGTTTTGGGGGTGCAACCCCTTCCTCAATAATAAAGTAGCGGTGAGGAAGGGCTTTCTCCCCCAAAACACGTCCCTTGATCCCCCGTGATGGCAGATAGCACATGTTGACATTGTGAAATTTGTGTGCATCTTCCAAATTTGGCTTTTCCAGGGGTGACTTCACCCCATCTGAACGCAATATCAAACACAGTTCCTAAATACTCATGTCTGATATTGCCTTCCAGTTCTACCAAATGTGAACTTTGTAAGATCAAGATTTGTGTCTTTCTTGTTGTTTTTACACAGGCCTGTTTTCTATAAAATGGACATTTTGATTTTGGATAATGACACCACAAAAATTGTTATACAACAAACATGTCGGTTTGTCAGAAAAACCTTGGGTAAATGCACATGTGATTGTGCTGGTATTAAAAAGATTGTTCATCAAGAATGTGTGGATTATTGTCTCAACGCTACAACATTTTTGGGGTGATGTAATTTTTGTTTGATGAGAAAATGGGGGTAAATTCCTAAGGGCAAATACTCTTTGCACTACAAGTGCAGTTTCAGTGTAGTAGTGCAAAGTGTCTTTGCATTTAGTAAATAACAGCCAACAGTGCTTTGTAAGGTTACACAATCACGACATTTTCTGGACTCCCCACATTTCTGTCAGGGTCAGCTCAAACAAACACAAGCAGTAAATGTCCACAAAGAAGAGTCTGGGGGGAGACGCCACTCCCTGTGGCCAAATACCGCAAGGTAGCGACCAACCTCTGCTCCGGAGTGATGGCTTGCCTCATGCAGGTATCCTGCCTGCTAATATAGGGGGTGAGCGAAGCCAACAAACGGTGAAACACGGGGTCCGTCATCCTGAGAAAGTTCCTGAAATCATCAGGATTATTCTCACGGATCTCACGGAGCAAAGGCATATGACAGAACTGGTCACGCTGAAGCAACCAATTCTTGGTCCATGAACTCCTCCCCACCCTGTTCATGGACTGGACTTGTGTCAAGGTCAGGACCCCAACACCAAGCCCCCGCACAGCACGAACTGTACGAGGAGTACGCATACGAAACATGGCTAGAAAACGGTCGGCTGCTCAGCACGAAGTAACAGAACGCACTGAAGAACAGCAAGGCCTGTGAAGAGCGACCTGAAAACCAGTAACGAACGAACAAGAATACAATGACTCCTTAAAGTCACGCGGAACTTGCTTGCACGCACTGAAGAGCAGATACAAACCCACAAGCACGAACTGAACGGCAGAAAACGGTCTGAAGGCCACGAGTCTGAAAAGCGCGAATCGTCTCTCACCAAACTTTTACTAACACGAGAAGGCAAAAGCAAAAGCAAAAGGAGCCCAAAGGTTGCCGCGCTTGGTTCTGAACCGGCCTTTTCTAGTCTCGTCGTACGTGGTGTACGTGACCGCGTGGTTGTCGATCGGAAATTCCGACAACTTTGTGCGACCGTGTGTAGGCAAAACAAGTTTTAGCCAACATCCGTCGGAAAAAATCCTAGGATTTTGTTGTCGGAATGTCCGAACAAAATCCGACCGTGTGTACGGGGCATTAGAGTGTATGAGTTGTTCATTCCTTGATCCAGACCTTATGAAGTGAGACACATCTCTGATTTCTGCACTACACAATGGATAAAAGTCATTATCCAGGAGAGGACTAGAAAATTAGCCAAATATAAGTCTGAGATTGGGAATGTTTATAAGCTTATTAGTGAACACAACTCCTTTTGCCTAATGGATCAATGGTTTGCCATGGTTTTACTTCAGAAAATAGTTGATAAAGAAAATAAGATTTCTGCAAAAAAAAATATCAATAAATTAAATAGAGATCTAGAGGATTTTCAAAATGATAGAGTATACACCTGGGCGATGGACAGACGTAGGATGAGACAGGTACCTATGGCAGGTTACCAGAATTCATTACCTAGCCATGTGCGCCCCCTAAGAAAACCTCTGACTAGCAATGGGAACCTCAAGAGCCAATGTCCCAAACTCCCTCTGTAAGGCGATCCACTTCTAGCCACAAATAGAGCCAGCATTAAAGGTGACACTCCTTCCAACGGTTCAGACAGTATAGCTACAGCTGAGAACACCAGACCGAATATGGTTTTGTCATCCCCCACCTATGCCCAGGAGGTTAACACCCCAGGACCATCCTGTTCCATTGCATCCACTAACAATACCATCATTACTCTCTCGTTCCACTCCATAAAAAAAGGTTCCCAGTACCTTATCACGCTTCTCCTGACTTATCTGCTGAGGGCTCACTAGCCACCACAGAAACATTAGCTTCTATAGACGGCCCTTCTAGTGACAGCGTGCCAGCCCTGTTGGATGATTTTTTAGTCCACACCCCACCTCTCTGACCAGTGGAGAAGACCACAAAAAGAAAAGAAAGAGAAAAGGCAGACGAGGTTGGAGGCGTAAACAAAAAGCACCACAGAGAACTACCTCAGATATATTTAATAAATATTTAATTTATCATCCCACATTTTATCCATGAGAAAACCTCTATCCTTAAAAAAGGTTTGAATTTTGTACCGTCTAGTTCTCCCAATCCCTTTGTGCTCTTCAGAGATTTAAAAAGTTTTACTCGCAAATTAACACTAAAATGATTCTTTTACATAAAGGACTTCTTCCTCCTCTTCCCTGCACCTCCTTCTCCCCGGTTATTACCATCATTATACCTTTTATGTTTAACTCCCATGATCTCCTTTATCCGTTATCTATATTCATGCCCGCGATCATTTGAAAATTAATCTTTGTCTCCTAGATAAATACTGTGTGTGTACTAATGAGTTATTATCTCAGTAAATTCACCATTGCCATTTCTATTTGTAGGACCTACTGAGATTCTGTATTGTCCTTGTTCCTCCTAGTATTAGGATGTATTGCTACCTGTGGTTAGTCTTTCCGCCTTTTTTGCTCTCTCCCCCTGTTCCTAAGTTTTGTCAACGTCTTTACATATGGTACTGTATTTGTATCAAGTTAATACCAAATATTGTGGGGATCATTTTATTGATAGAGCGATGCAAAATGCTGCCTACAGTAAATTCTTTGTACACATGGAGTTCATTGGTTGACATTAATGGTTTTGACAATATAAAGACGCCTTGAACCTGCAGTGAATGACAGCATCTAACATTAGAAATGACAACTTGATTTAAACTTTACGTGGACTGCTCCATTCAGGAAGTAGAAGTACAAACCATGTTTACCTTTTTTTAGAAACTCTTGGGCAGCGCTGTCGGAATGGTTCTGTCAATAAAAGGAAGCGACAGCCCCTAGCCCCGCCTAGTCCAGACGAAGCTACGCTAATCATCTAGCGAAACGCGTTGACGTCACAGCAGTCACGTGACGCCAGCCTACAATATGCCCCGTACCAACTGCATTGTGGGATAGGAGACGCCGGCTTCACCATCACTCGGCTTGTATGTTACGTCCCACCAACGCTACAAATCCCATACACCCAGCGGCTCCGCTCTGAGAGGATGGGATCGTGCCACCACATGTGAGCTGCCATGAAGGTATTGACGTGACGGGACCTTGATCCGTACAAGGATGGAGCGGGACATTTAATGACAATACCAAGTGTGATAACGTACAGAAGCCTTATTTCCTTTTCTCCTATTCACCTGAATCATTAAGATAGCACTTGTTGGAATAGACTGTGCAACAAACCAACTGTTTGACCGTCCAATGAAAAGACTGCCAAAAACATCCACCATTATTATTGGTAGAATTTTGCATTAGCAGTCCACCGATGGTTACACAATTGCCGTGTTACAATTTAACTCCTTGGATACTATTTACAAGTTTGTCGGATTTGGAATACTGCTAGCTTTATGCTTTGAAGGACATTTGCTAACTAGCTGGGATATAGCCGTTATTACAAGATGCCCGGACTGTTACACTGAAGGATATTTCCCAATAGTTTGTTTATTTATCGGCTGGAGCCATACAACATCCATGGCAATAATAAAACATAACGGCTAGTATTTCAGTTAACCAGAGCACTTTTTACAATTTGGCACTGTGTCGCTTTAACCGCTAATTGCGCTGTCATGCAATGCTGTAAGCAAACGAAATTTGAGTCCTTTTGTTCCCACAAATAGAGCTTTCTTTTGATGGTATTTGATCACCTCTGCGTTTTTTATTTTTTGCGCTATAAACGGAAAAATACTGATAATTTTGAAAAAAAACTATATTTTCTACTTTTTGTTATAAAAAAAAATCCAGTAAACTCAATTTTAGTCATACTTTTAGTCCAAAATGTATTCAGCCACATGTCTTTGGTAAAAAAAATGCCAATAAGCGTATATTTATGCATGCCCCAGTAGACGATCCATTGATCGAAAAGCTTCAGGCGCTTCCATCATCCTCCTTGTTGCCCATTTTTGATTTTATACTCTGTGATCACATTTTATTGTTACCTGGCGTTTTTAGCAATAAAAATCCTATTTTTGCTCATCTACACTATGTGGAGCTTGTTTATTTTTTCACCACATACTTACTGAGAGATTCAACCAGCCTTCACTCCAGCCTTTGTACGTGACGCATTGTTCCCTCTGATCCGCACCTTGGCCATCCTTTGGGAGGACCCACCTGGCGACCCCGGGAGATCCGCGCAGAGTTTGACCCAGAAGGTTCGCAGAGCTGTGATGTCCGTTCACTGGCCCTGAGAGGCAACCCGCTCGAGTGACTCCCTGTCGCTGACAAGGGAGTCCATCATATCTGGTAAGAGTTTCTTACACACCACCTTTACCAAGTCGCATGTTGTTGAGAGATACAACTTGGGGATGATTTGTTGATTCACCTGCGTTTTAACTTCTGTCTCCCTGCATCCACGCATGGTTTTCAGTGGGACATTCCATGTCATTTGTTTCCCACTCACCGACAGGATTTTATTCACCTATATTGAGAGACTTACAAGTTTTTTCACTGTTATGTTTATTATTTGTGGACATTTGTTTTTTTCAGTTGTTTTCTTGATTGAAGACTTTTGGCACCATTTATGCGCTACTTTTTATTTCATTTTCACATGTTTCTTTGGTTGTTGTCACCTTGTAAGTAGCTGCTCCGCACCATATATTCTTTCAATTTAGCGCAGTGTACACTTTTAGTATATTTATTGGTTTGCGCAAAAATTATAGCAACTACAAACTAGGGTACATTTTCTGGAATTTACACAGCTTTTAGTTTATGACTGCCTATCTCATTTCTTGAGGTGCTAAAATGGCAGGGCGGTACAAACCCCCCCCCCCCCCAATGACCCCATTTTGGAAAGTAGACACCCCAAGGAAATTTCTGAGAGGCATGTTGAGCCCATTGAATATTATTTTTTTTTTGTCCCAAGTGATTGAATAATGACAAAAAAAAAAAAATTACAAAAAGTTGTCACTAAATGATATATTGCTCACACAGGCCAATACATTTAGCTGCTTCTCCTGAGTATGGGGATACGACATGTCTGGGACTTCTTTTTTTTTTTGCACAAAGTTGTCACTAAATGATATATTGCTCAAACGTGCCATTGGCATATGTGAAATTACACCCCAAAATACATTCTGCTGCTTCTCCTGAGTATGGGGATACCACATGTGTGGCACTTTTTGGGAGCCTAGCTGCGTACGGGGCCCCGAAAACCAATCACTGCCTTTCTAAGGATTTCTAAGGGCGTCAATTTATTATTTCACTGCTCACTACCTATCACAGTTTCGAAAGTCATAAAATGCCAATTGACCCCATTTTGGAAAGTAGACACCCCAAGCTATTTGCTGAGAGGCATGGTGAGTATTTTGCAGCTCTCATTTGTTTTGAAAATGAAGAAAGAAAAGAAAAATGTATTTTTTTTTCTTTTTTCAATTTCCAAAATTTGTGACAAAAAGCAAGGTCTGCAAAATACTCACCATACCTCTCAGCAAATAGCTTGGGGTGTCTACTTTCCAAAAGGGGGTCATTTGGGGGGGGGGGGTTGTGCCATCTGGGCATTCCATGGCCTCCGAAACTGTGATAGGCAGTGAGGAATGAAATCAAAAATTTACACCCTTAGAAACCCTGAAGGCGGTGCTTGGTTTTTGGGGTCCCGTATGCGGCTAGGCTCCCAAAAAGTCTCACACATGTGGTATCCCCTTACTCAAGAGAAGCAACAGAATGTATTTTGGGGTGTAATTTCACATATTCCCATGGCATGTTTGAGCAATATATCATTTAGTTAGTGTAGTGCGTCCTTTGTGCAAAAAAAAAAATGTTGTCTTTTTCCTGCAACTTGTGTCACAATATAAAATATTCCATGGACTTGACATGCCTCTCAGCAAATAGCTTGGGGTGTCTACTTTCCAAAATGGGTTCATTTGGGGGGGGTTTCGAACTGTCCTGGCATTTTATGCACAACATTTATGCCCACGGGAAGCAGATCACGTACCAGGTACCTGATTTTGCCTGCCCATGCCATTCTGCCCCAGTATATCTGCGTTAGGCGGTTGGCAAGTGGTTAAAGATGACCATCAATTATGGAGTTATATTCACTTATCCAAATAGCAGTGTCCTAATTATTCATGACTCAGCATTACTCACCCAATCTTTTCCAACACTAATATATAAGCCACTCTTTTGATTCCACGCTCTTTTAAGAGCCCCCGGGGGTCCATTCATAGTGAAATTGTAAGAAGTTTTTGAATTTGGGATTATTCCCTTTTCCTTTCTTTATATGCTTTGTCGCATAAATGCGAGTTAATCGCACATCAATTTCACTGTGGGTGGTAGGCTGGTGTCCGGACTTTCTGTGTTGTGGTTTTTTGATTATGTTTGTGTATGTCTTTGTTTATGTGCGTTTTTTTTCTTTTCTTTTTCTGAATATGTTTATCAAATTATCCTTCTTTGGGGCATCTCTCTTTTGAGAGAACCTTGAGGAGCCTGTAGTGTGAAGCTGTTTCATTAATTATAGGTGCATTTTAGTTAATTTTTGTAGCACGTTCCCGATATGGGTTTAATAAATTTTGTATTTTTATAGAAATATACCCAGGTTTAGACTTCTTGTTGCCGAAGTAGCCGATTTTTGTTCCTGGTAGAGATACCAGGACTTTTCTCTTTGTATGCATAGTTTCTTTGGCTACAGCAACAGTACCACACTTAGATAAGCCTTATTAGGGTGTACATAGATCACCCCCTATCGTGGGTTATGGTTCAGCAGGACTTGTTTTCTTTTTCTTTTTCTGGTTGTTCTCCTTCTCCCACTACCTGTTCTGGAGTGTGGAATGAGGAGGATATTAAAATCCTTGAGACTCTTGAAGAACTTCAGGCGGAACAAATATGTGAGAAATATCCCCCCTACATCCCATGTCATATGCCCCAATTGCACATACAACTTTCAAACCACCTTCTACTTTTTATCCTTCACATACAAAAGGTTCTTTTAAAGATGCACTTTATCATGTAACTTTTGCTGAGCTACATCGGTTGTGTGATTCTATCAAGCCTAATAGGTTTAAACACCATAACCTCAACCCCAGAGATAGATTGGCCCTCAAAGGTTTAGCTAGCAATCATGACCTTATTGTGAAACAGGAAGATAAGGGGGGAGGAGTAGTTATTCAAAATACATCTGACTACATCAAAGAGTCTAATGCCGCGTACACACGAGTGGACATTACGGCGGACTTTGCCCGGCGGACTGGATTTCGTCGGACAATTCGATGTGTGTGGGCTCCAGCGGACTTTGTTTTCTCAAAAGTTGGACGGAATTAGATTTGAAACTTGTTTAAAATTTATCCGTTGAAATCGAGTCCGGTCGAAAAGTCCGCCGTCTGTATGCTAGTTCGACGGACAAAAAGCCACGCTAGGGCAGCTATTGGCTACTGGCTATGAACTTCCTTGTTTTAGTCCGGTCGTACGTCATCACGTACGAATTCGACGGACTTTGGTGGATTGTGTGTAGGCAAGTCCGTTCATTCACAAAGTCCGTCGGAAAGTACGTCGAAAAGTCCGCCGGGCAAAGTCTGCCGTAATGTCCGCTCGTGTGTACGCGGCATAAAAGATTGTTATCAGACACCAAAACTTATATCCGACTTTCTAAGGACCCTTTGGATATTTTCCAAATTAAAATCCCTAGTAGATCAGACATACAGTGGGGACGGAAAGTATTCAGACCCCCTTAAATTTTTCACTCTTTGTTATATTGCAGCCATTTGCTAAAATCATTTATGTTAATTTTTTTCCTCAATAATGTACACATAGCACCTCATATTGACAGAAAAACACAGAATTGTTGACATTTTTGCAGATTTATTAAAAAAGAAAAACTGAAATATCACATGGTCCTAAGTATTCAGACCCTTTGCTCAGTATTTAGTAGAAGCACCCTTTTGTTCTTCTAATACAGCCATGAGTCTTTTTAGAAAAGATGCAACAAGTTTTTCACACCTGGATTTGGGGATCCTCTGCCATTCCTCCTTGCAGATCCTCTCCAGTTCTGTCAGGTTGGATGGTAAACGTTGGTGGACAGCCATTTTAGGTCTCTCCAGAGATGCTCAATTGGGTTTAAGTCAGGGCTCTGGCTGGACCATTCAAGAACAGTCACAGAGTTGTTGTGAAGCCACTCCTTCGTTATTCTAGCTGTGTGCTTAGGGTCATTGTCTTGTTGGAAGGTAAACCTTCGGCCCAGTCTGAGGTCCTGATGACTCTGGAGAAGGTTTTCCTCCAGGAAATCCCTGTACTTGGTCACATTCTTTTTTCCCTCAATTGCAACCAGTCCTCCTGTCCCTGCAGCTGAAAAACACCCCACAGCATGATGCTGCCACCACCATGCTTCACTGTTGGGACTGTATTGGACAGGTGATGAGCAGTACCTGGTTTTCTCCACACATACCGCTTAGAATTAAGGCCAAAAAGTTCTATCTTGGTCTCATCAGACCATCATCATCAGAATCTTATTTCTCACCATTTTGCAGTCCTTCAGGTGTTTTTTAGCAAACTCCATGCAGGCTTTCATGTGTCTTGCACGGAGGAGAGGCTTCCGTCGGGCCACTCTGCCATAAACCCCCGACTGGTGGAGGGCTGTAGTGATGGTTGATTTTCTACAACTTTCTCCCATCTCCCGACTGCATCTCTGGAGCTCAGCCACAGTGATCTTTGGATTCTTCTTTACCTTTCTCACCAAGGCTCTTCTCCCCCGATAGCTCAGTTTGGCCAGCAAGCCAGCTCTAGGAAGGGTTCTGGTCGCCCCAAACATCTTCTATTTAAGGATTATGGAGGCCACTGTGCTCTTAGGAACCTTAAATGCAGTATTATTTTTTTGTAACCTTGGCCAGATCTGTGACTTGCCACAATTCTGTCTCTGAGCTCTTCCGGCAGTTCCTTTGACCTCATGATTCTCATTTGCTCTGACATGCACTGTGAGCTGTAAGGTCTTATATAGACAGGTGGGTGGCTTTCCTAACCAAGTCCAATCAGTATAATCAAACACAGCTGGACTCAAATGAAGGTGTAGAACCATCTCAAGGATGATCAGAAGAAATGGACAGCACCTGACTTAAATATATGAGTGTCACAGCAAAGGGTCTGAATACTTAGGATACTATCCTGAACAGACCCCTGACATCTCCCCTTTGAGACAGACAAAGGGACTGAGGACACATTCTCCAGTCCCTTTCTCAGCACTAAAGATGAATGAACACGAGACAGAGGCTGACAGTTCTTTTTTTTACCAGTTAGGAGCAATGCTGCAGACTGCAGGAATATTTCTGGCACACTCCACATACACAGAAGCTTGTATGACCATTCTTGTCTCATCAACCATTCCTAAAGCTGGCAGACTTTAGACTAACATATTACTATATTCAAACACAAACAGTGTGCATGCCAATGTAAACCAACAAGGAGGAGTCAGGAATATTACCAGAAATACCTGATGGTTTGCTTGTTTGTTTGAATATTGCAGATATATTGTTAAAGGAACGTGACCCAACAATCAATCTCTGCTGTCCTGGCCTCTACTTTAGTACAAGGACATGCTTATTGGCACACCTGTAGATGAAACACCTGTAAAGTATTTCCTACGATTGTCTGGATTCAATGTGGTCTTCTTAGCTCTTCTATAAAGCTGTTTATTTTATTTATTTCAGGTGCTTATATAGCGCCGTCAATTTACACAGCGCTTTACATACATATTGTACATTCACATTAGTGCCTACCTTCAAGGAGCTTACAACCTAAGGTCCCTAACACACATTTATACATATACTAGGGCCAATTAACTTACCAGCATGTATTTAGAGTGTTCATGAAGTTAAAGATCCCGTCTAGGATCGCTAAATCAGGGGTTGTATGGCCAAGAGCAAGTTTGGCCAAATTCACCTGATGTGGTTTTTCAAGAGCTCTGATGTACTTGAGTGCTACAGTGGTCCTACATTTTTGATGAGGAGCTAAATGTAATTTTTTTTTTATCGTGTTTATCATAATTTGCAGGTCATTTACCAGACTGCAATAAGGTGTAAACAGAACCAGATTTACAGATATTTTGCAAGCCTTCTCCACCCACATCCACACTAGGTACACTCCTACAAGGAGCCAGATTTCAGTTGTGTGGACCACCAGAGGAGAACTTTACAGTGTTGCTTTGTGATCCCAAATGTTGGGGAGTTACAGCCTTTGATATAAGATTAATAGATTTCATGAAATAATGAAATTTCATGAAAAGCTAGCTATCCTGTAGTGCTGTCACCTTTGGCCAGCCACCACAGCTGCTCTCCACATTCTCAGATCAAGCCACCCAATGCCATTGCCAAATGAGTATACTGTATAATGCAATATTAATATTTTTAGCTCATTGTGCATATAGCTAATGGTGTGTGCACTTATCTTCATTTCAACATGGAAGTATGCAGATTTACTATTATATACACATATTTTGCTTTACAGGCTAGCTTGTCTTTCTCTTGATCTCAGGCAGGGTTAATCGGGAAAGAGCAAGGTATTTAAAAGAAAACCTGAAGTCAGCTACACCCACAATTACACCATGCCCATCATAGTCAGCATTTTTTTTTAAAAAAGGTGGCAACCCAAGCTATTATTGTTGGTTCAATGCAGGGAGTGGGTATGACTATTTTCCAGTAACCATAAGAGAGGCTTTATGGGTCATATTTGGAGGACTCTCAGAACACATCTGAGGCCAGTTGTTTTTCTTTTTTTTTCCATTTTCTTTTTTCCATCACAAGTCTTCTTTAAGCATGCATGTTAATAAACTGCATCACCACATATGATACATCAAGGATCATTACATAACCTGCAAAGATAAACTCAAACTTTACAGTCATGCAAAACACTTATGTTCCAGCATGCAAATCATGTATATATTAGTGTAGGAAATCGGCAGTAAATAGCAGGCTGCAAATCTCAATGCACTTGTATGACATTCTGAAAACAATGGAGTTGTTCTGTTTGTAGAGGGAAGGTTTGTCTTTCCTGGGTGGCTGCCTATTTTTTCAGAGTACAGAGAATGTTGATATTTGGCCACACCTGTCTCCTCCCAACATTCTCCCTGTGTTCACAGACTGCGCTCTGGCCACCATGCTCGGATAATTGCTCACAAGAAACCACACTAACACATAAGAACTCAATGATACTGTGACTTAAGTGTTTTATTGACGCCTGAGCTGTACAAACATGTAATACTGTAAGAATCCTTCTTCCCATTTTCTTTTATTATAAGATTAATACAAACATGGTAATCTTTAGTCATACAGAAGTCATGTTGTACAGTCCATATGTTAAATCAAGTGTGACTCTGCAGCCTAAATGACTCTCCGTTTGGGGACAAAGATTCCACCTGTCTGGTATTTCCCCAACATGGCTAGTAAAAGTTTCATTCTAATGAAACTGCTTAGGCTTTAAACGTCAAATTACAGGAATTTTCTACATTACCCAAAATTAATCCATCGTTCCCGATCCTCTTCTTAGCTAAACAATAGGGATGTAATTTCAAACAAAACTCAGCTTTCTTGCTGTGAGAAATCATAAAATAGACAACCACAATTTGATTAAATTTCCTCTGGATAGTGGTGGACAGGCAACCTGAACTGACAGATATTATGGCTGTTATGTCATCATGTTTGCTAGGTACAGGTAAATAAGCCCTCCCAGACCTGCAATAAATCATTTAGTACAAAGGTGTAACTAGAGCTATCAGGACCCCCGGTGCAAGAAGCCACAAAGGCCCCCCCTGATCCCCAGCTGGAGCCCCTCCCCTACAGTGGTGGAATGCCAGGGCCCGGTCACAAGTGCGACCTTGGCGACCCTGGTAGTTCTGACACTGGTGTCAGAATTATTTTTTTTTTTAATTTTACCATTTCATTTATTAATGTATTTATTTTTAATTTCATTTTTTTATTGTTTTTTTACAATTTTTAGGAGCCCTGTGGGGGGGCTTTGGTGAAATATCAGGGGTCTAAACAGACCTCTGATGTTTCACCTTTGGGACAGAGAAAGGAGATTGTGGACACAGTCCTCAATCTCCATCTCTGCAGCCTCAGCTGCACAGAATGAATGGACAGGGATATCTCTTTACAGAGCGTTTCCCGTTCAATCATAAACTGAAGCATAGTAAACACAGTTTATATGCCTCAGTTATGAATGAACAGAGTCAGTCATCGGTACAGATCACTGACTCTATTCATTAAGATAAGGAAGGGGCCGGTAAATGACACATACAGTATACTGGCCCCTTCCCCGTACTCCATCCTGACAGATTTCCTGCAGCAATCGGAGGGACAGGGGAGGTAGGAACCCAACAGTGCTGCAGGGAATGAGGGGGGCTGGGGGAGTACACAGGAGCCTGGGGCAGCAGGGGTGAAAGGAAGAGGTGGCGGGACAGCTGCCGAAAGGCCCCAGGAGAAAAAAGGTGTAAATCAGTTCCTCCATATGCTGCCCCTCCTATCCAGGTGTACAGGGGACTACACAGGCCCCCTGAAGCATGGGACCAGGTCCCAATAACAGTCCCTTGTGACCCCTGTATGTACGTACGCCCCTGGATGAGTGGCAGTGCTGGGGGTTAGGATGATTGACAGTGCTGGGGGGGCAGATGGGATGAGTGACAGTGCTGGGGGAACAGGATCAGTGTCAGTGGTGGGGAGGGGAATGGGGTGAGTGGCAGTGCTGGTGGGGGGGGGGTTAGTGGCAGTGCTCGGGGAGTGTGATTGGTGGCAGTGCTGAAGGGTTGATGAGATCTGTGGCAATGGTGGGAAAAAGGATAAGTGGCAGTGCTGGGGGGATGGGATGAGTGGCAGTCCTGGGGGGTGGATGGCATCAGTTGGCAGTGGTGGTGGTGGTGATTGGGTTCGATGGTAGTACTGGGTGCCAGGATCAGTGGCATTTACTTGTTGTCAGTGTTCACTCGGTTCCCCCTGGAAACGCTTGCTGTCTTTCGGCTCCCTTCGCTCCACGTGTCTCCACCGACACTTATTAGGGGATGGGGTCTTTTCACACAATGGCCTGCGACATCCTCCAGCTCCTCCCCCTTTACTGTACTGGGTCAGCTGACTTGGTTTCTGCTCCCCGATGGCATGCCCCATCATGTGCCTACAGCTGCAAATGAAATGGTTGGGCCCAGCGGAGAGACTATGTGGGCGGGCCACTGTGCTGGGCAGTAATTGTCATGACCTGAGCGTAACTAGAGGAGAAGTCAGTGGACCCCCCACAGTGGCGGAACACCAGGGCCCAATTGCAAATGTGGTGCTTGCAACCTCCTGTAGTTCCGGCACTGATTTATTAGTACATTTAATGGCTTTAGAGTAAGGAGATCTGGTGTGTTTAAGAGTTGGTAGAGAAGATGATATTCTAGATAACCACAGGTCCCTAGTGTACAGTGTGTCTTTTATGTTATTACTGCTGCATTTAGTCACCAATGGTACTGGGCCTATTTATAAAGAACAAAAGTTTTTATGCAGGTGGGCAAATAAAACATGCGTTCATGATTTTTTAAATTTGGAGTAAAGCCAGCCCATACATGGAAGTAAATTTCGATCCATGTATGAGCACCCTGGTTGTTTAGAAGTCGATCTACCAAACTACCAAATTGATTGCACTCCACCATATATTCTGACAGTGGGGAAGTCTCCCCGCTGTCAGAGCACAATAGCTCAGTGGGGAGTGATTACACATCCACAACGAGTGTGTGGATGGGAGAATTTAATCATTTTTTTTCTCATTCTACCCACTGATTCAACAAAACAAAAAAATGGGCAATTTATGGGCTGCTTTTTTTTGTGGGATATTTACTCTGATTGCTGCTGTATGTAATTGTCCTGAGAGAAGCATATACTTCTAAGGTCTATTCCAGCCACTGCTAACGACTGTTCTTAGGATGTGCCTTACTCAGTGCCGATTTTACACTAAATTGTAGTTTTTATAGTGTATAAGGAAATCTGTATGTATTACTGGTATCCTTTGAATGTGCAACTTTTCACCATGGTATTGTCCTCCAAGAAGAGTGTATAAATTTAGAGGTTGTGAAATTCCATAACATTACAGGGGCATCTAACTTCCTTCATATCCAAAGCTGGCCATACGCTAGTAGAATTTGGTTCCAAATTTTTTGTTAACCACTTCAGCCCCGGAAGGATTTACCCCCTTCCTGACCAGAGCACTTTTTACAATTTGGCACTGCGTCGCTTTAACTGCTAATTGCGCGGTCATGCAATGCTGTACCCAAACAAAATTTGCGTCCTTTTCTTCCCACAAATAGAGCTTTCTTTTGATGGTATTTGATCACCTCTGCCGTTTTTATTTTTTGCGCTATACACGGAAAAAGACCGAAAATTTTGAAAAAAAATGATATTTTCTACTTTTTGTTCTAAATAAAATCCAATAAACTCAATTTTAGTCATACATTTAGGCCAAAATGTATTCGGCCACATGTCTTTGGTAAAAAAATGTCAATAAGTGTATATTTATTGGTTTGCGCAAAAGTTATAGCGCCTACAAACTAGGGTACATTTTCTGGAATTTACACAGCCTTTAATTTATGACTGCCTATGTCGTTTCTTGAGGTGCTAAAATGGCAGGGCAGTACAAAACCCCCACAAATGACCCCATTTTGGAAAGTAGACACCCCAAGGAAATTGCTGAGAGGCATGTTGAGCCCATTGAATATTCATTTTTTTTGTCCCAAGTGATTGAATAATGACTAAAAAAAAAAAAAAATTACAAAAAGTTGTCACTAAATGATATATTGCTCACACAGGCCATGGGCATATGTGGAATTGCACCCCAAAATACATTTAGCTGCTTCTCCTGAGTATGGGGATACCACATGTGTGGGACTTTTTGGGAGCCTAGCCGCGTACGGGGCCGCGAAAACCAATCACTGCCTTCTGGATTTCTAAGGGCGTACATTTTTTATTTTACTCCTCACTACCTATCACAGTTTTGAAGGCCATAAAATGCCCAGATGGCATAAAACCCCCCAAAATGACCCCATTTTGGAAAGTAGACACCCCAAGCTATTTGCTGAGAGGCATGGTGAGTATTTTGCAGCTCTCATTTGTTTTTGAAAATAAAGAAAGACGAGAAAAAAAAATTTTTTTTTTCTTTTTTCCATTTTCAAAACTTTGTGACAAAAAGTGAGGTCTGCAAAATACTCACTATACCTCTCAGCAAATAGCTTGGGGTGTTTACTTTCCAAAATGGGGTCATTTGGGGGGGGTTTTTTGCCACCTGGGCATTCCATGGCCTCCGAAACTGTGATAGGCAGTGAAGAGTGAAATCAAAAATTTACGGCCTTAGAAAGCCTGAAGGCGGTGCTTGGTTTTCGGGGTCCCGTACGCGGCTAGGCTCCCAAAAAGTCCCACACATGTGGTATCCCCATACTCAGGAGAAGCAACAGAATGTATTTTTGGGTGTAATTTCACATATTCCCATGGCATGTTTGAGCAATATATCATTTAGTGACAACTTTGCGCAAAAAAAAATAAAAAATTGTCTCTTTCCCGCAACTTGTGTCACAATATAAAATATTCCATGGACTCGACATGCCTCTCAGCAAATAGCTTGGGGTGTCTACTTTCCAAAATGGGGTCATTTGGAGGGGTTTTGAACTGTCCTGGCATTTTATGCACAACATTTAGAAGCTTATGTCACACATCACCCACTCTTCTAACCACTTGAAGACAAAGCCCTTTCTGACACTTTTTGATTACATAAAAAAATAATTCTTTTTTGCAAGAAAATTACTTTGAACCCCCAAACATTATATATTTTTTTAAAGCAAATGCCCTACAGATTAAAATGGTGGGTGTTTCATTTTTTTTTTCACACAGTATTTGCACAGCGATTTTTCAAACGCATTTTTTGGGGAAAAAACACACTTTTTTACATTTTAATGCACTAAAACACACTATATTGCCCAAATGTTTGATGAGATAAAAAAGATGATCTTAGGCCGAGTACATGGATACCAAACATGACATGCTTTAAAATTGCGCACAAACGTGCAGTGGCGACAAACTAAATACATTTTTAAAAGCCTTTAAAAGCCTTTACAGGTTACCACTTTAGATTTACAGAGGAGGTCTACTGCTAAAATTACTGCCCTCGATCTGACCTTCGCGGTGATACCTCACATGCATGGTGCAATTGCTGTTTACATTTGACGCCAGACCGACGCTTGAGTTCGCCTTAGCGCGAGAGCAGGGGGGACAGGGGTGCTTTTTTTTTTTTTCTTTATTATTCTTATTTTTTTTTATCTTATTTTTAAACTGTTCCTTTAATTTTTTTTTTTTTAATCATTTTTATTGTTATCTCGGGGAATGTAAATATCCCCTATCATAGCAATAGGTAGTGACAGGTACTCTTTTTTGAAAAAATTGGGGTCTATTAGACCCTAGATTTCTCCTCTGCCCTCAAAGCATCAGACCACACCAAGATTGGTGTGATAAAATGCTTTCCCAATTTCCCAATGGCGCTGTTTACATCCGGCGAAATCTAAGTCATAAAATGCTCGTAGCTTCCGGTTTCTTAGGCCATAGAGATGTTTGGAGCCACTCTGGTCTCTGATCAGCTCTATGGTCAGCTGGCTGAATCACCGGCTGCATTTTCAGGTTCCCTGTTGAGACAGGAGAGCCAGAGAAAAACACGGAAGACGTTGGGGGGGGGGCATTCCCTCCCACGGCTTGTAAAAGCAGTCTAGAGGCTAATTAGCCGCTAGGATTGCTTTTACATGAAAGCCGACCGCTGGCTGAAAAGAATGATACCAAGATGATACCTAAACCTGCAGGCATCATTCTGGTATAACCACTCAAAGTCGTGAATGGCGTACCTGAAGACAAAAAAATGGTTAACAATAAAGCACAGTAAACGGTAAAGTATAAAAAATTGCATACCTGAAAAGCAAACATGATAAAACATAACAACAATAAAACATTGCAGAATAGAATACAGTAAAAAAGAGCAGAACAATAGAGAGAATAGAGAGAGAGAGAACAATAAAACGACAACTATTTTTTTTTATTTTATATTTTTGTATGTGTTTTTTTTTTTTTTACACTTTTTTTTGTAACTGTAACTTTTATAACTGTAACCGGTTCCAGGTTCGGGTCTCTCAAAATGCGATGGCATCTTGGGAGACCCTGTGAAAGTGTGCCTAGTCTGTGGAATGCTGTACCCTACGCTAATACTCAACTAGTGAATGGTAGCGTTCAAAACATTCACCAATGCAAAGACCAGGATTGTCAGGACAGGAGGGACAATAATAGCGGGTGTCACGCCTATATCCGCACTTGCTGCAGACACGACATCTTTTTTGGGGGGGTTCGTTGGGTAGGGGTACTCGGGAGGACATAAAGAAAATGCCTCTCATGCAGCCGACTGCATTTGGTTGGGGATGTGAATGGGGGAAGTACGGGCGCTGCAGAAGTGGTGGGTTCCCAATTAGGATTGGCGAATGCAGCAGGAAGGGCATTATGGGCACGACGGGCCTGTGTTTGTCTTTTTGGTGGCAGCGGGACACTACTTGTGCTTGCCACCTCACCAGCTTGAACTGCACTTATGGGACTCGCCACGTCACCAAGTGTTACTGCAGTGCTGGTTTGACTATGACCGGGGTGTACTAGGCCGCTGGTGCTTGCCAGTTCACCAAAACGCTACCAAAAAAAACTGTTAGCGATCGCAGGATCAGGCCTGACTCTTTAGTTTAGTGTTTTGTAAGTGTCAGTGATCGATCGATACTGCACTTGGGTGGGCTGGGCTGGGCGGAGGGGCAACACGCAGGTGCTAGCAGGTATCTGGGCTGATCCCGCTAACACTGCGTTTTTGGGAACCCTAAACTGCTGGGGACGCTAGTATAGATCTGATCGGATCAGATATTGATCCGATCAGATACTATACCACTAAGGGAGGTGTACGGTGTGTGCGTGGGTGTTAGCGGTACTGGCGCTAACCTGACACTGCCTGGGGCTGGTGCTTGCCAGTTCACCAAAACGCTACCAAGAAAACTGTTAGTGATCGCAGGGATCAGGCCTGACTCTGAACGCTTCAGTTATGCGTTTAGTGTTTTGTAAGTGACAGTGATCGATCGATACTGCACTTGGGTGGGCTGGGCGGAGGGGAAAAACGCAGGTGCTAGCGGGTATCTGGGCTGATCCCGCTAACACTGCGTTTTTGGGAACCCTAAACTGCTGGGGACGCTAGTATAGATCTGATTGGATCAGATATTGATCCGTACAGATACTATACCACTAAGGGAGGCGTATGATGCGTGCGTGGGTGTTAGCGGTACTGGCGCTAATCTGACGCTGCCTGGGGCGACGCATATCACCGCCGGGCGATCAGGGGGCTAAACCTTTATTCGGTAATAAACGGCGGGTGCCCTGACACTATAAAAAATAAACGAACTAACCAGCGTCACCCATAATGGTTATACGGTGATCAGTGGTGAAAGGGTTAACTAGGGGGCAATCAAGGGGTTAAAACATTTATTAGATAGTATATGGGGGTCCCTGTCGCTATAAAACGCTGACGGCGAACCTAAATATTTATGTCCCTAACTAGCGTCACCAGCGACACTAATACAGCGATCAGAAAAATGATCGCTTAGTGACACTGGTGACGGGGGGTGATCAAGGGGTTAAAACTTTATTAGGGGGGGTTAGTGGGGTACCCTAGACCTAAAGGGGGGTAATACTAACTGTCCCAACACTGTAACTGTCACAAACTGACACTATGCAGTAATCAGGAAAAAAAAAAAAAAACCTGCTTGGTGTCAGTTTGTGACAGGGGGGGGGGGGTGATTGGGGGGGGATCGGGGGGTGATCGGGGGGGGGGGGGTCGGGGTGTTTTGTATGCCTGGCATGTTCTACTGTGTTGTGTTGTGTTTGTGCACTCACTCACATGTCTTCTCTCCTCGGCCCGGAACGGAAAATACCGAGCCGAGGAGAGATGACATAATTTCCTCTGCCTCTGTGTACAATACAGAGGCAGGGAAATGATCCCATTGGCTGGGAGCGATCGCGAGGGGGGGGCCACGAATGGATGGCCTCCCCCTCACCACCGATCGCCGGGGAAGATTTGCCGACCGCCGCAGGCACCGGGGGGGGTCCGATCGGACCCCCCACCCACGGGCAGGCAGGGACGTACAGGTAAGCCCTTTTGCCTGCCCGTGCCGCTCTGTCGACGTACATCTGTGTGCGGCGGTCGGCAACTGGTTAAAGAACGTTTGTTTACTTTTTCTAGTTGCTACTGGGGTCAAATCAACTTTAACTTTCAACCACGGTGACAAAAAAAATAGGAGAAGAATGGAAAATTTTTCTCAAACAAATTTCTTAAAGTATAAACAAGCAACAAATTTTTCTGCACTTAACCACTTGCCTACTGGGCACTTAAACCCCCCTCCTGCCCAGACCAATTTTCAGCGCTCTCACACTTTGAATGACAATTACTCAGTCATGTAATACTGTACCCAAATGATTTTTTTGTCCTTTTCATACAAATAGAGCTTTCTTCTGGTGGTTTTTGATCACCTCTGGGTTTTTTATTTTTTGCGCTATAAATGAAAAAAGACCGAAAATTTTGAAAAAAACGCATTTTTCTTAGTTTATGTGATAAAATTTTGCAAATTATTAATTTTTCTTCAGAAATTTTGGCCACAATTTATACTGCTACATATCTTTGATAAAAATAACCCAAATTAGTGGCTATTATTTGGTCTGTGTGAAAGTTAGAGAGTCTATAAGCTGTGGTGCAAATCATAAAAAATTAATCACACCTGATGTACTGGTGGCCTATCTCATTTCTTGCGACCCGAACAAGCCAGGAAAGTACACATACCCCCCAAATGAGCCCTTTTTTGAAAGTAGACATTCCAAGGTATTTAGTAAGATGCATTGTGAGGTTTTTGATGTTGTCATTTTTTTCCCACAATTCTTTGCAAAATGAAGATTTTTTTTTCCACAAAATTGTCATTGTAATAGGTTATTTCTCTCACATAGCATGTGTATACCACAAATGACTCCCCAAAATACATTCTTCTACTCCTCCTGAGTATGGCGATACCACATGTGTGAGACTTTTACACAGCCTGGCCACATACAGAGGCCCAATATAATGAAAATAAATGATGTAAAATAAATAATGAAATAGCACCATTAGGCGTTCTAGGAGCATAAATTACACATCTCATTTCTCAACCACCTATTACATTTTTGAAGGCCCTGGAGCACCAGGACAATGGAAACGCCCACAAAGTGACCCCATTTTGGAAAGCTAACACCCCATCATATAATCTATGAGGCATAATGAGTCTTTTTTTTTTTGTTTGTTTTTTTTTTTTTGTTTCCATGTTTTTATTGGATTTTTCAAACAGAATACATTGTACAATTGAACATTGTACGTCGTGCAACGACGTTCTGGTTAGTCAGTACAAGGTAAATGGTACAGCGTATGAATTCAATACATATTGCTATCCACTAACCTGGGTTGGTTGTAACGTTTATTAAACATATATCCATTATAAATTCTAGAGTAATATAAATATAACGTGTAATTGTATAATTTGGTCCTCTTCACTAATGTCGCACCCCAAATGGGAACTTTAGTGCCACAGGAGTGAAGAGGCCCTGTTTAGAATGAATTTACATTGATAAATATGTGCTAGTTAATACTAGCTGTTGCATACATCTTGTTTCTCTTGCATATGTAAAGGTATTGCTCGGTCAAGAAGAAGATCTATGTGTCATTGTTTAGGTATGTGGGTTGCGCAGTGTGCAGTCCAGTTAGTCCATGGTTGCCAGTTCCTGTGTATTTTCGTCGCCTGGCCAGTGTACGTAGCTGTTGTGATCTCGTAGCTGTAGTGGAGGGCTACTAAGTCAATGACTTGGGCTACTGTCAGGAGGTTGTCAGATTTCCAGTGTCTGGTTATGTTGAGTCTTGCTGCCATGAGGATATGAGTAACCACTAGTCTGAATGAGTATGGGATGGATTCTATAGTTAGGTTAAGTATCGCCAGTGCTGGGGAGGGAGGAATTTTGATGTGGGTTATGTTTGAGATTAAACCGAAAATGTTTTCCCAGTATTTATGTATTTTAGTACATGTCCAGAATACATGTAGTATGTCACTAGGAGAAGAGTGGCATCTCCAGCATATGTTGGGGATTCTTGGATTAAAGGATTTTATTCTGGCTGGGGTGAGATACCAACGTAGTGTGATTTTCTGCGTGAGTTCCCATAGGGCCGCGCATTTAGTGGCCGTGTACGTAGCTTTGAGGGCAAGGTGCCATTGGTTGTCCGTAAAGGCATGGGCAAGGTCATTTTCCCAACTTTGGTGGGATTTTAGTTTGTGGAAGGTACGTTTGTTGTGAAGAATGTTATAGAAGTAAGAGATACCTCTGGTTTTAGTGGCTGTGTTGGTGAGGTATTCCCAGGTCTTAGGGTGAATATTGTAGAGGGGGAGGGGTAGAGTATTCAGGTAGTGGCGTAATCGGATGTAAGTGAAGTGGTCAGTTGTAGTTAGATTGAATTCAGATTGGAGTTGTGCGAATGATTTAATGTGGTTGTTATGTATTAGATCCTGTATAATGAGTCTTTTGAACGGTTCATTTTTTTCCAAAAGTTTTTGGAAAATGTGGAAAAAAATGAAAACGCATTTTTTTTACGCAAAGTTGTGCATTTATAAGATATTTCCAACACATAGCATGTACATAGCAAAAATGACACCCCAAAATACATTCTGCTACTCCTCCTGAGTATGGTGATACCACATGTGTGAGACTTTTATACAGCCTGGCCACATACAGAGGCCCAACATGCAAGGAACACCATCAGGTGTTCTAGGGACACATAGCATTCACATACCAAGAATTACACCCCAAAATACATTACGCTGAGCAAAGAGTAAACAAAAGATTACCTGTGGTTGTAGTAGCGCAGTTGTACACAGGAGGATAGCACTGGTCCATGCAGCAAGCAGGGACTTGGTCAGCAAAAGCGAACGCAATTTTCCAGGCAACAGGCAGGAATACTGTCCATAGTCAGTACAGGCAGCAGGCAGGGATACTGTCCATATACAGTCCAGGGTCAGTGCAGGCAGAGATTGTCAGCAGTGCCAATATATTGGTCCTGGTAGTAGGCAGGTCCATGTGGTGTGGTCAGTTCATGCGACAGGCAGAGGCATGATGGCATAGGTCCTACAGGCAGCAGGCAGAAGTAGGGCCTCGTTCAGGACAGAATGAGGACAGGGGTAGAGGCTTCTCCCACCCAAATCTCTTTGAAGCCTCCGAGTCTTCAGACCCTAATCTAGGAATGAGAAAACAAATGAAATTGTTTTCTTCATCCAGAAAAACAATTCTGGAGCCCCTCACATATGTGAGACCCCTGTGTTCTGAATCCCACTAGTCCACTGGCAGGGTACAAGATCAGTCCAGGAGGCAGGCAAGAGGCATGGTCAAACAGTTCAGGGTCGGTTCCAGATCAGGCAGAGGTATGTATAGAATCGGTAGGCAGAAGCGTGGTTGAATAACAGTCCAGGGTCAGTTCCAGATCAGGCAGAGGTATGAACAGAATCGGCAGGCAGAAGCGTGGTTGAATAACAAGCCAGGGTCAGTTACTAATAATTTAGTGAAGTATGGTAACAGCGGAAACAGTCAACTATGCAGAGGCCTGGTTGGGAAGGACATTGGGGACAATGATAAGTGGTGTCTCTTCTCACCCCTCGTTTGGAGCACACCCGGCATTTTTTCTGATGTTTTTGGCCTGTTGGTCTGGGAGGGATTTTATCGGGAAAGTGGCGTTCAGAGAGTCTGCTAATTACATCGGATCTAATGTTTTCTGGTGGGCCGTTCGGGTATATAAGGGCAGTGGTGATTTCCTCCTGGTAGCCAAGGAAGGGTTTGGGTCTGTCAGTGGAGTTGCGATAAATTACATAGGTGTTGTATATGGCCAAATTAAATAAATGAATCAAAACTTCTTTATACCACTGGTATGTTCTTCTAGTGGAGGTAGGGCTCGAGCATCTGGTCGTTGAAGTCGACACCCCCCATATACATGTTGTATTCATAGATACATGTTGGCTTTTGAATTGGGCCATTCCTCCTGGTGATCTCAACAAATGTATTATTGTGGATTGAAGAAAGCATGTAGACGTCCCTTCTGTCCCTCCACTTGACAGCCAGAATTTCCTCATTCCGTAAGCTCGCCACCTCCCCTCTTCTTAACTTCTTGTTGACGAGGCTTTGAGGAAAGCCCTTCCGATTCATCCTTACGGTGCCGCATGTTGGAGTCTTCTTTCTGTGAAGGTTTCAGAACAGGGGCAAACTAGAATAAAAATTGTCCACATGCAGATGGTAGCCTTTCTCTAGGAGTGGGTTTATGAGTTCCCAAACGACTTTCCCACTCGATCCAATGTATTCTGGGCAATTAGGGGGGTGTAGCTGGGTGTCCTTCCCTTCATATACCATGAAGGCATAGGTATACCCTGTAGCACGATCGCACAATTTGTACATCTTCACCCCATAGCGGGCCTTTTTGGTGGGAATAAATTGTTTTAAGCCCAGCCTGCCAGAAAATTTGATAAGGGACTCATCCACACATATTTGTTGGTCTGGGGTAAACAACTGGGGAAAGATTTCAGAAAAATAATTTATTAGGAGCCGAATTTTAAAAAGCTTGTCAAAATTTGGGTGATTTCGGGGAGGGCACTGGGTATTGTCATTATAGTGAAGGAATCTCATAATCATGAGATATCTGGTCCTGGGCATTATTGAGGAAAAGATGGGCATGGGGTAGATGGGGAGGGTAGACCAATACGAACGTATTTCATTTTTTCTGTTTAGTCCACATACAGAATGTGAGGCCCAAAAAATTTTTAAACTCCTCCACTGTTAGAGCTCTCCACTCGTAGGGACGGGCATAAGAGGACGTTGGGTTACTTGCTATAAATTGTTGGGCATATAGGTTGCACTGGGCCACAATTGATGCAAGCATGTCCTCAGTAAAAGTAAGGTGGAAAAAGTCTATCGGGGAAAATTTTTCTGTGTCCACCTGGACTCCTGGCTGGGCAGTGAAAGGGGGAACGTTAGCTTCTCCTGAATTAGGAGGCAGCCACAAGGGGTTTTGAAGGGAATAGGGCAGGCTGGCATGGGACCTAACCCTTTGGGACTGAGGTGATACCCCACTGGTACGTGGCCTTTGCCGAGGTACTGCGGTGCTGGTGGATGGCACTGCGGTGCTGGTGGATGGCACTGCGGTACTGGTGGATGGCACTGCCTCCTCACCAGTACGCCTTCGTCTGGCGGGCAGACTCTCATCTTCCTCCACTGAGGCTGTCAGTGCACTACTGGTTAGGACAGGCTCGTAGTCCACGTTAGACTCAGAATCGGAAAATGAGGAGGAATCCGAAGCGGAGAGCTCCCCGTTGCTCTCGTCGCCCGCAAGAATACTGTACGCCTCCTCAGCTGAATATAATCTTCTAGCCATTGTTGGTGATGACAGAAGGCACTGATGACAAGTGACACTGATGATAGCTGGCACTCTTACGTGGCACTGATAACACGTGAGACTTACGTGACACTGATGACACTGATACGTGGCACTGGTGACACTGGTAACAGATGGCACGTGGCACTGACAGGTGGTACTGACAGATGGTACTGACAGGTTGCACTGACAGGTAGCGCTGACAGGTGGAACTGATGGCAGGTGGCACTGATGGCAGATGGCACTGGCAGATGGCACTGGCACTGGCAGATGGGACTGACAGATGGGACTGACAGAGGCACTGGCAGATGGCACTGGCACTGGCAGATGGCAGATGGCACTGGCAAATGGCACTGGCAGATGGCACTGACAGATGGCACTGGCAGATAGGACTGACAGATGGGACTGACAGATGACACTGGCAGATGGCACTGGAAGATGGCACTGATATTAGTGTGTTGGCACGGTGTATGTGGTTTTTTCACTCACAGTAATAAAACGCTGAAGCACAGGTCGCTCTGCCTCCTCACACGCGGTCTCTGTGTGAGGAGGGATAGCCGGCAATGAGAGATGATCTCATATGTTTACATTTGAGATCATCTCTCATTGGCACCGCCGATCGCGCTGAAAACGGCCGCTATGATTGGCCGTTTTCAGCGATCTGTGACTGGCTGTGTCCAAGGGACATGGCCAGCACAAAACTTCTCCGATGCGCGTCCGCGGAAGCGCGCATCGCGGAAGTAAACAACAGGACATCCAGGGACGGCCGCCCAGCAGATAGCGTCTGTGCTGCAGCCATCTTTCGGCTATAGCACAGGCGCAAAGTGGTTAAGTGTGATGGACAAAATGGTCTCTGCTTCTGATGTTCTTTGCCACTTGAAAAATCCCAAGTCATCTGGTGTTCACTACTCCTTGCAGCCCTCCTCAGGCAGGGATAGTCCAAAACACACACTGCACAACAAAAGTTAAAAGAGGGCGCACCATGCTAGTGCGTTATCCGAAGCATCATTTATTGAAAAAGGAAGAATAAGCAATTATTCACAAACGTGAATTAATGCACATCACATATACCAGGAGAGATATCAACTTTTTTAGCTTTTTTTAGCAAAACTATATTCCTACCAAAAGGTTATCGCTCGAAAACTCTCATAAACACCTAATAGCCGCGTTTTTCAGCATTTTTTAGCTTTTTTTAGAGTTAGACCATTTTTACAGCTGAAAAACTCCTCTGAAAACCCACTAGTTCTGGGTTTTTTTCCAGCCAGAAAACACCCCTGCCAAAAGTTCTGATAACAGCCTATGTGTGCATGGATACATAGAATAACATGCTGTGGAGTTTACTGGCTGCAGAAAAAAACACCTAAAGCCAAAAACAAAAACTGTAAAAACATCCAGCTTGCATGAGACCTAAGTCTGGGAAGAGGGTAATGGCGCGTACACACGGTCGGACTTTTCAGCTACAAAAGTCCGACAGCCTGTCCGACAGACTTTCGACGGACTTGCGGCGGACTTTCGACGGACTTGCGGCGGACTTTCTAACGAACAGACTTGCCTACACACGATCACACAAAAGTCCGTCGAATTCTTACGTGATGACGTACACCGGACTAAAATAAGGAAGTTCATAGCCAGTAGCCAATAGCTGCCCTAGCGTGGGTTTTTGTCCGTCGGACTAGCATACAGACGAGCGGATTTTTCGAACGGACTCGAGTCCGTCGGAAAGATTTGAAGCATGTTTCAAATCTAAAGTACGTCGGATTTGAGGCTAAAAAAGTACGTTGAAAGTCCGGAGAAGCCCACACACGATCGGATTACCAGCCAGCTTTAGTCCGTCAGGGTCCGTTGGACTTTTGTAGACGAAAAGTCCGACCGTGTGTACGCGGCATAATGCTAAACTAGCAGATTTAGATGGGCTAACACTTCATAAGCAGTCACAGCAGATTTTTTATCCCTTTTGGCATAAAAGTTTTACATAAATGAATAAAAGCTTTTTCTCAACCGTCTAACTGCTACTTTGTCTGGACATCCTGACCTATTAAAGTAAGTTGAAAAATACCATACTTATTGGCTGGAACACCAGGTGAAAATAAAGGGAAAAAGTAAATAAATAAATAAATAAATACAGCCACCACATCTAATGCCGCGTACACACGGTCGGACTTTTCATCTACAAAAGTCCGACAGCCTGTCCGACAGACTTTCGGCGGACTTTCGGCGGACTTGCGGCGGACTTGCGGCAGACTTTCTAACGAACAGACTTGCCTACACACGACCACACAAAAGTCCGACGGATTCGTACGTGATGACGTACACCGGACTAAAATAAGGAAGTTGATAGCCAGTAGCCAATAGCTGCCCTAGCGTGGGTTTTTGTCCGTAGGACTAGCATACAGACGAGCGGACTTCGGGGACCGTCGTAGTTACGACGTAAAGATTTGAAGCATGTTTCAAATCTAAAGTACGTCGGATTTGAGGCTAAAAAAGTACGTTGAAAGTCCGGAGAAGCCCACACACGATCGGATTACCAGCCAGCTTTAGTCCGTCAGCGTCCGTTGGACTTTTGTAGCTGAAAAGTCCGACCGTGTGTACGCGGCATAAGAACTGGTAATCTGTGATTTAATACATTTTTGTTTTTACATTTAATAAAAGGATTAAAAAAGGGGGCTTTTGGGACTTTGAATGAGGTGAGTACACATGGCTATAAGAGTCGATATCAAAAACATGTTTTTATTGGTGAAACAAGGAACATGGTGAAACGACATGATACATGCAGCAATGAATAAAATTGTCAATCAGATATTACAGACCATATATAGAAACAAACATTAATAGCAACCAGTCAACCAATATATGGTGTAGAACAAATCCTGGATGTAATAAAAACACTTAAAAACACATATTAGGTGATAAACTCAAGATAATGTAATGGTACACTAGTATGATCCAATGTTATACCTCTCAACGAGGAACAGCACACCAAATCCCGGTCCCACGCAATTGAACAGACCTACACACCTATGGAAATGCTGATTGCAAAATGAATGTAAAATGGATAATTAAATAAGTCTGATACAGTCTGATGCAAACATTTGAAAAATAAAAAACAAAAAAACAAAACCGCCCTAGATCAAATGCGAACAAAATGATCACGGGCTCCCTCATTGCCAGTTACACACCTCCATCCCTACATTGATATGGACTAAAAAGGGGAGTTTGGTCAATTGCGTGGGACCGGGATTTGGTGTGCTGTTCCTCTATTTGTCTTATGTCCGGGAGCTGCGATTCGTGGTGTGAGCGCCTTCCCCCATTTTTGCATCGGGTGATCTGGGTGATCGGGTGGGCTTGCCTCTACCGCAAATCGGCATAACGCCTCCACTTCATGTGTGTGATGCCCCCACAGTGCTTCCTGGCATTGTCGTGTTTTGAATTTTTCCATCTGGGTCACCATACGGAGGGGGGGGGGGGGGGCGTCTCCAGCCTCTATGGTCTCTCTTCCCCTCTTGGTGCACCTGTGTGACATTGGGAGGAGCCTGCGGGGGGTGCCAAGAGTACTTTACATCCCCACTCTGTGCTAGCCAGTCTTCATGGCAGCATCTTTCTATTTGGAATCCACTTTTCTGCATCACTAGCAGGTAGTTACATGGTCATTCCTTTCTTGTTCATGCTCACAGACGTGTATTTCCATCTTTCTTTAATTTTTGTCATTTATATCTGGTTTTCTTTTTTATCACCGATCTGCTCTTTCCTCCTCACGCACTATTTTCCTTTCCATTCACTCCTAGTATTTACAATATACCTAATATATTTTTAGACATGAAGCCTACTCACATCACTATCTGGACCTTTGTCTTTCCTCTTCTTGGGGATCATGTTTGTGCGCCCGGTCCTTCTTCTGCGGGTCCCTTCCACAGCTCCCGGTGCAGACAATTTGGGCACCCTCTGAGGCTCGATTCACATTAATGCCTTTTTTGATGCATTTTGCATTTTGCAGAAATGCAGGGAAATTTTTTAACATGGGTTCCTATGGAACATGTTCACATCAATGCATTTTTGTGCCTCTGCGTTTTTGGAAAGGGTCGGGGACTTTTTTCCTGCAAAATGCAGCATTTTACATGTAATAGAATTCAATGGACCCGCATCCAAAACGCAAGTACCGTGTTTTTACCTTGATTTTGCCGCGATTTGAGGTTTGGGTTTTTTATTATTTCTTTTTTTTTACACTGTATATAGCTGGTTGCTAAGGAGGGGGCTGGGAAGCCGGCCGCCAATCCTTAACAACTGGTGAGTCATCAGCTGTCAGCTGGCTTCCCGCTCAATGTAAAAAAAAAATGCCGTCATAAAAAAAATCGTGAAAAAAAACAGCCTGGGGTCCCCCCCCAGGTCCATACCAAGCCCTTGGGTCTAGTATGGATTCGGAGGGGACCCCCACACACCATTTTTTTTTTTTAAATGGCGTGTGGGTCCCCCTAAAATCCATACCAGACCCTTATCCGAGCATGCAGCCCGGCAGGTCAGGAAAGGGAGGGGACGAGCGCCCCCCCCAACCATACCAGGCCGCATGCCCTCAACATGGGGGGATGGGTGCTTTGGGGCAGGGGGGCTCTGGGCCCCCCCCCATGCCAAAGCACTTTGCCCCCATGTTGATGGCAACCCTTGCCCGGTTGTTGTCGGGGTCTGGGGGCTTATCGGAATCTGAAAGCCCCCTTTAAAATGGGGGCCCCCAGATCCCGGCCCCCCCCCCACGTGAATGAGTATGGGGTACATTGTACCCCTACCCATTCACTAAAAAAGTAGTATAGTGTTAAAAAAAACAGTAGACAGTTTTTGACAAGTCTTTTATTAAAAATCTTCTTCTTCTTCCTCTGGTCTTCCTCCGGTCTTCCTCCATCTTCTCATGCATCTTCATCCTCCAGTCTTCTCCTTCTCCCCCCTGCTTCTTCTTCCACTCTTCTTTGTCTGGTGTTCTTCTTCCTCTGCCGCTGCTCTCGCCGATGACCCTCCTCCGATGCTGCGTTCTGCTGATCTGTCGGCGCCAATGTCCTGCATTTCTTAAATAATGATGGGGGCGTGGCAATCGTATTACGTCTTCCGGAGCCCCCTTGTGATGTCACCGTCTGGGGCATGATGGGTCTGTGACGTCACAATGGGCATGGCCTCAGTATAACGTAATCGCACCCATCATTATTTAAGAAATGCAGGACATCGGCGTCGACAGATCAGAGGGATGCAGAATCGGAGGTGGGTCGTCGGCTGGAGCGGGGGCAGAGGAAGAAGAACACTGGATAAAGAGGACAGAAGAAGAAGAGCAGAAGAAGAAGCAGGGGGAGAAGGAGAAGACCAGATGATGAAGATGCAGAGGAAGATCGAGGAAGGCAGGAAGAAAGAAGCGGAGAAGAAATAGAAGATTTTTAATAAAAGACTTGTCAAAAACTGTCTACTGTATTTTTTAACACTACGCTACTTTTTTTTAGTGAATGGGCAGGGGTACAATGTACCCCATACTCATTCACAAGGGGGGGCCGGGATCTCGGGGCCTCCTTGTTAAAGGTGGCTTCCAGATTCCGATAAGCCCCCCGCCCACAGACCCCGACACCCACCGAGCAAGGGTTGTCGGGAAGAGGCCCTTGTCTCCATCAACATGGGGGCAAGGTGCTTTGGGGTGGGGGGGCGCAGAGCCCCCCCTGCCCCAAAGCACCCATTCCCCCCATGTTAAGGGCATGCGGCCTGGTATGGTTCAGGGGGGGCTCGCTTGTCCCCTCCCTTTCCTGACCTCCCAGGCTGCATGCTCAGAAAAGGGTCTGGTATGGATTTTGGGGGGACCCCATGCCATTTTCTTTTTCATTTTGGTGTGTGGGGGTCCCCTCCGAATCCATACTGGACCCAAGGGCCTGGTATGAACTTGGGGGGACCCCACGCTGTTTTTTCTCTCGATTTTTTTTTTAGCCGGCAATTCTTTTTTTTTACATTCAGCGGGAAGCCTGCTGACAACTGATGACTCATCGCTTGTTAAGGACACAGCGGCCAACTTCCCGGCCCCCTCCTTAGCAACCAGTTATATACCGTGTAAAAAAAAAACGCAAATTGTGGCAAAATCGCAGTAAAATCGCGGTAAAAACGCGCGTCCAAAAACGCGACAAGCACCACAAAAAGCACTGCAGAAACGTTATGAAGTAAGTACTTATAGGGATGAATAATGCTCTCCCTTTCTTTTTGTACATATCCTCCCCGTTGAGGGGTATAACATAGGATCATACTAGTCTACTCATGTTTTGTTCTATAGATTTGTGTGCACCCGCCCCTGAAGAGTGGTATTATCCAAAAAAATGCGTAGTGCTAATTTGGATGCACTTATTCTCCTGCAGATGCCTTTACTGATTACATTATCTTGAGTTCACCACTTATTATGTATTTTTAAGTTTTTTTATTTCATGCAGGATTTGTTCCACACCACATATTGGTTGGCTGGTTGCTATTAATGTTTTTTTTAGGTATATGGTCTGTAATATGTGATTGACAATTTTATTCATTGCTGCATGTATCATGTCATTTCGCCATGTTCCTTGTTTCACCAATAAAAACATGTTTTTGATATTGACTCATCTTATAGCCATGTGTACTCACCTCATTCACAGTCCCAATCCCCCCTTTTTTTACACAGATTCAGGGATGGAGACGTGACCCACATGTCTCTTTCAAAGTCCCAAACTCCCCTTTTTAGTCTTTAAAGGATACATTTACTGATGTGAAGGCAAATGGTGGTTACACCAAATATTAATATTGGATTTTTCTTCTGTTTTGTTTACTTTCCATTTTGTTAATTGATACAAATAAACCATTAGCACTTCTATTTCTAAAATCATTCTTAAAGTGGCTGTAAACCCAAAAACATTTTTTTTAATTAAGACTCATATCTGTTACAGCAGAGGATGTACATTCATCTGTGCCCAGTCTTGCCACGAACAGTTAATCCAGCTCTGATCAATCCTCTTATCTTTCTTCAGTAAGATAAAAACAGACACACAGTGAAATAGGTGTCCCTTTCTTCCCCCTTGCTGTGACTGACAGATCATTTTCTTATCTCATGCACGAGTGTAAGAAAGGCATTCTGTGTAGTTCACATCCCCCCTCCTTTCTTCTCCAGCTCTCCCAGGATTGGCTGCTCCACACCTTAGCATGACTGGGCATGCTGAAGTTATGTGGTGACTTTCCTGGGTTTTGACTGGATGTTAGTGATCATGAGGCATAATCCACAAGACCAGCAGAAATTCAGTGTAAGAAATACTGATGCCTGGCCAAGGGGAGTGTAGAGGTGGGCGGTGAGTCTACTGACATCACAAATCCACCCACTGAGCCCTGGACAACAGACCTGCCCACAGAATCCGGAGTATTGCGGGGCTCCAAACAGCTAAAAGGGAGATATTTAACAGGTAAGGATACATGCAGGAGGCATGTATATCCTTATAGATCAGCACTGTGGAAGTAATTTAGAAATGATGGGAGTGGGTTTACATCCACTTTAATTTACAGTATTTTTCACACCTGCCTAAAACTTTTGCAGAGTACTGTATTTGTATTATTCTAACCATAATAGAAAGTTTATAGTACATACGAAAACAAAAGTATAAAAAGAGAAGAAATAGTTTGATCCATAAATTCTATAAGATGGGAATCGTGGCTAGAGAATAAAGTTAGAAGGCAGTGTATAACACAATAAACCAATTCAAATACTTACAGTATATATCTCTGCCAATTCTTTCATTGTTCATTGATTGAAACCCAACAAATTAAATTTAAAGTACTAACAATAACTTACAAAGCCATCCACAGCTTGGCCCCCAGCTACATCACTAACCTAGTCTCAAACTATAAACCAAATTGTTCTCTTCATTCCTCCCAAGACCTTCTGAAATGTAGTTCCCTTGTCACCTCCTCCTATGCTCACCTCAAGGACTTCTCCCGAGCCCCTTGTAAGCGGGGGGGGTAGAGTGTAGCGTTTTCACAGAGGCAATCACACGTACTGACTTTCTAAACCAGGCAACGTTTATTACCGGAGAGACGGTAGTAGGAAGAGTATTTACAGCAGTAAGGCGCATCGTTTCACTCCAAGCATGGAGGCACAGATACACAGCACAGTCACTTCTAATGTAAGCAGTAATTGTATTTGTCAGCACTATAGGCACTTTCCACTGACTAAAACAGTATTAACCCAAGCACACGGTGCGTATCTGTAGAGTCTGCTATTCACACACATTACCCGGTACAACAGTATTCCTTCAGCAGATGGATATAGGCATCTGCTCTGCTTGTCCCTCCCTCACAGCGAGGACACCAGATTTATTATCTGCAATGGGGAGTCTTTCATCCGACCAGGATTGCTGATACAGGACTCCGTAGGAACCCTGAGTTATCTTTCACAGGCCAGAACACTCTCCCTATCTTCTCCTAACTCTCCCTGAAAAGCGGGTTTTCTATCCCTGTCTATGCTCACATGTGAACTGAACTAAACGTGGCTGGGCTTTCTTATATAAAGTATCCACCCAAAAATGGCCGACCAAATCTCCTGAGATTTGCTTGTCCTATCAGGACACCAGGCTTCTCCAAAATGGTGCTGGAGACAATTATAGAGGCCAAACAGCTCTGAACATATGTACACATAAACATATCAAATAGGCTGGAAAGTGAGAATATACACTTGCTAACCCACTACCTCTTGCAGCCAACTAGGCTGCCCTGCACTACAGCTGCCTACACCCTACTATCCTTTGGAATTCCCTACCCCAATCTGTCTGACTATACCCTACTCTATCCACTTTTAGGTGATCCCTGAAAACTTTTCTCTTCAGAGAAGCCTATCCTGCCTCCACCTAACAACTGTACTTTTATTTTCTCCATCAACTCATCCCCCACAGTTATTATCTTTTATATTACTTGACCCTCCCTTTTAGATAGTAAGCTCTATAGGGCCCTCTCACTATCTGCCTTCACATGTAAAGTGCTGCACAAAATGTTGGCGCTATATAAATCCTGTATAACAATAATAATAATAGTGTTCTACAAATGTACAGCAGAGAGAAGCACGTGAAACACAACCCTAACACAGAGGTAGTGTAACACCCATATAACCATGAAACTGGTATAAAGTACACTATATTAAAGTATTGGGGCGCTTACCCTTACACGCACATGAACTTTAATGGCATCCCAATCTTAGTCCTTAGGGTATAATATTGAGCTGGCCCAATCTTTGCAGCTCTAACAGCTTCAACTCTTCTGGGAAGGCTGTCCACAAGGTTTAGGAGTGTGTCTATGGGAATATTTGAAGTGTTCTATCGGGTTGAGGTCAGGACTCTGTGCAGGCCAGTCAAGTTCCTCCACCCCAAACTCACTCATCCATGTCTTTATGGATTTTGCTGTTATAGCTGGAAAGGGTGGGCCAACTCAATATTGAACCCTACGGACTAAGACTGGGATGTCATTAAAGTTCATGTGCGTGTAAAAGCAGGTGCCCCAATACTTTTGGTAATATAGTGTACGTTGATTAGGGCATTGACAAAAGAAAAAACAAAGAAGAAACAAAGAGAGAAGAAGGAGCCAAGGAGAACTAGTAGTAAGTTAGTCAAGTTTGCTGCCACCACAGTAATGAGCAAAAGAAGGTGGAGTTCAGTAAGAGAGAGCTGATTAAGCCAAAATTGACACACATAGTGTTCATAGCCTATTCTTAAGGGCATCCAAAGAGGAATATAGAATCCAAATTGACCATAGTGAGAAGAACTTTTCTGCAGTCTTGTTCTTGTGCTGGATGGTCTTCCATTCACATAATTACATCATTTACACAGTGCCGACTTGCCAACAGAAAATGTCAGAGGAGACAAGATATTGTCTACGCAATGATCCAGGTAGGATGGACAGAAGGGCAGCTTCAGGGGAAGGAGATAATTACTCACCATAGATTTCGTAGTATACTTCAAAAACTTTGTTAACTACACCTTTTATTAAAACCCGGGTTAACTAATATTTTACCTACAAAAATGATGCCCCATACACACAATCGGACATTGATCGGACATTCCGACAACAAAATCCATGGATTTTTTTCGACGGATGTTGGCTCAGACTTGTCTTGCATACACATGGTCACCCAAATCTTGTCAGAAATTCTGAACGTCAAGAACGCGGTGACGTACAACACTTACGACGAGCTGAGAAAAATGCAGTTCAATAGCCAGTGCGGCTTTTCTGCTAGATTCTGAGCATGCGTGGCACTTTGTGCATCGGAATTGTGTACACACGATCAGAATTTACGAGAATGGATTTTGTTGTCTGAAAATTTGAGAACCAGATATCAAATTTTGTGCGACGGAAATTCCGATAGAAACTGTGCGATGGAGCCTACACATGGTCGGAATTTCCGACAACAAGCTCCAATCGCACATTTTACGTCGGAAAGTCCAACCGTGTGTACGTGGCATAGCAGTTAACTACACATTTTGCATTATGATTCATGCCTTTTTTAAAGGCATAAGAATCGTGCTTCTGATAAAGAGCATTTTTTGCTAATGTGGCAGTACAAACAATAAGGCAGCCCATATGTTATTCATATTTTTTTCTTTCATTCAACCCAATTCCGCCATCTAAATACTTGATGGGGATAGGGGAATCCTTCCCATTGAGTTATTGTATTCTGACAGCAGGGGGACTTCTCCACCGTCAATATGATGATCAGTGCTGCCAGCTATAGCCTGCAGCACTGATCTATCAAGAAAAACCTGACAGGCTGGTTGTGCAGAAGTCGATCAGTAAATCAACTTCTGTACAACCAGCCTGCTTATACATGGATCAAAATTTTGCCAGTCTCTGCTGAATTGGCTGAATTTCGATCTATGTAAGGCCACCTTATCAATGCAAATATAAAAGATTTACAACCAAGCAACAATATATAAAGTATGAATATATTATCTTACCCCAGTTAATGATGCCGCTCCTTGTGCATACATGTCCGAATTTAGAATGTTATAGCCACAGGAGAGGACAGGCTAATTAATAACCTGAATGAAGAAAGTATATCGAGATGTAGTACAATAGTCACTGAGGTGAGATAACAACATATGGTTTGAAACATTAAAAATAAATGTGGGTGGTGGTTACTGGCTTTATATTTTAGAGGGGCTTTATTTTTATTTTTTTTTCAAATAACAATTTTTATTAGACATAAAAATATATGCATACATAGAACTGTAGTGTCGCATGTAACTAAGTGCAACTGGTAGACATTCAATCCGACATTCAGTGAGCTTCTGATTGTAATCATCCACACACAGTAGTGGTATAACACATTCCATATCATCTAGGGCTGTCAACCAGCAAATAACATCATTAGACTAAATATATTTTAGCATTATATAGAAGGAAAGAAAATAAAGGAGGAAAGAAGAAAAGAGGGATAAGAAGGGGAAGGGGGGAGGGGGGGGCTTAGCCGCTGGCCTAGGGCGGGTCCTCTCGCCTGTGCCATTCCTCCGAGACCTTATCATGTGCCTCCAGTCTGTTTTGTATCCTGGCTGTCATTTTCTCCATTAGCTCTATGTCTTTTATTCTGGTATAGAGGTCTGTTTGAGAGGGTGGAATCTGTTTCTTCCAGTACAGGGCTACCAGACATCTCGCTGCTGTAAGAACATGGCCCAGCAGTTTCCTGGAGTGTCGGGATATATGTAATCCAGACACTCCAAGAAGAAATAATTTCGGGGTTCTGGGAACCTGTACGCCCAACAGGCGATTCAGCAATAATTGCGTTTCCGTCCAGAAAGGAGCTATTTTGGGACATGACCAGTAGATGTGATATAAGGTCCCTCTGTCTTTCATGCACCGCCAACATTTATCCGAACTAGAAGGGTAAATGGCGTGGAGGACATCCGGTGTCATATACCAGAAAAAAATAATTTTATAGGCATTCTCTTTGTACAGTGTGCATAGTGAGCTCTTAGCTGCCTGGGACCAGACCGTCTTCCAGGTAGATTCTGGAATCTCCTCACCCAAGAGCCTCTCCCAGCGGATCATGTATGCGTGTTTACCGTGATCTATGATGTTGTAAGAATTTAGTATCCGGTAGATATCGGATATTAGCCCGCGTCTAGACGAACCTTCCAATATCAGTCCTTCAAAGGGCGATGGGGCCGAGAATTGTAAGTTCAGGGCGATTGATTGAGCATAGTGCCTAATCTGCAAGTATCCATAGAACACTTGCCTCGGTAAATCAAATTTTTTCTGGAGTTCTGTGAAGGACAGCAATCTGCGCGTGCACGGGTGCACCAAATGACCGAAATGGAACAGGTCTCTCGTCGCCCACGGAGAAGACATCTGGTGTGTAAGACCTGCAGGCAGTCTGGGGTTGTAGAGGAACGATGTGAGGAGTGAGCTTTCTGAGCATAGCTTATAGAGCCGTGATAGTTTACGCCAAAGTGTACTAAGGTGGAGCATAGGGCCCAAAAGCTGAGTGGACCCTACCTTCACCTCTGCATTCCATAGCATACTGTTTGGGTGGACTGGAGCCATCCATAGTTTTTCAATTTCTGTCCACCTATTATAAGAACGTTGGGTGAACCAAGAGGCCAGGGCTCGCAATTGGGTGGCTTGATAGTATTTAGTTAGGTCAGGGAATGACAATCCGCCGTCTGATCGCGCCGCCGTCATGACTGAATGTGATATTCTGTGTCTTTTGTAATTCCAGACAAATCGTAGCAGATCTGCCTGGAGTTTCTTTAGCTCTGCCTGTGAGATTGGGATGGGAAGAGTTTGGAATAGATAAAGCAGCTTTGGCAGGATAGCCATCTTAACAGAAGCTATCCTCCCTAACAGGGAGATATGATGAGCCTTCCATTTTAGTAGGAGGTCCCTTATGGTTTTAAAAAGAGGGGGATAATTGGCTCGGTATAAGGTGGAATAAGAGGGAGTTATCTGTACTCCCAGATATTTCAGTGATGATGTCTTCCAGTGGTAGGGGAAACAGTGTTGTAATTGTTGGGTCTCCTGTGTTGGGATATTAATGGGTAGAGCTTCTGATTTAGCTGCATTTATCTTGTACCCCGATAGGGATCTATATAAGTCGAGTTCAGCGTGCAAGTTAGGAAGTGAAATTCTAGGCTGGGTCAGGGTGAGAATAATATCATCAGCAAATAGGGCTAACTTAAATTCCCTATCTCTCAGCGGGATGCCGTGAATATTCGGATTTTTTCGAATGGACGCCGCCAGAGGCTCAACACACAGCGCAAATAGTAGCGGTGAGAGTGGGCACCCCTGGCGGGTTCCATTCGCGATCGGGAAAGCCTGCGAAAGGGCAAAGGGAGTTTTTACCTGAGATGAGGGGTTAGTGTACAGATGTCTGATAGCTTGCATAAATGGACCCTGAAATCCCATGCAGTTCAACGTGGCAAAAAGGAAGGACCAACCAAGGCGGTCAAAAGCTTTTTCTGCGTCTAAGCCAAGAACAACGCCTCCAGCTTATTCCTGTTCGCCACGTCTATCAGGTCAATAATTCGTCTCGTGTTATCTCTCGCCTGACGCAGGGGGATGAAACCCACCTGATCCTTGTGTATTAGCAAGGGAAGTATCAGGTTCAATCGCATTGAAAGGAGTTTAGTAAAGATTTTTAAATCAGAGTTTAGGAGTGCGATTGGCCTGTAACTGGCACATATGGAAGGATCTTTGTCAGGTTTGGGGATCAACGTGAGGAACGACCTCTGCATATCTGCGGGAATGGTGGTTTTCTGAAAGAAGGCGTTAAACATCCTACACATGTAGGGCAGGAGAATCGGGGGAAATACCTTATAGTACTCATAAGGAAGACCGTCTGGTCCAGGGGATTTGTGTGAGGGCAGAATTTTGATAGTGGCCGTTAGCTCTTCCTCTGTAATTGGAGCATTGAGTGACATTAGGTCCGTCTTCTGAATTTTGGGGAGTCCGCGATCCTCCAGATATTGTCTCATACGATTTTTTATATCAGGAGGGAGCGGATCTTGGGGAATTTCAGGGTTGTTATATAGGGTTGTGTAAAATTCTCCAAAGGCCCGAGCTATGTCCTGGGGGTGTGACAGGAGTGCCCCCTGTTTATCTTTAATTTGGTGGGGTGTGGACATGTGGGAGCGCTCAGATAATTTACGTGCCAGGATGGTATGGGCCTTATTACCTTTATCATAACATGTTTGTCTTAGTCAGGTAAGTGCCTTCTCCACATGTCCTAACGCCAAGTCTCGGAGGGTATTTCTAAGGCAGACCACTTTTTTGAAAAGGGTTAGGGATGGCGATACCTGCAGGCGGAGTTCTAGAGCCTTGAGGTCTCTCTCGGCTTGAGTTTTAGATGCCATCGCATTTTTCTTCATAGCCGAAGAGATCGCTATACACCGTCCCCTGAGGACTGCCTTGTGAGCCTCCCACAGAATAGGGAGGGAGACTTCAGGGGTATTATTTTCTAAGAAGTAGTTCTGCAAGGTTGTCTCTAATTCCGATCTGGACAGGGTGTGTTGTAGGAGAAAGTTGTTTAGCTGCCAATTACTGGGTTTGCGAGTAGGGGTGCCTATTTCTAGTGATATAAGAACTAGAGCGTGGTTGGACCAAGATATGGGAAGGATCCGGGCGGTTTTGGTGGCACGTAATGTGTTATTGTTGACGAAAAAGTAGTCTAAACGGGAATGCATACGGTGAGGGGCAGAAAAGAATGTGTATTGCCTATCTCCCGGGTGTATAGCCCTCCATGCATCGAATAAGGCATGACGCCTGGTTAGTTGACGAAACAACTTGGAATCACGGGCGGCCCGGGTCTGAGGAGTTGTGGAGTTAATCGCATGGCGGTCTAGACCTACCGAGTGCACTAGGTTAAAATCTCCGCCAATGATCAAATAATCATTGGGCAGCCTGAACAGGCGTGCAAGGACCCTAGACAGGAAATGTATTTGATGGGTGTTGGGTGCGTAGATATTACAGAAAGTTACCGCCTGTGTTTGCCACTGACCCCTCAAAATATATAATGTCCCCTCGGGTCAATGAAGGATTCGGAGCATTTAAATGGAGAGCCTCTTTTAAATAGGATGGCCACACCCGCTCGTTTGCGAGAGCTAAAAGCCTGATAAATCTGGGGGTATTGTTTGAATGCAAAGGTGAAGGCGTCCCCTCTATTAAAATGTGTCTCCTGCAGCATAGCTACGTCTGCCCCAATTTGCCTAAGCTCCCTCAGTGCGAGATGTCTTTTTTTGTTTGAGTTCAAACCGCGGACATTAAACGACAAGATCTTAGCCATGGTCATCAGTGTGTACGTGCACCAGATTACTTAGCTTATCCAGCCGTGAGCCTTCTAGGAAATCCAGGAAGCGAGGAGGTCCAACCCTGAGATGCAGCCAGGTGCCCGTCCCAGACCCGCGGCGAGCCAGGAAGAGGGGAGAGGTGGGGGGGAGAGGGAGAGAGGAAAATAAGAAGAGAAGAGAAAAAGAAAGGAGAGTAATGGTTAATAACATTTCAATTAGAAATAAACATTTTGTTGTTGTCCCGGACAGTATATACCGCCCAGATTCCAATAAGTTCCGGTAGGTCCCCCCGATCGGAGCCCCCAACAGGGGCCCAGTCCAGGGGGGCATAGTGGACAACTCGAGGCAAAATCAACTGTATTTAAGTTCTCAAAACAAAGTAACAATGGGGAACTTTAGTAGGGTTAACCTCTAGGGGGGACTAGTGATCAGAAGAACCACTACTGACACGTCTCCAGAAAAAGGTGCCCAATATTGCTAACTAAGTGATAGGCGGGGGAGGCCTAGGGGGCAAAACTTATAACTGTGATGGGAGGGGCAGGAGTAGGGAGTAAGGCAGTCATCCTTTTTTAGGCTTTGCTTTGGTAGATCCTCTGGGGGAGTCCCGGTCCCTAGGGTGCTTAGTTGGTGGGATCTTCTGCCATACCACAGGAGGTGGCGTGGGCGAGTCCACTAAGTCCCATTCAGGCAAGCGAGGGACAGGGATCTCCAAGGTGTCACAAAAATTTTCCAGGTCTTCCGGGAAGCGTAGTACTGCTGATTTTCCCTGCCGGCGGGCAGTGAGGCTGAAGGGGAATCCCCAGCGGTATGTTATGTCCAGAGGCGTAACTAGAACCTTCAGGGCCCCGGTGCAAGAAACAATGATGGGCCCCCCCCCCTTCCATCCGAGCTCCAGGCTTCCAATTTTGGGAGGGCATCTATGGACATCCTCCCAAAACCGTGCTTCCCGCATGCCCCCTGGGACGTGCATCCAGCGCAATCACAGTGGCCCTTTACCATGTGATGTCAGCTGATCACATGTAAACAGACTTGCCGGTTATCCGCAGCCCTTTCCTCCCGTGCTATGTCTGTGTGAGGAAAGGACTGCCATTAGCTGTCAAGAATGTCAGTAAATTGTTTACACTGATAATCAGTGCCCCAATCATCAGTGCCATGTATCAGTGCCCATCAATGCCACCTATCAGTGCCCATCAATGCCACCTACAAGTGTTACCTATCAGTGCTCATGAATGCTGCCTATTAGTGCCCATCAAATCTGCCTATCAGCACCACCTATCAGTGCTCATTATTGCAGCGTCCATCCATACCACCTATCGGTACTCTTCAATACTGCCCATCAGTGCCCATCAATACTGCCTTAGTTCTGCCTATCAGTGTTCCTCAGTGCCCATCCGTGCAGCCTATGAGTTCTGCCTATCAGTGCTCATCAATGCCTCCTATCAGTGCAGCCTATCAATGCCCTCTTTCAGTGCCTCCTATCAGTGCCCCCTATCAGTGCCTCCCTTCACTGCTCATCAGTAAATCCCATTGGTGCCTCCCATCGGTGCCCCCTATCAATGCTCATCAGTAAATCCTATCAGTTCCTCCCATTGTTGCCCCCTATCAGTGCCCTCCATCATTGCCCACCAGTGCCCCCTATCAGTGTCCCCTATCAGTGCCTCCCATCGGTGTCCCCTATCAGTGCCTCCCATCGGTGTCCCCTATCAGTGCCTCCCATCGGTGTCCCCTATCAGTGCCTCCCATCGGTGTCCCCTATCAGTGCCTCACTTCAGTGACCCCCCATCTATCAGTATAGCCCCCCTCTATCAGCCTAGACTCCCATCTATCAGTGTAGACCCCCTTAGTGCAGACCCCCATCTATCAGTATAGACCCCCCTCTATCACTATAGACCCCAGTGTAGACCCCCCCTCCATCAGTGCAGACCTCCCCTCCATCATTGCAGACCCCCCTCCATCAGTGCAGACCCCCTCCATCAGTTCACATCCCCCCGTCAGTACAGACCCCCCCTCCATCAGTGCAGACCTCCCCTCCCTCATTGCAGACCCCCCCTCCATCAGTGCAGGCCCCCCACAATGCAGACCACCCCCCTCCATCAGCACACCCCCCCCCTCATTACAGACCCCCCCTCCATCAGTGCAGGCCCCCCACAATGCAGACCACCCCCCTCCATCAGTGCAGACCCCCCATCAATGCAGACCCCACTCAGTGCAGACTCCTCTCCCTCCATCAATGCAGACCCCCACCCCATCAATGCAGCCCCCCCCCTCAGTGCAGACCCCCACCCCATTAATGCAGACCCCCACCTCATCAATGCAGACCCCTCATCAGTGCATACCCTCACCCCATAGTGTTCCCCCCAGCACATGTCAATTTGAATATAAACTTTACAGACCTCAGAACCGCGCTCTCCCTCGGACTCCTCCTCCTCCCCCTCCGTAACCAGAGAGGAGGGGGAGGCGGCTTCGGTCCGCTCCGCTGTACGCCTGTGTGTCTCTCATCTAACAGCAGAGAGACACCGGCATTGTTGGTTTTATTTCCCTGCTCTCCGTGTGTCCTCTCTCTCTCACGGCATGACAGGACACACAGCTGATCTCCCCCCTCCTCTCTCTGTGTGCTCCGCGGGCAGTCAAGTGTGAAGCTAAGGAGCTCACATTTCCCGCGGACTCGGAGCACACAGAGAGAGGAGGGGGGAGATCAGCTGTGTGTCCTGTCATGCCGTGAGAGAGAGAGGACACACGGAGAGCAGGGAAATAAAACCAACAATGCCGGTGTCTCTCTGCTGTTAGATGAGAGACACGCTCAGCGGCTCAGCCTCAGCGATGTGAAGAGCAACCCCGCTGGGCCCCCCCCCCCACAGTGGCAGAATGCCGGGCCCCGTCGCAACTGCGATTGTTGCGACCCCGGTAATTCCGCCACTGGTTATGTCATTTTCTTGGAGCAGAATAAGTAGGGGTTGGAGCAGTCTGCGTTTCTGTAAAGTGATCCAGGAGAGGTCTGGAAATAGCTGGACTTGTGTGTTTTCAAAAAGTACCTTCTTTGTGGTGCGGGCTTTGCGCATAATGTCCTCTTTCAAGGGAAAGGAATGGACCCTACATATGACATCTCGGGGTCTGGAGGCGGGCCCTTTAGGGCGGAGGGCACGGTGGGCTCGGTCCATTTCAATGGGTTTGTTTGGGGGGACCCCTAGAAGGTCGTTAAACAAGAGTTGCAAAGTTTCATGAAGATCTTCGGGACCCTCTGACTCAAGTAGACCCCTGACTCGGATGTTATTTCTGCGTCCCCGGTTATCCAAATCCTTGATATGACGCTGCATGTTCCGGAGCATTATGTGATGGTCGGCCCCCTGTACTTGGGTGCGATGTACCGCCAGTTTGGTCTCCTGGATTTCCTCCTCCGCCATCTCCACCCTGTCAGATAAATGTTTAAGGTTGGCATGTATCACTTGAATTTCTGCTCGACAGGCGGACTTGACCTCTTCAATAAGGAGCCTAAAGTCCTCCTTGGTAGGAATAGCTTGGAGGAAATCCTGTCATGAGGTGGGCTGCTGGAAATGTTGGGCATGCTCCATGTGGCGTTGTGGGCTGTGTGGTGGGGAGGATTCCCTTGGGAATGTGGGGGGTGCCGATTTCCGAGAGTCCCAGAATTGTGGTTGAGGATCTTTCATGTCCCCCCATAAGGGCCTCTGTGAGTAAGAGGGAGGGCCTCCTTCCAGGACCTCCATAGGGATCAGGGTCGGCGAGCTCGCCACCTGGGCATATGATTTTGTCTGACTTGATCCCTGTGCTGTGGGCCTGGAGGCATTATGGCGGGCTTGTCTCTGCGGTTGAGGGGAGACAGGGGGGGGGGGCGAACACTGGTTGGGGGGTACTTCTTTCATACCTCACCTCTGGTACATGTCCAATGTCCCCCATGCCCTCTGGGCCTGGCAGTGGGGGGAAATCACTGAGATGTAGTGAGGGTGTGGGGGACGCCGTCCCTCCCAGGGATAGGGATGGATCAGACACGGAGCGCAGCAGCTGCGGGAAGGCCTGTGAGCACTGCCTGTAGGAGGTGGCAGTGAGGCCTAGTAAAGTGTCCTGAGGTGCGCAGGGATGCTTCCCTTGTGCTGGGAGAGGAGGGGGTGGACTCACCGCTGTTGGTCCCCTGCTCCTCCGTTCCTCTATCTCCCGGTCCAGGTCCGCTGTGCTCTGGAGTAGTGGAGGGGATGCCGAGCTCCGCTGCGGTGGCTGCCTCATGGAGGAGGTAGGAGCCATCGGCGCCATCTTGTCCCGCTCATCCTCGGACATGGAGGAAGTTTTAAAATACCCGTGGAGGGTTGCTGTGGAGCCGGACGGCGGTTGGGACGATCCCCTGGGCTTGGAGGATCTGGTTCTCCTGCTGCCTCCCATAAAATGTGGCTAAAAGTCCCCCTTTTAGGCCTTAACGCTGTGGGCTGGTGGAGAGCTGAAAGTTCAGGCGTCCATGCAGGGCAACTTCCGGTCCCGCCCTAGGGGGGCTTTATTTTATTGACCATTGACTACTTAATGGACGTTTGGATGTACAGTATATCCTTATATACATTTATGATTAGGACGTATATTTCATCTGTGAGGGACTTCTATTTGGCATCATCTTTAGTTGCCTCTGTGTCTGCCCAGGGAGTGGTTTTAAAAGCAGTTCTGATTTTGATATAAGTATACAGTATATAGCACTGCAAAACTGTTAAGTACATATTTTATATTGTATGTTGATATATGGATATTTTTGTGAATGATTGTATTGATTTCTAAGAAACTTTGTTACATGATCTTAAAGGGTTTTTTTCATCTTATGCATTAAGGTGAATAAACTTCTGATACTGACCTACCCCCTAACCATCCGTTTTACTCACCTGAGCCCATTCGATCCCATGGCAGAGATGCAATGTACCTTCTGCCCGGGGTTCTCAGCTCTTGATTGGATAGATTGTTAGCAGAGCAGCCATTGGCTCCCCGCTGCTTCCAATCAAATCCAATGATGCTGATGCCAGGGGGTGGGGCCGGGTCCAGCATTCTGTATCTATGGACACAAATGCTGGACTCGGGAGCGTGCCCGCAAGGTAACCCCCAGGGAGAGCGCTTCTCCTAGCGGGTTTACCGATGCAAGGAGGAGCCGCGAGCGCCATTGGGGGACCCCAGAAGACGATGATTGGGGCTACACTGTGAAAAGCAAACTGCACAGTGAAGGTAAGTATGATATGTTTGTTATTAAAAAAAAAAGGCTTGGTTCATACTGGTGTAATGCGAGAACCCTGCGATTCCAGTGTGGGTTCCCACATCGCACCTAATTTGCACAGTGGTTCACACTGAGATCTGCGAACCGCAGGGGGTGTCAATGTAAAGTTAACGATACCCCCAAATCAGTTTGTAGAGTGCGAACTGTGAAATGGTGCAGGAATTGGATTGCATAGGTGTGAACTCCCATGCGATCTGATTCCAGTGCGGACCAAAAAAAAAAGGGTCCGGCACCACTTTGGTGCGATTGCAATGCAATTTCAGCCATACAATTTGTATGGCTGAAATCTCATCACACAGACATTGCATGTGATCTTTACAGCAATGCGGTGCGAATCACATGCGATGTCTGGCATCGCACTGGTGTGAACCAGGCCTTAAAGTGATCTCATAGTGCTGTCCTGAAAAAGCCTGGGAAATGAGTTAAGCTGAGATGCCAAAATTGTGTATTAAGATGAAACAATTTAATTATTATTATACAGGGCTTATATAGTGCTGACAGTTTTTGCAGCACTTTACAACATTAGGGCAGACAGTACAATTACAATACAATTCAATATAGGGGTAATCAGAGGGCCTTACTCATTAGAGCTTACAATCTAGGAGGGAGGGTATTTAATCTTTTGTTCTAAATATTTTATATAAGTGACAATAAAAATTGAGTGCTTTTATCAATATGTGTATTCCTGTGTGGTACCTGTAAAGTCTGAATATATTTTGGTCTAATGTTGGTATGAAAATATAGATGTGGTATCAACCTAAACCATATTCTCCTACATATGTTGAATAGGCAGCTTGCATGAGGCTGCAACACCTGTGCATTCCATGTAGGTGAAGATGGCACTTCACATGGGTACACACATCAGTACACCCACATCAATAAGGTCTTAAAAGGATAGTTAGGTCTGGAGCCGCCATGGAACAGGAAAAGTGTGCTTAAAGAAACATAGGGGCTGTTGTTGCTGGTCTTCACTTATACCACTTGCCTACCTGTTATACTGATTCTCTGTCTTGAACACTTTCTGTGTCATTGACCATGGACCAAGTGTGTATAGTAGGAAAACCTAAAAATTGTCAGAGCTCTTTATCTGCATACTTAAGCTGGGTTAGTGTTTCAAAGAAATGACTCATGAAGGACATCATGGCAACCTAACAGATTTACTTTTATCTACATTCTGGACAATTATTTGGGGATTAAGATGCCATCATTTTATCATAGTAAGATACCAAAGTTGGGTGTAGCTTTGGGTTTTGTGTTTTTTATTTATTATAGATATTTTATATATTTATTATTTACCGTATATACTCGAGTATAAGTCAAGTTTTTCAGCACATTTTTTTGTGCTGAAAGTGCCCCCCCTCGACTTATACTCGAGTCAAGCACTTTTCTGCAGCAAAAAAATTCATTTTCCGAACCGACTTTGGGGCCCCGTATCTCAGGGCCACTTGGTGCTAGGAACCCCAAATTTGGTGTGCAAACCCAGTGGAACCCAAGCCGGTTCGGAAAATGTCATTCTCTGCTACAGAAAAGTGCTTGACATTTTCTGAACCGATTTTGGGTTCTTAGCACTAAGTGGCCCCAAGATACGGGGCCCCAAATTCGGTCAACTGTGTCCATCTGCAGCAATGTTATTTTGGGACCCTTTGGGTCCAGAGACCCCAAATCTTTGCTGCAGCTAGGGGGCATCTAGGAACCCTTAACTACTGAGTTTGAAGTTCAGGGGACCTATGGCTGCAAATGGGCACAGTGAGGCATGCAAATGGGCACAGTGAGGCTGCAAATGGGCATTGTTGACCCTCTTTTCCACTTACAGTAGCTGTGCATTTCTCACCCTCGTCTTATACTCGGGTCAATACGTTTTTCCCATTTTTTTGTGGTAAATTAGGGCCTCGACTTATACTCGGAACGACTTATACTCGAGTATATACGGTAGATATTTTCAACACTGAGCCTGCAAAAGATACAAGATGGTAAAATGCAATTTAGCATACCTTTTAGAATAATAAATCTTTCATCAGTTTTTATCAAAGGAGATTCCAAGAAGATGACCTACTAGGTATACTTAAAGTAAATCAATGTGGGTCATTAGGTAGGTGTTGAATTTTACATATTTGCATGTTAGCGAACCCCAGATTTAAGCGGTTCTGGGATGCTCATGGATCATCACTACAAACAGTTAAAATCTGTATGCAAATGTCATCCTACTTGCTCCGTTTTCTTTTAATCTGTACTGTTGCATTTGCTGACATCACCTGTGCATGCACATCTTTAACCCAATTCACGGCATGCTCTTTGTGCCGTCAGTCCATAAAGATGTATGTTGCGCCTGTCACATCAGCTCTGTGCGACACAGCACAGAGATCCTGCGATATTACAGTCTACTGATACACCTCCTGTGACCTTACAGGTCACGGGGGGGGGTGTAAACATCGGGACATCGCAGCTAACTGCAGAGGGGATGAACCATGGGACACAGTTACCATACTGATCCCAGAACGAGGCTTGCTAAGAACCCAATGCGCATGCACGAGATAAAAGATCCGGCTAGCAGAAAGGGCGGGAGTAAATTGCAAGATGGACTCAATGTGAAGTCAATAGTTAAAATGATGCTGGCTTATCCCAGAAAGGAGGATTTTTAAAATTGCTAAAAAACAGTAAGAAACTAATGATTTGGGGTTATCTTTAATGTGGAATGTGTTGAAATACATTGTCATACTGGCTTATTTATAAAACAGCTTCATAGGCAGAGAGTTTACTTCTGCTTAAGTTATATGTAGGCACCCTAGGTATTGTATTTTCATATTTCTCAAGACATCCTCTGATCATGGTTCCTATCTTTACTAGAGATCTGCTTTGATCTTAAAGAGGAACTGCAGTCTGCTCACATAATTTGTAATAAAAAAACGTTGCCATTCTGAAGCTTCACTCCAACCACTTTGCATATTATTTTATATATTCTATGGTTCTGTACTTGCCAAGAATGCTGCAGAAATCTCCCTCCACTGAGTCTTGCTGCATCCATTTTAAAGTGGAGGTCCACCCTGAAAAAAAAAAAATTCTTACAACTTACCTAAACCCTTGTTGCTAGGCAGTCTTCCTGATCTGCCTCTTCCTTTTCCACAGCGTGTTCTGCTCCTCGGTGAGTGGCCCTGTTGTCTTCTGGGAACTGTGTGTGTTCCCAGAACACCACAGGGCCATTCACAGAGCGCTGCGCCACTTGCGCGTGCGCAGTAGGAAACTGGCAGTGAAGCCGCAAGGCTCCACTGCCTGTTTCCCTTACCTAGGATGGCGGTGCCGGGACCCGAGAGCCGAGGGACGGGTCGGCCTCGGGCGGCCAACATCGCGGGCACCCAGGACAGGTAAGTACTTATTTAAAGTCAGCAGCTACAGTGTTTGTAGCTGCTGACTTTAATTTTTTTTTTATTTAAGGCCAGAATCCCGCTTTAAGTGTGGGCAGCTGAAGCTGCTGTCTGTTCACTTCCTGGATTTTTACACACACACACAGAGGCACACCTCTAGCTCTGCAGCCCTGCAGCTTTCATTGTCCCTCTTAATGACTCACCCCCCCTTCCTGGCAAACTCTCATGAGAGTGAGAGAGAGCTGTGCATGATGTCATAAGCCTAGGCTAATGACCAGACAAAGAAGAAGTGGGCTGTATAAGGTATTTACTGGCAGAAAAAAAATGTTTTACTATCCAAAGTTGAAACAACAAGGGCAGAAGATTTAATAGATGGGAAGATGAAAAAATGACTGAAGGTCCGCTTTAAAATGGCCTCAGAAAGGAGAAACACCTTTGTTCGAAAAGACAAAAGGTCACAGATTAACATAGCAACCCAACTGTCTCTCATTTTGAGGGAATTTTCCTTTTTCTGAACCAAATCCCTTTATCACTCTTACCTCTTTCGTTTTTCCTTTTTCAGTCTGGTGTATAGTGATCTGTAAAAAATAATAGTATTTAATTACTATTTATTGTTTTCTCCAATATTCACATAAGATTCAATTCCCAAAGCATGAATCTTGGGTGAAAGTTGTGTGAAAACATTAATAAATAAATCCCTACATTTTTCATCCTACCTATAAATCACTGAAATTGTTATTTTATGAAGCCAAAGCAATAATTATTTCTGTATTAATCATTGTCTGTGTAACTGAGGACATGGCAGGTCTGTGTCCTTTCTGTACATATCTGTGCTAAAATAGATCCCTCTTTTTCTCATCTTAGGAAGGTATAGATTGGCTGATAAAAGTTCTGTTGCCATAATTATGGTGGTGATTGCTGAACAGTCGCAGAGATTTTTCAGATTCAGTTTTATTCCCTGTTTTGTTAACCGCTACTTGGTCCATTTGTCTCAAGCAACACTTGGTTTTCAAACATTTATAGCATTTATAACTACTGTATATGTGATCATCCACTGCTAAACCACTATTTAGGCATAAAAGTTCATCCATATATGCTGTTTTATTATGCGATCTATGTGGGACAGAAGCAGTACTTCTAAGATTTTTTTGCAGTCTAGCAGGGCCAGATGACAGTTATGTTTTCCCCCTACATAAGTATTTAGCAAGGTCCCAGGCCTCCTTTAGTCTATGAGAACCTCCAGAGCCAAGAGCTGCTGACATCCTTTCATATAGAGTGGGTTGTAAGGCATAGTGGGTGTAGCGTAAGGTATATGCATGGGCGCCAGACACTTCTTGAATGCAAAGACATTTTATTTCTCTTGAACAGAACTTTGTGAGAGAGGGTTTAGGGCCAGGACACCCTTAACCACTTCAATACCGGCGTATAGTCATATGACGTCCACAGATGGGATCTCCCATCCTGGGTGGACGTCATATGACGTCCTGGTATTCCCGGCCGCCTAGGGGGTGCGCGCGCGCCGCCGGGGGCGCGCGCCGCCGGGGGCGCGCGCCCGCCGCGTTGCTCGGGACCCGGTGCGTGTGACGTCCTGTCAGCTCAGAGGAGAGCGATCTGTGTTCCCAGAACGGAGGAACACTGATCGGTCTCCTCCCCTTGTACGTCCCCTCCCCCTACAGTTAGAAGCATTCCCTAGGAAACATATTAACCCCTCCCTGCCCCCTAGTGGTTAACCCCTTCACTGCCTGTCACATTTACACAGTAATCAATGCAATTTTATAGCATTGATCGCTGTATAAATGTGAATGGTCCCAAAAATGTGTCAAAAGTGTCCGATGTGTCCGCCATAATGTCGCAGTCACGAAAAAAAAATCGCGATCGCCACTAAAAAAATAAATAAATATATTTTTTTTAAAAACGCCATAAATCTATCCTGTATTTTGTAGACGCTATAACTTTTGCGCAAACCAATCAATATACGCTTATTGCGATTTTTTTTACCAAAAAAATGTAGAAGAATACGTATCGGCCAAAACTGAGGAAAAAATTTGTTTTTTAAAAAAAAAATTGGGATATTTATTATAGCAAAAAGTAAAAAATATTGTGTTTTTTTCAAAATTGTCGCTCTTCTTTTGTTTATAGCGCAAAAAATAAAAACCGCAGAGGCGATCAAATACCACCAAAAGAAAGCTCTATTTGTGGGGAACAACGTTGCACGACTGCGCAATTGACGTTTAAAGTGCGACAGCGCTGAAAACTAAAAATTGGCCTGGGAAGGAAGGGGGTGAAATTGCCCTGTATTGAACCGGTTAAGGTAGTTGCAATGTTAATTGGCAGACTCCGAGACTTCTACAGGTAGACAGCCATGCAGGAAAAGGCATCCGGCAAGACACCACATCTGCATGTGTAGGAACGCTGTCTCCTAAGGCAACAATCTTAGAACAGTTCCTAACACAATTTGTAACAAAAGATATTTGCGCTGCGCTTGATAATATATTGTAAAGATGGTGTCAAAGATCACTAGTAAATAAATATCAAATAAAGTGAATACAACTTCCACATAAGAACTTCCTATGTGCAGTGTGCGTACTATCTTCTACATTGTATATGCATATCAAACAATTAAAGTACAATGTGCATGTATAATAATGCCAAAATAAACTTAATCCAGTGATGAACTAAACAACATGCAATATCTCGCATACAGTGCAGCATGCAAGAAAAATAACAAATAGCATAAAAGTGCCCAGTGCTTCTTAAACGCAGTTAAAATAATCTGCGTTTGGTGATATCCTTATTATAGTGTCCATAAAATGTCCAAATCAAATGTGCATCTGTGTCCAACAGAATCCAAAACATCCAGTGCACTGAATTCGAATGCTGCAAACAACCGTGGTGTGTTCTGGTAACCCCCCAAAGTGATTGCGCTCACCTCAGAGCGTGTGACACAGTAGCTAGATATGTCAAATCACGCTTTGTAGCCACCCCTTGGGCTCTGCATGGTATGCTAGATGCGATCTCCACTCACTCTGGGTTGAAAAAGGCTCCATAGACATCCAATCATAAAAATGAAGAGAGACTACATAGTGTAATACTATCAAACACTAGTTTATTTGGATATAAAACAACTTCCCACAGAGGGGTACTCACATTCTCCTGGTGCTGCTGTGCACCAAACAATAAACCGCTATGTAAAAACGCCAGTCTGTATGCCGCAGGGTATGTGTTTCTCCCAGCTCAGCTGTGTGCTGCTTCCTCCCAGGGGCCAGGACGGAGACAAATATCTTTTGTTTACACTTTTGCACGATTATGAATACATGAACTGCGTTTGCTGCTAGATATATATATATATATATTTTTGTATATATATTTTATTTTCTGATTTCCACGTTTTATGCACATTGAGCATTGGATTATTGTGGCTCGCAAGATTTCCCTTATTTGTTCTGACAATTTGTAACAAACTCCTTTACTTTTTCTACACTCAGTTCTTGTAGGTTCTCAACCCACTGAGCTCCCGGTCTCTCTCACTAGACTTGCTGATTCACTGCCAACGAATCCCTTGAGCTCTTCCAATCTGCACTTTAGTAACTTCCTCAAGCGTCACCCCCACTTCTTTGCTGTGTCCCTAGCTTGGCACTCCAGACACTTCTCAAGCTTCACACCACTGGCCTGCTTGGTCCCTGGCTTGACACACAAGGCTGCTCTGCAGGCATCACCTCCGCTGGCTGGGTCCCTGGCTTGACACCTGCTGAAGTTCCCCAATTCTTCACCATCCCTGGTTGGTGAGAATACTGCTCCGGTACTTGCTTCAGCTATTTACTGTGGTCCCTGATAGTAAGGTGGTTGGTCCTTTAGTGGCGACAGCTTCCCCTCTACCTCTGACCACGACAGGTTCTCCGGCCGGCAGAACCGTCACTTCTGGTTGGACTGCAAGCCGCAGTCCCAACCCTATGCTGCTCCTTGCTTCTGGATCGGCCCTCAGACAGCCTAGGAGTCAGATTAGCCCGGGATAGGCCCAAACTCCTGCCCCTAAGCCCAGGCTATACAACACACGTCCACCCAAACCGCTGTCCAGGTGGCACAGAACAGTGATCACCTGACTTCACCCAAATATATATAGGTTCTCCCAGCAGGCCAAGGGATTTAAGAAAACCCCTGCCCATTGGCTGAGATGCCCCATATACTCCTAATCTGTCCTTTCTTTGCCCTTCTCTTATCTAATGTCACCAGTAGGGATGAGCTTCGAGTTCGAGTCAAACTCATGTTCGACTCGAACATTGGCTGTTCGCAAGTTCGCCGAACACCGAACAATTTGGGGTGTTCGCGGAAAATTTGAATGCCGCGGAACACCCTTTAAAAGTCTATGGGAGAAATCAAAAGTGCTAATTTTAAAGGCTAATATGCAAGTTATTGTCATAAAAAGTGTTTGGGGACCTGGGTCCTGCCCCAGGGGACATGGATCAATGCAAAAAAAAGTTTTAAAAACGGCCGTTTTTTCAGGAGCAGTGATTTTAATAATGCTTAAAATCAAACAATAAAAGTGTAATATCCCTTTAAATTTCGTACCTGGGGGGTGTCTATAGTATGCCTGTAAAGGGGCGCATGTTTCCCGTGTTTAGAACAGCCTGACAGCAAAATGACATTTGGAAGGAAAAAACTCATTTAAAACTACCCGCGGCTATTGCATTGCCGTCAATACACATAGAAGTTCATTGATAAAAACGGCATGGGAATTCCCCACAGGGAAACCCCGAACCAAAATTAAAAAAAAAAAAAATGAAGTGGGAGTCCCCCTAAATTCCATACCAGGCCCTTCAGGTCTGGTATGGATATTAAGGGGAACCCCGGCCAAAATTTAAAAAAAAAATGACGTGGGGTTCCCCCTAAATTCCATACAAGACCCTTCACGTCTGGTATGGATTTTAAGGGGAACCCCGCGCCAAAAAAAAAAACAAAAAACGGCGTGGGGTTCCCCCAAAAATCCATACCAGACCCTTATCCGAGCACGCAACCTGGCAGGCCGCAGGAAAAGAGGGGGGGACGAGAGTGCGGCCCCCCCCCCCTCCTGAACCGTACCAGGCCACATGCCCTCAACATTGGGAGGGTGCTTTGGGGTAGCCCCCCAAAACACCTTGTCCCCATGTTGATGAGGACAAGGGCCTCATCCCCACAACCGTGGCCGGTGGTTGTGGGGGTCTGCGGGCGGGGGGCTTATCGGAATCTGGAAGCCCCCTTTAACAAGGGGACCCCCAGATCCCGGCCCCCCCCTGTGTGAAATGGTAAGGGGGTACTTACCTCTACCATTTCACTAAAAAAGTGTCAAAATAGTTAAAAATGACAAGAGACAGTTTTTGACAATTCCTTTATTTAAATGCTTCTTCTTTCTTCCTTCATCTTCTTCTTCTTCTGGTTCTTCTGGCTCTTCTGGTTCTTCCTCCGGCGTTCTCGTCCAGCATCTCCTCCGCGGCATCTTCTATCTTCTTCTCCTCGGGCCGCTCCGCACCCATGGCATTGGAGGGGGAGGCTCCCGCTCTTCTCTTCATCTTCTTCTTCATCCTCTTCTCTTCTTCCTTCTTCTCTTCTTCTCTGTTTCTCTTCTTAATTTTCTTCTCCGGGCCTCTCCGCATCCATGCATGGAGGGAGGCTCCCGCTGTGTGACGGCGTCTCCTCATCTGACGGTTCTTAAATAACGGGGGGTGGGGCCACCCGGTGACCCCGCCCCCCTCTGACGCACAGTGACTTGACGGGACTTCCCTGTGACGTCACGGGGAATGCCACAGGGAAGTCCCGTCATGTCCCGTGCGTCAGAGGGGACGGGGTCACCGGGTGGCCCCGCCCCCCGTTATTTAAGAACCGTCAGATGAGGAGACGCCGTCACACAGCGGGAGCCTCCCTCCATGCATGGATCCGGAGCGGCCCGGAGAAGAAAATTAAGAAGAGAAACAGAGAAGAAGAGAAGAGGGAAGAAGAGAAGAGGATGAAGAAGAAGATGAAGAGAAGAGCGGGAGCCTCCCCCCCAATGCCATGGGTGCGGAGCGGCCCGAGGAGAAGAAGATAGAAGACGCCGCGGAGGAGATGCTGGACGAGAACGCCGGAGGAAGAACCAGAAGAGCCAGAAGAACCAGAAGAAGAAGAAGATGAAGGAAGAAAGAAGAAGCATTTAAATAAAGGAATTGTCAAAAACTGTCTCTTGTCATTTTTAACTATTTTGACACTTTTTTAGTGAAATGGTAGGGGTAAGTACCCCCTTACCATTTCACACAGGGGGGGGCCGGGATCTGGGGGTCCCCTTGTTAAAGGGGGCTTCCAGATTCCGATAAGCCCCCCGCCCACAGACCCCCACAACCACCGGCCACGGTTGTGGGGATGAGGCCCTTGTCCTCATCAACATGGGGACAAGGTGTTTTGGGGGGCTACCCCAAAGCACCCTCCCAATGTTGAGGGCATGTGGCCTGGGACGGTTCAGGAGGGGGGGGGCCGCACTCTCGTCCCCCCTCTTTTCCTGCGGCCTGCCAGGTTGCGTGCTCGGATAAGGGTCTGGTATGGATTTTTGGGGGAACCCCACGCCGTTTTTTGTTTTTTTTTTGGCGCGGGGTTCCCCTTAAAATCCATACCAAACCTGAAGGGTCTGGTATGGAATTTAGGAGGAACCCCACGTCATTTTTTTTTTTTTAATTTTGGCCGGGGTTCCCCTTAATATCCATACCAGACCTGAAGGGCCTGGTATGGAATTTAGGGGGACTCCCACTTCATTTTTTTTTTTTTTAATTTTGGTTCGGGGTTTCCCTGTGGGGAATTCCCATGCCGTTTTTATCAATGAACTTCTATGTGTATTGACGGCAATGCAATAGCCGCGGGTAGTTTTAAATTAGTTTTTTCCTTCCAAATGTCATTTTGCTGTCAGGCTGTTCTAAACACGGGAAACATGCGCCCCTTTACAGGCATACTATAGACACCCCCCAGGTACGAAATTTAAAGGGATATTACACTTTTATTGTTTGACTTTAAGCATTATTAAAATCACTGCTCCTGAAAAAACGGCCGTTTTTAAAACTTTTTTTTGCATTGATCCATGTCCCCTGGGGCAGGACCCGGGTCCCCAAACACTTTTTATGACAATAACTTGCATATAAGCCTTTAAAATTAGCACTTTTGATTATTCATGTTCGTGTCCCATAGACTTTAACGGTGTTCGCGTGTTCGAGCGAACTTTTTTCCTGTTCGCATGTTCTGGTGCGAACCGAACAGGGGGGTGTTCGGCTCATCCCTAGTCACCAGGTACCCGGCCACCTAGTGGCAGAAGAGAGAAGTGTACCAATTCCAGACTTCGGGTGAACTCAATTGATCCCTAACAATGAGCCAAGGTAACTACACCTGGCAGGTAGATTTAGGAGCAACCCTGCCTAAACATCAGGGTGTTACAAATATATTTTTACAATTCCCAAAAATATGTGTTAAATAAAAAAACCAATGGGATGCATACCCCCACCATGAAACTGTGCCATTTTTGGTTGTGATCCTTCAACAAATCAAAGTCTGTATAAAAGGCAGAGGGTCATTTGTAAAAGCTATATAAACTAGCAAAAAAATTTGCAGTGTCAAAAATTTACACCTGCATATGACTTTTTTCAATGTCTACAAATGTCAACAAGACAACGTTGCACTAATTATGTATATAGTATATGCTTTACAAAGAGGATAGGATAGGTGTAATTAAGAAACATAACATTGGTTAAAGAGCCATACTTATATTAGCTTGGCTTGAGCTATGAACCATCTTCATTAGACTGGACAATTTATAACATTTATCCACGTAACAAAATCATTACAAACAATGTATCCATACATTTTCTGATGTGCACCAATGCACACCATCATGTTGGAAATGTATACAGCTCTAAGCTGCATCTCTATGACACACATATGACACATGTAGATACCTATAAGCATACCTAAGGGATTGCACAGTGAACTCAAACAATCAATTAACAACTAACAAAGAAGACGGGGTAAGTGGCCACTAGACGAATAATGGGCAGTTTACATACACCACTAATCACCAATGTTTATAGGCATATACTAAATGAGTAAACTAAACCCAAAGTAACACATAGGCATATAAAGGACCCCAATATATACTACCTTTCTATCATATGGCATTAGGAATAATGCTGTAGTCTTCAAAAAAGATGGTCTGAAGCCAACAATGATGTCCTTTCTGGATTTCTTGTCAACACTGGCATTTACATTTATGCATTTTTTGTGTCTATGATAATACAGCAATCATTTGGTGGCAAGCTTAATTTCACTGGTGCTGTTGATGCCTATGCGTTATACTCTTACTTAATTTTATTTTAATTTCTAGAATTTGTATACAGTAACTGTTTGACATAGGAGGTCCACGATGTGACACTGATCATACCAGAATTCTTTTTTGTTAAAGCATGGGCCATCACCAAGCTGATTTTACTTTCCTCTTTTAATATATTTTATTACACCCAAAATTTGTTAACACCACCTGTCCTCTTGATACAAGTCCTGCACTCAGATGTGTGCACTGTGTACAGACCCCTGATGACATATGAGAATGTCCCAAAATACTACTCTCCAGCTCAGTAATTAATCTGAATATATTAAAATAAAAATGGATTGAAGAGTTGTTCTCCTCCTAATTTAGACCTACTAAACCCTAGTTTTAGAAGACAGAAAACTGGCTCAGACTGTGAGCAATTCACCAACACCAAGTGGGGGTGAGAAAGCAGCACAAACCACCCATATACATGTATGTACCACCTTGGGGCCTGTGTCAACAAGCTTTGGGCTTGTAACCTGTTATATTGATTTTAACACCACTCAAAGTAGAGGTGAAAGCATATCCCTGTGTCCCAAAGCATGAGGTGCAGACTTGTCCTGCTACCCATCTAAAGGGCTAATAAATGTAAAGAGGAAAGTAAGGCCACTACTGCCAACCAGCCCAGGTGAAGAAACAATAAGGATCGCCTTCAGACTACGTGTCTTAACCAAACCACACATTCTGTTGCATTTCACAGGGCAAAATGCATCAGTGTGTGTGGTTTGGTGGAGACATGTAGGCTAGGGCTTTGGGCTTGTGTTGATGTCATCCATCAAGAGTTTGAGATACTTCTGAGCTCATTGAGGGTTCATAGAATGGTGTATTCAGTTGACAGATGACCTCCTTCTGACCTACATTTGACCTACTTCAAGCAGGTTTTTCATTCATATAGACTTGTATTGGCATACAAAACCTTGAAGAAAACAAAAGCCTGTCGACAAAGGACTTTAATCTGTTTTGAGGCACCAGTGGTCCAGAACGCCCATTGGCCATTTCTTAAACATAAAAAAATAAAAATAATTACGGATTGGCTGAAATGCAAGGAAATAATGTGCATGGTGTAATACCCAAACCAGAAAGGTCATGTTTTAGTAGCCAGAACAAGGGGATTTTTCATTTATTCCTATCCATTACTACATCTTTGCTCTTTGCATCACTTATAAGACTGATATACTTGGGTTTTTTTTTTGGAGTTTCCCTAAATTCCACTATTCCTTTTTTTGGAGTTTCCCTAAATTCCACCATTCCTTTTTTTTTTTTGTATCATTAGAGAAATGACATCATACAACATTGATAAACCGTAAATATGCAAATGTCTGGAAAAAATCTTATTATCCAAAAATAATTGTAAATAAAGTTTACCAGTGAATTCCCAGTCATAATAATTCTAGTTCTTATCTGTATTCATTATTAATATGTAGTTCATTCAGAGTATATTCACTGTGGTGTAAGTGCAATGTGATTGCTTAGACCAAATTTAAGTGGGTGGGCAAGTGAGAAAGTGATTGTGTGTATGTGTGTGTGTGTGTGTGTATGCGTGTGTGTGTGTGTGTGTGTATCTGCATGGCACACAAATATCGGACTTGTCTAATTCATTTGTGAATTCGTCATAATACATTTCTTAGGACAGTTTCACAGCAATAAGATACAAGGTGTGTCTGAATAGTCAATTATCCAGCTAGAATAATGATGCTGTCATGTGTTTCAGGTGAGACCAGCCCAAGATTATGGGTGGAGAAATAGACTGTGCTGTACAGCATCCTTAGTTCATCCCTCGCAAAAGGAAAGGCACCTTTTAACATCTAAGTGTGAAAGAAGCTAGGAGGGAGCACCCTACACTCAAACTACTGGGAAAGGAATAGAATCCCTGCGGAGAGTGCTGGGTAGCACACATACAACTCACAATGGACTGGAGGCTGTTTACCCATTTCAATGTCTTCATACTGTTACTGGTAAGCAATAACTTCTAATATATTCATATTATTTTCTGGTGTAGTTAAGAAAATTCCACAGTTTTTTTTTAAGTATTCCTATTATTAAAAATATGGTAATTCACTGCATAAATATATGATATATATGTGCATAGCAATGTGTATGCACTGAACCTATAGTATAATTGCATATACTGGTTAATTTCAAAACGATTAAAATGTTGTGGAAATGCAATTGCTCTTTTGCGCAGTGAAACACAAGAGATGGATTTAAAAAATGTTTTGAATAAAGATGATGTGCTCAGTACAGAAAACCATTGCATACAAGCAGATTTCATTGTACCAAAGTCAAATTTTAGGTGCACTCTGATTGCTTGCTATGGGTTAATGTACTTTAAACCTTTCTCACGCATTGAAGATGCTGGTCACATCATTGCATAGATGGTGGAGTATGCAGACAAAACCAAGTGATATACTCAGCTTTGCAGGAGCATTGTCCCTATTGTGCAAGGAAAAGCCTCTTTACATTGTATATAGCTCACTTTGAATCTCAGAGCCATTGCTAACTTTTTCTTCAAATCCATCTATATGAGCAAGACCCAGAGCACCTGACTTCTAGTTTTTGCTGAATGTTCACAAAAAAGATGGTGGATTATCTATACTCTGTGTTTTTACGGCACTATACTAACAGGGTACTTGTTTATTAAAAACTGTTATGTTCGCCGTCATTGTTTTCAAAGTGATGTGGAAGCATGACATGTTACTACTGTGAAACAAAGAAACAATTCATTACTATCCTAAGGCTCACAAAGAAGAAACTGATCTATTTTAAAGGTTGTGTGACCTTAGGTGCCTGGCTGTCTCTGAGTTCAGTAGATTTACAGTCCTGGAACAAGTATGAAGAAAGTAAAGTTAGAAATCTTCACCTGCATACTTAATCTGGGTAATTGACCTATAAAATATTGAAACCAGAAAGTCAATAGCCAGGCAATCAGCATCTTCAGAAGGATAGGTTAGAAATGTCAACCTTTATATATTTCTCTTCACACATGGTGTGTTTAAAATAGGTACATAGATTTTTTTTTATTTTGTGTTGTGGGGCATTTGCATTCACTGCGGGTACTGGTTTTCTTAGTAAAAGACATTAATGTATGTATGCATGCACATTAGCAAGCTTGAACCAACTGAGATTTGCAGAAGATCCAGTTACTGCCCAGCTACTACCCATGGGCCCAGATCACAAAGCTGGACAATGCTTGCAGTCAGCGTCACTTGTATAAGACATGTGGTAATCGGTCAATGCAATTCCGGTATACAGGCCTACCATTGCTGACATGTTTTTGAGGGTGTAGTCTCTCGGTCTTTTGCATCTTGGCAAGTCACTAACCTAGCACTGCCACACTGTTGATATTTGCATGCATGTACTATGGCTTACCATGTTGTGAAGGAAAGAGAGGAAACCAGCCCTGGAGCTTGCACTTCCACAAACAAGTTAAAAATGGCTAACAACTATATATATCAGCTTCCCCACTAGTTGGCAAAATTTGGTTTGGGACCTGGAGCTTGGAGATTTCTTCGAGACTTTGATGGAATGAATGCTCCAATCCTGGGTCCTGTTTTTTGGAACCACCAACACACTAATTGGACAGGTGTGTGCTGGGCATTTTGAAGAGACATGATCATGGTTCTGAGCTCCACCCCAACAGACAGAGGAGGACTAGGAGATAGGTGGGAGCCAGAGCAGCAAGGGACTGCTAGCTGTACATACAGAGTTGGTGAGAAAATGGTCTGTAAGAAACCTGGATCCGGAAGTATAAGGCCAAAACAGCAGTGTTGTATGTGTAAGCCAGAAGGCTGAGTGCGTATCTCTTTGCAATAGAGAGAAATGCTGAAAAACTCTGCAAAGAAAACTCTTTATTTTGATTTCCAAAACTTTGTTGAGCTTTCTTTTACTAAAAGTGGGCAAGAAAAGCCCTTAAAAAGAAGAAAAGCAAGTGATGTTGTCCTTAAAAGTTCTATCACTTGGATTTAGTTCCCACATTTGACCACACTGGCTGCATACTTTTTCTTTTTCACTAGCTCTGAAAGTATTGAAGGCAGATATGGCCAGGCATTTAGCATTTTCAGGAGGTCAGTAACAACAGCATCCACATTCCTATCGTTACAATTTGGTCAAACTTTGCAAGGAAAACAGGTCCTTGTAAAATAAATTCCACATACCTTGCAAGTCATTTTTTATACCAAAAACAAAAGCAGGAAACACTGGGCATGTTAAGAATTGAATTAGCTACACCCAAAACTTGTAATTACTGTTTAGTTTTATAAGGGAAGACTCACCAAGCAGTTGATGATATAGTTTTTTGAGACAATGCCCACAGTTTGAAGGTTCACAAATGCAATTTAGATGATAATGCAGTTACACACTAATGATTCTGATCTTTGGAAGTGTGAGCTAATATGGTTCTAAAGTCATGACAGTGTGAGTATTTGTATTTGTCAATCATGGATTAGTAATGACAGAGAGTTGGATTTCAAGTTTCTTATACATTATTTTGAACACTTGACATTTCACTTACCTTCTACAATCATAAGTATCTTGTGATTTGTGGTATTGTGTCTTGTTATTATTTCTTAATTTTTTTTTTTTTTACTTTGATACTCCTCTGAAGCTTTACATTTATGAAACAGGGAGCAGATTGCTCTACATTAAAGTGAAGTAGATGTTACATGGCTATGGGAGAAAGAGAGAGGAAACCAATGGGTTTGCTTTACTAGTGTAGTAGATGTTGTTCACTTAGCAATGTGAATGTTGATTTTGCAAAGTCACTGTTACTGAATATGGCAAAGTGGATCATTTAGGTGGGAATTTAACAAACTACATGTATAAGTTCATCTTTAGCGACATGTTAGATGTTACACCCGTATTTAGGGTGTAACATGTAATATATTGGTAATCACACACCCCCCCCCCCCCCACCTACAAAACACATTCCACCGTGACAGCGGGCTGGAGGTTCTTCTCGAACAGTTCCTGTCACATTTTAAAATAAGCGCGAGTGTGTGCGGCTCCACCCACACAGCCGCATCATTCATGCACAGAGATCTGTGAATAAATAAACTACAAGTCCCATCTTTCACCGCGAGCATGCTGATCATTGCTCTTGCAGTTTACTGACACTTCCTGCAGCTTAGTAACTGTCTGCCTTTATGGAGGTACGGGGCAGAGAGTTGTCGGCTGTGTCTGCAGGTGCCCGACTTTGCACCTGCGATCCACTGATCTCTGGTCCAGTGCTTTGCAGGCACCTGTGTAAAAAAAAAAAAAAAAAAAATGCGCATTTTTAACCACTTCAGCCCTGGAAGAATTTACCTCCTTCCTGACCAGATCACTTTTTGCGATTCCGCACTGCGTCGCTTTACCTAACAATTGCGCGGTCATGCGACGTTGTACCCAAAAAAAATTGATGTCCTTTTTTTCCCACAAATAGAGCTTTTTTTGGTGGTATTTGATTGCCTCTGCAGTTTTTTTTTTTTTTTGCGCTATAAACAAAAAAAGTGTGACGATTTTGAAAAAAAAGCAATATTTTTTACTTTTTGCTATAAAAAATATCCCCCAAAAATGTATAAAAAAAATTTTTTTCCTCAGTTTAGGCCGATATGTGTTCTAAAAATCGCAATAAGCGTATATTGATTGGTTTGAGCCAAACTTATAGCGTCTACAACATAGGGGATAGATTTATAGCATTTTTAATATTAATTTTTTTTTATTAGCAATGGCGGCAATCTGCGATTTTTATCGGGACTGCGACATTATGGCAGACACATCGGACATTTTTTACACTATTTTGGGACCATTGTCATTTTTACAGCAATCAGTGCTATAAAAATGCATTGATTACTGTGTAAATGACACTGGCAGTAAAGCGGTTAACCACTAGGGGGCAGTGAAGGGGTTAAATGTGTCCTAGGGAGTGATTCTAACTGTGAGGGGGCTGGACTTCAACACACAGGACAGCGATCACTGCTCTCGATGACAGAGAGCTGTTATCACTGTCCTGTCACTAGGCAGAATGGGGAAATGCTTTGTTTACAAAAGCATCTCCCAGTTCTTCCTCTCCGAGACACGATCTTGGGCACCCGGCAGACATCCAGTCCGCGGGACCCCTGGTCATGGAGACCGTGGCGGGTGCGCTTGCGAGCCTCCGGCGGCACACTCGTGACACTGCTTCTTAAAGGGGACGTACCTGTAATCCCTTTTGCCTGCCAGTGCCATTCTGCCGACGTAAATCGGCGTGCGCTGGTCGGCAGGCGGTTCAACTTCAAAATCTTATGCATTTACTATTAAATTTGTTCTAAAGGTGAACTTATCCTTTTAAACCCCTTCATGAATAAGCCTTTTTCTGACACTTGTTGCTTACAAGTTAAAATCCATATTTTAGATAGAAAATTACTTAGAACCCCCCCCAAACATTATATATATATATTTATTTATATATACATATATATATATATATATATATATATATATATATATATATATATATATATATATATATATATATATATATATATATATATATATTTTAGCAGAGACCCTACAGAATAAAATGGCCATTGTTGCTATATTTTTGTCACACTGTAATTGCGCAGTGGTCTTTCAAATGCAATTTTTTTTTGGAAGAAATACACTTTCATGAATTAAAAAAAAAAACCAGTAAAGTTAGCCCAATTTTTTTGTATAATGTGAAAAATTATGTTATGCCTAGTAAATAGATACCTAGCATGTCATGCTTCAAAATTGCGTACACTCGTGGAATGGCGACAAGCTATGGTACTTAAAAATCTTGATAGGCAATGCTTTAACATATTTTACAGGTTACCAGTTTAGAGTTACAGAGGAGGTCTTGTGCTAGAATTATTGCTCTCACTCTAACAATCGCGGTGATACCTCACATGTGTGGTTTGAACACTGTTTACATTTGCGGGCGCGACTTAAGTATGCATTCACTTCTGTGGACGCCAGGTTTGGCAGTTTTGAATACTGACATTTTTTTAAATTTGGCGCCTTTAAGTCTTCAGTAAACTAGAAGTTATGTCATGGCATCGCTTTCGGGTTACTAGATCCGAGACCCGATCAAAGCCGATTCAGACTTTGTTCGGGTCTGCGGCAAGCCGGCGGACATGCCGGTAGGACAGGAGAACCCGGGCGAGCCGTGGAATGCCACGGGAGGGGAGTCTCCTCCAACTGCTTGTAATATCAGCAAAGCGGTTGCTTACCCTCATCGGTTGTCATTACAAGACAGCTGACCGTCAGCTCTAAAAAACAGTACCGGGGTGATGCCTGCAGCTGCAGGCATCACCCCGGTACAATCCCTTCAAATGGAAGGCCGCATATTTGCATAACCTCGGGGTAACGTTTTTCTAACACATGATTAGGTATTGAAAGTTAACAAAGCTTTACTTCTTCACTCACATTAACTTTTCAAAGTGAACATATATTTGCTATAATCAAGCACTCTTCCATTAGCAAATCAACCCCAATATCTTCTGGGGAAGATTTCCCCTCTAGGAAGCCCTAATGTTTCAAGATAAATATTTGGGAATTTGGATGTCAAAAACATGGGTCAGAAGATGATTTACAGCCCTGTACGTTTTAACACTTTTTTTGTATTTACGTTTTTGGTACTGTTTGCTCACAGAGTTCTCATGATCCTAATTAGAACAAAGGTTCAAATCCAAAACAGGGCACTCTTCCATGAGTTATTTTCAAATGCCAGAGCAATGGAGCGAGTTTTAAAGTGATTTTTCTTTTTTTTCTTTTTTAACAGAGGAAAACCGTATTTATTAATGCAGCAGTTTTTTTGTTAGTTTTTTTGTTAGGTTCAAACACAATATGTCACCTAAAGGAAAAAAATAATGCTCTTGATTATCTTTCTTTCACCATTTATAGTCTTACACCAGATAGGGTTGAGAAAAATTAAAATATCTGTTAGGTTTTTATGTCTGTCTGTGACTTCATTAAGGAGATGTAACCATACAAAAATGGAAAGGTGTGGTTGTCATCATGAAAGCCATGGATGGTCACAGGCATAAAAAATCATTGTTATAATCTCTGCTCCTTCCCCACTCTGCTAGAAATGTATTGTTCTTTTTGTTTGTGCCCCCATTCAAGAGTTTTCACATCACTTCCAGTCCTGACAGGAAGTGAGGGAAAATTCCCAAATAGGGGGACAGATGAAAAAAAAAAAATAAGGTTTTATCTTTCTTTGCTTTTACTATTTAAATTGTGAAAGAAATAAACTGTTACCTAAAATAAAGATTTTTACATGTACACAGGCTTGTGTATGTGTTTTTAGTGTTTAGCCCTTTGCTTATATTATCCCAAGCTAGTAAGTTACTCAATGAGATTGCTTCACCAGTGCAAGAGGAAAGAGGTGTCAATGTATAGCAAAATCCAAAACTTGTTTTTAAGTTTTGATTAGTATGGAAAATGTTTAAAACTCACATCAGCTTTTTTTACTGTCTCTATCCCACTGGCTAAAAAAAGGAAAATCCCATCTTAGAAGGTTACCACTACGTGATGAGTATAATAGTTTGGGTTTCCCATCACTTTCTGTCCTGGTGACATGGTTACTTGTACTAGTATCATAAACTGGCAGATGGGCGATCCAAGGAAAGGAGTTGTATGTTTTTTGTATATTACATGCACCTTCTTCAACTCTTTTGGTTTGAACAGAAATTGCCATTTATTAAAATCTGGAGGGGAAGAATGTGGTGGTGTTCCTTATAAGAGTCAGTAAGATGTTTGCTTTCATTTTTCAATTTACACTACTATAGAAATACTTTAGTTGAACCCTGATATTTTTGCATTTTTTCCTTGCTTCACATTAATATTATTCTGACGCCACGTTGCACTAAGCAAGTCATAATTGCTAATAAAACATTTTAAATGGTCATAACTACACAATCAACAAGCTGAGAACAATGATGAATACCATGTCCTCAAATGACAGTCTTTCAAAAGTATAGAATGTAACAAATTCTAATGAGTACATGACACAAAATTCTACAGTCCATCGTATTCATAGTTTGAAGAAACAATTATTTGTCCCTGAGAACAGTGCTTAAGGCTGCAGTTATCTCACTAGCCTGTAAATATGGGAGGGGAGAACCTTAATTTCCTAAACCTGTACAATACCATGTCATATACTGTATGCAGGGACTATATGTGGAATCTGAAATATGATTGTCCAGCTCACATTTATTTACTGAGTCAAGGTCAGATTTGGAGTACAAATAACCTTAGAAAGTGACTGACCATTGTAAAAAGGTTTACAACTCTCGAACATCCCTTTTCAAATAAAAACAATCTTTAAAATTAAAAAAAAACTTCAGCACTAGACGTTTTTTACATGTAAATCGTGTGAATGATTTACTCTTTGTAAAACTTATCACATGCTCAGAATATATACAGTAGTGTTTTCCTCCATCATTAGATCAATGGTATCTGCCGCTTCCTAGAGATAGGAGCCATCTGGTCTGGCCAGAGTTATTTTGTAAATGTGTTGTGCCTACTGCCAGGTATATACTGGGTTACCTAGTCAAAATGTAAAAGGCACAATAGAGAATTTGCATTTATGTGCTAACACTACTCCTGACTCAATAACATCAAATGGCAAGTGCCCTTTGAGCAAAGATTGTAGTGCAAATGTAATGTTTTACCCATAGTAGGCCAGGCACACGTAAGCATCCCATAACAAATAAAGTCTGTCCAATATTGCCCTGAGACATATTAAACTTAAAGCGTAGTTCCACCCAAAAGTGGAACTTCCGCTTATCTGTCGTCGTCCCCCCCCCCACCCCCAGTGTCATATTTGGCATGTTTCAGGGGGAATGGGTACCTGTTTTTGACAGGTACCCTTTCCTGACTTCCGGACATAGAGCTGTAGCGCCGTCCCTCGGAAGTTCACCCCCCATCCTCCTTCCTCCACTGCCGGGCTAATTAAAAAAAATAATTCGCGCTTTGCGCATGCGCAGTAGGAAACTGGCTGTGAAGCCCCAAGGCTTCACTGCCGGTTTCCCTTACTAAGAATGGCGGCGGCAGCACCCAACAGTTGATGCCAAAATCAGCTGTGGTGCCAACATCGCGGGAACCCTGGACAGGTAAGTGTCCGAATATTAAAAGTCAGCCGCTACAGTATTTGTAGCGGCTGACTTTTAATTTTTTCGCAAGGGGGCGGAACACCTCTTTAAGGAGTATTCGTTGGCTAGACTAAGAACCTATTCAAGTAAAAAAAAAATACAAGAAGGGCATATATACAGGATAGATAAATACATAGCTAGATTCTAGTGGGAATATATCATAACCGCTGTTACTCTAATGCCCCGTACACACGGTCGGATTTTCCGATGGAAAATGTCCGATCGGAGCTTGTTGTCGGAAATTCCGACCGTGTGTGGGCTCCATCGGACATTTTCTATAGGATTTTCCGACACACAAAGTTGGAGAGCAGGAGATAAAATTTTCCGACAACAAAATCCGTTGTCGGAAATTCCGATCGTGTGTACACAAATCCGACGGACAAAGTGCCACGCATGCTCAGAATAAATAAAGAGATGAAAGCTATTGGCCACTGCCCCGTTTATAGTCCCGACGTACGTGTTTTACGTCACCGCGTTCAGAATGATCGGATTTTCCGACAACTTTGTGCGACCGTGTGTAGACAAAACAAGTTTGAGCCAACATTCGTCAGAAAAAATCCTAGGATTTTGTTGTCGGAATGTCCGAACAAAGTCCGACCGTATGTACGGGGCATAAAAGTACGTTACCTTTTCAAATGTGTACCTACCTTCTCCTGCTCCAGAGTAGTATACCCTCTTGTACCAAGCTTGGTGCTGAAAGCTCCTGGTTCTGCCCCAAATGCTTACTTTAAAAAGATCCCTGTAAAAATAACCAATTTCAATATGGGGGAAAATCTGAAAAATAAGTGTAATTACAATAGGTCTTTAACCACTTCAGCCCCGGAAGGTTTTACCCCCTTCCTGATCAGAGCACGTTTTACAATTTGGCACTGCGCTGCTTTAACTGGTAATTGCTCAGTCATGCAATGTTGTGGCCAAACGAAATTGGTGTTCTTTTTTTCCCACAAATAGAGCTTTCTTTTGGTGGTATTTGATCAGATCTGCGGTTTTTATTTTTTGCGATATAAACTAAAAAAGACTGAAAATTTGGAAAAAAAAAGATATTTTCTACTTTTTGTTATAAAAAAATACAATAAACTCAATTTTAGTCATTTATTTAGGCCAAAATGTATTCAGCCACATGTCTTGGGTAAACAAAATTCAATAAGAGTATATTTATTCGTTTGCCCAAAAGTTATAGCGTCTACAAACTAGGGTACATTTTCTGGAATTTAGCTTTTAGTTTATGACTGCCTGTCTTGTTTCTTGAGGTGCTAAAATGGCAGGGCAGTACAAAACCCCCCCAAATGACCCAATTTTGGAAAGTAGACACCCCAAGGAATTTGCTCAGAAGCATATTGAGCACACTGAATATTTTATTTTTTGTCATAAGTGATTGAAAAATGACAAAAAAAAAAAAACAATTACACAAGGTTGTCACTGAAATGATATATTGCTCAAACATGCCAAGGGCATATGTGAAATGACACCCCAAAATACATTCTGCTGCTTCTCCTGAGTATGGGGATACCACATGTGTGGGATTTTTTGGAAGCCTAGCCGCGTACAGGACCCCAAAAACCAAGCACCGCCTTCAGGCTTTCTAAGGGCGTAAATTTTTGATTTCACTCTTCACTACCTTACACAGTTTCGGAGACCATGAATTGTCTAGATAGCACAACCTTCCCCTCCCCCAAATGACCCCATTTTGGAAAGTAGGCACCCCAAGCTATTTGCTATACGTTGAGTCCATTTTATATTTCGCCACAAGTTTCAGGAAAATTACAATATTTTTATTTTTTTTCGAAATGTTGTCATTAAATGATATATTGCTCAAATATGCCATGGGCATATGTGAAATTAAAGTCACTATTATTTTGAATTTATGCATGGATCATTACTCAGACTATTACTTTTAAGTGTATAGCAATATACACACGTACATGTGTTTGGACTTTTTTATTTTGATATTATCCATTGTCATTTTTTATTTATTTTTACATATTTATATTTTTTTCCATTTTCTGGCATTTATTAATTTGAATCATGTTCTTTGAATTCACATGGGGGCACTTGTGTTTCTAATTTTTCTTATTCATTAAGTCACCCCCCATTTTTAGCATGTCACATTATATCATTATTTGATGTGGGGTATTATCACTGTTATATTTATTTTCCATATATTCACATTTTTTTACACTTACATACAGTGCCTTGCAAAAGTATTCGGCCCCCTTGAACTTTTCAACCTTTTGCCACATTTCAGGCTTCAAACATAAAGATAAAAAATTTAAATTTTTTGTGAAGAATCACCAACAAGTGGGACACAATTGTGAAGTGGAACAAAATCTATTGGATATTTTAAACTTTTTTAGCAAATAAAAAACTGAAAAGTGGTGCGTGCAAAATTATTCGGCCCCTTTACTTTCAGTGCAGAAAACTCACTCCAGAAGTTCAGCGAGGATCTCTGAATGATCCAATGTTGTCCTAAATGACTGATGGTGATAAATAGAATCCACCTGTGTGTAATCAAGTCTCTGTATAAATGCACCTGCTCTGTGATAGTCTCAGGGTTCTGTTGAAAGTGCAGAGAGCATCATGAAGACCAAGGAACACACCAGGCAGGTCTGTAATACTGTTGTGGAGAAGTTTAAAGCCGGATTTGGATACAAAAAGATTTCCCAAGCTTTAAACATCCCAAGGAGCACTGTGCAAGCGATCATTTTGAAATGGAAGGAGTATCAGACCACTGCAAATCTACCAAGACCTGGTTGTCCCTCTAAACTTTCAGCTCAGACAAGGAGAAGACTGATCAGAGATGCAGCCAAGAGGCCCATGATCACTCCGAATGAACTGCAGAGAACTACAGCTGAGGTGGGAGAGTCTGTCCATAGGACAACAATCAGTCGTACACTGCACAAATCTGGCCTTTATGGAAGAGTGGCAAGAAGAAAGCCATTTCTCAAAGATATCCATAAAAAGTCTCGTCTAAAGTTTGCCACAAGCCACCTGGGAGACACACCAAACATGTGGAAGAAGGTGCTCTGGTCCGATGAAACCAAAATCGAACTTTTTGGCCACAATGCAAAACGATATGTTTGGCGTAAAAGCAACACAGCTCATCACACTCAACACACCATCCCCACTGTCAAACATGGTGGTGGCAGCATCATGGTTTGGGCCTGCTTTTCTTCAGCAGGGACAGGGAACATGGTTAAAATTGAGGGGAAGATGGATGCAGCCAAATACAGGACCATTCTGGATGAAAACCTGTTGGAGTCTGCAAAAGACCTGAAACTGGGACGGAGATTTATCTTCCAACAAGACAATGATCCCAAACATACAGCAAAATCTACAAAGGAATGGTTCACAAATAAACATATCCAGGTGTTAGAATGGCCAAGTCAAAGTCCAGACCTGAATCCAATCGAGAATCTGTGGAAAGAGCTGAAAACTGCTGTTCACAAACGCTCTCCATCCAACCTCACTGAGCTCGAGCTGTTTTGCAAGGAAGAATGGGCAAGAATTTCAGTCTCTCGATGTGCAAAACTGATAGAGACATACCCCAAGCGACTTGCAGCTGTAATCGCAGCAAAAGGTGGCTCTACAAAGTATTAACGCAAGGGGGCCGAATAATTTTGCACGCCCCACTTTTCATTTTTTTATTAGTTAAAAAAGTTTTTACAATCCAATAGATTTCGTTCCACTTCACAATTGTGTCCCACTTGTTGGTGATTCTTCACAAAAAATAAAAATTTTATATCTTTATGTTTGAAGCCTGAAATGTGGTAAAAGGTTGAAAAGTTCAAGGGGGCCAAATACTTTCGCAAAGCACTGTATACTATTGATTTTATATTTATTTGAAGCACTTTGCACTTTTAAGGAGAGTGGTTCAGATTAAATAGTATAGTGGGTTCACATATAATTTATCACTTTTGAACAGCGCCACTTCCCCTAAAAGAGATTTTTCCTTCCTTTTTCATATGTTAAAATTCACCCCAAAACACCCCAAAATGCATTCTGCTGCTTCTCCCGAGTACAGTGATACCACATGTGTGGGACCTTTTGGGAGCCTAGCCGCATACAGGACCCTGAAATCCAATCACCGTCTTCAGGATTTCTAAGGGTGTAAAATGGTGATTTCACTTCTCACTAACTATCACAGTTCCGGAGGCCCTGAAATGTCCAGATAGCACAACCCCCCCCCCCCCCCAAATGGCCCCATTTTAGAAAGTAGACACTTTGCTAAGAGCATTTTGCTCTCATTTGTTTTCTCACCTGCATTCTCAGGTTCCCAGGTGGGACAGGAGAGCCTGAGAAAACCATGGAAGATGGCCGGGGGGGGCGTTCCCTCCCACTACTTGTAAAAGAAGCCTAGCGGCTAATTAGCTGCTAGGATTGCTTTTACATGAAAGCTGACCGCTGGCTGAAAAGAACGATACCAAGCTGATACCAACCCTGCAGGCATCATTCTGGTATAACCACTCAAAGTCCAGCAACATACCAGTTCGTTGCTGGTCCTTGTTGGGCATATATTGTAATGTTATTTTTTTTCTTGCAGCCTGTGGGCTGAAGGAAAAAAGAGATTGATCAGTGGGTATGCCCACCATTAGAATTACCGCCCTGCATCCACCCACTTCTAATGATACACAATTTTTTTTTTTTAACTGTGGTGGTGCAATCACCTCCTACAGCGCTGGAGTCGCTGATTTACGTATCGTGAGAGCAAACGCTGTTGCTGTCAAGATAAATAAATCAGTGCTGCAGACGAACTGTGTACCTGAAAAGCAAATAATGGTAACAATAAAATCTTAATAGTGTAAAAAATAGTGGCGTTAAGACTAAATAACATGAAATAAAGTGGAGAAATACAATAAAACGATGTCTCTCAATGAAGAGAAACAGTGAATAAAATAAAAACAATAGTGTTAAAAAATATTCATATCACCTTGTGGCAAGTGAAAAAACACTACTAACAAACTTAATAATTTTAAACAAAAATGGTTGATGTTGCTAAACTTCTATCACCCTGTGACAAGTGAATAAAAAGAAATGACCAAAAATTCCTTTTAGTGAGCATATATTGTGTGACAAAGTCCATAAAAAATGGAAAAAATAAGGAAAAAATAAAAAATAAATTAAAAACAATCCAATACAGTGATGTGAATCCAGTGCCTTGAAGCATTCCCGCTTGGTGATTTTGATATTGTGATTTTTACGTAATTCTGCAGGTTGCATAGGGCAGCCTATTCAAGTTTGCCAGTCAAAGCTCCTACTCCTTTTCCTGCTGACAAGCTTTACATGACTTGTGAAGACGTGGTTTGCCGTGCGCCAATCGCAGCAGAATTACATTGCATTTGGGGTGCCATTGAAATGCTCGTAGTACATTTTTGCTGTGATTGTCACACAATTTGGGAGCACTGGGAACGCTGCGATTCTGTCTGCAATCCCAGATGCTGAGATGTGAGCGGGCCTGGATGTGGCTTCCTTTTATTTAATTTTTTTTTTTTTTAAATAGCCAAAGCTGTTCTGCACTCTGGTTCTGAAGATATGTTTTTTTCATTTGCCCTCAATGGGCAACATTATTATTTGTTTATTTTTCTTTTGTATAGTACAAACATTATATATTCTTTTATATGAAATCACCTACTGAACACCTGAATCTGTAGGGACTGCCACCTGTGTGAAATTAGCACTAGACACATTTTGGGGCTGATTTACTAAAGGCGAAGAGTCTCTTCACTTTGCAAGCGCAGTTGCACTCTTCAAGGAAATTTGCTCCAGAGCTTAGAAAAGTAGGTGAGGCTCTGCTGACTTCCATCATCCAATCAAGTGTTGTTTTTTTCCTTGTATGTGGTTGGGTATTCTTTGCAAAGTGAAGCTTCACCACATTCACTAAGCTCCGAGGACACTTATCTTGCAAAGTGAAACTGCACTTTCAAGGTAAATGATCTATTTCCCTTTAATAAATCAACCTTATGTTTTGTGGACATTATATTTCTATATATAGAAAAGGCTGAATAGTCTTGTGTACTCCTTATGCAAACATAAAAACAGAACCAATGTTGCACCAGTGTTCAGGTTTCCCACAGAATCAAATACCCATATTTATTTAAATTGTTAATTTGAAATCTAAAACCACTGACAAAGAAACATAGAAAAGTGTTGGCAGAAAAATACCAAGTAGTCCATCGAGTCTGCCCATTTTTTATTTGCTTGTTTTTGTTTTTTGTATTTTGTTGCTGTCTTGTTTGTTTTTTTGTTAACTTTGTTGTCTGACTATGGATCTATGTTTATCCCAAGCATGTTTGAGGCCATATACTGTTGACTGTCTCACTACCTCTGCTGGTAGCTTATGCCAAGTATCAACTACCCTTTCAGTAAAATAATACTTTCTAAGATTAGTTTTGAACTTCCCTCCAGTTAGTTTGAGGTCATGTCTGGACATTACTGGAACCTTTCTTCCAGGCCTGGAAGAAAGGTCCCAGTAATATCTGGACATCAAATAGAAGGCACATGTAACTTTACTGTCATATATTCTTTGAACTTCTTGTGAGAGTGTATTAGTGGAACTACATCCACTTCTATTGTCTTCCTGACTAACCTGTTTGATCAGTGATATGAAATTATGAGGACTGCCTCATGAAAAATATAAAACCCATGTCAAAAGGGAATGTGGGTCTTATATGCCTTTTTATTACATACATAGAAACATAAGACAAACTAAAGTCTTCTTTAGCTCTCACTTAGTGATTGTAAATGATTACCTTGTAAAACAACCCATTCAATTTAAAATAGAAATAAAAGACAAAACATTTTGTATACAATAAATATAAAAAAAAATTATAAATACCTTTTTTTATATATAAGTGATCACATTCCCTCTGTTCTCAGCTGCATAAGAGCTGGGGAAGGAGAAGCAGCAGCTCACTGAACTTCCCAGTGAATGGCTGTGCAGGGGGGCATGTCTGAACAAGTCTGATCATTGGAGGAGAGCAGGCTGTGTACCCAGTACAGCTAGAGAACTGACCATGTTGTGCTCTCCTGGTTAGTGTGGTCAGTTTTTAATAGGAAAGCAGAGGGACTGGCAGGAACACCAAGAGTTTCACATAAAGGAAGCAATACAAAGATAACAGGATGCTTTCTCATACGAAAACATGGTACAGCAGGCACATATCAGCAATATGCAATGTTGGAGAAACAAACATTTTTTTTTCTTTGTTTCATAAATTTTAAAAATTTAAAGCCTTACTGTTTTTTTTTTAAATTTAATTTATTCTGGAATCCAACATAGCACAAAGTGCATACAAAGATTCAAATTTGTTTGACATAAAAAAAGCCATGATGCATGATAAATATACAAAATACTGGGGTTGATTTACTAAAGGCAAATAGTGCACTCAAGTGCAGCTGCTTCAGAGCTTAGTAAATGAGCACAAGCTCTGCTGACTTCCATCATCCAATCATGTGCAAGCAAAAATGTTTTCGTTTTTTTTTTCCTTGCACGTGATTGGATATTCTTTGCAAAGTGAGGCTTTACCTCATTTACTAAGCTCTGGAGCAACTGCACTTTGCAAAGTGCACAGTCTACTTGTCTTCAGTGAATCAACCCCACTGTGCGCTTAGTCATTACTATAATAATTAACAGCAAAAGTTTGTCTGTTGGTGCACAGGCCACATTTGGTTATATGGTGATATGAACGATTTCACAGGCCTTCTAGGCTCCTTTCACACTGCCACGGCAATGTGTACTGCATTGTGAGTGGAACCCTATCCATCTGTAGGTGGGCGGTCAGGGGGCAGTAAAAACACAAATCAACGGCCTGTTTTTACCACCCCTGGCCGCCCATATGGAAGGAGCCGTATTGATGCTGTATAAGTGGCTCTACCTGGGTTTTTTTTTCTTTTATCCATTCTTTTTTTAGTCAAATATGGCTGAACAGTTATTTAATCAAAAGTAGATGTCAACTTCGATAAAACTTGTACAAAGTTACAGCAGAAATCTAATTTCCGACCTAGGCTTAAATAAGATAGGATAGGCTGAGATATGGTGCAAGTATAGAGGAACCAGTTTGTAAATTAAAAACTCCAGAGTGTGGGTAGTTTTCAGTATGAGGGTCGAGAAGTAGGGGATGGGCAAAGAGGGGACTGTCAGGGGAGGGACCAACAGGGACCAACAGGAAGTCATGGAGAGGGCTCCACCTGGGTTAACTGAATGCCAATCAATCAGCATAGTTTAACCCCTTTTGTAACTACAAATTTACTTTCTAAGTCCACAACTAAAATGCCCCTTGTCGTAAAAATATTACTTACCTTTGCAGCAGAGAACTTGGAATGCACAACTGTTGGTGTTCCTAGTCACAAGACCCATTGTCAAACATTCAAGTTAGTCATAGAGTTATTGTCAAATTCATTACCACATACTAACATTGCTAAACTTGGTCTGGACATTTAGGTTTTAAAAACTCCAGTCACAATATATAATTATAATGTGTGCATTCTTGTTCTTTAAGTCGAAATTAAATTGTTCACTATTCACAATACTGGAAAATAAATAATAATGCTATTTTTAGAAGTCTATATTTCAGTAGTTATGTATAGGCTCCTTTAGAATTATTATTGCATTCTTCAAGGCTTGCACATCCACCTGGTAAAACCAAACAAATGTGTGAACAGAACAGGTTGCAGCCATGAGAGAAACTGGAGCCTGGTGATGAAAAGCCCATGAAGCACTGATTTGGTAAAATGTGCCTTTACAGGGAAGGAAGGAACTCTATCCCTTAGACCAGGGATATGCAATTAGCAGACCTCCAGCTGTTGCAGAACTACAAGTCCCATGAGGCATAGCAAGACTCTGACAGCCACAAGCATGACACCCAGAGGCAGAGGCATGATGGGACTTGTAGTTTTGCAACAGCTGAAGGTCCGCTAATTGCATATCCCTGCCTTAGACTATAGGCTCAAATGATGGCTTGTCTAATCCACCTAGCAATGGTGGACTAAGAAGCAGTTCCTTGTGAGAACCATCAGGAAGAACAAATCTGATTGCAGAAAGGAGGCTATAGCTGAAAGGTAGACTCTCACTGAGCATACCATGTCAAGATAGTGGAGAGAAAACAGCTTCAAGTAGTTAAAAAGGAAAGAAAAATATTGTCTTGGTTGAGGCGGACAGAGGAAACCACCTTAGAGAAAAAAATGCTTTAGCCTGCATGACAACGTTGACACTGTGTAACATTACAAAAGGTTCTTTACAGAGACTGCTGCTCAGAGGTGACAGTAACAAGAAAAATCACCCTGTGAGCGAGGTCAGACAAATAAGTATCCTAAATGGGTTTCAAAGGCATCTTCTGAAGGGCTGAGAGAACCAGGTTAAGGTCCCACAGAATCACAAGGGAATGTACAGGGAAGCAATGTATTGGGAACTCTACACAGAGGCCTTGATTAAAGGATGGGAGGCCAACAATGTCTGAAACAAAATAGCCAAGACTGAGATTTGTCCCTTGATGGTATTCAAGGCCACAGCCATGCAGTTAATGCCAGTGATCAATAAGCAGGATGGTGTATTGGGCCTTTGGATAGAATGTCTGAGCAATCCAGGAGGGCCCAGAGTCTACCAAATATCTGTCCAGTATGTCTGAGTACTACATCCTCCCAAGCCAGTTTGATGTAATGAGGATAACTGAAAAGCCCTCCATCTTAATCCTGTGGAGCAGATGAGGAAGATGCTGTACAGGAAGAAAAGTTTGATCAAATTAAACTGATCCCATGGAGTCATCAGAGCATCCACTATGAAGGCCCAATATTCCCTGGTGAAAAACCTGCCCTCTTTGAGCAGTGTTACTTCTGGTGCCTCCTTGATGGTTGATGTAAGACACTGCTGTGCCATTGCCCAACTGAATTCTGGTTGGATGACCCAACAGCTAAAAGGTCAGGCATTGAAGAAATAACCTAATTGCCCTGAGTTCCAGGATGTTGCTAGTAGACATGTGCAGAACAAAAAAATTAGTTTTGTTTCCTTTCGTTTCGATTAGTTATTTACATACATTTGTTTAGTTAAATTTGTTTAATTCGTTTCATTCGTTTTCGGGATTCGTTTCGTTTATTCATTTTCAAATCAATTTTGAATAGTTTTCAAATGCGAATAGTTTTCAAATCAATTTTGAATAGTTTTCGAATGTGAACAGTTTTCGAATCAATTTCAAATAGTTTTTGAATCAATTTTGAATAGTTTTCGAATTTGAAAAGTTTTCCAATTCGAATAGTTTTCGAATTCGAATAGTTTTCTGATTTCCCAAATTAATAATATAGAATAGAAAATAAAGGAGTAGAATAGAGAAAAAAAAAATCTTCTATTCTATTCCTTTATTTTCAATTCTATTTTATTGAAGAAATAAAAATGTGGCGCTAAAAATAAAAATAAAAAATATACAAATGGGGGGAGGCTACCTGAAATAAGTAGTTCCTCTAAATACAAACATGTGCACATATAGTGTATACACTGCAAGGCAAAATTAAAATGGTAGTATCATGTAACTGTGTGTCACTCACTGCGAACTACCATAAAGTGTTATATATATTGCGAATAAGTGCAAAAAGAAATGCAAGAAAAAATGGTATTGTTCAATGCAATGGGGTGCAAAGCAATAAATGAAGTGACTAATATAAACACACAATAAAGTATATGCAAACAAGAATGTGAAAGTGAGTGGTAAATGGCAATATATAAGTCCCAAGGATGGTAATAATAAGAGGAATGGAATGAGGAGACAACTTCAACTAGGATCAAACAGTCTCTGAAATGGATGAATTCGGTGGTAGTTATACACCCGGGAGTGCTGACACCATCGAAGGGACAAGGGGAGAAAAAGGTACCCTTACCAGAAGTGGTAGACCCAGCTCACCATACGGCGGTGGGTCAGTAAGGCGTGGTATAGAAGGCCTGAGGTGGAACTCCTGGACTGCACGATGACCCCTCTGGTAAGTAGCTGGATCTCAAAGATGCCAAACGAGGGAGATGGATGGAAGATGGTGGCGCCTGCCAGACCGCAATCAGCTTACTGGGAGCTCTCCTCCAACTCAAAGGGATATTAAAAAGTATGTGGGGAGAAAGAAGAGCCCCCACATAGTGTAAATCCGTATGTTGGGATTTATTGATAACAAATAAAACGGATATCCTATAAAACGTTCAAATAAAAACAGCAACTACGTAGAACGTTCAACTGGGGTATATCATATACCCCACTTGAAGTCTCATAAGATGAAACGCGTAGGGTTAATACGCTGGCCTTGGTCACTTTCACTGCGTTTTTTCTACGTAGTTGCTGTTTTTATTTGAACGCTTTATAGGATATCCGTTTTATTTGTTATCAATAAATCCCAACACCCAGCGTGCTAAATGAAAAAAAAACCTGACAGCTCAGGTCGGCGCCAATGTACAAACAATCCGATGTTAGTACAGCATGCTCCCCTGCTGTTCTATTGTTTTCTTACAGGGGGGTGAACCCCCACCTCCCGCCAGAACACTCTGGTCAGTGCTCTCAGCCATTGGTTGTGGTTGTAAACATGAAAAATGAACAAGGCATATCCTTCTATGATGTGTACTAGCCTCAATCCAAAGCACTGAGTGTCATTGTTTTCTGTTCTATTTTCCCTCTATCTGCATGAGGCATTGTTAATACTCTATGCTGACTCCACAGCTTCCCAGGTGATGCCCCCTCCCCTCCAGCACACAGCAGGTGAGTGACAGCCTCAGCTGTGTATGTATCCCTGTGAGCCTGTTAAGAGGGTATGTACCCATTATCTCACTCAGATTTCACTGAGCTCTGTGCTCTAGCTCTTCAGTGTGTGTGATGTCTGATCACCACCACCTGCCTTCTACTGCTGAGAAATATCCTTTGATCTTGTGTTTTAGGAGTATATAGAGGTGAGAAGGCTGCAGATAAACAAGTGTTGGCTGGTAAGGGGTTAGACATGCATACAGTATGTCTTTAGGTCCAACACAGTAAGCCTCAGGTTTCCCAATTATGCATGCACCAGTATAAATTGTAAAGAAGAAAGACATATGCAGACAAACTAACAAGAGTTTAAGGCAACATAACATACAGAATACACAGAATTCCAAGGCCAAATAGTACCTAGGAACTTACATATAATAGCATAATGCTAATTGATCTCTGTTACAACTAACACCTTTTTTTTTGACAAACTAGCATGATATATATTAGTGTCCCATTGTTTTGCTTACCACCATGTGATAATTACTACTGCATTGCTAATAGGTATGTAATGCCTTCTTGATTCGGATTCTGTTTATTCAAGGATGCTTTTATAAACACGTGAATTTCCTCTGGCATTTTTCAGGTGATACCAGTATATATTCTTTGTGGCATTTTGTGTTGTGACAGATATGAACATAACACATATTATTTCCTGTAATATGAATAAGCATTCTGTGTGACATTTTCCTTTTTGTGACAAACATGAGCATTTTGTGCATCATTGCAAATATTACAACATGGTATTGGCATGTGCGCTATATCCTCTTAGTTGCTGATATTAGAACTGTGTTTGCAACTACTTGTTCTGTTTTATTGCAATGGCAAGTGATGGAAAATGGGGAAGTAAAAAATAAACAGCTATAGTGCTGATTTGGTTTAAAAATAGATAGATAGATAGATAGATAGATAGATAGATAGATAGATAGATAGATAGATAGATAGATAGATTCCCATTGGTTTATAGGGTTAAAAGTAAAAGCTATGTGGCTTGTGTCCAATGTTAAATGCCATAAAGAATGGGGCGTTTATAAAGATATAAAATTAGAAATGGTCCCGAGATCTAGTGTCTCTGGACAATTAAGAAAGGGACGATGTCTGGGATTACCCATTTCAACAATTGATTTTGACCAGGAATAGACTCATACAATTTAAAATAGTTCCTTGCAGTTACCTCACGCCAGCATGGCTAAGTAAGCTTTCAGTTAAACATTCTGCTTCTTTTTGGAGGTTTTTGTCCTCCCCTGCTGATTTCATACATGTTTTTTTTTGGTCCTGCTTCGCCATTACACTTTACTAGATTTAGATTCTGCAATATATTACTGATCTCATCATCAATATGGTCCCCTTAGATGTTAGGGTATGTCTCTTGGGCTTGGTGGAGCCTCTCGTCAAAAAAAAAGGGATCAGGACTCTGCTTGGCCTTCTGTTATTCCGCACTAGGAAAGCCATTGTTCATCAATGAAAAACTCAAGCCCCACCTACCTTAGACAGATGGAAAGCAATGATAAATTCTGTATGACTACTATATAAAGCTGCTTGTAGCAGTAGAGGTTGGTCTACTAAATTTGATAAAAATTTGGACATCATGGCTGGAAACCCCAGACTCAGCTGTCCTACCCTGAAATTCCCTTCATTTGGTGGGTATGTTTCTTTAAATGGTTATGTGTTAGTTCTAAGAGATATATTAACTCCTTCTCACCACCTGGCCTTTTAGAAGCTTCTAGATACTGGGAGGCAGAGGAGGGCATTCAGGTCATGGGACGGCTGTGATTGGCTGTCACGGTGGTCACGTGAACGGAAAGCGCCCGATTATAAGTATGCATCCAATCCGAATTTCCGATCCCCGCCAGCAGCTGTGCTGGGACCATGCAGGGCATGTGCTCTCGGCACAGAAATGTTTACATTCAGGTCACATACTTTACATTCAGGCCCACCCACTGAGAGGTCGCATTTATGCGTACGGCTGGCGGGAAAAGGTTAACAATAAAAAAGATCAGGTCTGAGCATGTATACCCCTTAGTCCATATTGGGGATACAGCCCTCAAATTAACCACAATGGCCCAGAAACAGTTGGACAAAATAAAGGTGAATAAATCACCTGGCCCAGATGGCTTATCACCTCAATGTGTTGAGCCATTGATAAAGCTCCAGTGGGTGGATCAAAACATGTCAGGGGGCGTGGCTTTGGCAGAGACTCATGGACTGAGGTCGTTTTCAATTTACACTAGCTTGGTTGGACAGGAGTGCAGCACTGCTTTGATTTTATACATGTATCACTTTGGATGAGCATCTTTGGCATCTTTCTCCCTGGTGACTGTGGAAGTTTGGCTTCCTCAGCTTGAGCGGCATTTATAATCTAGTACCAAGGTCCCATTGTTTCTAATTTTTAGAGACTCTCTAGTGACTGTCTTAGTACCAATGGATTGGCACAAGGGCAAATGCTGCATGTCATTAAAAAGCAATCAAAGTCTTTACCAAGTAACAGCAGACCTGTAGGTTTAACATCTATAGTCTTGAAGATACTTGAGAGTGTGGTAAGGGACCACCTAGAAAAGTTTTTACTAAAAACACTATTTGTTATAATAGATAGTGAGCATGGATTTATGAAAGACCAAAGTTGTCAAACAAAACTGATTTCTTTATATGAGGAAGTAAGCAAAATGGTACACAAAGGAGTGACTGTGGTCATTGTATACTTGGACTTGAGCAAAAGCATTTGACACAGTTCCCCACATGCAGTAGGTGTAAGTAAAGTATATAGGCCTGGAAAATTCAGTCTGCAAATGGATAGAGAACTAGCTTGACAATCTTATTTAGAGATTAGTGATTAATGATTCATATCCTGAATGGTCTAAGGTTGTTGGCGGTGTAACCCAAAGCTCAGTGTTTACATACTTTTCAACTGTGGAGGACCTCTCCTAAGAAGAAAGGTTACTGTAGCTAATCTCGCTTGGGAAAAGGTGTTTAAGGGGGGATATGTTCACCATGTATATATCCATATAGTGCAAAGTTTTTCAATTTAATGTAATTGCAAAGGACAAGGGGCGCTCTTTGCTTCTGGAGCAAAGGAAGTTTAACCTCTGCATACAAAAGGGCTTCTTCAAAATAAGCTGTGAAAATGTGAAATAGAATTCATCAGGAACTATTTAAAAAAAAAGCTTGGTGCATTCCTGAATGCACGGAATCTAACTGGCTATTAACATTTACTGTACAAGTAGTAACAACAGAGATTGTTGATCCAGGCAATATCTAATTGCCTAAGAGGATAAAGAAGGATTTACCCTTTCTGGAGCAAATTGGACCATGCTTCCTAAAGTATTTTTCCTTCCTCTGGATCAACCATGGGTATAGGTTTCAGTATATGGAGGTTTCAAGCGTATTTTTTTTTCTTGGTTTAACTTGATGGACTTTATGTGGTTTTTTTCAGCCTTTCTACATATCTTTGTAACAATGATAGGGGACACTTATATTTGGGTGTTTCATTTGCATTTGCAAGTCCTCTAAATAACTTTAGGAATGATTGGATACCAGTTTTAAGACAAAACTCTCAAAAGAGACACCTAGACAGCAAAGAGCACCAATTTTCAGACTCCCAGACATGCATTTGTCTCAAGACTGCAATGCTGAGCTGGTCCAGCTTAAAGAAGAACTGAACTATTGAAGTTGTGTCCAAAAAAAGGTAGACAAAGGGAAGATAATCAGTCACCAGTATTACTTCTGGTCTCATTGCAACTGATCTTTTACCCATTACTGACTTTACCCTGTTTTTTTTCTGTTCTGTTTCTGTCTATGGAGATGGCCATCTTGATAGAGGTAGGGTTTTGCTTCCTTAAGGCTCCATTCACACCTGAGCATTTTGTAGCTTGAAGCCTGAAGCTACAAAACGCTGGAGGGGAAAAAATCAATTATTCTCTATGGAGATGGTACACATCTCCTCTCCAAAATGCCTGAAGCCCTACGCTTGAAGCTCAAACAAGTTCTGGACCCTTTTTTGTCGCGCAAATCGGGCAGATTTGGGCGTTTTTCTGCTTTTTACATTGGTGACCTTTTGCCCTGCACAAAATCGCTGCAAATTGCGGTAAAAAACGGCTCAAATCGCGGTAAAAAATGCTGCAAAAAAGCCGCAAAATTGCTGTAAAATTGCGTGATTTTCTGCCTGAAAACGCCAAGCTCAGGTGTGAATGGGGCCTTAGTCCCAGCGTCCAGCACGGAGAACAGTGAGCAGCACAGCAGTAACTTCACCAAATCTCAATCCATATCTGGTGACACTGGACATTGGGGGCAGGAGTGCCTCTCAAACTGCAATAATACACGTACAAGTCTGAATAGACAGGGGTGCCTAACCAACCTCAGATATCAGGAAGTGAACTATAATAATTTTTCAGGACGAATTTCAGACAAAAATTATTTTTTAGCGTATTGCTTAGGCACAATTAATGTTTATAGATGTTCCCGATAACGTGGCAAACTTCACTTCACCAGGTCACAAGGTGATGGGAAATATAAATGTCACAGATGTCAACTAGAAGGTGTTGGGAAATATTCCTGTGGGGACACCTGTTCCATGACAACTGTATTAAAGGGTTCTTTCATTTTTGTCACCATGATGGAACATAAAGGGAAATCTCCTAAATAAGACATAGACACCAAAAAAAAAAAAGTTTTGGCTACAGACATGCTTTAAAGGAAATGTTCAGAATATGGAGGCTGCTATTGCTAGTCATCTTCTAAAAAATACAGTTTCTTGGCTTTCCTCCAATTCAGTGGTTTCAATATTTTCTGAGCCACTAACCCGCAAGTATGAGGAGCAAGAAAATCAGAGTCAAATCAGAATTCCTGATCCTCATATCTGTTCTTGGTCAGTGATTCAGAAAGTATTGAAGCCACTAGATCAGCGTAATGGTCAGGGAACTGATATTTTCAGAAGGAGACGTCAGCAATGGCAGCTTCATGACAGGCTGACTTTAACAAACAAATTTGTTATCCTATCATATGGTACCTGCTATACCCCCTAAAGAATTCTCAGAGACTTTGAATACATATGTTGATGGGTCTCTATGTTTCTGTTACATTGTTAATGAAGAATTTGTTTGCTTCTTTAAAGGCATAGTATGCTTTAAAATATTTATGTTGTTTTTATTAGGTATTAGTGTGTTATGTTCCCTGTGGCATTTGTTTGCCTTACCTTTTAATGACAGGCTCACATGTTGTGGCTGCAGTTTGCAATGCAACGGCTGATCAATTTCCCTATGTTCATGTATGCTTTTACCTAGCTTGTCCATATTAGGTAAAAGGACAGGCAACTGCTTGGTCCAGGTCACACAGCGTCCAATATATTCCTCACTATTTCCATCACATATGTGGGAGCACTACCTGCATGTCTGTGTCAGATCTAATTACGGTGTTGCTCTCACCTGCAGAAAGACCCAGGGATTGTGAGATATGTAGTTTCTTCACAGGAAGTGTCAGTTCTTAGACTACACATATAGGTCATGCATTAACCTATGGAGTACCATACCACATGCCTCATGTTTCAACACAAACAGAAACTTTTGACAAAGGAATGTTAAGAATTACAAGAAAGAAAAGTTGTGAAACACTGAGAAAAAAATTACCTTTTACAAAATTTTACAATACAAAAGCAACATAAACATTTGCTGAAATCTCAAAAGGGAAAGCAACTCATTCTCATCATGATATTACTCCTGTACACATTTGATTTTAATACCATTCGGGCAATGGCTTTCCAATTTTCATAAAACAGTATACATTATTTTATTTTACACTCTACGTAGACAAAACATTGTTAATTGCAATGACAGGAGTGGTGGGTGGAACGCAGAGCTTACTCATTATTCATTAGACTCCCTTATAATTGATTGCTGATGAAAGCACAAAGCCAATAAACATAAGCACAATGCAGAGTCAGTAAACCTACTTAGGTATCAATTATATATGGCATGTCCTATAAAAGTGAGTAAATGTGCTCTGCCTCTCCAATTAAAGAAGAATTTCCGGTTTTGTTATACCAGACTGCGCTTATATGTAGGACTCCCACATATGTTTTTTAGACTGCAAAAATATACATGTATATTGATGAGTTAGGCTTTCGTGCACAGATCAAGGTGACAACACAAACAAGGTCTCATATAAGCCTTAACATGTTAATTTCAAAAGCAAGCATCAGTATATTTTTAAACATGCATCTATTATATAATAATAATAATGCTGGGTGATCTTGCTATGGTCCTCATGCAGGTACTTCCCGTTTATGGTGACAATTAGTACTTCTTAGTACTTCTGTACTGTCACCCTGTCACATAGGTTTTTAATGGAGACTACAAGTGACTATTTCAACACATATTATGCAGGCATAGTCCATTGTTGTCAGTATAGGGTAAGAAATGTTATGCAGCCATCCATAGAGTGCATGTAGACAAGAGGGGGCTGCAAAGAGGCTGCAGGATATCAGCAGCCTTGAGTTGCAGAAAAAGGTAAAAAAAAAGTGAAAACAAGTACTTTTTTCAACAAAAAAGGTACAATTGTGTAGTATTGGTTTGTGATTTATTTTAGATATACATGTAAAAGATAATAATGGTATCAGTATCTGTTAATGATTTTTTAAAAGCCTTGTTTACATGTATGATTTGTAATTGTATATGTACTGAGCACAGTCATATCACATATGGCTAATTACATATGCAGGTTCAGTTTCCTGCTTTAAAATGTAAGTCTGTAAGACCCCTTTAACACTGAGAGCACACGCCGTTAGCGCTAAAGCGCCACTTGTTTCAGCAGAATTTTCAGCTGTTAGTGGGGTGGTTTTAAGCCTCCCAAAAGAAAGGATTAAAAACTCCTGGTTTGCAGCGCTTTCAAACCGCTTTTCAGGCTCTTTGAAAGTGATGCCCATTCATTCCAATAAGCAGGGCATTTTGGAAGCGCTGAATAAAGTGCTCCCAACCCACCCCAAAGATGCTGCTTGCGTGAATTTTGGTAACGCCCAGCAAGCGCACCGCCCGAGTGTGAAAAGTCACACTGGAATGAATGGGAGGCAGTTTTCAGGCGCTTAGCAGAGGTTATTTCTAGCACTAAAGTGCCTGAAAACCGCCCCAGTATGAAAGGGGTCTTACTCATTAAAAAGAATGTACTCTATGTCTGAAAGATATTTTATCTTTAGACTGCTTTCACACTGAAAGAGCCGGCATTTAGCGGTAAATCTCTGCTCAGTTTAGCGGCACCTTACCGCTGTTTAAGTGGCACATTTGCGCTGCTTTTAGCTCACTGGCAGGGCGCTTTTAACCCCCAAAAAAGGGTTAAAATTCCATTTTTGTTGTTCTTTGAAAGCGCTTTTAAGGCACTTTGAAAGCGCTGCCCATTCATTCCAATGGCAGGGCATTTTGGGAGCTCTAAAGACAGCGCTCCCAACCCACCCCAAAGATGCGGCTTGCAGGAATTTTCGGAACGTCCCAAAAGCGCACTGCCCCAGTGTGAAATGTCCCACTGGAATGAATGGGGGGCGGTTTTCAGGCGCTTAGCAGAGGCTATTTCCAGCGCTAAAGTGCCTGAAAACCGCACCAGTGTGAAAGGGGTCTAAAGCCTCGTACCAACGGTACGAAAATCAGAAGGGAATTGTCTTTTGACAGGCTGTTGTCCGAAGTTCTTACCATTAGTACACTCCTTTCAACAATCCCCAGTCTTGCCGGCCGGCAAGACTGGGGATCTTGAGAAGTGTCTACCACCACCAGAACCTCTGAGAGCAGCTGTTAAAATTATCTATTTAATTCACTTAAATAATACTGCATTGGTTAATTGCAACCATTTAACAATAATGAAGTTGCAACAATAATATGTATTGAACCACGTAAGGCATATGAGTGCTGTCACTGCTGACTTTTATTTGACTTTGTCAGCTCCAGGGTGTCATTCCTTTCCTTGCCTCATTACTAAGAGCCTTTTCACACTGACATCGCTGCCACGTTAGCGGTAAAGCGCCACTAGTTTTAGTGGCACTTTACCGTCGTTTTAGAGGCGCTTTTCAGCCACTATAGCGAGGTGCTTTTAACCAAATAAAGGGTTAAAAGCGCCCGCAAAGCACCGCTGCCGAGGCGCTTTGCAGGCACTTCGGCGGTGCTGCCCATTGATTTAAATAGGCGCGGTGTATACATCGCTCCTAAAGCGCCCCAAAGATGCTGCTTGCAGGACTTTTTTTGACGTCCTGCCAGCGCACCACCCCAGTGTGAAAGCACTTAGGCTTTCACACTGGGACTGCAGATGAGGCATTTTTCAGGCACTTTACAGGCGCTATTTTTAACAAGCATGTGCATATCATTGCTCCAGCATTTTATAAGCACATGCTTGCTCCAGGTCAGTGATTTACCAAGTATTGAGACAAGGATACAGATGGTAAGCTGGCAAGTGAGGAGCCTATATCTTTCTAAACTGACAGATTCCTGATAAGGAACCCTAGAACACCTATGGGCTTCAGTCAATTAAAACTCTTAAAAAGAACAAGGGTTGCAAGGAAGGAAAAAGAAGGAGATACATAAATAAAAAAGGAAAAAAAAACGAAAAAAAAACAAGGGCCTTATATGTCTGCCATTGAGATAGGAACCCATCCATGCCTCCATGACCAGTTCAGTCTGGCTGCATAAGAACAATAGAACCTGTAAAAAATAAAAATCCTGTACATACAGAAACAGACATGCAGGTAGTCTGAAATGAACCTGCAGTTCAGCCTCTTTGCATCTTTAGTATAAAAAATATTATCTAGATTTACACACGTGTACACACGGGTTTCAGTTTTCATTGGGATGAATATTGAAACAAAAACTTTTATATTAATATATTCCTCCATGGCAACAAAGGATATAAATATTATCCTCCATAGCCACAAAGAATATGAATCCACTTTGTGTGCAACAAATGAAATTGCAAAGGCAGACATTGGGGTCAATTCACTAAGAGATAAATACCGCATTCATTTTTTAGTTAAAATAACTCATGCAGTATTTATCTCAAAAGTTGTCAATTCACTAAACAAGCATGCGTTATTTACCGAATACGTTAAATATTTGTGTTTTGTGATATTTAGCACTTAAATTTTGCGTTATTTTTGGCGTTTTTTTCTTTTTTTTTTTTTTTTTTTAGTAAGCTAACGCTGCACCGGAAGGCACACAGCAATAATGTGAAACTATGAAAACATACAAAGGTGCTTTCATTCACAAAAATGATCTCCCTCTGATGAAATGTTACAATTTATTTTCTTTCCAGAGCTCAGAGGGTAACATTTTCACACTGATACATTGTATACTTTTCACTTCCTGGCCAGTGCAGAGTTCCTCTAACTGTTATTTTGTACTTTTCTAAAATACCACCAGCAAACACCAGGTGATAAATAATGAATATATATATAAAAAAAAGACTGAGCTGTATATAAACCTAAAACTATAGCTGCAACTCAAAGTGAAAAACACAAAGATAGGTTAAATAAGGAGCTGCACTCTTAGATTGACATATTGTCCAATGTGAATACAAACAAATTAAGAAAAATTAAAAAAAATAACAAGTCCCAATGAGTGAATTAGGTGACATATATAAAGTCCTCCAATGCAGAGTGGTGGATTCACTCTGTCCGTTCCTTAAAGCGGGGGTCCACCCACACCGCCAAAAAAAAAAAATATTAAAAGCCAGCAGCTACAAATACTGCAGCTGCTGACTTTTAATACATGGCCACTTACCTGTCCCAGGGTCCAGCGATGTCGGCAGGCGACGCGGAGAACCCGCTCGGTTCTCGGCAGCTGCCGCCGCCATCCTAGGTGAGGGAATCAGGAAGTGAAGCGTTGCAGCTTCACTTCCCGGTTCCCTACTGCGCATGCGTGAGTCGCGCTGCGCATCGTAAGTGGTCCCCGCTCTCTCCTGGGAGCTGTGTGTTTCCCAGGAGCGCGAAGGGACGGGAAGAGGCATAGACTCCAATGGGAGTCTATGCCGGAAGTGGGTGCAAATACCTGTCTTAGACAGGTATCTGCACCCCCCTCCCCCCTGAAAGGTGCCAAATGTGACATCGGAGGGGGGGAGGGTTCCGAAAAGCGGAAGTTCCATTTTTGTGTGGAACTCCGCTTTAAAATCACAGGATTTTCATCAATTTTTGCTGTTTGTCTTTTCACTAATTTTCTAACTGGTGGGAATTCCTGAGATTTTACTGTGCATTGGAAAAATTTATATATGTCACATGATTCACTCATTGGGACTTGTTATTATTTTTAATTTTTCTTACTTTGTTTGTATTCACATTGATAAATAACGAACGTGTGTGTTTTTAGTGAATTGACATTAATGATTTATCTCATTTTTTTTTTGCGGTATTTATCTCACTATTCTAACAAATGTGCAGTATTTACCTCACATTCGATATTTTACGTTGATGAATTGACTCTTTTACTATCTCATGCGATATTTCTGAAAAATAGGTCACGTGACCTTCATATCGCATGCGGCAACCTTTAGTGAATTAACCCCATTATCTTGTAAATTTGGAGATGGCATCGTCATCATCATTTGGCTGTACATAGCCTGTGCAGACCCAGAAAGTCCTTCAACTAAATTTTTTCTACAAAATGACATAGGGTGCGAAAACAAGATCAGACACCATGCACAAGGAGGGAGACCAGCAGCAAGTTATAAGTTATATACACAGGGCCGCTGTTAGAAATCATGGGGCCCCGTACAGCATATCTGACATGGCCCCTTGGTCCCGCCCACAACCCGCCCCTGGCTCCGCCCCTGACCCCATGTTGTCACAAAATCTGGGGGAATGGTGGCAGGAGCTGAAACATGTAACATGTTCCAAAAGGTGAACCTTTAATAATCATTATTATTCTCCTAGATTGTAAGCTCTAACGAGCAGGGCCCTCTGATTCCTCCTGTATTGAATTGTATTGTACTTGTACTGTCTGCCCTAATGTTGTAAAGCGCTGCGTAAACTGTCGGCGCTATATAAATCCTGTATAATAATAATAATAATAATAATTCTAAACTTTTTACACTATCATAAAGTAGCAGAGATGTCTTATTTTAGAACTTTTTTGACAACAACTAATTAGCTGGGATGAGCTCAGGCATGTTTGGACCATAGTCTAAACCCACCTTAGCTTTACCACCAGGAAGCTTTAAGGCACCCCACCAATCATAACTGGATCTGAATGGGAGAGATGTCAGTGTTTTGACATCTGTGCCCATTCAGTTTGTGTCCGCATACACCAGGTCTGGAAAAATAGAAAAGGATGTTCTTTTCCATTTATTTTTTTTGACCTGAATGCCCACAAGTCAATTCATATCTGGACTCCTGTAGACCTACATAGAGCTTTCAATCAGGTCCACATCAGTGGCGGCTGGTGCTCAAGATTTTTGGGGGGGCGCAAACAAACTGAAAAATTCAGAAAAAAGAAACATCAATTGTAGCCACTGTGCCATCAAACACAGCTACTGTGCCCATCAATTGCAGCCACTGTGCCATCAAACGCAGCTACTGTGCCCATCAATTGCAGCCACTGTGCCATCAAACGCAGCTACTGTGCCCATCAATTGCAGCCACTGTGCCATCAAACACAGCTACTGTGCCCATCAATTGCAGCCACTGTGCCATCAAACACATCTACTGTGTCCATCAATTGCAGCCACTGTGCCATCAAACACAGCTACTGTGCCCATCAATTGCAGCCACTGTGCCCATCAAACGCAGCTACTGTGCCCATCAATTGCAGCCACTGTGCCATCAAACACAGCTACTGTGCCCATCAATTGCAGCCACTGTGCCCATCAAATGCAGCTACTGTGCCATCAAACGCAGCTACTGTCCCCATCAATTGCCGCCACTGTGCCATCATACGCAGCCACTGTATCCACTGGTCCACAGGAAAAACTGACAGGCGGACCTGATTGCAAGGCTTGGGTGAAAAATTCTCAAAGAGGAGTGGTTTGGGGGGTGGTAACAATGCAGCTTGACTGTGTGTTTTTACTGTCCCTTCCCTCATCACACATGTAAAGTAGCATCTCATTGTGTGCTCATGGTCAGTATCATTATGATGATCAGAGCACAGCAGGTGTTGTATGGCACTGTCAGTGTAACATGCTGTGTGGTGCTGAGTCTGTTATGGCTGTGCTGTGTTATAGTCTGTAATACACAGAACAGCCATATATCAACAAAGTCAGCACCCAACAGCATGGTACACTGACAGAGCCATACAACACCTGCTGTGCTCTGATCATCATAATGATAATGACCCTGGGCACGCCATGGGGAGTCAGGGGACTGAGCCTCAGCCTGTGTGATGTGTCACTGTGTGTGTGTGCAGGGGGATTGCTTGCCTGTGGACCAGCGTCTGGATTACTCTTTCTTTCAGTCTCTCACTCAGGCTGCAGCATGGCACTTACTGAGGGAAGGGAGCCGCATTACAATTGAATCCATCCGCCGAGGAAAGCATACAGTGAGCACAAGGTACACTGATGCAGAGAAGGGATTATATGCCTCCACCCTAAAATGGAGAAAAAGTCTCTTTTCTTTTCTCACCTCCTGGGCCCCTCTATTAACCTGATGGGGCCCAGGAAGGTACTATATACCTTGCCAATCAAGTAGGTGCAGGTTAATAAAGTTATTTAGTTAATTCATTTTTTTTTAGCTGGAAATCTGCTCGGGCCCCCCCTACTGGCAGGGCCCGGTACAACAGGGTTGGTTGTACTGCCCTGCACTGCCCTATCAGTGGCCCTGTATATACAGGTTCTAAAACATTGTTTTCTTATCTAGATTACATCTATTGAGGATCCCGTCTGAAGAGCTACCTATACATGGCCTGATAATTGTCCAAATGTTTTTGTTTTTTTACCTATTGTGCAGATAACTGGCACATGCATAGGCCGTGTTGAACACCTTGGCGTAACAAACAACCAATACAGAGGATGTATTTGTACCAGGGCTGTACAGTCCATGCATTAAATATCTTTATAGGTCATATAGAGTCAACCAAAAAAAAAAAAAAACGAATCTGCTGCCATCCAGGCCTCCTGTATCAAAAAACAATAGATGGTCTGGTTTGCCTATGAATGACTAGCTTTAGGATTAGGAATAAGTCATTCATTGGCTTCAAATCAATTACCTATAATTATGTACTGTATATAAATTAGAAGGTATCATGTAAAATTTCCTGTGGGATGGCTTCTGATTTTTGAATTCTGTTCTGTATACCCAAAGATAATGAGACTGATTAACTCCCATTGTACAATTTCTTCCTCCTTGCAGAATAAGCACTATGGAAACAATGAGTTCAGTGTGATTCAGTCATTATGTCATCAGTGTTTTTTGCTTATTTGTACTACTGGCAAATGAATGACAAATTGTTGAGAATTCACATATGTTCCACATAAAGACATATGTCAAGACAACATTTATTGCAGCGTTACACCATGTGTGCTACTTCATTGTGGATAAAAATGTGATTAAAGCATTAGTGCTATTCTTTTTTAGGTTTCTGCCTCCATCACATCCTCACCTACACAGCCAGGCTGCCACTTAATAATGCTCTTGTCTCAGAAACACACCACTGGTAATAATGGGTGGTGTATGATACGTGCCTCTGGCTATCTGGCTCAGCTCATCTCATCTATGATTCATGGTACAGGGTGTGTATTGTTTTTCTCATGTCAGGTCTGCTCATGCCCAGCTAGTACACATCCCAGCGTTATCTCCACTTACACCTGAGCAAGATCACCTATATAGAAAAGGGATGGTTTACAAAAATATGACAAGTTATCATGAGCAACCAATCAGAATATTTGCCTGACTGATGGCTATTGGCAATTGCTCTAAATCTTCACCAGTGCTCTCTCTTTTTTTTAATTTTTTTATCTGTAGACTTTGTAAACAGCGTTTTTGCTTTTTCTTTTTATTGTGATGTACAGTGCTAAAGAAATCTTAAAGCAAAAACATGCTTATACTAGACATAGTTGCAAGTTTGCTTTAGGGAAAACAGTATTGATAAACTTCTTACTTTCTCTACATTCTCCACAATCCAATGTTTCACAACATCCAGAAATCTATGTGCACGTGGCTCACCAAGCTGCACCTTGTTTCTATTTGAGAAGGCTGGGACCTAACCATTGGCAACTCAGGCAATCCAATGCTGCAATACTGGAAAACAGGGAGAGTGTTAATAGATCAGAGCAGCAAGGGAGCACAGGGACAATACATAATTTCTACCCATGATCCCTATCAAACCTATTACTTTGGTCTAAATATTCACACCGATGGCACAAAATATAAAAGATGAAGATAAAAATAAATGTCATTATCTAATATTTGCCAGAGATCATAATTTCCCATATTTATGGAGGACAATGAGCACCTATGCTTGCAGTGATGGTCTATATATTGTCATAGAGGGTTGAAAGCCAAAAAGAAGACATGCTTGGTGCCCAAAATTTACTGGCAGGCAGGTATGAATCACTGGGAAAGTCAGGGAATGCCTACCAAGGATTAGAGGTCTTGTTTAAAAACATAAAATAATTTAAAAATGGTGTTAATAATCTATGGCACCCTTAGCAGGAATCATATATTGTTCCAACTATAAGGGTAATAAGATGTTTTTTTTTTATCTACATGCATTCCAGCATGCTATTGGTATATGTTCCATACCAAACTGAGTTGGATGGAGCTGGAGGTAGCTCATACAAACATTACTGCTTCAGCAAGGTTGACAACATTTTGTTACATGCAAATGTCTGATGCTGTTTGTTTTACAATATGTCCAAGGTGCTTTTTTATTATTACCTTGGATTCAGCTGAAAAGTAATTCTTATAAAAGCAACTGCCCTATTTTTTTTCTGTAAAAAAAAAGTAGTGAAATCTCTTGAGATACAGTAGCAGTAAATGCTTATTAAAAAGCATCTCCAACCAATCAGATGTTTACAGAGCAGAAAAAAAACCCAGAAATTTTCAAGCGAGATAATTGCATTGTTTTTAATAGGGTTCCAATCGGGAGATGTATTTTCTGAAGTTTTTCCAGATTTCCAACAGGGTTTACAAGCAGGGACACCCATACCCATCAACATACATTTTTGGCACTATATAAATCCTGTATAATAATAATAATAATAATCAACTTCCATGTCAAGCAGTTTTCTACCTTCTTCTGAATAGTTATAACTTCTGTAACTTTGCTGATAGAAATGTGATTGAAAAAGCTGGCCATACATAGCTGGCTGAACGGGAAAAAAAATGACACGATTCCTCCATGCACAAAATTCAGGTGGATGGGGGAATCCTCCCCACTGCCCTACTGTAATCTAATAGCAGGGAGACTCTCCTGCGGTCAGAATACACAACCTATTGCCTGCAACGCTGATCGAGTAGCTTGTATCCGACAGGGCAGTTGAACAGAAATCATTTGGTAGAGTGACCACAAATGGATAGAAATTGATCCCTGCTGAACCTGACGAATTTTGATCCATGTATGGCCAGCTTTACACTGCAATTTTCATTGTTTACAGAATGTAGAAAATTATTGTATTAAGAATTTGAAAACCTGTGTCTAGAAGCCTTGCATTCACAAAGATCTACCTTCAATAATAAGTCATTTGTGATTTTTAAATGTAATGGATATGATAAGCATTTATATATAGAGTATATAAATCAGTGAATGTGACATTCACCCAACATTCGCTGCAAAGGAATCTTCCTAGTGAATGTTTGATGTTACAGTGATTGATTCATCTGCAGTGAATATTTAGTAGCTGCCACATTCGCTACTTTATAAATATGCCCCTTAACATGGAAGTAACAACATTTTTTAGATATAAAGTGAAAAGGTTAGAACCCATGAAAGTTTTTTGTATTGTTGTTCATTTTGTGGTGACCATTGCCCCAGTACAGAAAACAATGTTAAGTCCAATATTTTGGAGTTGTCATAGGAAGAGAAGGTGAGGGGAAATCTTCCAATGAATATACCTGTTATGGTGACAACTGTCTAATGCCCTGTACACACGGTCGGATTTTCTGACGGAAAATGTGTGATAGGACCTTGTTGTCGGAAATTCCGACCTTGTGTGGGCTCCATCACACATTTTCCATCGGAATTTCCGACACACAAAGTTTGAGAGCAGGCTATAAAATTTTCCGACAGCAAAATCCGTTGTCGGAAATTCCGATCGTGTGTACACAAATCCGACGCACAAAGTGCCACGCATGCTCAGAATAAATTAAGAGACGAAAGCTATTGGCTACTGCCCCGTTTATGGTCCCGACGTACGTGTTTGACGTCACTGCATTTAGAACGATCGGATTTTCCGACAACTTTGTGTGACCGTGTGTATGCAAGACAAGTTTGAGCCAACATCCGTCGGAAAAAATCCTAGGATTTTGTTGTCGGAATGTCCGATCAATGTCCGACCGTGTGTACGGGGCATAAGAGGAGATATCACTTTGCTCTGGGGGGATTTCCTTTTACTTCCTGTTCTTTCTCTGGAAAAGGAACTTAAGAAAAAAACTCCTCAACAAGACATAGACAAACAAGCAACAAACAGGGGGTATAACCATTCCCTACTCTATCTGAAACCAAACAAAAGGTTCTGACTTTACATACTCATGATGAGAAGTACATAGGCGTGTTGATACTTTTTAATCATGGTTTGAATTCATAGACTAAGAACAAGTATGTGTTTTAGGACTGATGACCTTTCTCTGACTTTCCTGATCTGCATGCCTTTTCCTAGTCAGAGACGCAAAAAAAACCCGAAGCCAGCTGAAAAATATTTATATGAGCACACCACCTAAATACTAACCAAATGTTTTTTCTTTTTAGATATGTTTGCAGTGTAGCTGTAACTGGGATGTGCAGGTAATGAAAGTCTATTCATGTTTCATTTTTGATCTTTGTATTGCACATAAAAAGTATACTTTAAGAATGCCATTATAGCTTATACATATTGTCGAAAAAACAGGAATATATCAAATAAAATGACAGAATCTAAATCATAGTTGATAACTTTATGTCTAGTGTGTACTTAATGTTTACTTTGAGTTATAACGTAGGGCTAATCATTGGAATAAATGTCTTAAGGTTCTTATATACATAAAATGAGTGTTGCACAGTTCATGCTGATTTTGGGTGGATAAGAAAAGGATAACATGTCTATCCTTCTGCCATTGCCCATTTTTTTGCAGGTAAATAAAGGAAAAGATAAATATGGAAACATCACATGGCAGGAAGTTCAATATAACACACGCCCAAAGCGTACATGGGTCGTACCTCCATTGAGTATGCAAGAAGAAGATGATAACAGACCCAGGAATCCCATAGCAAAGGTATGTAGTACATTGGGATCAACGAATGCAACTTTTTTTTTACACTTGGGCTATGGATACACTAGGAATTAAATCTTTTTTATTGAGAGATCTCACTGCCTGTTAGCAGTTATCTCATTATCAGCAGCACAACACTAATGTAGCTACCCTGGTGGTATGATTATGTGAGATTTTTGCGTCTCAAAAGCAGTACATTGTTTTGCATAGAAATTTGGCGTTTTATATTTTAGGCCTGTAATTCTTAGTAATAACACAGCTAAATCTGTCCAAACAAGAGTCTAGTAGACATCCCAGGTATTATAAAGTTTGAAACACTAAATCAGAAATAACTATAAATAATTATAAAAATTAATAATATAATTATAATAAAATGAATTTCCCCACGAATCACTATCACTCAATTCTGCAAGTGTTCTCATTTACTATCGCTGTTTTCTAGCTGATCTCAAACCGTTTTTGACGTAAAGGGACACTTTTTGGATGCCATGGACAATCTCAAGTTTCCATGCAGAAAGAACAGTATGCTGTATATAATATAAAAGTGCATGCAGGGCACTGGACAAAGCATTTGGTACAAAAGGGATGTGAAATGATTTCATACAGTAATGTAATCTGTAAGATTACAGTGTACTGTATGTGTTATGAATTTTGAACTTTTTGAATTTGCCGCCAGGCTCCGCCCCCATGCGTTGCAACGCTCGCAGGGAACGGAGCCCGACACACAGAGCATCGGGTGGAGGACAGAGCCCGCAGACACAGTGGGGGGACATCACAGGATCCTGGGGACAAGGTAAGTAACCCGCACCAGGATCCTGAGATGCAATCCTGAGTGTAACTCGGGGTTACCGCTAATGGTACTGAAATTTAACCCTGAGCCACACTCAAGAATACCACCAGGAAGGTTAATACCCATGGTTTCAAATATTTTCAGGCTACCCCCCCCCCCCCGCTTTATTACATATACACATACAAACACACACCTTTTTCTTGATATTAGGACTATTGTAAATTCAACATAGGGACTACTGATATAACACTGTAAACAAGAGAATGTATTTTACAACTCCATATCTAGGCAAATATAAAAGATATAACTCAGCACAGCTCTATATTCATTAATGCCTCTTTAAAGTGTTTGTTAACCTAAAAAAAAAAAAATTGAGATCCTGTTCCCCTAACCCTTTCACTGTCAGATCCGTTTTTGTGCTTTTTGCACACACGTTTAAAAAAATCATTTTAGGCCAGAAGATTACCCACAAATATTATATATTTTCTGAAAGCAGACACCCTAGAGAATAAAACAGCGATAGTTCAAATTTTTTATGTCGTATGATATTACCGCAAAGGTCTAGAAAACAACAAATTTCAGTAAAAACACACTAACGTGAATGTTAGGGCAAACAAATTCAATAAATTACCCAAGTTTTAGGTAAAATATAAAAGACGCGGTTGCACCGAGTAAATAAATACCCAACATGCCAAACCTTACATTTTTGTGCGTCCGTGAAATGGCGTCAAACTTCAGTTCCCTATATTTTCTATAAGCGATGATTCAAAACCCCCTATAGGCATCAGTTTAGTGTTATGGAGGAACTCTTGTGTAAGAATTATTGCTCTCACTCCAGTGTACGTGACGATATGTAACATGTGTATCGCAATCAACATTTTCACACGTAGGCGCCCCAGCATGCAGGTCGGCGATTGGTGGTGTGCTGCGTCACTCTGACACACCGCCTCTGACGGAGGCTCCTTACCACGTGATCAGCTGTAACCAATGACAGCTGATCACAGCATGAACCAGGAAGTGCCGGTAAACGGCTTTCCTCGGTTCACGCTGACAGGGAGAGCCGATCGGTGGCTCTCCTGTCAGAAGGTGGTCTACGCTGATAATCAGCACATTGATTTTTAGCGCAGCCCCCATCAGAGGTGCCACTACAATGCCAAACAGTGCCCATCAGCTGCCAGGCAGTGTCCATCAGTAACACCTGTCAGTGCCCATCAAAATGCCAATCAAAGCCCATCAAAGTGCCCCTTCAGTAATGCCTGTCAGTGCCCTTCAGATGCCCATCAGTAATGTCTGTCAGTACCTCCTCATAAGTGCTGCCTATCAGTGCCATCTATGAGTGCCCATCAGTGCCACCTATCAGTGCTTATCAGTGCCACTTATCTGTGCCCATCAGTGCCACTTATCGGTGCCCATCAGTGCCGTCTATCAGTGGCCATCAGTGCTGCAGATCAGTGCCGCTTATCAGTGCCCATCAATTCTACATATTAGTGCCTCCTCAGTACCCATCAGTGCCACCTTATCAGTGCCACCTCATCAGTGCCCATCAGTGCAGCCTCATCAGTGCCCGTTAGTGAAGGAGAAAACTAAATTTTTTAACAGAAACAAAGAAAAACTTTTTTTTTTTTTGTGGGAAGAAAATGATAACAATTTATTTGGGTACAGTGTTGTATGACTGCACAATTGTCATTCAAAGTGTGACAGCACTGAAAGCTGAAAATTGTCCTGGGCAGGAAGGGGGAAAGTGCCCAGTATTGAAGTGGTTAATGAAGTCTCCTGTGTCACATATTTGTACTTATTATTATATGGAGCCTATAATTTGCACCCTTTGTTTATTTATTATGCAGTGCCTCACAATGTCTTGCAATTTTATAAATAAAGAGCATACAGATCCTCCTCTTCTCTAAACTGGAGACGAGAGGTAGTAATTTAATTTATGTTTGCCCAACAGCATTAGTGCACCATTGTAAATACTACTGTAAAATATAACATTGTCTTCATACCTATTGTCTTAAAAGGTTCATTCTGACATGGAGGTAAAGAAGGGTACTATACTTTATAGAATTACTGGACAAGGTGTGGATCAACCACCGTTCAATGTGTTTATTATGGATCCTAGAACAGGATACTTGAATGTGACTGATGCCCGTATTGATCGTGAACAAACGCCCTTTTTATATGTAAGTTAAACTACTATGTTTTACATTCTAACTGTATTTAAAATAAGCACAGATAACCTTACAACTGTATTTCTGTGAGAAAGGTAATTGGTCAGGAAGGTGTTCTGCATCTCTACTCCTAGATCGTTATGATAGTTTAGGCTTATTTCACAGGAGTAGCTGTATATGCTGCTATACAGTTGTACTATCTCCCTGTCAAAGCAGAAACATAAGACAGTGTCAAGCTATAAAGCCACTTTGGATGCTGACATTTCTGCTGCCTGAGCTAAGGGCTGATTGTCATCATTTTGTCTGGGCTAATGAAGGAGAGTAAAATTGTTATATTCTTACTGCAGCTGAAAGATAGTCAATATAAAAAATACTTTGTTATATGACAGATTTGAGCATCTGCTATCAGCGCAGGGCTAGTCAGGGAATAGGATGGCTTTACAGCGTGACATTCATCCTGGCACTTCTGCTCCGACAGGGATAGAATACAAGTAAAATGTTTAAAAAATCAAATTATTTTATCAAGTTTACTAGATGACAATTGGTGATTACTATATCTACCTTTAACATGTAGACCCTCTGTTTCTTTTTGGTGGTTTATGGTGTTGGAGTGAGAATTAAAAAAACGTAGTAGTATTAAAAATAAAGAGTAGTATTAAATGTGGTGGCTATTCTGGAAACTGTTGAAATATTATATATATATATATATATATATATATATATATATATATATATATAAAATGTATTAAAACTTACACTGGTACTAGTACACTAGTACTTCATTGCAATGCCCCCTTCAGGGAAAATCTGGTATTGCTGAGGACCCCTTTAAAATAAGATTGGTAGATGTTATTCAAGTAAAAAAAATGTTAATGGAGTACATTTTTCAATTAACCACTTACCGCCCACCAACAGCAGAGTTACTGCTAGCGGGTGGCAGCTGCAGGCTCACACATGCACGCTGGTGCTCCACCTGGGGCACGCAGCGGCACAAACCCATGACCACTGAGTCTGGTTGACACATTGAATTACGGTGGTCGCCATCTGCTGTGAGCAGCTGGGGAATCGTGTGATTGCTATGATTGGTCATAGCAATCACATGATTACAATGTAAGCAAAACAGTTATGAATGGCTGCCATTCATGACTGTTTCACTGACTACTGTGATGCTGTGATTGGGCCACAGCTATCACATGGTACCTGGGCCAATCACAGCACCCTGTACCATGTGATTAGCTGTAGCCAATCACAGATCACAATAGTAAGCAAGCTGTCATGAATGAAAGCCATTCATAACAGTTAAAACTATTGCCTATAACCGTGATCATCACAGTTATAAGCAATAATAGTGTAAAAAAAAAATGATCCCCGATAACCCCCTTAGAACAGTACAGTATCACTATGGTGACACTGAACTACTCTGATGACAGGATGTAAAAAAAAAAATATATATATATATATATATATATATATATATATATATATATATATATATATATATATATATATATAGTGCCTTGAAAAAGTATTCATACCCCTTGCAATTTTCCACATTTTGTCATGTTACAACCAAAAATGTAAATGTATTTTATTGGGATTTTATGTTACAGACTAACACTAAGTGATACATAAGTGTCACATTTTTTACAAATAAATATGCGAAAAGTGTGATGTGCATTTGTATTCAGCCCCCCTGAGTCAATACTTTGTAGAACCACCTTTTGCTGCAATTACAGCTGCAAGTCTTTTTGGGGATGTCTCTACCAGCTTTGCACATCTAGAGAGTGACATTTTTGCCCATTCTTCTTTGCAAAATCGCTCAAGCTCTGTCAGATTGGATGGAGAGCGTCTGTGAACAGTAATTTTCAAATCTTGCCACAGATTCTCAATTGGGTCTGGAGTTTGACTGGGCCATTCTAACACATGAATATGCTTTTATCTAAACCATTCCATTGTAGCTCTGGCTGTATGTTTAGGGTCGTTGTCCTGCTGGAAGGTGAACCTCTGCCCCAGTCTCAAGTCTTTTGCAGACTCTGACAGGATTTTCTTCTATAATTGCCCTGTATTTGGCTTCATCCATCTTCCCATAAACTCTGACCAGCTTCCCTGTCCCTGCTGAAGAAAAGCATCCCACAACATGATGCTGCCACCACCATGATTCACTGCGAGGATGGTGTGTTCAGGGTGATGTTCAGTGTTAGTTTTCTGCCACACATAGCGTTTTGCTTTTAGGCCAAAAAGTTACATTTTGGTCTCATCTGACCAGAGCTGTGGTCGTTTAGGATTTCCTCATAGCGGTGTGGGGGGCGAGATAGCATCCTCCGTCCCAGCGTCCCCCGTTACCTGCTCCCATACTGTACTGTAGTCCACATTGGGGTTGTTGCTTGTGGGGTAGCCCTCTATAGACCATGTTTGTGAGGGTAGCATAGGACCCAAGAATGGCAGCTTCTAGGTTGACTGCTGGGTTGGACCTAACTTGGGCAAACCACCATCAGACTGTAACTAGTACTGCTGCCCAGTAATAATTTCGGAAACAAGACAACGCCAGGCCACCGGAGCACATAGGGAACTGCAGCTTGGACTTTGCTATTCTAGGAACTGCCCCAGACCATATGAAGGAGGTGACGACTCCAAAAGCCAGATTTGTGGAATGCACGACTAATAGTTGTCCTGTGGACAGTTTCTCCCACCTGAGCTGTGGATCTCTGCAGCTCCTCCAGAGTTACTATTGGCCTCTTGGCTGCTTCTCTGATAAATGCTCTCCTTGCCGGCCTGTCTGTTTAGGTGGACGGCCATGTCTTGGTAGGTTTGCTGTTATGCCAAACGCTTCCCATTTTCGGATGATGTATTGAACAGTGCTCCATGAGATGTTCAAATCTTGGGATTTTTTTTATAACCTAACCCTGCTTTAAACTTCTCCACAACTTTATACCTGACCTGTCTGGTGTGTTCCTTTGCAGTCATGATGCTGTTTGTTCACCCAGGTTCTCTAACAAACCTCTGAGGGCTTCACAGAACAGCTGTATTTATACTGAGATTAAATTATACACAGGTGGGCTCTATTTACTAATTAGGGGATTTCTGAAGGCAATTGGTACCACTAGATTTTAGTTAGGGGTTTCAGAATACAGGGGGCAGAATAAAAATTTACGCCACACTTTTCAGATATTTGTGAAAATTTTGAAAACCGTTTATGATTTTCTTTCCACTTCACAATTATGTGCCACTTTGTGTTGGTCTATCACATTAAATCCCAATAAAATACATTTACGTTTTTGGTAGTAACATGACAAAATGTGGAAAATTTCAAGGGGTGTGAATACTTTTTCAAGCCACTATATATATATATATATATATATATATATATATATATATATATATATATATATATATATATATATATATATATATATATAGTAAAGAAAATGTTTAAAAAATTGTAATAAAAAATTATTTAAATGTTTTTTTACATACTATCAGTAATCAGTATCCCTGATCTCACCAATCATATGATGATGCTGTACTGCACTGGCGAAAAAAAAATTGTGAAGAAAAAACATTGGGACAAAAAATTGCAACTTCAAAAAACTCACCATGCCTTTTACTAAGTTCCTCGGACTGTCTACTTTCCAAAAATAGGTCATTTGGGGGGTATTCGTACTGTTCTGACATTTTAGGTCCTCAAGAAATTAGATAGGCCGTTAGTACATCAGGACTGATCAATTTTCAAAGATATATGCCATAGATTGTAGACTTTATAACTTTAACACAGACAAAATAACACACTGTCTTGGATTATTTTTACCAAAGAAATGTAGCAATCTACATTTAGGTCTAAATGTATGAAGAAAGATCATTTATTTGCTAAATTTTATAATAGAAACTAACAAATACATAGGTTTTTTTCAACATTTTTGGTATTTTTTCATTTATATAGAGAAAAGAAAAAAAAAATCAATCAGTGATGACTAAATACCACTAAAAGAAAGCTCTATTTGTGTGAAAAAAATTATATAAATTTTGTTTGCATAGTATTGCATGACCGAGTAATTTGTGCAAAACGATAATGCACTAAGTGTATATTAAGGAAAATAACACAGATGATCCGTGAGAGACAGCAGCACTCACAAAAATGTACACATCGTACCAAAAAAAAATCAAAATTGACGTGTTGTACTGTCAAAATTGTTTACATGAAAGTGCATATAGTCCATCTATTACATGAAAATGAGAAAAGATAAAGGAAAATAATAGTCCAAAAATCCCAACTAAACATCCATAACGTGAACTTGAAAGTGTGTTGATCCAATATTCAATCTGTCTCAAAGCTGTGGTAATTACTAAGGCAGTGAAACTGATTAAATCACCTGTGCAAAATAATGGAGAGCCTGAAAACATGACCTGTTGGGGCGTCTTGAGGACTGGAGTTGAGAAACACTGCTCTATCCCAACACAAAGCACTGATGAGTTAGAAAAAATATTTCCTGACAGACTCCATGGCAGCCTACGTGTGGGTTTACCCCGCCTCCTCTCCAATGCTATAGGACCCCATTCCCATAAATGAGTACTCACCACTAGCTACTGCGTTCCTTTTTTGTCCTCCTCCAATGGACCTACACAAGTTGTTCGCGTCCGGTCGGACGGATCCAGGATCATGGCATACCTTTTGCGGTGCAGCTCAGGGCCCAGCCACGGTCGGGCGAGTAGCAGGTAGAGGCTGATATTTACCCTTTTGGTGGAAGGATGGTCGCCTCTGTATGCCGGACGTCCAGGGACATCAGTGGCTGGCAAGGTCGGAAGCTTAAAAGTATTTTTCTCCATGGCAGGTTTTTCTGTGTTTGTCTGTTTTCCCCTAGGTCTCCTGGCTTTGGCTATGACCGTCGCGGTCTCTGTTGGGACCGTTTTCCCCCTCATGGCGGCTGGAGCGCTTGTGCGTTCCACCTCGCCCCAGCTCTTCCGGGTTCGGCCGTCTGCAATGCTCGCGCATGCGCGGTAGCCTCCTCGGGTCCGAGGCTTGGCTAGCGCGTGCGCAGAGCGACGGAACGCTCGGCTATCCGCACATGCGCAGTACGGTCACCGTCTGACAGCGCAGGCGCGAGGTCGGGCGGTGACGTCATGGGCGGGGGATTTAAATTCAGCTCATAAACTCCTTCACAGTGGGAATGTCTCACAGTGAGTAGGAGCAGAGCGGTTTCTCTTCCCCATCTCCAGCCCTGGTCTGCTTTAGGTGAGTGCCTGTTTATACTTTGTATTTATAAAAAAAAAAAAAAAGAGAGAAACATTTTTTTCTGTAAAAGATTGAATAAGTTATACGTTTGCGTCCAGTCATAAGAAGGGCTTTTTGTCTGGACACACGCTGCAAGTGTATTCTGAAGGTATTTGTGGGGCAGATTGACCCCTTTTTTCTTACTGGTATTTTGGCCCGTTCAGGTCGCCTTTTTTTCTGCAGACTAACCATACTGTGTCGCGCTTCATATGGAAGTCTCGGACAATTCACCGCCTTTAAGTGGCCAGCCCTCACGCACAAGGTATGTGCTTATGAGGGGAGGGGTTGAGAGTCAGTCGCACTGTGAATTGCGTTATCTGATGTTGGTCTCGCCTTTTTCCCCCTCCCTACTGTGTTTTTTTCTCCCAGCCCTTACAGATCGGACCCTCAAATTGTGGTCCAGAATGACAGAGACCTTGCCAGGCCACAACACCAGTCACCTTCAAGATCCAGGCATGATTCTAAGTCTGGAAACCACCACCAGGGGAGACGCTCTCATTCCTCCTCTAGACACCGCTCCCAACGCCACGACAGCCGCTCTGACCGTAGAGCCTGCTGGGGATGTGGAACACGAGTTCTGGAGGGCAAGTCACTGTGTGACCGTTGCTATGCCCGGGCGACCAGGGAGAAAGAATCGGAGAACCAGCGGCTGGAAACTCTCGTCAAACGAGTGGTACAGCAGTCCCTGAAGGAGCTGGATCCTCCCCACACATTGAGCCAGTCTACTACACTGTCTGGCCCCCCGGCTGATGAATCCCGCGAAGACCCGGGCACTTCACAGCCGTACGTGGCCTCCCTTGACTCCTCGGATGATGATCCTCAGGAAGAAGAGGAAGTCGGAGGCTTTGATTTTAGTATGGTGTCACCTTTAATTAAGGCAATCAAGGAGGCTCTTAAATGGGAGGACCCATCTACTCCCCCGGCCAAGCAGAAGAAATTCTTCAAACATTTGGGGAAAGAACGCGCAAGTTTCCCGCTCCTTTCTGAGCTGAAAGAGATCATTGATGAGGAATGGAGTAAGACGGACAGGAAGTCCTCTATGACTAATAAGACCTCCAGATTATATCCCTTCAAGTCAGAAGAGGTGAAGTATCTGGAGAATGCTCCCCTTGTAGACGCAGCTCTAATGCGTCTAGCTAAGCATATTACACTTCCCTTGGAAGATGCAGTGTCCTTCAAGGATGGTCTTGAAAGAAGGATCGACCAAGACCTGAAGAGGATTTACGGGTTGGCCGGAACAGCCTGCAAACCTGCTTTTGCTCTGGCAGCCATGTCAAAAGCCATGGAGGCCTGGACAGAGAATGTGGATTCCTTCCTTAAAGGGGTTTCAGAGGAGCTAGCGGGAAGTTCAGCAGCTGCAGAATTGAAGCTAGCGGCGGTGTTCTTGGGGGAGGCGTCCATTGACTTGATTCGCCTATTGGCGCGAATTATGCTGTCATCGGTCACGGCCAAACGGGCCTTATGGTTACGTCCTTGGCTTGCTGACCCCGTTTCCAAACAGGCTTGGTGTAAAATCCCCTTCGAGGGATCTTCGCTGTTTGGCAATAAGCTAGACGATGCCATAACACGAGCCACGGGTGGCAAGTCGGGGTTTCTCCCCCAGGACAAGCGCCTTTTTGGTCGGAAGAAGCCGCAGTTCAGAAGACGCTCTCCGGAGCGCTCTAGGGAAGCTCGCTCCTACAAGCCCGGTAGGGACTTCAGAAAGAATTGGAGCAGGGGCCAGACATCTTTTCGCAAGTCCACTAAAGGCCAGGCACCCAGCGGCCGTGAACAGGCGAGGTCTTTTTGAGATTGCGCCCGCCCAGGCGGGCCGGGTGGGGGCGCGGCTGCGCCTCTTCCGGCACGTCTGGGTGGCCTCGATCTCGGACTTTTGGGTAATAAAGACGGTCTCGACAGGTCACAGATGGACCTTCTCCAGTGCTCCGCCCCCCAGATTTGTCCCCACTCTTCTGCCCCGGTCGGAAGATCAAAAGCAAGTGCTATTGTCCTATGTGGATCTCCTGAAGTCTCAAGGGGCAGTGGTGTGCGTCCCGAGGGACGAGTGGTTTCAGGGAATATACTCCCCTCTTTTCCTGGTTCAAAAGAAGAGTGGCTCTTGGCGCCCGGTCATAGACCTGACCTACCTCAACGAGTTTATAGAGCCAGGGAAATTCAAGATGGAAACGCTGTCGACTATTCAGCAAGCTATTCAGCCAGGCGACTGGATGATTTCCATCGACCTAAAGGACGCTTATTTTCACGTCCCGATAGAGGAAAGGTTTCACAAATACCTCCGCTACCAAGTAGGGCAAGATCATCTCCAGTTTATCTGCCTCCCCTTCGGATTGACAACGTCCCCCCGGGTCTTCTCAAAAATCCTTCTGGCCACGGTAGCGCACATAAGACTGAAGGGGGTACGTCTTTACCACTACCTCGACGACCTCCTGGTGTTGTCGCAAAGCAGAGAACAGCTGCTGGCCCATCGAGAACAGGTGATCTCCACCCTTTCCAGTTTTGGGTGGCCCCTGAACTTGGCAAAAAGTCATCTAAAACCAACGCAACGCCTAATATACCTAGGAGCTCAGTTCGACACTGTAAGAGGCACCATTTCCCTTCCACTACAGAAAATTCCGGTGGTACGAGACAGGATTTCTCGGGCGGTACATGCCTCACACCTAAAAGCCTCTCAGTGTCTGGAAATTATCGGTACAATGGTTTCTACGACGCCCATGGTCAAGTGGGCCTTGTGGAGGTTACGTCCCTTCCAGTCGGGGTTTCTGCAGCAATGGTGAACAGGGGACAAGAGTCAAGTCATCCGGGTGACCTCGTCAATGAGGAACAGCCTCTTTTGGTGGCTTCAACGCAAGAATCTCCTGGCATGTCATTCCATCGTTCCCACCTCCTGGGTCACGGTGACGACCGACGCCAGCGGGACGGGTTGGGGGGCCCTCTGTGGCTCGAACCTCGCCCAAGGCAAGTGGGACTCCTGCCGTGCAGTCCCAGGTTCGAACGTTCTAGAACTCAGGGCAGCCTGGTGTGCTCTACAGGCCTTCTCTCATCTTCTGAAAGGGAAGTCAATACTATTAAGAATGGACAACACAACGGCTGTCGCCTACGTGAAGAGGCAAGGGGGTACCCGGAGTCCCACTCTTCTTCGAGAAGTCGAGCCCATTCTTTCATGGGCGCAGAAGAATCTTTGCAATATCTCGGCAGTGTTTATCCCAGGAGTCCAGAATGCTCAAGCAGACTTCCTTTCACGCACCAAACTGGACAACAACGAGTGGTCTCTTCACATGGAGACGTTCAGATGGGTCTCCTCACTGGGGATCATCCCCGAGGTGGATCTGTTCGCCTCGCGCCACAACTTCAAACTGGAGAAATTTTACACCAGAGGCCGTTGCAGTCAGGCCCTCGGGTCAGATGCACTGACGGACTTTTGGAGGTTCAGCAAGGCATACGCCTTCCCGCCACTCCCAGTCATCCTGAGATTCCTGCAGAGACTCCGTTCAGAGACGGCCGAAGTGTTGATGATAGCTCCATACTGGCCGAACAGACCCTGGTTCCCTCTCCTTGTCCAACTCAGCTTCAGGGACCCGGTGCCTCTCCCTCTCAGGCCGGACCTTCTTTCCCAGGGGTCAGTCCTACACCCGTGCCCAGCAGTGCTGAGACTGATGGTCTGGTTCTTGAGAGGGAGAGGCTAATCTCGCTTGGTTGCGCTCCTACAGTGATATCAACTCTCATGAGTTCAAGAAGATCCAGCACAAATAAAGTTTACAGCAGAATCTGGTCTAAATTTGTGGATTTTTGCTCCACTAGCGGCAGGTCTTTTAGACACCCGGGGGTGCAAGATATACTCAGCTTCCTACAAACAGGCTTAGATCTTCCATTATCCATCAGCTCGCTTAGGGTTCAGGTCTCTGCACTGTCGGCCTTCTCTGGGTCCTCCTGGGCAACTAATCCACTAATTCGACAATTTTTTCGTGACGCTTCAAGGCTCAAGCCTCAAAGGAGATCCAGGTTCCCCAAATGGGACCTGCCACTTGTCTTAGACTCAATCTCCGGACTCAGTACTTCGGGGCCTTCCCCGCTCTCTATCAAGGACTTCTCAGCTAAAGTAGTCTTTCTAGTAGCTATCACATCTGCAAAAAGAGTTTCTGAGATTGGCTCTCTGGGTTGTGAAGAACCCTTCTTAACATTTTTCCCGGATCGGGTGGTACTTATCCCAATGCTGGGTTCTAACCCAAAAGTGTCCTCTGTGTTCCATGTTAATCAAGAAATAGTCTTGCCCACGTTTAGGTCTCTGGAGTCCTCTGAGATTCATCCTCTGGATGTAGGAGAAGCAATTAAAAAATATCTAACAATGACTTCTCCCTTCAGGCGTTCTGATCATCTATTTATCCTACACTCGGGAAGTAACAAAGGAAAGAAAGCCTCAGTCAGGACACTCGCTACTTGGATCGTTCAAACTATTCAACAAGCATACAGGGCGAAGGGCTTGGCTCCTCCACAGGCGGTGACAGCTTACTCCACCAGAGGAATGGCAGCTTCATTGGCGGCAGCTCGACATGTGGCCCCAGACACCATTTGCAAAGCAGCTTCGTGGGCCTCTATTAACACTTTCATGTCTCATTACTGTATTGAGCCTGCCTCGTTATCCTCTGTAGACTTTGGTTTGAGAATCCTATCGGTTGATAGGACAAATTAAAATTTTTGTTTGATTCAGCATACCCACCCGTGTGGTTGGCTAGTTATTTCCCACACGTAGGCTGCCATGGAGTCTGTCAGGAAAAAGGAAAATTTATTGTCAAATACTTACCGTAATTTTCCTTTCCTGATGGACTCCATGGCAGACGGAGTTCCCACCCATTGGTCAAAGAGTAGGCTAGTTACGGAACGCAGTAGCTAGTGGTGAGTACTCATTTATGGGAATGGGGTCCTATAGCATTGGAGAGGAGGCGGGGTAAACCCACACGTAGGCTGCCATGGAGTCCATCAGGAAAGGAAAATTACGGTAAGTATTTGACAATAAATTTTCCTTTTTTCAAGCATTGCCAATCAGGAAACAGTCACCAATTATAACATGCAAGTTCAGGATTATAAAGCAAAAGAAAAAGGTATGAGATACCAAGTAGACTTATCCTGTGCTGCCCTATAGGCGAAGGGTTTAATGCTCTCACAAGGATGTTGCTTGGGTCCTGACTAAAAACTCACTGACAGTTAGTCAAGACTGACATTTCATATATTAGGCCTCATTCATACCGTACTGAATTACAAAGAGCATTCAACAGAGCCCAATGCTGGATCCCTCCACTGAAACAGGCAGCTGCTGCAGAGAGCTCAAACTACTGTGCTCCAATGTGCCACCACCATCCACCATGAGGTGGCAGGGAGTCAGAACTGCCTGCAAAGCATCTGAAAGCTGCAGGGAAGTTTCCTATTTTAAGGCTGCCTTCTAGGGGCGACATGGAAAGTGGTTCCAACCTTGTCCCATGGTCCTTGTGTGGTTTTGGTAATACTAATAGAAACATGTACCTCCTTCTAAGAAAAATAGTTCACTGGTGTCTAAAAATGTCAGCATACTTATTCTAATTCAGTGCCTCAAAGCACTGAATGTAAAAATATATTTAGAAATATATTGACTCCCGCGCTTTCGGAGAGAACCAGACAAGGAGAACTGCAGCCTCTACCAATAAATCCACCTAGGTGGAGATAGAAGAATATAGAAAATAGGAGGGTAGAAGTGGCGCTGTTCTAATATGGAGTATTTAAATCCCTGGCTTATGAAGGATCCCTAAATCTATAGAGTGAGTTCCTGGTGTATTCTTGTATCAAAGCACTGAAGCCATAGGATCACCTTGAAAATCAGGTAACTATTATTTTCAGAAGTAGAGGTCTACAATGGTGACCTCCATATCCTTTCTCTACAGCTTTGTTTAACATTTGCAACTTAGTTCAAAGATGCAAAATCAACATCTCAGTACTGTTCCATCAGTGTCCATGCTATCAAATGTGGGTAAAGGGTATTGCTTGTAATAATGCAGCAATAGCTGAAGTGTATGTTTGAAAATAATAATGTTTTGTTTGGTTTAACTGCTAGATTAAGTGATTAGAATTACAGCTAAATTTATATACCAATGTTTACTTAGTTAACAGTCCATGCTGTGACCGCAAGTGGCCAAGAAGTAGAAAAGCCCCTAAAGATGACTGTCAGAATTCAAGATATTAATGACAATAGACCAATATTCGGTCAGGCTATATTTGCTGGTTCAGTGGAAGAGAGATGCCAAGCAAGTAAGAGTCTCATATTTTATTTATAGACTAGCAGTTTAGGACAAGTTTGATTAAAATGTGTTTTGTGGACCATACCATACATTACTTTTAGTCTTGTTGCTGCTGTTCAATTTTTAGATTTGGTTTAAAAGCTTGATAGATGATACTTACCTTCCATGTGCTCCCCTGTTGCTCTGTTTGTTTTTTCGAGTCTAATCCCTGTGAGCTCCAGGTCAGACCTTACACAGGGATTATGATATTCCCTCTGCCCCATGTGACTATCAACAGACCATTGCACTGCATCCAAGAGATAAAGGGGTAAATTAGATAAGAGATAAAGGGGTAAATTCGGTTTACTGCATGTGCTAAGGATATCAGGCTACTCATTTGCATAAATGATTGCATGCGGTAAATAAAGTCCAATTCACAAAAACAAAAAGATTATGCTGTATTTACCAAAAAAAAAAAAAAAAAATGTGCCGGTAAATATTGCATAAAAAGCTCCAATTCACAAACAGACCAGCAAAAAAGCATGCGATAATTAACACCAGGGTTTTTCTGGCGGTATCACATGCGGTATTTGCCAAAAAAACAGCCTGGAGGTCAGGGGACCCCACACAGCTTTTTGACAAATATCTGGTTGCTAAGCAGCGGGCCAGGTGACTCATCAGCTGTCAACGGGTTCCCCACTGACAGCTAAATTGAAAAAAAAACAGCATGGGGTCCCCTCAGTCCATACCAGGCCCTTGGGGTCTGGTATGGATTTTAAGGGTAACCCCACGCCAAAATTGAAAAAAAAAATTGGCCCCCCTCCTCAACCATACCAGGCCACATGCCCTCAACATGGGGGGGGTTGATGGGGACAAGGGCCTTTTTCCCAAACAACCCTGGCCAGTGGTTGGCAGGGTTTGTGGGTGAGGGGCTTATCAGAATCTGGAAGACCCCCTTAACAAGGGGACCTCCAGATCCCACCCCCCTACCCATTCACCAAAAAGGTGTACAAAAAACATAAAAACACACACATAGTTGAGTGTAAAAAGAAAAAAACAGTGCCCCCCGATGTAAATCCATCGTAAATCATGCCGCCCACCGACCCAAAGAAGAAAAAAAAGGTTTCACTCCCGTTGAATGCTTCCCGCGGTGACTTTACCTGGTGGCCCCACCCCCTCGTGGCGTCACTGATCCAGCATGCACCAGTCCGTGATGTCATGAGGGAGGGGCCATCAAGTGATGTCACTGGTGTGATCCCACCCCTTCCCAATATAAGAACTGTCAAACCGCAGAGCAGGCAGACCGCAGGAAGCGTTCAACGGGAGCGGACCTTTTTTTTTGGGTCAGCGGACTAGTCAAAACCGTGTGTGTTTTTATTTTTTGTACACTTTGTACACTTGTAAAAGGGGGCATCCAGATTCCGATAAGTCCCCACCCCCAGACTCCAACAACCACTGGCCAGGGTTGTCGGGAAGAGGCCCTTGTCCCCATCAACATGAGCACCCCCCATGTTAAGGGCATGTGGCCTGGTATGATTCTGGGGGGGGGGGGCGCTCGCTCGTCCCCCCACTTTCCTGACCTGCCAGCCTGCGTGCCCAGATAAGGGTCTGGTATGGATTTTGGTGTGGGGTTCCCCTAAAATCCAAACCAGTCCCGAAGGGCCTGGTAAGAACTGGGGGGGGGGGGCATGCTGGGTTTTTTTTTTTTTTCCAATTGTCGGCTTTTTTTTTACATTAAACTGTCAGCGGGGAACCTGTTGACAGCTGATGAGTCACCCATTGTTAAGGACATGACAGCCGGCTTCCTGGCCACTTCTAAGCAACCAGCATTGCCAAAAAACAGCCTGGGGGTCCCTGACCCCCAGGCTGTTTTTTGACAAATACCAGCCAATGCGGTAAATTACCCCATTAAATAGTAACGCCAAATTGAACAAATAGCGCATTTCGTATTTAACGGTAAATTCATGTATTTTACCACATTGTTTTGGCCGTTATTTAACTCTTAGTGAATCGACCCCAAAGTCACATAATCCACCATTCCTAAAAATACAGGGTATTTTCAACGTCTCCAAAAGATGGGTGGAGCCTGTCAAGACAACCAAATTTTCTTTAGGGTTAAAAATACCTGCCTATTCAAATATCAAGAAAGAAAAACAAGAAGAGAAAATCAGGGGAGCTAATCATCAAGCATTTCTAGCTAACCTATTTGAAAAATATAACCCTGATTATAATTATAAATATCAATTGAAAAGCAAACTCTATTTATTGTGCTGCCTTTCCATACCTTACAGCCAAAAATATATATATATATGTATATATGTTTTCTGACTTATTATTTTGTCCTTCCAATAGACACGCTGGTTATGCAACTCACTGCTTTTGATGCCGATGAACAAAATACTGTAAATTCTCAAATCGCTTATAAAATTCTCTCTCAGAGTCCTTCGGATCCCCCAATGTTCATTATAAATCAGTACACTGGTGAAGTCTTCACAATATCAAATTATCTCGACAGAGAGGTATATTTCTTATATAGTATTTTTCTCGCAAGTTTTATACTTGCCTATAGCATCTCTCACACTTGGGTGCAGCTGAGAAGTCTGAACTTCTAATGTATCTAATGTCTAATGTTCTATTTAGGTATCAGAATGCACATTCAGACACTTAATCAATGTCCCATCTTAGCAGTAATGTTTATTGGAAAGGATTCTAGAGACAGTGCCCAGTATCATGTGAGGTGGGAGGGCGCTGTGAGGAGATTGGGGGGAGATTTGTGGGACAGCAGGGGGTAAAAATTGTTCTAGGAGGTGAAATTTGGGGGGAGGGGGCTAGGATTGGTGATTTAGGGTGGATCTGTGTTGGGGGGGGGATTGATTGGGGGGGGGGGGTATTTGTGCTAGAAAGGGAAATTATGTTAAGGGGGGGGCATATCTGCTGGGAGGGGAGATTTCAGCAGGGGGGAGCGGATTTGTACTGGGAGGAGGGGGAATTTATGGTTAGGGGGTAATCATGCAGTTTTAAGCACTTGGCGGATTTTTGCTGACACATAATGCTCATGCATCTGGGGGGGGGGGGGGCACAGTTTGGTATGTTTGCCCTGGGCTCTAGATGACCTTGTCTCAGCAAAGGTCTAGCTCATAGTCTTGGCCTTGTGCAAAACATATATTATCATCACTGTCAAAAATGTAATCAAACTTCAGCTGGCAAATCTAATACAAATATTATTCTGTAAAAAAAAACTATTTAAATAAATAACAGCTAAGCATAAAAATGCCTAAATTGTATGATTACCTAAACTTTTAGGCCTCATGTACACTGGACGTTATAAAAATGCCAGTGGCATTAGCTGTAGAAAGCTGTAGCTGTGTAGTGAGTTTTGCAGCATTTTTGCTGTAGCGTTTTTTAGCTTTTTGTTTACAAATCTATACCCCAAAAACAGCAGCTGTAAAAATGTCCAGTGTGCATGAGGCCTTAGTGTTGGGAAAGGGTTATAAACCTTGTTGTGTTTTATTGCTTTAGATATACAGTAGATCGCCACACCCAAAGTGAGAGTCCAAATATATGTTTTATTTTATTAAAACAGTTTGATATGTTCAGCAGGGCTTAAAGCAAAAGTAAACCCATCAATTTGATAGTTTCAAAAAACAGTTAACATTCCCGGCATGCCGGAAATGATAGCTGTCACATTGGTTGTACTCTCAGCCAAACTGTCAAACCATCCAACAGCTGGTGCCATAAAGGATCACATGTGCAGCATCATGGCAGTTGCAGATTCAATAGAGGCCAAGATGGCAGTGCTCGCCAGGCTCTGTATGTGCAGTGCCCACTAAAATGTATTGACATTACCAATGGAGCATATCAACCTGTTTTAATGGAATCAAATTTGTATTTGAACTCTCAATTTGGTTATGGTCTTGTTATGCATTCTTGTCTAGAAAAAAAAGAATACTAACCCTTCCCCATTCTATCCAAAAATAAAAAAAATAAAAAATTTGACTCTACATGCACCCTAAAGCAGTGGTTCTCAACCTCAGTCCTCAAGTACCCCCAACGGCCATGTTTTCAGGTTTTCCTTTACTGTGCACAGCTGCTTTAAATCAATATCAATGACATGGTATTGATAAGAGCTATTTTATCTAAGGGAAGTTCCCAAAACATGGCCCGTTGGGGGTACTTGAGGATTGAGGTTTAGAACCACTACCCTAAAGGACTACTGTCACAAATAATGTTGCATAGCTGTACGTGGCTAAAAAAATATCTAAACCCAAGAACAAAAATGTGCAGCTCCTTAAATGTGGTGGCTGTATTAGTTTCCTTTTTTCATTGAAGTCCATTTTTGGGAAGCATAGAGAATACCCATTAATCTTACAATTCTGTTGTAGTTTCCAGTGAATTGTACTAAAAACCTACACTGTAATCTGCTATCCAAGCTAGGTTCTGTATATGATAAATCTCTCTGTCCTACATGTAATGGAGATGAAGAGTCCAAATCAGGAGAACAGCCTAGGGTGATAACACTGCACCTTCATAAATACAGTGGAGGTAATGGTCCTCATTACCTCCACTGTATTTATGAAGGTGCAGTGGTAAAGTATATTACTGGTGGAATCACCAGGTAAAAGTATAGGGGAAAATAGCCTGAAAAAAGAAAACGAATGCCACATCTAAGAACTTGTAAGCTGCTGTGTATTGTTTTTATAGATACCCTTTAATGCATGCCATGATGGTATTATATTCTCTAATATCCTTTTTATTTCTTACCCTTTTATACATTTTTTTTCTAAATTTATACACAGACCAAGCTGTCCAACAAGCATGACAGTAGCACTGTTAGGGGCTCTTACAATAGTTATCTTTCAGTGACATTAATTCTTTCAAATTCATTTAAAAAAGAAGCTGTTCCTGCAATTGCTCATTTACCCCTGGCAGGGTTATAGTTTGTCCTATTCTATTCCCTGTCACTTTCATTGGACAGCTTGGTTTGTTAGTAAATATGAACACAAATATAAAAGAAGATATGTGAAATAATAAAAATATATTAATAATCTAGGTACTGCCATACCATATAAATCACGTACATGTAGCCATCATTGGAACCTGTAGGAACACAAGCTTTGTCACCGAAATGAATACCCTTGTGCTAACATTATCTCTGTTGCATAGAACATTTTCTTGTTTTACTGATACTATACAGGCTTAAAATATTGTGAAAGCGTACATGTAAATAAGCTTTTATGAGATGTCTGCATTAATATTTAAAAAGGACAATATGTGGCCAATGGGTATACAGGCCAAAGTTTCCTCATTTCCTTATACTTGGAAAAAAGACTGTAATTGTGTTTATATTAGAAGAGTTCATGTTATTTCACTTATTTTCTATGTTCCAGTCATATAGTGCATACAGCCTTTACGTTAGCGGCTCAGACTTGAATGGGGCTGCTGGTGCACTTTCTGGGCAGTGTGGTGCTGACATCAAAATTCTAGATGTGAATGACAACTTCCCTGTACTTGAATTTGATTCGGTAAGTAGTTTTAGAAAATACATTTCCCAGGAATGCATAAAGAAAGTTAGATCATACTTTTATAAATTAAACTGATCGAGTTGCTACTTATATTACTTCCCATAAGAGGAGCCTACATAGGAGATTATACATTGTATAACCACTTGAAGACCAAGCCTTTTCTGGCAATTTTTGTTCAATTTTAAATTATTTTTTTCTTGCTAGAAAATTACTTCTAACCCCCAAAGCACTATATATATATTTTTAGCAGAGACCCAGGCAAATAAAATGGTGATCATCGTATTTACGCAGCGGTTTTTCAAGCACAATTTTGTTTTTGTTTTTTCTTATTTATTTTATTTTTATTTTTACACTGTCCCTTTCATTTTTTCTTTTTTTTTTATATCCCTTTCATTCCTATTACAAGGAATGTAAACATCCCTTGTAATAGATTTAAGGATGACAGGTCCTCTTTATGGAGAGATCTGGGGTCAAAAAGACCCCAAATCTCTCCTTAACCTTTAAAAACAAAAGATCAAAAAAAATTTTTTGATCTTTTGCTTTAAAAATATATATGTTTCCTTCCACCCTAGAACATAAGAGACGTCATGGCGTCACTCTGGTTCTCAAAGGCCATAAAGGCAATCAGAGGCGATCTAGTCTCTCATTGTCTTTGTTACCAGCTGGCCATGGATCTTTTCTCAGATGCGCTGGATAAAACGGTAAGCCCGAAGAAACACTGGTGAGCAGCGTCCCCTCTTTCAGAAAGCAATCTAGGGGCTACTGAGCCGCTCGGATAGCTTTAATGAGAGGGCCAGCCGCTGGCTGAAAAAAAAAATCTCGGGGTTATGGCTGATAGCTTCAGTCATAATCCCGGTAAACCACCTGCAAACCGTAACATATAAATGTACTTACTGGTTTATAAAAACCGTCAATTCCATGCAATCATAGAAATCAGTTTGCAACATTTCATGTAGTGTATTTATTTACTTAGCAGACAAACAGTGAAATAAATAGATTTCAGACTCTATGGAAAACTGTCTGTGACAAATAAAAAGCATATTTGTTATCAATGTGCAATTGATATACAGTGATCATTGTCAACTCATAAGAAGCCATTTTCAGTAAGCAGCTATTTGAGGTAGGTTAGGGTACAGCTTTGTGCTAATATGAGCTTTTATAAGGAATCTTTTGATTTGCTTTGCCCCTTTATATTTAGTGAAGTGATTGTGACTCCACAACAAAACTATAGGAACTGACAGTGCTGGATTGTTTTTGAAAATGCATGGTCAAGGGCTGTTGTACTGATACTAAGCTCACATTCTAGTGAGCCACACAGCTAGGTAAATATTTGCATACCAGATTGTAACGAGCCCCTTGCTCGCTCGATTTCACTCTCCCGACACTCCTCTGCGGCTATAGAATCAGATTGCAGATTGCAACATCTGATTGTTCGGTCATCTGATGCTCCGGGATTAAAACTACAGCTATGTGCCGTTCGAATCCAGTTGTGATAGCTCAGAACAAACACCAGGCAGGCTGTATGTAAGTTTAAACAGGAATCTCCCTTTTATTGGATGCGCACAACACACTTTTATACACAGCAGTTTGAACGCCCCGTCCCCAACAACCACTTTCCTATTGGTCAATTGTAAAGTACACTTTAGTCTTCAATTAGGTCCTCTTGGCCATGCAAATGAGGACTTGAAACAGGGTCAGCAGGGATTGGTCCGATAGCTTGAATAGGAGGACTCATATGTGTAATGACACAGAGAAGCCCCAGGGGGTAATTAAAGTACATAAACAAACAGTCAAACACAGAACAATGCATTCCTTCCAGACCATGGAGGGAGGGAGTTAGCCTTAAAACAAGGCAGAAGATCCCCCCCACTGTGTAATAAAATCAAAGGAGAAATACTTCAGTATTCCAAGCTTCATGACACATATACCATAGCACTTTAAGAGTAAAATCAGATGGTAGCTGTACAGACCCAGGACAGAGGCTTTTGGAGGGGACTGCAGGGTAGCCTCTTGCCTCCTGACTATGGGCCCTGGCTTTTGAGGGGGCTCTATTCTTGGGAGGTGTGTGCCTGGGGGAGCCTTGAGTGGCCTTGCTTCAGATTTAAGTCCATGTTTCCCCAAAACACACAGACTTTAGGAAGTAGAGGACCCGGATACATATTTGGTCCCTCTATGCCCAAAGCAGCAATGACAGCTTTAGACTGTGAAATTCAGAGAAGATGTTAACATAATCAGCTCAAACCAACCTGATACTGGGGTCTCCTGCTATAATCTGTTTAAGGTGTTATTTGTATCTTTGCCCCCATTGTGTGCCTCCTAGGTGTGTATTCCCATTGTTAATTGAGTCACCTATTGTCTGTCTGCTCATCTCTTGGAGATGTGATTAATATTGTGTCCACTTTACCTTGTTATCGAACCATTGTGGGATGTTGATGTGTTTATGTTTATGATACTGTGTAATGTACTTTGTGTATCCAGGGTTGTGGACTTGTTGCAGAATAGTCTGGGCACCTAGGCTTGTTTAAAGCGGTTGTATACCCGCAGGACAAAAAAAAAAGTACAAAAAAAAACAACCTGTAAGGCAAAGGCATATTGAGCTAGTGCAGCGCATACTAGCTCATTATGAAATACTTACCTTAGAACGAGGCATCGGTATCTCACTCGGTCCACGCCGAGGGAGCTGACATTTTGCCCTCGGTGTGTCTTCCGGGTTCGTGGCTTCGGCGATGTGATTGGCCGGAGCCGCGATGACATCACTGCCGCGCATGCGTGCAGGAGTTTCCTTCCCGGCAAGGTCCGGCAGCGTCTGCCAGACCTTCAGCCAGGCATTCACAGCTCATGCGCCGCTGACATCAGCGGCTGCATGCAAAGTGGATATCTCCTAAACCGTATAGGTCTAGGAGATATTCATTTTACCTACAGGTAAGCTTTATTATATTATGATTTTTTAAGCCTCTTTTTCCAGAAAACACATTTATCTAATACTATGCTGAAAAACCAAGAACTGAGACATTTAAAGTGGAATTTTACTCTCTCAATCAACCTTGACTTTTTTAACCACTTTTTTTTTAGCCAAGGTTTTGCCCCCTTCACGACCAGGCCATTTTTTGCGATGCGGCACTGCGTTATTTTAACTGACAATTGCGTGGTCGTGCGACGCTGTACTCAAATAAAATTGACCTTTTTTTTTCACAAATAGAGCTTTCTTTTGGTGGTATTTGATCACCTCGGTTTTAATTTTTTTCGCTATAAACAAAAAAAGAGTGACAATTTTGAAAAAAAAAAAAACAATATTTTTTACTTTCTGCTATAATACATATCCAATAAAAAAAATTGAAAAAATCTAATTTCTTCATCAATTTAGGCCAATATGTATTCTGCTACATATTTTTGGTAAAAAAATTCCAATAAGTGTATATTGATTGGTTTGTGCAAAAGTCATAGCGTCTACAAATGATGAGATATTTTTATGTAATTTTTTTTTAATAGTAATGCTGGTGATTAGCGATTTTTAGCGAGACTGTGACATTGCGGCGGACAAATCGGACACCTAACTGACACTTTTGACACTTTTTTGGGGACCAGTGACACTAATACAATGATCAGTGCTAAAAATATGCACTGTTATGCCCTGTACACACGGTCGGACATTGATCAGACATTCCGACAACAAAATCCATGGATTCTTTCCGACGGATGTTGGCTCAAACTTGTCTTGCATACACACGGTCACACAAAGTTGTCGGAAAATCCGATCGTTCTGAACGTGGTGACGTAAAACACGTACATCGACTATAAAGGGGGCAGTAGCCAATAGCTTTTGTGTCTTAATTTATTCTGAGCATGTGTGGCACTTTGTGTGTCGGATTTGTGTACACACGATCGTAATTTCCGACAACGGATTTTGTTGTCGGAAAATTTTATAGCAAGCTCTCAAACTTTGTGTGTCGGAAATTCCTATGGAAAATGTGTGATGGAGCCTACACACGGTCGGAATTTCCGACAACAAAGTCCTATCACACATTTTCCATCGGAAAATCCTATTGTGTGTACAGGGCAATACTGTGCTAATGACACTGGCAGGGAAGGTGTTAACACCAGGGGCAATCAAAGGGTTAAGTGTGTCCCTAGGGGGTGCTTACTAACTATGTGTGGATTGCTCTCACTGGGAGAACACAGAGATCCGCGTTCCTGCTTTTACAGGTAAGTCGTTTCGCACAGCCGGGCCGCCTTGACACAGTAAATGTGTGGAAGACGGTCCGGAAGTGGTTAATCCCTATGCTGCTAGTGTCAGTATGATTTGAAAGTATATCATATTTACTTTTTTGAAACTTTTTTTTTTTTTTTTTTTACATTTCTACCTTTCTTCCTGGTTTCCAGGCCTGGGGCTAATGATGTCATCCATCCCAGGAGTCTTCAAGAGGGGTTTTCTCAGCTTAGCACACCCTCCTGTCTGCATGCCTAAACTAAAGGCAGGTGGATTCCAGGAAGTAAATGCTACATGAATCATCTGTCCTTACTCAAGATGGCCACGGCCAAAAATGCTAGGGGGTGTTTTCAAAGTGATTTCTCAGCAGAATAAAGCATAGAGATATGGATGGATGAATTTGCTTTGAATAATAAGAATTAAAGAAATGGCGTTTTTGGTTTGTGCTTTAACATTGTGTATGACTTTCTCTTCAGTACTCAGTCAACTTTGCGGAGAACATGATTGGTTTAACTGACTTGAGGATGAAAGTGTTTGATGCCGACGAAATGTACACTGATAACTGGATTGCAGTGTTTGAGATTGTGTCTGGCAATGAAGGCGGGTGGTTTGTGATTGATACAGATGCTCAGACAAATGAAGGCATTTTGAGAATTGTTAAGGTATGTATTTCTTCATAATACTAAAGCTGGCTTCTTCAGTTAACACTGTGGTTGATGTTCTGTCTTCCTTTCGCACTTCACATTGTCTCTCTTTTTTTTTAATAGGCACTTGATTATGAATCAATGAAAATGGCCAACCTTGCTATTCTAGTGACCAACAGAGCTGCTTTTCATTATTCCGTGATGTCTGAATATCAAGCAAAAATGACAAGCGTTAATGTTCAAGTACAAAATGAGATTGAAGGACCAGTATTTATTCCAAATAATATTCAGCTGACCATCCCTCAGGGTTTAAGCCAAGAAGAATTATTGCAATATGTGCTTGGAAAGGTTACAGCTATAAATCAGGAAACGGGCCAGGCTGCCACAAATGTCGTGTAAGCTGTAAAGATTGGAGCATTATATCTGTTCAGTATTATTTCGACCATGTTAAGAATGTTGGATCTATGACAAAACTATTTAAATAAGCTTGTTTTATCTAATATCCAAAAACATTTTTTATACCTCTTTATCTCATCATTTCATATTTGTAATGTCCTATTTTTCTACATACCAAGTAGAGGCCTGAATGCAGTGTAATGTCATCACAGGTCTATTATTGTAGCTTAATCAAGCTATACCTTCTATACCATTATACAATGTCTACCGGGAGCTTTTATAAAAATCCCCATGCAGGGTGACTTCCGCCCATACACATTACTAGATCCACACCTCTTAGGTTTGGTTCACACTAGTGATGGGCTGAACACTCCAGGTTCGGTTCACACCAGAACTCCCGAACATGGGAAAAGTTTGGACCCGAGCAGCCGCAAACCCTATTAAAGTCTACAAACTTAAAAAATCAAAAGTCATCATTTTGAAGACTTATATGCAAGTTACTGGCCATAAAAAGGGTATGGGGGCCTGGGTACTGCCCTGGGGGACATGTATCGATTCAAACTATTTTTCTAAAGATATTGTTTTTACAGGAGCAGTGATTTTAATGATCCTTAAAGTGAAACAATAAAAATGAAAAATTCTTTTAAATAAAGTGCCTGGGGGTCCCCTTAGTCTGCCTGTAAAGTGGTGTATCTGTATCGTGTATAGAACCTGCTGCAGGAAAACTGACATACATAAAGAAAGCATAAAATGTTAAAATAACGCCATGGGGATCAGTGTGCAGGAGGCCTAAGAGTGTTCAGCTTTAAAGGAAAAGTCCAGCCTGAGCTTTTTAGGCCGGGCTTCTCCTATGGGTCACAGGAGTGCAATTTGTTTTGCACTCCTGTGACCCATGGTGAGATCAGCGGAGAGCGGACTGCAGTCCGCTCTCCGCTGATCTCACCATGGGTCACAGGAGTGCAAAACAAATTGCACTCCTGTGACCCATAGGAAAAGCCCGGCCTAAAAAGCTCAGGCTGGACTTTTCCTTCAAAGCTGAACTCCAGGATCAGCAAATATTGTCTAAATTCAAGTGGCACGTGCACACTTAGGCCTCCTGCACACTGACCCCCATGCCATTATTTTAATATTTTATGCTTTCTTTATGTATGTCTGTTTTCCTGCAGCAGGTTCTATACACGATACAGATACACCACTTTACAGGCAGACTAAGGGGACCCCCAGGCACTTTATTTAAAAGAATTTTCAGTGGCTCGGTTCTCAGTGAAGAGGCGGCGGGGAGACAGATGCAGCATTGGTGCTGCAGTATGATTAGGCAAAAAAAACAAAAAAAAACATACTTTTCTTTTAAAGAGGAATCCTGGGAAGATTAATTAAGCATCTCTGTGGGTGCTATGTGTACTGTATATATATATATAATTTTTTTTCCAGGATGTTCTTCAAAAGGAGATCCATACCCCTAAAATCTCTGCTCTCCCTGTGCACCAGTGGCAGAACTATCTCTCTGGTGCCTGCTATACAGTGGAGTGGGGAGGAAGCATCTGATCGGTAGTTCTGTAGTGCCTGGGATGTCCTTCTACCGTTTAAGCCAGCAGTTTATGCTTACAGTGGAGAGGGGAGGGGATACAGAGATGTGCTGGGGCTGCAGAGGTGTGCAGGGGAGTTGGGGGTGCAGAGATGTGCCACTGGGTATAAAGATGTGTTAGGGGTGTGGGTGTTTTTGTTTTTTTTTTGCCTAATCATACCTACTTAGGTGGATGCAGCATCAGACCGATGCTGCATCTGTCCCCCCGCCGCCTCTTCACGGTGGAGTACATAGATATGATGGGGGGGTAGAGAAGCGTGCTTGTGTTTATGAAGGCTTGCTGGAGTGTACAAAGATGTGTCAGAGGGATACACGGGGATGTTGGGTGGTACAGAGTTGTGTGTGAGAGGGTGCAGCGGAGTACATAGATGTGCTGGGGGTGTGGAGGTGTGTTAGAGGTATGCTGGGGGTTAGGAAGACACTTTGGGGGATACAGAGGTCTGCTGGGGAATACAGAAGATGCTGGGAGGTGCCGAGGTGTGCCGAGGTGTACTGGGGGTTGCAGAGGTATACCAGGGGCTCCAAAGGCTTTCTGGGCTTATAGAGGCATACTGGGGGATAAAGAAGATTATAGGAGGTGCAGAGGTGTGTGGGGGTGCAGAGGCATGCTGGGGGTGCAGAGGTGTACTGTGGGGTATGGAGGTGTGCTGGGGGTACAGAGGATGCTGGAAGGTACAGACATGTGTAGGAGATGCAGCGATGTGCAAGGGGGTACAGAAGTCTGCTGAGGATATGAAGGTGAGCTAGGGGTACAGGGGTTATCTGGGAGGTACAAAGATATGTGGGGGGGTATGGAGGCATGCTAAGGGATACAGAGGCATTCCGATGGGTTTAGAGATGTGCAAAGGGGTATGGCATTAGGTGCCTCTTGTTAAACAGCATCCAATTTAAATGTCCCGCACCTAATTAAAATATGTTCTCTGCCTACAATGGCTTGCTATACACATAGCAAAAAAAAGTGTCCCTGAATTTTTTTGGGAAAGGATGGCAACTATGTAGGAAGGGGGGCCCTCTGCAGAACATGTAAAAGGGTGGCAAGGGCCCCATGACCAGTGGCAACAGCCCCAGGACCAATGGAAAGGGCCCTGGGGAGGGGTCAGGGGGGCCCCTCATGGTTTCTTGCACTAGGGCCCTTAAGGTTCTAGTTACGCATCTGTAGTGCATTGTTTTCATGCTGCTGGTCCCTGCGTCATTTAACAAAGTTCAATTTAAATTAGTCAACCATAAGAAAGTTATGGTGATTTATTGACAGTCCAGAACACTGCAAAGTGGCATAGGCAGCAGAAGTGCAAGGGGAGAGATCTTAAAGAAAGGTAAACTGCTGCACAAAGAAAGTGCAGTCACCTAAAGGTGCAGACACCTTCCAAACCCTCCTGTCATGGCCAAGTAGCTGGTTGTTCTGACAAAAAAAATTCCAACACTACCCATAAGTGCAGCTAAGGACTGCTGACACACATTCTTACTGGCCCATCACCATAATGGGCAGAAGGAAGCAAGCTGCAAGCATCGGAAAAAACTTTGCTTCACAGGCCTTGACAGGAAAGTTTTGGAGGCTGCTGTGGGTATGTGCAAGCACCTCTGGGTGTCTGTACTTCATAACTGCATCCGTTTACCCATTCCTCCCAGGGACATGGTCTCTTAGCCATACATCAAGAAGGGCATCAGTAATGCCGCGTACACACGAGCGGACTTTACGGCGGACTGGATTTCGTCGGACAATTCGATGTGTGTGGGCTCCAGCGGACTTTGTTTTCTCAAAAGTTGGACGGACTTAGATTTGAAACTTGTTTAAAATTTATCCGTTGAAATCGAGTCCGGTCGAAAAGTCCACCGTCTGTATGCTAGTTCGACGGACTAAAAAGCCACGCTAGGGCAGCTATTGGCTACTGGCTATGAACTTCCTTGTTTTAGTCCGGTCGTACGTCATCACGTACGAATTCGACGGACTTTGGTGGATTGTGTGTAGGCAAGTCCGTTCATTCAGAAAGTCCGTCGTAAAGTACGTCGAAAAATCCGCCGGGCAAAGTCCGCCGTAAAGTCCGCTCGTGTGTACGCGGCATTAGGGAAGTGTAATTCACACAGAACTTACTTCCCATAAAGTGGCTTCATCTTCTCATAGTTCTCCTTGTACAGAATGTGCAGAAACAAAAAGTGGTGTTTTATGGCCCATAGGAGCTTGGTAGACCTTCTGAATGTACTATGCTCAATTGTGCATTTAAAACTGAGTGTATAAACTCATAAAGGGATCTTTTCGGGACCTTATTGTACTGTTTTTTGTTTTTGTGTGCTGCTAATAGGTATTCGTTAGACAGTACTTCAAGTAGATGGTTTATAATTGATTCTACAACTGGTGAAATTAAAATGACTCTTGATATGGCACGAGGGACTGGTCCAGTCGCACCCAACGGAACATTTACTGGAACAATCTTTGCTACAGATGACAGTAAGAAGATAAGCTGTACCTTGTATTATGCTTTATTGTAAATCCATCTGGTAGTTTCTAATTTTAGATTTTATTTTAATACAATTATTATTATGATTATTGTTAGTAGATTTCTCGATCTACACTTTGTGATTTTGTTTTAGTCTGCAAATATAAAGTACATCATATGAATATTTTCAGCCAGTGGAGCTCTAGACTTTTAAATGTCATGTCATTTTTTAGTCATGACTCCTGCCTGCTCTCAGTGTTATGCCCCGTACACACGGTCGGATTTTCCGATGGACAATGTCCGATCGGAGCGTGTTGTCGGAAATTCCGACCGTGTGTGGGCGCCATCGGACATTTTCCATCGGATTTTCCGACACACAAAGTTGGACAGCAGGAGATAAAATTTTCCGACAACAAAATCCGATCGCGTCAATTCCGACCGTGTGTGGCCTGTTCCGACGCACAAAGTGCCACGCATGCTCAGAAGAAATTCCGACACGGGACAGCTCGTTCTTGTAAACTTAGCGTTCGCAATGGATACAGCACTTTCGTCACGCTGCAATGTAAAAAATGGTTTAATACAGCGCAATCTCTTCTTCTTTATAATGTGACAAGAATTAAGTAGTTTTGCTGCTCATATTCACACACACTTCTCACAAACTTTTATTTGTGTTTTTTTAGTGGGATTCCCTCAATATATTGTTATTAGTTGTCACATCTGACAGTTTTATATTTTTTATGTTTTTTTTTTTTTAAAAGCCTTTTTTTTTCTTTAATGTTTGTATTTTTTCCAAGGCTGATCTTTGTTCAATGTTATTTTTATTTTTACTCCAGAATATTTTTGGTGTGTGTTTTGTGTGTCAAGTTACCCCAACACCATTGATATCTTTTATTATTTAATCTCCATGAGATTTTTTGTTGTTGGTGTCCCTTGTTCATTTCACATTGTATATTTGAAATGTACCTGAATCCTCACAAACAAACCATCATTTTTGAAGTAAAACACATAGGAGAGTATAATTCAAAACAAAAATCCTTTATTAAGGTATCAGAACCAAACAAAGAGGAAGGCAACACTGGAGAAACATGAGAAATTAGTGAAGCCTGGGACCCCCACGGCAGACAACAATTCTTAAAGCTCAAAATTGGTGGCCTGAGGAGTCCATATATAAGGGAGGGCAGTCTGGTGCGGGATTCACAGAGATCGGGATAGCAGCAGATGACATCAGTGTCCCCAGGCTGTGGTACCACAAGAGGCTGCATTTTTTGGCCGACCAGACTGGATCCAGGGCAATCACTCTCTGGTCTTCCTTTCACACTTCCTTCCGGGCTGTCGCTGTGCAGTTGTAGATGTGGCAGGAGGAGGACTAGGACTTGGAGGAGGAGGAGGACTGGGGGGACCTGGAGGAGGACTGGGGGGACCTGGAGGAGAGGGAGGAGGAGGACCTGCAGGAGGAGGAGGAGGACCATCACAAAGGTGTGTGTCAGGTGTAATTTGGGCCCTCATACCTCTCTCCAGAGCCTCTGATATGAGGGCCTCACACATGGCTTGTTGGCCCTCCTCCATCCTCTGCATTTTATATGCAATGAATGCACCAATGTTCTCCTGCCTGGTGTGGGGTGCTCCCAGGACCTCTGTAGCCCTACAAAAAAATCTGATAGCCGCCTCCTCCAGGGTACTCCTCCTACTGCCACTTTCTGTTTTCACCGGGGGTGGAGGGACCTTGATATCAGCCCGCCGGCTCGGCCCGGGCACCTCCTGGCTGAGACTTCCCTGTGTATGAAAAAGGGACATGGTTTTAGTTTTTGCATCATCAATCACAATCCTAAATTAGTACTCCCAACTAACATCTAGTTAACATCATTGATTGGACAAGCAGAAATATTTAGAAGAATGCTATACCTGGCTCAATCTGGGCTCCTCCACATGTGGCCTGGAAGGCCCAGGTTGGGCGTCAGAAGCCTCAGCCGGACGGGAAGGAAGTGTGGAAGGAAGACTTGAGAGGGATGGCCTGGGTTCAGTCTGGCCTGCCAGAAAGTGCAGCCTGTCGTAGTACAACATCCTGGGGACATAGATGTCATCTGCTGCTCCGGATCTCTGTGAATCCAGGACTTTCCTGCGCTCCCTCAGATATGTGCTCCTCAGGCCACCAATGAAAATCTTTAAATAGAGGATGTCTGCCGTGGGGATCACCTGCTTCATAATTTCACACAATTGCTCCAGTGCTGCCTTCCTCTTTGCTTGGTTCTTGTAATGGGGGTGGGTAATCTCCCACAGACAGGGCAGCTCCCTTAGCATATCAATGAAGACTGACATGAAGTCAGTATCTTCTTTCAGTACCATATCCATGTTCACTGCAAGACACAACACAAGACAAAGTCTAATGTCAGACCAAACTCTCCTAATCTTGTTACAATATAGGCCTCAATCTATAGAAGCAGTATAGGCCCAAGTTTGTCTCTTATCTTCGTTCTTACGATCGCCGCGTTCAATGCTCCTTCCTCCGCTCACAGATCAAACGTAATACGCACGTGTGTTACGCTTTATATACACTGCGCATGCGTGTAACTCCGCCCGCCCCTGACGTTCTTTCTAGTGTATTCCCCGCCCCTTTTCGTTCGGCGCAGTGGGGGAAGAGCATGATGGCGGACATACAGCAGGTGCGGGCTAATTGTAGCAACGAGGAGGAGGAGGAAAGGGCGGATCCAGGCACGTCCCGATCCAGAAGGAGACGTTTTAAGGCCACAAATATGTCGTTTGGGGAGATGTTGGAGATGGTCAACATCATGAGGAAGTCCGACTATGACGGGAAATATGGGCCTTACCCCAACCCGAACATCCGAAAGGCCAAAATCATTGGTAAAGTGGTCAGGAGTCTAGAGCGGAATTTCGGGGTACGAAGGTCTAAAGATCAGCTCAGGAAGCGGTGGTCGGACCTGAAGTTGAGAGAGCCAGAGCAGTACCGAAAGATCCGGAGAGTGCTGCAAAAAAGTAAGTAGTTGTGCTGTGTTCCTATTCTTTATGTCTTTATTACGTTCGTTCTGCTCCATATGCTTTGATTAGTTGTAACGTTTCCAAAGGTCAACTTTAATGTTCATGGGCACATTATTCGTTCGTATCAAACATTTTTCTTTCGGCCTCTAGAACACCATTGTTGAGGCCATATGCATTTTCACACATTTTTGGGGGCCTACTTGGATGCCAAATATTTGTTTGTGTAGATGGGTTTGTTACTAGAATGAAATGCCATTTTTATTAGGGGGGCCACACAGGTGCTCCAGTGTATACTATAGGGGGGTCTCCATCTGTGAAGTTAAAACTAAACCGGTAAAGTATTGCAGCTTGACAAAGGGCAATAAAAAAAATACATATTGGAACTCGGCTAAAATAGACAATTGTACCCCACTTCCAAGCAATGTTTCCTAGTTCTATAGTTCTGCCATCAAATATCTGTGTGCTAATTATACCATTTTTGTTTTACATAGGGGAGAAAAGACTCGGAGGACACCCCTCATCCCAGGAGACCAGAGACCCCCCACCTCTGGAAGAAGGGGAAATACCAACACAAGAAGAAGAGCAGGAGGAAGAAGAAGATGTGGTGGAGATTGGCACCACAACAGGTGAGTGTCTGCGACCACAGGCTCAGGTAAAAGAGATGGCTGGTGGCAGATTTTTGAGACCTTTTTTTTGGTTCTTTATCTCTTTTTAGGTGATCGTGATGTGAGGGATCCAGAACGCTTTACTTCTGAAAGTGCCCAGATCCTGATCGGGGAGATCATGGGATGTAATCTCGAATTGCACAACATACAGCAACAAATCAATGATGTTATTAAAAAAAATAATAACATCATTGATGTTTTGGGGCGAATTTAAACCCCACAAAATCACCTGTTTTATTGTGGTGCAATCTTTTTAAATATTTTTCAATGTTTTGAAAAGCCAAATTTGGAGGATGCACACAGTGTGCCAACATGTGCTATCTGCCATCACGGGAGATCAATGGACGCGTTTTGGGGGTGCAAACCCTTCCTCAATTATAAAGTCGCGTTGAGGAAGGGCTTGCTCCCCCAAAACACGTCCCTTGATCCCCCCTGATGGCAGATAGCACATGTTGACATTCGTAAATTTGTGTGCATCTTCCAAATTTGGCTTTTCCAGGGGTGATTTCCCCCCATATGAACGCTATATCAAACCCAGTTCCTAAATACTGATGTCTGATATAGCCTTCAGGTTTTACCTAATGTGAACTTTGTAAGTTCAAGTTTTTAGGCTTTCTTGTTGGTTTTACACAGGCCTGTTTTATCTGAAATGGATATGTTGAATTTTCATAATGCTACTGCAAACATTGTTATACAACAAACATGTTGGATTGTTTTAAAAACCTTTCGTAAATGCACATGTGATTGTGCAGCTATAAAAAAGTGGCTTAATCAAGAATGTGTGGATTATTGTCTCAACACTACAACACTTTTGGGGTGATGTAATTGCTCTTTTATGCCAAAATGGGGGTTATTTCCTAAGGAAAAAGACACTTTGCACTACAAGTGCAGGTTCAGTGCAGTTGCAAGTGCACTTGTAGTGAAATGTGTTTTTGCATTTAGGAATTACCAGCCAACACAGTTTTTTCTAAGGTTACCCAATCACGACATTTTCTGCACTCAACACATTTCTGTCAGGGTCAGCTAAAAGAAACACAAGCAGTAAATGTCCACAAAGAATTTTTTTGGGTTGGTTTTTATTTTCAAAAGCTTTCACAGATTGTCTGGCATATTGATAGCCCCCCTACCCGCAAAGAACTCCAGGTAGCGTAACCGGACATCACGGGCACTCAGGGAGGGCAAGCCAGGACGGCCACTTTCAAGCGCCGTCAGTGTTGATGGATTTGGATTTCCGGCCTCAGGCCCAACTGAGCCAGCATAGTTTGCTGAATGTTTTCTTAAAAAATTATGGAGAACACAGCAGGCAAGTATTATTTGGTTCAGTTTATACTCCGCCATATGGATGGGTGTCATAAATAATCGGAACCGGCTGGCCAGGATTCCAAATGTGTTCTCCACCACTCTTCGGGCTCTGGCCAGCCGGTAATTAAAAACCCTCTGTTCCGGGGTGAGGGTCCTCATCGGGAATGGCCGCATCAGGTGGTCCCCCAGCGCAAATGCTTCATCAGCAACGAACACAAATGGGAGACCTTCAACATTGTCCTCTGGAGGTGGCAAGTCCAAGCTGCCATTCTGGAGACACCTGTAGAACTCCATCTGGGCGATCACTCCACCATCGGACATCCGGCCATTCTTCCCCACGTCCACATACAAGAAGTCGTAATTAGCCGACACCACCGCCAACATCACTATACTATTAAACCCCTTGTAATTATAATAGTACGACCCCGAGTTGGGTGGTGGGACGATGTGGACGTGTTTCCCATCAATTGCCCCTCCGCAGTTAGGAAAGTCCCACCGCTGGGCAAAGTGGGAGGCCACAGTCTGCCATTCCTGTGGCGTGGAAGGAAACTGTTGAGGAAAAAACAATAAACATTACTATTTTGGCAAAGAAACCTGGCAAGCAGATTAGACACAAACATTATGGGTCAACCTCCAGATAGCATTTATTAAGGGGAAATTAACAACAACAAAGTATAAGGTACACCTATCATATCCCCCCCCCTCTCATGGGCCATTTCTAACATTATAGGGGGGGGACTCTTGGACAGGTAACCCTCTTCACTTCATTGAGAGATGAATGCCTAAATACAGGGTATTACTTGGAACAGCCCCTCCTTAGTTACACTATTGGCAGCCCACTGGACAGGTAAGAAGTGTCATAATACAAAGATATAAATACACACTGTACACATTTGAGCACATTTGGACATTCTGCTATTACCTATCAAGATCATAATAGGATACAAGAACTATAAACAGTACCATTGGAAAGTATACAGGCAGACCCTACTACATGCTTTGGGGAATTCATCCATAAATCTGACCACAAAAGAGATGGGTATAGTGTGTATGGGTTTGGCAAAGTCAGCAGATAGATGATTGAGGATAGAGAATTGGGATCAGCTGACTTAGCAGTTGGGGGGAGGGAGGGTTACAAAAAAATTGGGGACACCACAAAAAAAAGCCTCTGCCACTCTGCCTGAATTTAAATCAAAAATAACATTTCCTAACATTTTAGGGGGTGTTTGGGGTAAAGCACTACTATGGAGCTGATAAAATACATTGTTAAGTGACTACATGAGGTGAATATAGGGCCAGGAGACACCATGCTGGAGAGGTTATTGAAGGGCAAATATGTATGAAGGACATAAAAGAATAATTACATAAAAATCCAGCATGCATGAGAACAAAGGGGACATTCACAGCATAATACAATCATTGTAATTAGGGAATGAGGAAAGAAATACAATATATTAGCAAACATTCAATACAATAAAATGTGATATAAATGGATAAAAATCTTACCTTCATATACTCCTTCTGCAGGACCTGGATGATGGAAGAACAGGTCTCTGGGATAATGATCCCCAGAGCCTGGGGGGAGATGCCTGTCGAGAACTTGAGGTCCTGCAGGCTTCTCCCTGTGGCCAAATACCGCAAGGTAGCGACCAACCTCTGCTTCGGAGTGATGGCTTGCCTCATGCAGGTATCCTGCCTGCTGATATAGGGGGTCAGCGAAGCCAACAAACAGTGAAACACGGGGTCCGTCATCCGGAGAAAGTTCCTGAAATCATCAGGATTATTCTCACGGATCTCACGGAGCAAAGGCATATGAGAGAACTGGTCACGCTGAAGCAACCAATTCTTGGTCCATGAACTCCTCCCCACCCTGTTCATGGACTGGACTTGTGTCAAGGTCAGGACCCCAACACCAAGCCCCCGCACAGCACGAACTCTACGAGGAGTACGCATACGAAACATGGCTAGAAAACGGTCGGCTGCTCAGAACGAAGTAACAGAACGCACTGAAGAACAGCAAGGCCTGTGAAGAGCGACCTGAAAAACAGTAACGAACGAACAAGAATACAATGACTCCTTAAAGTCACGCGGAACTTGCTTGCACGCACTGAAGAGCAGATACAAACCCACAAGCACAAACTGAACGGCAGAAAACGATCTGAAAGCCACGAGTCTGAAAAAGCGCGAATCATCTCTCACCAAACTTTTACTAACACGAGATTAGCAAAAGGAGCCCAAAGGGTGCTGCGCTTGGTTCTGAACTGGCCTTTTCTAGTCTCGTCGTACGTGCTTGACGTCACCGCGTTGTTGTCGATCGGAAATTCCGACAACTTTGTGCGACCGTGTGTAGGCAAAACAAGTTTGAGCCAACATCCGTCGGAAAAAATCCTAGGATTTTGTTGTCGGAATGTCCGAACAAAGTCCGACCGTGTGTACGGGGCATTAGACTGACAGCATGGTCCAATTCAGCAGAGGCCGAAAAAATGGTAGAGAATAGAAAAGCAGAATGATGACTTCATCAGTTTGGTGGCAATCTTTAACCACCTAAATACTGGGCACTTTCACCCCCTTCCTGCCCAAACCATTTTTCAGTTTTCAGCGCTGTCGCACTTTGAATGAAATTTGCGCGGTCATGCAACACTGCACCCTAATGAATTTTTTATCATTTTTTCCCCACAAGTAGAGCTTTCTTTTTTGTGGTATTTGATCACCTCTGTGGTTTTTATTTATTGTGCTATAAACAAAAGAAGAGGGACAAGTTTGAAAAAACACAATATTTTTTATTTTTTGCTATAATAAATATCCAATTTTTTTTTTTTCAAACAAATTTTTTCCTCAGTTTAGGCTGATATGTATTCTTCTACATATTTTTGGTTAAAAAAAAAATCGCAATAAGCGTATATTGATTTATAGCATTTTTATTTATTTATTTATTTTTTTACTAGTCATGGCGGCGATCTGCGATTTTTATTGTGACTGCGATATTGCGGCGGACATATCGGACACTTTTGACACATTTTTGGGACCATTCACATTTATACAGCGATCCATGCTATAAAAATGCATTGATTACTGTGTAAATGTGACTGGCAGGGAAGGGGTTAACACTAGGGGGTGATCGAGGGTTCAAATGTGTGTCCTAGGGAGGTGATTCTAACTGTGGGGGAGCGGACTGACTGGGGGAGGTGACCGATCGGTGTCCCTATGTACAAGGGACACACCATCGGTCTCCTCTCCTCTGACAGGATGTGGATCTGTGTGTTTACATACACAGATCCACGGTCCTGCTCTGTTACCCGGCAATCGCGGGTGCCCGGCGGACATAGCAGCCGCCGGGCACACGCATCGGGTCCCGATCGATGCAGCGGGCACGTGCGCCCCCTAGTGGCTCGGGAGGGCGATCACGTCATATGACGTCCGCCCAGAACGAGAGCTGCCTTGTCCCGCAGTCATATGACAGTGGGCGGGCAGCTTTTGGTTAATGTTCAATCAGCAGGCTGGGAATGGGGCCCTGACCAAGTTGTAATGCTTAAAGTGGAAGTCCACCCTAACACTTAAATTCTCCCCTGCAATCATTAATGTGAGCTAAGTTCAGCCTTATGCCTCAAAAATCCCAGTTTTTCTACCTTTATTTTGCAGTACCATTGCCGATCTATGACTTCAATTCTACTTCCTTCTGAGCAAAAAATTAGCCAGTGGGTGTGGTTACTGAAAGCTGGTGACATCACTTCCAGGGAGGGGCACTGTTCCTGTGTAGCCAGCGGCCGTATACAGGATGGGAGGAGCTGATCATAGGTTCCCGCCCAGTGTTGTCTCATTGTACATCCTAATTCATGAGAAAATTAGGAAATAAAAAGCCCCATCCACACAAGAGGGGGGTGGGAGGTGCAGTGCACATATACAGTATAGCTGTGCACAGGAGAAGAGAGCTGGACGGGGGGGGGGGGCAGTGTAGCTGGAAGTGCTCTGGGGTCTCGGCTCACAGTCTACAATGATCATAGTACAGGCAACCACACTAAGGCTCCGATTCCACTAGTATAACTTGTCATGCGACTTTGGACACATAAAGTTGCATTGCATGACAGGTCACAGCCTATTGATTTCAATGGCACCAGTTCCCATCTATGCGACTTTGAAAATCAACAACTTTGAAAAGGTACCTGCAATGCTTTGATGCAACGTTTAATCCAGAGAGTGTTAAGTTGTATCAAAGCTACACTCAAAGTCGTATCAAAGTCGCACTCTAAATCGTGCAACTTTAGGGTTGCAATAGTGGAAAGGTGGCTTGTCATGCGACTATGTGTCCAAAGTCACATGACAAGTCAGAGCCCATTGATTTTAATGGTACCCATTCCCATCTATGCGACTTTGAAAAGGTACCTGCAATGCTTTGATCCCGAGGGTGTAAAGTTGGATCAAAGCTGCGCTCAAAGTCGCATCAAAGTTGCACTCTAAATTGTGCAACTTTGGGGTCGCAATAGTGGAAACATGACTTCTCATGCGACTATGTGTCCAAAGTCGCATGACAAGTCACAGCCTATTGATTTTAATGGTACCCATTCCCATCTATACAACTTTGAAAATCAGCGACTTTGAAGAGGTACCCGCAATGCTTTGTTGCGACTTTGATCCAGAGAGTGTAAAGTTGGATCAAAGCTGCACATCAAAAGTTGCATCAAAGTAGTGCAGGCACCTTTCAAAGTCTCTGGTTTTCAAAAGTGCACAGATGGGAACGTTTGCCATTGAAATCAATGAGCTGTGACTTGTAATGCGACTTTATGTGTTCAAAGTAGCACTAGTGGAAACGGAGCCTTAAATCATTACTCACATATAGCTCCCTCAGCTGGGCATGTGCCACACAATGCACACAGTGTCCATCACATTGCCCATCACACCATGCACACAGTGCCCATCACAGTGCCACACCATGCACACAGTGCCCATCACAGTGCCAATCACACCATGCACACAGTGCCACACCATGCACACAGTGCCCATCATAGTGCCACACCATGCACGCAGTGCCCATCACAGTGCCCATCACACCATACACACAGTGCCACACCATGCACACAGTGCCCATCACAGTGCCCATCCCACCATGCACACAGTGCCACACCATGCACACAGTGCCCATCACAGTGCCCATCACACCATGCACACAGTGCCACACCATGCACACAATGCCCATCACAGTGCCACATCATGCACACAGTGCCCATCACAGTGCCACACCATGCACACAGTGCCCATCAGTGCCCATCACACCATGCACACAGTGCTCATCACAGTGCCCATCACACCATGCACACAGTGCCACACCATGCACACAGTGCCCATCACAGTGCCCATCACACCATGCACACAGTGCCACACCATGCACACAGTGCCCATCACAGTGCCCATCACACCATGCACACAGTGCCACACCATGCACACGATGCCCATCACAGTGCCACATCATGCACGCAGTGCCCATCACAGTGCCACACCATGCACACAGTGCCCATCAGTGCCCATCACACCATGCACACAGTGCCCATCAGTGCCCATCACACCATTCACACAGTGCCCATCACACTATGCACACAGTGCCATCACTGTGGATGGATGGGGGCGGGGCTGGGCAAGGCAGAGGTGGTTAGAGTGAACAGTAGGAATGCCTGTGTAGAAGGGAAGGACAATGTTTTCAGGAAGTGAGAGGCCCCCATGCAGAATTCAGAAATAAGGAAATAAAGTTGTCCCTTAAGAACAGGAAGAAGCTGATTGCCTGGCTTTGATTAGACTTTCTAAGCTTAGCAATCAGCTACACAGAAAACGAATAATGTCAAAGATAAAGATATTTTACATATAATTAATATAAACATTTTCATTTTTGACTGGACTTCCACTTTAAGTGCAGTAGGGAAATGATAGGTCCTGGTAAAGACCCACCAATCACATGGGCGAAACGAGTTGACGTGGCAACCTAGGAGGCCTGCCTATTTACTGTGTGTGCCAGATGCTGCAGCTGATCTCCACATGGCAAGACTTATATGGGGAGGGAACTTCTGACAACTGCTGCTACAACGACTAACCAAGCTATGGGGGGACAGTTACATTTATCCTAATAGTATGTAAACTCTTGGAGGGGATGATAAGGGACTATATACAAGATTTTAGTAATAAGAACGATATCATTAGTAGTAATCAGCATGGATTCATGAAGAATCGTTCTTGCCAAACCAATCTACTAACCTTCTATGAGGACGTGAGTTGTCATCTAGATAAAGGAAGGCCTGTAGACGTGGTGTATCTGGATTTTGCAAAAGCATTTGACACAGTTCCCCATAAACGTTTACTGTACAAAATAAGGTCAGTTGGCATGGACCATAGGGTGAGTACTTGGATTGAAAACTGGCTACAAGGGCGAGTTCAGAGGGTGGTGATAAATGGGGAGTACTCGGAATGGTCAGGGGTGGGTAGTGGGGTTCCCCAGGGTTCTGTGCTAGGAGCAATCCTATTTAATTTATTCATAAATGACCTGGAGGATGGGATAAACAGTTCAATCTTTGTATTTGCGGACGATACTAAGCTAAGCAGGGCAATAACTTCTCCGCAGGATGTGGAAACCTTGCAAAAAGATCTGAACAAATGAATGGGGTGGGCGACTACATGGCAAATGAGGTTCAATGTAGAAAAATGTAAAATAATGCATTTGGGTGGCAAAAATATGAATGCAATCTATACACTGGTGGGAGAACCTCTGGGGGAATCTAGGATGGAAAAGGACCTGGGGGTCCTAGTAGATGATAGGCTCAGCAATGGCATGCAAGACCAAGCTGTTGCTAACAAAGCAAACAGAATATTGGCATTCATCAAAAAGGGGATCAACTCCAGAGATAAAATGATAATTTTCCCACTCTAAAATACTCTGGTCCGGCCGCACCTGGAGTATGCTGTTCAGTTCTGGCCACCAGTCTTCAGGAAGGATGTACTGGAAATGGAGCGAGTACAAAGAAGGGCAACAAAGCTAATAAAGGGTCTGGAGGATATTAGATATGAGGAAAGGTTGCGAGCACTGAACTTATTCTCTCTGGAGAAGAGACGCTTGAGAGGGGATATGATTTCAATATACAAATACCGTACTGGTGACCCTACAATAGAAATAAAACTTTTTCGCAAGACTCGTGGTCACTCATTAAAATTAGAAGAAAAGAGGTTTAACCTTAAACTACGTAGAGGGTTCTTTAGTGTAAGAGCGGCAAGGATGTGGAATTCCCTTCCACAGGTGGTGGTCTCAGCGGGGAGCATCGATAGTTTCAAGAAACTATTAGATAAGCACCTGAATGACCGCAATATACAGGGATATGTAATGTAATACTGACACATAATCTGCCACTATACTGATAACATAGGTTGGACTTGATGGACTTTTTTTCAACCTCACCTACTATGTAACTATGTAACTATGTAAGATTGCACACTCTCAGCTGCTGCTAGTGCCACTTGGACTTTTTCCTTGGATAGCAGAGGGAGAATAAGCAAGCACTTGGTGAAAGCATAGTAAGAAAGTGCAGTACATCACTGAACAAGCCATATTAACCCATTCTGTGCTGGTGCTTGTACCTATAAAACGGTTGCTGTGAAACCTCAGTATGCTATAGGGCAGGGATATGCAATTAGCGGACCTCCAGCTGTTGCAGAAGATCAAGTCCCATGAGGCATAGCAAGACTCTGACAGCCACAAGCATGACACAGAGAGGCAGAGGCATGATGGGACTTGTAGTTTAGCAACAGCTGGAGGTATGCTAATTGCATATCCCTGCTATAGGGGCACAAACATGCTACATATGAATTTATCCCCAGGAAATGAACTGTGACAGCAGATGTGATCAATAGATCTTGCATTTTAAAGGCTCTTGGGGATGAACTGTTGCATTTATGCAGAGGTACTGATGTGGAAATGTGCTGAAGCTGACCTGTTGTTATCTTCCAAGAGGGATGAACTATGCCACATATGCTGCATATGACTTAAGGGAGCCTTAGCTTGCTATATTAACCCCTGCAGATCCTACTAAGAGATATGTTATGAGGCACCAGTGTGCAATAGTGATGCAGCATTGGAGATAAATTGTGACAACAAGCAGAGGTGGTGACCTGAATCTATATGATGTGTATGAATAGAGCACTACATGCACCTGTGATGATGTGTAAATAAGCATAAGGTCTATCTATTCCAGTAGCTGTCAACTTACAAGGTGTAGGGTGCCTGAACTGTGGCTCCTGACAGCTCCTAAGGGCCACACATAATATTCATTATGTGTCACAAGCATAGGTGTGTGCAGGGGGTGTGCCAAGTGTGCCTGGGCACACCCTAATCACTATGTGTAGTACCGATTCCCCCTACTGCCTTGGTCCCCCCCCCCCCTTTTGGCCCCACAGTGCTGCTGGCTTCCCTCCTCTCCTCTCCCCCCCAGCTGCTGTGGGGGATGTTTCAGGATGGAAAGCAGGGAAAGGGGTTAGTAAATATGTAATTGTAAATGAACACAGTGAACACACTCGCTCACTGCGTCCATTCATAACTGAAGCATAGGAAACTATGTTCCTATAATTTAAATGTATTCATTTTGATATACTGCATATTGACCCATATGTAACCATCTTGTGACCACATCTACGGCTATTAAAGTTTTTGCAAATATTATGTGGTTACGGGCCAGCATCCCACTTTGGGTGAGCAGGTCTGAATTGATTTGAATTAGGTGAACTTCCCAGGAGTCTAGGGAAAAGAGAGGTCCTGTCCTGACTGTGCTGTCTGGTAAGGTGTTAGAGTCAAATATATGCACTTTAACTCTGTATTTAGCTGTGTACCTTCATTTAGCTGTTTAACGTCATGACTGAGTAGAGGCTTATTCTGGCTTACCTACTTAGCTTGTTTTACTTTTGATTAGGATCAGAGGCAGTAAAACTAGTACAGAACGATCACAACTAATATTGTTATTATTTATTAGTATGTTTTATTACTAATATGATTTTTCATACAATTTTTTAGATTTGCCTACTCGACCAGGATCCACCAATTTTATTGTAAACATGAATCCTGTAACTCCTGTAACCCCAGAATCAATTGGAGCGTGCCCAACGATTACTACAGAGCCCCGTGTCGTATGTCGTGGGTTTGGGAAAGCAATTATTAAGGCAACTCAAACCCCAAGTAATACTCCCTTTACGATAACTTTGTCACCTATCCCTGGCTGGTCCACGGAACCTTTAAATGGTAAGTCCTAAATACAGTATGTTCTCACCTTATATCTGGGTTGTATAGTGACTTCATCTTCAAATGTACATGGACATCATTCAAATGCTTGTCGTGTCCATTTGTATGATCCAAATGTTTGGTGTGGTCTCTGCTATACAACTGGTAAGTTTAGGTATGAAATGACAATGCATAAAAGTAAGCACAAAGAAACACATGTAAAATGGTGTCATATCTTTAAAGTAGGTACAAACTCCAACTTAAAGTAGAATTCCAGCCTAAATCCAACTAGTACTAAAAATGTCCCCCACCCCCAACAACTATGCTGGCAAATCTGTGTAAAAAAGATAACTATATTTAGGATGCTTTCACAATGTTCCATTGAAAAAACACATTAAAAATGCATATGCATTTTTGATGTGTTTCCGGTGCGTTTTCTGGTTGGCATGCACCTGTGAAACATGAACATGTGACTAAAAAAAACACACCAAAAATACAACTGTGGTACCTGGTGGGGAGCTGTGTTTTTGGTGCGGTTTTGAAAAACGCACCAACGATGCAGCATTCAAGACTTTTCAGAACAACCTGCACCCCCAGAGCAGTGGTGTGAAGCGTCCCATAGGATTTAAAGGGAAATATTTTATTGCATTTTTCTTGAATTTTTAGCAAGGTTAAAAACACAGCAAAAAGGCATCAGTGTGAAAAGGCCCTTACCTATTTTTAGCCCGCTCCGGTCTAGTCATGTGATAGGGCTCCCCTGTGTCATCTAGCGACACTGCAGGGGAGAGGAGGGAGCACTAACAACGGCTGGGACATGAGAACTTATGGGTGATGTCACTGCTCCCCACGTTCCCAGCCATTTTTGATTGTTCTTTCCTCTCCCCTGCAGCCAACGCTGGCTGACAGAGGGGATCACGTGACCGGACCAGAGGAGACTGAAAACTTGTACGTATGTACATCTTTATTTACACAGGTTAGTCAGCATAGGAGTTGGAAAGGAAAGGGACATTTTTTATGACCTAGGCTTAGGCTTGAATTCTACTTAAATTTTTCATTGCTAAAACACTGTGAATCATAAACTAACATTTTTAATAAAAAAAAAAGCAGTGTGAAAAAAAATTAAGAAACGAATTAAAAATAAAAAAACTACTGCCACCATCCACTGCCACATACCACCCACCCCCTTACCCGAAGCACTGTGGAAAATATTTATTTTGCCACGGGGGGGGGGGGTTGCGGGCGTGAAGCGCCAGCTCCCTGAAATGAGTTTACTACCTCCCTGAAATGACTTTTTGCAGGATGGGATGTCTGCAACCCAAATACACAACAGGTAGACAAGGTCAGAGAGTTGTCATCCTATGGCATGGAATCCAGCAATCCAAGAAAAAAAAGAGCATATCACATTTTTGTTAATTCATTCATAAATACTAAAGGCTAAAAAGCTTTTGCATTTTCTCAATGATTCTCATCAAGGTGGAGCGGTAATGTCACAATCTCCACCTCATCTAATCAGGGAGGCCTTGCATTCATTGAAAAAATGCAAGGTGTTCTGTGAATGGTGGTGGTACAGAGCAAGCGACCCCCCTGTGTTCACTATGCAGAAAAGCAGCTGCCCATCACATGATCCAAAAGATAGTTTAGTATAGCCAACTACTACAGTGATTGTCCGCTTCCCCAGCAGTCCCTCATGTATGAAATATGTATACATACATTAGCCCAAGCTGGATCAATATAAGTATGCAATAATAATCATACTTGGAGTTCAACTTTAACCAAATAACATATTTATACAGCAATTTAAAAATGTAGACCACCTACAGCAGGGGTGTCGAACTCAAATTCGTTACATTTTTTTCTCAGAGAATAGGTGCAGAAACTCAACCATTGCCCCCCTTCACAACCCTCCCAAACTGTAACAGAGTGCAGAGATCAAGAGTGTGCTACGTACATAGTACCGGGGTGCCCTATGCACAGAGTGCAGAGTTCGGGGGTGCGCTGCATACAAATTGCAGAGTTCAAGAGTGCACTTTATGCAGAGTTAAGGGTTGAGGAGTGCGCTACATACAGAGTGCAGGGTTTAGGGGTGTGCCATGCACATTGTGTAGGGTTTCAGCTCTCTTTCACAGGCTATCCACATCTCACTTCCACCCCTCCTCTGCACCACGCTCCCCATCCCCCACCTCTGCACACATTTCCCTCCACAGACCTCATCTCACCTACCTGACCCAGGTCTAATACCTTCTGGCAGTGTAGGCGGCTCTGTCTCTGTCTCTCTCTCTCTCTCTCTCTCTCTCTCTCTCTCTCACTTGCAGGGGATCATTGGTTTGTATCTGTGCACCCAGGCACAGATGGGGATCACAGTGCAGCCTACCATGTGATGCCCCCATCCTACACTGCATCTGTATCTCCCTTGTCCCCGCAGTGAGTGCAGGGCAGGAGAGCTGTCGAGAGGAAAGCTGTCCTTCCTTGTAAACATAGAAGGCTTCTGTGTTTACAAGTGATAGTGATGAGTGGGGAGCAGAGGGCGAGAGCCGGAGGTCGTGGAATGGAGTTCCGCTACGTCACAGCTGAAAAAAAGCCCTGGGTTGGGGGGCCACATGAAATGGCTTGGTGGGCCAGATTTGGCCCGCGGGCCTTGTGTTTGACACAAATGACCTACAGTATTTATTTTTTTGTCTCTTTATTTATTCATGTTTTTTATTTTAGATACAGCTATCTACGTGGTTGCAGGACCAGCAGTGGGGCCCGGGAATTACACTGTGAGAGTCTCTGTTTCGGACAAAAACAATGTAGCCTGTCCAAATCCAGTCGACATTACTATAACAGTCTGTGAATGCACTTCTGGTGGAAGTTGTGATGCCACAAAACTTGTAGGCAAAAGTGTTTCTCTTGGCCCAGCTGCAATTGGTCTCATGGTTTTGGGATTTTTATTGCTTTTGTGTAAGTAACACAACATTACTTTTCATTTTATTTAAATGTCAATTAAATGCCTGTTCCATCTGAAAACGTTATATACCTATTTTAAGTGGACACCAGTGGATTAAAAATTTTCTTTTCATTTCCCTTGGAAACTTCATAGGATATATATTTTGGTTTGAATTTCTAAAATTATATAGGCTATAATGAAAATATTAACCACTTCCCGCCGGGAGGGCGTACATGGATGTCCTCCAGTTTCAGTGGTTATACTGGGATGATGCCTGCATCTACAGGCATCGTCCCGGTATTGATCTTTTCAGCTGGCGATTCTCTTCAAGGCAAAAGTGATCTGAGTGGCTAATTAGCTACTGGATCACTTCTGCAGGTGGAGGAATGGGGGTCCCCCCCTCCCACCGCTGCCTCTCCTGGGCTCTCCGGTCCCATCACGGAGGCCAGGAGCGATGCTGCTGGCGGCAATGGCTGCCCTGTACAGAGGGAAAGGAACTGACGTCGTTCCTCTCTCTCTGTAACCCTGGAAATTGGGAGCGACGAGCAGTTAGTCACTTCCGGTTATGCCCCTTTGTTTACCTGGCCAGCAACGGCCAGGTAAGTAGCCGATCAGAACGATCTGTGTCTGATCAGCTACATGGGAGGCCAGAGGAGAGATTTGGGGTCTGATTCCTTATCTCACCATAAAAAGGACCTGTCACAGCCCATGCTATCACAAGGGATGTTGTTCATCCCTTGTGACAGCAATAAAGTTAGTACAAAAAAAAGTGTAAAAAAAATATTTTTGTAAAAAAATAAATGAATAATAAAAAAATGTAAAAGCGCCCCCCATAATTACATGCAAGTATGAATGCATATGTTACTCCTAGACGCATATGTAAACGGCGATAGAACCACACGTAAGGTATTGTCAATAACGTCAGAGCGAGAGCAATAATTCTAGCACCAGACCTCCTGTGCAGCTCCTGTAAACTGGTAACGTGTAAAGGCATTTAAAGCAATGCCTAAGGAGAATTTTAAGCCCTGTGGTTTGCCACCATTCCATGGGCAGACTCAATTTAAAGTGTGACATGTTAGGTATCTATTTACTCGGCGTAACATCATCTTTCACATTATGCAAAAAAATTGGGCTAACTTTTGTGTTGTTTTTCATAAAAGTGTTTTTTTTTTTCCCAAAAAAAATTGCGCTTGAAAAACCGCTGTGCAAATACCGTGTGACATAAAAAATTGAAACACCCACCATTTATTCTTTAGGGTCTCTGCAAAAAAAATGTATAATGTTTGGGGGTTCCAAGTAAATTTCTAGCAAAACAAAGTTGATTTTTACATGTAGGAGCGAAGTGTCAGAAATAGCTCGGATGGCAAGTGGTAAATTAACCACCTGCCTACCAGGCACTTACACCCCCTTCCTACCCAAGCCATTTTTCAGCTTTCAGCGCTGTCGCACTTTGAATGATAATTGCGCGGTCATGCAACACTGTACCCAAACACATTTTTTATCATTTTCTTCACACAAATAGAGCTTTCTTTTGGTGGTATTTAATCACTGTTGGGTTTTTTATTTTTTACAAAAAAAAGACCAAAAACTTTGAAAAAAAATGTTTTTTACTTTTTTTCTGTCAGTAAATTTAGTAAATAAGTAATTTTTTGCCTTCACTGATGTGCGCTGATGAGGCTGAACTGGTGGGCATTGATGAGGTGGCATTTATGGGCTCTGATAAGGCAGCACTTATGGGCACTGATGAGGTGCCACTAATATGCCGCACTTATGGGCACTGATAGGTGGCACTAATATGTGGCACTGATAAGCACTGATAGGCGGCACTTATGGGCACTGTTGGGTGGCACTGATGGGCACTAATAGGCGGCACTGGTGGGCACTGATAGGCGGCACTGGTGGGCACTGATAGGTGGCACGAATAGGCGGCACGAATAGGTGGTACAGATGGGAACTGATGGGCATTGACGGGTGGCACTGATGGGCGACACTGATGGGCATTGATCGACAGCAGTGATGGGCATTGATGGGCAGCACTGATAGGCGGCACTGACTACCAGCACTGATTGGCATTGCTAATGGGCACTGATTGGTGGCACTTGTGGGCATTGGTGGGCACTGATTGCTGCCACTGGTGGGCACTGTATGCTGGCATTGGTGGGCACTGTTTTGTGACACTGTATTTATTTATTGTAACCAGGGCACTGATGATCAGTGCCCTGATTACATTCCTAGCTGTCCCCTGTGAGGAGATGCTGCTGATCGGCTCTCCTCTCCTCACACTCTGTCAGTGTGAGGTGAGGAGAGACGATTACCGGCATCTCCTTGTTTACATGTGACCGGCTGTGATTGGACACAGCCGATCACATGGTTAAAGAGCCGCAGACGCGGCTCTTTACAGAGATCGGGGTTACGCCCAGAACGAGAGCTGCACCGCCCTGCCGTCATTTGACAGTTGGCGGGCAGCAAGCAGTTAAAATAAAACGATTTTTCCTCTTAGTCACAAATAGTTATTTATTTATCTTACATTAGGAATCTATACATGGGACCCTGAGACACTTTTTAGGCTGTGTATTGATTGTATTAGTTATGATGGCCATACATTTGCAAGTTTTAGGGCCGGTTCACACCATGAATCGCAAAGGAACATGCTGTGCGTTCCTGTACGATTCAAATGTGATCCGGGTGCAGTACGATTTCCGCCTATTTATTTAAATGGGCTGAAATTGCGGCAGACTGAAACTAAAGTAATGTAGAGCAACCGAATACTTTACCATGTGATCCGTTGCAGGCAAATGTTTGTGACCTGCGTTTTGGGGTGTCATTAGCATTGCGCTGACACTCGCTGCAGAATACGGTGCGGGAAACAGGCAAGGAACGCGGGTTTCCCACACCATGTCCTGGTGTGAACTGGCCTTTAAAGTTCTCATCACATTGCAACCACAGCAAACTGATATTTACAATTTTAGGTGTATATTTATAGTTTTAGGTTGATAAATGCTTGTATCTGCAAAGAAAAATCATATTTACATTTTTTTTTTTGCAATTGCTTGGTTAATTGATATAGGAAAATTATTCAAACTATAAGTAGCAGGTAGCTTTGGTCGAAAGCCAACAGAAGCTACAAAATTTGAAAGTGTTTTTCTGTATATTTGGCATACAGTTTTTTCAAAATAATTCTCTCTTTCGTAAATCCATTGCAAAGTTTCTAACCTGGAGATCCTGCTAGTACTTCCTCTTGCAGGCTGACAAAATTATGCCACTACCTTGCAGCAATGTTTTCAGCCTGCCTTATGTACTCCTTCAGTTTGCCATTGTGCTTCCTACATGATAAGTGTGATAGGCAGCCCAATGCCCAACAGGAGTGCACACAGCAGGGTGACAACGTTGATACTAATTGCAAGGCAGTTGCTTAGGCCTCATACACCCAGGGCATATTAAAATGTACACTAGTAGAGATTCATGTTTACCCGCTTGGGTTCCATGCATCCCCATGCAGGCAGTCCCATTGATGTCAATGTCATGTCAAACTCATACAGTGTGCATTTGGAGACACACCCTCACACACCCGCATGTCTAATTGGGAACAGAGGCTGTGTCCGTGCACCCCGGCAGTCCCATTAACATCAATGGGACTGCCTGCACAGGGATGTATGGAACATCTGTGCATCCTCATGCAGGTATACATGGCCATCCATGAGCATACGCTTTAGTTTGCCCCATGTGAACAAGGCCTTATGCCGCGTACACACGGTCGGACTTTTCAGCTACAAAAGTCCGACAGCCCGTCCGACAGACTTTCGACTGACTTTTGGTGGACTTGCGGCGGACTTGCGGCAGACTTTCTAACGAATGGACTTGCCTACATACGATCACACAAAAGTGCGATGGATTCGTACGTGATGACGTACACCGGACTAAAATAAGGAAGTTGATAGCCAGTAGCCAATAGCTGCCCTAGCGTGGAATTTTGTCCGTCGGACTAGCATACAGACGAGCGGATTTCTGGGTCCGGCGTAGTTACGACGTAAAGATTTGAAGCATGTTTCAAATCTAAAGTTCGTCAGATTTGCGGCTGGAAAAGTCCGTTGAAAGTCCGGGGAAGCCCACACACAATCGGATTGTCAGCCGGCTTTGGTCCGTCGGCGTCCGTCGGACTTTTGTAGACGAAAAGTCCGACCGTGTGTACGCGGCAATAGTGTTGTCTGCCTTCAATGAGATCTTTGCAACGATCTTTGCAAAGAAACTTTGCAACAGACTCACACTTTAGGCGCATGGTTAGCAATCAGCTGCAGCAGAGAAAAGTTGGCTTCCCTGGCTTAACAGGGCTATGTAATTGTCAGCACCGGATAAACAGAAATATAAATTCTTTGTTAGGTAAGACAGTCCTCATGTATTTTACGTATGTGTTTGCATGCAGTTCAGCTTTAAATTGCAATGTAAAGCAGACCCTCATTAAAAAATGTAAGCTTTCACACTGGAGCGGTGCGCTGGCAGGATGCTAAAAAAAAGTCCTGCTAGCAGCATCTTTGGAGTGGTGTATACAACCGTAAAAGCGCCCTGCTAGCGGCCGAATAGCGCTGTGAAATTGACTGTAAAGCGCCGCTGAAAATAGCTGCTCTTTACCGCCGACGCACCCACTGCCCCAGTGTCAAAGGAGCAATAACACCTTCCCGTCAGGCCTATAGCACAATGATGGCCAGGCGGGAGCAGCATTGTCCTGGAAGGGCGCCATATGATGTCCTCCCAGAATGCGCCTCTCACGCAGTGGAGCAATCTGTCACCGGCTGTGTCCGATGGACTGATTACTGTACTGGCCCGCTGCCAGTACCATGTAATCGCTGCGACCAATTACAGCAGATCACATGACAATTGTAAACAAAAGATGTCTTCCTTTCATGCCATCCATTGTGTACAGTTGTGTTTCTAGCTGTGATTGGTTACAGTGATCACATGGTACAGACAAGGCCAATCATAGCCCATCTGTACCATGTGATTAGCTTTGGCCAATCACAGCTAATCACACCAAAAGTCACTGAATGATACAGTTTCATTCAGAAAAAATTGTTGCTTATACCAATAAAATTCACTGGTATAAGCAATCATAATATGTAAATAAACAAATCCTGATCACTTCCCCAGAGTAGTGCAGTGTTACTATGGTAATACTGTATTGCTCTGGTCACAGTGTTTGAAAAAAAAATGTAATAAAAAAAAAACAAAAAAAAATTTTATATAATTTTTTTCGTTTTTTTACATACTGTCACCAGTCAGTGTCCCTGATCACCGCTACACCAGTTATATGATAATTTTTTACTGCATTGGTGACAGTATGTAAAAAAAAGAATAGGGATTTTTTTTTTAATTCCTTTATTTTTCCGAATAATTGTGACATAAATTACTACTTCAAAAAATTTGCCATGCCTCTTACTAAATACCATGGACTGTCTACTTTTGAAAATTTCATTTGGGGGTATTTGGACCCCCTAAATGAGATAGAGGATATGTACATTGGGATTGATCAATTTTCAGGTATATACAGTATAACATAGTTTGTGGACTAACTTTTCTGCAGACTACGTAATAAACACTGATTTGGTTATTTTCACCAAAGAAATGTAGCAGAATATATTTTGACCTAAATTTATGTAGAAAGATTATTTATTCGCAAAATTTTATAACAGAAACAAAAAAAAATGCATTTTTTCACAATTTTTGGTCTTTTTCCGCTTATGTAGCAAAAAACCCAGTGGTGACTAAATACCACCAAAAGAAAGCCCCATTTGTGTGGGAAAAAAAAGATAAAAACTTCTTATGGGTACAAGTGCCCGGTACTGAAGTGGTTAAAATAGTAAACCACACGTCTAACACAAGGCCTGTATAGTTGGCATGTGCAAATATCTACTTTATACAGGCAAGAGTATAAAAGGAATGCTCACAGGCTGCAACAACCCCATTCTCTGCTTTATTTTTTTATTGGCTCTTAAGTCAGGGGTTGGTTATCCTTGCTGTCTGAAGTACTGCCACCAGTTGCACTATCAAAATATATCACCAGACCTTGCATTACCCTCTTACATTTATAATGATTTAGAATAAGCATTGGAAAAAAGGGTCAAAATCTAACTTTACATATATTGCAAATTAGGCCAGATGTATGATCAGAAATCTCCTGGAATAAATTAATGATAGTAGAGGTTGACATTAGCTGATCATAAAGGTAACAAAAACGTATCTTGTTTTCAAATTGTGTCATCAAGTTCTTCATGGTTTTATTTAACATGAAAAGGTGTAGGTTTTCTTTTTAACTGATAACTTGCCACACTGAATGTTACAGTATACTGTATGTATAAAGTTTCATTGCAAAGAAAAAAGTTATGTTCAGTTGAATATTATAAATGTGTGCTATATATTAAAGCCCCTTGTTAGTGCAGGGTACAGTGGTGATGCCATCTCAAGGGGTGAGTCTATGATTCCCTGCAACTTTATGTTAGTGCAGGGCTTTGTAGACCCATAGAAATACTGCAAGGGACAGTGGCAGATAGGAGGTGAGTATTGCAATGAGAGATGATTTCTTTTATTCTACATACTGCTGGGGGGCCTTTTTATTTAGAAGAAAAAGCCCAGTGTGGGCTTCAAGATGCACAAATATAGATGTGTTGCACACAAATATCATACTTACTGCAGATTTCCTATTTTCCTATTCTCTACCAGTGGCTCTTCTCTTACTACCACTGTGTCTATGTGGAGCTGCAGCTGGAGCAGCACAATTTGTTCCTGTTGCTTCTGGATATGAAGGTGCTTGCCATCAGTGGGGAACTGAGGGTGCAAAACCTGAAGATGTGGTAAGTAACTATTTTTGTTATTATCCTCAGTGTTAATCTGTGAGGACAGAAATATGGACACAGTTATTGCTCACTTGTTTTATAAATGTGCAGATTCCAGAGCTGTCAATGACTCTTTGGGTAGTGAAACCAGGTTTGAGATTACAGCTCTGAGACCTGCAACTTATGGAAATGCTAGTTGTCTAGCTAGCTGCCTCTGGCTTTGCTACTTTAAGTGCCTGACCTGGAGCAAGCATACAGAAAGGAAGTAACATTACTGCTGATCTTCGTGTTTGCTTCAGATCAGTGACTTAGAAAGTCACTGAATCAGAACAGTCATGTAAACTAGCATTATTTAGAATAAGATGTCAACAATGGTAGCCTTCATATTTCTCTCAATACAAGCTTCATTTTCTAATCTAGAGGAGCTCAGTAGTGCTCAGGAAAAACTGTGTAAAGTTATTTTTTAAGGTAGATGTCTAGCCAAAACTATTTTCTCATTCAATAAAAAGTTGGATGATAGCATAAAATAAGCAAGAATGTTGGTTTTAGGCCCCTTTCACACGAGGCGGGCTCCGCTTCTACGGAGTCCGCCTCGGTCCGCCGGCTCAGCGGGAGATCAGTCCGTTGATCTCCGCTGAGCCGGCGGATGACAGGTCCCTCTCTGCTCACTGAGCGGGGAGGGGCTTGTCAGGCGCCGCTGCCGCCTATGGAGAGATCGGAAGAAAACGGACAGCGTGTCCATTTTTGTCAGATCTCCCCCCGATCCGATCCGCCAGCGACGGACCTGGACGTAGAGCCATCCGTCTGCTTTTAGCGGATCGGACCGGGTCGGATGTCAGCGGACATGTCTCCGCTGACATCCGTCGCTCCATAGGCTAACATGGAGCGCCCGTTCAGGTCCGCCGTCAAAACTGACAGGCAGACCTGAACGGTCCGATCGTGTGAAAGGGGCCTTACTGAGTAGAAATGCATAAGACAGTATATGGAGAAATGTCACATCATACAGAAACTCAGTAGAATCATTCCTTATAACATATCATCAGAGTTAAAATATAGAGAATGACTACAGAGTCTCGACATGAGAATAATCAAACACTGCCATTCCTGGAGCATTATTAAACCTTATCAAAGTAGGCACACTGAAAGAGTAACAAGAAGGAACTTAAAGACAAGTTTTCAGAAAGGAAGATAAAGAAAGAAGAGGTAAGAACACAGGATAGAGAAACGAAGAAACCTAGGGGACTTGATGTGACGCCGGAGAAGGGGTTAGCTGAATATACTGTATCTCACAAAAGTGAGTACACCCCTCACATTTTGTAAATATTTTATTATATCTTTTCATGTGACAACACTGAAGAAATGACACTTTGCTACAATGTAAAGTAGTGAGTGTACAGCTTGTATTACAGTGTAAATTTGCTGTCCCCTCAAAATAACTCAACACAGCCATTAATGTCTAAACAGCTGGCAACAAAAGTGAGTACACCCCAAGTGAAAATGTCCAAATTGGGCCCAATTAGCCATTTTCCCTCCCTGGTTTCATGTGACTTGTTAGTGCTACAAGGTCTCGAATGTGAATGGGGAGCAGGTGTGTTAAATTTGGTGTTATCAGTCTCACTCTCATACTGGTCACTGGAAGTTCAACATGGCACTTCATGGCAAAGAACTCTCTGAGGATCTGAAAAAAGAATTGTTGCTCTACATAAAGATGGCCTAGGCTATAAGAAGATTGCCAAGACCCTGAAACTGAGCTGCAGCATGGTGGGGGGTCAGCCTGTCAGTGCTCAGACCATATGCCGCACACTGTATCAAATTGGTCTGTATGGCTGACGTCCCAGAAGGAAGCCTCTTCTAAAGATGATGCACAAGAAAGTTTGCAAACAGTTTGCTGAAGACAGGCAGACTAAGGACATGATTTACTGGAACCATGTCCTGTGGTCTGATGAGACCAAGATTAACTTATTTGGTTCAGATGGTGTCAAACGTCACTTTTGTTGCCAGCGGTTTAGACAATAATGTGTTGAGTTATTTTGAGGGTACATCAAATTTACATTGTTATACAAGCTGTACACTCACTACTTTACAGGCGGTCCCCAGGTTACAAACAAGATAGGGACTGTAGGTTTGTTCTTAAGTTGAATCTGTTTGTAAGTTGGAACAGGTACATTTTTTAAGTGTAGCTCCAGCCAAAAAAATCTATTTTTAAGCTTTTTGGATAGCATAGGGAAAGGTTAACACCCCTGTAACATTTGTTTTTCTGTCTGTGCCCCTGTTTAGAAGATTTCACCTCACTTTCTGTCTCAATGACAATAGGATTTTGAAAATTTTGGGTTGTTGTGGAAACAAGCCTTGGTGATAAAGCATCAGTGGAGTCACCTTTTTCCCATAATAACTTTTACAGGAGAGAATTTCCCTTCCTAGAGGTAGATTTCCTCTCACTTCTTGTTGTCTCCCTCCGTTTGTAAGTCGGACGTTTGTAACTAGGGGACCGCCTGTACATTGTAGCAAAGTGTCATTTCTTCAGTGTTGTCACATGAAAAGATATAATGAAATATTTACAAAAATGTGAGGGGTGAACTCACGTTTGTGAGATACTGTACATAAATTTGGCCCAAGGGTCCCATATCCTTTCAAATTGTCACACCCTGTTATTATTCCTGCTTTTCATGGACTATGATCCAAGAAATCTTGTGCTTAAAGATGAGGTTCAGTATGTAAAAAAACAAAAATAAAAACAAATCAGAAGCTACAAAACCTGTAGCTGCCTACTTTTAATAAATGGACACTTACCTGTCCAGGGATTCAGCGCCATTCTCACACGGGCTAGTACTTCATTAGCCTTCGGGTTCCCAGCGCTGGCATCCTAATTGTGGGCAGCCAACTGTGCTTCACAGCTGGCTGCCCACTGTGCATGCGTGAGCTGCACTGCGCTTTGTGAACGGTCCCGCAGTCTTCTGGGACCTGTGACGTGTCCCAGGGAGGGAGGGGGTGAGGAGAACTTCCGCTCAGATAGCCTAGGCCCCCTCCTCTAAAATGACATGCCAAGTTAGGCAGAGGAGGGAGGGAGGGAGGATGACTTAAAGAGGAACGTCCCCTTTTGGGGGGAGATATTATTATTATTATACAGGCTTTCTATAGCACCAACAGTTTACGCAGCGTTTTACAATATAAAAGGGAGAAAATACAGTTACAATACAAGAGGATTAAGAGGGCCCTGCTCAGAATAGCTTACAATTGAATAGGGAGGGGCAGGTGGTACAAAAGGTAGTAACTGTGGAGAATGAGCTGATGGAAGTGGTAAAAGATTAGCTGGAGGCGCGATAGGATTCCCTGAAGAAACTAGTTTTCAGGGATTGCCTGAAGGCAGCTAGAGTAGGAGATAGCCAGACAGGTTGAGGTAGAGAGTTACAGAGAATAGAAGAGGCTCTGGAGAAATCCTGGAGATGAGCATGGGATGAGGACATAAGGGAGCTTGAGAGTAGGAGGTCTTGAGAGGAGCTGAGAGGATGGTTCGGGTGATATTTGGAGACAAGATTGGTGATGTAGCTCGGGCAGAGTTGTGAATGGCTTTGTATGTTGTGGTTAGTATTTTGAATTTAATTCGCTGGGCGATCGGGAGCCAGTGTAGAGATTGGCAGAGTTACATTTTAACTCTTCTTAATGAGACTGACGGTTTCTTCCATGCGCCTGCTATTGATATTTTAGCAGCGAAAAGAATGAAGACTGAAGTTGATCTGTCGGGAGAATGAGAGAGAATGTCGAGTGATCCCCCAAATGGGTTCAAGTATTAAGGCAATTTGAGGCTGCTGCTGTATCAATAGGCCAGTCACTCAGCAGAGCAGGGGGAAAAAAACTGTTCCAGAAACCCTGAAATTTGGGATAATCCCACCAAATGTGTAGCATAGTGCCCCACATAGAGGTGAGAGCACCAGGAGTCCAGCTCAAGGTCCATGGATAAATCTCTATACCATTCTGTCATATAAGATAACTTCTGGGAAGAGATGAGTGGGAGCCCATATATCAGAGATATAACACTTTACCACCCCCCCCCCCCCTAGGCCCTGATCTATTGTTCTTCACTTTTCATATTCCTTTAACTCCCCTAGCGGTATTCCCGAGTCTGGCTCGGGGTGGATTTTCAATACCAAGAGCGGTATCCCCGAGCCAGACTCCGGATTGCATAGCAGGATCCTTGTAGATGTTACTTAGCTTGTCCCCTGCAATCCTGCAATGTCTCCCCGCTATGATCTGCGAGCCGCCGTGTCTCGCTCGATTCACAGTGCCGAGCCCTGTTCCCTGCGAGCGTTGCGACACACGGGGATGGAGTTTGGCGCCAAATTCAAAAAGTAAAACACACAGTATAGATACAGTATACTGTAATCTTACAGATTACAGTACTGTATCAAATAATTACACATCCCCTTTGTCCCTAGTGGTCTATCCAGTGTCCTGCATGCAGTTTTATATTATAAAAACTGTTCTTTCTGCCTGGAAACTGGAGATTGTCCATAGCAACCAAAACTGTCCCTTTACATCAAAAGTGGTTTCAGACCAGCTAGAAAACAGCGATAATAAATTAGAATCACTCGCAGAATTGAGCGCTAGTGATTTGTGGGGAGATCCGTCATCAAACACTAAAAGTAACGAAAGCGACAATTCTGCAACTGAGCAAATTTCAATGTTTTTGATTTGATTACTTTATTGAATACATTTTATTATTATTATATTATTATTTGTTATAATTATTTATAGTTATTTATTATATTATAATTTTTGACTTTGTTTTTCAAACTTTATCATACCGGGGATGTCTACTAGACTCTTGTTTGGACAGATTTAAGTGAATTATTCCTAAGAATTACAGGCCTAAAATATAAAACGCCAAATTTCTGTGCAAAATAATGGTACCACTTTCAGCATCAAAAATCTGAAATAATCATACCGCCAGGGAGGTTAAAGATGGGCGGTTCAAAGTATTTGAATGTAGTATTTAATTTTCCTAAGACATTTAATTCAAAACTCTACCCATCTATAAACAGCTTTACTTTAAAAGTACAGATACCCTGAAGTCTATCACAAACAAAAGGGGGCCTAAATACTTCAATACCGGATACTTTCACCCCCTTCCTGCATAGGCAAATTTTCAGCTTCAAAAATGTACTTCTTGAGATTTGAAACAGGTCAATAGGACATTAGCATATTTGGCACCTTTATGTAAATTTCCAATGTGACTCAGAAAGCACAATAGAAATGGCGTAGATTTATATTTATACTGGTTTGTTCTTGGACTCTGCAGTAAATTATTCAACATTGTAACCCTTATCGTAGCAAAAAGTGTATATCCAGGCCTAAAATACACCACTCAGCGCCACAGACCTCAAATACTCATCCAGAGCACATGTATAGGAAATGGCATAAATAAATTAAATCTATTAAATATCATCCAAGGCCCCTAAAGATAAACACTAGGGTGTGGGTATACAGCTGCTGTTTAAAACCCTTATGCCCTGTACACACAATCGGACTTTCCGAATCTATGGAGCATACACACGGCCGGACTTTCCAACAATAAGCTCACATCCAACATTTGTTGTCAGAAAGTCCGATCGTGTGTACACGGCATTAGAGTAGATTTTGTATCTATACACTATATTACCAAAAGTATTAGGATGCCTACCATTACATGCACATGAACTTTAATTGCATCGTGGAAGGAGGTGGATGGAGGGCGTGTGATCAACTGCTCACATCAAAACATGTTTGGTTTATTCATGTAAAATAGAATGCAAACATATAAATAATACAAATACTACGTTTCGTAAAAAGTGGTGACAAAATATGCACTAAAATGTTAAAATTGGGGTATGCCCATGTTGAGGCAGGTATTTAAAATAGACTGATGTGTTTCGAGGGTGACCTCTTCATCAGAGCCTGGAGAACAGGAGCACAGTCTGTGCGGGCCGGTAGGCCGACATGTGTACATGGGGAGGAGTGACTAGTTGGAAGGTATGTCCTGTGATGGATAATTAGTTATTCTAAGCTCTATACCAGTCCACGTCCAAGCGTTCTACAAATTTGGTAGGTATGTATATATGTATTTTCCTTTTACGGTAGTATGTGACTGTCGGGTGTGCCTGCTGTCTCCGGAGAAGTATGGGGGAGCGGCTGCACATGTCCTTGAGAGTAGGGAACCGTGTGATCTGTGGAGATAGAGGGGGGAGGAGGTGTCCTTAGGTTGTGCTGGAGCAGTGGATGCCTGAAAAATTGTGTCTCTCCGCCTGGGACATAGGCTGTGCTCCTGTTCTCCAGGCTCTGATGAAGAGGTCACCCTCGAAACGCATCAGCCTATTTTAAATACCTGCCTCAACAGGGGCATACCCCAATTTTAACATTTTAGTGCATATTTTGCATATTTTGTCACCTGTTTTTACGAAACGTAGTATTTGTATTATTTATATGTTTGTATTACATTTTACATGAATAAACCATACATGTTTTGATGTAAGCGGTTGATCACGCACCCTCTATCCACCTCCTTCCACACAGTCTTATCCAGACCACCCCTGGTCAGTTGAGACAGCAGGACACACATTACCATCTCCTCCAGTCTTTCCACCTTCTATAATACTACCTAGTTACACAACAAACGCCTTCACAAGCGCAGGAGTAATTCTCACCATACCTTGTTCACATTTTACTTTAATGGCATCCCAGTCTTCGTAGGGTTCAATATTGAGTTGGCCCACCCTTTGCAGTTATAACAGCTTCAACTCTTCTGGGAAGGCTGTCCACAAGGTTTAGGAGTGTGTCTATGGGAATGTTTGACCATTCTTCCAGAAGAGCATTTGTGAGGTCAGGCACTTATGTGGACGAGAAGGCCTGGCTCGTAGTCTCCGCTCAAATTCATCCTAACGGTGTGCTATCGAGTTAAATAGTATAAAGAACTTTAAATCGATGCCATTTCTATAGCGCTTTCTAAATTGCATCGGAAATTTACATAAAGGTGCAAAATATGCTAATGTTCTATTGCTAATCACTTTGCAATGGTAGTTTCATTTTAACAGTAAAAGCTCATTTTCAGTCTACTCTAAAGCACCATGATTTTCCTAATACCTGATAGATTTCCTCAAAATAATGAAGAGACACTGTTTTTTGGCAGATTGGTAATGATTAAAGTGAAACATCAAACAACAAAATGCACAGTTCAAATACATGTGTTTACTGTTTTACCTAAAGTGGAAGATAAAGCTAACTTTAATTATTTTTAAAATGCTCCCTTCCTCCTCTTCCTACCTATCCTGCATAGCCTGTATAAAAAAGATCTGTTTAACCACTTGCTGACCAGCTGCCATCATTATACTGCGGGAGGTTGGCAGGATCCCGTGAACCGTCGTAGCTATACGTCAGTCCCTTTAAGCAGGATAGCAGGCGCGTGCGTGCACCCGCTGCACAGAGGGGGTGCCGATGCTCGTGACCAGCGGACACGATGACCGTTGGCCATGAGCGATTGTGGTCACAAGAGGCAAAACAGGGATGTGTGTGTGTAAACACACACATCCCAGTTCTGTGAGGAGAGGAGAGAGAGATCTTGAGTTCCTACGAGCTGGAACCATGATCTTTCATCTCCTATAGTCAGTCCCATCCCCCACAGTTAGAACACACACATAGGGAACACAGTTAACCCCTTGATCGCCCCCTAGTGTTAACCCCTTCCCTGCCAGTGACATTTATACAGTAATCAGTGCATTTTTATAGCACTGATCACTTTATAATTGTCAATCGACCCAAAAATGTGTCAAAAGTGTCCAATGTGTCTGCCAGAATGTCGCAGTCTCGATAAAAATCATAGATCGCCGCCATTACTATATCGGCCTAAACTGAGAAAAAAATTAGCTTTTTTTAAAAAAAATTGGGGCTATTTATTACAGCAAAAAGTACAAAATATTGAGTTTTTTTTTAAATTGTCGCTCTTTTTTTGTTTATAGCGCAAAAAATAAAAACCACCGAGGTGATTAAATACCACCAAAAGAAAGCTTTATTTGTGGGGAAAAAAGGACATCAATTTTGTTTGCGTACAGTGTCGCAAGACCACGCAATTGTCAGTTAAAGCGACTCAGTGCTGAGCAGCCAATTCTTCCAGGGCTGAAGTGGTTAAATACCCTTTTTAATCATGTTCGGTCCAGTCACCTGACACAGCAACTTCGGCTCCCCTGTGTCAGAAAGCGGCTGCAGCGGGGCGAGGAGCAATTCCTCCTTTACACAGGGGAACTGAAGCTGCTGGATCATGTGCCCACACTGAAGCAGGCTAAAAAAAAGGTATTTACACTGACCTTTTTTTTTTACAAGATAGGTAGCATAGGTAGGTGGAGGAGAAAGATAAAGTTTTTAAGAATATTTATAGTAAGCCCCCTACCACTTTATCTAATGATTTGCAATATTGTCTAACCATTCAATACACATTTCTGCTAGTCAGAAGGTTACTCTGCTACTTTCCAATTATAACATTGCTGCTTTCTGGTTTAGCATTAATGGTTTAAAGGACAGCTTCCTGATCATTGGAGAGAGATCAAAATGATGGGTAATTGTCCAGCGGGCAGGTAGATATGGAGAGGACATAGGCAGCTGAATTACTGACCCAAGAAATAACTGTGTCACCTGGCTGGCCGTGCAGTGTAACAGGGGTTTGCTATACTCAAGACTGACTGTACAGAATTACAAATCTATTGGCAAGTAAAACAGTACATATACATACATGAATTTCAACTGAGTCTCTAGCCAGGGTCCACTTTAATAAATTAAGTCATAACTGATTTCTGATTATATAAATCTCCAACATTAGTGTCTGTAATGCTCTTTTTTTTCTTTAATGCTCTCTTTACCTTCCTGTGTTTGCCAAATTTAATAGTGTAACTAACACAAGTGGGTAAAGGCAGGGCAATCAGTATAAACAATATGTTAAGCAAGTGGCACAGCTATCACAGTTGTGTACTTACATGGTCAATCAACCAGCCAATGGTGCAAAAGGAAGAAGCCTCGTTCTGCTTGGCTTTCACACTGCTCTTACTGCATTGGTAACAATAAACATAAACAAGGGAAAGTTAATGGTGGGAGTCAAACTCCTCATTAGGGTCACTGCGTGTTCCCATCATATATAAAAAAAAGTACAGTACACAATGGGGTTTATTTACTAAAGCTGGAAAGTGCAAAATCAGGCTCACTTCTGCATAGAAACAAATGAGCTTCTAACCTCAGCTTATTCAATTAAGCTTTGGTAATAAAACCTGGAAGCTCATTGGTTTCTATGCAGAAGTGAGCCTGATTTTTCACTTTCCAGCTTTCGTAAATAAACCCCAATGTGTACTTAAAAGTGGGGTATGCCTGTATAGGGTAATTTAGCCTGCCAGCATGTGTTGTGGCTGAGAAATTAGTTTTAGGGCTTTTGTACTTTTGTTGATGGGCAAATGCAATTTGCTTCCAAGTAGGCACTTCTGAGATCATGCACAGTCTATTGACAGGGGCATTGGGCCTACAGTTGACCTCCTTTGGACCTGCATTTAACCTTGCTTTGTGCAATTATATTGACATGTATGGGGAGAGAAGCAAGTTCTGATGTGAACAATTGTGGCTTGACAGAGGCCTTTACCTGGTCAGAAAAAAAAGGGGGAAAAAAGCATCACAGCAAAACAAAAAAATGAAACAATTATTGAGTGTCTGAGAACTTGAACTGAAAAAATACCAGCTTCAAAAGCAATTTCTTTTTGTTATACAGGATATGACAAGTATGCTTATAACTTCACCCTCCGCAGGTTCAGGTAAGTCCACTACACTATTATTTCAAAGGCCTTGGAAGGTACAGAAAAATATCAGATAGTTCTTGTTCTATTTCCGCAATCTAAACACAGAAAATGTGATCTCTATAAATGATCCAGTTGTAGCGAGATAGCTTAACTTACAGTCTCAGAAGCATGGCTGACAGTGACTCGATCCAAATGACATCTTGAAGATCGTAGAAAGCTTTAATCCAAAAGTTATGCAAATCATAGCAGATGAACATCAGATAGGTAAAAAAAATTATAGTTTGTCTAGTTCCAGCAGAATGCAGTATATGTGGTGAATGGAGGCTAAAGCATGAACAAGAAGGGTGGGGCTAACTACATAGAGCATCCCCTAACTATGGAGTGAAGTAGGTACAAAATTATTAAATGCAAACAGACAATGCATGTGTAACATGATAGTTCTATACTTGAGTCCAAGAAATGTATTCCTAATAAATCATTTAGCTACAAATTTTCAGAAATTGAAACTGACTCATAATGTTACATGAATATGAAACTGTATATCTTTGGATAAATATCAACTTTAGATTGTGGCATGCTTTTATAACATGAGACTTGTTGGCTTTTGGTGTTATTTGCATTACTAGTGGAAGCTTTACCAGGGCCGTCTTTAAGGCAGGGCAAAGGGTGCAGCTGCCCTGGGCCCTGTCATTGTTGTGGGGCCCAAAGCAGCTGCCTCATACTTACCAACTATCCCAGTTTAAATTCCCATTGTCCCTTGAGGTTTTAGTTCCGTGCTGTGTCCTGATATCTCAGTGGGAAGTTCTGTTACTAATGCTGCCCAGCTCTGCCCTCTTGTTGTGTAAAGATGACTCACCTGCAGACCCTGTGTTTACATGTAAAGAACAGCATTGATATGTAAATAGCAGTGGCATTCATATGTAAATAGCGACAAACCGGCAGCATTCATATGTAAATAGAGGCGGCATTCAGATGTGTATCATGCCCCCCCCCCCCCCCACCGAGGTCATATCCACCATCATCTATTCTGAATTCTGCCCACTGGGAAGATAAGGGGCATGCTTGAAATCCTGCCTACAACTGTGGTCATTAAGTCTACCATCAGCCTGTTCTGCAAAGGTAAGCAAATTATTGGGGGGAGGGTAGTGTGGAGTGTGCCGAGGTAGGCAGAGAAGGAATTACACATTGGGGTGCACAGGTGAGCAAGGAGGGGATGTATGGAGGTAAGGAAGGTGGGTGCGAAGATGAGCAGAGGCGGTAGGTAGAGTTAAAGGGGAGGTGGATTGGGGTGGAAAGGATAGGGGAGGTTTGGGGTGCAGAGGTTAGCATGGGTTTTAGGATGCACAGGTTTACTGACAGGGTGGATAAACATGTAGGTAGGGTGTAGGGCAGCCCATTCATTTCAATGGGCTGCTCTATGCGCTACAAATGCGGAAAAAATCCCAAACCCTTTTTCAAAATCACACGGTGCCAAGGCACATGTCAGCAGATGTGTGAGGGTGTCATTAACAATTAATGGTACTGCTGTGTATCTGCTAAAGGGCAGCATGTTTCTGTGGTTTTGCATGCATTCCCGACACACACAAATATGAACGCAGGCTAAATGTCTCAGTTACATTGGTGTTCAGTGTAAATCTTCTCATTACATTGGTGCTTGGTCTAGAATCCTTTCAGTTACACTAGTGGCCAGTGTGAATGTCCCCCTTACATTTAGGGTCAGTGTAAATCCTTCCTTACATTGGTGGTTATTGTGAATGATTCTATTGCATTAGTGGTCAGTGTAAACCCCTATTACATTAGTGGTCAGTGTAAACCCCTATTAGGAAACTCCTCTTTATGGCAATCTGTAAAAAATCAGCATCGCCATTGGTCACACCCTCCCCTCCCCCCAGCACTTCCACTGATCCCAGGAGTTCTAGAATCCCTAGGGGCTTTCTGTCTATTAATAGGTCCCCTCACCTCCCCAGTCCATGGTGTGCAGGCAGTGTGGAGATGATGTGCTGTAACCTCTAGTAACCAATCAGTAAGCAGTATTGATGTACAGTAATCTCTACCAACCAACCAACAGAAAGAATCATGTGCTGTAACCTCTAACAACTAATCAGTGAGCCATAATGTGTGCTGTAACCTCTAGCAACCAGTCAGTAAGCGGTAATGATACTCTGTAACCTCTGGCAACCAATCGCAATCGCTGCCTGATCTGATTCAGTAAACAGATTTTGAGTCTAGCTGCTATTTATTGTATGTCTCTGAGCAGGTGGAGAGCGAAACTGCATGGGGGGGGGGCCAAGAAAATCTTTGCCCACGGTCCAATCAATATTAAAGACGTCCCTGAGCTTTACCATATATATCTGTTGGTTGTTTTGCAGAGATTCAGCAAGGCAATTATGGAGATCGACTAAAAGAAGAAGCAATGGCGGTCCGATCAGCAAGTGGGGGAATTGGTGGAATCGGTGGATATGGTGGAGTCAGTGTAGGCGGTGTAGGTGGTGCTGGAAGAGGTACTTCCACTACTGGCTTTGAAACCTTTGGAGAAGGGGGAGGAAGATATACCATGGAGAGAGAATTTAATGGCTCACTAGTTGGAACTCTGCCACCATCATACAGAGAGGGTGGCACCTTGAATATGGCTTATGTGGAAAACTACTTCGCTGATGTAAGTAATAGATCTATATTGTTCTGCTTTGTTATAAACATGTTTAATTTAACATTAAAGAAAGAAAAACAGTATGGTGGCTTAACGGTTAGTATTCTAGGCTTGCTGCACGTTTGATCTGCTATGATAATTGGCTAGCATGCTTTTTGCATCTAGTGTGGATGTCTGTATAGCTGTGGAAATAAAACTAGGCTCTAAGCTCCACTGGGGGGCAACTACGCTTTAAAGTATTTCAGAATGTCATTGCACTATATAAATAATAAAATGGCAAACAGATAGCATTATTCTGCCTAATCTGGCTACTAGTGTACATACTGTATATATTTTCATGAAAGGAGCGTTTAAACTGCATTAGTGTTACTTACCTAAACAACTAAAGAAAATCTATCACTATGTCCTGAATAGTTGCCTTAGAACAATAAACCACCCACCTGCTGATACCTTCTCTGTGCTCTCTCGCTGTTTCCTTGCATGGAAAAGATTCTTCCCAAAGCGAAGAGCTTAGCTCTGAGTGGCTAGTTGCCAGGCCCAAACACTACCATTTGAGTGAGGGTAGAAAGACATTTACCTTGTGTACGTTTCTTATACTATCCAACATGGAGCTTACACAGATGTTGGACTCCCAGGCCCTTCAGGGAGACAGAACAGCAAGGGAGCATAGTGAAGCAGAAGATCAGTCAGTAGGGGTTGTTCTTTTAAAAGTATATGTCGGTTTGCCCATTCAGGTCTCCTTAAAGTATAACTCACTTTTATTTTTATTTTTTTTGCTTTGTATTGGGAAAGATGGAGTTAGGCCAATAACAATTAGATTTTTTAATATTGTTGACCTATATTCATGCCCGTAATATCTTTACTGGCTGTCTGACCTTACTAACGCATGGCATATATTATTACTATTATACTATAAGATGCCATTGCCTTTGGATCTTCAGGTACCCACAGAATTAGATGAACTTTGTCTTTTTTGGTTAAAGTTGGTTAATTAATGCCATATCTATGGGCAACTTTAGATTTCAGTAGGTTTGTGTAGTCAAGCTAAGGGAGGGGAAGTCAATTGTCCATTTTAAATTTTCACTTGTTATTGTTCACCCAGGATCAGAGCAGAATTAGGCTGCAGTTAGAGGTTTGCTCTAAATCCAAATCTATTTTTTTTTGTTCATTCCATTTATAAGTAGTAAGAGGAAATCAATAAAATGAAAATTGTTAAATAAAAAATCCAGCCATATTAAACATTAGAATCCTAGTGGATAGGCCTTCCATCTACACTCCAAACCTGGAAGGAAATAATGAAATAATTTATAATTTACGTGTTTATTTCATTGAATAAGTCATAGCGAACAATAATGTGATTGCTGATATTCATTCAAAAATTGTATAAATATCATTATTTTAGAAAGCAGAAGCATTTGCCAATGAGGATGAGGGCCGCCCATCAAATGATTGTCTTCTGATCTACGACAATGAAGGAGTTGGAAGCCCAGCTGGATCTGTGGGGTGCTGCAGTTTTATTGCAGATGACTTTGATGAGGACTTTTTGGATACATTGGGACCAAAATTTAAAACATTAGCAGAAATATGTATTGGTTCAGAGATTGATATACCTGGGGGTAATCATTCACGGCCATTTCCCAGTGTTCCAATTGTAGAAACTGACACAAATGTTATGTTTAATGAGCCTAGCTTGAATTTTCCTGGTAACCACTCTGTATCAGCTAACAGTTCTGCCTATGTCACTGAAAGCGCCTTTCCACCTACTAGCTTCAAACCAGCTATGCCTGCACCAGGCATTCCAGGTAATGTACTTGTAACTGAAACCTACACAACCACTGAGAACCCCATGAGATCAGTTGTACGTACTGTGGAGCCAAGTATGCCTGCTAGCATTCTTGTAACAGAAAGGGTGGTTGGCTCTACTTCTACCCCACATGGGGTATTTACCAATGTACCTAATAGTTCCAATGTCATTGTAACAGAGAGGGTCCTCCGACCAGCATCTGGTGTCCATGAAATTATAGAATTACCGAATTTGCAAAGTCGACCTGATGCATCCAATGTTGTTCTAAGGGAACGTGTAGTAGCTCCTAGTGCCTCAAGACATTCCAACACATTCAACTTTCCAGACATAAGTGATACCCAGAATGTTGTTGTCACTGAGACAGTAATGCAACCAGTCTCCACTGAGAGGTTAAGGCAGCCAATCTCCAATGTACAAGGAGGTTTAAGCTATCGCCCTGACATGGGTAGCTCTCAAAATATATATGTGACAGAGAAAACCGTACGGTCTGGCCCAGCTACAACAACCCATATGTTGAGTGCAGAACCTTTGCTGATGCAATCAGTAGGTTCCACATCTCCTAGCTTAGCCCGCAGCTCTGTTAGGACGTACAGCACAGTCCAGTACACTAAAAATTAAAAATTTGTGTACTTCAAATACAATGATTTCCCTAAACATCAACCGCAGATTAGAAATAAACTTTAATCAGTCTACATCAGGCTGGTGGTTAATTCATTTAAATTTAACACGGCCCCAGACATTCTTTGGTTAAGAAAGGCTCCACTTCCTACGTAATTTCTGTAGCTTGATGCTTCAAGAAATGTTTTAAATATAAAATGTAAATGTAAATATAAAGTACTGAAGTGCTATAATTGTTTTCTGGAATTTGGTAGGTGTAGCTCTCAAAAGACATAATGTGGTCCCTCAAAATTATTGTACTCTGTTTCATTTGAGTTTTAAATGTCTGTTATACATTGGAATGGTCGGAAAAGCCTACTGCTGTTTGTGGTCTTTGCGAATAATAATACATGTAAAAAGACAGAGTAGTCACTTAGCTTTGTATATTCATAGAGGATATTTCCAAAAGCTGGGAATATTCTTGGCTTGTCAGTATAAATGTATTTTTACATATGGTCAAAAAAGAACATGGTGTGTAGGCTAAATGGTATTCTTAAAGTGTACTCCATTTTTTCTTTATTTTGAAAAATGACACAATCTTATCCTAGTCAGTATAACATGATACATAGAATCCTGTCACATCCTACTTCCAAAGCACTGACTGGGACAGTTTTCCTGCTAAAGGCAGCAGTCAGTTAATCGCATAAGGAGGAAATGACATTGTTTGGGCTGTCCTAATTTTTGGCATGGTTATAAGGAAGCTAGATGGTATTGTTTTGTCAGTATTATAAAAAACATAAAATACTAAATGGCTCATGTAGCAATTAAATATATCAAAAGTTCAATGTAAGTGGAGTTACTCTTTAAACACACACCTTTCATTCAGTCCCTATATCTGCAGGAAAATTAATTACAAATAGAAATAGAAAGTGCCATAACATCAGTTTCAGCACTGATATCTTACCTATAGGAATATTTTTTACAATCACTTGGTGTCTTCATGCATACTGAGTACTAAACAAAAATAAAAAGATAACTACATTACAGCCTGTAAGTACAGAAAAATACCTGTTCATCTGCCAGAAATCAATGGGCAACAAACTTTTTATGCACTCTGACCTGGCTGCACCAAAATCCCAAACTGAGTGTCAGCTTTGCCCTGTCTCTTGGACTACAGAATATTTCCCCCATTTTATTGAGATGATGAGGGGGAAATGTTCTGTAGTCCAGGAGACAAGAACAGGGAAAGGCTGACCATACTGTTGGGATTTCTGCTTGCAATTTTCTGTACTTGTAGCCCCTTTGAAAGGACAAACATAATGTGCATGTATTGCATAGAAGTACAGATTTTTTTCTTTCCCCCAGACATTCATTTTTATGTAAGGTTACTTTATATTTGATACTGTATGTACTGTACTGCAAGTATGTGGTAAGAAATTATATAATGTAAAATATGTACATTTGTGCTGTGCTGTAAATATAAAAATGTCATAAATGTTAGCCATTTACTAGACAAAAAAAAACATATTTGTTACAGTTGTGGTATGGTTTACAAAAGAACAGATAACTATTAATAATTTTTGATCCATAGACTTAGAAATAAAACAAAAAACAATAATTAATTCTTAAGTAGCCTAAATATATATATAGGAATTCAAATCAAGAAACTTGGAGCTGAGAAAAATAATTCCTTTAGTTTTGCTCTAAATGTTTATCAATCAACTCCAAAACATTTGGTATACAATTCTGATCATTTATATTGTTTTTAGATTTCTGAGAAGTGGATCAATTTGCATAAGTCAATGCAAATGTAAATATGATATGTATTGACATCACTATAGCTTGTTAATCAGTCTTTTAATATGTATTTTTTTCTAGAAAATAACATCATTTCATGAGTAAAAATATTTTAGACTTTCCTATAATTTTTTTTTATCAATATGCCAATGAGAAAATACATATTTAAACACTTAACTGTAATTCCAGCCCAAACATTTTTTTTTTTCTTTAGTTTTGGATAGAGTAAGGAAGGATAAAAACCCTTCATTTTGTTCATTTTACTATTATATGGTGCTTTGTTAGATACATTTCCCCTCTTTAACAGTCATGGTGACGATTGATCTACTAAACAGGAATTGAGAGAAATTTTGCGACAAAGACATCAATACATAGCTAATCTGGACCACACACATACCTCTAATTTTAAAAACAATCAGGGTGCTCAGCCAGCAGTGGTACCACAATAGGTTTAAGAGTAGATAAATGACCAGCACACCAATGTTCCCATGAAGAAGCATGTTAACTTCAAAAACCAACATTGTGGAGACCCACAGTCTTTCCCCAAACCTTTCCCAATTCTATGCTAAACTAAACCAAAATACATTTTGGCTGGACATACACATTAATGAGTACTAGCACACTTGGTTGCAAACAGTGGTATAAAGAAATACAATTGTCTCTCTTATAAATAATGTACAGTGCGAAGGCAAAAATGTTTTTTTGTTGATAGATTACTGTGGAGTTTCATCACATGCAGTGCTGTAAACTTATTGTACTTTTTGAGAATAAATAAAACACATTTTACTGTTGCTAGTTATTTAGGTAAACCACAATTGCTTCAGGCTCATCAGGCTACTTGTGACTATAAATACTTGAACTGAAAGCGTTCTGAGAACTGCGATTCAGCTAAATTTAGAGGGATTCCTAGTTAGTTTATGCAGAGGCTGTGCTTTGTTCCTGCTCCTTCCCCTATTAGCACAGGGTCAATGGTTCATACTAGTACTCAATGGTTTAGAGACCTTCCGCATATTGTATTCTTCAGGTGTCGCAGCTTGGTGTTTTATAAGCAGTATTCTCTTTACTAGGCGTCATCAAAATCTGATTAGCTAGCTGAAGTTCCAAACCTACTAAGAGGTCAATGTTTTGAATTTTTTCCTTAGTTGGGTACTGGGGTTTATGTAAGTATGAAAATGTTATCCTACTATCTAAAGTACTAAAGATATTGGTTTTAAAATGTACTGGAAGAGAACTGTTTTGTGTCTTATGCCCTGTACACACGATAGATGGAAAATGTGTGATAGGACGTTGTTGTCAGAAATTCCGACCGTGTGTAGACTCCATCACACTTTTTACATAGGAATTTCCGACACACAAAGTTTGAGAACTTGCTATAAAATCCGTTGTCGGAAATTCCGATCGTGTGTACACAAATCCGACGCACAAAGTGCCACGCATGCTCAGAATAAATTAAGAGATGAAAGCTATTGGCCACTGCCCCGTTTATAGTCCCGACGTACGTGTTTTACGTCACCGCATTCAGTACGATCCGATTTTCCAACAACTTTGTGCGACCGTGTGTATGCAAGACAAGTTTGAGCCAACATCCGTGGGAAAAAATCCTTGGATTTTGTTGTCGGAATGTCCGATCAATGTCCGACCGTGTGTACAGGGCATAAGTCTGTAAAAATAGTGTTGTGATGTTATGGCTTCCCCCCTTAGCAGCCACATTTCCCTTAAGGCTAGGGTGCCTACCAGTACTTAGATGTTCCTAGGACTTGGGCATTATATTTGAACAACTGTGATGCCTGCCTAGAATCCCATAGGGAGACTTCAAGTGTGCCTGTGACAGATGATCCCAAGAAGATAGGCAATCTATGTCTGGGTCATTAACATACTGAGCGTGTACTCCATAATCCAATGCAAGGTTCAGGGCAGGCTGCGTTCCAAAAGCGTAGTCCAAATCCAAGCAAGGGACAGGCAGGACAGCATTTAAAGAAAAAGTCCAATTCCAAAGCAAGCATCAGGGCTGGCAGCATTCATAGAGAGTAGCCATATCCAAGCAAGGGTTAGACCTGGTAGCATTCAGAGACAGAATTGATATCCAAAGCAAGGGTCAGAGCAGGCAGCATTCACAGAGAGAATTTGTATACAACAGATGGTCAGAAACAGAAAGACGGGGCAAGGCATAAGGAGGCAGGGTGTTTCAAGTCATCCGCTACCTAACAACCAAGACACTGTCTGTGGAGCCACCTCCGCTGGCCAATCAAAGTGGGGAGTAAGTTAGGTTGGGAGCTAGAGAGTTCACAGGCTCTATAGGAACATGACTGGCTGGTGCCGATGATAAAAAGAGAGCGAGTGCAACTCTCTTAACTTACTACTAACAATGTTTGATGATGTTTCAGTGAAGTTGCCCTGAACTCCAAAGACATGCTGGTAGGTTAATTGGCTTCTGTCTAAATTGGCCCTAGTATGTGTATGAATGTATGTGAGGTAGGGACCTTAAATTGTAAGCTCCTTGAGGACAAGAATTGATGTGAATGTACAATAAGTAAAGCGCCTCTTAAATTGTTGGAGCTATATAAAAACTTGTAATATTAATACATAAGCATCTTGGGCATACAGGCATTGTAGATTTCAATCTGTTTGACAAATAATTATTTTGTAAATATAAGGAAAGTCAAGTTTTAACTATTTTTACTAAAAAGTAGAGTGGCAAAGTAGAGTTCTCTATACCACAATTACGAGAACTGACTTTTATAGAAAATGAAAGGCTTCTAAAGCATGAAAGAACAATAGTGTAGACTAATTCTTCAAATACATTTAAAAAAAAAACAACATAAATTGCATCTTTTCATAGGCTGACTTTTTGTACTGTATATGCCACCAACATATAACTTTCTAGAGGCTCATTGCAACAGAATGTTTGATATATAAAATACAATAGACCACGAAATCTTCTTTTAAAGTTTTTTTAATGCTGTTTGAACATGTTTGTATGTAGAACTACAATGTATTCTCACCTTAACAATTGTTTTAATTCAAGTATATTTTACTTTCAAAATATGTACTGTATGCCTCTGTATTCACAAGTTCATTAATTTAATTAGTTGGTTGTCTCAAAGCTCTGGATAATTACTGTTAAAAGAAAACTTGACACATCAAATTGGCTTGTCATATGTGATGTTATAGCTTTTGAAGTATTTTTTTTAAATTGAAATAAACGTTTTATTTCTCTGTGTTTACAGTTTAGACAGAAAGGATTCATTACTCAAGAGTTTGTCAGACCAGGGATATTTTTGTTTATTACAGACTTGAAAGAGAACTTTGATATTATTATTTAAAAAAAAAAAATGATTGTACATTTTGATGGAATGTTTTACTTTTCTGTTGCTTTTAAAGGCAACCTGTCATGAGAAAAATAGGTAGGTGGCAATGCTAGATGCCTGGCTGTCAAACCGACAGCCAGGGAATCAGCTCAGTCAGTGGCATTGATTAATGAAAGGAGTAGGAGTTGTTCACTTAGCTAAGGCCCTTTCCACACGGGGCGGATCCGTTTAGCGCAGTCCGCCAGCTCAGCAGGAGATTGCTTCTTTGATCTCCGCTGAGCCGGCAGATGACTGGTCCATCTCTGCTCACTGAGCAGGGAGGGACCTGTCAGAGCCCACTGACTCCTATGGGGAAACCAGACGAAAAATGACAGCATGTTCATTTTCATCAGATCTCATCTGATCCGCCAAGACGGATGGCAGACGTATTGACATACGTCTGATTTTAGCGGATCGGATGGCAAGCGGGTGTCAGCGCAGACATGTCCGCTGACATCCGCCTGCCCATGAGAGTCAATGGATAGCCCACTCGGATCCGCCTGGAAAAACGGACAGGTGGATCTGAGTGGGCTTGTCGTGTAAAAGGGGCCTAAGTGTATGTTCACTTTGCAAAGTGAACATTAGTAAATCAGGTGACCCTATGTTAATTTTGAATACCAAATCATGAATGAGGATTTTTGTTAGTACATAATTGGGTATGCCATGTGAACACCTTATTTACTAAAATTACCTCTGCAAAATGAACACATGCTTTGTAAGGTTTAATGTACATGGGATGTTTTTACAACCTCTCCTGAACGATTTAACTTGACAGATAAAAACCAACGTTTAAAACGTCTGTTTTGCCGCGTTTACATTGCCGCGTTTTGCCGCGTTTGCATTTATAAGAATTTTTTTTTCTTTTCAAAATAGCCAAAAATGAAAAACGTCTATAAAAGGAAATGCAGCCAATCGTGGTACTTTAGCGGCGTTTAGCGGCGTTTAGTGTCTGAAGCGTTGGAAGCTCATTTTTTTGCCTTCAAAGAAAAGCCTCTAAACGCAACTGCCTAAAAACGACATTAAACGAACCTGTGTACATGTACACATTAGATGGCATTGGATGAGTTCAGGGGCAGCTGAAAAAAAGCAGCCAACTGCCTCTAAATGTCTGTTTACCAGCAGCAGTGTTCCTTTAGGCCTTAAGGGTACAGCCTCTACTCCCCTGACAGGTAAAGAGTTTTCTCTAACTTTCAGCCAGGCCGCCAGTATTTTCAAAAGGCAGCAGGCAGCCTCCATTTTTCTCCCACAACAGATGTATTTTCAAACTACTCTATCCCAAAGATGAATGTCTAAAACACAGATGTACTCAAAAGGTACTAAATACTTACCTCTCCTGCTGCCCCACCACCAAACACTGATGCGAAAAAGAGAAGTCGCCTCCAAAGTCTGCAGAAACCAACACTTTTAGGAGTGTCAGTTTCTTGTGTTCCCCGCAGTGCTCTGTGGTTCCTCTTCTACTACTGTAGTAGTGCTACTGTATTCTGACAGTGGGGATGCCTCCAATGTCAGAATAAACAAATCAATGGCTCCAGTGGCTGATCAAATGCTGGTTTTCCAGCAGGACCATTCGACAGAAGCAGGTCCAACGATTGGCTTCTGTTGAACAGACTGGGCTTCACATAGTTCAAAATTTGTCAAGTTCCTGCTGAACCAGACAAATTTTGATATGTGTATACCCAGCTTTACATGTCACTTACTGCAGAAACTTCAGAGTCTCTGAAGTTGCTGTACTGCAATAAGGACAGCAGGGGAAGCAAGTATTTACTTTCCTTCTTTAGAGGTATATCTGAATTTAAAATTTTGATTTTTGTAATAGAGTTCCTTTAATGCAGTTTATGAAGTATTAACAATATGCAATTGTTGTATTTTAATGTGTAATTGTCTAAACAGAACAGTGAGGTAAGATAAACTAGCAAATGCCAGCAAATACTGTATACTAACATACTTTACTTTAGTATACTACTGTATCTGAAAGAATACATTTAAAAGGAAAGTCAGCATAATAACTACTATATGAAAAAAAAACCTTTGAGAAGCTCAGTGCATACAATTTGTGTGTGCCCCCTTTGTTTCTCATGAACAAGTCCATAACGTTTTATATGTAGGTGGGGTTTGGACCTGTGAATTCTGGGCATTCAATTTGTTGCTGAGCTTCACCTCCCATAATTCACAGAAAAGCTGATTTAATCTAAGCAATGTCAAAATACCATTCATCTGTGCTATGAGTGACTTGCCCCGTAAGTGCATGTGCTACTATCTATTATTGTTTTTTTCTGTAGTTAAAATTTTATGCTATTATTTAAAAATACACTTGCACTTTATGGCAAATCATTAATTCCTTACCAAAAAAAAGCATAACTGGCAAGTTTTTTCAGTCTGTCCATAGAATTTATTGTCATTACAAAATATATGTCCCTGAATTTTTATGAACAAACCTTTATGCAATATTTTTGTATTTCGAGAATATTTTAATAAAGCACTTTTAAAAAAAAAACTTTGTTGTGTAATATTATTGTAATATATGGTTTACTTTAAAATTGTTGTTATTATCATTGCATAAGGGCCAGTTAACACCAGAATCACACAGGAATGCGATCCGCTTTCCTGTTCAATTCCTGTGCGTTCCCTTACAGTGTGATTTGGCAGCCCGTTCATCTGAATGGGCTGCAAATTACGCCGGACCCCACAAAAAGTAGTGCATACACAACTTTTGAAAAATGCGAAGAACCAAAGCACATGGTACTGCGGTAATATAAGATCTGGTGCCTGCAAAAGCACTGCATTTGTGATCTGTGTTTAGAGTGCCGTTAACAATGTATTGACATCCACAGCAGATTGGAAAGGCTGTGTTTTGAATGCGGTGCAGGAAACATGCACGGATCATGCCTTTCCAGCACTAAGTTCTGGTGTGAACCGGCCCAAAAGCAGACATTGAAGGTAAATAAATTACATTTAACAACAGCCTCACTATTACAATTGCCTGTATAAATAATTTTAAGCTTTTTTTTCTTGCTATAAATCTTAAGCTGGCCTTACACTATGCAAATTTAAACTGGACAAAATTTGCTCTTGACCCCCTCTCGCCCAATTTCCTTTAGTTGAAAAATCAAAGGAGCTGGATAGAAAATTTTTGGTCAAACATTGCTAGCATCCAATCAAAAACATTCTGACAACTGTCAGTGGCAACTGCCAAAATACAATAGACATAGCAGGATATTCAGCCATCTGCGCCAAATAAAATCGATGGAGGAGACTGTAAAGCCCCATACACACAGACTGAATATCGAGCGATATCCACCGGTTCAATAGAACTTGGCTGAAATTTGGCCCATGTGTACGACAGCCAGTCTGACAGAAGCCAGCCGAATGTCCGGCTTCTGCCGAAGGGGCATGACCAAAAAAGGTCTGCCAATCGGCATCCGATCAGCACTGGCAGCCAATGGAGATCACTGTAGTAACATTGGATTGTTAGTACAGGATCTCTTCACGAGCTCTTCCGTTTTTTTTTTCAGCCTGCTGGGTTGAACAAAAAAAAAACTCAGTGTTTACTAGGCTTAAAGTGGTTGTAAAGGCAGAAGATTTTTTTATCTTAATGCATCTATGAATCTATGCATCTATCCTTCTGTGTGCAGCAGCTGCCCCAGCACCCCCCAATACTTACCTGAGCCCCATCTCTATCCAGAGTGCCTCAGCCGTCTGGGACTTTCCCTCCTGATTGGCTGAGACACAGCAGCGGCGCCATTAGCTTCCACTGCTGTCAAAGTTAGTTAGCCAATCAGGAGATAGGGGGAGCGGGGCCGAACCAGGGCTCCGTGTCTGAATGGACACACGGAGCTGCAGGTCGGGTGCCCCCATAGCAAGCTGCTTGCTGTGGGTGTACTCGACATGAGGGAGTGGCCAGGAGCGCCGAAGAGGGACCTGAGAAAAGGAGGATCTGGGCTGCTCTGTGCAAAACCACTGCACAGAGCAGGTAAGTATAACGTGTGTTATTTTTATAGAAAAAAAACAAGACTTTACAATCACTTTAAGACTGAACAGACACTATACAATTTAATTGTACAATCTCTTTTAGATCACCCATCAACTGTGTAATACAGGGGCCTGGCTCACATGATACTGTTGAATGTATAGAGCATGGCCAGCCTTAGATTATTTTTTTCAGCCCACAGATTGAATGAAAATAATGTAAGAATGCATGGCCAGCTTTAGTATTCAACAACCAAAAAAAAGAGATACCAAAATATAACATGATTTTCTATTCACATACATACATGGATGCACACAGATTTACAGATACAGATATACACTGCCCAGTTTATTTGTGTTTTAGAAGATTTTTTTTCTGTAATGACAACTCTTAAAATAGATCTAAATCCTATCTGGTATTTATTGTCTTAATAATATATTGTTTGAACTATTCTTGCATCGCTGTACATCTGATTTTCTGCAATCTCTTTCAGACATTTCCTGACTACACACACTTATTCCAGTTTCAGCAACACATTATTGCTCCAGAAACAGCTTTCTGATAGTGACAATGGTGACACTTGTGTGACAGGGTGACAACACAGAACCACAAATGAGATACAGTTGCCACGCAGTACCAATACAAGCCTGAAAAATGGCAGGACGAAAGAGTAATTTTTAAATCAAGGCTTTAGATATAATAGGATTGAAGCATGTTAAAGATAATATGAGATTTTAGTGATTGGGTTTTGATCTACTTTAAGCAGGAGATATGATGTAGTACATAGCAACAGTCTGGTTATTTTCACTGAAGAACTTAGTACAAGTTATTACAATGCTGCCCTGAAATACCTCTAATTGCCTTATACATAGCTTCATGTTTAACAAAACATAGGTGCTGTTCTCTCTCTCTCATGTATCATGTTGAAATAAGTCTTTTTAAAAAATTGCATCCAAATACAGTAGCATCAGCCTTTAAGCTCAGAACAAAGTTTGAGCCCAGCCAAACAGCCCATAGCATCATTTAAAATGTGTGAAATGTACTTGATTTTATCTATGTTATGTGTTTCAGTGTTCCACAGCTCCATATATGAAACCGTGATGTTATTACTATTACCAAAGAAACCTGCTTGTACCTTGCTTCTACCACTACAAGCGAGCGCCGCATAAAGGTATGTAAATAGTACCATTATCCTTAAAGTGGTATTAAGGCAAAAATGACATATATGATGCAGACTGTCAGTGTCACTAACAAAGTAGTCTTTGTGTGTCCCCTGTAACATAGTTGCATTACCTGTTCATCCTGTCATGAAGTCTGTTGATTTTCAACTTCCTTTAATTGACCAAGCTGTGGAAGTTAGAGTGTAGAGACAAACCATTTAACCTTTATCCCAAAAGGGGAAAAAAATGTTTCTCTAACTGCCTAGAAAGTGTTACATGGATTTAGGCATTCAAGTGGAAGTAGAGTCAAATACTAACTAAGTCAAGGCAGCCTAAGACTACTTCTACCTCCATTTTAAGCCTATTCTAACTACCCTGTAAAGGAAAGCCGTCTATACTTATGCCGAGGGTGTTCCGGTCCAGACACATGATCTTTCCAGCGGCTGCCTTCAGTGAAGATGAGAGATCTGAAAATGGCTGCAGAGCCTGGGAGATGACATCACCCATAGACTTACTATGAGGCATCTGTGGTTGGCTGTCCCTCCTCTACACTGAAGTCGTCGCTGTGACCCAATCATGTAACCAGGCCAATGTGAATTCAGAATAAGTGAGTATAGGAATCTTTCTATGTACAGGGTAGATAGAATAGGCTTAGAATTGGGGGGGGGGGGGGGGGGGGGTGTAGATTTAGGCTAAAATTAGTACTTGAGTGGAATTACACTTTAATATTCACTTAGTCACTTATGTAAAGGTCATCTAAATCCACTAGTTATTCTAACGCTAACCTCTGCAGAAAATGCTGCTGTATGAGGATGTCCTGTTGCACCTCCATAAATAGAGGAGCCACCCTAAGACAGAAAGTGCGTTACTGGCAAGATCCCCAGGTGAAATAAAGAACAAAAAAAATTAAAAACAGAAAACGAATGAGGCCACCACATCTAAAGATTAGATTTACCCTTTAAATGCAACATAGTGTTTTAACTGCTGTAGCATCAGTCTAATTAAATGTTTGTTTTTCTCAAGCAGATGAAGAACTTCTAACCTTGGTAAGTCAGTTTTCATACAGTATTACCTACAGTATATTGCATGTTTTAGTAAACTGCAATGTCTATGTGCACATTTAGTTACATGATATAACCTAAAGGTGGCAGTAACAATAGATGCACGTTAGGATGCATATAGAATAGTTCCATATAGCTCCAATATACTGTAGACCAGAAATACTAAGATCAGGCAGCAGCGATCCAACCTGAATTGGGTGTGTCCTTGATTTAAAGCGTGTGGTAGTCACTTCTTTGCAAAGAAGAATGAGATGAATAGAGATCCTAAAATTACATTCTGGGATAACATGTTAAGACACAGATATGTTTTACTTTTAAAGGTGTGGATTCAATTTTAGAGCAATTTTCGATTCTAAAATGCGTGCAACATAGCATCACAGATTAAGACCCCACCCTATACCTGAAGCTCTTCTATGTCAGTTCACATATTTTCTATTCAAAATGTTGGGCTCCAGCCAAGTTTAAAAAAATGTATAGGTAATTGCCTGTTTCTGAACATCCTATAGAACACTGTCAGCAAAACTGTTCCTAAAGAAAAAATGTTCAGTGATCAAAATGTTCACTATTTGGTTTGTATGTTGTTTGTATCCACTATTTGGTTTGTATGTTGTTTGGATCCACTATTTGGTTTGTATGTTGTTTGGATTCAGCATTTGTAATTAAAGGGAAAGCACTATTTAGCTCACTTACATTTTTGTTCAAAAGTAATTCAATCAATTTCCAACTTAGCATAGTTATGATAAACCTACTTAAATAGGAGCTCCATACAATTTTGTGTTTAGTAAAAGGCAGCAGCTACAAAAACTGTAGCTGCTGACTTTCAATAAACAGCCACTCACCTGTCCCACGATCCAGCGATGTGCTCACCCAAGCCATTCCTTCCCTTGCTGCTGTGTTCCCGGTGCTGGCATTTAACTGTGGGCACCCGGCTTTGAAAGCTTGTGGCTTTACACCCCGGTGGCAACTGCAAATGTGCGAACCGCTCTGCACATTGTGAATGGTCCCCACACTCTACTGGGACCTGTAACGTGTCCCAGAAGACTGCAGGAAGAGAGGGAGAGAGGAAAACTTCCTTTCAGATTGCCCAGTTGGTCAAAACCAAAACCCAGTTAAAATAAGTATTGAAGGCGTCGCCATTTTTCTAGGTAAATACCGTATCTATTTCTAAAGGTGCTATTGATGTGAAATTTTCACCACATATCTGTAACAACCCATGCAATCTATACATACAAAGAAACCAAAACAAATAGGTTCAGAAATTAAGTTAAATGTAATAAAATGTAATGACACAGGGAAAAAGTTTTGAACACGCTAACTAAAATTTATTTAATATTTCATACAAAATACTTTGTTGGTAATGACAGCTTCAAGATGCCTCCTGTATGGAGAAACTAGTCGCATGCATTGCTCAGGTGTGATTTTGACACATTCTTCCATATAAACGGTCTTCAAATCTTGGAGGTTCCGTTGGCCTCTTCTATGAACTCTGATCTTTAGTTCTTTCCATAGATTTTCTATTGGAATCAAGTCAGGTGACACTGCAAAAAAAGCACCTAAAATGGCTGTATTCTGTGCTAAACAGTGCACATATCAATATTTAAACTATAAACATGTAGCTAATGCTATTAGCAGCACAGTGGTGTAGTGGTTAGCACTTTGCCCTAGCAGCAATAGGGTCGCTGGTTCAAATCCCAACCACGACACCATCTGCCTGGAGTTTGCATGTTTTCCCTGTGCCTGCGTGGGTTTCCTCCAGTTTCCTCCCACACTCCAAAGACATGCTGGTAGGCTATTCAGATCCTGTCTATAAGTTGGCCTACTATGTGTATGTGTTTGTAAACATGTTGAGATCGTACGGGGTAAATGACTGTGCTATGGACATGATACAAAAGATGGTTAGAGGCTGTGGATATGATACAGGAGGTAGTTAGAAGCTGTGGATATGAAACAAGAGATGGTTAGAGGCTTCAGACATGATACAAAAGATAGTCAGAGGCTGCAGACATGATACAGGAGATGGTTAGAGGCTGCGGACATGCTTCATGTAGTACTGTCCCCCGACCCCCAATTGTCAGCTTCATGTATTACTGCCTCCCCCGCCGACTCCCACTTGTCAGCTTCGTGTATTATTGTCCCCCACTTTTCAGCTTCATTTATTACTGTGACAGTAATAAATGAAGCTGACAAGTGGGGATCGGCGGGGGACAATAATACATGAAGCTGACAAGTGGGGGTCAGCGGAGGGGGGGGGACTGGAGACACAGTGAGTAAAAAACATCAGTGAGTCCCTGGCTGCAAGTCACTCTGTCTGGTTGCCGTGGCCGGAGAAGGAGAGGAGGTGGGTGGACGTGCAGCACTAGTGCAGGCTCTGCCTCACTCTGAGACCCTGATTATGACGTCACTGGTTGCTAGACGCCAGGCAGGGCAGCCCTAGCAACCAGTTCTAGCAACAGCTAGTAGGGTGGCTGTGTGTCCTCATTTCATTCCGGGACAACACAGTGACAGGACACACATATGAATTGCGGGACGCGGCTGCTAACAGGAATGGCTTTCCTGCTGTGGAAAAAGTGCAGGAACGCCGTTCCCATAGGACTGTAGCCCTGGCTGGGCCATTCTAGCAGCTTTATTTTCTCTTTGAAACCAATTGAGAGTTTCCTTGGCTTTGTGTTTGGGATCATTGTCTTGTTGAAATGTCCACCCTCGTTTCTTCTTTATCATCCTGGTAGATAGCAGCAGAGTTTTTTCAAAAATGTCTTGGTACATTCATCCTTCCTTCAATGATATAAAATTTGCCAGTACTGTATGCTAAAAAACAGCCCCACGCCATGATGTTCCCACCTCTAAACTTCACTGTTGGCATGGTGTTTTTGGGCTGATGTGCAGTGTCATTTGACCTCCAAACATGGTGTCTAAATGTTGTGCAGCAAATAATAAACAAGCTTCAACATGCTTTTTCTTCCTGAAGTATCTTGCATGGTGAGCAATTACCTATTGTTACTATTTATTTTTTTCTTTGAAACAATTGTACCTACTAATTCCCAGTCTTTCTGAAGCTCTCCACAAGTGGTCCTTGGCTCTTGGACAGCTCTTCTGATAATTCTTTTCACTCCTCTGTCAGAAATCTTGCAAGGAGCACCTGGTTGTGGCCGGTTTATGGTGAAATTATGTTCTTTCAACTTACGGATTATGGCCCCAACAGTGCTCACTGGAACTTAGAAATCCTTCTGCAACCAATGCCATCAGTAGGTTTTGCAACAATAAGGTTGCAAAGGGCTTGAGAGAGCTCTTTGCTGTTACCCATCATGAGATGTTTCTTCTGTGACACCTTGGTAATGAGACACTTTGTTATAGTTAATTTGCACTGACAAGGGTCAGGTTTGCTTTCTTATTACTGATAGATTTCAGCTGGTGTCTTGGCCTCCCATACCTTTTTGCACCTCTTTCCTTATGTGTTTAATACTTTTTCCCTGTGTCATTCCATTTTATTACACATAACTTAATTTCTAAACTTATTTGTTTTGGTTTCTTTGTATGTATGGATTGCATGGGTTGTTACCGACATGTGGTGAAAATTTCATGTCAATAGCACCTTAAGAAATACATTTACCTAGAAAAATGGTGATGTGTTCAATGTATATATATATATATATATATATATATATATATATATATATATATATATATTATATTTATATATTTTTTACTACTTGATGACAATTTATTACTACTCTTCCAGATGCAACAGTTACCCCTTTCTTAAGTTTGCTACTGTGGTTATATTTGTCATCCTATGTATAACAAGAGGAATGTATGATGACCCTGAGAAAATCAGCACCATTCGCCTAGCACATATGACAGATGATTTGCACAGTACATCCTCAGAAACCAACTAAACCAGCTAGGTCACTTTTAAGGGAGTGTCTTTTAATTGTCAGACATAGAGGGTGTGTCAGTATCAGCTTTCTTGTATGTTGGCTGTTTGCCGGTTTCCAAAATTTAAACAAAAGTAAACCTTTTTGCACAAGTATTTAGAAAAATGCTCACTTACAAAGCAAGAACACTTTTCAGGCTTTGATTTTAAATTTTAAAGGAAAAGTATGCAATTTTGCAATTTTGTCAGCAACACGTGTATAAATAAAATATGCTTCGCACAAAATTTCAGTTTTAGAGTGAAAATAATCAGAACCCAAATGCAGAAGGGGCTATAATAAGATTCAATAGTAAAAGGTGTGTGTGTCTGATGTCCTTTTTTTTCCCCCACCACCATAGGCAATAATTGGTTTCTCACTTCCTGATTAATGATTGAAAGTGGCTATAGCTAATTGGGACACATGACGTATGCACCAATATGAAGAGGGAGTTGACTGTATTCCTGTTAATACAGAAACCCGAGAGTTGTGCAGCTTGGACAGTGAGCTCAGCTTCTGCATCTGAGGTGTGAATAGTTTCACTCCTAAACTGATAAGAAGGGCCTGTAGGGAGCAAGCTTTTCAAATCAATCTTGCTCTTATCTTATACAAAAGTGTGATATACGTTTTAGTTCTACTACTTGAATTAAATATTAAATGTATAAATAAATTTCATAAAAATGGAGAAAAAAAGCATTGTAGGGTTTTAACCACTTAAGGCCCGGTCCATTTGGCTGCCCAAAGACCAGAGCACTTTTTGCTATTCGGCACTGCTTCGCTTTAACTGACAATTGCGCGGTCGTGCAACGTGGCTCCCAAACAAAATTGATGTCCTTTTTCCCCACAAATAGAGCTTTCTTTTGGTGGTATTTGATCAACTCTGTGGTTTTTATTTTTTGCGCTATAAATAAAAAAAATAGCGACAATTTAAAAAAAAAAATGCATTATTTTTTACTTTTTGCTATAATAAATATCCCCAAAAAATTTATAAAAAAACATTTTTTTTCCTCAGTTTAGACCAATACGTATTCTTATACATATTTTTGGTAAAAAAAATCGCAATAAGCTTTTATTGATTGGTTTGCGCAAACGTTATAGTGTTTACTAAATAGGGGATAGTTTTATGGCATTTTTATTATTAATTTTTTTTTTTCTAGTAATGGTGGCGATTAGCGATTTTTATCATGACTGCGACATTATAGCGGACACATTGGATACTTTTGGCACGATTTTGGGACCATTCACATTTATACAGCGATCAGTGCAATTAAAAATGCATTGATTAAAGTGTAAATGTGACTGGCAGTGAAGGGGTTAACCACTAGGGGGCAGTGAAGGCTTTAAGTGTGTCCTAGGGAGTGATTCTAACTGTGGGGGGGGCAGTGTGAAAGCCTGAGGGCTTTCACACTGAAGCGGTGCGCTGGCAGGAGAGAAAAAAAAATTCCTGCAAACCGCATCTTTGGAGCGGTGAAGGAGCGGTGTATTCACCGCTCCTAAACTGCTTCTGCCCATTGAAATCAATGGGGCAGCGCGGCTATACCGCAGCAATACCGCGGCTATAGCCACGCTATGGGAGCGGTTTTAATCCTTTTTCGGCCGCCAGCGGGGGTTAAAACCGCACCGCTAGCAGCCGTATATCGCCGCAAGAACGACGGTAAAGCAGCGCTAAAAATAGCGCTGTTTTCCTGCCGACGCCCCCACCGCCCCAGTGTGAAAGCAGCCTTACTCTATGAGGATTCAGCGTATGTGTGAACACTGGTCCTAATTTGACAGGTGTGCAGGTGTAGGTGAGTGACTCTAAATACACGCTGTCAGTGTTCGGGGACCATACACCTGCATCCACACTCCTGTCAAATTAGGACCTGCAGCTGTGTTTGTACAGCTGCTGCATCCCCATAGCATAACCTAGGCTGCCTGCACACAGCAAAAGTCACATTTAAAAAAAACACACAGAGCCCCAAGACCTCATTTACACACAGAACTATTTATAAAAAAAATAAAAAATTAAAATTTATTAACTCAATACAATTTTATCTTTTAGATTGAGCAGGACTGTTGTAGGTTATGTTATGTTATGTTTGTGCCTGCTAATAATGATTTTAGTTAATTATTAGTAAAGATATCGTTTTGATTTCGGGGTGGCAGGGGGTGTCAGGTAGGCGATAAAGGTCCCCGTGATTTCTCACAGCAGCACTGCTTCAGACATTAGGTTAGGTACATATTCTTAACAGGCAGTAAAGGAGTTTGAAATCAAGCCACCACTGACCTCTCTAGCTGCAATTCATCCTCAAAAGACCAACAAAGACTATAAAGTTGGGTGCAGTCATTTATTATTAGTTGACAGCACCTGGTGTGTGTTTATGTTAGAAGGCTGGCTGGCTGCCAAGTTTCTGCTCTCTATAGAAAATAAAAATGTTGTGATTTCAGTGTTTCTATAGAAAATATTTAGGATGAATTCTCCACAATGCCTTTGGCTAAAAAGGTGAATGATTGCTTGCTTTTAAGTGCTTTTAATACTTGTTCAGAATATATAAATAAACAGGTTCACTTTAAAAGTAAACCAGACCTAATCTAAAATATTTCTATGGAAGAAGCAGTGCTATGAATTGACAGGGCGCCTTTGTTAAACCTAAAAATAAACCCATGTACTGTGGATTCTATACCCAAACAGCTGAGAAGGTTCGGGCATAATTCAGAGCCAAATGTAAAGCCTGTGCCTAAGATCACCAATCTCTCTACAGAGAGAATGGAATCCGTTTGAAGAACTTACAGTACATTGCAGAACTGTAGTTACCTTTAGGCCAAGTCAGATTTACTATAACCCTTTCACTGCCAAGGACGTTTCCTTTATGTTGGGGAATTAAGACATTTCAGACAAACTCAACAGCTACAAGGTTGTTTTAAACACCAGTAGGCGTTGGACTTTAATGTATAAGTGAGCAGGGCAACTGTAAAGCTGACTGTTCACTTCTACAGACATGGAAATCGCCAGTCCCTCCACTACACATGACCTCCCCATACCCACATGCTTCCCAGGCTTTACAGCAACTGCTGAAAGCCTAGGAACACAAAAAATAAATTGATATGCACTCTGCTCTTTGCACTTCCAGATTCACAGCTCTCAGATCCTCCCTGGCTATGTCCAGAAAAACAGCAGATAGAGGACTCTTTGTTCTTGGCACAGTACAGGGGAGACACCGGAAGTCTAATAGACCTCCGTCTCCATAAAGAGTAGTTACTTGCACTATGCTATCACATGGGCAGCTGTAAACCTTCTTGTAATAGCAATACAGTTAGGTATAAAGAAAAAGTAAAAAAAAAACAAAATACTAAATTACCTCCACCCATCTGGACAGGCACATACAAAAAAAATAAGAAAAAAAATCACCTACGACATATATTTCTACACAAATACAGATTGTGCAACACATAATATGTATCATAGCACAAGGGTGACTGAACCATTGTCCCTCCAAATCTATGAATTCAGTTTTGTGGTCAATGAACCTTTTCCCAGTATTACCATTGCCCACATGTTCAATTTTTGGTGAATAAATTTGACCACTTTTCTGTTTGTAAGGCAAGCACAATTACATATGAAATAAAGTAATTATACACATTTTCCTAACTATTTAAAATAATCCCAAACATTCCACAACAGAAGCAATATGTAATATTGTCATAACCTTAAATCTGATAATAACTACTGAGGCTTGTATTACAAAAACCAAGCATTTCCTACACTCTTGTGAAATACCTGTCTGGTTGAAGACTGTCACACCCATATTTAACATTTGGTTGTAAGTGTGACATGCAAAAACACATTGATGCAAAACTATTTTATACATATTATTTAACTGTTATTCAACATTTGCCAGAAGACTATGAATAAAGCCTACTCCCTGAAATGCATGTAAAAGAAATTAGTTTTATACAAATATTCTTATGGGTGAGTGTTAGATTTCAGAACAAGCTCTCTAAATCTACTGAATAGGTCAAACCTTGTTATAACTGCTAGCATCTTGCAACTACTGTTAAAAATGTGTATATTACATATCTCAGTGCACCAGTCCAATTCAGTCCTTTTGTCTGTAATCTGGTGATCCTGGAACACGCCTGCAAATGATGCTGGAACACCCTCCCCTATTCCACATTAAGCTTACTTTAAAAAAACGTTAGCAAGTTACAGCTTTCACAGCCACCAATGAGTTTCCTGCCTTTGGAATTTGAATGTGATTGGTAATCTGTGAAGCAAAGAAAAAGATGAAATTACACGGCTCCGGCAGTACACTCCTACTGCCCTCATATGAACCTGTTTATGATTATTCTGCAGGGAATTATATATAACAGTGATCAATTGGAAGGATACCCAAACATTGTAACATACTTTACAGTATGTTGTTGTTGTTTTACAGTCCCCTATTTTGTGGAATATAAAGTAATTGTGCAGTAAAATCTGCTAATTCATGTAATAATTAACTTTCTTGCAAACATAAAAAGGACATGTTCAACAGGGATAAATCACTATGAAGAAAAATTAGTACAAAGTGAGTTTGCATTAATGCTTGCCTAGATGTGCACAAAACCAGTGATCAAGATCCACTTACTGATCTGCTAACATGGACACTCAATTTCTATAAATGTGTCATGGTCTCAGTTTGCAGTGTACGTAGAAAATCCAAATAATTATGTGTTTCTACCCTGCTTTCTGGTAAGGTGCACTAAGAAATGGGCTTGTTAAGATTTTACATATACAAAAAAAACTCCATTGTGACAAGCATCAGAATTGCTTATTAAGATATGAAATGCACGTGCCCCACACAAATTGAAATCTCAAAAAGACCCCAAAACAGTGTTGTGAGTGCAAAGAGAGGCAAATTTTATTTTATTTTTTATTTAATGTACTTATATAGCACCGTCAATTTACGCAGCGCTTTACATATACATTGTACATTCACATCAGTCCCTACCCTCAAGGAGCTTACAATCTAAGGTCCCTAAACTCACATTCATACATACTAGGGACAATTTAGACAGGGTCCGATTAACCTACCAGCATGTCTTTGGGGGGTGGGAGTAAACTGGAGTACCTGGAGGAAACCCACGCAGGCACAGGAAGAACATGCAAACTCCAGGCAGGTAGTGTCGTGGTTGGGATTCGAACCAGCGACCCTTCTTACTGCTAGGCGAAAGTGCTATCCACAACACCACTGTGCTGGGTTTTCACCTAGGGGTGTACTCACTTTTGTTGCCAGCGGTTTAGACATTAATGGCTGTGTGTTAAGTTATTTTGAGGGGACAGCAAATTTACACTGTTATACAAGCTGTACACTCACTACTTTACATTGTAGCAAAGTGTCATTTCTTCAGTGTTGTCTCACATGAAAAGATATAATAAAATATTTACAAAAATGTGAGGGGTGTACTCACTTTTGTGAGATACTGTAGCTGTATGACGTTTGGAAAACATGGATTTTTAGGCTGTATCTGCACTATGCACCAGCGGTTGTGGGTGTGCAGATGGCTACTTGGGACGTAAAGCGATGATTTGCCAGGCTGTGCTCACTGTCCTGAAATGAGGAATAATTCTTGTATTGTTGGCATATGTGAGGAGTCAATTCACTAATGTTAATCGCATGCATAAATTGCGTTTTGTGTGAAATTTTTGCATGCACTATTTGAAATGTGAATAACTACAGCTAAATACCGCATTTGCAATTTGCGTTATTACCTTAATGTCAATTCACAAATAAAAAATAGACATTTGTTAGTTATCTCATGGTCTAGTCCATGGTTGTGCAATTAGCGGACCTCCAGCTGTTGCAAAACTACAACTCCCATCATGCCTCTGCCACTGGGTGTCATGCTTATGACTTTCGTAGGCTTGCTATGCCTCATGGGACTTGTAATTCTGCAACAGCTGGAGGTCCGCTAATTGCATATCCCTGGTCTAGTCACTCGGTATTTAATGAATATGCAAATTAAAACTGCTCCAGCCCAGGGCTACTACTGGTTGTCAGGGAGCAAGCACCTGTCGGCATCCTAACAACCAGTAAGGGTCATTTAACTGTCAGCTGGTAGGAAAAAACTTCATGTGGTGTTTATCTGATAGTGAGTTGACCCCAGAATGAGACATTTGAATATTTTAGTTCTAAGAACTTTACTGTGCTACGCACTGGTTGGTTGGAGGGCTTTTTAATTGCTTCAGTCCCTTCTCACCTTAACCTTAATGATTATATTTTCTCACTGAAGTATTGCAAAAGTTGTAAAGTAAGAACTTTATATTGTGTTCTTGCCAATTCCATAAGTCGTCTCTTTTTTTCACTTTCCCCCTAGCTACAAAGTAAAGAGTATACAGAAAACAGACGGTTTCCATGGGGACACCATGACTCACAGCCACACCTGTGATTACAGTATCTGCAGGTTAGTGCAATACATGTATAATGTCCTGAGCATGTCTTTATACGGCAGTACAAAGGTTCTTTTAATTACTTTTTGTTATCGGTATGCTTTGTTGCAGCTGAAAACAATAAAGATAGCTATTGATATATCTGGAAAGAAAATAAGAAAGGCATGCACTAGAAGGCATTATATAAACACTGGCAAGTACACATGATATAGAGTAAGGCTAGTCATACATTATGTATATTTCTTTCCTTCAACCACAGGTTGAAAGAAAGAAAATTGTTAGATTTCCCCATGGGCACAGTGGGGTTGATTTACTAAAACCAGTGCTAAATCTGGTGCAGCTGTGCATGGCATCTAATCAGCTTCTAACTTCAGTGTGTTCAATTAAGCTTTGACAAAAAAAACTGGAAGCTGATTGGTTTCTATGCAGGAGCTACACCAGATTTTGCACTCTCCAGTTTTAGTAAACCCACTCCACTCAGCGTTGATGGGAGAATCCCAAGTTTCCCTGCCACCAGAATACAATGATCACTGCTGCCAGTTTATAACCAGCAGCAGTGATTGTACCAAAAAAAAACCAGACTGGTTGTACTGAATTTGATCGATCGACTTCAGTACAACCAGCTTGCAAATAGATGAATCAAAATTTGTCAGGTTCCTGCTGAACTGGTTGAATTTTGATCTGTCTATGACAGGCTTAAAGTGGAGTTCCACCCACTTTTACAACTCTTCAGCATCCCTCACTAAACTGTGCACTGTAAACAAATTGGATATTTTTTTATTTTTTTTCTCAGCACCTACTGTATATCTGCTGTATTCATTTTTCACTTCCTCCTCCCTGGCCGCGGCCCATCGCATCATTTCCTGTTTGCAATGCCTTCTGGGAAGGGGCGGCGAGTTCCTCTGAAACTGCCGTTGCTATGGAAATCTGACCTGAAACCTATTACACTGCTTGTGCTGCACTGAGCATGTGCGAGATCTGCAAGGATGAGATCCAGGAAGAAATACAGTCTGGCTTCAGATGCCCACACTTAAGATGGCCACGGCCTGCTGTAAGTTTATAAAATAACAAACTACTGCTATAAACTAACAAAACAGAACTTAGTTTACAGACTAACTTTACTAGAATACATTAAGCTTGTGTATTATAGGGGTATTTTTATTTAAAAAGTATAATTTTGGCCGGAACACCACTTTAAGAACTAAAACCTTTGACAGTGCTGTTCAGTAGAACTTTAGTCAGAAGATGTAGTCCTGCTAGATCATGTCAGACTGGCCCCTTTTGCAGGTATAGTATAGTATGTAAAACATTAAAAAGAAGTGCCTATACTGATTAAAATCCAGTAATACACTGTCTCACCCTGCTCTGCACATACTCAGTTGCTTTATATTTTTAGGTATTTTTTGGGCACTACCGAATTTGTAGAGGCTGATCTGATGACAGCCTTAAAGCACAATTAAATCTTCCTATTCTTTAGGAGTCTTTCGAACCACATGCAGTGCAGTGCTGGAATGCATACAGAAATGCATCAACAATGCAACCACAAACGCTGCATAGCACATAAAAAACTCATTAAAAATGCACATGTAGAAACTGGAGATTGTTTTTGTGGTGTGAATAGGCACTTACAGTGAATGATGCTGCTTCCGTTTGATCTGCAACTGCCATGGTGCTGCACATGTGATCAGTTATGACACCAAGCATTTGATAGTTTGACAGTTTGGTTGAGGACACAATCAAATGTGACAGTTAGCAATCCCAGCCTTCCAGGAATGTAACTTTTTTGAAACCGTTACTGCTGTTCAGGGGCTCTGGGCTTTAGCAAAATGGCAGCCTCCAGCAAGAAGAAACAGGAGCAATGCTGGAGGCAGTTTACAGCACGCGCTAATTTTGGCAGCAAAATTATTAATGTAGAATGTATGTCCCTTGATAAAGAACATTATTTTTTATCAAGTTGTTATGGGTAAAGTTCCGCTTTAATGTGGTCATTTGCATGTAAAGCACAAATTCTGGAATTAGAATAAAAATATATACCCTTGCAGTGCAAAGAGTATGGCATAGGGTAAGGATTTCTCCTAATTCCAGCATCCCTAGATTTATCCCTTGCAATACAGGAGGGAGGGTAATTTCCTTCTAATTCTTGCAATTGGGCTGTCGATCATGTTACAGTTCACACTTGAAGAGCCTGTTCTGGCGTAGAAGTCTAAATACAGACGTGTGGACTTTGTCCACAAATAGGAAGCATCTGCTGTCAGTCAGGGTTCTCCTGTGAAAGAGGCAGATTTTGTGAAGACACACAGTCCAGTCCTGTCTGGCCAAACTGAACATCCACCCGAGCCAGGTAAAATAAGAAAAAGTGAGGTATATGTTCCACAGGGCCGCTTGATTCAACATGATCACTACCAGGAACCATAAATGATTATTTCTGTGCTGCATTTATGTTATCTCAATTGCTGAGGGGTGGACAGATCTTGGCTATATTTATTAAGAAACTACCTGATTCTAATAGTTGGTGATCTCCACTGTATGTATAAGTGCAGTGCAGCATAGAAATATTCAGTTATGAGAGGCACATGCCTCTTCATCTTTATTATGCATTTACAATGCAGGCTGCAGGTGGGCTGACTGTAAGAAAAAGCCTGAACCTGTTAGAAGCGCAAAGTACATTGAATGCGAAGGCTCAGGAATTAGATTATACTACACTCCTGCGCCTTTGCCATCCTTTGGAATTCCTTACTCCAATCTGTCCGACTATCTCCTATTTTGCGAGTTTGGTTAGTAATGTAGCTGGGGGCTGAGTTGTGGATGTCTTTGTAAGTTAATGTTAGTATTTTGAATTTAATACGTTGGGTGACTGGCAGCTATTAGAGGGATTGGCAGAGGGGTATAGCAGACGTTGAGCGGTTTGTAAGGTGGGTGAGTCTGGCGGCAGCATTCATGATGGACTGAATAGGGAAAAGCCTATTTAAAGGTAAGCAAATGAGGAGGGAGTTGCAGTAGTTGAGGCAAAAAATGACAAGGGAGTGAATTAGGAGATTTGTGGTGTCATTGGTTAAGAGGGGGCATATTTTGGAGATGTTTCAGAGGTTGAGGTGGCCAGCTTTGGAAAGTGATAGGATGTGGGGCCAAAAGGGGAGTTCAGAGTCCAAGAAAACACCTAGCACTCTGGCATGCGGGGATGGGTTGATGGTTGTGCCATCGATCTTGACAGAGAAGTCAGGGGAAGAGGCATATGGGGGAGGAAATATTATGAGCTCAGTTTTGGACAGTTTGAATTTGAGCAAGTGACTGATGTCTGTTAGTAAATTAGAGATGTGTGAGGAGACTGATGCAGTGAGCTGAGGGGTAGAGAGCTAGATTTGGGTGTCGTCAGTGTAGAAATGATATTGAAATCCATGGGAGGCCATCATATGACCCAGAAACGAGGTGTAGATTGAGAATAGGAGAGGTCCAAGAACAGAACCTTGTGGGACCCAGACGGAGAAAGAGGAGAGGAGGTAGTAGAATTGTAAGTGACACTTAGGGTGTGGTGGGATAGGTAGGATGAGAGCCAGCAAAGAGCACAGCCATGGAGAGGAGGGGGTGATCAACTGTATCAAAGGCAGCCGAAATGTCCAGAAGTAGGAGTACAGAATAGTGTCCATTGGTTGTTGCTGTTAGGAAGTCATTTGTGAGTTTTAGGAGAGCAGTTACTGTGGAGTATTGAGGCTGAAATCCAGACTAAAGGGGATCAAGAAGGTTATTCTCAATAAGTAGGTTGTAGACCAGGCGTCCAAGGAGTTTGGAGGTAAACGGGAGCAAGGAGATGGGGCATAGGTTGTTACGATTTGTGGGGTCCAAGGAAGGCTTTTTATGTATGGGGGTGACTAGTGCATGTTTTAGAGAGTTGGGGAAGATGCCAGAGGAGAGGGAGAGATTGAAGATCTGGATAGAGAGTATAGGATAGAGTCAGAGGGTAACTACAGTATTTAAGAGGGAACTGTTTCCAGGGAACAGGTGGCTAGGTGGGCATTAGAAATAAGTTTAGCAACCTTGTCTATAGTAGCAGGATTCAGACTCCACCTTGCATGCGTCCACTAGGTCTAGGGGAGTGAGTCCAGAGAAGGCCACCATGGGAAAGGGAAGGAGGAGAAGCAGTGTTGGATTCATGAAGCCAGGTTTTAGTGACAGCAAGTTGATTAAAGGAGTTAGTGACCAAGATCTTATGAACAGAGGTGTGTTTGTTGCAGGCAGACCAGGCATTCCAGGGGGCACAGGAGAAGGGGAGGCTGGTTTTGGGAAGAAGAGGAATAGAAACTAAATTGTGTGTATTACAGATGCTGCCAGAGGGTGCAGGGTGATGGGTGTGTTGGGTACTGTTAAATAAAGGAGGCCCAGGTTTTGGGGATATATCTCCAGAGGTTAGGAGAAGCAAAAGGGTGAGGGAGGTAATATGAGAGTGTGATTTATATGAAGGGACATGCCTCAGTACCCTGAGGGTTTTATTAGTGTGTGAGATTAGAATTGGGAGGAGGTGATGAGTACAGTAATAAAGAGAGGGCAGAAGTGAGGGTGATATATACAGATTGTGGGTGGAGGAAAGGGGGTTTAAGGAGAGAGGATACAACTGTGAAAAAGGAGAGGTAAAAAGTTAGCATGTTACAGAGATGAAGGACAGCCAAATGGGGAAACAAGGTCATCTGCAGTCTAGTGATTTGTAAAGTAGCTTGCTGTAGATGTTTGCTTTGTGCAGTCGCTGAAGTTCAAGAGCTGAAGTGCCACTTAATTAAAGGACACCAATTTATTGGAAGAACAAACCCCAGCATACATCCCCCTGGCATGTCCCTTCCCCCCAAAGGTGCTCTTGTTTTTTACTGTGATGGGTATGGATGGAATTTGCCTATTAATCAATCAGGAGCTAATATTGGGCACACATCTATCACAGCAAACTTTTCACACCATAACCACACCATGAGCATTACTAAAAAAAAATGTAAAAAACACTGTAAAAAGCTGAATGTTAGCAGAAAGTCTTTATCATTTCACATGGATGCTGTTGTGTTACCAGACCCCTGGAATTGTAAAGTGATTGAGCTTCTGTCTTCTTTTTTTTTTTTTGTGTGTGTACAGGGAAGCAAGTCATAGCCGCTGAATAAGGTGTAATATTCTTAAAGTTTAGCACTATTTGAATGCTACACTTCATCCAGCAGTGGCTCTATAGTAAGTCCTTGATAACATTATTGAGAAGTGTTAATGCCCTCCAGACATACTACCACTTCCTCCAGGGATGAAAAATGTAACCCGAGGCATACATTTCCCCTTGCTTCAAGGTTAGGACTGCCTTGAATAAACAATATTTTCAAAGTTATGATTCAACAAGTACAATTTCATGAGGAATTCACGTTATTTTGCAATACATCTATGCAGGCATAGGTGTTTATGCTGGAATGATTCTGAAAAATGACTAGCAATCAGACGTCTCATGTACATGTGCATACCTCCCAACTTTTTGAGATGGGAACGAGGGACCCCTATTAGCAAAAGAATGTAGTCATAGGACACACACCCCTGCCACGCCCCCTTTAAAGGTGAATTATACAAACAAAAATGATTAGTTAAACCCACTAGTGCTTTTTTTAACCACTACTATTCCTTTATATTGCCTTTGGAAATTTACAAATGCAGCAATATAGAAATTGGATGAAAGGCTTAGCACTGGAAAGCACTTTTTGAAAGATAAAAAGTGCATTTTATATACAACTATATAGATCAGACCAAAAGGAGGGACAAATGTATGGGGGTGACTAGTGACTAGTGACTAGTGCATGTTTTAGAGAGTTGGGGAAGATGCCAGAAGAGAGGGAGAGATTGAAGATCTGGGATAGAGAGTATAGGATAGAGTCAGAGGGTAACCACAGTATTTAAGAGGGAACTGTTTCCAGGGAACAGGTGGCTAGGTGGGCATTAGAAAAACGTTTAGCAACCTTGTCTATAGTAGCAGGATTCAGACTCCACCTCGCATGCGTCCACTAGGTCTAGGGGAGTGAGTCCAGAGAAGGCCACCATGGGAAAGGAGGAGGAAAGAGAGACAGAGGGACATTGTTACAAATCAGGGACAGTCCCTCCAAATCAGGGACAGTTGGAAGCTATGCATGTGTACTTTACATTCATGATAATGTAGCACCTGAACAGTCCTACAGTAAACAATTGTTTATGCTTTTATAAAACATGAAACATATACGTTCAATCCCCTCGTTTTTCTAGAGTAATAATTCAGAGTGAGCAGTCACTGCAAATATGTAATAGATTTGCATTTAAATGGAACATCAGCCAGCTATGGTTTTAGACGGAGCAAAGTTATCTTCTCCTTTGTGCTTTTACTAGTGTATATGCCCACTTGAGTAGATTCGTCCTCACTTCCTATCCCACTGACTTCCAAAACATCATTGTGAGCCAAATTTTCTGTATTAAATAATAGGAATGCATTCTCCATATATTTCAGTAGATATTCTACAAGTACTGATGGCAGTGCCACTGGTTCCCTTATGGATTATTCATGGCAACACAGTTCAGCTCACAGCAATGTCCTGGTTTTCATTGAGACAGGAAATGAGAGAACATTTCTCCAATCGGCATATAAACACCTGACAGTTTCTAACCCCTCTTCACTAAAAAATTTTTTCGAGTGGTGTTCACCCTAAATATAAAAACAGTAATAAATTAAATAAGTGATGCTGAAATGCTCTGAAATGGTAAACCCAAAAGCAAACATTTATTACATTGCATCTTATCGATTCTTAAGTGTGACGGCAGCATTTGCTTTCTTTTTTTAGTCTTTCTTTCTTCTATATTCATCTAGTGATACAGCCAGTAAATCTGTTGTTTTTAAAAAGAACAAGCTCCCTTCCCGTTGCATCATTTTACAAGGATGGGCCAAACAATTTTACACTGGCAGGGGTGCTTACTATTATCAATATTTATATAAAACCCGTATCCCAAAAGGAAAAGGTTACGGCTGTTTGCTGTAACCGATTATAGAGAGTTAGCTAGAGTTTAGCTCCAGTTTGTTAGTGTATTTAAATCTGCTAGTACATCTAACACTCCCCTACCCCCAGACTGACAACGCTGCTGTCCAAAGGTGCCACCTGTGCTCCTTCATCCAGAGTGGGGGGCACTCTAATTAAGGAGGCGTGTTACTGGCCAGATCACCAGGTGAAAACAAAGGAGAAAATACCTAAAAAAAGAAAACAAATGCAGTCACCTTATCTAATGATTGGCAAGCTGCAATATATTACATTTTTGGTTTTGGGTGTAATACTGCTTTAGGTTAGAAATGAATCACTGTACAAGTTCTTTTTGAAAAAGCACTTTTTAGTACAAAACACATCATATGTGATCCCTGCTTCTGTATATTATATAAGAAATGTTGCTGAAACCTGGAGTGTGATGATTCATTTTCTTTTCACCGGAGTGCAACGAGCCACACTAGCAACTGTGGCTTTGTCAGTGGAGTCTGTGGTGAGCCAATCACCTTGAGAGCTACAAATATCTTTTTGTGTAATGAATAACACATACAGAAAATAAGACAAAACCCTGTTAAAAATGTAATAAAATCATTCAAATTTAAAATTAAAAACACAAAAGTTAGTAAGGCATAGCTTGTGGGTGGGTGCAGCGTGGTGCAGCAATAATAACTCACACACAGTCCAGGTGCAATCTGTAGAACTTGTATTGTAGTAAAAGCAAAAGACTTCACAACCAACACGGTGTGAGAGGACCCTCACAAATTTGAACAGCGTGTAACGGAGCACGTAACACCTGAACATACAGAGTCTCTCTGCAGGGGCAGAGTGTGGCCTGGTTGTCTCAGACCCAAACGGGAAGATGTCTAAGAAATTGCAAACCCTAAGCTTTCCCTTCTCGTCTTTAACCTTTTCCTGCCACTAAAACTGTCCCTGACAGATGGGTAACCTGTCCCTACACTGCTCACACCCGAATGTAAAAACCCAGGGGCCAGGGTCTTAAATAGACTCTGCCACACACAAGATGGCCACTAGAGTCACATGGACAGCCAGTATCCAATCGGATCACTGCCCCAGTGACTCAGGCAACTATAGATTAACCTTCCTCATGACTTCCTCTCCCTCTGCCTTGCCACTGCAGTTGAGCGCCACCTGCAGTGGAGACAGCAGACTGCACCTGCCTACAAGCTCCCAACTGTCCCTCATTTGGAGGGAATGTCCCTTTTTTGAGACTAAATTCCTCAGTCTCTCCTGCATCCTCTGTTGTCCCTCTTTGTGGTCTGATGTGCACATCTCTATACTTAATGTATTTTACTACCAAACGTGTTATGCTGCACTAAACTTTTTTTTCCAACCTTTATATTACTGCATTAGTTATTTTGAAAAACAATATAAAGGAAAAAAAATCAAGGTTTAGCCAACCATTTTCTGCATATTAGATCTTCATGGTCCTTGTACCTGGGGCTGTGGCAGGACGTGTTCTTTGCTTACATACTATGTGCTAAAAGGTGTGCTTCTTTATCATTGTAGAAAGTTGGGTGGTATGGTAAGGTATTGGTAAAGAGAGATGTTTCCATTATGTAAATTAATAAATTAAACACATTCACCAAAGCAGAAATCCAGGTGAAATAATCTTCAGTGGGTCAGTTTTACATAGCAGAAGATGAGAATTAGCTTTGTATTGTAACTGTACTCAAGTGATTGATTAAACTGATTAAAACACACTTTGCAGTCTAGACATTTACCAGATACTAATTGTATGTACTAATATTCATATCCAAAGAGCAAAAATGTGCAGTAATCTAAGGCAAACAAAAACTACTGAGCAAAAAGGTTGATTTCTGATTGGGAGCTGTGGGGGTGCATAACTTCAAGGTTACCATCAAAGGAAATCTATTGCACTGTCATGAAATAACATAAGTGGGTGCAGTGGGAACTATTTTATTTACCTGTCGGGTTGCCAAGATCTGTCACTGTTTAATTATTTCAATTTTGGAGGACTAGAGACTGAGACTGTAGTTTCTACAGATGAGTCACCATGCAGGAATGTCTCACACTGATTCACCTCTGACATCACACTGCATGTCACAAACTAGTCTGGGGGAAGTATGATCAGCTAGGAGCTTGCCGAAAGAACAACATGCTGATACAGCACAGTGAAAAGCATAACAATGTTTGGCAAAAAATAATTCACAAACTGCTACTCACTCACTATACATATTTTGTTCATTTATGACTGCAACTAAATATTCTTTAAAATGTACCTACCTGAATATGTACTGCTCACTCTCGTAGGAGCTGCTGGGTTTTTAAGCCCCCCCCCCCCCCTTACATACAGCCCGGCAACAGGAATTTTGCAATGTTTTCATAGGCTCAATAATCAGTCCAAGGGATTTTTGTTTTGTTTTTCTTTATTTAGAGGATACATTTGGATGGGGAATGGGAAAGTATGGGATGCCCAGAACTGTAGGACTTGCTAATCTCTCTGGCTGCTAGTTATTAACATCAACAACACTGCCCTCCCGTAGGATTATTGGCACAGCAAGAACAGTGACAAAAAGTTCCAACTGTAGAATGCAGGTGCTTCTCTTTGGAGAAATGTTAATGCACCTGGTTACTACAGACCTAGAGGTGTAGAATGGCTTCTGACAGCTTTGTATTAGCTCTAAACTCTTAGTTATGGCTTAGCAAAATATTGCATCCTGCTGTCCCCTCTATTTAGGCTTGGGGTATGGCGAAAAGAGAAGTTACTCACTGGAGAGTCCTGAAGTTCAAGAGGCTGCTGTATAGGCTTTCTGCTACACAGGCTGGACTTTGTCTGTCAGGATGACTTCAGTTAAGCCTAGCTGAGGCTGGTAAGAAGGGGTGAGACTCCCAGTTGCACACCTTCTTTCTTCCTCTCCTGTCCTTCCTTCTGCCTAGGGGCAGAGCCCCCCAGCACAGGAATCCCCTCCAGGTGACTGGACCCTGGACTCTACTCACTAACTGCTAGGCTCCTGAACATTTATGGCCTATTTCCCCACCTTCTGGGCCTTACCTCCCAAGGGATTGGTAGAAACTAAATATTCAGGCTTTATCCTCTGTTTCTCCACCCTCTAAAGCCTTGTACACATGATCAGATTGTTGGCCAACAAAACCGTGGACTTTTGTCCGAAGGACTTTGGCCCAAACTTGTCTTGCATACACACGGCCACACAATTGTTGGCCAACAAATACGAATGTAGTGACGTACTATGTTGTTTTTCAGCTCAGTAGCGCCACCCTTTGGGCTCCTTCTGCTAATTTCATGTTAGTAGAAGTTCGGTGAGTGTTGATTCGCACTTTTTGTTTGTTTCTGAATGGCCGTTCGTCAACCAACCATGTTGCGGAATTGGAGGAGATAACGTGTTATTTATAATTGACCTTGGATTTATTGCTTTGGCATATTTTTTTTGGTTGAATAATGATTTGATTTGGTATATTTTCTATATTTTTGTATGCATAGCATGCACTTTTTGGTCAAGTTCTATTGGCAGATAGCATGTCTAATTTTATTTGTTTGCTTTTTTTAATGCACAATAAAAAATTGTGGAGAATAATACTTGGCTATGTGTTTTACTTCAAATGACAGTTTGGGAGTAGGCAGTTACAAAGTAAAATTGACAAGGGATGCCAACATAGTTGTATCTTTGATCTTAAAAACTACGGGATAATGGTGTTGTGGTAACTTGCCCCAAAAAAAAAAACAAATAATAATATTATTCTTGATATCACTAGAAAAAAAATTATTATCCCATTAAAGAAGAAGAGAATGTGCGTCGCATTTCGAGATTTCATAATTTGCTGCATCACGAATGTTAATTCTCCATTACGAATGCTAGTTTACAAGACCAACCGCTTCCAGCTCGTCTTCCTCCTTGCTTCCGAGCATGCGTGTTTGTACTTTGGACTTTTGTCCGACGGACTTGTGTACACACGCTCGGAAAATCTGACAACAGACATTTGTCCGTGGAAAATTTGAAAACCTGCTAGCCAACATTTGTTGGCGAAAAGTCCGACAACAATTGTCCGATGGAGCATACACACAGTCGGATTTACCGCCAACAGCCTGTCATTGAACATTTCCCGTTGGAAAGTCCGATCGTGTGTACGCGGCTTTAGTCCCAGAAATATCCTGCCAGGTCTAGAAGCCAGGGGGAGGTATCAGAGGCCCAGCCTTTAGAGCTCTGCACAGCTAGCCACAACAAATTAACCCCAGCTCTTCTGCCTACACAGGAGTCAAACTACATTTACCTTCTCTGTACACTGAGGGTGCTACAAATATAAATCATAATTCATATGAATCAGTTCACAACATATTAGCATTACCAAAGCGCAATATATTTTTCAATACAAAGTACCCCTTTCCTGTAAACTCAGCACAATTTAGTAGTATAAAAGTGTTTGAAGAATTTAAGTTCTTTTCACAAAGCAGGAATCATATGTACGTAGACTATCATGGCAGATTGTAATATAAATGATTAACATCTAAACAGCTTGTGTAAAGTTAAAAGCAATCACATCACTTTCTGTGCCCCACTAAAAGATTGGATCGCAATAAAAGCGGGGGGCGGACTGACCATTCAGGCACTCTGGCACTGCCCGAGGGCCCCATGCCACTAAGGGGCCCCATCAGGTTTGCCAGCCTCAATAAAACCAGGGACAGTATGTAAAAATCTGTGTTTTTAAAAAAAAACCCAAGATTATATCTGCCCTGCCTCTCCAGTACCTTTTCAGTGTGTGTATGTGTATTCTGTGTGTGTATACTGTGTGTCTGTGTGGGTATACTGTATGTGTGTGTGTGTGTGTATACTGTGTGGCCCCATAATCTACTGCCTGGGGGCCCCATAATCTCCTATTGCCTGGGAGCCCCATAATCTCCTATTGCCCCGGGGTCCCCATAATCTTCTCCTATTGCCCAGGGGCCCCATAATCTCCTATTGCCCGGGGGCCCCATGAGTTGTCAGTCCGCCCCTGAATAAAAGTCTTTACGTTATAACTTTTCCATTTGCCTTCTTTTGTGTAAGAATCCAGGCAGTTCACAAAATTTATATATATAGCAGCCAGTGTCATAGGAATGCTTCCTCTTTTACCTGCATGCCATTTCCATGGTTTATCAGTAAAACCACAATGGCAGCAAGTTGGAACAGGCTTACTCATAGCAGACTTTAGGTTTATGATTTTGGCATATATGTGAAGCTCTATACACCGTTGAATCAATGCACCTTCATTATTGTTTAATTCTCTCTTTACTTACAATGCAGGTATCGACTGTCAACATGCCGACTATGAGGGGTGATCACGATGACAATCTTCAGTCAGCAGACAGTTTGCAGCAATCGTGTAAGTCAACATTACTTTACAAGTACTTAATAACAAAGATACATACTTCTTCCAAGTAACGCAGATTGGCAGACGTTTCCTCAAGAACAGTTGTTAGGAGCTGTTAGCCTGTCCTATTTTGTCTCCCACGAGTGCCAAGACCAGCCACAATACAGACATTAACACACTGCCAAGATGCTGAACATACCTACACAATGTGCAATGAGGATAATATGATACTTCAACAGTGTATAAAACTTTACATATGTCATGTGATTTATGGTAAACATCCTATTAACTTCCAGCTAGGTCCCACTTCCCAGTGGTGCAAAGTCACACTTAGCAGGGAAGCTTTGTAATGAGTGATTACCTCTGTGCCTGGCCACTGTAAAGCTGGCCATACACTTAAAGAAATCTATAGATTCATCCATTGATGCTAAACACCATAGATGGACAAGTCTCTCACTGCCATCTATTGCATTTTGACAGCCGGCATCCATGACTGTCAGAATACCCGAACTGTGACTGCAGCTAATTGCCTGCAGTCAGTTTTGCCAACTTTTTTCCAGCCAGACACTTTGAATTCTCAACTGGAGTTTGTCGAGCTGGGGGATGTCAGCAGGGCCACTCACACCTTGAATTTCGGCTGATTCAGGAGAATTCAGACAAAATTTGATTAGATGTATGGCCAGCTTAATGTAGCATTAAACCCTTAGCCTTTTTTTTTTTTAGCTTAAAGTGATACTAAACAAACACTGTTTGACATCGTCCCTTCTATTTTTGCATGTGGATGATGTCTTAGAATAACAGAGAGGTGAAGCCACCATCAATCAATCATGTAATATCCAGCCCCCCATTGTGTTTAGCTGGTTAGTGGGCATGAAGGAGGAGGGAGGGATTGGGCTGTCATTCACCAAGTTTAGCATTATATTACAGTATGAATCCCAGACACTAACAACTTCAAAATTAGCAATAAACTGTTGCATGGAAAATGTCAAGAATTTCCTAGGGATGAATCTCAAAAAAAAAAAGAAAAAGAAAAAAGAAGTAAAATGTGTGTTAATTCACAGAAAACAGGTAAAAACTTTTCAAAACTGCTATTTTGCCCAAACTCAAGACCAAAGCACATCGAACTGTCTTTAATGTGTATTCCTAAGAAAATGTACATTCCCACCAAGCACCAAATTATATTGCAGAGGTGGTATTATCAGAGTGTTATGGTACAGCTCAGTAAAAATCCACCAACTAGTCACCCCCCACATTTAGTCTTGGGAACAAAATATACACTGTGTAAACTCAAGATGATGATCTGTCTTTAAAGGGTAAGTTCACCTTTGTACACTTTTTTTTTCCAAATTCCAGCTCCCCTATGCATTAATATAGCATTCATGTACTTTTTTTGAAAAAATATCAAAGCTTTCCATTAAATCCACGCCTCCAGACGTTTCCATTAATAATGTTTTTCCTCCTGATCAGACTTTAGGTCATGACACAGGAAGTGCATCATCCACCCACCCATTCCCAGGTGCACCCTTTTAAAATGAAATGCAATCAATCAGTGATAACCCTTCTCACTAAATACACAATATACAATCAGATTGCATAGTGTATGGCCATGTTCATGCACCTAAAGAACAATGAGACCCCATTTACATCTGTACGTTTCCCTGCATTTCAGAAATGCACTGCACCAAAAATCGCAGTAAAAAACACACCAAGCTCCACTCAAAAAAAAGTTCTGTAGCTTCTTTGAAGCGATTGCTGTGTGTAGGGTAGCCCATTCAGGTGGATTTGCTGCCCTATGTGTGATGAGTGAAAATGCTCCAAAACGCCCCCTCGCTAAAAAAACAAACAAAAAAAAACTCTTGTGGGAATGTGAGTTCCCACTATGCAGAGATGTGAACGGGTCTTGACAGCTGAGTGTTTCTGTCCACTCCTTCCTATGTACTTGTCTAAAGAAAGCCTTACACTATGAAATCTGATTGTGTATTTAGTGAGAAGGGTGATCACTGATTGATTGCATTTCATTTAAAAAAATGTGTACAAAGGTGAACATACCCTTTAAAATGTATTCCGATGATAATGTTGTTTCCCACCAAGCACATAGCTTATAGTCCCTCTACAATCTACAATCTAATCCAGTGTCCACTATTTCTCCCTCAACAGGTGTGTGTGTGGAGGGGGGGGGGGGGGTGGTTGTACCAAAATCTATTTTATTTTACTAATTGAGTACTTTTTTATATCATTTATAAATAAAGTTTTCTTTTTTATAAATAACAATTATTCCGGACTTATTTGGTACCTTGAAAGTCCCATTATTTGCATCTAGAATTATGACTAGGGATGCTAGTACCTATATTTCACTATTGAATAATTTGAGTCCGCATATGCTTTTATATTGCACTGTACAGAAGAAATGATATATTTCTCAACAGTAAAGGTGCAATCTCCTCATGGAGACACCATTTTGAGTCAGGATTTTCTCTTGCTTTCATTTAAATTTCTTGGACAGAAAGTGGTAGAAATCTATCCAATAGGGAACAGCAATACAAGCTTTGTGGAGGTTCTATTTCTTCCCCACTCCACCCAAAATTAAAAAGAAACTTGTGTGCAATTTTACCTTACTTCTCCAACACATTAATAAAAGATTACACAGGAGCTGCAGCAAAAAATCATAGTTATTGAAGTTGTTTTTGATTGGACAAGGCAATTAATTATTTAACTGCAAGAAACTTAATTTTGTATAACGCTAGAAACTAGGGATAAGCAGGTCATGAAAAAATCTGCTTACTCGGCAGATTGCCCAATCCACACCCATAAGCCAGTAGTCTGCCAAGTTTTCATTTTCCAAACCACTGGTAATAATTGTCAAAAGACCTTTCCTTTCCTCTTTCCTTTTGTTAACAAAAATAAAAATGCAAATGCAGCTCACCTAAACCTGAAAAATAGAAAAATACAAGCCTGGTAAACCGCGCATATATCACAGAAAGAGGGCATGAGTGTAGTCCTGTGCTAAATAATTAATACAGGTCCATTTGCCCTTCAACATTGGACAAGTGCACTACTAGAGTCCTCTAATATGGGGAATGCCTTTCCATGCTCTGATCTCAGTTGCTAAAAGACATGGGCTCTTCAGTGAAATTTCAGTGCTATGGGCCTACTGCTACCTGCTCCTTGTGATCTGGCAAAAACTCCAAAAGATCACTTTACTAGGTCAACCAGCACATGAGAGAGGTAAGGTGTATGTCAAGCCAACAATCTTTTATTAATTTTGCATAAAGTGGGCAAATAGAGGTTGCTATCTGAGGATCCATCAGGGTAGAAGGATTCATCATCTGCAGCCACAGCAATGTGTATGGACCTGAGCAGCTGCCACATTTTTTTGCAGGTATGCAGTCAGGGAACAGTTAAAACGTGGATCAATACATGTTTTTACTGCTCCTCTATTTCCCTTGTGAACTTCGCCAAAAAAGGCTAAAAAATATAAAACCCTGATGCTGGGCCATTCATGAAAAAGTGAAAATCTTCCCATAAGATTATATGTGCATTTAATATATTTTATGCATGGTAACTATCTGTAAAAGCCTCCCTTGTGAAGATATCCAAAGCCCTGAGACTGCTGCTCGGCACCGCCATTTTAAATGTGATTTCCTCAGCCCCTGCAGACTCAGAGCTGTCACTCAAATGACAGTCTATAGCAGTGATGGTGAACCTTGGCACCCCAGATGTTTTGGAACTACATTCCCCATGATGCTCATGCACTCTGCAGTGTAGTTGAGCATCATGGGAAATGTAGTTCCAAAACATCTGGGGTGCCAAGGTTTACCATCACTGGTCTATAGTATTACCCTTTTTAATTCCCATCAGTTGCATAAAAGGTTATATAGGTGTGTGAGGGAAAGGGCAGATAAGCTGGGTCAGCACAGACGGTAATTAGAAACTCACAGAAGAGGAGAGGGCTATGATGTACAAAGAGGGAGGTTCGCTCTCTTTTTTTTTAACTTTTCTGGAATAGTCATTTTTTTTAGCATGTTAAAAGGCAAATTGCAAGTAAGTTAAAAAAATAATAAATAGGAAAAATGCTGCAAGTAAGCATTTGCAATACTATTTTTCCCACGTATCTTCCAGACCAGCTCACTTGAGAGATAATTGGCTCTGCCTTCAACAGGAGACAAGAACCAGAAAGAGATTAATGCCCCATACACACGATGACATTATCGGACGAATGATCGTCCGTTTTTTATTGCATGCTGATCTCAGATCGATTCTGATGAGTTTACTAAAGTCACAAAAATTCCCGCACGACAGAAATAAAATTCGGAAGTGATGTCATGTGTTGTAATGCATTTGCATTGCATTTTCGAAACGATAGCTGTACTGATTAAACGAAAATCGTACGATCTGGCATTATACGAATTTTTTTTCCCTGCATATCCGATAGAATACTATCGGATGAACTGTCCTGATCGGCTCTCGAAAGCTGTGTACTAACGATCCGATTATCGTATGATCGCTTCGAAAGCAGTATTTTCCGTACGATTTTCTGATCGTGTGTACGGGGCATAAAACACCTCTCCCTACCTTCTACCCTAATTTGTTTTGTGTTTCTGCACCATCCAGGAGTAAACTGCATCATGTTTGTTTTGTTTCCTTGGCTCTGGTAATTGTGGTTATTGGGGCCCTTTCTGGTGATTGAGACCGGGTGTGCCTGTGTGCCGAGTCGCTTACTAGAAAGTTATTCCCTTTGGCTTTATAGGTACTTTCTTCCTGTGGGGTAGGGCAACTTCTGTACTTGATCATGGTGCACTGGTCTGTGGACAAGATATGAACAATATAATATGAAGTGAAAACAACATGGACTTTAGGCACCAAACACACAAAGAAGTTTCTGTAAAAAGAGACACATTTTATTTCATAGAATATAAGACATAGACATGTAGTTAAAATCTCATAAATAAAATTCAATACTCAAATTAACCACTTAAGGACCAGCCTCGTTTTGGATTTTAGGTGTTTACATGTTTAAAACATTTTTTTTTGCTAGAAAATTACTTAGAACCCCCAAACATTATATATTCTTTTTTTTCTAACACCCTAGAGAATAAAATGGCGGTCATTTCAATACTTTTTTTCACACCGTATTTGCGCAGCGGTCTTACGAGCGTGCTTTTTTTGGAATAAATTCACTTTTTTTAATAAAAAAAATAAGACAACAGTAAAGTTAGCCCAATTTTTTTTTATATTGTGAAAGATAATGTTACGCCGAGTAAATTGATACCCAACATGTCACGCTTCAAAATATCGCCCGCTCGTGGAATGGTGTCAAACTTTTACCCTCAAAAATCTCCATATGCGACGTTTAAAAAATTCTACAGGTTGCATGTTTTGCGTTACAGAGGAGGTCTAGGGCTAGAATTAGGGCGGAAGTGACGTTTTGACATCGCTTCCGCCCAGCATTGTCATGGAGACGAGTGGGCGCCATCTTAGCCTCACTTGTCTCCAGGCACAGCACAGAGAAGGACGCCATTGCCTCCGCCGCTACCGATGGCTCCGGTAAGCGACGGAGGGCACTGGATCGCGGCGGGAGGGGGGCCCTCTCCAGCCACCGATAAAAGTGATCTTGCGGCGAATCCGCCGCAGAGACCACTTTTATCTGAAAGCCGACTGCTGCGCGAAAACGGGGATACTGGGGTTATTGCAGCTAGCTGCTGCCATAACAATGATATCCGCCGCCAAAGTTTGGACGTACATCGGTGTGCAGCGGTCGGCAAGTGGTTAAGCTACTATTGGTGTCGTATGACCCAGACCAATCCTATTAAGATACTGGTGTATCAGGTAGAAATTGTAAGGCTGCCAACATCCAAGAAGAATTGGTATCAGTTAGTGTAGCTTGTTGGAGCTCAACATGTTTCGCAACAAGCACTTCCTCAGGAGCTTAAGTATATCTTTTGAAAGATTATGATATTAAGAGTATTAGTATACCATCTTAGCATAGCCGTAGAATAAGGATGATTATGTACTGTAGACCAATACACCTCAGGGTATCCAACATATTATGGTTCATATCAACCTGCCCATTAGCAGTCCTCCATGCAAACAACAGGGCCAATAAAGGTAATCATCCGCAGGTCCCTACAGGATCTGCAAGCCTCGAGAGACACTCCACATGGCGATGGGTGCTTGCCTTTCCTAAGGCTGGCAGATGAATTTGAAGGGACCTTCGGATGAGGTGTATTGGTCTACAGCACATATTCATCCTTATTTTACTGCTATGCTAAGCCCCTATACAGATTAGAGCATCAAGTCCTTCTACCTTTAAACATAAGGACTCCCCACTATTGGTGTTTTAGAGGGAATTCCTGTGGTTAGGGAGTGGTAATTCTTTCTTGGTTGAGAAGCCTTTTAACCACTTAACAACCGCGATAGAGCCCAATAATGGCTACAGCGTGGCTCGATAACTCTGGAAGGGCGTACATTGATGTCCTCCCAGAGTTATTGAGCCCCTGTGGCGTGCACAGGGTAGTATCTGTGACCCGGCGCATCACGGATCACGGTAAATGGCCACTGACATCGGCTGTTTACCATGTGATTGCTCCGTCAAATGACAAGGCGATCACTTGTAAACAAACCAGCCTCATGTCCGGTTCCTCTCTCCCCTCTCTGTACCGATCGGTTCAGTGTGAGCAGAAAGGGGAGAGATCGGGTGCAGCAGCGCTGTGGGCTGGATCTGTAGTGCCCACAGCGCTGATCTGTGCCCATTGCAGCTTCATCCATCCATCCATGCTCAGCCATTCCTCTGTCATACTCATCCATCCATCCATGCTCAGCCATCCCTCTGTCATACTCATCCAGCCATCCATGCTCAGCCATCCCTCTGTCATACTCATCCATCCATCCATGCTCAGCCATCCCTCTGTCGTACTTATCCAGCCATCTATGCTCTGCCATCCCTCTGTCATACTCATCCAGCCATCCATCTGTCATAGTTACATAGTAGGTGAGGTCGAAAAAAGACACAAGTCCATCAAGTCCAACCTATGTGTGTGATTATATGTCAGTATTACCTTGTATATCCCTGTATGTTGTGGTTGTTCAGGTGCATAACTAATAGTTTCTTGAAACTATCGATGTCCCCCGCTGAGACCACCGCCTGTGGAAGGGAATTCCACATCCTTGCCACTCTTATGCCGCGTACACACGGTCGGACTTTTCGTCTACAAAAGTCCAACGGACGCTGACGGACTAAAGCTGGCTGGTAATCCGATCGTGTGTGGGCTTCTCCGGACTTTCAACATACTTTTTTAGCCTCAAATCCGACGTACTTTAGATTTGAAACATGCTTCAAATCTTTACTTCGTAACTACGACGGACCCCGAAATCCACTCGTCTGTGTGCTAGTCCAACGGACAAAAAGCCACGCTAGGGCACCTATTGGCTACTGGCTATGAACTTCCTTATTTTAGTCCGGTGTACGTCATCACGTAAGAATTCGATGGACTTTTGTGTGATCGTGTGTAGGCAAGTCTGTTCGTTAGAAAGTCCACCGCAAGTCCGTCGAAAGTCCGCCGAAAGTCTGCCGGAAGTCTGTCGGACAGGCTGTCTGACTTTTGTAGACGAAAAGTCCGACCGTGTGTACGCGGCATTACAGTAAAGAACCCTCTACGTAGTTTAAGGTTAAACCTATTTTCTTCTAATTTTAATGAGTGGCCTTGTTAAACTCTCTTCTGCGAAAAAGTTTTATCCCTATTGTGGGGTCACCAGTACGGTATTTGTAAAGTGAAATCATATCTTCTCTCAAGCGTCTCTTCTCCAGAAAGAATAAGTTCAGTACTCGCAACCTTTTCCCATAACTAATATCCTCCAGACCCTTTATTAGCTTTGTTGCCCTTCTCTGTACTCGCTCCATTTCCAGTACATCCTTCCTGCGGACAGGTGCCCAGAACTGGACAGCATACTCTAGGCGCGGCCGGACCAGAGTCTTGTAGAGCAGGAGAATTATCGTTTAATCTGTGAAATTAATCCCCTTTTTAATGCATGCCAATATTCTGTTTACTTTGTTAGGCTCAGCAATGGCATGCAATGCCAAGCTGCTGCTATCATCTACTAGGACCCCCAGGTAGTTTTCCATCCTAGATTCCGCCAGAGGTTCTCCCCCCCCAGTGTATAGATTGCATTCATATTTTTGCCATCCAAATGCATTATTTTACATTTTTCTACAGTGAACCTCATTTGCCATGTACTTGCCCACCCCATTTATTTGTTCAGATCTTTTTACAAGGTTTCCACATCCTGCTGAAAAGTTATTGCCCTGCTTAGCTTAGTATCGTCCGCGAATACAAAGATTGAACTGTTTACCCCATCCTCCAGGTCGTTTATGAACAAATTAAACAGGATTGGTCCCAGCACAGAACCCTGGGGGACCCCACTAGCCACCCCTGACCATTCAGAGTACTCCCTATTTATCACCACCCTCTGAACTCGCCCTTGTAGCCAGTTTTCAATCCATGTACTCACCCTATGGTCCATGCCAACTGACCTTATTTTGTACAGTATACACTTATGGTGAACTGTGTCAAATGCTTTTGCAAAATCCAGATACACCATGTCTACGGCTTTCCTTTATCTAGATGACAACTCACGTCCTCATAGAAGGTTAATAGATTGGTTTGGCAAGAACGATTCTTCAAGAATCCATCTATCTATCCATCCATGCTCAGCCATTCCTCTGTCATACTCATCCAGCCATCCATACTCAGCAATACTCATCCATTCATCCATGCTCAGACATCTCATCCACCCTCATCCACCCCCACCCATACCCAGCAATACTCAGCTGTACCCAGCCGCACTCAGCCGTACTCAGCCATACCAAGCCTACCCAGCTGTACTCAGCCATAACCAGCCATACCCAGCCGTACCCAGCCATACTCATTCATGCTCAGTCATCCCATCCATACTCAGCCATCCACATTTATAACTCAACCATGCTCAGCCATCCCCATCCACGGCTCATCGATCCCCATTCATGCTCATCCATGCCACATCAGTTCTCATCCATGCCACATCAGTGCCACTACAGTGCCTCACAAAAGTGTAATAGGTAGTCAAATTCAATATGAAATGTATGCCCCTAGAACACCTGATGGTGCTCCCTGCATGTCGAGCCTCTGTGTGTGGCCAGGCTGTAGAAAAGTCTCCCACATGTGGTATTGCCGTACTCAGGAGTAGGAGAATCTATTTTGGGGTATAATTTTTGATATGTATGTGTATGTATGGGTATGAAATACTATATAAATGGACAATTTTGTGTAAAGAAAAAATGCGTTTTCATTTTTTTTCCACATTTCCCAAAAACTTGTAGAAAAAAAAAGACATGTTCAAAAGACACAATATGCCTCATAGATTATAGGTTGGGGTGTTTTCTTTGCAAAATGGGGTCATTTTTGGGCGTTTCCATTGTCCTGGTGTTCCAGGGCCTTCAAAAGTGGTAGAGGTAGTCAAGAAATTATATGTGTAATTTATGTCCCTAGAACACCTGACGATGCTCCCTCAATGTTGGCCCTCTCTATGTAGCCACGCTGTGTAAAAGTCTCACACATGTGGTATCGCCATACTCAGGAGGAGTAGTAGAATGTGTTTTGGGGTGTAATTTGTGGTATGCATATGCTGTGTGTGAGAAATAACCTGCTAATATGACAATTTTGTGAAAACATTTTTGATTTTGCTAAGAATAGTGAGAAAAAATTACAACTTCAAAAAACTCACCATTCCTCTTACTAAATACCTTGGAATGTCTATTTTCCAAAAAAGGGTCATTTGGGGGGTATTTGTACTTTCCTGGCTTATTAGGGCCCCAAGAAGTTAGATAGGCCGTCAGTACTTCAGGTGTGATCAATTTTCAGAGATTGGCACCATAGCTTGTAGACCAAGGGTAGGCAACCTTTTGAGCACAGTGTGCCGAAAAATGTTTTCAAAGAAACTGAGCGTGCCGATTTTATAACCAAAAAATGTCAACTTCACATTCTTAATCACGAAAAGGATTTTTTATAAAGTAAATGCTGTAAACTACTTTACTAGTGAGAAATTAACATCCTGCACTCTCACGCCTCAGATCAGCCCCAATTCCTGCACCTACACACCTCAGATTAGCCCCAATTCATGCACCTTCACACCTAAGATCACTGTCCCCCCTGCAAATCTGTTTCACCACTGTACCCCCCTGCGCATCTGTCCCACCACTGTACCCCCTGCACATCTGCCCCACCACTGTACTATCCTGGACATCTGCCCCACCACTGTACTACCCTGCACATTTGCCCCACCACTGTACCACTAGGGTTGCCACTTGTCCAGGATTGACCTGGACAGTCCGGGTTTTGAATCCTGTGTCTGGGTTTCAGACTGCCTGAAACCCGGACACATTATTCAGAATGGACTGCAGTTCCCCAAGTAGCTGAGTACCACAACCACCAAGTACATAGGTGTGCACACGGGCCCCACCCCTATACGTGGACAGGAGAGGAGAGATGGCTCAATCTGCTCCTCCTCCTCCCACCCTTACCCCTCTGTCTGCCCACCAACACTCCAATCCCCCAGTGTTCTGTGCCTCAGGAAAGGGATTGGCGAGCTAGAAATTTGAAGCTCGGCATAAAATGTGGATGTAAGGTGTTGATGCCTGAGCCTCCATCCTTGGGTGAGTGGGCTCACTGTCCAATGTCTGTGAGTACACTAAGGTAAGGGGGACTCGGATGTAAGGGGGGCTTTGGGAACCTTGATTTAAGGGGGAATGCTGGGAACTCTAAAGTAAGTGGGAACTTTGGTGAGAAGAAACACCCTTACATCAGAGTTCTCCTTCATACCACATTCGTTCTTATAAAAAATTGCTGTGTGCGGTTAAAGTATTCAGGTTTGGCTTGAAGAAAAGCTGGCAACCCTATGTACCACCCTGCTCTTCTGTCCCACCACCATGCTCTTCTGTTCCACCACTGTAACCCCCTGCACATCTGCCCAACATCTGTACCCCCCTGCACATCTGTCCCACCACTGTAACCCCCTGCTCATCTGCCCCACCAATGTTCCCCCTTTCTCATCTGCCCCACCACTGTATCTTCCTGCACACTTGCTCCACCGCTGTACCCCCTGCTCTTCTGTCTCACTGCTGAACCATCTTCTCTTCTGTCCTAACACTGAACTTATCTTCTCATCTGCCCCACCACTGTGAGCGCACCCCCTTGAACCTCAGCAGACCTCAGCCCCCCACCCGAAAGCAACTTGTCCTTATATTGATGAGGATAAGGGTCTCATCCCCAGAACCCTGGCCGGTGGTTGTGGGGGTCTGCGGGCAGGGGGCTTATCGGAATCTGGAAGCCCCTTTAACAAGGAGGCCCCCAGATTTCAACCCCACTAAGTAAATGAGTATGGGGGCATAGGGCTCCGCCATTTGACAGTTCTTATATAGGTAAGGGGTGGGCCACCTGATGACATCACCTGTTGGCACCGCCCACTTGTGACGTGACGGACCCAGCATGCACCTTAATTGGACTTAATTTACTGCACGCGATACCTTATGCAAATGAGTCACGTGACTATGTTATCGCATGCGGTAAACATTAGTAAAAGGAAAACTTTTCAAGTAAGGATGATAGTTCTATTTGACGCAAAAGATAATGACCTAAATTTAGATATGGGTTTTCTTACTCATGAGCCAACAGTTTTATGACTCCCTCTGTGACTGTCACCCCCCCCCCCCCCCCCAAGTCTATAGCTCTCCCTCATCTCACTAGCTATGCTAGTTTTATTACCATTGCTGTGTACATTTGTTTGTGTGGGTTTGTATTTTTTTTTTCCTTTCCCTCAGAGATTGTCTTTTTTTAACATTCTGCTAATACTTTTGTGAATTAGTACTGCTCGGACCTTGAAAAAGGGCACATATCCTAAAAGCTTGTCCTGAAAAATTGTATGTTAGTGCAAATAAAAAAAGTATCACAGACAATACTCAGATCCTGAAAACACAGCCATTAATCCTTAATAAAACCTCTAACACTCCCAGGTCAGTTTTTCTGGATCTCTCCTGGTGGGAGGATCACCAGAACCTCTATCCTGAGCACAGAGGTCATGGTTACCAGAGGAAGCGGAACACTTTTCCAATTGCAGGGAGCTTCTCACAGTAAAAATGTTCTAATCTTCTTGGACAATGCCATGGTTGTGGCCTACCTTAACAAATGGGAGCACACATTTGGACACCCTCTTATCCTTATCTCTCCAGATCTTCAGGTGGTCAGAGAAGATTATATGTTGGATCTCAGCAGTTCATGCAAAAGGATCCCTAAATGTTCTAGTCAATTACCTAAGCAGGATTCAGTCTTCTAACAGTAACTGAGAACTCAACCAGGAAGTGTTCAGGGACATTCAAAATGGGGGTACACAGACGTAGATCTATTTTCATCTTCATTTTCAGACAGAACAGGAGAGTGGTGTCATTCTTCCCCCTGGGAGGAGAACCTCCGGCTCTAATGACAGATGAACTATCACATCCCTGCCATTTTAATCTAGCTTACAGTGAGGGAAAAAGTATTTGATCCCCTGCTGATTTTGTACGTTTGCCCACTGACAAAGACATGATCAGTCTATAACTTTAATGGTAGATTTATTTTAACTGTGAGAGACAGAATAACAACACAAATATCCAGAAAAACACATTTCAAAAAAGTTATAAATTGATTTGCATTTTAAATAGTGAAATAAGTATTTGATCCCCTATCAATCAGCAAGATTTCTGGCTCCCAGGGGTCTTCTATACAAGTAACGAGCTGAGATTAGGAGCACTCTCTTAATCTCAGCTTGTTACCTGTATATAGGACACCTGTCCACAGAAGCAATCAATCAGATTCCGATCTCTCTACCATGGCATGTATGCCTTACCACCAGTTGCCCTTCTTCCACTAATGGTCAAGAAAATCATCCTAGAGCAAGCAGAGGTGATATAGATAACACTTTTGTGTTTTAGGAAGAGCTGGATTTCAGCCCTGGTGTAGATTTCCCCTTCCTGGATTCTGCTGAATCAGTGGGATCTATTGTCTTAGGGGCCGGTCTTGCATCCAGACCCTCAGATCTTCCATTTGACAGGTTGGAGGCTGCAAGACAGATCCTGAAAGGCAAAGGTTTTTCCGATAGGGTGGTTAATACACTATTCCTAAGCCGCAAGTTGTATACTAGGAACATTTATGTCAAAGTATGGAAGACCCTTACAGCCTGGCTAAGAAATCATGGATGAGAGTCCTCTTCTTATCCTGCCATCCTGGACTTTCTCCAGGATGGTGTTGATAGAGGGCTTTTGCCCAGTATCCCTAAGGTTCAGATAGCGGCCCTGTTGGTCTTCTTAGACTAGCTGAGAATCAAAAGATTCCTTAAGTCTAGGGTGTAGTATACATCTAGGAAGGCCAAGTCTATTCCTCCATGAGATTTGTCATTAGTATTAAATGCTGTAACTAGGGCAACATTTGAGCCTCTTGAGAAAGCAGGTTTGAAATTGCTGACCCCTAAATTGGTGTTTCTGTTGGCAGTGACCTCTAGTAGAATTTCGGATATGCAGTCCATGTCCCGTTAAGATCCTTTTGTTAATGATTTTGGAGGATATGGTTATTTTAAAGCCAGATCCATTTTATTTGATTAAGGTAGCGTCTAACTTCTAAAGGTCACAAGATGTTGTTCTGCCCAGTTTTTGCAGCTTCCCCCAAAATAGGAAAGGGGAGCACTTCAATTTCTTAGATGTCAGAGAATGCTTTATTAAGTATCTAGAAGTTACTGAAAGTTTTAGGAGATCCTCGCAATTTCTAGCTTTGTATAGTGGCCCAAAAAAGGGTTTAGGGCCTCTAGAAGTACCATTGTTAAGTGGATTAGAAATGCAATTTTTGCAGCCTACAAGCCTTCAGTCCATCTAGTTCAACCATAAACATAAATAAAAAAAATAAAAAAATAATATCATACAATCCCAAATACACAATCCTATACCCACAGTTGATCCAGAGGAAGGCGAAAAACCCCAGCAAAGCATGATCCAATTTGATACAGCAGGGGAAAAAATTCCTTCCTGATCCCAGAGAGGCAATCGGATTTCCCCTGGATCAACTTTACCTATAAATGTTAGTACCCAGTTATATTATGTACATTTAGGAAAGAATCCAGACCTTTCTTCAAGCAATCTACTGAGCTTGCCAGAACCACCTCTGGAGGGAGCCTATTCCACATTTTCACAGCTCTTACTGTGAAGAAGCCTTTCCGTATTTGGAGCGGAAATCTCTTTTCCTCTAGGCGTAAAGAGTGCCCCCTTGTCCTCTGTGTTGACCGTAAAGTGAATAACTCAACACCAAGTTCACTATATGGACCCCTTATATATTTGTACATGTTGTACATATCCCCCCTTAATCTCCTCTTCTCAAGAGAGAATAAATTCAGTTCCTCTAATCTTTTCTCATAGCTGAGCTCCTCCATGCCTCTTATCAGTTTGGTTTTCCTTCTCTGCACTTTCTCCAGTCCCCCTATATCATACTTGAGAACTGGTGCCCAAAACTGAACTGCATATTTCAGATGAGGTCTTACTAATAATTTGTACAGGGGCAAAATGATATCTCTCTCTCTCTGGAGTCTCTCTGGAAACCGCAGCTTGGCATTGCATGTTATTATTGAGCTTATGATCTACCAAAATCCCCAGATCTTTCTCCACTATGGATTCCCCCAGTTGTATTCCCCCTAGTATGTATGATGCATGCATATTCAAAGCCCCCAAGTGCATAACTTTACATTTATCAACAATAAACCTCATCTGCCACATAGTTGCCCAATTAGACAGTGCATTGAGGTCGGCTTGTAAATTGGAGACATCCCGTAAGGAAGTTATTCCACTGCATAGCTTAGTGTTATCTGCAAAGACTGAAACTGTAATTTTAATCCCAGACCCTATATCATTTATAAAGATATTAACCACTTGCCGCCCACCATATAGCAATATGACGTCGGCAAAGTGGTTGTGATATCCTGACCGGACGTCATATGATGCCGCCAGGATATCAAGTCGCTGCGCGTCCCCGGGGGCGCGCATCGCGGCGAACATTGTTGCAGCGTATCAGTCTGACACACTGCAACTCCAATCTGGTTAAAGAGTCTCTGACAGAGACTCTTTACCATGTGATCAGGCTGACACGGCTGATCGTGATGTAAACAGGAAGAGCCGACGCGAGTAGAGGAGAGCTGGTATGGCTGCTCTCCTATCAGCGCAGCCCCCCCCTCGGATGCCCGCCCAGGACCACCAGGATGCCGCCATTACCACCAGGGATGGCCACCACACTGGACCACCAGGTATGCCACCCTAGACCACCAGGGAAATGCCAATCAGTGTCCAGGCAGCTGCCAATTAGTGTCCAGGCAGCTGCCAATCAGTGCCAAAGTAAAATGCCTGCCAGTGCCACCAGTGATGCCTATCAGTTAAATCTATCAATGTCAGCCATCAGAGCCCATCAATGCCCATCAGTGCTGCCTTTCAGTGCCCATCAGTGCCACCCATAAGTACCCATCAGTGCAGCCTTTCAGTGCCCATCAGTGTCACCTATCAGTGCCCACCAGTACCACCTATGAGTGCCCATCAGTGCCACCTATTAATGCCCATCAGTGCCACCTATCAGTGCCCAGTGCCACCTATCAGTGCCCATCAGTGCCACCTCATCGGTGCCCATCAGTGCAGCTTATCAGTGCCCATCAGTGAAGGAGAAAACCTACTTTTTTTTACAAAATTTTATAACAAGAACAAAGAAAAACTTTTTTTTTTGAAATTTTCGATCTTTTTTATTCATTTAGCAAAACATAAAAAACACAGAGGTGATCAAATACCACCAAAAGAAAGCTCTATTTGTGGGAACAAAATGCTAAAAATTTAGTTTGGGTACAGTGTAGCATGACCGCGCAATTGTCATTTAAAAAGTGACAGCGCTGAAAGCTGAAAAATTGGCCTGGGCAGGAAGGTGCAAAAGTGCCCTGTATTGAAGTGGTTAACAAGGGTCCCAGCACTGAACTTTGGGGTACACCCAGTGGTGTATTCTGGTTTTGTGCTGCCCTAGGCAAGACTAAAATTGGGCACCCCCCATGTAAATTTGCCCCACCCTTACCTGTTTAACCGCTTTACGTCCGCCCTATAGCAGTTTTACTGCTACAGGGTGGGTGTTGTCCGCAGAATCAATTATATATACGCGATTCTGCACTTCCAGGTTTTGGGTGCCGATGCCAGCTCATTACCGCTGTGATTTTACACAGCGGGAGTCGATGAGCGGGTCCCGCAGACCCGATGCTTACAGCTAACATCAAATGAAATCATGTTATGGTCACTGCTACCCAGATATTCCTTTATATGAACGTTAGTAATAAGCTCAGCATGGTTTGAGATTACCAGGTCCAACAGAGCATCATTCCTAGTTGGGGCCTCAATAAACTGGATCATAAAATTGTCCTGTAATAGGTTTATACATTTTTGCCCTTTAACCGCTTGCCGACCGCCTCCCGCAGATATACTGCGGCAGAAGGGCTCGTACAGGCAGAATCACGTTCCTGTACGTTCCCCTTTAAGAGGCGGCCAGCACCTGCGATCGCCTCACGCCTTCGCCAACAAGCATCTCCCCGTTCTGCCTAGTGACAGATCTCTGCTCCCTGTCATCGGAGCAGAGATCATTGACGTGTCACACACAGACACGCCCCTCACAGTTAGAAACACGCCCCTAGGACACACTTAACCCCTCCACTGCCACCTAGTGGTTAACCCCTTCACTGCCAGTGTCATTTACACAGGAATCAGTGCATTTGTATAGCACTGATTGCTGTATAACAATGGCCCCAAAAATGTGTCAAAAATGTCCAATGTGTCCGTCGTAATGTCGCAGTCACGATAAAAATCGTTGATCGCTGCCATTTAAAAAAAAAAAAATATTAATAAAAATGCCATAAAACTATCCCCTATTTTGTAAACGCTATAACTTTTGCGCAAACCGATCAATAATCGCTTATTGCGATTTTTTTACCAAAAATATGTAGAAGAATACGTATCGGCCTAAACAGGAAAAAAATTGTTTTTTTTATATATTTTGGGGGGATATTTATTATAGCAAAAAGTAAAAAATAATGCTCTTTTTTTCAAAATTGTCGCTCTTTTTTTGTTTATAGCGCAAAAAATAAAAACCGCAGGGGTGATCAAAAACCACCAAAAGAAAGCTCTATTTGTGGGGAAAAAAAAAGGACAGCAATTTTGTTTGGGAGCCACATCGCACGACCGCGCAATTGTCAGTTAAATTGTCAGTTAAAGCGACGCAGTGCCGAATCTCAAAAGGTGCTCTGGTCAGGGGGGGGGGGGGGTAAATTCTTCCGGGGCTGAAGTGGTTAACTGTTTCAACAGTGCCATTAATCCAGTCAATTTCCAGGTAGTTAAAATCCCCAATTATCATAGTCCCAGCCCTTTCCATCTGTGCAAGGAGCTGAGTCTCCACCTCCTCATTAACATTGGGTGGTCTATAACAAACTCCAATGATTAACTTTGAACTACGCACATCCATATGCAGTTCCACCCATAATGCTTCAGCCACATCACACTCTCCAACAATTAGGTCCTCATTCACACTCGCTTTGAGATCCCTTCTCACATAGAGACAGACCCCGCCACCTTTCCTTTTTACGCTGCCTCTCCGAAAGAGTGCAAAGCCAGGAATATTAATAGCCCAGTCATGTGAGGAACGAAACCAAGTTTCAGCAATACTGATTACTTTATAGCTCTTCATGCACAAGAGCTTCCAACTCACCTATTTTGCTTGGTTGTGACATTTTTTATGTGAGTAAACTGGTGTATATGGTTTTATAAAATAAACAGACAGTTTTGCACTAAGAAGGCTTTTTTGTCTTCCTCCTTAACACCAATGAAAGATACGGGTTCCATTAATGAGTGAAATCAACTCTGTGCGGTGATACAAAGCCTCCCGAGGATCCACAAAGGGATTTTCTGCATACATGTGAGTCTTGCTGGGTATACATAGCAGCATTTCCATCTGGTGAGTGTTTAGAACACTCGGTGTTGGTGTTGGACACTTGCTGGTGATTGATTAGATTAGAGAAGTAACTGCTACTTGGGGATAGATCATCTCATTGACGGCACAAGGCAGTTTACCAGAGATTTATCTTTACAAATGAATGTTATGATTTATGTTGCTTGCTGCACTAATTGATTTTGTTAAAAGGAATGTAATAAGCACTTGTCAGTTTATTTCATATGAATTGCACGTCACAAAAACTATTTTTTGACTATTTTATTTGTTTGTATATTCATTGATTGAAGTTATATACACATATTTATTTATCAAGAGAAATATTGTATCTAGATTTCACGGTGTCATAAGAGTAATATCTACGGATTATTTTACAATCAGAGCAATATATTATTTCTACAATTTTCTACAATATCGCTAGCCACGTCATGGACCGAACTAGCGGATGCTTCGTGGAAAGAGATTGCAAAGGCTGCGGTGTGGTCTTCATCCCATGCTTTCACCAAGCACTACCGAGTGGAAATGCTATCCAGCCAGGATCTTTCCTTTGAAAGAAAATTTCTACAGGCTGTGGTCCCCTCCTAAGGTATGCTTTCTTGTTTGTCCTGCATGGTAGCTGATTAGGGAAAACCCCAGTTAGTCCAGTAATCAGCGCCAGAACCCGGATTGTTGGTCTACTTCTATGGTCTTAGGATCTATTGATATTAGAAGTTTTTTCTCTAATTTTTGTTCCCTTGTGTACATTGGTGGAGGTTTTTTGCCTCTTACAACTGAGGGGAGCGGGTAGGGAGGGGGGCGTTTAATTTTTTTCTAGTGTGTTTCCTGTTGCAGGAGGAGCCAATCATCTCTCAAGTTAGCTGTCCTGGAAGATTCCTTGAATTCTGTTACTGGTAAGACTGGTAAGGTTTTTTCTGTGCTTTTTCCTGAAATTTTTTAAATTTGTGACAAGATCCGTTTAACTTCCCCTTGGCTTCAGCATTGGAGCGTATGACGTCTTGATTAATCTAGGAAAGTAAGGAGCACAGAGGATCGAAAATCTGAAGAGATGACCCTCCAACTCACCAGAACCTCAGCATTCCCAGGACCTCAATGGAAGGGTTGTGACGTCACCTTGCCTAAGCTCCATGGCCAGAAGCTGGGGTAAGCAGCTGTATGAGATGTGTGAGGCACTAAGTAAAGTTACATTTACACATGTGGCCATGGCCGAGTACTGATTGTACTCTGTACAAATCAACGGCCAGGGCTGCTGCTTTTTGCATGCAACTGCTCATCTAAGCGCATGCAAATACCATACCTACATGCAGATACTGCAGTGTGCGTCCAGGGCCAGTGTTTCTGTGGAGCTCTTGGCCACAGCTAATCTACCAGTTTGTTTGTGGTCATAGAACTGAGTGCAGCTGCATCCAGAGGAAGCACTTAGCCACCTCGGAATGCAGCAAACTATCCGCCACGTCAACCTGTGTGAAAACAGCCTAATAAGTCATCCTTCCGGTTTAGAGTAAGGTCCCCTTTAGGCTACATTCATACTAGCCTGCACCACTTGTTTTTTTTCTTTCAACTTCATTAGAAGTGACCCTTTAATCAAACTGTACAACAGGACAGTGTGCGCAAATGTGGTGCCATCCTATATGCTGCATTTTTCCACTCTGCACATCACACCAGTGTTGCGTTGTGAATGGGGCACATAGAAAGCAATGTGCATTTATCCAGTGCGGAAAAACACAGGTCACTGCAAATAGTTGGAACAAGCCCTTGATGTGACAATAAAAAATACACTTATTCAGCAAAAGACAACTATACACATCCACTACTTAAGGCTTGTTTGCCTCCTCCCCCCTCCTCTAACGTTTGGCACTTATTTTTTTTTGGGGGGGGGGACGGGACGTAACTGGCTTTGACAGGTACCTGCTTCCACTTCTGCCCGGATTGCCTAGGCTATTTTTAGAGGCGCTTTACCATCTTTTTTGCAGAGGTTTTCGGCCACTAGCAGGGCGCTTTTAACCCCCGATAACGGCCGAAAAAGGGTTAAAACGACCCACAAAGTGCCGCTGCAGCAGCTAATTATTAATAAGAGAAGCGGTTTAACCTTAAACTGCGTAGAGTGTTCTTTACTGTAAGAGTGGTAAGGATGTGGAATTCTCTTCCATGGGCAGTGGTTTCAGCAGGGAGCATAGATAATTTCAAAAAACTATTAAATAAGCACCTGTACAACCACAACATACAGGAATATACAATGTAATACTGACTTAAAAGCGCACACATAGGTTGGACTTGTGTCTTTTTTCAACCTTGTCTACTATGTAAGTAGAACTATAGGCAAAACTTTTTTTTTTTTTCATTTTGGATAGAGTAAGGGAGGTTTATAACCCCTGTCAGATTTTTTTTTTCTTGTTATCTGCGTCCTATTGTCGAGATTTTCCTTCACTTCCTGTCCAATAGTCAAACAGGAAGTGACTGGAAATCCCTGCAAATAAAAAAAATTCCTTGGGGACCCCCAGGCCACCAGAACTAGTGTCCCCATTGGAAGATTTCCCCTCTATTACTTTTCTGGGGACAACCCAAAATGTGGGATTTTCTTTTACTTTCACTTTCAATGATAAAAGTAAACAGGAGAAATAGAGAGGGTGAATCTTCCTGTTTCCTCCCTCTCCACTCCATCCAAAACTAAAAAAAAAAAAAAAAAAAAAAAAAAAAAAGTTTTGCCTTTAGTTGTACTTTAACCGCTTGCCGACCAGCCGCCGTCATTATACAGCGGCAGGTGCGCCCGGCCCCTTTCAGGATGCCGGACACATGGATTCCTATGGCAGGGGTGGGAGGGGGTGGCATTTTTTGAAGCACCTGATTAAAGCCAGAGGCTCCAATAGGCTTCAAAATAGGATGGGCTCGGGGCGCAGAGAGTGCGCCCTGATCCCACCCAATTGTGTAACCATAGCGAATTAATTTTCACTATTTTCACACTAACCTTACTCCCTGCCAATGAGGAGGCAGGACGTCAGACCTGCTTCCTGATTAGCCAAAGCACCGGGCCACCCTATTGGATGCCTGGCACTTAGGAAGAGCAGCGAGGATACTTGCTCTGGAGCCGCCACTCTGAGAGGACCTCCAGCTGATAGTGCTGCGGTAAGTCCCCTCAGCTCTGCCAGAGCCGCGGGGGGGTTGCCGGATCCGTGATCCACGCGGGGGGTTGGGTGCTGGAGCCGCAGTCCGTGCGCGGGGGGGGCGGCAGGTGTCGGTGGGCACAGTGGCTGCATATGATGGACACAGGTGGCTGCGTTTGATGGAAAAGTGGCTGCATATGATGGGCACAATGGCTGCGTTTGATGGGCACAAGTGGCTGCATTTGATGGGCACAGGTGGCTGCATATGATGGGTGCATATGATGGGCACAAGTGGCTGCATTTGATGGGCAAGTGGCTGCATTTGATAGACACAAGTGGCTACATATGATGGGAACAAATGGCTGCGTTTGATGGGCACAATGGCTGCGTTTGATGGGCACAAGTGGCTGCATATAATGGGCGCATATGATGGTCACAAGTGGCTGCATTTGATGGGCAAGTGGCTGCATTTGATAGGCACAAGTGGCTGCATATGATGGGAACAAGTGGCTGCGTTTTATGGGCACATGTGGCTGCGTTTTATGGGCACACGTGGCTGTGTTTGATGGATACACGTGGCTGCATTTGATGGTCACACGTGGCTGCGTTTGATGGGCACAATGAGGCTGAAATTGATAGGGGGGTTTCAGTATTTTTCAGTTGGTTTGCGCCCCCCAAAAAAATCTTGAGCACCAGCCGCCACTGGTGTTTACCCCTTTCCTGGTAGTGACATTTATACAGTAATCAGTGCATTTTTATAGCACTGATCGCTGTATAATTGTCAATGGTCCCAAAAATGTGTCAAAAGTGTCCGATGTGTCCACCATAATGTCGCTGTCACTTGATAAAAATCGCAGATCGCCGTCATTACTAGTAAGAAAAAAATAATAAAAATGACATAAATCCATCCCCTATTTTGTAGACGCTATAACTTTTGTGCAAACCAATCAATATACACTTATTGCATTTTTTTTACCAAAAATATGTAGAAGAATACATATCGGACTAAACTGAGAAAAAAAATAGCTTTTTTTAAAAAAAAATTGGGGATATTTATTATAGCAAATATTGTGTTTTTTTTTTCCAAAATGATCCCTCTTTTTTTGTTTATAGCACTAAATATGAAAACCGCAGAGGTGATCAAATACCACCAAAAGAAAGAGTGCAGCATCGCACAACCGCGCAATTGTCAGTTAAAGCGACGCAGTGCTGAATCACAAAGAATGCTGTGGTCATTGAGCTCTGTACAGTGTGAATGAGCCCCGGGTGGGAAGAGCCAGCTCTCTAGGAACACTCAGACATTTGTAAACACTGGGAAGGGATAAACATTGTGATGACAACACAGTATAGAGAGAGAAGGTCCCATATAGTGAGAGGAGTCCCCTGAGACACACCTAGCAGTGACGGCGGCAGTGTGTCACCCCGGGCGGGATCACCTGTATACAGACCCAGTCCATGTCGTGTCACAGCCCCTCCCTGCTCCCCTCCCCCGCTCTCTACACCTTTCCCTTCACCCACACGGCTCCATTTTCTGGTGTGAAGAGTCCAGAGCGGTCCTCGTCTTCTGTACACCCCGCCTTTCTTCCCTCACACCCGGACTTCTGACTGACTTTATCCCAACTCTGAGGAGAACATCCCCCGGGCTTCACTCACTATGCGGCGGAGTCCGGCCGGAGGAGGCGTCCTTCTCCTCATACTGGTAAGTGTGTGACTGGGGGGGTGAGGGGGATACAATGTATACACTCTATTGTCTGCAACCAGAGACTCCCTCCCATATAGAACAACGCTAATGGTGTCTGTCTGTGTGTGAGAGAGGGAGACGTGTCTGAGCCTGTGTCCGCACCTCACCTGTGGAAGAGTCTACAGACCTCAGCACCCCCGGAACCAGCATACTCCATACCGATTATAATCCATCACAGGACCTCACCACCATTATTCTGGATGGGATCTCACACTCCCAATGGAATGCCAAAAACTTCTTTTCACAGTTTGGATAGAGAAGGGAGAGAATAAAAACCCTGCTGCTTCATTATTTAAGTGTACCACAAAGGAAATAGAAATGATGACTGAAAAAGTGTGTGTGTGTGTAAATGGTGTTTTGTTTTTTTTATGTGCATTTTTGTAGTTGTGTGTTTATTTTTTAATTAAAAAAAAAAAAAAAAACACATCAAAAAGTGTGTGTGTGTATGTAATTATATTTTATATATATATATATATATATATATATATATATATATACACACTTTTTTCACTCATGACTTTTAAATATTTTTTTTTGCGTGTGTATATATATTTCATTAAAAAAAAATGTATATGTGTGTATAGATATATATCACAGGGCTTTTTTCTCAAACAATAGGTGCTGGAACTCGACCACGACCCCCCCCCCCAAAACTCCGCCCCCCACACACACCCTCCAAATCACATCAAATAGTGGGTGTGGTCATATTTCACAAACAGTAGGAGGGTCTTAAAGGGGCATTAAATATCAGGATTGCATTACATACAGAGTGCAGAGTTCATGGGGGTTACACACAGAGTGCAGAGTTCATGGGGGTTACACACAGAGTGCAGAGTTCATGGGGGTTACACACAGAGTGCAGAGTTCATGGGGGTTACACACAGAGTGCAGAGTTCATGGGGGTTACATACAGAGTGCAGAGCTGTCACTTGTAAACACAGAAACTAGACTTCTGTGTTTACAAGTGATTGTGGTGAGTCGGCACCAAAGGGTCTGAGCCAGAGGTGGTGGAACTGAGTTCAACCAAGTTCCCCCTGAAAAATAATATATATATATATATATATATATATATATATATATATATATATATATATATATATATATATATATATATATATATATATATATATATATATATATATACAGGTAAAAGCCAGTAAATTAGAATATTTTGAAAAACTTGATTTATTTCAGTAATTGCATTCAAAAGGTGTAACTTGTACATTATATTTATTCATTGCACACAGACTGATGCATTCAAATGTTTATTTCATTTAATTTTGATGATTTGAAGTGGCAACAAATGAAAATCCAAAATTCCGTGTGTCACAAAATTAGAATATTGTGTAAGGGTTAAATTTTGAACACACCTGGTGCCACAAACTAATCAGCTGATTAACTCAAAACACCTGCAAAGGGCTTTAAATGGTCTCTCAGTCCAGTTCTGAAGCCTACACAAACATGGGGAAGACTTCAGATTTGACAGCTGTCCAAAAGGCGACCATCGACACATTGCACAAGGAGGGAAAGACACAAAAGGTTATTGCTGAAGAGGCTGGCTGTTCTCAGAGCTCTGTGTCCAAACACATTAATAGAGAGGCAAATGGAAGGAAAAACTGTGGTCAGAAAAAGTGTACAAGCGATAGGGATCACCGCGCCCTAGTCAAGATTGTGAAAAAAAACCCCTTCAAAAATGTGGGGGAGATTCACAAGGAGTGGACAGCTGCTGGAGTCAGTGCTTCAAGATCCACCACCAAGAGACGCTTGAAAGACATGGGTTTCAACTGCCGCATACCTCGTGTCAAGCCACTGTTGACCAAGAAACAGCGCGAAAACCGTCTCACCTGGGCTAAGGAAAAAAAGAGCTGGACTGCTGCTGAGTGGTCCAAAGTCATGTTTTCTGACGAAAGCAAATTTTGCATTTCCTTTGGAAATCGAGGTCCCAGAGTCTGGAGGAAGACAGGAGAGGCACAGGATCCACGTTGCCTGAAGTCTAGTGTAAAGTTTCCACCATCAGTGATGGTTTGGGGTGCCATGTCATCTGCTGGTGTCGGTCCACTCTGTTTCCTGAGATCCAGGGTCAACGCAGCCGTCTACCAGCAAGTTTTAGAGCACTTCATGCTTCCTGCTGCTGACCTGCTCTATGGAGATGGAGATTTCAGGTTCCAACAGGACTTGGCGCCTGCACACAGCGCAAAATCTACCCGTGCCTGGTTTACGGACCATGGTATTTCTGTTCTAAATTGGCCAGCCAACTCCCCTGACCTTAGCCCCATAGAAAATCTGTGGGGTATTGTGAAAAGGAAGATGCAGAATGCCAGACCCAACAACGCAGAAGAGTTGAAGGCCACTATCAGAGCAACCTGGGCTCTCATAACACCTGAGCAGTGCCAGAAACTCATCGACTCCATGCCACGCCGCATTAATGCAGTAATTGAGGCAAAAGGAGCTCCAACCAAGTATTGAGTATTGTACATGCTCATATTTTTCATTTTCATACTTTTCAGTTGGCCAACATTTCTAAAAAATCCCTTTTTTGTATTAGCCTTAAGTAATATTCTAATTTTGTGACACACGGAATTTTGGATTTTCATTTGTTGCCACTTCAAATCATCAAAATTAAATGAAATAAACATTTGAATGCATCAGTCTGTGTGCAATGAATAAATATAATGTACAAGTTACACCTTTTGAATGCAATTACTGAAATAAATCAAGTTTTTCAAAATATTCTAATTTACTGGCTTTTACCTGTGTATATATATTTCCTATCTATGTATATCCAAAGCCTGTTTGAATCCACTAAGGCCACATTCATACCGCCAGTTACATGAGGGCCTCAAAGTCTTGCGGCTGTAAGGACCGGGGCATGCGACTCTCGCAGCCCATTTTACTCTAACGACAGGCTGACCGGGACTGCTGCTGTTCACATGTAGTCACACACAGAGCAGTTAGGAGTGGATGTCTGAGCCTGGATGCTGGAATGCTGTGCTGTATTATTAATTATTATTATTCAGGATTTATATAGTGCCAGCAGTTTGCAGAGCGCTTTTCAATGTAGAGGGGGACGGTACAATTAAAATACAGTTCGATACAATGGACTGCATGTAACTTGTGAAGGAGGCCTCATAGTGAACAGGCCCACTACCTCTGCTGGAAGTCTAAGCATCAGCTACCCTTTAAGTAAAATAATACTTTCTAAGATTAGTTTTGAACTCTTATGCTAGTTTAAGGGCTAGTTCACACCACATGCATTCCAGTGCTGTTTGTTTTTTTTTTCTTCATCCAAAACTCATAGAAAGCAGGTTAAATGGTATTCAATGGCATAGTTCACACCAGTGCTTGCAGTTCCAGAAGGGAAAAAAAAAAACTGAACATGCTGCATTTTTCCTGCGCAGGACTGTACTGGAACTTGATAAAATGCATCGGAACGCACCTACATGCATCAAAAACGCCCTGGACCCCAGTACAGTAACAAAAAAAAAGCATCTGGAATGCACCCAGAAATGCACCGGAATGCATCAAAAACGCAAATGCAGAAACGCATCCAGAACAGATCTGGAGGACGTTTTTGTGGTGTGAACTAGTCCTGAGTTCTTTATGAATTGTGGCTTCTCACTGAAAATCCTTCCCTCCTGAACCTTAGTCACCCCCTTGATGTATTTGAAGATTTTCAATGTCTCCCCTTTCCCTTTTTTCCTCCAGACTGTACATTTTCTATTCCGGAAATCTCTCCTGATCTGTTTTATCCCTCGGACCGCTCACCATTTTTGTTACCTCGCTCATCCTGTCTTATCAATACCTTTTTCAGTCAGGTCTCCAGACAGGAATGTTCCTTCACTTCCTGTCTCAGAGACTCATTAGGAAGTTTAGAGCGACTCTCCCTAAGTGATGGACATTGACCTCTCAGGCTTCTTCTACACTAGTGGCAGGCTCTGAAAACCGATCTGCAGAACATTGCTTTTCAGATCTCAGTTAACAGGCAGACAGGGAGCAATATTTCTGCCTCTTGAATGCCCATTTTTGGATCCCACTGGGGACTTAAATAGGGCTGAAACAACTAATCGATTAATCGACAACTAATCGATTATGAAATTAATCGATTACTATTTTCATAATCGATTAATCGGCCAGTAACATAATGGGGTTAAAAAAATTTAAAATGAGCCCTTTATAGTACAAAAAGAGCAAATCGCTACTGTAAATATTACTTTCACAGGTCTACAGTAAAAAAAAATGAACCCCTTACAGTAGTGATTACGGTATCTGCTTTTTTTGTACTATAAAGGGCTAATTTTCATTTTTTTAACCCCATTTACTAAATGGGGTTAAAAATGTTTAATGTTACTAAATGTAAAAGCAAACTGCATAAGTGTCTACCGAGCCTTATGCTGGCGACACGGATCAATTTTCAGACAAGAATATTCAGACAAAAAATCTTTGTACATTCGCTGAATGAAAGAATGTTGTTTGAAATTTTCACTTGTTTTTAACATTCTGTTTTTAACCACTTGACGACCGCCTCACGCCGATGTACGTCGGCAAGGTGGCACGGACAGGCAAAATCACGTACATGGTACGTGATTTGCCTTCCGCGGGTGGGGGGTCCGATCGGACCCCCCCCCCCCCCCCCCCCCGGTGCCCGAGGCGGTCGTCTTTTGTCCAGCGGCGATCGGTGGTGAGGGGGAGACCATCCGTTCGTGGCCCCCCCCTCGCGATCGCCGCCGGCCAATCGAATCATTCCTTTGCTGCTGTATGCTAAACAGCAGCAAAGGAAATGATGTCATCTCTCCTCGGCTCGGTAATTTCCGTTCCGGCCCGAGGAGAGAAGACATCAATGTGAGTGCACCAACACACACACACACAGTAGAACATGCCAGGCACACAAAACACCCCGATTTCCCCCCCCCCCCCCCTGTCACAAACTGACACCAGCAGTTTTTTTTTTTTTTCTGATTACTGCATAGTGTCAGTTTGTGACAGTTAGTGTTGGGACAGTTACTGTTACCCCCCTTTAGGTCTAGGGTACCCCCCTAACCCCCCCTAAGAAAGTTTTAACCCCTTGATCACCCCCTGTCACCAGTGTCACTAAGCGATCATTTTTCTGATCGCTGTATTAGTGTCGCTGGTGACGCTAGTTAGGGACGTAAATATTTAGGTTCGCCGTCAGCGTTTTATAGCGTCAGGGACCCCCATATACTACCGAATAAATGTTTTAACCCCTTGATTGCCCCCTAGTTAACCCTTTCACCACTGATCACTGTATAACCGTTACGGGTGACGCTGGTTAGTTTGTTTATTTTTTATAGTGTCAGGGCACCCGCCGTTTATTACCGAATAAAGGTTTAGCCCCCTGATCGCCCGGCGGTGATATGCGTCGCCCCAGGCAGCGTCAGATTAGCGCCAGTACCGCTAACACCCACGCACGCAGCATACACCTCCCTTAGTGGTATAGTATCTGAACGCATCAATATCTGATCCGATCAGATCTATACTAGCGTCCCCAGCAGTTTAGGGTTCCCAAAAACGCAGTGTTAGCGGAATCAGCCCAGATACCTGCTAGCACCTGCGTTTTGCCCCTCCGCCCGGCCCAGCCCAGCCCACCCAAGTGCAGTATCGATCGATCACTGACCCTTACAAAACACTAAACGCATAACTGCAGCGTTCGCAGAGTCAGGCCTGATCCCTGCGATCGCTAACAGTTTTTTTGGTAGTATTTTGGTGAACTGGCAAGCACCAGCCCCAGGCAGTGTCAGATTAGCGCCAGTACCGCTAACACCCACGCAGTAAATAGCGCCATTGGGAAATTGGGGAAGCATTTTATCACACCGATCTTGGTGTGGTCAGATGCTTTGAGGGCAGAGGAGAGATCTAGGGTCTAATAGACCCCAATTTTTTCAAAAAAAGAGTACCTGTCACTACCTATTGCTATCATAGGGGATATTTACATTCCCCGAGATAACAATAAAAATGATTAAAAAAAAATAAAAATGAAAGGAACAGTTTAAAAATAAGATAAAAAAGCAAAAAAATAATAAAGAAAAAAAAAAAAAAAAAAGCACCCCTGTCGCCCCCTGCTCTTGCACTAAGGCGAACGCAAGCGGCGGTCTGTCGTCAAACGTAAACAGCAATTGCACCATGCATGTGAGGTATCACCGCGAAGGTTAGATCGAGGGCAGTAATTTTTGCAGTAGACCTCCTCTGTAAATCTAAAGTGGTAACCTGTAAAGGCTTTTAAATATGTATTTATTTTGTTGCCACTGCACGTTTGTGCGCAATTGTAAAGCATGTCATGTTTGGTATCCATGTACTCGGCCTAAGATCATCTTTTTTTATTTCATCAAACATTTGGGCAATATAGTGTGTTTTAGTGCATTAAAATTTAAAAAAGTGTGTTTTTTCCCCAAAAAATGCGTTTGAAAAATCGCTACGCAAATACTGTGTGAAAAAAAAAAATGAAACACCCACCATTTTAATCTGTAGGGCATTTGCTTTAAAAAAATATATAATGTTTGGGGGTTCAAAGTAATTTTCTTGCAAAAAAAAAAAACTTTTTCATGTAAACAATAAGTGTCAGAAAGGGCTTTGTCTTCAAGTGGTTAGAAGAGTGGGTGATGTGTGACATAAGCTTCTAAATGTTGTGCATAAAATGCCAGGACAGTTCAAAACCCCCCCAAATGACCCCATTTTGGAAAGTAGACACCCCAAGCTATTTGCTGAGAGGCATGTCGAGTCCATGGAATATTTTAAGAGACAATTTTTTTTTTTTTTTTTGCACAAAATTGTCACTAAATGATATATTGCTCAAACATGCCATGGGAATATGTGAAATTACACCCCAAAATACATTCTGCTGCTTCTCCTGAGTACGGAGATACGACATGTGTGAGACTTTTTGGGAGCCTAGCCGCGTACGGAACCCCGAAAACCAATCACCGCCTTCAGGCTTTCTAAGGGCGTAAATTTTTGATTTCTCTCTTGACTGCTTATCACAGTTTCGGAGACCATGGAATGCCCAGGTGGCACAAACCCCCCCCCAAATGACCCCATTTTGGAAAGTAGACACCCCAAGCTATTTGATGAGAGGTATAGTGAGTATTTTGCAGACCTCACTTTTTGTCACAAAGTTTTGAAAATTGAAAAAAGAAAAAAAAAAAAAGTTTTTTCTTGTCTTTCTTCATTTTCAAAAACAAATGAGAGCTGCAAAATACTCACCATGCCTCTCAGCAAATAGCTTGGGGTGTCTACTTTCCAAAATGGGGTCATTTGGGGGGGTTTGTGCCACCTGGGCATTCCATGGCCTCCGAAACTGTGATAGGCAGTGAAGAGTGAAATCAAAAATTTTCACCCTTAGAAATCCTGAAGGCGGTGATTGGTTTTCGGGGTCCCGTACACGGCTAGGCTCCCAAAAAGTCCCACACATGTGGTATCCCCGTACTCAGGAGAAGTAGCTAAATGTATTTTGGGGTGCAATTCCACATATGCCCATGGCCTGTGTGAGCAATATATCATTTAGTGACAACTTTGTGCAAAAAAAAAAAAAATGTCACTTTCCCGCAACTTGTGTCAAAATATAAAATATTCCATGGACTCAATATGCCTCTCTGGAAATAGCTTGGGGTGTCTACTTTCCAAAATGGGGTCATTTGGGGGGGGTTTGTGCCACCTGGGCATTCCATGGCCTCCGAAACTGTGATAGGCAGTAAAGAGTGAAATCATAAATTTACGCCCTTAGAAATCCTGAAGGCGGTGATTGGATTTCGGGGCCCCGTACGCGGCTAAGCTCCCAAAAAGTCCCACACATGTGGTATCCCCATATTCAGGAGAAGCAGCAGAATGTATTTTGGGGTGCAATTCCACATAGGCCCATGGCCTGTGTGAGTAATATATCATTTAGTGACAACTTTTTGTAAATTTTTTTTTTTTTGTCATTCAATCACTTGGGACAAAAAAAAAAATATTCAATGGGTTCAACATGCCTCTCAGCAATTTCCTTGGGGTGTCTACTTTCCAAAATGGGGTCATTTGGGGGGGTTTTGTACTGCCCTGCCATTTTAGCACCTCAAGAAATGACATAGGCAGTCATAAACTAAAAGCTGTGTAAATTACAGAAAATGTACCCTAGTTTGTAGACGCTATAACTTTTGCGCAAACCAATAAATATACGCTTATTGACATTTTTTTTACCAAAAACATGTGGCCGAATACATTTTGGCCTAAATGTATGACTAAAATTGAGTTTATTGGATTTTTTTTATAACAAAAAGTAGAAAATATCATTTTTTTTTCAAAATTTTCGGTCTTTTTCCATTTATAGCGCAAAAAATAAAAACCGCAGAGGTGATCAAATACCATCAAAAGAAAGCTCTATTTGTGGGAAGAAAAGGACGCAAATTTCGTTTGGGTACAGCATTGCATGACCGCGCAATTAGCAGTTAAAGCGACGCAGTGCCAAATTGGAAAAAGACCTCTGGTCCTTAGGCAGCATAATGGTCCGGGGCTCAAGTGGTTAAAATGAATGTAATTTCTGAACGAAAACCACATACACTGTCTGAAAATTCCTTTGACCAAGAAGTTTTCTATTTCTAAATTTTCCCATCACTGTGGTTGAAAATGAACGTCGTTTTGACCCCACTAACGATTAGAAAATCAAACAAACGTTCTTAAAATTACATATTTTTTGAAGGAAGACATTGTTTGTTTTGTTTTTTAATAAAAAAATTTGATCTCTGAGTCTGATGATATTTACCAGATTCACCCTCTAATAGTATATACAGTATATCTCTCCTCTAATAGTTTATACAGTATATATCTCCTCTAATAGTTTATACAGTATATATCTCCTCTAATAGTTTATACAGTATATCTCCTCTAATAGTTTATACAGTATATCTCCTCTAATAGTATATACAGTATATCTCTCCTCAAATAGTATATATCTCCTCTAATAGTATATACAGTATATTTCTTCTGTCTGTTTTTCTCAGAGTGGATTCAATATTTTGCTCCCTAACCATATAGTTGGTTATTTATATTTACCACTGTATAGAGATATTTCAGAATAAATTGTGTTTTTTTAAAAACTTTACATATTGACTAAATTATACACCACACTCTTTTTTTAAGGTTATTAACCGATTAATCGACACAATAATCGGCCAACTAATCGATTATGAAAATAATCGTTAGTTGCAGCCCTAGATTTAAAAACCAAAATTCCTCTCCGCGAACATCATAGCTGTGATTGGCACACAGTTGTAATGCAGTCCCATTGCCCTAAATAGACAAGATTGGCAGGTATAATGTGATAAAAGTTGCACACTGTAAAGCAACAATGAAGTGCCCAATCAGAAGTAAATTAACCCTCTCCCGTCCGCCCTGGCATCCCCTTAACTAGTTCAGGACACCAGGGGGGTGGCCGGGGGGGGGGGGTGGATTGGCGATCAGCGGTTGCAGGAGCAGAAACTGGTCAAATTTGGGATTTCCTCCATTTTTCTTTTGTGACAGAGGTCACTAGGAAAAATGAAGGGGGTCCCCAATGGGGACAAAGCAATAGAACTTAAGAGGGTCTAACACTTCCCTACTCCCAAACCGGAAGAAAAAAGAAAAGGTTTTGCCAAGAGATGCACTCTTAACATTGCCAATAGAATGAATTGGGAATAATCGGGTGTATGACCATGTAAAAGCAAGTGACCAACTGCAACATAGTTTGTGACAAGTGTGTAATATAAGCTAATGTCACCTTGTCTAATGTCTACACAGGAAGAGGGGTTGTCACCAGGCCACAAGAAAAGAAAAACCAACCAAACTTTTGTGTGGCTATTTATGGGGTTAGTTACATTGTGTGCCTTACTTGCACTGACAGAACATGTGCAGATCATGAACATGGCCGCTTAGGACTGCACACCACCCAGATCCAGGTATTTCTGCAGTGGGTATTGTCAGGTGTTTCTGAATAGTGACAGACAGGAAATTTGTACAAATCAATGACAGGCTGATCCTGTCCACAGTGATTCATGTGTAATCGCACACATATCGATTACCTGCAGGTTAGGGGGAATGTGCACCCCTGGACCTGTAATCTGTGTATTGTAAATACACTAATTTGGGTGGTGTATGGCCCTAACCCTCTGTGTGCATGGACCCATGTGTCAGGTTAGAAAGAACCATTACTGCATTAAAGCCCCTTTCACATGACCACCCTCCACTCCATCTCCATAGTCATATCAGAACAGATACAGATGACAATATGTGCCAATCGTGTCCATTCCAATTTCTCCTCAAACTTGTGATGAGGAAAAAAGTTTCCATATAATCCCTTTCTGACAGCTGGATGTCAATGGACATATCTGTGTACATCCAGTCAGGTAATTTGAACCTGAATGCAAACTTTTTGCATTCCAGTCAGACAACTGGGAAAAAAATGCAGCGCTAAGAAATATTGGGAAGTTAGGGTGTAGTGAAACAATTAAGTAAGAGATGCTGTACTGAACAGTAAAGCATATGTGCAAAAACCATAAGTGAAGTGAAATGAACAAACACGGTATAAAGTGTCCACATATGGTAAATGGATGATTCCAAACTCAAATTAATAAGAGGAACTGGTATGGACCAAAAAATGATGTGAGACTGGAGATTAAAGTCAATGGTGCACGGTGTGGATCTGTGACTGTGAGTCAACAACGGGGTACAGAACTTCCGTAGCTGTAAACCAACATCTCGATATTTTGCTATTAGAGCGCAGTGTTTTCTTATTCTCTTCCAGTCAGACAAACCTGGATGTGGGCAGATATAGGTGGACGCACATATGCTGACATCTGACTGCCCATAGGGGTACACCGCATTCCATTTTTGATCCGTGCAATCATGGGTCAAATGCAGACTGCTGAATACCCCTGTGAGAAGTTTCCAAGGTGGTTTTGAATTTTTGATGGATGGAAAGTAAGCAATGCTTTAGCAGACATGTGCTGCATATATCTATTGGCCTGTTCAAGGAAAAGACTAATGCCGTGTACACGAGCGATCTTTTCGACCGGACTGGTCCGACGAACTGAGTCCGGCGGACAATTCGACCGTGTGTGGGCTTCATCGGACCTGCAGCGGACTTTTTCGGTCGAAAATCTGATAGACTTTAGATTCGGAACATGTTTCAAATCTTTCCGACAGACTCGAGTCCAGTCAAAGTCCGATGGACGAAAACCGACGCTAGGGCAGCTATTGGCTATCAACTTCCTTATTTTAGTCCGGTCGTACGTCATCGCGTACGAATCCGTCTGACTTTGGTGCGATTGTGTGTAGGCAAGTCAGTTCGTTGGGAAAGTCTGCTGAAAGTCCGCCGGATAGACTGTTGGACCAGTTTGGTCAAAGTCCACTCATGTGTACGCGGCATAAGGTGGATCCTGGTGACTCCTGACTTGGTTATTGTCAGCTGCTGCATGTGCTGTGGTCACCTTAAAGTGATTACTGCACTATTTGATGCTACAGATCTAAATGCACGTCCAACCAGAACTTTATTTTTATTTTTAATTTTTTTTTTTCTTGAAATTAAAGTTTAACTAAAGGAAAAACCTATTTTTTTTTTTTTTCTAGTTTTGGATAGCGTACAGAGGGATTAGAACACCTGTCAGTTATTTGTGTCTGTGCCCCCACTAAGGAGACTCACTCTCTCTCTTTGTGCTGTTTACCATTATCAGTGAAAGTAAAAGAAAATCCCACATTTTGGGTTGTCCCCAGAAAAGTAATAGAGGGGAAATCTTCCAATGGGGACACTAGTTCATTGGGGCCCATGGTCATCAGAATTCTCTTAATTTGCATGGATTCCCTCTCACTTCCTGTTTGGCTATGGGACAGGAAGTGAAGGGAAGTCTCCACAATGGGACACATATGCTCTATCCAAAAATGGGGGGGGGGGGGGGGAAGATATGACAAGTTTTGTCTATAGTTCTACCTTGGAAACGCTGACAGTGTTTACTGCTGTCTGTGGCTTTAGATAATCATAGGTACTCAACTTGTGGCCCACCAGCTGTTGTGGAACTACAAGTCCCAGCATGCCTCGGGCTTTGAGTCATGCTTGTAACTATCAGTCTTGCAATGCCTCATTTGGATTTAGTTCTGCAACAGCAGGCGGGCCACAGGTAGGCAACCCATGAAACCAGACAAAAATATATTTTTAATACCGTAGAGAAAAAACTAGAACCTTTGTCAGCCTTTTATGTCTGTCTGTGGTTACTGATGAAGATTTCCACTCACTCCCTCTGGTAAAACCATTGTCTTTATGACAGGAAGGAGGAAATCTCTAGCGCAGCTCCAGATAGCAGTATTAATTCAATAGGGGTTCTAATCCTGCTACTATACCTATAGCTAAAAAGAAGTCTAAGCTGGACATTCATTTCATATGTAAATCTAAGAACAAGCCTGCTGTGGCTAGATGTGGCTGCCGACTCTGTTCAGTATGATGACAGGTCAGAGGCGACTACACATGTCCCCACAGCCAATGATTACCTGTGATCGCTGCCAGATGTACTTTAAGTGCATACATACATATGCAAAGTGTTTGGAGGGAAGCTTCAGAATGGCAAAGATATTTTTTTTTTTTTTATCACAAATTATGTGAGCAGACTGCAATTCCTTTTTTAAGCCAACGAAAGAATAATGTTCTACAGACTATTTTCTTTCACACTATACTTGCTTTTTTACTGTGCTTTTAATTTTATTATTCCTCTGACACAATGCATATTTCCACACTTTGGAATTTGGATAGGATTATTGGCCACTGACTAATGCTTGTTAATACCTGTTGCCAATGACACAAATTGCATTGTTGATGTGCTGCCTTTGCGTTCTATAGATCTCCCAATGTGCTAAAACCCAGAAAAAAATGTGTTTTTAGGCTCCATTCACATCAGTGTGTCTGGGGATATTTTTTATAGCAAAAAGCAAAAAAAATTGCTTATTTTTTCAAAATTGTTGCTCTATAGCACAAAAAAATAAAAACCGCAGAGGCGATCAAATACCACCAAAAGAGAGCTCTATTTGGGGGGAAAAAAGGACGTCAATTTTGTTTGGGAGCCACGTCGCACGACCGCACAATGGTCAGTTAAAGCGACGCAGTGCCGCATCACAAAAAGTGCTCTGGTCTTTGGTCAGCCAAATGGTCCGGGGCTGAAGCAGTTAAATGGAGCCTTAAACACAATGCAGCCCTGAGTGCGAACAGGCACTTTATTATGGGAAAGTTGGACAAAACCTCAAGCACACTGGGTATAACAAATCCTGCCTATACAGGCATTTTACACTTTTTTTTTTTTTTTTTTTCCAACCTGTAGAAGCAACCCTGTTTGCCCACGTGTCCATGAACATTTGGTCTTTTACAGGCATAAAAAATCACAAGTGTGTTTTTGAGAGGAGCTTTCGGGCAGAAAAAAACGCCACTTACCTAAATGCGGCGTTTAGGCGCATCAAGCATTTTTAAGTGTACATATTTTTGAATGTTTTGGGGAAAAATGTGCCTAAATGGTCCTAAATGAGTGTACAATATGCTCCATAGGGGTGTGTTTTATGCTGCTTTTTTCTGCCAGCAGTTCTGGCATTTCTTTTTTCCTGCTGCCTATTGTGCATGGACCCAACGCATGCGTTAAAACACAGCAGTGTAAATGGTGTTCCTTTGTCTGATGTGACACTAGAATTCCCCCTTCATGGAATACAGATCAGATTGAGATTTGACTTCTTCTGCTTTTGGTAAAGTCTGACAGTTTAACCAGTTGTTTGCTGGTGGCCTGATGTGCTAAACATTTGGTGTTCTTTGGTGATGGCCGGATCTGACTGTAATGGGAATTTAAATGTCACATTGTATAAGAAATAATGGGAGCTGTCATTGCGGCCGACAAAATCATTCCCAACTGTTTGATATCAAAGCATTCATTAAAGTGGAACTTCACTCTCTCAATCAACGCTGACTATTCTTAATCATTATGCTGTTAGCATTAGTAAATAGATAGGAAGGTATATTATATTTTATTGTTTTTACAATTATAATTATTATTTATTTATTTTTTTTTATCTATTTCTTCAGTTACTTTTTGGTTTCTATGCCTAGGCAATTTTATGTCATGCATGCATCCCAGGCATCTTTAGGAGGGGCATTCTCAGCTAAGTACACCCTCCTGCAAGTATGCCCGAGCTAAGGGCAAGTGGATTCTGGGAAGTAAATGCTATCATCTACCCTTACTCAAGATGGCCACGGCCAGAAATGTTGGAGTGTTTTTTTGTTTTTTTTTTGTTTGTTTTTTTTTTTTTTTTTTTAAGTGATTTTAGCACAACAAAACATAGAGACATGGATGGGCGGGTTTGCTTTGAATATAAAAATATATATTATAAATGTATAAGAATACAATGAAGATCCGCTTTAACCAGCCTTGAAATGTAGAGGTGACCTAAACATTGGAGAATTATTTACAGAGAACATCAGACAGTCTTTCTCTGGCGATTATCTCCCTGTATATGGTCACGTTTGTTTTTGTATACTGCTTGCTTTGTGCACTGCATTACTGTGTTTTTTATTCTGCCAATCTATTTAATGAAGTAAAATGTGTGAAATACAGCAAGCCTTAACAACCACTTTGAATGATTTTGTAAGCATTTGATTTTCTTTTTGGTTGCTTTGGGTTAGGAAACCACACTGGTTATTGGGGTTTTGCATACATTTTGAGAAACGTAACGTATGAAGCTCTACTGTTAGGCCTCATGCACACGGACGTCTTTACAGCCGCTTTTTTGAGCATTTTTTGCAGCTTAAAAACGCCTGTCTGTTAGTCTATGGCTTCATGCCCACCTGGGTGTTTTTGAGCTGCAAATGGCATAGGCGTTTTTAAGCTGTAAAAAAAAAAAACCCAGGACCAGTGGGTTCTGAGAGATGTTTTTCAGCTGTAAAAACGCTCAAAAAAGTCGCTCACCAACGTTTTATAACGTTTTTGATCTATTGAAGAAAAAAATGTTTTGGAAAAAAAAAAAAAAAAACGCAAACGCTAATAAACGCTAAAAAACACTATTGCAAAAACGTTGAAAAAAGTTTAAAAAAATCACTGCAAAGATACTGGCGTTTTCATAACGTTATTTTAACACCCCGTGTGCATGGGGCCTTAAAAGTTGGTTAAAAGTTGGAACTTGATTGCTAAAAGCAATGTGGTGAGTGGTTTCTCCTTCTCTCTCGCTCCTTCCTTTTTTTTTTTTTTTTTTTTTTTTTTTTAATATTGGCCGGCAAACAGCTTATCCTGTGAAAGAAACCTGTTACTTCATTATCTGTATCATGGGACAATCCATTCAGCTGCTGGGGCCCATTATTGACTTTCTTTACCGAAATATTTAAGGAATGCCAGGAAGTGAAAGCCATTGATGCGTCCATTAACATTCAAGAAGGTTAAATATCTTTTTGTGTCTAGTCATGTTGCAGTTTGTTTTTAACCTATTGAAGAAACCACAGCCTGGGCCATTGGGTCTCAAGTACCCCCAACAGGCCATGTTTTTGGAATTACTCTTAAGCCTCCTACACGTGATCGGATTTTCTGAAGACAAAACCTTTGGACTTTTGTCCGAAGGCGTGTACCTGGATTTTGTCTTGCATACAAACGGCACGGAATTGTCGGCCAACAAACACGAACGTAGTGACGTTCTACGTGGTTTTTCAGCTCTTTAGCGCCACCCTTTTGAGCTCCTGCTAATTTCGTATTAGTAGAAGTTTGGTGAGTGTTGATTCACGCTTTTCAGTTTGTGCTTTTCATTTCGAGATTTTCAGTTCGTTTCTGAATGGCCGTTCGTCAACCAGCCATGCTGCGGAATCGGAGGAGATAACGTGTTCTTTCTTATTGGCCTTGGAGTTATTGCTTTGACCCAAGTCCAGGAACAGGAGGAGGAGGATTTCTTGGACCAAAAATTGGTTGCTTTATTAATCGTGACCAATTGTGTCATATGCCTTTTGCTGCGGGAGCTTCAGGAGAATAATCCAGAAGATTTTTGGAATTGTCTCCGGATGACGGACCCCTGCTTTCACCAACTCTTGGCATTGTTGACCCCCCTATATTAAGAAGTAGGACACATTCTGTTGGAAGTGCATGTGACAAGGTGACAACGCAGAACCACAATTAGGAGGCGGACACAGAAAGTTGCCCCTCTATAAAAGGAAGATCCTGAACATGGGGCACAAGCAGAATTAAAATGTTAAAAATGACTTTTGAAATGTAATTTTATGTTAAGGTACAGTATAGGAAATGTTATTGATCGTGTTTACATATACATTGCAGAGGTATAAATGTAGAATCTTAAAGCGGTACAATCTGGATGGTTTTTGTAATGTTTGTGACAACCTGTTTACATATACCGTACTTTTAATGACCAGTGTATTTAAAAAAAAAAAAAAAGAAAATACCAGCAGTGGGTCTGTGCTTTCTCTTGGTGTCATGTAACATGACTGGAGCCGTTGGGGAGGAGGAGATGCCTTGGGGAAGGCTGATGAGGAATGTTACCACACCTTGTGTCTGAGCAGATTATTTATGACCAGATTTTGTATGCTGTCTAAGTGACAGAGGGGGTTTCTTCTTCACAAAATTCTGGTTTTATTTCTCATATGACCTTGGCAGATCTTTGTGCTGCGTGGATACACATGCTTTCTTCTGTTACCCGGGAGATTGTGTGGGTTTTTTTTTTTTTTTTTGTTTTTTTTTTTTTTTTGTTACTTTTGTAGGAATCGAAAACGACATAATCAAGGCTGGAATTCCCCTTTAAACACTTTTCCTTCTATTCACAAACTAACTAAAAAAAAAAAAGCAAATAATTAAAGCTACACAAACCAACATATATTGTAAAATGTACAAAATGGATTTTGTTAAAATAGATCTAAACCCTAACTGGATAACAGTAATGTGTAGCATAAACACATACCATCATGTTTTCTATGAAATACAGTTTAAACTACTTCTTCTTCTTCTTTTTTTTTTTTTTTTTACCTCCCAGTAGTTTATTGTAAATAGGAGTGCGGTGATTTTATTATTATTATTATTTATTATTCTAAAGATTAGCATATGGCATTAATTTAACATCAGTGGATTTTAGTTGGGCCGGCCCTGCTGCCAGGACATTGTATTCTGACAGGAGCACCTGCTCCTATCAAAATACACTGATCAGTGGTTGCAGCTGAATGGAAAATTCTCCAACATGTCCCTTCAACATAAGTGAGTGTATGTCCAGCGTAAAGTGGAAATACGGTAACTTGTCTCCCTGTACTTGTTGTAGTCAGTATTGATCTGCTCAAACAACCTTCCCCCACCATCTCTACACGTTTGAACGAGCCAATACTACCAGAAATCTTAGACTGGGGACATGATACAAGAGGTGGTTAGAGGCTGCAGACTGCATTTTTCTTGACACTTATTGCACTAAAGGGGCCAATAATTCCCGGCAATAAATTCATATTAATTTAAATTGATCATATTAATTCAAAAGTCAAAATATAATTTTTTTTTAAACTGTCATTCTCAGTATCTGTTTCAGTTTTTGGCCTAGTACATCCTTCATTTTCGTTTTCGGCACCAAAATTTCCATTCAGTGCACCCCTAATATTTATATTTTTGGTAAACTCATTCAGTGAATCCAAGCTCTGCTCACTGATATAACATGCACTGCATTGATGCATTCACACAATTTCAAAGTAACCATGAGATAAAACAAAGTTCAGTAATATTCATTTATCCCGTTGTTTTGCAAATCTATGTACACTACAAACTATGATTGTTTGAAGAGAAATTAATCTGTAGCAGGCTGTAGGTGTGAGGAGTAAGGGCAAGCAGTAAAAATCTTACTTCTAAACCTTGTGATCTTTCTGCAAATAGATGAAATGCTTTTATTCCTCCCTTGAGGAGCAACATGGCAGCAGACCATAAGAGACCCAGTTTGGGAATATTTACTAACCTGACCGTTTTATTCTAAATGGGAAACTTTCATTTTGTTTGCAAATATTAAAGATTCTAACTACCAGCAAGAATGAGTCCTTACATTTAAAGAGCACCTGTCATTTCAGATCCATCATGGCAGCACCTGTTAGCGGCCATCCACTCACCTGCTGCCGCCACCTCCCTCACCTTGTCACTGCCGCATCACCAGCTATCCCATTAAAGTGAATTGGACTGTCGGTGAGTCAACAGCGGGTCAGAGGAGGAGCCACTGCGGGACGGAGATGACCGTTGCTCTTTAAAAATTAGGATTTAAATCAAATTCATTTAAACCAACCTTTTTTTACTAGCCTCCACTGTGCAATTAGTTTTGCACAGTGTGACCCTGCACCTCGTCTTCTCAGGTTCCCCGGCGGTGCTCGCGGCTTCTGCTTGCATCGGTAATCCCCCTGGGAGCCTCGTTCTCCCTGGGGTTTACCTTGCGGGCACGCTCCCGAGTCCAGTATTTGCGTGCATAGACACAGAATGCTGGACTCGACCCCTGCGTCATTGGATTTGATTGACAGCAGTGGGAGCCAATGGCTGCGCTGCCATCAATCTATCCAATCAAGAGCCGAGAACCCAGGGCAGAGAAGGTGAGCGCGTCTCCGCCGAGGGAACGAACGGGCTCAGGTGAGTAAAACGGGGGGGGGCGGCGGTCACTGTCAGACATTTTTTCACCTTAATGCATAGGATGCATTAACTACTTCAGCCCCGGAAGATTTGGCTGCTGAATGACCAGGCAATTTTTTGCGATTCAGCACTGCGTCGCTTTAACTGACAATTGCGCGGTCATGCGACGCTGCACCCAAACAAAATTGACGTAATTTTTTCCCCCACAAATAGAGCTTTCTTTTGGCGGTACTTGATTGCCTCTGCAGTTTTTTTATTTTTTTTGCTCTATAAACAAAGAGCGACAGTTTTGAAAAAAACGCAATATTTTGTACTTTTTGCTATAATAAATATCCCCTCCTCCTTCCTTTTTTGCTTAAAAAAAATGTATTTCTACATATTTTTGGTAAAAAAAGAATTGCAATAAGCGTATATTGTTTGACTTGCGCAAAAAGTATAGCATCTACAAAATAGGGGATAGATTTATATTATATTATTTTTTACTTTTTTTTTTTTTTTTATTTTTTTTTTTAACTAGTAATGGCGGCGATCTGTGGTTTTTATCAGGACTGCGACATGGCGGACACTTTTTGACACATTTTTGGGACCATTGGCATTTATACAGCGATCAGTGCATACAAATGCACTGATTACTGTAAATTTGTCACTGGCAGGGAAGGGGTTAACACTAGGGGTCGATCAAGGGGTTAACTGTGTTCCCCGCTACGTGTTTCTAACTGAAGGGGGAGGGGACTGATTAGAGGAAGTGACGGATCGTGGTTCCTAGCTAATAGGCACACACGATCTGTCACTCCTCTCAGAACAGGGATTTGTGTTTTTACACACACTTCCCTGTTCTGCCTCTCGTGCGCTCGGCCGGCGGTCATCGCGACCGTCAGCCACGATCATCGGCACCCCCACTGTGCAGCGTGCGCGCGTCTGCTATCCCGATCCCGCGAGCCTACGTATAGCTACAACGGTTCTCGGGACCGTGCTGACCTGCCGCAGTAAAATTGAGGGGACCAAGGAATTTAATTTTCAGGGATTTCCTCTCACTTCCTTTTTTTGCTATAGGCCAAGAAGTGGAGGGAAATTTTGACTGGGGTTATAACCCTCCCTTACTGTATGCAAAATGGGGGGGGTGGGGGGGTGGGGGAGAGGTTTTTTTTTTTTTGCCTTTTTAAGTTCTCCCTGAGTGCTGGATACTGTTCACTTCCATGGAGTCTCCAATAAATAAACATCACACGACTAACAATTTGCATTTGGTGTTGGCTAATAAAGCCATTAGTCTGTTCCTGAATGAACACTACCTGTTTGTGATCCTATGTGTTGAAAGTTGTCTGAAATACTGAACAAATTCTGACACAGTTCCATTATAATCCCATTTTATATCCATCTACTGTGGGAAATATCCTGGGAACAAGTTTCCATGGCTACATTTGTTAGTTTTTGTCATGTTTTGTGATTGTGGACTCCCTGCAAGATCATACCAGATTAAAGGATAAGTGTTCATAACAATCTTTTCCCTACACTCCCCTCTTACAGAATTTTTGTAAATGATCATACTTGCCTGTAACAGCAGAATTTCAGGTCGATTCTTGAAGTGTGGAGAGTCACTGTCAGATGGGAGGTAGGGTAGTGAGCCACATACTCCCCAATGGAAGTATGTGGCTTTTTTTTATTCCAGGATCAGAATAAAGAGGAGGGAGAGAGGAGTAGAGGGGTGTATATGCTGCTGGACAGTCTGAATTTAACACAAACCTGTTTCTTCTCTCTTCATGAACAGTGTACTCATTTTGCATTCAAACATGCCTGGATATACATTGATGGGTTGTCACTGCTTCACAATCCTGTCTGTACCCCCTTGGAAAAGTTGGGTATGGGCTACATGAACTCAACAATGCCTGGCTCACGTTGTAAGAAGGGATGGGCACGCCAACTGGCCCCACCTTTTTGAAAGCTAAATGTAGACACAGCAGACACAACAGTTCTGGACATAATTTGCTCGTCTGTTCACTGACATGTTTACCCCTTTCACAGGGCTTGGTCAAAGAGTCTGCCTTGAGAACCACCGTGTCTCACGAGGTCTTGGTGTTCTCTATGGATACTACTTTTTAGGGTTGTTTTTTTTTTTTTGTGGGGGTGGGGGGTTACTTTTTTTTTTTTTTTTTTTTTTTTTTTTTTTTTTTTTTTTGGTTCATTGTGTATCCCTGCATTCAGCAATGTCCTTGCACTCTTTAAAATGCATATAAAAGTAGATGGTTTTATTGCTCTTACTGTAATTTAATTTGTACAGTACATGTTGTTCGTTTTTAAAAGAATGTGAAAGTTTGCCTCTGGGGTAGGAATAATAGTAATGTAGGCCTAGACCCTAAATAGTGGTAAATGTTCTCAGTGCTGGCACAGAAGTAGATATTGCTTTATTTTCTTCCTTGCAAAGTTATGGTGTATTTTACAATAATGGAGCAATGTCCTTCTTTTTAAAAGAAAAAAAAATGCTGCTGTTTATTATCCATGCTTTCTTGATGTGCTGTGATCCACGTAGAACAAGGGTAGGCAACCTTGGAGTAGAACAGAGGCAGGCATCATCAGCACTCTTATCTGTGGTGAAACCATACCAATCATGCCTCCGGTTTATACCCAGGGCTGCCGATCTTGAGCGCTTCATATGGCAGCTGGAGTGTCAAGGTTCCCTACTGCTGAACTAGAGGGATGACTGTGTCAAATATAACAAAGTGATACATTCCATTTTGTATTCCCTGTTTTACTTTTTTTGTGTGGTTGTTTCCCAAAGTATAGAACATTTTTGATTTACTGGCACACATCCTCATTGTAGGTATATGCACAGGACAGCTTCATGACTGAAAATGTTTACTAGAGTCAGCTACAAGTGACAGGCAATGGAGAACGTATGATGATTTTACAAGCAGATGGGATATATTGGGTTCTTTTGTCATCAGGACCATTGTGGAGGGGGTTCTCTATTGTAAGACTCTCTAAGAAAGCAAATGATTGGGATGGGAAAGAGGCTTGTGAGAAATCTTCAGGGTCAGATGTGACCTATCCTGGTCAGGATTATTCAGGCCAAAGTGTGGCACACGTATGGGTAGAATGTGGGGAAAACTGTAACTCCCTGTATATGTAGCTGAGAAGTTGTGTTTTAGCTAAGAATGGAACCTTCCCCTTCTTCCTTTTTTTTTTTTTTTTTTTTTTTTCTTTTTCTTTTTCTTTTTCTTCTTTTCTTTTATCTCTTTTTTTTTTTTTTTTTTTTTTTTTGAATTCAGGCTTTTTACTCTTGCTGTTTTTTTGTTTTTATGACCTCAGTGAAGCATCCCACACAAGCATGACTTTCTCTGTACTTTCTCCATTTGACCTTTTTTTGTGAAGCCTTTTCAGTGCTAGTTACCCATGCCTGGACAAGCAAGGATTCCAGTTCTTTTGTCTGCAGTCTTTGAATTTTCTTGGCTCTGAGTCAGAGGTTTGGAAAATCCAAATCGATAACCAGAATCTGAAGCAGTGTTTTTCAATCTCTCCAGGACAAAGGCCTCGGCTAACGATCATGATTCCAGACCATAAATATCTTTCAGTATAAAGCTGGCCATACATTATACGATTTTCTTTAGATTTACCTTCAACTATGTAGTGCAAGGGTCTGCCTGATTGCATACAAATTGAAAGTGTTTGTTTGACCTCATACTATATGGTTTTGGTAAATCTAAAGGAAAAGGTGTGCAAGAAAATTGTATAATGTATGGCCAGCCTAAGTTTCAGTATAGGTTAAATGATCCACTAGTGATGTTTGTTGGTAAAATAAATGCCCCCTTGTATGGTTCTCTCCATAGGTGGCCCCTCTATGCTGTACTGTAAAGGCAGGTTCACACAGGTGTTAGCTTGTATAACAGTAGTTTGTATTGCAAGCTTTTGGAAAGCAGTTGCAAAGCTTTCAGCAAGCTTCAAGCCACTTTGTTCAGTTTCACTTTTGGAATATTTAAATACAGATCTTGACTGAAGTGTTCACTGGCATTTTAACAACTTCCTGCCCGCCCTAGCATTCCTTTGGGCTTTTACACCCGGATGGCCGGAAGGTCTGTCTAATCATGTGACAGCTGATTGGCTGCCATGGTGGTCACATGATCAGTAGCCAACCATTAGTACAATTGAGCACAGATAACTGTTGCCAATAGATGCAATTGTGCAGCATGTGGATTTATAACACACCCTTTCTGCTGCTGCACCTATGCGTTTTATGTGTGACAACAGATAAAAAACAAAAAAAAACTTGCTAGCGGGCTTTCAACCTTTCCTTTCCTTATTACTAAAGCCTTCTAATAGGTTGTTTAACCACTTGACCCCCAGAAAAAATACCCCCCTCCTTCATGACCAGGCCACTTTTTGCGATATGGCACTATGTTAATTTAACTGACAATTCTGCGGTCATTTTCTTCCCCACAAATAGAGCTTTCTTTTGGTGGTATTTCATCACCACTGTGTTCTTTATTTTTTGCGCTATAAACAAAAGACCAGTGCTACAAATATGCACTTTCACTGTTCTAATGACACTGGCTGGGAAGGGTTTAAACATCTAGGATGATCAAAGGGTTTACGGTGTATCTAGCCAGTGTTTTGTGTTTACTATGGTTGTTGCTTTTACTAGGGAAAGAGATAGATTTGAGTCCCTGCTTTTCAGGAACACCGAATCCATCCTTTTCCCCCTGTCAGAATGGAACTCTGCCTTGTTTACATAGGCAAAGCTACGTTCTGATTCTCTGCCCGACGATGGGCGGGTGCCGGCAGACATCGAGTGCCCGGCACCTGCAGATTAGCGTCTGCTGTGAAATAATCAGAGCAGAAGTGGTGCGCGTGTGTTTGTGCCCCCTGCAGTCAGAAGTGCGGGATCACATGTGTAAATCTATTTATCAGTACTCCTGTTAAGGGTCCATGCACACTGGGCTTAAACGCTGCTTCTACAGGAGTTCTGTGTTTTGCCTGTAGAAGCAGCTCAGTGTTATCCTATGTGTCCATGTACATTAGGACATTTAGAGGCATAATTTTCAGTTGAGCATTTAAGGCAGAGAAAAAATCCTTCTGGTTTGTGTTTTTGAGAGGAGTTTTCTGGCAGAAAAAACATTAAACATTCCTAAACGTGTACAAAAAAACGTTCTATATGAACTCTGCAACTGCTTTGATCACAGGGCAACACTGGATTTCTGACAGGATCAGCGAGTATTTTTAGCTAATATCTACCAATATACCAAAATGCATAAAACGGAGTTCCAACGTATAAAACTTCTATGTCATTTAGCAAAAAAAAAAAAAGATGATGTAATCAAAATTTTAATACTCACGTTTGTTGTTTAAAGTAAATCATGAGGCCCGTTTTATTATAAAAAAGCAACTTATAAATTGTCATCCTGAACGTTCTCATCTTGCCTGTGGGCATGTGAAGCCCACAGGCATCCTCTTCCGGGATACGGTGCTGCTGATCGACCAGCATGCACCGACCGTTCTATCCCCGACCTCGCACTTGCGCAATCACCCTTCATCAGAGCGCCGTTAACTGCTGAGGTTGCCATCACAACGGGCGTCGGCGTCGGAAGTGCCTGCCCCCATTGTGATGGCAACGAAGCCCTTGGCGTTACCCACTGACTCCTGGGAAATGATGACCCACATCTCCCAGGAGCAGTAGAGAGAGGAGGTGCCGAGGGAAGTGACGTCAGGAGCCCAGGCACTGAAGGAGGCAGATTTCGTGGGACCACATGGCAACAAGGAAAAAAAGGTAAGTTAAAAAAAAAAAGTTTTCTCCAACTTTTTTTATTTATTTCATGCACATTCATGACACTGTTTATTTTTTTTTGGGTGGAGCTCCACTTTAAAAAGTTTTGATAGAAAAACAAAATGGCTGCCGTTATGCTGGATTCACATAGTCAGGTCTAGAAATATTGGGACATCGACACACTTCTAATCATTTTAGCTCTATACACCACGATGGGTTTGAAACTAAAACTAACAAGATCTGCTTTTAACTGCAGACTTTCAGCTTTAATTTGAGGGTATTTACATCCAAATCAGGTGAACGGTGTAGGAATTACAACAGTTTGTATATGTGCCTCCCACTTTTTAAGGGACCAAAAGTAATGGGACAGATTAACAATAATCCATCAAACTTTCACTTTTTAATACTTGGTTGCAAATCCTTTTGCAGTCGATTACAGCCTGAAGTCTGGAACGCATAGACATCACCAGACGCTGGGTTTCATCCCTGGTGATGCTCTGCCAGGCCTCTACTGCAACTGTCTTCAGTTCCTGCTTGTTCTTGGGGGCATTTTCCCTTTAGTTTTGTCTTCAGCAAGTGAAATGCATGCTCAATCGGATTCAGGTCAGGTGATTGACTTGGCCATTGCATAACATTCCACTTCTTTCCCTTAAACTCTTTGGTTGCTTTCGCAGTATGCTTCGGGTCATTGTCCATCTGCACTGTGAAGCGCCGTCCAATGAGTTCTGAAGCATTTTGCTGAATATGAGCAGATAATATTGCCCGACACGCTTTAGGCCTCATGCACATGGACGTTTTAAAAAATGTGCTGTAAAGCTAGGTCCGACGCCTGGAAAAAGTGGCGTTAAAAACTTGATTTGTACCGCGTTTTGCATTAGCGTTTTTGCGCGTTAAGTAGCGTTTTTAAAGAAAAATACATCTCTCAGCTATATGCACTCCCTTTGGAGCAAAAAAACGCCAGAACTCAAAAACGCCACACCGGCGTTGTTGCGCATTTCATGTTTTTACAGCTCTAGCGCCGTGCCATGGAACGCACTGGTCCTGGGTTTTTTTTTTTACAGCTTAAACGCCTATGCAATTTGCAGTTTAAAATCGCCTAGGTGGGCATGAAGCCATAGACTAACATAGACAGGCGTTTTTTAAGCTGCAAAAAACGCTGTAAAAATGTCTGTGTGCATGAGGCCTTAGGATTCATCCTGCTGCTTTTGTCAGCAGTCACATCATCAATAAATACAAGAGAACCAGTTCCATTGGCAGCCATACATGCCCACGCCATGACACTACCACCACCATGCTTCACTGATGAGGTGGTATGCTTTGGATCATGAGCAGTTCCTTTCCTTCTCCATACTCTTCTCTTCCCATCACTCTGGTACAAGTTGATATTGGTCTCATCTGTCCATAGGATGTTGTTCCAGAACAGTGAAGGCTTTTTTAGATGTTGTTTGGCAAACTCTAATCTGGCCTTCCTGTTTTTGAGCTCACCAATGGTTTTACATCTTGTGGTGAACCCTCTGTATTCACTCTGGTGAAGTCTTCTCTTGATTGTTGACTTTGACACACATACACCTACCTCCTGGAGAGTATTCTTGATCTGGCCAACTGTTGTGAAGGGTGTTTTCTTCACCAGGGAAAGAATTCTTCGGTCATCCACCACAGTTTTCCGTGGTCTTCTGGGTCTTTTGGTGTTGCTGAGCTCACCGGTGCGTTCTTTCTTTTTAAGGATGTTCCAAACAGTTGATTTGGCCACACCTAATGTTTTTGTTATCTCTCTGACTGACTCTCACACTGATGCGGTTTGAGCGCACTACAGGCATAGCGCAGTTTACCCACAGGTTTGATGTGGGTTAACTGCACTTCCCGATTTGATTTCTATTTATCTTCCACAGTTTTGGTGTAGTTTCCGAAAGCAGACGTATGATGCGTTTTTAAATGCACCACAACTGTGGAAGATCGAATTCAATGGGAAAGCATATCTAAACCGCCCCAAACTCGTGGGTACACTGCGCTGCATCCACGGTGCAGTCAAAGGGGCTTACCTGCTGGTGGAGTACACAGGTGCACCACCCAGCTCTGCTGCCAGTAGCCTGCCAAACTCTTTGGAGAGGGTGACAGTTGCTGTTCCTGTACAGTGCACCTAGCAGTCCGGGTTTGGGAATATGTCCCCTGGATGCATACCGCTAGGTGCACTGTCAATCTGCAGCCGCTATCAGCCTCTCTAAAAAGTTTGTCAGGTTGCATGGTGTACCTTCCACCCCTAACTAAACACCAGAGCTAAACACCCAGTGTGCATGGGACTAATCGTGCAGACCCAAAAAATGATGCCTGCTCCAGCCTAGGACTCCTCCTGCTTCTAGAAATTGTTGTGCTCTTGTCCTATTGTATTTGTAAATATAACCATTGTTTTTATATTTGGATTTTGTGAGCAGTGAACAAAGTATGTCACCCCCACATAGTACAGGGAGAGATGGAGACAGAGGAGTGAAGATTGCACTGCAGGTGGTGGGATTCCACAAGTCTGATAGCATGGGAAAATTCTGTACAGAGTATACAGCAGACAAAGGGAGTGCTAGTGTAGCAACTTCTAATCTGACATGTTTTCTTGTCTCTGGTTTTATGAAAGTTCGCCCTGACTGCACTTAGTTACGGTTTACTGATATCTGCGCCTGTACAGTTTTAGGGTGTAGAGAATAATCTGAGGACTTTTTTTTTTTTTTTCTTTTTCTTTTTCTTTTTCTTTTTCCCTGAACATTAAGGGAAAACTATGGGCAAAGCACTAATTTATTTAATATGCATTATAGTTGGTAATTTTTATCTTTTTTTTTTTAAGGTAAATGCGAAGGTGTTCCGTGCAGCCCCATTCATGTCAATTGGAACGCATCAGCTGCACAGACACAGCAGCTGCTCACAATGTGACAGTAGTGCGGGTGCGTGGCCCTGAATGCACATTGTCTGCTCATTGTCTCAGATTGGGAGCAGCTGCTAAATGGGGACTGCCCGCATGGAGATTCACAGAGCATCGGTGCGGCCCTCGCAAGGACATACGCTGTAGTACCCTTGTGTGTACAAGGCCTTAAAGAGACCCTGTCACCAACTTAAAAATTGTGGGTAAAGGACAGAAAATAAGTTGTATGCTTTTCGCAGTGTTTTTTCCTGTCCAGAACATTAATTTTTAAAAATTTGCAATGTGCCTTTAAGCTTGCTAGCAAATTTTGGCTTTTTACAGTGATTGAAATCAACCTAGGACAGGAAGTGTGCTACTGGCAGGATCACCGGGGGGGGGGGGGGGGGGGCTGTAAAAAGAGCATAAAATGTGTTTTTTTTTTTTTTTTTTTTTTTTTTTTTTTTTTTTTGGGGGGTTTAGATAGGCTTTCACAAATGCTTTTGTATTTGTTTTCATAATAATATATTGGAAAATTTGGGCGGCACAGTGGTGTAGTGGGTAGCACTCTCGCCTAGCAGTAAAAATTTAGCTGGTTCGAAACCCAACCACGACACTACCTGCCTGGAGTTTGCATGTTATCCCTGTGCCTGCGTGGGTTTCCTCTGGTTACTCAGGTTTCCTCCCACACTCCAAAGACATGCTGGTAGGTTAATTGGCTTCTGTCCAAAATAGGCCCTAGTATATGAATGTGAGTTGTGGACCTTGGATTGTGGGCTCCTTGAGGGTAGGCACCAATGTGGTTGTGCGATGTATGTGTGGAGCGCTGCGTAAATTGACGGCACTATATGGGTACCTTAAATAAATATAATGGATTAGCATGTTAATGAGACACAATGTACAAGGATAGGAACAATTGTAGACACTCACTCAGGTTGAACTGGATGAACTGGTGTCTTTATTCAACCTTACTAACTATGTAACTATTTGGCATCTAATCATATTTGTTCAAAAATATGGCTAAATATTTGTGTGTGCAAAACAAATAAAATGCTTTTTCTTATTGTTTGCAGGTCACCTTTGATTTTGGACATAGTCTCCATGTAGAGGTAAGCAATTATGTCATCTACCAGAAGGGCTAGTCTAAGCTGTTTCACAGGCTGTGGGATGATTAGCATCCTTCTGTTTTTTAAATTAGATTTCCAGTGCTATACTAACTTGGCAGTGGTGCAGTGCATAAGTATGATTGCTCCATTTTAGAACAGTTCAGTCACGTACATAATTGTGGACTAGAAGCTATGTCTAGGCTTCTTTTTAGGGAGTGAACAAGAAAAAAAGGTATAACAGTAAACCTAGGTCGGACTTTAAAGGCATAGGAAACAATGAAGAGGTATGAGAATAAACAATATTTATTGAAAAATACGCAACATGAATAGAACAGTACAGAAAAGTTAAAAATCATGTATACTGATACATAATGTGCAGTGAGCCCTTGTGTATCAAAACGGGCTTCTTTTTAGTCCATTTCTGTTGAATTATAGCGCACTAGCACTTGGGCTTGTTCACACAGGACACTTTACTGTGGGGCCCCATGCAGGTCTGTTTTCCCAGCAGGGGGATGCAGCAGTGCATTCAATGACCTGCACCCACATGTCATATTAGAACACAGCGGCTCTGTCCATGCAGCCGCGTGTCCCAATAGAACTAAATAGAATGCCAGTACGGGGATGCACCCGTGTGGCATGCTGAGAAAACAGACCTGCATGGGGCCCGCAGTAAAGCGCCCCATGTGAGCAAGTGCCTAAATGTGTTTTTCCCAAATATATTGGTTACAATGGATAACTCACATCGCATGTGATCTGCACAGGAGTGCGGTGCAAATCGCATCACATGCAATGTCTAACATCGCACTAGTGTGAACCCAGCCTCCAAGACAAGTTGAATAAACATTCTGAGTTTGGCATAATGCCAAGGGTTACTGGATAGCTTTAGCAGGTTACTGGTCAATTTTTCTTAATATGCGCTGCGCTAGAATGAACCCAGTACTTCTATGTACTAAAAGTAAAAATTAATTGAGAATATTCAAAACTGATACACGATAGATATGATCCTATAAGTCTAATGTGTGTAAGTGCAATGTGCATATAAATAATGATAATGGTAAATATAAAAAAAGTAAATATAAAAAACATCAATAATCCATATTGCAAACAGTGAAGTGCATAAACAAATGCAAAAGGTGCTTAGTGCTCCGTAATAGACCTCACAGATGCCATAATACTTGATCACAAAGTGATGAGTGAAACAGTCTCATATAACAATATTAAATCTGTGCATAAAAATAGTGTCCATATATGGTGTCATCCTAGGTGCTGCAAACCATGCTCCGGTGTACTCCAGTGGCCCCCTTAGGCTAATATGCTCACCTCAGAGCGTGTGACCCAGCTGCTACCCTGAGTCAAATCACGCTTTGGAGCCACACCCGGGCTCAATGCTGATACTAGACGTAACTCTCCAGCTTGATTCAATGTAGCACCATGTATAAATATGAGAAAAGACTATATGGTGTAATATCGTTGGGTAATTTTATTAATAAAACACTTCCCACAAAGGGGTACTTTGGACTCGCAAGTCCTGGTGTGCAAGTACACCACTCTGTAAACGGCCTCACAAAGTAATAAGCCAAAATCGCTGGATGTATGGTGTGGTATGCTTCTCCTGTGTGGATACTGTGCTGCTCTCTCTGTCCTGGTCCCTTCCCTACGTGTGTTCCACACAGGGATCACGTGTCTTCATCAGGGGGATAATATAACCCCCACACAGGAGAAGCATACCACATCATACGTCCAGCGATTTTTGGCTTATTACTTTGTTAGTTTTTTGAGGGTAAAAGTTTGACGCCATTCCACGAGCGGGCGCAATTTTGAAGCGTGACATTTTGGGTATCAATTTACTTTGGCGTAACATATTTCACAATCTAAAAAAAATTGGGCTAACTTTACTGTTGTCTTATTTTTTTTATTCAAAAAAGTGAATTTTTTCCATAAAAGGTGCGCTTATAAGACCGCTGCGCAAATACGGTGCAAAAAAAGTATTGCAACGACCGCCATTTTATTCTCTAGGGTGTTAGAAAAAAAAAATATATATAATGTTTGGGGGTTCTAAGTAATTTTCTAGCAAAAAAAATTGTTTTAAACATGTAAACACCTAAAATCCAAAACGAGGCTGGTCCTTAAGTGGTTAATGAGGAAAAAAAATTAACATAAATGATTTTAGCAAATGGCTGCAATATAATAGAGTGAAAAATTTAAGGGGGTCTGAATACTTTCCGTCCCCACTGTACATCCAAATCAACAAAGGAATGGCTTCACCAGAAGAACATTAAAGTTTTTTTTGGCATGGCGCAGCCAGAGACTAGACCTGAATCCGATTTGAAAATCTGTGGGGTTATCTAAAGAGGGCTGTGCACAGGAGATGCCCTCGCAATCTGTCAGATTTGGAGTGTTTTTGCAAAGAAGAGTGGGCAAATATTGCAAAGTCAAGATGTGCCATGCTGAAATAAAATCAAAAGGTGTTTCAACAAAGTATTAGTTTAAGGGTGTGCACACTTATGCAACCATTATTTCGTTTTTTGTATTTTTACTTTGCTCCACCTAAATAGATTTCAGTTTGGTTGTTCAACCTGAATTGTACAGTTTATTGGTCACCCTAAAGGTGGAAAAAGTTCTGATATGGTTTATCTTTATCTCCTTTTTTTACATCGCAAAATCCTGACATTTTAACAGGGGTGTGTAGACTTTTTATATCCAGTATGTGTGTGTGTAAAATATATATACCGTGTTTATCGGCGTATAACACGCACCCCAAGTTTAGGAGGGAATTTTAAGGAAAAAAAACTTACATTAAAATGCCCATCAATGCAGCGTTATCTGTCCATCTGCAGCCTTTTCGGTGTCAGTGCAGCCTTGCCCCAGTGCAGCCTTGCCCCAGTGCAGCCTTGCCCCAGTGCAGCCTTGCCCCAGTGCAGCCTTGCCCCAGTGCAGCTTTGTCAGTGCAGCCTTGCCCCAGTGCAGCTTTGTCAGTGCAGCCTTGCCCCAGTGCAGCTTTGTCAGTGCAGCCTTGCCCCAGTGCAGCTTTGTCAGTGCAGCCTTGCCCCAGTGCAGCTTTGTCAGTGCAGCCTTGCCCCAGTGCAGCTTTGTCAGTGCAGCCTTGCCCCAGTGCAGCTTTGTCAGTGCAGCCTTGCCCCAGTGCAGCTTTGTCAGTGCAGCCTTGCCCCAGTGCAGCTTTGTCAGTGCAGCCTTGCCCCAGTGCAGCTTTGTCAGTGCAGCCTTGCCCCAGTGCAGCTTTGTCAGTGCAGCCTTGCCCCAGTGCAGCTTTGTGCACTCGCCGCCGACATACACAGCCGTGTGTAGATTCAAATATGGCGCCGAGACTGCAGGGATTCGTCGGAGCCGAGATGCACATACCCGAGTGTTCTCGGCTTTTTTCGGCGCCGCTCAGTCACGCCCAGTCCCGCCCTATGATGGACATAACACAGGTCCAAGGGCGGGACTGGGCGGGACTGGGCGTGACGGCGGCGCAGAAAAAAAGCCGAGAACACTCGGGTATGTGTATCTTGGCTCCGACGAATCCCTGCAGTCTCGGCGCCGTATTTGAATCTACACACGGCTGTGTATGTCAGCGGCGACTGTGGCAATTGCCGCGATCGCTCCGATCACACAAAATCGGCGGGGATCGGCCTATAACACGCACCCATGATTTTCCCCTGATTTTCAGGGGGAAAAAGAGTGTATGTATATATATATATGTGTGTGTGTATATATATATATATATATAATGTCTCTATCTCTGTGCTTACTTTCAAGATGTTTCACTGCAATTGACCTTGTGTGTTTTTTTTTTTTTTTTTTTTTTTTTTTTTTCCCCTAAGCTGGCAAAGAGAAGTATTAGACGTGATGGAACCAAACTATTGTCAAGATCTAAACGAGAATGGATTATTCCACCCGTTTCAATTAAAGAAGAAATGGACAATTCTTACAAAAATCCCATTGCAAGGGTAAGCATATTAGCATTGTACAATTCAATGTTCAGTATTCAGCTTGTAAGGCTGAACACAGTGGGGGTTGATTTACTGAAACTGGAGAGTGCAAATTCTGGTGCAGCTGTGCATGGTAGCCAATCGGCTAACTTCAGCTTGTTCAATTAAGCTTTGACATTAAAACCTAGAATATGATTGGTGCAGCTCTGCATAGAAACCAGATTTTGCACTCCAGTTTTAGGAAATCAAATCCAGTGTTTCCCAAACCTGTCCTCCCAAGGCTTTCTCTAGTTCACAAAATTTAAATAGCCACACCAGTAATTTTAAATTACACAGCTGAGGCAAAGTGATGTCATCCCTAAGCTGGCCATACACTAATCAAAATTCAGCCTGTTCAGCAGGCACCTGGCTTGACAGAGGTTGATTGTTTGACTTCTGTCGAAAGGACGTGATGGAAAACTTTTCGTCGATCAGCTGCAGCCGCTGGTCATTGCATTTCCATGGTATTATTTGTGTGGACAGAGAAATCGCTTAGAGCCCTTTCACACTGGGGCGGGGGGAGGCGTCGGCGGTAAAATGCCGCCATTATTAGCGGCGTTTTACAGTCGGTATGCGGCCGCTAGGGGGGCGGTTTTACCCCCCGCTAGCGGCCGAGAAAGGGTTAAATACCACCGCAAAGCGCCTCTGCAGAGGAGCTTTGCCGGCGGTATAGCCGCGCCGTCCCAGTGATTTCAATGGGCAGGAGCGGTAAAGGAGCGGTATACACACCGCTCCTTCACCGCTCCGAAGATGCTGCTGGCAGGACTTTTTTTACCGTCCTGCCAGCGCATCGCTCCAGTGTGAAAGCCCTCGGGGCTTTCACACTGGAATGCAAGCAGCAGCACTTTCGGGTCGGTTTGCAAGCGCTATTATTAGCGCAATAGCGCCTGCAAACCGCCCCAGTGTGAAAGGGCTCATAGTTCTTTTTTTCTTTAGCCCATTGGCAGAAAGAAGGGGGAAAAAAGTGTTTCCAGATGTGAGACTTTAGGACAGGTTTGGGAAACTTAACCACTTCAGCCCCGAAAGATTTGGCTGCTCAATGACCAGAGCATTTTTTGCGATTTGGCACTGTGTTGCTTTAACTGACAATTGTGCGACGCTGTACCCAAACAAAGTAACGTCCCTTTTTTTTTTTTTTTTCCCCCACAAATAGACCTTACTTTTGGTGGTATTTGATCATCTCTGCGGTTTTAATTTTTTGTGCTATAAACAAAAAAAGGGCGACAGTTTTGAAAAAACACACTATTTTTGTACTTTTTGCTACAATAAATATCCCCAATTTTTTTTATTGCTTTTAAAAAAAAAAAATAAAATTTTTTTTTTCCTCAGTTTAGGCCGATATGTATTCTTCTACATATTATTGGTAAAAATAATCGCAGTAAGTATATTGATTGGTTTGCGCAAAAGTTCTAGCGTCTACAAAATAGGGGATAGATTTGTTGGTTTTTCTTCTTTTCTTTTTTTCTTCTTCTTTTTTTCTTCTTCTTTTTTTCTTCTTCTTCTTTTTCTTTCTTCTTCTTTTTCTTTCTTCTTCTTTTTCTTTCTTCTTCTTTTTCTTTCTTCTTCTTTTTCTTTCTTCTTTCTTCTTCTTCTTCTTTCTTCTTTTCTAGTAATGGCGGCGATCTGCAATTTTTATCGTGACTGACATTGCGGCGGACAGAATGCACACTTGACACTTTTTTGGAGACCACTGACATTTATACAGCGATCAGAGGATCGATGTTCCTATATACTAGGAACACACGATCTGTCTCCTCTCCCCTGCTAGAACGTGTGTGTTTACACATCCACGTTCTGGCTCTGTCAGGAGCGATTGCAGGTGCCCCGGCGGGCACGTGCATCGGCTCCTCAGTACCGCGGCGGGCCCGCGCCCCCTATACCACTTTAAAGTAGCCACCATACAGCTACGGCAATTAGTGCAGGGGAGCCATTCTGCCTCCGTCAAACGACTGTGGGCGGTCGGCAAGTGGTTAAACATTTCCTTTGGCTGTTTTCTTCATAGTTTTATTTTGTGTACCATCTTTTCTAATCTTCTATCACCGTTTTTTGTTTTAATGGTACTTGGTCAAAAATCTCTCCCATGCCATATAGTCCCACTTTTGGTGCCTTTTTCGCAATTTTGACTTTTCCTTTTACATAATACTAGATCCGATCTGATGTCAAAATGGACCCAAAAAAGAGAATTCGCTACAGCATAACTGGTAGAGGAGTGACAGAACCACCACTTGGCTTATTCATTATTGATGAAAGGACCGGAGACTTGAATGTAACTGGAATTGTGGACAGAGAAGAAATTGACATGTTCTTTGTAAGTTTTTCTCCATTTCTTATGATTTCCTTTTGCATACCTCGGGTAACTCCCTCAATTTTCTGCAATTTGTAAGATGTCAACATTAAAGGGTTAGGTCACTTTTACAAAATAAAGTTGCCTACGCAGAGAAGAGACACACAGGCGCCTCTAGATTAGAACTGTGAACATTTTAATGAGATACAGGTGCATTATCCACTTACATGGAGGTTAAGGAAGTCAGGCACGAGTCCATCCACACTGGCTTGGCCGTTCACTGCAGAGCGTCATTCTGAACAGCTGATTTTTCTGCCTGTGGGGGAGAAATCCTAGCCAGCAGCATCTCTGGGACCACAGCGATGAAACCAAGGCTTGAATCGGGCCGATGGTGAGGGCTGGAACGTGGTGCCGGGCGTGATGACGTCACTGACGTTGCAGCAACCCACCAGTGGTAACAGAAATCGCCCAAATGGCCCTGATCAAAAGTTTACATACCCTGGAGTGAGCATATGAAGCCACTTATTATCACATAGTAGTTTGGCTCCTTTTTAAATCATAGTAAAAGTTTACATACCCTGGAATATTTGGCCTTGGTACACACACATGTTAAAACGGCAAATACAAGTTAATTTCAGAGAGTTCATGCCCAATGTAAAGGATGGGTGACCCTGGAACATATTGTCTCTGAATTACGCAGGGTTTCTTGGCTTCCCAAGGACCGCACGTCTCCAACTGTTCTCTCCCACCCCCTTATTGGGGCTACCCTTCAAGCCTTTAAAAGAGCATGTTCCACACACGCAGTATCTGCTAAATTTTGTTCCCTCACTCCAGTGCGAAGCAACTCAGGTCTTTCTAGGACCTTCCTAGCAGCAGAATGGCCATATGCGAAGATGTTGGCCAAACATTTTTTCCACAGAGGCAGATTTCGTGTGGCGTACTGAACTTGCAGCTATCGAACACTGATTCATTTTCCTTCTGGTTTTATATTTAACTTTTAAACATTACCTGGATAGAGCATCCCATAGGGCAGGCTTGACCAAGGCACCTACAGCATTTGAGTCACTCTGCTTTCGTTCTCCTCCCTCCCCTCCCCTCCCAGAGTCCTGTGATTTCAGCGCTTTATGATGCTATGTTCAAGGATTCACCTGCTCGCATTTTGGGATAATGCACTGGGGATTGAGACGGATGAGGCTGGCTGGGAGTGCATCCAGCTATATATTCATAAGGGATCCCTGAATGTCTCTACTCCATTATAACATTATGCGTATGATCAATCCTGCTAGGCTATGCGTCCCAATGCATTGAATGAAGGTCTTTATACCCAACATGTCATGCTTCAAAATTGCACCCGCTCGTGGAATGGCAAAAAACTTTTTTACCCTTTAAAAATCTCCATAGGTGACGTTAAAAAAACAAAATAATCTACAGGTTGCATGTTTTGAGTTAGAGGAGTTGTAGGGCTAAAATTATTGCTCTCGCTCTACTGATCGCGGCGATGCCTCACATGTGTGGTTTGAACACCGTTTTCATATGCAGGCGCTGCTCTCGCGTATGCGTTTGCTTCTGCATGCGAGCTCAGCGGGACAGGGCTTTTTTTTTTTTTTTTTTTTTTTTTTCTTCTTTATTTTACCTTTTTATTTTTACACTGTTCTTTAACCTCTTGACATCCGGAGGCCGTCATATGACGGCCTCGACTTTCGGGGGTTATATCTGAATGATGCCTGAAGCTACAGACATTCAGATACCGGCATTTTCAGCCGGCGATTCCGTACACCATAAGAACGATCATAGCGGCTGTTCCGCCGCTTGATCGTTCTTACGGGCGGCGAGAGGGGACTCCCCTCCCTCCCGCCGCCCTCCAGTGCTTCTACCGACTCACCTCAGCGATCGGTGAGTGGGATAGCGGATCCGCCGGCGCCGGATGTTCACCATAGAGATTTCCGGCGGACCAGATGGTCGCCGGAGTCTCTATGATCGTTCGGAGGCCGGGCGCGATGTTATGACGTCACGCCCGGCCTCTGCATTCAATAAAACGGCGCTGCTTCGGCTGGGAAGCGGTGATCATTTTTTTTTTTTTTTTTTTTTTTTTATCTTAGGCTTCCCAGCCTAGAGGTGAGATGTGGGGTCTTATTGACCCCATATCTCACTGTAAAGAGGACTGATCGTGTCATATTCCTATTACAAGGGATGTTTACATTCCTTGTAATAGAAATAAAAGTGATCAAAAAAAAAAATTTTTTTTAAAAAGTGTCAAAATAATAAATTTTAAGTAAAATTAACAATAAAAAAAAATTTTTTAAAGCGCCCCTGTCCCCGTGAGCTCGCACGCAGAAGCGAACGCATACGTAAGTCCCGCCCACATATGAAAACGGTGTTCAAACCACACATGTGAGGTATCGCCGCGAACGTTAGAGCGAGAGCAATAATTTTGGCCCTAGACCTCCTCTGTAACTCAAAACTTGTAACCAGTAAAAAATTTTAAAGCGTCCCCTATGGGGATTTTTAAGTACCAAAGTTTGGCGCCATTCCACGAGTGTGTGCAATTTTGAAGCGTGACATGTTATGTATCTATTTACTCAGCGTAACTTCATCTTTCACACAATGCAAAAAAATTTGGCTAACTTTGCTGTTTTTTTTTTTTTTTTTTTTTTTAAAGCATGAAACTGTTTTTTTTTTTTAAAAAATGCATTTGAAAAATTGTTGCGCAAATACCGTGCAAGATAAAAAGTTGCAATGACCGCCATTGTATTCTCTAGGGTCTCTGCTAAAAAAACATATATAATGTTTGGGCGTTCTATGTAATTTTATAGCAAAGAAATGATGATTTTTGACATGTAGGAGCGAAGTGTCAGAAGTGGCCTAGATGCGAAGTGGTTAAAAAAAAAAAAAAAAGTCACTTTTATTCTTATTACAAGGAATGTAAACATCCCTTGTTATAGAAAAAAAGCATGATGGGACCTCTTAAATCTAAGATCTGGGTGTCAAAAAGACCTCAGATCTCATATTTACACTAAAATGCAATAAAAAAAATAAATAAAAATTGTCATGTCAATAAAAAAAATGGCCCTTTTTAAGAGCTGTGGGCAGAAGTGACGTTTTGATGTCGCTTTCGCCCTGCAATGGTATGGGGACAGGTGGGGACCATCTTCCCCTCACTCATCTCCATATCCAGCAAGGAAGAGGATCCGATCACCTCCGCCACTGCCGCGGAGGGCACTGTAGCGTGGCGGAAAGGGGGGCCCCTCTCCCCCCCGCTGATTAAAAGTGGTCTTGCGGCGAGTCCGCCGCAGAGAGCACCATTATCAGAAACCAGATTGTTGGCCGAAGAAGAGGATACTAGGGGTTATGGCAGCTAGCTGCTGCCATAACAACGATATTCCTCTTCAAAGTTAGGAAAAAAAAAATCGGCGTGCGGCAGTCCGTAAGTGGTTAAAGTGATTGTATACTTGCCTCCTCTGTGCAGTTGGTTTTGTACAGAGCAGCTCAGATACTCCTCTTCTCAAGTCCCTCTTTGCTGCTCCTAGTCCCTCCCTCATTTTGGGTGCCCCCTCAGCTGGCAGCTTGCTACAGGGGGCACCCAAGCCGTGTCAGAGCTCCGTGTATCCATCCAGACATGATTGGCTGACTGTGACTTTGGCTGAGACAGAGCAGCGGCGCCTGTCAATCAATCAGGAGGAGTGTCCTGGATGGCTGAGGGGATCATGGACATCGCTGGAGAGAAAAGGGGCTCAGGTAGATAATGGGGGGGGGGGGGGGTATAATGCAATATCTTAATGCATTCTATGCATTATCCTAATGCATAGAATGCATTAGGATAAACCTGCCTTTACAACTCCTTTTAACCGGTTATCTCAGGAAATACTTCCTGTAGTATGGGTCAGTATCTGTAACGGCTGTAGAGTTTGTTATACTCTTAGTTGGGTGTCTTCTTTAGTATGATACCCGTCCCCTACCTCTTGGTAGGCTCTGTTTAAAGCGGGGGTCCACCCACACCGCCAAAAAAAAAAAATATTAAAAGCCAGCAGCTACAAATACTGCAGCTGCTGACTTTTAATACATGGCCACTTACCTGTCCCAGGGTCCAGCGATGTCGGCAGGGGACGCCGAGAACCCACTCGGTTCTCGGCAGCTGCCGCCGCCATCCTGGGTGAGGAAATCGGGAAGTGAAGCGTTGCGGCTTCACTTCCCGGTTCCCTACTGCGCATGCGCGAGTCACGCTGCGCGTCCCAAGTGGTCCCCGCTCTCTCCTGGGAGCTGTGTGATTCCCAGGAGACAGCGCGGAGGGACGGGAAGTGGCGTAGACTCCCATGGGAGTCTATCCCGGAAGTGGGTGCAAATACCTGTCTTAGACAGGTATCTGCACCCCCCTCCCCCCTGAAAGGTGCCAAATGTGACACCGGAGGGGGGGAGGGTTCCGAAAAGCGGAAGTTCCATTTTTGTGTGGATCTCCGCTTTAACTTGTTGACTTACTCCACTTTTTTTCTTGGTTTGACATCTTCATTTACATAATAGTGTAATGTATTTGGAGTTTGGAGTCAATTGTATTTCTTCTAAAAATGTAATAAAATGTTTATGCCAAAAAAAGTTAATTTCAGAGCAGCCTGTATTTCTCCTGAGGTTACCTGTGGGTTTTTCTTTATATCTCAAACAATTCTTCTGGCAGTTGTGGTTGCAATTTTTGTTGGTCTATCTGTCCTTGGCTTGATATCAAGAGATCCCTGAAGTTTCCACTTTGTGATCGAACAGTACAGACTGGCACATTCAAGGTTTTGGATATCTTCTTATATCCTTTTTCCATCTTCGTAAAGTTCCATTACTTTGTTACGCACGCCTTTTTGACTTTTTTTTTCTGCTCCCCACGGCTCAGTATCTAGCCTGCTCAGTGCACCTACATGAGGGCTAACAAACTGACTATACACACACTAATTGCAATTTAAAATGTGAAAGTTGCGGAAATTCAACTTTAATTGCCGTTTTTAATGTGTGTGTGTGTGTCACCTTTTGTGTGTCTCTACCAAGGCCAAACATTCCAGGGTATGTAAACTTTATTTTTATTATGATTTAAAGAGCCAAACGACTGTGATAATGGCTTCATATGATCACTAATTTAAAAGGCAGTTTTGTGGCATGATCAGATAAAAATATATCTCTATCTCTCTCTCTTATATTCCAAAATTTCACGATTTCTGCCATGATATGCAAATTTTGCGCACAACTGTACCTCATGAAGCCGGACTGGAATACTCCCAGTACATTGTTGGGACATTACTAAGCAAGGCCTAGTCATTACTGCTCACCTTCACCATCACAGGAGTGAGCTTTTTCTCTGATTCAAATCCCCTCACTATTGAGCTCAGCATTTGAGAGCTCACTACTGTAATGGTGGTGTTGGTGAGCAATAATGAATAGGCCCCACTTAGCAACGTCCTTGGAGTATTCCAGTCAGGCTATATCAGACAGATGCACAGTTCATTTTTATCTATAGACCCATCTTGTCTGCATAGGCAGTTTTTTGGTAAAGGTGAACTAACCCTTTAATAAAATGTATCAGTTTTTTTTTTGTTTTTGTTACAGTAATTGTATGTATGTTACCTTCTTCCCTTTTACTTTTGGGTACATACTTTCGTGAAATTAGGCTGATCACCAAACCCGCCGTGTATTATAAAAAGATGTGCTTGTGTACAGTTTGCATATATAAAAATATACATCGAATAGCTTCCAGTTGGTTTTTAACATGGGAACATGAAATAGAATATAATACACAAACTTTGGAAGTATTTAAAGCCCCACGCTGATCAATGTCCCCTCCCACACACTCTGTGATTGCTGGAACAAAATAATCTAAATGTCTGTTTTTACTTAAAGTGACATTAGAGCCCCCCCCCCCCCTTTTTTTTTTTCTATTAAGATTACAAACCTGATACAATGGTTTTGCATGGAGCAGCCCTGATCCTCTTCTTCTGGAGTCCTTCGCTAGCGCTCCAGGCCTCTCCTCTTCGGCAAGTACCCTCATGGAAAGCTTGGCACAGCATTTGATTGAATGGCTAATGGCTCCGGCTGCTATCAATCTGCCCAGGGAAGAGGGAGACAGCGGCGAGAGCTACTGCTCTCATGCACATCGCTGGAAAGGATTGGGCTCAGGTAAAAATAGGGGGGGGGGGGGGATTCTGCAGCACAAAAGGTTTTTCGCCTTAATGCAGTAAGGTGGAAAACCTTAAGGCTTTAGAGCCACTTTAAGCTTCAGCCGCAGGACGCCGAGTCCCGAGTCTTCTTTTCATTTCTGGCTGGGGTTAGTCTTTAGGTGTCCACACCACAGCCTGCATAATGTGGACACGCCCTATTGGATGGCCACTGGTGGTGTCCTCAAAGAGAGAAGAGGACTGACGCCCTTACAGGGGGGGATGGTAGGGGGATGGTGACCTCAGGCCACCATCAATGCGCTGGATTAGCAGCCCGGCCCCCCATATATCCCCGTACTGTAACCAGTGGCAGCAGCAAGGGATCTGGATGAGGGACTTAGGTGAGTATTACTGGCTTCACCAGGTAAGGGGGAAAAAAAAGACTGAGGTTAAAGGGTGTGGGAGGGAGGGGTGGTAAAGTTTTACTTTTTATCCTGGAGTGGGGCTAGTGTTGCCACTAGTCGTCTTCTAGTCATCTTCAAGGATGACTTGGTGAGAGGCTCCTCCCACCTAGCACAGGAAACTCATGATCAGCATTCTAAAAAGGCTCCCACAGCCGACAGCCCCTCAGTATATGTTTCCTCCAGGCCAATATAGGAACTTTTTTTTTTTTTTTTTTCTGTTTGGCCTCCGTGCTAGGTGGCAGGAGCCCTCCAACCTTTCTATCCCAGTAACGGCAAAATCCAGAGATTTTTGTTTCCGTCAGAAGAAATGAAAGAATTGCTAAATCTATCTATGAAACTTTGGAATTAGAAGAGGGGGAAAGCAAAAAATTGTCAGTCCGCGACTGGTTATATGCAGGTCTTCAAACCAAACAGGCTTGACCCTTTCCTATTCATTCTTCCCTAAAGGAAATGGTTCTCTAAGAGTGAAAAGAACCAGAAAAGTCTTTTCTGCATACATCATGGGACACAAAGTTAGGCTAATATTCATTACCTGCTGGGTTATACTTCATCTCCAAGTGAATGGACACTGGTAGACCAAAGGTCTTTAGACAGGAAGTGATCCCCTATATAACCCCTCCCATACAGGAAGTACTTCAGTTTTTTTACCAGTGTCTGCAAGGTGGAACGGTTATTTGAGCTCTCTGAGCTCCAGGTCTCTAGTCCCACAAACTGTTCTTAAATGAATCAAGGGATTGACCGATTGGATCCATTTGACACAGGCTTTATATGCTTAGATAAATGGTACCCGAGCCTTGCAAAGAAGACTCAATATCCTGCAAGGTTTTCCCTGTAATGCGGCCTCCAGGCGCTGGACCCTGCAAAGTGGAATCCTGGACACCACAGTGCTAAGGCATTCCTGCAGGGTGCTGTACAGGTCCAAGGGAGTGGATCTTAAACATGAAAAGGGTACCCAGTCCTTAAAGGTCCTCAAGTGACAGGAACCCGGCGTGAAGGGTGAAGTATGGACAGTGTTGTATCCCCTGAAGGACCGGAGGCTTCCGGGTAATCTGAGCCAATGCGCTTATCTGGAATTGTGCCTACAGTCAACGCTGCTGCTTCACCCTGTATCACTAAGGATGAACTGTCCTCAGCCGGGTTATAGCACAGGATTGCTGGCATGATTGCCTCCATCCCGTAGGGTGGCAAGAAGCGTGACAGATCCCCCTCCCCAGAGCCTCCTAGTCTGGAGCAGGAATGGGTTGAGTATGGGGAAGAGCTTAACGCTCAGGATTCTGTGGATGGCCTGGCGGATGAGTCTGCTTCCGAGCAATCTAGAGAAGATATCCAGTTGGTGTCTGCCTCTCAATCACAGAGGCTTTTGATCCTGACTCTTACTGAAATGGTTCGTTCTGCCTTTAAGATGCAGAGGTTATTGAGCCTCCCTGGTCCTCTTTGGGATCCCTGATGCCCTTTAAGGCCACACAGGCTTTCCCCTTACACCCTCTGTTGGAACGGGTGGTTTATGCTGATTGGGAGCATCCTGATGGGATTTTTTTTCCTCCCAAAGAGGTTTTCCCTTTTTTATATGCCATGGATGAAAAGTTTAAGAAGTGGAGCATACCAGCCGTAGTTGCAGCAGTCTCTTCCTTAAACAAGAACTTGACTTGTCCGGTAGATAACGCACAGAGCTTGAAAGACCCTGTTGACAAGACATTGGAGTCATTATTAAAAGCTTCCTTTTCTTTGGCTAGCTCAGCTATTCAGCCACCTGTTGCAGCAATTGGTATCTGCCAGTCCGCTCATAATCAGCTCAGATCAGTTCAGAAGGCATGATAGTCCTAACCAGGAGAATGAACTGCCTGAAAATAAGGCAGATATTCCTCAAGTGTGACAACACTACTGCACTTAGGTTGGCGCTGCTTGTTTTCTCTTTTTTGTATTTCTCCTAAAGGTGCCTTCTACCCTACAGTGTGCTGCCTTCTGCCATTGTGCCAGTAACTTTTTCCCTGTGGTAATACACCCAGGCTACAGATTTTCCCCTTTTTTCAACTAAATTTTCACCAGGAGTCACTTTTTAAATAACGGTCTATTGACTCTCTGCTGCTAATTTTTAATTGTGTCCTATCCCTGGACATTTTTAACCCCTCCCTCCCATCCTACAAAAAATACAGCATTGCTTAGAAGTTGACATATACTAGCGCAACAAATCATTGTTTATTCCTCGAGCGCTGTGTTTTTTGCTATTGACGCCTTAAAGGATTCAGTACAGCAGGTTTCTCATTTGGCTCTCTTGTCTGTACATATGCGCAGACTTTTGTGGCTTAAGACCTGGTCAGCCGAGCTTCCTTGTAAAAAGTTATTGGCAGGTTTCCCCTTTCATGGGGAACGTTTATTTGGTGATCGCTTGGACAAATATATCCAAAAGATTTCTGGAGGGAAGAGTTCTCTACTGCCTGTGAAGAAAAGCACCAGGCGTCCCTCGTTTAAAACCTCAGGGACTGCTTCCTCAAATGTCTCAGTGCCAAGGCAGTTCTAACACCAACAGGGCGCTAGGGCCAGAGGCAAGGCCAGGGCCAGAAAAAGCCCTGGTCCAAAATTCTTCTAAACCAAGCCCCCACTCCATCAGGGGGAAGGCTGCTGCACTTTGCGGACATTTGGCAGGCACTACATCGTCTAGTGCATCAAGGAGTGATTGTAGAGGTTCCTGTACCCAAAAGGGGCGCAGAGTTTTACTCAAACCTATTTACGGTTCAAAAACCAAATCTGAAGACGAGGTTTCCATTCAAAGAAGAAGCTACAGGCCTAAAAGTGCCCCAAGTTGTATGCTTCCCTATCAAGTGTTTAAAAAAAAAAACGGAACGGAACTCTTCTTTTTGAAGATGCAGGCTCTTAAAGACCTGATGGATAGGTAAGGGCTGAAGGGTATTTAAGTCGAGCCTGGGAAGCCTGCCCTGTGAATCTTGAACAGGCTCTGGCTGTTACCTGTGAGGCATGTACCCTAGATCTTTGGCTAAAGCAGCTACATGCTTTTCTGTAGGCTGCCACTCCTAAGGAAGAGATCCTGGATGCCCTACCAACTTTAAATAAAGCAGTGGCTTACATTGCCAGCACATTTACTGCCAGGTCTACAGCCCTTATTAACGAGGCTAGAAGGGCTATCTGGCTTAAGTCATGGCGTGGGGACACAGTTTGGAAGTCCAAACTTTGTGCTTTACCCTTTTCGGGAGAATTACCACAGCTAGGAAAAAGGGCTTTCCTCACTCAAGAAGCAGCAACAGTCAAAGGAATGTTTGCCCATTCAGATGTCAACAAAACAAAGCTTTTTTTTAGATAAACGGGACCAGAAGAAAGGATGACCGTACAGGAAGGGTAGCGAAAAGATGTTTTCTCTTTAAAACCTCCCAGTCGAAAGCTAGTTCTCAATGACTTGGTCTACCAGGTGGGGGGAATACTGGGGGCCTTCCTCTCATATTGGCAGGCCATCACAAACAACAATTTTATCCTGAACCTAATCAATTTTGAGCACAGGATAGAATTGGGAGGGCAGACCCATATAAAAATTCCTTTGCAACAATCCTAGCAAGAGATGAAGAAAAAGCCACGGTAACGTCATCAGATTTTCTTCCAGCATGTCCTGAAGAAGGGATAAGTTACATTCCTCCAGGTCAGAGAGAGGGTGGGTTTTATTCTCGCGTATTCTGAGAAGACAGCCATCCCAGAAATATCTTCTCATTCTGAACCAAGTCAATTTGGTTGTAAAATACAAGCAATTCGAGATGGAGTCGATCTATACCACCAGGGAGCTCTTGAGCCGGGAGTTTTCATGGCTTCTCTAGATCTGAGGGATGCCTATTTGCATATCCCAATTCAGCCAGAGTCCCAGGAAGTACCTCAAACTCACAATAAAAAAAAACAGAGCAAAATTCATACCTCATCCCTTCGTAAAGAGTGACCTTCCCAGGGTACATCATAGATTCATCTTTAACCAAATTTTTTCTGATGGAGGAAAAGTTTCTGAACCTAACCTTGGCAGTGACTAAGCTCAGAAACCTCAATACAAAACCTAATGAGGATCCTTGGTCTAATGATGGCAGCCATCCCTGGGATACAGTTTCATTAGACCACTCCAAGCCTTCATGCTTTCAGTCTGGCACAGGAAGGAGGCGTCTCTTCTAGGGCTGGGGAAAAAATCGATTTAAATCTTGAATCGAGTTGAGAGGTCAAATCGATTCAAAATTTAGGCAAATCGATTTTTCTAAAAAAAATAAAAATAAAAAATCGCCTAGCCCTAGTCTAACATTTCTTGTAACGATTCCTCAGGAAATAAAACTATCAATCAGGTAGTGGTTGAGACAGGAAAACCTCTCAAAGGGTCGGCTTTGGTTTCAACATCACCTGGTGACCGTTACTACAGATGAAAGCTCACGGGGGGGGTTGGAGCTCATATGTGTGGACAAATGGTCCAAGGAGTCTGGTACAGTCGATGGGCCTGCCAATCCTCCAATGCGAGAGAACTAAGGGCAGTTCTGGAAGTGCTCATAGCCTGGTGCAGCCCTAAAAGAAAAGCATGTGCAAGTTCTCTTGTATGACATTACAGCAGTGAGTTCTATCAAAAAGCAGCGGGCTTTATAAATATTGCGGAAGATGTTCTAAGTTGGGCAGAAGAGAACCTGCCGTCCTTATGTATGAGGTGGAAGAGATTAGGCACACATACGTAACAGTGTAATAAAATAATTTTATTCTTTACAGAATGCTGCAACCAATGGGAATAGCAATAAGTGTGCATTACCCGGCATAGTGGCCAAGTTATCAGCAATAGCAAAAGACAAAACATCAATCATTACACATAGTGCATATCTATAAGACAAGAGTACAATACATAATGAATAGCTGCATCAGTTGGGAGGCATACAGAGTAACAAATGGGTGAATTGTGGTTTCCGTTCGCTGAGCCCCCTCAGCTCCCGAGCTGGACTTCCCTTCATCACCGTTTTGGCATCAACGCTCGGTGACCCAACCCAGTGGAGTGGTAAGTAGGAGGTCTCCTACTTCCTTGACCTCTTCCACCAACTACCATACTCCCCCTATATACCCATTTACCCTATCATGTTTTGTTTCAGATATTATATTGACGCATCTGCCCCTGAAGAGCGAGCTGGGACTCGCGAAACGCGTAGGGCACCATCGATGCTCTTTACATGCCTTTTACTGTTGGGTTGTTATGTTGTGGGTATATCATTCACATATTACCTTATCCATGTATGAAACAATTCACCCATTTGTTACTCTGTATGCCTCCCAACTGATGCAGCTATTCATTATGTATTGTACTCTTGTCTTATAGATATGCACTATGTGTAATGATTGATGTTTTGTCTTTTGCTATTGCTGATAACTTGGCCACTATGCCGGGTAATGCACACTTATTGCTATTCCCATTGGTTGCAGCATTCTGTAAATAATAAAATTATTTTATTACACTGTTACGTATGTGTGCCTAATCTCTTCCACCTCATTCAAAGTCCCAGGGCGATCTCCCCCCCCATGTTTCTATGTATTCAGGGATGGAGGTGGTTTGAGTGGTCAGTCCAGATCTTAACTCCCCTTTCTGCCGTCCTTATGTGCTCCTTATGCCAAGGGAGAACTGAACACACTGGCAGATTTTCTAAGCAGGAAAGAGACCATATTAGAGCAGATTGTGGAAAAATTAGGGAATCTTTGCATAGATGTGTTCGCTACAAGAGAGAACAGAATAGTGGATCAGATCCCTTTTGCTCCAGAGGGACCCACCCGATTTGGGTATAGACTTCCTATCCCAGCCACTCATGTATGCTTTTCCTCTGTTTGCGCTTATGCCGAAAATGATAAAGAAGATTAGATTCTCGGTTTGCGAAGGTCATTCTGATTGCCCCCTACTGGCCAAAGAGGTCTTGGTTCACGGAGTTGCTAAAACTCAGCATAACAGATCCCTGGAGACTGCCTTGCACGCCAGATCTCATCCACCAGGGGGTGGTGACGCATCCTGCATTGATCCAACTTTCTCTGATGGCCTAGCTTCTGAAAGGGATTTATTAGTGTGGAAAGGTCTGTCAGAAAAATACACCATTTTCAGTAGCAGGAAAACCTCCACTAACACACATGCAATAAAATTTGGAAGAAATTCTGTGGGTGGCGTGACGTTAACAGACTTATAGAATCAATTATCCCAGCAGTTCTTGGTTCTCTTCAAGCAGGGGCGGATCTTGGTCTAGCACTCAGTACTCTCAAAGTCCAGGTGGCTGCTCTGTCAAATCTAAGTGTGAGGTTAATCGAAGAGCCATTGATCAAGATTGCTGACGGCAATAGGGCGAAGAAGAGCTCCAGGAGTCAGAAGGTTCCGATCTTGAGATTTGTCCACCATATTGCAAAGCTTTTGTAAAAAGCTGTTTGAGTTTCTCGAGGACTGTTTTACTAGATTACTGACCCTAAAAACAGTACTCCCGGTGGCGCTGGTTTCAGCTAGGAGGGCTAGTGAAATTCAGGCCCTCCTATTGCTGAACCGTTTTGTATCATTTTACAACAAGATTACCCTCTCACTTGATCCAGCCTTGCTTCCTTATTTGGCTTCAAACTTTCATCGGACAGAGGAAATCAAAATTCCTTCGTTTTGTGGAAATCTGAAAAATTCAAAAGAAGCAGAATTCAACAAACTGGATGTTAGAAGTTGCATGATTGCATACACTGAGTGTAGAAAAGACTGGAGATCCTTCCCTAGTTTGTTCTTTTATCCGGACCCAATAAGGGTAGGAGAGAGTCAAAAAATACTATCGCTAGATGGACGAAGTCAGCGATCAGTGAAGCATATCAAGCGTCTTTTTTTTGACACCACCTTAAAAAGTCAATGCTTACTCCACAAGAGCGGTATTTACAACGTGGGCTGAAAGGGCCAGAGCTTTGCCACTCCAGATCTGCAAGGCCGCAACCTCCTGGTCCAGTTTTCAGATGTTTGTGAAACACTACAGGTTGGACTTGCTCTCAAGTCAAGATCGGACCTTTTGGCAGGAAGGTACTGCAAGGTGTGGTCCCACCCTAGTTCTGTTATGTCCTCTCCGTAAGCCGCGCTGGATGATGACTTGGTCAAAATAGTGTTAATACCTGTTAACTCACTTTTCCAGAAATCTTCCAGGACAGCACCAGTTCCCAACGCAACCCCCCCCCCCCTTTTTTTTATTTTGGGTGTCTAGGGGACATTTACCCTGTCACTGTCATATTTCTTGTCTTAACAAATAACCGAAGGCTCAGATAATTATTTGAGGGGCTGCTGGCTGTCAGAGCCTTTTAATGTGAATCATGTGTTTCCTGTGCAAGGTGGGAGCCTCTCGCTCTGGAAGATTCCTGGAAAAGTGAGTTAACGGGTAATAACACCCTAGGGTTTGTTTGTATTGCCTCTTTGTTTACCTTGTGCATGGGTTTCTTGCCTTGCAGTCCTTGTGAGATCCCCATGACACATGATAAACAAATTACTGGTAATCTTTTCCCAATTTTGGCGTTGTATGAATTGGATAATAACAATACAAACAATTTAAAAAGTAGGTGGCCTGGGAGCTCTTTTTATGGATTAAAACAAACATAAAAAATTGATCCATTTTTAATAAGGAGAAATAAAGCGTTACATTGGAATAATTCGTATTTACCACTTGAAACTGTTTGGGAGCGTTCCATATGGCAATTAGATAAAACGGCAGTTTATAAATGAGCAAAATCTAATCTAGAAGACATTCTTCTTTTTTTTTTTTTTTTTTTTTTTTTTTTTCAAATGGTGATGCAATATATTTGCTTATTAGTAGAATAAGGTTACATTTGAACAATTTTCTGACATGAGATCATTCAGTATACAATCATTTAATCCTTCCTTTTTTTTCTTCTTTTTTCTTTTTTCTTTTTCTTTTTTTTTTCAGTTAAAAGGTTATGCCAAGGATGATACTGGAAAAGATGTGGAACCTGCTATAGATCTTCGCGTTAGTGTTGAGGATATTAACGATAACAGTCCGGTGTTTACCAGCGAAGTTTTTGTTTGTTCAGTTGAAGAGATGTCTGCTACAAGTAAGTGTAGTATTTTAATATCCCTAAGAACAGTTCAATGAAAAATTGATTTGAGTGGGCAGATTTTTATATACAGTAGGGCAGTGGTTGGCAATCCATCAATTGCGGGCAGGTGATGGGTGGATCGCATCCCTTCTTTGCAGACCCCTGGACTGCTTCTTGCACACCATGTAGAGTGACACAGGGAAGCAACAACTTGGTATGCTGCGCCGCTGACCAGCAGAAGGAAACGGAGCCTGGACATGAGCAGGGGCAGCATTCACTGGAACCAATTCCCTGTAGTTCCCTCCTGCAACAGCTAAAAGCCAACTCCTCTTCCTCCCGCTGGCTTTCAGCTGCTGCAGGGGAGAATCTACAGGGGATAGATTCTAGTAAATGCTGCCTTTTCTGCCCCTCCTGTCCAGGTTCCCCTTTTTTTTGCTGCCTGGGACCACCCTTGTGCTTCCCAGGTGCCCTGTGGGATCGTTTCAGGATGGAGAGCAGGCGAAGGGGCCAGTAAGTCATTTTCTGTATAAACACAGCACCAATCACTCATTGTGTTCATTTATAACTGAAGCATAGTAAACTGTTTTTATGCTTCAGTTTGTGAATGAACAAGTAAGACTGTGCAAAGCTCTTCTGTTCATTCTTTTATGTGCAGCAGAGGCTATAGAGATAGAGGGCTGTCCTCAATCGCTTTCACAGTCTCAAAAGTAAGATATCGGGGTTCATAATTCACCCTAAGCTCCCCCCCCCCCCCCCAGCAGGGCCATTAAAGAAATTGTAAAAGATGAAATAATAAAAATAAACAACTAACTCCGCCCACATTTTTAAGCCGAGGTTATATTTTTACTTTTTTGTTCACTTCCTTACTATTTTAGTTAGGACTTGTTAGTTTTTTTTTTTTTAATTTTATTTTTGTTTGTTTTTGTTTTAATAAAATAAGAGCGCCACACCGCAGTGTTCTTTTTGAACTTTCATGTTGTTCAGGTAGCTCTCCACCTCTCAAAGGTTGCCTACCCCTGCAGCTTTTCTTTATCCTGCATTTTTTGTGCACAGGGTAATGCGGAGACAGGAAAGCTTATTGAGTGTGTCCTTTTTAAGAGCCTTATCGTGCTGGGCTGATGAGGTCTCTGTACCAGGGTCTTGCACCCTCCGATGTGGACTAAACATGGCTTTACTGCTTGTTTCGTCATAATAGAATATACAATTTTTTTAAACCTAGAATTGTGTAGCAGAGTTTTCTTCTAAATCATTTCCATGTATATGAGCACAATCCTAAAACTAAACAGCACCTTTTTAACATACAGTAGATTATTGTTTAAATTATAAACTAAACATAGTTTCTGCATAATGTGTTCTATAAGTCAGGATTACATTATGCTATACAGTTGTGCTCAAACGTTTGCATAAGCAGAAATTGTGAAATTGAAAATATGACTGATCATGCCAAAACTGTCTTTTATTTCAGGCTAGTGATCATATGAAGACATTTATTATCACATAGTAGTTTTGGTTCAGAAATCGCCCAAATGGCCCTGGTCAAAAGTTTACATACCGTGGAATGTTTGGCCTTGGGACACACACACACACACACACACACACACACACACACACACACACACACACACACACACACACACACACTAAAATGGCAATTAAAGGTTCATCTGTGCATGTGTGGCTTGCATCTGTGGCTTTTTTAATTGCATATTTAATGTCTGTGTATAAATGGTCGATGAGTTTAACGTTCAAATGGATGTACTGAGCAGACTAGATACGAAGTCATAGGGATCAGAAAAAAAGGAACTTTTATAAAGATGGAAAAGGACATACAGTAAAAAGATACCCAAAGCCTGGATTATGCCAGTCAGTACTGTTCAATCCCTTATTAAGAAGTGGAAAATTTGGGGATCTCTTGATACCAAGAAAGATTGCAGTCACAACCGTCAGAGTTGTTCGTGATAAAAAGAAAAACCAACAGGTAGCCCCAGGAGAAGTACAGGCTGCTCTGGAAAAAGACGTTGTAGCTGTTTCAAGGAGCACAATGCGGTGATCCTTGAACAAAAACGAGCGCATGGTCAAGTTGCCACAAAAAAGCCCAGTTACAATATTCTCGACAAAACTTTGACATGTCTCACAGCTTCTAGCACACTGTAAGTGATGAGACCAAAATAGAGCTTTAAGGTCACATCCATAAGCACTATGTTTGGAAAGGGGTCAACCAGGCATATAGCAACAAGACTACTATCCCTACTGTGAAGCATGGTGGTGGAAGTTCACTGATGTTTTGGGGGGTGTGAGCTTTAAAAGCACAGGGAATCTTGTGAAAATTGATGGCAAGATTAATGCAGCATGTTATCAGAAAATACTGGCAGACAATTGTGTTCTTCTGCACTAAAGCTGCGCATGGGATGCCTTTGGACTTTCCAGCGCAACAATAACCCTAAGCATAAGCACTAAAGGCTAAAATTAACTACTTTTAATTGTGGCTCACTAATGTATAAGAGCCTTCCAAATCCTGGTTAAGGGGCCATATAAAGACATAAGTATGGCTTTACCTTAGCTGACTTCATACCAAAGGAATGTCATTGTTAACTGACCAGGGTGGCCGAGCAAACCTTTTTTTTTTTTTTTTTTCTTTTAAAAGAGGATATTACTGTCCAAACTACTTTAAAAAAAAAAAATAATAGATAGATAGATATATAGATATAGATAGAGATCTCTATATTCTCTATCTCTATATTCTCTATCTCTATCTCTATATTCTCTATCTCTATCTCTATATTCTCTATCTCTATCTCTATATTCTCTATCTCTATACCGTATATACTCGAGTATAAGTCGAGGCCCCTAATTTACCACAAAAAACTGGGAAAAATTTATTGACCCGAGTATAAGTCGAGGGTGAGAAATGGCAGAGGGTCAACAATGCCCATCTGCAGCTGCCTGCCTCCCTGTGTCCTGTGCAGCCTACCTGTAGCGATCTCCATCCTCAAACGGCGGCCGGCGTGTGATGATACTGTTCGGCGGCCGGCGTGTGATGATACTGTTCGGCGGCCATTCCACAGTTCAAAAGCCGCGCCTCCTCCTCGTCTGTGATAGGCTGACCGCTGACTGCCTATCACGGACATTCTCTCATTCTCATACCACGGACGAGGATGAGAGAATGTCTGTGATAGGCTGTACACTGACAGCTGTTCAGCCTATCACAGATGAGCAGGAGGCGCGGCTTTTGAAAGCTGCAACAGCTGGCGAACAGTAGCATTACACGCCGGCCGCCGTCTGCCTGCATGACACGCTGATCATGCAGACAGACGGCAGAGACTCGAGTATAAGTCGAAGGGACACTTTCAGCCCAAAAAAAAGGGCTGAAAAATTTGACTTATACTCGAGTATATACGGTGTGTATATATATATATATATATATATATAGAGAGATAGAGATATCTCAAGTCTCGGTATTGTGCCATAACCATTTCAGACCGGGGACTCCGTGGTGAAAAGGCATCTTTAGTTAACCACTTAAGCTCCGGAAGATTTTACCCCCTTCACGACTAGGCAATTGTTTGCTGCTCGCCACTGAACTACTTTAACTGACAATTGTGCTGACATGCAACACTGTACCCAAAGTAAAATGTTATCATTTTTTTTCACACAAAGCGTTCTTTTGGTGGTATTTGATCAACACTGGGTTTTTTAATTTTTTGTGATATAAACAAAAAAGACAATTTTTAGGGAAAAGCTCTAATTTTTACTTTCTGCTACAAAACCTCTCCAACAAAATAAATAAATAAAACAAAATTCCTCATAAATTTTGGCCAAACGTATTCTGCTACATGTTTTTGATAAAAAATCCCAATAGGTGTTTGGTTTGCGTGAAGGTTAAAGCGCCTACAAACTATAGTATAATGTATATACTGGATTAATAATTTATTTTTTTTAGTGCTACGAATGGCTGCGATCAGTGACTTTAATAATGGGACTGCGACACTGGGGGAGTCGATCTGACGCTGGGGAGGGGGGGACTGATTAACTGCTAGTGACATTAATGCAGTGATAATACTATACACTGTCAATGTACTAATGACACTGGCTGGGAAGGGGTTAACATCTAAGGCGATCCAGGGGTTAAATATGTGCCTAACTATGTGTACAGCGTGCTGCTTTTTACTAACTGATCTCTCCGTTTCTCATCCTTGCTTTGCAGGGATGAGAAACTGACAGATCGTTCCCTTCCTACAGAGCTCTGTGGTGGTTACCAACACAAGAGCTCTGCATGAATCATTGGCTGGGACCTGCTGACAGGCTCCCACCATGTACAATCACAATAGGGGTGCACAGGAGCGTGCCCTAAACCCAGGAAGTAGGCAGTGATGTAGGTGTATGTCGCTTGATTACAGCAGCCGCTTGCGCACAGTACACCGGACAGGTGGCAAGTAGTTAAGTATTGTTATATTTGCTATTAAATTTTTTTATCTGTCATTTTACTTAAATGTTATACCTAACAAGTGTTTGTGTGATCTCTCTTTGCACATCTCAAATACAAACCCAAAATGTAAACTATCACACTGTGATAAAACAAGCACAAGGCCAAGCTGACCCTCCAGTGGTTACAGCAGAAAGGGTGAAGGTTCTAGAGTGGCCATTAGTCTCCTGACTTTAATACTGTACCATTGAGCTACCCTGGGGAGATCTCAAACATGTGGTTCATGTAAGAGGACCCAAGACTTTGCATGACCTAAAGACCTGGAGACATTTTACCAAGATGAATGGGCAGCTAGCTATACTACCTGCAAGAATTTGGGGCCTCATAGACAACTGTTACAAAAGACAGCAAGCTAGGGGAGGGGGGGGCTGATTTAATGAATCTCCAACCAGTTAAATATATAGTTGAAATGCAAGTATATTTTTTATTTTTTTTTTTTTTTTCAAAATTTTCGGTCTTTTTTTATTTGTTGCGCAAAAAATAAAAACCGCAGAGGTGATCAAATACCACCAAAAGAAAGCTCTATTTGTGGGAACAAAATGATAAAAAAATTGTTTGGGTACAGTGTAGCATGACCACGCAATTGTCATTCAAATTGCGACAGCGCTGAAAGCTGAAAATTGGCCTGGGCAGGAAGGTGTCTAAGTGCCTGGTATTGAAGTGGTTAAAGGAAACTTTTTCTGAGAAAAGCAAATACCTGTTGCCTGGCTGTCCTGCTTACCATCTTGCTTCAATGATTTCTGTTACAAATACAAAACAAGTATTCAGATAAGGATCTCCTGACTTTTTTTCTCATTACTAATTTACATACTTGTCCTGGGTCAATGAATGAAGGTATTAGAGCCAGCATAATGGCAAGACGAATATCACTTTTAAGGCAAAGGGCGGCAATGGCAGGACATTTTACTTATAAATGTTTTACTTTATCTGTTTTATTTGGCAAATGGTTTGATTCCGCTAGGCCAATAATGGTGAACCTTGGCACCCCAGATGTTTTGCAATTCATTTCCCATGATGCTCATGCACTCTGCCGTGTAGTTGATCATCATGGGAAATGTAGTTCTAAAACATCTGGGGTGCCAAGGTTCACCATCACTGCACTTGGCCTTATTTTTTTGTTCACACACTAGCCGGGAAGGTGATACCACTTTCTATGTTGCAGTAAAAAAAATGACCTCTGAAGGATCAGGAGTACGTTGGCAAAGTCATCTCTGTGCTCAACCCTCCTCCAAGGATGTTCCTCTCATTTAAGCTAACAGCACTGAGAAATGCAGGAGAGCCTTTTCTGGCTGACCCTGCTGGGTGTCCTTCTTTTCTTTTTTTTTTTTTTTTTTTTTTTTGTAACTTTTTCACAAAGCGTGTGTAATTGCACTAATTTGTATGGGGTAGTGCTTTATAACTTTTTTACCTGGAATAGAGATTTAATGTGCATCCTATAAACTGTTTTTATTATTTAGACTAGTACAACATGAGCGGTTACTCCATTGTAGCTCTGTTCTTGTAAATGTTATCTTCATATGATTTACAATATATACCGTTTCCCCAAAAATAAGACCTAGCGTGATTGTCGGTGATGGCTGCAATATATAAGCCCTACCCCCCAAATTAGCCCTAGTTAAAGTCCTTGTAGATCTTCTTTTCAGGGTAGGGCTCATTTTCGGGGAAACAGGGTAGGGCTTATTTGGGGGGTAGGGCTTATATTGAAGCCATCACCGACAATCACGCTAGGTCTTATTTTCGGGGAAACAGGGTAGACAATCTGAGGCTAAAATATATATAATTTTGCTGATATTTATTTAACTTTTTTTTTTTTTTTTTCCCAGGTACGCTCATTATGGTTCTAAATGCCACGGATGCGGATAAGCCAAACACCCTAAATACCAAGCTTGCCTACAAAATAATTTCCCAAGAACCAGGAGACAAACTCCTTTTTGTGCTGACAAAGGATGGTGAAGTCCGCACAACATCAGCAATACTTGACCGAGAGGTAATAAATGATGGGCATAGATGTTTAAAACTGTACTTTGGGAAAACTGATAAATACAGTTAACATACAAATATTTGTGTTTTTCCTGCCTAAGGTTTTGTAATGCTGCCTATCCAATCATGTGATCAAGGCATTTCTGCTAGACAACACAGCCCGGTCCTAGATCTCATTGCAAACTACACTGCAGTTTAGCAATACAGTGGAACCTTGGATTACGAGCATAATTTGTTCCAGAAGAATGCTTGTAATCCAAAGCACTCATATCAAAGCGAGTTTCCCCATAGAAGTCAATGGAAACTCAGATAATTTGTTCCACAGTGACTTCTATGGTATGCAGTACCACATGTGGCCAGATGGGGCGCCCGACGCACTCAAACGCTTGGAAACACTCGGCAACGGAGTGTTTCCGAGTGCATCCGAGCGGCTCTGAATGTCACAGGCACCCCCGCACCTCTGGCTGAATGCCATACTGCACACCGCAGAAGCTTGAATCCTGCTCATTTTGCAAGTCAACACACGCAAACCGAGTCAGGATTTAAAAAAGAAAAATGGCTTGTATTGCGAAACGCTTGTTAACCGCGTTACTCGCAATGCGATGTATTACTGTATAACCTTGTACTTGGGCAGTGAAAAAGCGGTAGCAAACAGCTGAGGTCACATACAGGTAAACATTATAAAATGTAGTAGAGCTCAGGAAAAAAAAGGAAAATCGGCACTTATGAGAGCCACGCAGCTAGCAACCAAATAGCCTGATACACCAAACTGAACATACAATACAGGTAAAACAAAATAACACATGCAGCACCAAAAATAGTACAATACGATCAGACAATAAAAAGTAAATATCAAACATAAGTGTAATGATCACATGAATCAATAAAGTTCATGTACTAAACTTGTCTACCACCATTGTGTCAGATCTGTATCCAATCTACATGTGTACAGTGCATCTGGAAAGTATTCACATTGCTTCACTTTTTCCACATTTTTGTTACGTTGTTATGTTACAGCCTTATTCCAAAATGGATTAAATTCATTATTTTCCTCAAAATTCTACAAACTATACCCCATAATGACAATGTGAATAACGTTTGTTTGAAATCTTTGCAAATTTATTAAAAATAAAAAACGAAAAAAATCACATAAGTATTCACAGCCTTTGCCATGACACTCAAAATTGAGTTCAGGTGCATCCTGCTTCCACTGATCATCCTTGAGATGTTTCTACAACTTGATTGGCGTCCACCTGAGGTGAAGTCAGTTGATTGGACATGATTTGGAAAGGCACACACCTGTCTATATAAGGTCCCACAGTTAACTACATGTCAGAGCACAAACCAAGCCATGAAGTCCAAGAAATTGTCTGTAGACCTCAGAGGATTCTATCGAGGCACAGATCTGGGGAAGAGTACAGAAAAATGTTGGTCGGCATTGAAGGTCCCAATGAGCACAGTGACCTCCATCCATAAATGGAAGAAGTTTGGAACCACCAGGTCTCCCCTAGAATGGGCCGTCTGGCCAAACTGAGCGATCGGGGGAGAGGGGCCTTAGTCAGGGAGGTGTCCAGGAATCTGATGGTCACTCTGACAGAGCTCCAGCATTTCTCTGTGGAGAGAGGTAAACCTTCCAGAAGAACAACCATCGCTGCAGTATTCCACCAATCAGGCCTGCATGGTAATTGTAGAGTGGCCAGACAAAGGCCACTCCTCAGAAAAGGCATATGACAGCCTGCCTGGAGTTTGCCAGAAGGCACCTGAAGGACTCTCAGACCTTGAGAAACACAATTCTCTGGTCTAATGAAACAAAGATTGAACACTTTGGCCTGAATGGCAAGTGCCATGTCTGAAGGAAATCTGGCAATGCTCCTTATCTGGCCAATACCATCCCTACAGTGAAGCATGATGGTGGCAGCATCATGCTGTGGGGATGTTTTTCAGCAGCAGGAACTAGACTAGTCATGATCGAGGGAAAGATGAATGCGGACGTGTACAGAGACATCCTTGTTGAAAACCGGCTCCAGAGCGCTCTGGGCATCAGACTGGGGCAAAGGGTCATCTTCCAACAGGACAATGACCCTAAGCACCCAGCCAAGATAAAAAAGGAGTTGCTACGGGACAACTCTGTGAATGTCCTTGAGTGGCCCAGCCAGAGCCCCAGACTTGAACATCTGTGGAGTGATCTGAAAATGGCTGTGCACCGACACTCCCCATCCAACCTGATGGAGCTTGAGAGGTCCTGCAAAGAAGAATGTGAGGAATTGCCCAAAAATAGGTGCGTCAAGCTTGTAGCATCATATTCAAAAAGACTTGAGGCTTTATTGGTGCCAAAGGTGCTTCAACAAAATATTGAGCAAAGGCTTTGGATACTTATGTACATGGGATTGTTTTTCCTTTTTTATTTTTAATACATTTGAAGAGATTTCAAACAAACTTCTTTCTTTCACGTTGTCATTATGGGGTTTAGTTTGTAATATTTTGAGGGAAAATAATTAATTTAGTCCATTTTGGAATAAGGCTGTAACAGAACACAATGTGGAAAAAGTGAAGTGCAGTGAATACTTTCCGGATGCACTATGTCTATCGTGTGAGCTCTGTATCCAATCTTCATGCAAGTACATGAACTTGATTTATTTGATCATGCCAATATAGTAGAGCACTGATGGGCTGGGAGTACTTCCCCTCTATCGCGGTCTGAGTTTTAGAATCTGATATTTTAGTCTTGTATTAAATTACTTCCCTTTTTTTTTTTTTTCCTTTGTAGGTTTATTTTACCAGAATGACTTTAACAGTTTTAAAAAGGTTGCATAGTGTTACTTGACAGTAATCGCATAGTGAAAAGTTAGTAATTTGAGTAAGCCACACCTTTTGCAATTGTCTGTTTCATAGCTGTCAGAACATAGATCCTGAGTGCAAATCGATGCTTGTAAATCCTGTTTGGTTTTAAATTTAGAAGTACTTCGCTTAGATACATAGGTAGCGGCCTTTGGAAAGGATGCAAAGAAATTTATAGGATTCTGTATCCAGAACCTTTGAGCAATAGGATATGACCATCATATATGGTAAAACATACAGTACCTGGTTCTGAGCAGCCACAAAAGCAGTTAGATGGGCAACCTGGTATTAGACAAGCTAAACAGCATGGCGCAATGTGCCATTGAAGGATAACTTGTAATTTTTATGTTCTACATCTAAAGCATTTGGAGAATAGGACTTGGTAGTGTCCCAAATGTGATTCTAAGCTTCATGCTCTAATTCAATCATTTTGTGCATACTGTATAGTTATGAAGTGAGAGGATAAACTTAAGCTGGCCATGCATGGGTCAAAATTCAGGTGGTTCAGCAAGGACCAGCTGAATTTCAATCCATTTGTGGTCACTGTGGTTGGAACAGAAGTTGATCTACCATTTGACTTCTATTCAACCACCCTGTTGGTGTTTGCTTGATCGACACGGCAGGCAATAGACTGCAGAGCTGATTTATGTATTCTGACAGCAGGGAAGCCTCCCTGCTGTCAGAATACAATGACACAGTGAATTGTGTGGATGGGGGAAATCCGAGTTAGGTTTTTATTCCTTCCACTCGCTGGTTGAAAAGACTCCTTGTATGACCAACTTTTAGTGCCTAATGCCCCGTACACACGGTCGGACTTTGTTCGGACATTCTGACAACAAAAACCTAGGATTTTTTCCGACGGATGTTGGCTCAAACTTGTCTTTGCATACACAGGGTCACACAAAGTTGTTGGAAAATCCAATCATTCTAAACGCGGTGACGTAAAACACGTACGTCGGGACTATAAACGGGGCAGTGGCCAATAGCTTTCATCTCTTTATTTATTCTGAGCATGCGTGGCACTTTGTGCGTCGGATTTGTGTACACACGATCAGAATTTCCGACAACGGATTTTGTTGTCGGAAAATTTTAAATCCTGCTCTCAAACTTTGTGTGTCGGAAAATCCGATGGAAAATGTGTGATGGAGCCTACACAACAAGGTCCTATCACACATTTTCCGTCGGAAAATCCGACCGTGTGTACGGGGCATTACTGTGTAGGCTGATATGGAGTAACTAGATTAACCCCGGGGGAATGTGGGTTATTTTTGCATTTTAAATTCAAAAGGAGTTAAAATGGCTCCTTATAAACAGGCAGGGAGGAAACGCAATGGTTATTACCTGTAGATACAGAAATCGCTTGGATAATGCATTTCATTTTAATGCATGAATAATTAGATGAACCTTTTTTATTCAGCTTTATTAGACCATTTCATCCCAACCAGCTAACGGAACAGTAGGAGTGCTGGGACCTGTTTATGTCCAGGATGTCTTTTGGGGACTTAAAGTGTTATAGCGAATGCAGGGTTCTGGGTTTAATATCTGGACTCCCACAATACACAGAACAAGGAAATGCAATTATTTTAGTAAATATAAACTGCTAAATACCATTTCTCAGCTGTAAATAGCAGTCATATGGCTTCTATCTGGTTAAAGCTTGTAGGAGTTGTCTTTTAATTTTACTCCTATTATTGTCCTATGAGCCTGCAGGACCCCTGACCCTCTGTCTGTCTGATCAGTGCCGATTTGGCCCAGTGCTGATCACATGCACCTTCCCAAGAAAAATCTCTCTAGCAATACATGCCAAACTGAGCATGTGCGGAGTACCCCCAATGCTCTGTACGATCAGCAGATGAATTGGACACTGGAAGAAGGGCAGGATCAGAGAAGACAGGATCAAACAGCCTTTTTAAACAATGTGCAGGATTAACCCCTTAGGTTCCACAGTGGCTATAACAAGCCTGCTTTACTGCATATACAAACTTTATTTTACTGTTGCGGGTTTAGTAACACTTTAATTGGCAGAATCTTTTCTCGTAAGTTCCCTCATTTACCTGCCCATGGTCATGGCATGTGGATCTCGCTTGACTGCTGGATTTTTTTTTTATTTTTTTTTTTTTTTATTTACATCCGGAGCTCTTAACCTTGGCACCTCGTCTCAGCCCAACCATAACAAAAATATCAGTTTGGGTGGATTTAGTGGTAGCTCCAAGCCCACTCTGTTTGAATTGCTATATCTTCGAAAGTATATACATAATCTAAGTGTGTAGTTCTAGAACAGTGATGGTGAACGCGTGGCACATGTGCCGCTGCCGGCACGTCGAGCCGTCTCTGTTGGCACGCAGCACCCTGCCAGGATAAGGGGGGAATTCCCCAGCCAGGCAGTCACTTGTGCGACATTTAGGGGGGTGTAAATGTATTCCTCCGCCGTACCGAGGGTCTGTGCAGCAGCTTATTGCCTCCCCCTGACCCTTACACCTCCTCCGGTGAGGCATTCGGGCATTCCTCTCTGAGGCACCCTATTCCAGCTCCCCCTGCCCCAGGAGTACTTTGGTGCAGCCCATCCCTCTGCTAAATGTACTGCCACCAGACAGCGGAGGGGGAGGGGCAGTGCTCGGAGCACAGCAGGGCCATGGGAGAGGTGCAGTGGCTGCTAGCTGACTTCTCTGCGTCTGGGACACCAAGGAGTGGCTGGATGGTGGGGACTCCTGCAATACTGCCCAGTGCTAGGAAGAGCCCTGATGTGATGGACGATGAGGCCATGGAGAGGTAAGGAGGAGGATGGATCCTCTGATCTACATTGCACTGTGTGTGTGGGGGGATGAGGGGGATGTGAGCAGTGCAGGAAGTATGTGTCAGGTAGGTCAGTGTATGTTGCAGAGTGCATTCTGAGCAAAAAGCATTCCTTAACCCCTGCATTCTGAGCAAAATGCATTCCTGCACCCTGCATTCTGAGCAACACGCATTCCTGCACCCTGCATTCTGAGCAACACGCATTCCTGCATTCTGAGCACAACTCATTCCTGCACCCTGCATTCTGAGCACAACTCATTCCTGCACCCTGCATTCTGAGCACAACTCATTCCTGCACCCTGCATTCTGAGCACAACTCATTCCTGCACCCTGCATTCTGAGCAACACGCATTCCTAAACCCTGTATTCTGGCAGAATCCTGTTTTTGGCCCCTTAGGGCTTAATCAGAGGGATGATCAGTCCCATCCTCTGTACAGAGCCTCTGATAGGTTTAATTGACTCAAAAAGGTTCGCCATCACTGTTCTAGAATGTATAACAACATGCATAACAAAGATCTAGCTGTCTGGTGGTTATAATAACACGGTTTCCAAAATCACATGACATGCCTACAATTTGCTTTCCAAAAACCAAAGCTTTCTGTAGCGCTGCAACAATTATGTGTAACGAAGAATGCTAAAGATTGGGGTCTGTATGTGGCCATTCCTCCTTGCTCAGCATGTCATAACTTCATAGGTTTTTTCTTAAATGCCATTTGCATGACTCTCTCTGGCTTTGACATTTCTCCAGTCACTGATTTAAAACAAGCATGCAGCAAGTGAAATCAGAACTCCTTTTTTTGCATATTTGTTGCAGGTCATTGAATTAGAAAGTATGGAAATCAGGGGATCATCATGACAGCCAGGCTTCTGGCATCTTCAGAAAGAGAAAAAAAACTTGCCATGAGAACATGAAGGCTGTCATTGCTGACCCCCTCCTTCTCAAAATACTAGTTGCCTGGTCATCATGCTGAATCTCTTGCTTTTATTTGTGTGAATTACTAATCCAGAATCTGTAAATGGGGCATTCTGCGTTGCTTTAACAACTTCTTCTTTTTTTTTTTTTTTTTTTTTTTCTGATTTGCACTCGGTCAGTGACTCAGCAGGAAAGCCAGATGGACAGCTTAATAAAACAGGCAACCAGTGTTTTCGACAGAGATCCGCTCCCATATTTCTCCCTGGCAGGTGTACCTTATATCCAGGAAGAGAATATTTAAAAGGTTACATAGGCCCATACATTAAAGTGGTTGTAAACCTTTACAGACCACTTTAACCTACAGGTAAGCCTAGATTAAGGCTTACCTGTTAACCTACACGGTTAAGGAGATATTTTTCTAATAACAGGCACCGATGTCTACGGTGCATGCGCGCCATAGACAACGGTGCAGGCGCACTGAGCGTGATGTTGGTGAAGGCGATCATGCCGTCACTGACGGCTCCCGCACGCATGCGCCGGAGTGACGTCATCGCTGCTCCGGCCAGTCACAGCGCCGGACCAGCGATACCCGGAAGTCACTCTGGGTATCATGGTGGCGACGGAGGAGGTGAACGAGGGTCGCTTTGGGGGCTTCGATCTCAGGTAAGTAACTCATAATGAGCTAGTATGTGTATACTGTGCATACTAGCTCATTATGCCTTTGTCCTGCAGGGTGTGTTGTGTGTGTGTGTGTGTGTGTGTGTGTGTTTGTTTTTTTTTTTTTTTTTTTGTTTTTTTTGAGAGGGTATACTTCCTCTTTAACAGTGCTGTCATAATCCAGATACAGCTATTATTCATGCTGGGTATTATTCATGGTAGGTATTGTCATCTGGAACATCAACATGCACCATTAAATCCTATCTATACAGGCGCAGGTTTTTTGACAATGCATGCATCTTCTGTGATAAAGACTAACCTTCTATCTTTTAGCAACAAGCAAGCTACAGTCTGGAGGTTGAAGTAAAAGATCGGGATGGAGATCCAAATGGAGGTCTTGCTGGAACAGCCAAAGTGAAAATCAAAGTTATAGATGTAAATGACAACATTCCTGTTCTCGAAAAAGAAGAGGTGAGACTATGGTTTGGATATATTGTTTTACAGGTCAACCACAAAAGCAGTGTACATCCACAAAACTACATTAGACTATTTTTTTGGATATACTGCATATGTAGTTATGACAGGCTTAATGTGAATGGTCTGCCATCTGGGTCTAAGACTGCTCAACTGTGATCCTGCCACACCTGAAAGACCACATGACTTGTTATGGAATGTACGATTCATTTGACAGATTGGACTCTACCCTATTGAATATCCTCCGTTGTTCACTGGAAAAATATGATCTAATTCCCTTGTGTTTTTCTTCTTTTTTCAGTACTCAGGCGAAGTGGAAGAAAATGTTGAGGGTGTTGAAATATTGCGTATGAAAGCATTTGATGACGATGAAGAGTTTACAGATAACTGGTTTGCTAATTTTTCTATAATATCTGGAAATGAAGGTGGCCATTTTCAGATCATAACCGATGAGCAAACAAATGAAGGTGTACTGATGCTGGTGAAGGTAAGAAAACGAAATAAAATATGCTAAGATACCTGGATGTTAAAGACAGCGATTACTTCAATTTTGTTAGTTTATTGGCAAGTTGAATAATATGCTTGGGTGTTCCAGGGGCAGAAGGGGGCCCAAAAGAACTAACCATGCCATTCAGAAACCTCAGCTGTTACAGAGCCCAAACAGACTCTCCATAATGATGGAGAAACACTTTGTGGAAGGTGCAGAAGGCACACTGCTGGGGGGAGGGGGGATTTGGCAATTGCCGTGTGTGTGTGTGTGTGTGTGTGTGTGTGTGTGTGTGTGTGTGTGTGTGTGTGTATATATATATATATATATATATATATATAATTTTGATTGAACATGCTGCTGCTGTGTGCAGTTTTATGCTTTGATGTGCCAGTGTTTGTTTTTAATCCAAAAATGTTCAAACTACTACTCCTCAAACAGTCATGAGGGCCATTGTCAAAGGTACTTGATTGCTTCAGAACTTCAGATCAAATAACTTTTGTACCTTTTTAAAGCTTATGTTCATGTCACTTTAAGTTTAGTCCAAACGAACGATTTGCTTCACTAAGTGCTACAGTGTTTCTAAGCACTGTATGTATTGCATGTAACAAAACAGAGTCTGGCTGAGCGACACTCGGCCATTCATAGGTGGTTTTGTATTCTGTGAATAAATACCACCCAGCTTGGTCTAAACAAACTATTTAAAGTGACATGGAAAGAGGGATCTGACAGGGAATACTATCTATGGGTGTGCCACATCCCAATTGAGTCAAAAAAGAGAAGGAAGGATTCCCCAAAAACGGGATTTTGAAGGCACTACCACAATGTAGAAAAATACGATATTTTCTTTGTAAATAAAAGTTATATCAAAAAGACAATAGTAAATAGTACACATAGTCATAAATATGGATACATAGAAAGACCGTCAATGAAGTTAAGTAGATCTTTCTGAACCGACGCGTTTCAGAAATTTTTTCCTTCCTCAGGGTTCATACAGAGGAAATTACATCTAAGGGATTACAGAATGCAAAATGATTAATAAAAACAAGTATAGCACTACCCCCTGAGTAAACCTTTAACATGCACATAAATAAAATGCACTTACTTAAAATTAATTGATAATACATGAGTATCCATATAGTTAAAAATAAAAAATAATGCAGCTCAACGTCTGGCTTCCCTCATGTATCCACTCAAAGATCTAATTAGAATCCCTTGGGCTGTATGGAAAGATGTATCCCCCAGAGGGGAAAAAGGCTGGCCAAAGGTGGCGCTGAGAAGCGCTGTATCCTGTGCCCAGGTACAGCGCCTATGTGTGTACTGGGGTCCAAAAAAATAGGGGACCTGGAATCAAAGACACAACAATAAATGAACGAACTGAAGAGACTAAGAATAAATCCAAAGATAGAAAATAACTTTGTATTGCAAGCAACCTACCTAGACGCAAACATGCAAAGAGTATGTAGGTGGGTAGTCTGGGAAGTATGAATCCTAATCAGTAGTCTCAAAGGCAGGATGGCTGTAATAATGGAATGGCCAAAGTGAGTATGGACATGAACCAAAGAGAAAAAAAGGAGAAAGGGCATAAAAACCCAAAATTACTGACAAGTGTACAGACTAAGCCAGATCAAAAAAGCAAAGTATCAAATCTCAGATATTACTTACTTTTGGGCACATCCTATAGTCTCCAGACCAGACCATCTCCATCCCAACCTATGCTCCTACTGAACAAGCTGGGCTAGATATAGCCCAACTAGTTCAACCATCAGCTGATTCTAACTTGGAATCAGTTGGATGAAGGTGTGCCTAGACGCAATCGCGGTACCACGTCACACAGCTGCGCCGTGTAGTGAGGCGCCGCCGTCAACTCCCACCGGCACGGCCAACCACCCTGGTGACAGTCAGTGATGACTGGCCCAGGGCTGGGGGGGGGGGGGGGATGTCAAAGAAGGAAAAAGACAGCACCGCAACCCCTCAAAGGTGTCCTCCAAAAGAGAACATAATGGCAGTGCAGGGCGCACACACAGATCACAGCGCCATAGAGCCAGGCCAGCATCGCAGCAACTGTCAAGGTAGTGGGGCCACCAATCAAAAAAAATATAAATAAATATATAATGGCAATATGCACATGAATAAAAGTTTGAAAAAAACAAAAGAAAGAACAGGGAGGGATTGCCATTGGTATCAACACCTCAACCTGATCTTGATAGAAAGAAGGTGGACCCATAGCTAAGGGAATGCTGCTGGAGTAGTGAATACTAATGCCGCGTACACACGAGCGGACATTACGGCGGACTTTGCCCGGCGGACTTTTCGACGTACTTTCCGACGGACTTTGTGAATGAACGGACTTGCCTACACACAATCCACCAAAGTCCGTCGAATTGGTACGTGATGACGTAAGACCGGACTAAAACAAGGAAGTTCATAGCCAGTAGCCAATAGCTGCCCTAGCGTGGCTTTTTGTCCGTCAAACTAGCATACAGACGGCGGACTTTTCGACCGGACTCGATTTCAACGGATAAATTTAAAACAAGTTTTAAATCTAATTCCGTCCAACTTTTGAGAAAACAAAGTCCGCTGGAGCCCACACACATCGAATTGTCCGACGAAATCCAGTCCGCCGGGCAAAGTCCGCCGTAATGTCCGCTCGTGTGTACGCGGCATAAGAGTGGCTGGAAAACAAACGCGAAAGCCATCATGAGGCTGCCATAAAGACCATGACCAAACCAAACATGGGCATAGATGATAAACACTGCATGAACTGAATGCGGATGTAACAAGGGCACATGGAAATACAACACTCGTGGATCTACACAAACGAAGAAGAGAATCAAGCACATTCAAAAAGGGGGGGGGGGAGAGGAAAAAACAAACCAAAAACCTTATAATAAAAGCTGACTGATATAGCAACTCAATAGACATATGGACCCGGGGCACGATCCTTCTACCCAATACATGGATAGTGCCGGGTGGTCCCAGGGGGCTAGACCTATGGCACTTTTAAAACTTCTAGTGTGAAAAGTTTTGGATTGAGTGGATAGTTTAACTCTATGGATACTCATGTATTGTCAATTAATTTTAAGTAAGTGCATTTTATTTATGTGCATGTTAAAGGTTTACTCAGGGGTTAGTGCTATACTTGTTTTTATTAATCATTTTGCATTCTGTAATCCCTTAGATGTAATTTCCTCTGTATGCACCCTGATGAAGGAAAACATTTCTGAAACGCGTCAGTTCAGAAAGATCTACTTACCTTCATTGACGGTCTTTCTATGTATCCATATTTATGACTGTGTATTAGTACTATTTACTATTGTCTTTTTGATATATTTTCTTTGTAAATAAAATTTTATATTTTTCTACATTGTGGTAGTGCCTTCAAAATCCCGTTTTTAGGGAATCCTTCCTTCTCCTATTTAAAGTAACATGAAACATGGACATCAGCTTTAACTGTCTTTCTCTATATAGCTAATGCATACCTGCACCCAGTACAGGTCCCTTTTTGAAAGTAAAGCCAGTAACTACAACGTGTGTGTGTGTGTGTGTGTGTGTGTGTGTGTGTGTGTGGTTTGTTTGTTTGTTTGTGTTTTAGTTTTTTTTATTGCTGTAAAAGCTTTTTTGTGTTTTTTGTTTTTCTTAAAATATTACACATCTATTTTCAGGAAGCAGATTATGAAGTGATGCAGAATGCACAGCTGAGTGTGGTTGTCTCAAACCGAGCACAGTATCACAGCTCCATTATGCACCTAGTTAGTGGAGGTAGCTCATCCGGTGGAATGATAGGCGGTGGTGGAGGAGGAGGAGGAGGAGGAGGAGGTGGTGGTGGAGGTGGCGGAAAAACTATTCCCATTAACGTGAAAGTGAAGAATGCACGCGAGGGACCTGTATTTAAGCCAAGAAAGAAGAATCTTGCTGTGGCTGAAGGAAAGAAAATAATAAACACAGTAATTGGTTCTTATCAAGCATTTGATGCCGACTCTGGAAAGATTGCAGAACATGTTAAGTAAGTCTGTTTTTGTTTTTTGTTTTTTTGTTTTTTTCCCCTCTGATGCAGTAAATAAGCCAGTTCAATTTTATGAGAACTTTGGTTTTAAAAAAAGTTGCAGATCCCTGGTGCTTCTCTTGGTGTGCTTGCAGGTACCATTTTTAAACAAGTAATGAAAATTACAAAAATAATTAACCCTGGATGAGGTTACAATTTTAGCATTTAAAAGGTTTAGTTCATTTACCAAGCCACTTACCATGCAGTTAAGTGGCACCTGTAGATAGGAACAAACTGCATCTTTGAACAGTGCTAAATATTGCCCTTGCTATAAGTGTAGGCCATTTACATACCTCCCCAATGAAAAACTTCCAGAGTAGGCATCATCCAGCGACAAATGAGATGGTGGACCACACGTGTGCGGGGCTTTGAGAGATCCATCCTGTGATGGTTGGGGTAGGCAGTAAGAGCTGAAAGTGTCTTAGTAATGTACTAGAAACAAGGCGGGGTGCAATGAAAACATATCAGTTTTTCAGTCGGGCTTCAGGAGGTACATACAGTATCTCACAAAAGTGACTACACCCCTCACATTTTTGAAATATTTTATTATATCTTTTCATGTAACACTGAAGAAATTACACTCCTACTACAATGTAAAGTAGTGAGTGTACAGCTTGTATAACAGTGTAAATTTGCTGTCCCCTCAAAGTAACTCAACACACAGCCATTAATGTCTAAAACCACTGGCAACAAAAGCGAGTACACCCCTAAGTGAAAATGTCCAAATTGGGCCCAAAGTGTCAATATTTAGTGTGGCCATCATTATTTTCCAGCACAGCCTTAACCCTCTTGGGCATGGAGTTCACCAGAGCTTCACAGGTTGCCACTGGAGTCCTCTTCAAATCCGCCACAACGACATCACAAGATCTTGCGCTCCTCCACCTTTCATTTGAGGATGCCCCACAGATGCTCAATAGGGTTTAAGTCTGGAGACATGCTTGGCCAGCCCATCACCTTTACCCTCAGCTTCTTTAGCAAGGCAGTGGTCATCTTGCAGGTGTATTTGGGGTCGTTATGTTGGAATACTGCCCTGAGGCCCAGTCTCCGAACGGAGGGGATCATGCTTCAGTACGTCACAGTACATGTTGGCATTCATGGTTCCCTCAATGAACTGTAGCTCCCCAGTGTTGGCAGCACTCATGCAGCCCCAGACTATGACACTCCCACCGACATGCTTGACTGTAGGCAAGACACGCTTGTCTTTGTACTCCTCACCTGGTTGCCGCCACACACGCTTGACACCATCTGAACCAAATCAATTTATCGTGATCTCGTCAGACCACAGGACATGGTTCCAGTAATCCATGTCCTTAGTCTGCTTGTCTTCTTCAGCAAACTGTTTGCGGGCTTTCTTGTGCATTATCTTTAGAAGAGGCTTCCTTCTGGGATGACAGCCATGCAGACCAATTTGATGCAGTGTGCGGCGTATGGTGTGAGCACTGACAGGCTGACCCCCCCCCCCCCCCCCCCTTCAACCTCTGCAGCGATGCTGGCAGCACTCATACGTCTTTCCCAAAGACAACCTCTGGATATGATGCTGAGAACCTGCACTCAACTTCTTTGGTAGATCATGGCGAGGCCTGTTCTGAATGGAACCTGTCCTGTTAAACCGCTGTATGGTCTTGGCCACCGTGCTGCGGCTCAGTTTCAGGGTCTTGGCAATCTTCTTATAACCTAGGCTATCTTTATGTAGAGCAACAATTCTTTTTTTTTTTCAGATCCTCAGTTCTTTGCCAAGAGGTGCCATGTTGAACTTCCAGCGACCAGTATGAGAGCGTGAGAGCGATAACACCATATTTAACACACCTGCTCCCCATTCACACCTGAGACCTTGTAACACTAACGAGTCACATGACACCGGGGAGTGAAAATGGCTAATTGGGCCCAATTTGGACATTTTCACCTAGGGGTGTACTCACTTTTGTTGCCAGCGGTTTAGACATTAATGGCTGTGTGTTGAGTTATTTTGAGGGGACATCAAATTTACACTGTTATACAAGCTGTACACTCACTACTTTACATTGTAGTAGCGTGTCATTTCTTTAGTGTTGCATGAAAAGATATAATAAAATATTTACAAAAATGTCAGGGGTGTACTCACTTTTGCAGCAGATTACCATCAAATTTTGCGTGAAAGTTGGCAAATTTGCATATGAGATGTTAGCTCTGTTACAACAGGCTTTTGGTAAACCTTCTATGAAGAAATCAAGTGTTTTTGAATGGCATATGTGGTTTAAATGGGGGGGGGGGGGGGGGGGGCTGGAAGACCTCTATAATGATGCAAGAAGTGGGAAGCCATAAACGCAAAGGACGGATGCAAATGTGGAAAGAGTGTGAACCCTTGTGCGCTTGGATCAACGATTAAACATGAACATGTAAACAGTGCTGCAGAATCAAATGCCTTGTACACACGACCGGACTGGTCCGACGGAACGAATCCGTCAGACAATCTGACCGTGTGGGCTTCATCGGACCTTCAGCTGACTTTTTCTGTCAAATCAGACTGACTTTAGATTTGGAACATGTTTCAAATCTTTCCGACGGACTCAAGTCCGGTCGAAAAATCAGTTCGTCTGTATGCTAGTCCGACGGACAAAAAAGGACGCAAGGGCAGCTATTGGCTACTGGCTATCCACTACCTTATTCTAGTCCCTTCGTACGTCATCACATTCAAACGAACGGACTTTAGCCTGTTCGTGTGTGCGCAAAACCATTCGTTCGAAAGTCCATTGGAAAGGCCGTCGGACCTTTGATGCTGAAAAGTCCGCTCGTGTGTACACGGCATTACTGGGGATTTGACAAAGATTTCCACAAAATGGTGCCTCGAATCTTGACCGAAGATCAAAAAGCATGTTCTCTTCAAATTTCATCCGATCTTTTGAAAAATGCACAGGTGTTCGATGGGGTTATTACCAGTGATGAAACATGGTGCTTCCAGTATGATTTGGAAACCAAACACTAGAGCATATGCACTGGAAAACATCAAATTCACCTTGCCTGAAGGAAGCGCGAATGTCTCGTTCTCTGTACGAAACCATGCTGATGGTTTTGTGTGTTTTTTTTTTTTGTTTGTTTGTTTTTCTCCTTACAAGGGGGGGATAGTTCACTATGAGTTCTTAGAACATGGTCAAACATTGTTACCTGGAAATTCTGAAAAGGTTACTGTTTGGAGAAAAGGACCAGAACTCTGGCCTAACAAGTGTATTCTACACCATGATAATACTACAGCACAAGATGCATTAGATGTTCAAGTTTCTGGCCCAGAAATCCAATCGAAATTTGACCAACCACTGTATTCTCCTGACTTGGCACCCTGCTACTTTTGGCTGTTTCCAAAATGAAAAAAGCCCAAAAATGCTTCTAGCACACTGCGACAAAGATGTTCCCGGCAGTGGCACAGTCGCTCTAAAAAAAAGTGCTTAGTTTCACAAATGGACTACTTTGGAGGTGACAACCGCCGCTAGTGTGTAGGTAAGTTGTTATTTTTTTACAGCTAATTTCAGAAATTAAATTGTCATTCCTCGTAAATGGCCTACACTTGTAGCAAATGCATTGTCCAACTTTGGTTAAAGCTGCACATTTTTTTTTTTTTTTTTTAGTAAATTAACTCTTTAAAGCAAACATTGCTAGCCACTAACCCTAAATAAAAAAGCTAAGCTAAAGAGGAACTGAACTCTGGAAGCTGTACCCTAAAAAGGCATGCAAAAGACAAGTCAGCGGTTTTGCTTCTGGTGTCCCTGAAGCTGATCTTTAACCCATTTAATGAGTTACCATGCTTTGTTCTTCACCGCCTTTTTCTCCTTGCTTCCAGCAAGGAGAACAGTAAGCTTCACAGAAATGACAGCCCCTATTCTCACTTAACAGTTGAAACCCATTAAAACTATAGAAATACAAATTTCCCCTCAGGGTGGGGCTTTAAAGGCACAGATTGTGAAACGGTGTTTTAAAATCACAATTTTATTTAATAGTATCAAAAAAAGTCAAAGAGTAATGCAATATAAAAACATGAAATATTAGACCAACATGATTATGAGTAACATCACCTGCAATTGAAAGATAAGCATACATGATGTAGATAATAAATACTGTTTGCATTTGTGGTTCCTACGCGTTAGAGTAATCTAGACTTCTTCTTCAGGGTTAGTTCGATATGCAAAAATGAGTAACACTTATAATCTAAGAATACAAAAATATGTTCTACATCCATTGAATATTGAGGAACACAATGGCGAAAGTAAGGAAATGAGGAAAAAACATCCACTTGCTATCTGAATACTCACCCATTGGAGAAGTGTGTAGCCAAATACGCACGACAAGGTACCAAAGGACTGTCAAGGAATAGGGTGCAGAGGAGAGAGCACTTGAGAGGGTCAGATCAGAGAGGGCTTAGATGCAGGGCCACATATATGTATACTGGGACCAGATTGGCATCACTGCGGGCAAAAGGAAGTATTGAAAGCAAGTCATTTTAATGCATGTTACATAGTTAAATATTTGTGTGTGTGTGTATAAGTAACTTTTCAAGGTGTTTGTCCACCTCCTTGCCAATGCACATAGGATGTATGAGAACATGCCTTTATGCTAAGGTATTCAGATAGCAAATGGATGCTTTTTCCTTACTTTTGCCATTGTGTTCCTTAATATTCAATGGATCTATAACGTATATTTTTATATTCTTAGAGTATAAGTGTTACTCATTTTTGCATATCGAACTATTCCTGAAGGAGTCTAGATAAGGCCCCTTTCACACTTATACAACTTGTCCCACGATTTTGTACTGCAAAATCGTATGACAAGTCATTCTCCATGATTTGCAATGACTACCATTCATATTGGCACGACTTTAAGTCGTGCCGACTTGAAAGTAGTCCCTGCACTACTTTGGTCCAACTTCTATGCGAGTTGTACTCCATAGACCTCAATGTTAAACCCTCAAGTAGCATGCAAATTGTGCCTGAATAATATAGACACGATTTTCAATACGACTTTGCAAGCACAAGCCTGGCTCGCTGATCGGGAAAGGAAAATGCCGCACCAAGTTTTAAATAAAAAAAACGGCGTGGGTTCCCCCCCAGGGGCATACCAGGCCCTTAGGTCTGGTATGGATCTAAAGGCAACCCCCTACGCCGAAAAATCGGCGTGGGGTCCCCCCCCCAAAAATCCATACCAAACCCTTATCCGAGCACGCAGTCCGGCCGGTCAGGAATGGGGGTGGGGACAAGCGAGCGCCCCCCCCCCCCCCCTCCTGACCGTACCAGGCCGCATGCCCTCAACATGGGGGGGTGGGTGCTTTAGGGCATGGGAGGCACCCTGCCGGCCCCCCCACCCCAAAGCACCTTGTCCCCATGTTGATGAGGACAAGGGCCTCTTCCCGACAACCCTGGCCGTTGGTTGTCGGGGTCTGCGGGCGGGGGGCTTATCGGAATCCGGGAGCCCCCTTTAATAAGGGAGCCCCCAGATCCCGGCCCCCCGCCCTATGTGAATGAGTATGGGGTACATGGTACCCCTAACCATTCACCTAGGGAAAAAAGTGTCAATAAAAAACACAGTACACAGGTTTTTAAAATAGGCAGCTCCGGGGTCCTCTTCCGACTTAAGGGGTCCTCTTCCGACTTAAGGGGTCCTCTTCCGACTTAAGGGGTCCTCTTCAGACTTAAGGGGTCCTCTTCAGACTTAAGGGGTCCTCTTCAGGCGTAAGGGGTCCTCTTCAGACGTAAGGGGTCCTCTTCAGACGTAAGGGGTCCTCTTCTGACTTCGGGGGTCCTCTTCCGACTTCGGGGGTCCTCTTCCGACTTCGGGGGTATCTCCGGCGTCTACTCCCGGTGTCCTGATCTTCTGCCGGCTCCTCCGCTATCTTCTGCAGCTCAATTGCTAGCGGTGGTCCGGACTTCTGCCTTCTGTCTTCTTCTTTTCTTCCAGAGATGTTGACACGACGCTCTCTCCAGCTGAAATGGTCTCTGAACGCTCCGCAATGGACTTATATAGGCGGTGACCCCGCCCCCTTATGAGGTCACTGTCCCGGGGCATGCTGGGACTGTGCCGTCATAAGGAGGCGTGGTCATCACCCGGTGACCACGCCTCCTAAAACGTCAGTCCCAGCATGCCCAGGGACTGTGACGGCATAAGGGGGCGGGGTCACCGCCTATATAAGTCCGTTGCGGAGCGTTCAGAGACCATTGCAGCTGGAGAGAGTGTCATGTCAACATCTCTGGAAGAGAAGAGGGAAGAAGACTATCCAAAAGTCCGGACCACCGCTGGCAAAAGAGCGGCAGAAGATAGCGGTGGAGCCGGCAGAAGATGCGGACGCCGGAGAGACCCCCGAAGTCGGAAGAAGACCCCGGAGCTGCCTAATAAATTACTTTAAAACCTGTGTACTGTGTTTTTTTTTTTTTTTTGTTTTTTTTTTTTTTTTTTTTATTGACGCTTTTTTCCCTAGGTGAATGGGTAGGGGTACCATGTACCCCATACTCATTCACATAGGGTGTGGGGCCGGGATCTGGGAGCCCCCTTATTAAAGGGGCTCCCAGATTCCGATAAGCCCCCTGCCCGCAGACCCCGACAACCAACAGCCAGGGTTGTCGGGAAGAGGCCCTTGTCCTCATCAACATGGGGACAAGGTGCTTTGGGGTGGGGGGGCCGGCAGGGTGCCTCCCATGCCCTAAAGCACCCACCCCCCCATGTTGAGGGCATGCGGCCTGGTACGGTCAGGAGGGGGGGGGCGCTTGTCCTCATCAACATGAGGACAAGGTGCTTTGGGGTGGGGGGGCAGCAGTGCGCCCCCATGCCCCAAAGCATCCACCCCCCATGTTGAGGGCATGCGGCCTGGTACGGTCCAGGGGGGGGGGCGCTCGCTCGTCCCCACCCCCATTCCTGACCGGCCGGGCTGCGTGCTCGGATAAGGGTCTGGTATGGATTTTGGGGGGACTCCCACGCCGATTTTTCAGCGTAGGGAGTTCCCCTTACAATCCATACCAGACCTAAGGGCCTGGTATGCCCCTGGGGGGGAACCCACGCCAGTTTTTTTTATTTAAAACTTGGCGTGGAGTTCCCCCTTATGATTCATACCAACTACTGTATGTTTTCATTTGTTAATGCCAAAAATGTGGCAAAGTCGTACAAAGTAGTACTGCTGTAAAATCGCGACAAAATCGCGCGACTTTGAAGTCGTATAAGTGTGAAAGGGGCCTTACTCTGTAACGCGTAGGAACCACGAATGCAAACAGTATTTTTTATCTACATCACTTTTGCTTATCTTTTCAATCGCGTGTGATGTTGGTCTAATATTTAATGTTTTTACATTGCATTACTCTTTGTGACCTTTTTTGATACTATTAAATTGTGATTTTAAGCACTTTCACAATCTGTGCCTTTTTAAAGTCCCACCCTGAGGGGAAATTTGTATTTCTATTGACAGAGGTATTGAGGGATGTTGGCCATTTTAATAGCAGACATAGTCTACCTCCCTTTTTTTTTTTTTTTTTTTTTTTTTTTTTTTTTCTTCCTGGAGCTAGATTTTCTTTCAGTAATCCAGTCGGCCGCCTAGTGATCCATACATTAGACTGGACACTAGTGTAGTGTAACTATGCACTACTTGTGGTACAATATAATTTATATGGTGCCTGAATACGGATGGTTTTGTGTTGACTGCAAATGAAGTTCTACATTTTAAATTTCATAAAGATTTCAAATGTTTGTATGTGAACATGTATAAACTCTGCCCCATATATTTTTATAATAGGTATGCAAAAGAATATGACCCTGATAATTGGTTTACCATTGACCCAATTACAGCTGAAATCAGACTTACTAAAATACCTGATCGTGAGTCTATATATGTAGTTGATGGTTCCTATGTAGCAAAGATATTGGCAATAAGTGAAGGTAAGAATACTGCTGCTTTTATTATTATTAGTAGTAGATATGCTGTACAGTATATTGTACAGTGGGGATGGAAAGTATTCAGACCCCCTTAAATTTTTCACTCTTTATTATATTGCAGCCATTTGCTAAAATCATTTAAGTTCATTTTTCCTCATTAATGTACACACAGCACCCCATATTGACAGAAAAACACAGAATTGTTGAAATTTTTGCAGATTTATTAAAAAAAGAAAAACTGAAATATCACATGGTCCTAAGTATTCAAACCCTTTGCTCAGTATTTAGTAGAAGCACCCTTTTGATCTAATACAGCCATGAGTCTTTTTGGGAAAAATGCAACAAGTTTTTTCACACCTGGCTTTGGGGATCCTCTGCCATTCCTCCTTGCAGATCCTCTCCAGTTCTGTCAGGTTGGATGGTAAACGTTGGTGGACAGCCATTTTTAGGTCTCTCCAGAGATGCTCAATTGGGTTGAAGTCAGGGCTCTGGCTGGGCCATTCAAGAACAGTCACGGAGTTGTTGTGAAGGCACTTCTTCGTTATTTTAGCTGTGTTCTTAGGGTCATTGTCTTGTTGGAAGGTAAACCTTCGGTCCAGTCTGAGGTCCTGAGTACTCTGGAGAAGGTTTTCATCCAGGATATCCCTGTACTTGGCAGCATTTATCTTTCCCTCGATTGCAACCAGTCGTCCTGTCCCTGCAGCTGAAAAACACCCCCCCCCCCCCCCAGCATGATGCTGCCACCACCATGCTTCGCTGTTGGGACTGTATTGGACAGGTGATGAGCAGTGCCTGGTTTTCCCCACACATACCGCTTAGAATTAAGGCCAAAAAGTTCTATCTTGGTCTCATAAGACCAAAGAATCCTATTTCTCACCATCTTGGAGTCCTTCAGGTGTTTTTTAGCAAACTCCATGCGGGCTTTCATGTGTTTTGCACTGAGGAGAGGCTTCCGTTGAGCCACTCTGCCATAAACCCCCGACTGGTGGAGGGCTGCAGTGGTGGTTGACTTTCTACAACTTTCTCCCATCTCCCGACTGCATCTCTGGAGCTTAGCCACATTGATCTTTGGGTTGTTCTTTACCTCTCTCACCAAGGCTCTTCTCCCCCGATAGCTCAGTTTGGCCGGACGGCCAGCTCTAGGAAGGGTTCTGGTCGTCCCAAACATCTTCCATTTATGGATTATGGAGGCCACTGTGTTCTTAGGAACCTTAAGTGCAGCAGAATTTTTTTTTTTTTTTTTTTTTTTTTTTCAAATTATATTTTATTAAAGAACAGGAAAGGACGTGGGTCCCACACAGTAATACAAAGTATGCACAAAACAATACAATGAGGGCGCAGCCTCCAATTATACCTAATTGTCTCATATGGATACCGTAGATATTTTCTTGTAAGAAAACCAATGTGGGTTTCCAATAAAACCTCATATGTATGATTAATAACCAATATGTGGGTGGAACCGTACCTCTCCGTGTCCATTTTCCATTTATTTAAAAAGAGAAAAGAGGAGGCCTAGATAATAAAAGGTAAAAAGAAACAAAAAATGAAAAATAACAAGAAGTAGAATAAAAAGGAAGGGGGTTCAGGGGGGAGGGATAAGAGGGGATATGGGGGCACGGGGGGAGGGGGGGGGGACAAGGAGACGGCTACTACATGTGTCATCTGATAGGCTTAGGAAGGATCCGCCCTGTTTTTTTATATCAGATAATAGCATATCAAGATGATTTCCACTAAACAGACTAGTTCCCTTCTAGAAGCGCCTGGCCTTCAGCCGAGAAGATAAATATGTTCCATCCGGACCAAGTCTTGGTGAAGACTTCGTTTTGGTTTCTAGCAGTCAGAATCAAATCTTCCAATTTCTTAATATCCTCTACCTTTCTGATCCACGCACCAATTGATGGGGGTTGAGTAGATTTCCAAAGCAGGGGAATACAAGCCTTGGCAGCATCCAATAGATGCCGGATCAATGACTTTTTATAAACTTTGCTGGCTGAGGTGGTGGCGTGGAGCAGAAAGAGGGCAGGATCATTTGATATTGTGCGTTCGGTAAACTTTTGTATAATGTTTCGGATGGTTTCCCAAAATCGATCCAGTAATGGGCATGTCCAGAAAATGTGGAGGATGGTGCCACGTTCACTATGGCATCTCCAACACCTATCCGTTGTGAGAGGGAACATCTTATGTAATTTTACAGGAGTGTTGTACCATCTAGTGATCAATTTGTAATTAGTCTCCTGCGTTTTTGTGCAGATCGAAGATCTGTATGTGAAATGAATTATATTCTGCTTTTGACGCTTCGTGAATTTACATTGTAGGTCCTGTTCCCAAGATTCTAAACTTTGTAAGCTAAAGCTGTCTGGGGGTGTAATTAACAATTTGTATGTGGCTGACAAGGCATGTGGCATGGAGTCTTCTTCTGTACAATATAGATCGTATGTCGTCGGGGGTTGGGTAAAGCTGTCGGGGGGTGCTAGTGTTTTGAAAAAATGATCAAGTTGGAGGGCCCTCAAAAAATCTAATTGGAACGGTCCTGCTGGGTTCCTAAGTTCTGCTATATTGGGCCATCTTCCATTCAGTAGAAAGTGAGAGGCTTGGAAGTAATTAGAATTTTTTAGAGATATAAACAATGGATCTGTGTATCCTGGGGCGAACTCGGGTGTACCCAAGATCGGACGGATCGGGGATGTTGTTGATGTAAGGTGAAACCTTACAAACAAGGTCGAGCATATACGCGTAGTCACCCCTATGAGGGGATGTCTTTTCATGTGGCTTGGGAGTAAGTCATAACACCATGGCGCTCTGTTGAGGGGTATGTCACATTGTAGTTGTTCCAGTCTGGTCCAAAGTTTAGTGGTGTGATGTCGATTACAGTCTATAAGTCTGACCAAGTGGGATGCGTAATAATATTTACGAAGGTCTGGAACCGCCAAACCTCCGTACAGTTTAGGTAAGGTAATTGGCTTCCTAGAGAGTCTGGATTTTTTATTGGCCCATATGAAGTCAAAGATTAGTTTATTAGCCTGGGCAAAGTATGATGAGGGGATCTGGATCGGTAGGGCTTGTAGTAAATATAGGAATTTGGGGAGTATACTCATCTTCACAATATTGCATCTACCGAACCATGAGTGTAGACCTGACTGCCATTTGGACAATAGGGAGCGGATTGTGTTTAATAGTGGGGGGAAGTTTAGTGCAAATATCTGGGACATTTTGGAGGGGATGTAAGTACCTAAGTAATGTAGCGCTTTAGTCGTCCATTTGAAATTGAAGCTTCCTCTAAGGGACGTGAGTAGTCGAGAATGTATACCTATGCCCATGGCTTCGGATTTGGTGATGTTTATTTTCAGGTTAGACATAGCGCTATATTCCCTAAATTCCTGTAGGAGGTTGGGGAGGGATATCAATGGGTTGGTTAGTGAGAACATCATATCATCCGCGTAGGCGGCTACTTTCTGTTGCGAGTTACCCACCTCAACCCCTTTTATGTTTTGGTTGGCTCTTATATTGCACAGGAAGGGCTCCAATGACAGGGCGAAAAGGAGAGGGGATAACGGACAGCCCTGACGGGTTCCATTTCTGATCGGGAGCGGGTCAGACAAAATCCCATTAGCTCGAACCCGGGCTGTAGGATCTGAGTAGAGTGCGTTTATCCAGGTGAGCATTTTGTTGCCCAAACCTATGTAGTCCAGGACGGAGGTCATGTAGTGCCAGTTCACCCTGTCAAAGGCCTTCTCTGCGTCTATGCTCAGGAGTACACATGGGGTCTTGTTTTTATTAACTATGTGGATGAGGTTCAACACTTTGATCGTGTTGTCCCTTGCTTCCCTGGTTGGGACGAATCCAACTTGATCCTGATGGATCAGATTCGGGAGGTGTTTCTGGATCCTGTTGGCTAGGATTTTAGTAAAAATTTTAAGATCCGTGTTAAGGAGGGAAATCGGTCTATAACTTCCACAAGGCGAAGGGTCTTTCCCTTCCTTAGGTATCACTACAATGTGAGCAGCTAGGGTGTCTCTTGGGATGGATGTATCTGTACCTATGGAATTAAAGAATTTGAGCATTGGACCTTCCAAGGATTGAATCAGGGTTTTGTAATATTGTACCGTTAACCCATCAGGTCCCGGGGCTTTACTTGATTTACTCACCCCGATTGCTGTTTTGAGTTCTTCCGTGGTAATCGGTTCCTCTAGTGACTCCCTAGTTTCTATGGGAAGTGTGGGTAAATCTGATCTATGGAGGTATGCGTCAATTTGGTCCTGTGGGGAGGGGGGTCGTTGTAAATTGTATAGTGATGCGTAAAAATCCCTAAATTCCTTAGCGATATTCCGGGGTAGTGTAACTTTCTGGCCTGAGGAGGACATAACGTGGGGAATATAATTCGCCAAAACCTGTTCTTTTAGGGAATTGGCTAGGAATTTACCGCACTTGTTCCCCGACTCGTAACTCTTGCGTCTGCAAATCTGGATCGCCGCTTTGGCTCGGAATAGCATTAGATCCGTAATCTTATTACGCAAGAGTAGGATTTCAGCCTCATTAGAGGGTGTTTGGGCGTGTTTGTGTCTAGCTTCCGCCGCTTGTAGCTCATCTAGGAGTAATTTTATTTGTGACATCCGTTGTCTTTTGATCCTTGCTCCGTGTTTGATTAGGACGCCTCGGATTACCGCTTTGTGGGCTTCCCAAACTACTCCGGGGTTACTGTTCGGGGTAATGTTGGTCTTAAAATAAAAATCTAGTTCCCGGGTGACGTCTTTACAGACTTCCTCATCCTGAAGAAGACTCTCATTAAGTCTCCATGTCCGAGTTTTGGAGGTAAAATTATCTGTCAGGGCGTATGTCAGCATTATTGGGGCGTGGTCTGACCATGTAATTGAATCTATCGAGGATTTGTGGACAGCGTGTAATTGTGCGTGGGGGATTAGGAAATAGTCTATTCGGGAGTATATTTTATGTGGGGAGGAGTAGAAAGTGTAATCTCTCTCCGTTGGATGGAGGAGTCTCCAAACATCAATCAATTGGGCTTTGTGCAGAGAGCGTGCAATGCGCTTCCTGGTGGCTGGTGTGACTGATGAGTGACCCGATGAGGTATCCTCCGTGGGGATCAACGGAACGTTGAAGTCCCCACCCAGGATTAGCTGACCCCTCTGAAACTTCATCAAGACATCTACTGTCTTGCTTATGAAGGAATCTTGTTGACTATTGGGTGCATACACATTGGCTAGTGTTACTTCTATTCCGCCTAAGTCTCCTCTGAGGAATAGATGGCGTCCCTCTGGGTCACTTTTTGCTTCCGCGCATGTCCATGGGACTGAGCGGGAGACAAGGATGGAAACTCCTCTTGATTTAGCATCCGCAAAAGTGGAATGATATGCCCATGGGTATAAATTGTTTTTCAGGATTGGGAGGTTGTCCCTTTTTAAAGTGGGTTTCCTGTAGGAACGCCACGTCGACTTTGTGGCGGCGGAGATCATTGATCAACATCCTCCTTTTTCTCAGGTACATTGAGGCCCTTCACGTTAAGTGAAAACACGTTCACCGTCTCCATGTCCCTGTCCCTTAGTAAAACTTATGGATCAGGATATAGAGAAATACGTGGGTTTGGGTAGTAGGGGGGGGGGGGAAGGGGGAGGGGGGGGAGAGAGGTAGGGAAGGAATAAGAAAGATCAGTAAATGGAAAGGAGAGAGAATATTTCGATATCGAATTTGCACTATAGGGTGCAGTAATAAAGATCTAAAGGAGATAGCACACTAATGCTATTACGCTCACCAGGCAACTGCTGGTAAACGAGCGTAGTCCTAATTGGAGGTGTGGGAAGCGATAGTCAGAATGGAACTCATCGACCTCCCTCTCCCAACTCAATTGAAAAAGATTAACAGTATTGGTATGAAAACGACTAGTAAACCTTATTATGTATTATTAAGTGGTAGAATAGAACACTAAAACAGTTAGTCAGGAACAGGTTAACGCACTATGTGTTGTATTGTCATCCGGTGTACTCTGGACATTCCTAACCACAACCCCCTCTATCTTCGGCTGAGCCCATAGAAATAGTGGACCTGTTTCCCGCCTCTTAATATAGACATATACGTTTTATCTTAGTATGTGGTCTACTTCTGTTACCCCCAGGCTATCGTCTGAAAAAGATAGGACTCCTGGGACTGTGACCATTTACCTATTAGTTTCGTTGTGGTAAAGCTATATTGTTTCCCCATCAATTATCAACATGTGAGTCATTAAGATGCCGGTGTCGGAGATCCCTCCCCTCCATCATCTCCGGCAGCGGCATGTGTCTATCAGAAATAATAACAATCCAAGAGCACCAAACCACGTTATTAACTTAAAACATGTAGTATGCATGCTTCTAATAATAGGGAGTCTGACCGAGCTGGAAATGGCATTGTTCACTATTATCAGTGGGATATAGGGAGATCAAGGGTTGTTGTCTCTGGCTGGTGCAAGGAGGGAGTGTCCAGGATCAGCAACTAGAGCCCAGACCCTGACTCTCACTGATGTTATGGGTCTGGGTACTGAGTTCAAGTAGTCATTTCAGTGAGCAGGGAGATGAATGTATCTCAATCACATTTCAGCTGACAGATCCCCAGAACCGTACACACCTAGTGAGTGGGGTGGGTGACCGTGAATTGTGGGGTGAACAAGTTTGTTGTCATACAGGGTGGGACAATGTGGTCTGGTTAAGATCGTTGGCTCACTTTAAGCAAAGCATCCAGGAGGTAGTGGATGAGGTAGTCAGGGCCGCATTGAAATCATAAAATCCAGCTACAACTCACGTGAACCCTCGTTGGAGGGTGCCCGGTGCCGTCTTCTGGATCGCTGTTGGCACGGCTGCTGAGGATCCCGGTGATAGGATGGGCCTGGTCGATCCGTTCTTCGGGGGATCAGTGCCAGCCAATTAGGAACTGGGATCGGTTCCGCTTCCAAGAAAGCGAAAAAGTCCGGTAGATCATGTGGGGAGCGCAGATTGAAGGTATTGGAACCCTTACGAAGATTCACCGCTAAGGGGTATCCCCAGCGGTACGTGCATCCTTGCCGACGAGCCATGTCTAATATGGGTTTCAGTTGTGCCCTTCTTTGCAGCGTCGCTCTTGAGAGGTCAGGCAGGATCTTAATCGTCGCTCCGTCGAATTCCACCGTCCCTTGGTCCCAGGCCTTCCGTAGTATGAGCTCCTTTTGTGTATAATGGTGGATCCTGCAGATCACATCTCTCGGCCTGTCCGGGTCCGTTGATCTGGGTCCCAGTGATCTATGGACCCGGTCTAGATCTAGTGACGCCGGTGGGGCTCCCAGGACTTTGTGGAAGATAGCGACTACAGACGCTTCTAAGTCCTCCGCTCCTGTGGCTTCAGGGAGACCCCGCAGCCGCAAATTATTGCGCCGGCTGCGGTCCTCCATTTCCTCCAATCGTAACTGAAAGTCCACTGCTGTAGCTGCCTGTGAGTCCCGGGAGTTCTCTAAGGCCTCCACTCTTTGTGCCAGTGCTGATAGGGATAATTCCCCCGAGTCTACCCTCACCGAGATTGTCTGGAGCTCCTCTTTGAGTTCTTGTATGTCCCGGGTATGCGCCTCCTCTACCCGGGCTATGAGGGTTTCAATGTCTGATCTGGTGGGTAAGGCCTCGATGTCTGCTTTGGTAGGTAAGGCACGCAGAATAGCATGGAGCTCCCCCGGAATTCCAGAGTGTCTCTGTGATGTGCCTGCCATGTTAGATCTGAGAGTCGCTGGTGTTTCGGATAAGCAATCTGAGGACACCGATGAGGTTGGGGATAGCGGGGAGGCTAGTACGTCCGAATCTGCCATATAGTGCCCACGTGGCGCTGCAACTACGGCGCCCGGCGATCTCCTCTGCTGACCGCGGAAGTATCTCCGAATACTGCTCCGTGGGGTGGCTAGTCGGTCTCCGTTTGTAGCAGATCTTGTTCTGTACCTTTTTGGGGGTTAGCATTCCTCCTTCATGGGATACAAAAGCCGTTAGGTTCTTGAGTAGGAGAGGGGACGGTCAGGAGCTCTTTGGAAACTCGTCCTCACTCCGCCATCGCTAGGCCACGCCCCCCGCAGCAGAATTTTTTATGTAACCTTGGTTCTGTCTGAGCTCTTCAGGCAGTTCCTTTTTTACCTCATGATTCTCATTTGCTCTGACATGCAATGTGAGCTGTAAGGTCTTATATAGACAGGTGTGTGGCTTTCCTAATGAAGTCCAATCAGTATAATCAAACACAGCTGGACTCAAATGAAGGTGTAGAACCATCTCAAGGATGATCAGAAGAAATGGACAGCACCTGCGTTAAATATATGAGTGTCACAGCAAAGGGTCTGAATACTTGGGACCATGTGATATTTCAGTTTCTTTTTTAATAAATCTGCAAAAATGTCAACAATTCTGTGTTTTTCTGTCAATATGGGGTGCTGTGTGTACATTAAAGAGGAAAAAAATGAACTTAAATGATTTTAGCAAATGGCTGCAATATAACTAAGAGTGAAAAATTTAAGGGGGTCTGAATACTTTCCGTCCCCACTGTATATATTTATTTTATTACATATATTTTACATTGTCTGAAATCTTCTTAGTAAAGAACTGCATGGAATGGATTGCAGGAGCATCTACATAACATCTCTCTTTATTCTAAACCATGCAAAAGACTTTTTCATTAGTCTTGGGCCTGATTGTAACCTCCATCGAGGTAGTTGCATTTAGCGTCTTAAACTTTAGCAGCAGCTTCTTTTGGTTGAGAAACGCGCACAGGGCAGCCCATTGTAATAAATAGGGTACCCCAAGCGTAACACGTGAAAATAGTACAGAAAAAATCGTGAGTGGGAACGCTCATTCCCGCTACACGATGTGTGAATGGATGTGGAGAGTGCATTCGTTTTTAATTTTTCAGACTAACATTTTCAGCAAGTACAAAAAAAAAATACCCATTGATATTGCCAAAAGTGCAATATTCTTGTCACTTCCTGTGAGCTGAATTGAAAGCAAAAATAATGTCTTCCATACCCTGTATGTAAACTACTAATCCTTCCCTCATGTGCTGGATATGATCAAAGGCAGATATGTTGTCAACCTTGCCTCCTTCCACAGATACAGTAGAGCAGGGGTGCCCAACCTTTTGAGGAGCGAGGGCCACTTTATCGACTTGGTAACCGGTCACGGGCCACAATGAGCGTAAAGGGGGGGATGGCAGGTCTGTGTCCACTCTGCATATGTAGAGCGGACACAGATGCAAACCGCTCTACCCTAAGGGCCCTCCGATCCGCCCAGACAGAGATCCCCTTCTGTTGTGTTTTTGTTTTGTTTTTTTAAGGCGATCGGATTGCAGTTGGCGGGTGTAAATGGACACAAGTCCGTTTTACATCTGCCGCTCTATAGAGGTGAATGGAGAGTCCGTTGTCCACCTGAAAAACAGACAGGCGGATCCGATCATGTGAAAGGGGCCTAAGGCTGCTTTCACACTGATGCACAGTGGTTTACCTGCTTCTCAACTGGCCTCAATCTTCACTTCTTCCTCAGGATTCCTGCAGCTGACTGGTACTGCTGGCGGGTACTGGTACTGCTGGCGGGTACTGGTACTGCTGGTTTATACTGCTGGCTGGTACGGATGGTGGGTACTGGTACTGCTGGCGGGTAATTCTGACTGGTACTGCTGGTTTATAATACTGGCTGGTACTGATGACTGGTACTTCTGGCAGGTACTGGTACTGATGGCTGGTACTAGTACTGTTGGCTGGTACTGGTGGCTGCTGTCCCAGATCGCGGGTTCCTGTGTCCCCACCCGCCATCCCCGAGCATAATTGTGACAGAAGCATGCAGCTGCAGTAGAGAGCAGAGCCAATGCTTCCTGTCACAGGCGGAGTACATTTGGAATCACTCCGCCTGTGAAGGAGCCGGCGCTATACAGGAAGCATTGGCTCTGCTTCCTCTAGCGGCGGCTCCGTTCTTCACACTAATGCTCGAAGATGGTGGATCGGGAACCCGCAATCTGGGCTTGCCGACCCGCCATCTCAGAGCAAGACATGGCGGGCCACATTGGAGGGCGCCACGGGCCAGCGGTTGGGCACCCCTGCAGTACAGTGTAATTTTTTTTGGTTTAGATACACTTTAATTATTTTTCTGTTATATTTTATCAGAATGGAAAAATGCTCGCATCAGTGGATGTGTTTCTAATAAGCCGGCTGATTTTTATTTATTTTTTTTTAAAGATCTCCCGGGAAAGACTGCTACTGGCACCATCTCTATTGACGTGGAAGATGTCAATGACAATTGTCCAGTTTTAGTAAATGCGGAGCAAACTGTTTGTGAAAACTCGCCATTCATCAACCTGACCGCAGTGGATAAGGATTCCTATCCCAATGGTGCTCCCCTAAAATTTACAGTGCTGGATGAACCAACTGGCAATGCAAAGTACTGGTCAATTGGAAAAACTGATAGTAAGTGTTATGTGTGAGGCTAACTCAAAGTATGACCTCAATACACAGATGGCATCTCTGTGTACAATACTGGATAATAAGAGCTCTGGTCAGAGACTAGATGCCTAGACAGACAGCTGTATTTCTACAGCTTCACACCTGAAATGACCTGCAAACATTTTATCCCACCTGCAGCACATTCAAGCCCTGCCCTAAATAGAAACCTTATTAACTCGCAAATGCTACATATCCCATTCTGGTGCTGATTAAAACCTTCTATTTACTTGACTGCCAATTTACAGGAAGACTGATAAAGTTTGTTTGAGAGACTGCCTGAAGAAGCAGAATAAGCAGTGTCTGTATAGTGCAAGGAGAGTACCAGGAACTGGTGGTATACAAAGATTACCCCATACCACCATGCCTGAGATTGCCAAATGCCAAAGACCCTGTACCTTACAGAAAAACTAGTTTTGACAGAAATTTATTGTAAATGGTCAGAAAACAGGGAGAAAATGCCTTCTCTGATACTAATTTGTACATATTGTTTGGCAAACGTGTTTCTATTTTATTTTTTTCTTCTTTATCCTAGATAACAGTGCACAACTTATACCAAAAAACATTTGGATAGGATCTCATCAAGTTACTATTCTAATAACGGACAATCAAGGTCTGAGCTGTCCAGAAAAGCAGGTCCTGAAACTATCAGTGTGTGCCTGTGAGAGTGGCATTGCGGCCTGCTCAGAAAGACGATTTAACACGTCTGTAGGCCTGGGAGGAGGCGCTGTTGCACTCATGATTCTTGCATGTTTGCTGTTACTATGTGAGTACTCTACAATCTAGAGTATGAGAAATAACTTTTCAAAGCACTCTATAGACCTTTTCATCTTGTAATGTATAATGCAGTAGCAAACTGTACATCAACCGATCAAAATTTAATCTAATACATTCTGATGGAAATGTTCTATGTATGTAGATTAATATGTGGCATAGTTTACAGTAAACCTATATTAAGAAAAAAAAAACTATTGCTGACCACCACCTGGAAATTTTAGTTCTCTGGCTGTCTGTAGGACGGTGCTAGGGATCAGCTGCCCAATTGCTACCGTCTGACAACTTAACTGCCAGTCGGCTTGTCAGATTTACACACAGGAGCCAGGAGTGTGTAAACTTGCATTCACACACCCCTTCCCCTGCTACCGATGTATGCCATACATCTGTGGCAGCAAAGGGGTTTAATTTCTTTATTCAACATTACAAAATTGAATCGGAAGCATCCTTTTAATGGATTTTAATTGTTAAATGCAGGTAAATATAGAATCTTTTTTTTATTTATTTTTTTTATTAGTGGTGCCACTTTTATTGCTTTTGTGCTCCTGCGGCTCAAAAGGAAAAGGATTTTTAACGGTTCCAGAAGATGGTCCTGAAGGAACAATTCTGATACACAACAAAGAAGGACCTTTACCGGAGGACACAGTAAGTACTAAAATGAAGTATAACGGCTTTGCTGTGAGATACCTTCAGATAATTAGTGTTTCTTTTTTATGATTCCTGCAGTAGTAATGTACTGACATATGTAATGCAGTACGCTTATACTGGTTTTGAATTAAAGAAGCCACTCTGTGAAATGTCAATCTTGTGACCTTTTTGTACTGCACCCTGTAAATTAAAAACTGCAACCTTTATAAGAAACTGGTCCAGAGATGAATATGAATGCTGTCGTAACTCTCCTCCTCCTGAAAATTATAGTAGCCTGGCGGCATTTGTTTTTAAACCCTTTCCGCCAACAGTATGCATATATGCGGTCTCGCGGAAGTGGGTCTTTGTCCATGAGGCCGCTTTTATGCCTACCTGTCTTTGTGCTGAGAGCATGCTCCTAGCAGAGACCGGGCTCTCACCTGACAACACAGGGTATCGTACTAACAATTGACCCATGATTCCCAATTCCTGGTCACCTGATCGCTGTAATAGCCTCTGATTGGCTATCAAGTGATCAGTCACTGTGCAGCCCAACCGTGTATTCTTTTGCCTCTGAATAGAGAGAAAGATGAATTGTAACTTTTTCCCCTTGCAGGAGAGAAAGATGTAAACAAAGTGTGTGGGGAAAAAAAAGGCTAGATCAAGGTTTGCTCTAGGTCAGTGTCCGGGTTACTGTTGGTAAAGGTAAAGGTCAAAGGTTAAGGTTACTATAAAGTTTGAGTAGGATTTGTTCAACAAAAAATTTTTTATTTTTTTTTAAATTGATATCGATGCCTGGGCCAGTTTTGCTTTTGATAACAAAAAAGATCAGGAGAGATCAGTTATCATTTACCACCAAAAGCAAGCCTAATTTTGTCCTGGGGGGGGGGGGGGGGGGGGGAGGTATAATCCACCTAGATGAGCAAAGTAGTTTCGATTTGATATGTAAAGTTTTACTAACGCATGTTGCAAAATTGTATTCAGGGATTAACATTTCTTTTACTGTGGGTCACTGAGGGGTTAATACTTTGTTTCACATGTAGAACAAGTATGCAGCAGGTAAAGTCCGATCTAATGATCTTCAGAACTGTTCTGGGTGTTTAAAAAACATTTGATACCAAATGGTAAATATTTTCAAGAGGAAATTTGCAATGGTATTTTATCAAGAGGATATTTTCAATGGTCGTCTTGTGTTTATATCATGACATGTTTCAGCATCAAAGCAAGGCAGTTGGCAAAAGCTGGCTTGGGAAAGCATGGGTCATCTGCTCTCAGGTTTCATAAATATCTGGCTAAGCTGCCATTACTTAGGCTGCATTCACACTACAGCGTTTTTAATCACTGGCAGATTTGCTGTGGATCTGCCCACGATTTGACAGCGCAGAGGTGTGAATGACAAAACGCCGGACTCGCATTCAAGATGCTATTCATTTGAATGATGCCTCAAATCGTGGTGTGGGTCTGCCACGATTGTCGCATGATAAAATGCGCTGCAATCCCGGCAACCCACATCTCCGAATGCATGTCGCCCCAAAAATGGTTCAGGAGCTACTTTTGGGTGACGTGCGTCCTGCGATGCGGATTGCAGCGTTTTTTATTGCGCGACAATCGCGGCAGACCCACATCCCAATTTGAGGTTTCTTTCACATGAATGACCTCTCGAATGTGAGTCCCACGTTTTGTCATTCACACCTCAGCGCTGTCAAATCACGGGCAGATCCGTGGCAAATCTGCCTGCGATTCAAACTGCTGTAGTGTGAATGCAGCCTTAGAGGTCACCATAAATGCACATTTCAACATAATTGTGCTATCATCAGTTTCATAGTACCTTTCAAAAATTCAGCAAGCAGCTGACAGGCGACTGTTATAGACTATTAGATTGTACAAACTCAGATGCAAAAGGGTTTAGCTCCGCTTAGTGACATGTAAGCGGAGCTAAACCCTTTTGTCCTTTACAGCTGAGGAAGCTTCCATCTTTGTTTCATCTGCACTTGTTATGATGCTGCACAAGTTTGATGGCTTTACAGTTGGGTGGGCAGCACAAGAAACTGTGACGGTTATTATTTGTGGCATGTCTTGAATGTAACTTTTTGGGGAAACTGTTAAATCAATGGGTTTAATTCCACTGTAAAAGATGTCTCCTAAATGAAATTGACTTCTGTTCTTGTTTTTATAGGCCATCATGCCACTTGCAATTGGAGCCATTGGTGCTACTGGAGCAGGGGCTGGGGCTGAAGTTGGTGCTGGAATGCTAAAACACAGTGGCTATGCAACGGAAGCTATGGACGGATATGACTACAGTGCAAAGGGGATGTACAGTTCTAGTATGTATGGGATGGGTGGACGATATGAAGAAAGTGGGGCTTTGCTAACTGCGGGAGAAATGGCAACTGGAGCTGGAATGAGAGCTATTGGTGTTCTGGGCTCAGGAAGCAGAGCTGGAACTGGAGCTCAGGTCTCCTTTGGTGCTGCAGGTGCCGGTGGAAGCCAGGTTGTTCTGAATGAAGAATTCATGAGAGGCTATTTCTTTGATGTAAGTATCTGTGATTTTACACTGTAGCTGTGTGTTTCCATTCTGCAAGGCTCAGGACTCCGAAATTCTATAATTGCATCTGTTCAAACAGCACTAGGAGATTTTTTTGCACTCTTTTGAAGGTGCAAGCATTAGTTTGTTACTGTAGAAAATGTGTAATTTACATTTTTCCTTTTAGCCCATTTTTTCCAGGATCACCTAAAATTGTTTACAGAACTCAATAGATTACGCTGAACTTCACACACAAGTGGAAGACTCATCTCAGTGACTTTATCAGAGGGCTCAATGCATGGTTTCTGCTAGACAAATTTTGTCTTGTACGATCAAAATTATGGTGCAAAAAGAGTATCGATTTTAGAAAAGGAACTGGCTCCTTTTAAAAAGTCCAATATTTACAAGTCACTCTTATATGGTTGCAGCTCCTCAGGAAAGGACTGGGTGAATCCTCAAATCATAGCCCTATAACAGACAAGCAAAAGGCGCGACCCTTGTCAATTTATTAAAATAAGATTTAAAAAAAATTTATGCACTCGCATGTAAACTTCCATAAGGGATCCCCACTAGACTGGCTCAGGGTGGCTTACCACATACAGAGTTTGGCAGGGAACAGCCGCTTCACACGTGCAGCTGTTTCCTGATGAACTCTGCATTACAGGTCTCCATCCTGAGCTTGTCTAGTGGTGTTTCCTTATGGGGGATGATATGCATGTTGCCTTTTAATTACATGTGAGTGCATACATGTTTTTAATAAATTGCTACAATCAGGTGGTCGCTCACTTTCCTTGTCAGTTATAGTGCTTTTAATTACGTCTTGTTTAGTCAACTCAGTGCTCTGGGAATTATCATGTAGCATATGTTTGCAAAACCGTAAATGTGTGTATGTATATGTGATATTTATATATGTATGTGTGTGTGTATGTATATGTATGTGTGTGTATATATATATATATATATATATATATATATATATATAATGTATGTATGTATGTATGTATGTATATATATATATATATATATATATATATATATATGTGTATATATATATATATATATATATATATATATATATATATATATGTATATGTATGTGTATATATATATATGTATGTGTATATATATATATATATATATATATATATATATATATATATATATATATATGTATGTGTATATATATATGTATGTGTATATATATATTATTATTATTATAATATAAATTTTGCTGACATAATGAAAATAAGTAGAGGGATGGCTAGGCAGTTTGTAAAGCATGTCTAACCTACTTCAGGTTACCAGTCCTTAGATTGGCCATACATTATACAATTTTCGAAAAAAAAAAAATGTTCTATGTAGTGAAAGGGCCTGCCTGATTTCATACAAATGAAAATGTGTTTAGGTTTGACCTCATATTATATGGTTTTGGTAAAAGGAAAATTGAACAAGAAAATTGTAGAATCTATGGCCAGCCTTAAATGAGGTGGCTGCATTAGAGACTTGGATGATCATAGACCCTTGCTTATAGGCTGGTACATTCAAGTAATTGGACACTGGTAAAACTTTTGAGGACACACCCATGTAGCATTCCCTTATAACCCTACCCCATTCAGTGAGTCCTTTGTTTTTTGTTAGTATTCTAAGGTGATGGACCTCTTCTCCTTGACAGAAAAAGCACTCCTTAGCTTAACTGGGTTATTTATTTTTTATTTTTAAGTTTATTTATGTTCAGATTCTTCAATCATTGCTTCACAATTTTCTAATACAATAGAAGAAGTTCATACAGATCAGTGCAACCTTCGTAAAACCTTGAGAGCTGTACTCAGACGCCACACCATGGGGACAGCTTGTAATGTTGCTTCAGGCACTGAATCCTGCTTGGGCGCTCACCTCGGAACATGATGCAATGGCTGTAGTTGCCTGCACAGCTGTGGTCCATCCCTATGGAACCCAAACCCTGAATACGTCCTGGGGAGTATGTTCACCATGATGAGCTAAGCCTGGACCCATATGCAGTTCATATGGATTCTAAGGTCATAGGTTTATTTAACAATGAGAAAAAATATATACTACGACACCACCTCTGCACCCCCCCCCCCCCCCCCAGCTCTCTGTCCGCCATGGACAGTGAGTAGAGAGGGCCACTGCTCTCAGGCACAGTGCTGGGTTGAGATCGGGCTCAGAAAGGTATTTTAAACAGAGGGGCGGGGTGCCAAAAACGGAAGGATGTTTACCATAAGGCATTAAGGTAAAAAAAACCTGCCTTTAGAACCACTGTAACACTTATGCAGTGTTAAACTTTTCAAGCTTGGTGATAAATTCCACCTTTCAGAGCTTGGTCTCAGGTGAAAGACCAGGTGTTACATCACACCACAGGTCACACAGTTTACCGCAACTTCTGCCTAGAGCCCAGGCACTTCCTCCCACTCTTGTCTCAAGGAATTTGCTACCGAATGGTTGATTTCTGGGTCATGTTCCTTCATGGACATGCTTGCCATATTTCCCCAACCTACTCAGTGAGTACCTCACAGTGGAATTCCCTCAATAATGGCAATGGTGGAAACCAGGTGCAGTGGAGACTCAGAAAAACCTCAGACAAATATTCACTCTGCTAAAGGACTGCAAAGCATGCAAACCACTCAAAGTGGCAATGCTGCCCTTGCACTGGAGTAGGACCCTATTTATACATAGGTCCCTGCATCCAATTCTAGCTCTATCTCAGGCATACAAGTAGTCTACTTGAATAAGGTAGACTTTTGTTCAATTATGTTACAAATTCCCTGACCACAAATCTCTCCAATACAGCCATCATTGTTCAGGACTTAAGTGTCAGGCTCCTTCTCTAACCCCACTGTCTCTACCAGCGTCAGAGTGAAATGCTGCCTTTAAAGGATGCGAACATTAAGGGGAATTAAGAGAACTCAAAGGCGATTTTTAGAAGAGGCTGCAGAAGATTTCTCACACTCTGGCTCTATACACCTGATGTTACAGCTTGACTTAATATGTATGCCAATGTTAAAGCTCTTTTTGTTGTGTACCAAAGCCTCTGGATTGGCACACTTGATTCTCCTCCGTCTCGCCATGCCTCTTTGGGTACTAAAAGACCTGGTAAGTCTTAAAAGACATTCCCCGTTCAAAAACAAATAAAATTTGCCAATGTATGACAATTGAATCAATCCAGAAAAGTTTTTCACCCACCCAAGAATCATTGCCACAATCTATTCAGTGTAAAAAGAGTAGCATGTTCCATTAGTAGACCCTGCTACCTGAGTCTTAAGCAGACTGTTTAAGTTCTTTTTGTTGCCCAGCTTTCTCATTGTTTGGAGAAGTCCCAGGGTCTATGAATATTAAGCCTGCGTCTTGTACGGTAGTATTGGGATAAAAGGACATTTTGACTTTCCTACAAATTCCTTGTCTTGGAGTACAGTTTAGAACACACACCATCCATCTGTTTTTGTGGTACTCTGCATTACTTGCTAAAACACTGAGGACTCAGAGTGGGGTAGGGTTACAGGAGGTCACCCAGGGGAAGTGTTGGCAAAATTTTTGCTAGTGTTCAATCGCCTGAAAGTGCCAGCTTATAAATATCACGTCCGCACCCTGTACTATGCTCCAAGATGTGTCATTTGTTTAGCTTCCTCAACAGATGCAGTGGAGAAGTTATGGGTTGTGACCCATGCTGGACTTAGAACATGTCTGCCTTTGTTCCTCTTCATTACAAGTTGGATTAATATAATTAGTAGTTAAAGTGTAAAGGTCTGTTTTTTGTTTTTTGTTTTTTTTAAATCACAATGGGATTATTTGCTGTCATTTCAATGTATGGGAGGTGACAGAAAACTAACTATCAAGATCAGCATATGTTTTATTTATTTGCCAAAAAAGTTTTAGCCTGAAAAATTTAAAGCTAATGCAGTTATTACATGAAATGACTGATACACTGCCATATACTTTTTTGTTTTTGGGTTTAGATGTGCTTTTAAATAGAAAATGCTTCTAAAGACCAAGTAGGGTTCCTATTATTCAGGTGTTTGTTTTGGTTTCTCTAGCCTAAATTCTCAAATTTATCAAAGGTTGAATTTTTAGGATTTGGGCAGGGTTTTTTTATTTTATTTTTTTTTCCAAACCAGCTTTGTACATGTATAACAAGCTTTGCGAACCAGATGTTAACAGGTCAGTCCCTACTTTAATGCATGATATAAATGAGAGGAGAATCCAGAAGTGAGAATTTCAAATACTTACAATAATTGTAGTGGTAGGGACAGATACAGATCAATGGCAAGGAGAGGATTAGTTGATAAAACGAATGGCATATACATGGCACTTACGTTTTTACCTTTTGGGAATTTACTTGAAGAGGACATTTGTACATAACTGTGCTTACAAAAATAATTTTAAGCGGAAACTGATGCCTCCCTTTTTTTTTTCTTTTTTTTTTTTTTTTTGTGTTGGTTGATCTATTATCTGTGTGTGTTTGTGTAGATGGATATAGGTTTGTTGACCTTATTTCATAATAACTTTCAGTTTTCATATTTCTGATTTTTAATATACATATATATATATTTTTTTTATTTTGTAGAGAGGTATGCTGTGTGCTGATGAAGACATGGCCCAGGCAGCCAAAGACTGCTTACTTATGTATTCACAAGAAGGAGCTGGATCAATTTCTGGGTCTGTTGGCTGTTGTAGTTTAATTGAAAGCGATTTTGAAGATGACCGTTATCTGGATGATCTGGGACTGAAGTTCAAAGTCTTAGCAGATATTTGCCTAGGTGTAAATGTAGCCAGCGATGTAGAAATGTCCAAGTATACAGCCTATGAGGAAGTTCGACAAGGTGCTGTATTGTCAGAAGTAGTAGCAGATATTGATCTAGCTCATAAAGAAGAGGTAGAACAACATGGCTACGAAATGCAAAGCTCCTATATGTCATCGAAATCTCACGTTCAAGAGGCTCAACCAATAGTAAGGGAGAATGTGGTGTCTGAAGAATCTCTTGTTAGTTCTAGATATGTGCAGGAGCCCATCATGCGTGGTAATGTTCTGGTCACAGAGAAAACGTACACCACTGCTCCTACGGTATTTTATGAGCCTGTTCATAGACAGAATGTTCTGGTGACAGAACGTGTAATTCGGCCTGCTGCCAGCTTGCATAATGTACTGGAGGTTACTGATGCAGAAAATGTTATGTTAACTGGACGAGTAATCAAGTCTGAAAAAGAGTTGTCTGGCCTGGTGGGTGTAGCAGAAGTCCCCGAGTCCCAGTATCTGCTGGTCACAGAACGAGTTCTTGCACCCAACACCAATAATAAAGCTGCTGTCAGTATTCCTGATGTGTCTATGGGGAAAAATGTAATAGTGACAGAGAGACATTTTACCCCGATATCTGGGATTAATGGCAACATGGTCATTCCTGCAGAGCTTGCAGCTGGCCCTAGTATGGTAAATGAGAGCGTCTCGATCTCAGATGGTTTAAATCAAGGGCGATCTGTGTATACAAAAGGGGGATTTGGGGTGGAAGAGGCTCCAGCTTCAGGCAGCACGGTAGGGAATTCGACAAGCAGAGTGACAAAATATAGTAAGGTACAATATACTCGTTCCTAAGCCAGTCTTCTAGAACACTGGATTTCGAGGAATGTTTTGCTTTTAGAGTTTTTTTTTTTATACAAAGCCACTGAGATGTTATACAAAAGCACAAAGTTGCACTAAAATTAAGGAATTTAACTATTTTACATTATAAAAGGAAAAAAAAAATTCTTAAGTCCTGCTGATCCACTGAGTAGACCATATGTAAACTTGATATGCTAAATCATTTGTCATGGTGGAAATAGAATGTAAATACAATCTAACCTTTTGTATTTCTAGAATGCAAACTCAACTGGTGTCCAAGCTATTAGAACCCGAAAAGTAATTGGTCCAGAATGATTTTTATAGTTTTTTTGACCTGTTATTCACATTTTTAAATTGTTAAAAATATTTTTGGGCAGTGTTAAAGCCACTACCACCATATATTTAATTTTGCTTTTACATTCAGGTGTAAATATTGAGTGATGAGTGTCAGCATATCCTTGCTTTATAAGGCCTTCCTCAATCTTAAAATTCAACTCCAGCCAAAATGTGTGTTTTGTGGTTTTAATCTCTGGATAAAGTGGGGAATGGCTAAAAACGTTATGAGTATTTTTGCTGTCTGTTCTTGTGAAGATCTTCCCTCATTTTCTTCCTATTTGACAGGTGTCATAACCAGAGGTGAGGGGAAATCTCTGTAAAAAGGGAAACGAGCAACAATAAAAATTATTTTTAGCAAAATGGAGAACAGATCACATGTTGGGTTTATATTGCTTTGCCCCTATTGGGATTATTCCCGTTTCCTCTTCATCTAAAACTAGGCTAGAGTTGTGCTTTAATTGGGATATCAGTAATTTGGCTTTATAACGCATAATCCAGTTTCACTAATCCATTCCTTCCAATCCAAGGCTCTGCTGTCAGCCATTTTTATTAGTTATAATCTTTTCAGTTTCAGTAGGTTAGCTGTCCATGGAGCTATAGTATGAGAACAGAAGGATGTGGTTTAGTTGGGACCAGGAAGAGCTCAAAGGATGGGGAAAAATACATATTCAGACCTTTTCATAATTTTAGGAGAGGTAAATAATTTTTACAGCATATAAATATTGTTACACAAATACTATCAAGCAACGTGTACAAACGTCCTATACATATTTCACACCTAAATTAAATCACCCTATACGTCCATCTTTGACATAGTTATGGCATTTCAAAAATATATAGGATGGCCATTAACAGTCAATATTCATCATCCTGTATTTGCATACTAAGCCAGAGTTGCTGCTAGTTCAAACTTTTTTTATATATTTAGTATATATGAGTGCAAAGCACAGTTACCCATTGAAAAAGAATTTACTACAAACATAAGGCGTAGTAACATAACTTACTATGTATTTTATACTGCAATCTGATTTTGTGGCTTTGACTGTTGGCTAATAGATTTGGTTGTTTTAGACCATATATAATGAACTCGTGCTCTTAAGGTTACTGTTTTGTACATTAAGCCCTGCCCACTTTTACAGCAAGCACCACACATTCAACTGCTTTCTGAAAGTGTCTGGTGTGTGCCGGACCAATAGAAGGGAGGCTTGGTTCTGATAGATATACAGTGGAGTAGGTCTTCCTTCAAAGGAGCTGATAGTTAATGTAGGTATATTCTAGGTGGACCTTGCTTTGGTCCTAGGCTGCCACCTCTTGATGGTGACAAAAGAGCACTCAGTATATGTACTCTGGGTGGATATTGATGGAGCACCTACCCTGTTTCCCCGAAAATAAGACCTAGCATGATTGTCTGTGATGGCTGCAATATAGGCCCTACCCCCCAAATAAGCCCTAGTTAAAGTCCTTGTAGGTCTCATTTCCAGGGTAGGGCTTATTTTTGGGGAAACGGGGTAGGGCTTATTTGGGGGGTAGGGCTTATATTGCAGCCATCACAGACAATCACGCTAGGTCTTATTTTCGGGGGAAACAGGGTAGTAGTTCATATCACTCAAAAAAGCGTTTCAGAAAAACCAAGTTTAATATAGTGTATGGAATTTGTGGAGATGGACATAGGGGCCAGTTCAGTCAAGCATAAAGCATGTCGTTTTTTCATAAGCATTAGCTAGAGATGTTTGTGATTGCAATGGTGTTTACAATTCATTCAAAGTTGTATTGCAAGTCCTCGCACTTCTTGGTGAACTGACCCTGACATCTGTCAGTCTAGGCAAATACTAAATATGGTAACCTAAGATGAATGTACCCCCTTCAATAAACAAGTTCAGTTGGACTTCACTCCGAAGTCTGTGACCTTTTTTGTTGATGCATGTGTACTGAGGCCTTAACAATTCCTTGTGTCCTTTACAGTAGAGGGTTTATACGTTCATGTGATCTCTAAAGCAGATCTCTGGCTTGAGCAGGGCTGTTAAAGCAGTTCACATAGTTTCAGCACTGATTGTTAAAAGTCTTCCGGAATATAAGAAGCATGTAATTGTATCTCAAGACAACTAGCCATTGAATGTTTCCTTTCCTCCAGTGTCTGTGGTGTTTAGTAAGATTATTAGTCCTCTACATTGGCAAAGAATCAGAACTATATTTCATAAGAAAACTGTTTTATGTCTAAATATCTGTATTTTTGTATGGCTTTATAAGGTATTTCACCTTATTTTTATTGCACCTGTTGTTTTTGCTTTTTGTAATGCTTTGGTAAAAACTATTTCACTATTGTGTGAAGTTCTGATTTTGCTACTTTCATATGAGGAAACCTATATTAATGTTCACATTTCTACATCTTCATTCATAGATTCCTATTTCTTGTAAGCAGGTCTTACTTTAAAAAAAAAAAAAAAAAAATAGCGCTGATGGAATGGCTGAAAGTCTGTTGCATTTGAGCGGAGCTTCTCTCGTTTTTTTTTTTTATGTTGTGTTGCTTGTGTTTCCATATTCAGGAACACACATTGCAATGCTTACAAATTCTAGAAAATGAAATAAATGTGCAAGGTAAAGTAGAACTATGACTTCCTATTAAAAAAAAAAAAAAAAAATGCGCACTTACAGATTTCCTTAAAAATTACCATAAATACCCGTAGATCCTGCCAGTGAGATCCATCTAATGCAGCTTCCTGTGTTTTTTTTTTTCTTTTCTTTTCTTAACTGTGCTGCACTGCTTCTGTTCAAAGTAGAGTTATCACACTCCTGTAGCTTGCATTACAGTAGGATGGGGAAAAAAAGTTGCACTGGGCATGGCTATCAGCATTTTAACTGCAGATTCACAAGCCTGCAGCTTGTCAAACACATGGACACACCCTGTCCTGCCCATTGCTTTCTGTATTGGGGGTGAGCTGCAGTGTCAGGGGGATTTGACTCCGTCTTGAAAGGAAGTTTTTGCTTACTATCTGAAGTTACACACAGCTACTAGATTTGGTATTTATTTTAGTAGTAGAGCCTTTAGTTGTGCTTAACATTGAGCTTACATACGCCGCCCCCCCCCCCCCCCCCCCCCCCGTAATACAGACTTCCACAGCCACATTGTCAAATGTTTCCTGCCCTGCTGACTACAAATAGGAACTCTTTAAATTCTTTTAATGAGGATTTAAAAAATGTATGCATTTAAACTGATTTTTAATATGTATTCCTCAAATACAGGATACACAAATCCTACATTTCAGATTGTCCTTTTTAAATTATCATAAATGTTTATCGCCAAAGAATTTGGTGATTAAGGTAAAAAGCGAAGTGCTACCTTTCTGGCAACATACTTTTTTATGTATATAATGTGTGTATATATGACATGAGACCTGCTGACATTTTATCTAGAAAATAAAATCCATGCAGTTTCTTTTTTTTTTTCTTTTGCAGCTTGTACATTCATTTTCTTGATTTCTTTTAGAGTATTGGATTTTGTATAAAACACTAATTTCAGCGATGTTAATAAGTAAATGCACATGGTGCTGGAATATTCATTATTTTTCTAATGTGTGTTTTTTTTTTTTCTACCGTAAAATAAAGAATAACAGATTAACTTGTACATGTTAAATTGAACTGTGTGGTGTGTTTTTTTTTTTTTTTTTTTTTTTTTTTTTTTTTGCAAGCTTGGTTGCACCAGTAATAATGGTGTTTTCCAGTCCTTTTTTTTTTTTCCACATCTCATTATTAATTAATCGTACATATCTCTTGAGCTCACACTATGTATATCTAAAAGCAGAACCTAGTAGATATTCTGGGCTAATCTTCTATGAAATAAAATAGACACCACTCCCCCGCCTTATCTTTAAATGGCCATTTTTAGAACTTCTGGCAGTAATGCTGCTGGGACAGATGAGAATAAACCCTGTGTAAGCTACAAGTAGATCATAATAAATGCATACACAGGGATGAAGCCTCTATCCCCCCACCTATGTGACCGCATTGGTGCCAGTACTGTGATGGGTGAGGAAAGGGTGTGGATCACATGCTTCTCTATACCTAGAAGTACCAGGCCCTGAATGGGGGAAGCATAGGTTCACATTAAATTAAATTTAGAAGTCATATTATACATTACACCCATATTTAAGCCTAGTATACATGGGGGGCGGGGGGGTGCACAGGCAGTTCATGCACAAAAGGACGTGCTATTGAGGCCCACGCTGTAGCCGTCATTTGGCTATAGTGTGGGCGGGAGGTGGTTAAGAGAAAAAATTGTAATTTTGAAATCGCTGGCAGTAATGCATCTCAAAGTTGGGACAGGCCAAGAGAAAGCTAGCAAAATACGTGGTACGAAAGAGGAAGAGCATTTGTAACTAGGTTAATTGGCTACATAGTTAACTGGTTACATAGTTGCCTATATAGTTACATTGTTGGTGGGGTTGAATAAAGACACCAGTTTATCCAGTTCAATCTGTGTGGATGTATTTACAACTTTACTTCCCAAATCCCTGTATATTGCGTACGCTAAAATGCCTATTTAAAAGGTTTTTTGAAATGGTCGACACTTCCCGCTAACACCACTGATTTGTCAAAGGGAGTTTCACATCACATCCTTACTGTTCTAACAGTAAAGAACCTCCTTTTGTAGTAGGTTAAACCACTTCTCATCCAACTTCATTGACTGGCCACAGGTCTTCTTGAGCGACCTGTGACTAAATGTTTTTCTCCCTATGCAAGAATCGCCATTTAGATATTTATATATTGTGATCATATTGCCTTTTAAGCATCTCCTCTCCAGGGCAAATACATTTGTATGTAGCCTTTCCGTATAACTGAGATCATCCAGTCCCCTTTTTAGTTTTGTTGCCCTTCTATGGACTCTCTCCAGTTCCAGCACATCCCTTCTGAGCACTAGTGACCAGAACTGCACAGCACAATTTCCTTGTGAGTACGGTTTCCTAAGTTATCCCTTACTTCCACATCTGATGTCACTCTGTTTTTTTTGTAATTAGTAGGTCAAGCCAAGCCATGTTTCTAGATCACTTATTGACACATCATAATTTCCCGCAAGATATTTAAGTGCTGAGCCTTAGCAGTTCCATCTGCCCAGTCAGAGGGGGTTACTTACTAAAGGCAAATTCACTTTGCACTCCAAATGCACTGCGAGTGCACTTGGAAGTGCAGTCGCTGTAGATCTGCTGATTTTATCATCCAATCATGTGCGAGCTAAAATGCTATTTTTTATTTTCCTTGCATGTCTCCCTCAGATCTACAGTGACTGCACTTCCAAGTGCACTTGCAGTGCAAAGTGGATTTGCCTTGAGTAAATAACCCCCAGTGTATGGATAATTGCAGTCCCCCATGATAACATTGCCTTGCCGCCATTCTATCTGTGAAAGGAGATCGGCCTCCTCTTCATCCTTCAGGGTAGGGGGTCTGTAGCATAAGTAACATGATTGAGTATTAAAAAAAAAAAAAAAAAAGCCTCTTAAATAGTTGGTGTCTCAGAAGTAAAGATGGGCAGGGGTTCACCTGTCTGTGAAAAGCTGTGTCTTCAAATCGTCAAACAATTTCAGAATAATGTTGTTCTATGTAAAATTGCAAAGACATTAAATATATCATCAATATAACAGTACATAATATCTCTGTGCTCAATGGACAAGGCCAAAACGCAATTTCTTTCTCGAACATCACGGGACACAGAGTCACAGTAATTACTGATGGGTTATATAGGTATCACTGGTGATTGGACACTGGCACACCCTATCAGGAAGTTCAACCCCCTATATAATCCCTCCCCCTTGCAGGGATACCTCAGTTTTTACGCCAGTGTCTTAGGTGATGGACGTGTGAAGATGTCCTGTGCTGAGCTCCAAAGGGAATATCCTGATATCCTATACTGGGGCAAGCCAGGCGAACCGGATCCATTCAAAGTGTCCTTTCTAGGCCGAATTGGATGGTACCCGGGCCTCGTGTCCGAAGAAACAAGGTTTTACCCGTAACGCTTCTCTTTTTAGAGAGCTGGACCCCGCAGATCAGAAAATGGCTTTAAACTTCCTAATTTCTGGCGAGGTGCTTTACGGTCCCAGAACTGTTGGATCCCCCTATTCGTAGGGGGCCCCAGTCTCTGACGGTTTTTTCAAAACGGAGCCCACCGTGAGAGGTGAAGATTGGGTCTGTGTAAACAGCACCCTGCAGCTGGATAAGGTAAGAGGAGATTCCACAGAATTTTTGAGTTCTAGTGGCTTTTCTCCTTTAAGGTAAATGCATGCTATGCCTATTGTGACCACCGGGGGCTGCCAAGAGCACAAACCTGCACATGCTGACATGTTTGTCTCAGTGTTTGTTCATTGCTGTTCATGTCCCAGCATCTCAGGCCGGCTGCAAAAAAGGTAAGGTGGAAGGGGGGATTTCTCATGTTTGAATGTTCCCCCCCAGGCTAGAGAGGGGCCGCAGGGGTCTAGAAAGTGGTTATACCACCCGGGCTCTGCGGCCTAATGGCCACCATCTCCGTTCAGGCAGATCTTGCTACCAGCCTCTTTCCCTCCCCCCCCTCCCCCAGCCTTTCTCCAGAAACATGACAGGAGAAGTGGGCCAGCGCGGGAAGCACTCGTTTTTTTCAAAACTCGAGGGGGGGGCGGTAGAGGGGGGGCAGGATGTCAGCACAGGTGCTTAGACTCCCACTCAGGCCAGCTGCAGGCTATTAGAGGCACTCTGTACAGGTGCACTCAGCCTTCTGAGAGACACAGAGCTGACGGTCGCATGTAAGGTGGGACACAGGCATTCTCCTAGGCAGCATTTACTGAAGTAACACCAGACTGAGCATTGGGTAGCAAGGCTTTTAGCCAGACTACATCGCTCAGCAGGCAGTGTTCATTTGTATACCTCACACCTTGTTGCTTTGCACTATGGGTAGAAGAGGTTCAAGCACCCCAGGAACCAGAGACACTAGGGGATCTCGTTCAGGTTCTGAGGGCCCCCTGTCGGCAGCATCCTCCCCCCCCCTAAAGATGGGCCAGGGACGGCTAGCCAGGGAGAGCCATCGGGGTCAGGGGCTACACCTGCTTCTGGCACTTCAGCCCCTGTATATATTACACAAGAGGTTTTTTCCTCAACCATTAATGGTCTAGAGGAAAGATTAATGGCCGTGATTACGTCTTCACTCAGTGGAAGAAAACGCACTGGCTTTCCTCTGTTCCCCAAGACCCTCAGACAGAGGAGCTCTGGGATAAAGGAGATGAATCCCTTTCAGAGGATCGGGATGGGATGGATGATTCCTCCTCGGAGGATTCAGGTGGGGAGGGACCCTCTGCGACTTCCCAAGAGGAGAAAGTCTTAGTGCAGATCCTCACTGGATTGGTCCGATCCACATTTAAGTTGCCCATACCTGAAACTGCTAAAGAATCCTCTTCTGCTTTGGGGTCACTGAAACCTTTCCAAGCAGCACATGCTTTTCCTGTTCATACTTTACTTGAAAAGCTCATTTATTCTGAGTGGGATCACCCAGACAAACGTTTTTTTCCGCCGAGAAAGTTTTCAACACTTTATCCGATGGAAGAAAAGTTTATTAAAATGTGGGGAATACCGGTTATTGATGCCGCCATTTCCTCCGTAAATAATAGCCTGACTTGTCCTGTAGACAATGCTCAGATACTCAGGGATCCTGTAGATAAAAGGATGGAATCCCTATTGAAGGATGTTTTCTCCTTAGCAGGATCAGTGGCCCAACCTGCAGTAGCAGCGATTGGAGTCTGTCAATACTTAAGAGACCATGTTAAGCAGGTCATCAAAGTATTACCTGAACAGCAGGCCCAGGGGTTTGCTAACCTTCCAGCGGCCTTATGCTTTGTGGTTGACGCCATTAGAGATTCTATCGTGCAAACCTCCCGTCTTTCACTGGGGTTGGTGCACATACGTAGAATCCTATGGTTGAAAAATTGGTCAGCCGAAGCACCATGTAAGAAGCTACTGGCTGGGTTTCCATTTCGTGGTGCAAGGTTGTTTGGAGAGGACTTGGATAACTATATCAAGAGAATCTCTTGTGGGAAAAGCACTCTCTTACCTGTCAAGAAGAAGAGTAAGCGTCCCTCTTTCAAACGGACTCTTTCCCCAGCGCCGGGGGCTTCAGCCTCCAGGCAGTCTCGACGGCCGCCTCCATCGGGGTCCAGAGACAAGAGTCAACCCCAGGGACAAAAGAAGTCCTGGGGGAAGAAGCCTACTAGGCAAAACACTTATGCCGCGTACACACGGTCGTACTTTTCGTCTACAAAAGTCCAACAGACGCTGATGGACTAAAGCTGGCTGGTAATCCGATCGTGTGTGGGCTTCTCCGGACTTTCAACCGACTTTTTTAGCCTCAAATACGACGTACTTTAGATTTGAAACATGCTTCAAAACTTTTACTTCGTACCTACGACGGACCCCGAAATCCGCTCGTCTGTGTGCTAGTCCGACGGACAAAAAGCCACGCTAGGGCACCTATTGGCTACTGGCTATGAACTTCCTTATTTTAGTCCGGTGTACGTCATCACGTACGAATCCGACCGACTTTTGTGTGGTCGTGTGTAGGCAAGTCCGGTCGTTAGAAAGTAGGCCGCAAGTCCGCGGCAAGTCCACCGAAAGTCTGCCGGAAGTCTGTCCGACAGGCTGTCCGACTTTTGTAGACGAAAAGTACGACCGTGTGTACGCGGCATAAGACCTCTGCATGAGGGGGCGCCCCCGCTCACTCGAGTGGGGGGAAGACTGCAACAGTTCTCAGAGCTCTGGCAGGAGGACTTCCAGGACAGATGGGTAATCTCCACGGTAACCTTAGGGTACAAGCTGGAGTTTCAGGAATTCCCTTCTCCTCGGTTCCTCAGATCAAGTGTTCCCAGAGAAGAAGCAGTCGCTCCTTCTAGCGTTAGAGCGACTTTTGTCGCAGAAGGTCATTATGATAGTTCCCACAAAGGACCAGGGATTGGGCTTCTATTCCAACCTTTTTACGGTCCAAAAGCCAAATGGGAATGTCAGGCCCATTCTGGACTTAAGGGATCTGAACCGATTCCTAAGGATTCAATCCTTCCGCATGGAATCAATTCGAACAGTAGTTCCCACCCTGCAGGGAGGAGAATTTCTGGCATCAATAGACATCAGAGATGCATATCTGCATGTGCCCATTTTTCCTGCTCATCAGAAGTTTCTGCGCTTCGAGGTAGGAGGGCGCCATTTCCAGTTTGTGGCTCTGCCTTTCGGGATAGCCACTGCACCTCGAGTGTTCACAAAAATCTTGGCTCCTCCTCTGGCCAGATTAAGGGCTCAGGGTATAGCTGTCATAGCATACCTAGACGACCTGCTCTTGATAGACCGGTCGGTAGCCTCTTTGAATGGAAACTTGAGGACCACAGTCAGGTATCTAGAACACCTGGGTTGGATCCTCAACTTAGAAAAGTCTTTCCTAAAACCAGTAAGAAGACTGGAGTATTTAGGTCTCATTATAGATACAAGCCAGGAGAAAATATTTCTACCCCAGGCAAAGATCACTGCTTTGAGAGAGCTGATTCTGACAGTAAGGACCAAGAAGGGTCCCTCAGTCTGCCTTTGTATGAGGCTACTAGGGAAGATGGTGTCTTCATTCGAAGCAGTTCCCTATGCTCAGTTTCACTCAAGAATGCTGCAACACAGTATTCTGTCGACCTGGAACAGGAAAGTTCAGGCATTAGACTTTCCGATGCGCCTGTCGCATGCGGTGCGTCAGAGCCTCAAATGGTGGCTCATACCCGAAAACCTGCAGAAGGGGAAATCCTTTCTACCGGTTACCTGGACGGTGGTAACAACAGATGCCAGCCTGTCAGGTTGGGGAGCAGTTCTGGAACAGGCTGCGGTCCAAGGGGTATGGTCCAAGACAGAGAGGACTTTACCCATCAACATTCTGGAGATCCGGGCGATACATCTAGCTCTAAAAGCCTCGACTATCAGGCTACAGGGTTGTCCGGTCAGGATCCAGTCCGACAATGCCACAGCAGTGGCTTATGTCAATCATCAGGGAGGCACCCGGAGCCGAGCGGCTCAAAAGGAGGTGAACCAGATCTTAGTCTGGGCAGAGATGCATGTGTCATGCATATCGGCAGTTTTCATCCCGGGAATAGAGAATTGGCAGGCGGACTATCTAAGTCGCCAGCAGTTACTTCCAGGGGAATGGTCTCTGCATCCCGACGTCTTTTGGGCCATATGCCAAAGATGGGGGGTTCCAGATGTAGATCTCTTTGCATCCCGATTGAACAAAAAGATAGACAGATTTGTGGCAAGGACAAAAGATCCTCTTGCATGCGGGACGGATGCGTTGGTGATTCCGTGGCATCGGTTCTCACTGATTTACGCATTCCCGCCTATTCTGCTATTACCACGACTCCTTCGCAGGATCAGGCAGGAAAGGAAGTCGGTACTTCTGGTGGCCCCCGCTTGGCCCAGAAGGACTTGGTATGCAGAAATAGTAAGGATGACGGTAGGTCCCCCGTGGACCCTACCAGTACGCCCAGACCTGTTATCTCAAGGTCCAGTGTTCCATCCTGCCTTACAAACGCTAAATTTGACGGTTTGGCTATTGAGACCCACGTTCTGAAGAGTCGTGGGCTCTCAGGTCCTGTCATATCTACCTTGATTAATGCAAGGAAGCCAGCTTCCAGGATGATTTATCATAGAGTCTGGAAAGCTTATATAACCTGGTGTGAATCCAGAGGTTGGCATCCCAGGAAATATGTCATAGGTAGAATTCTTGATTTTCTACAATTAGGATTAGAGATGAAGCTGGCCTTGAGTACCATCAAGGGCCAGGTCTCTGCTTTATCAGTATTATTTCAGCGGCCACTTGCTTCGCATTCTTTGGTCCGAAACTTTATGCAGGGGGTGATGCGTCTTAATCCTCCGGTTAAAGCGCCCCTAAACCCCTGGGACTTGAACTTGGTCCTGGCTGGTGTTACAGAATCAGCCTTTTGAACCAATAAGTCAGATTCCTTTGGTCTTGTTGACAAGGAAGTTAATTTTTCTGGTGGCCATCTCTTCTGCTAGAAGAGTATCAGAATTAGCAGCTCTTTCCTGTAAGGAGCCTTATTTGATTATACACAAGGATAGAGTGGTACTACGCCCTCATCCTAGTTTTTTACCGAAGGTGGTTTCTGATTTTCATTTAAACCAAGACATTGTTCTACCTTCCTTTTTTCCAGATCCCTGTTCCCTGGAAGAGAGATCTCTACATTCGTTGGATGTAGTAAGAGCAGTTAAGGCCTATCTAGGGGCAACTGCTCAGATCCGCAAGACGGATGTTTTGTTTGTGCTGCCAGAGGGTCCCAATAGAGGACAGGCAGCGTCAAAAGCTACCATTTCTAAATGGATTCGACAATTGATCATTCAAGCTTACGGTTTGAAACAGAAGATTCCTCCGTTTCAGATCAGGGCACATTCCACAAGGGCTATTGGTGCTTCTTGGGCAGTGCATCACCGGGCCTCTATGGCTCAAATCTGCAAGGCCGCAACTTGGCCTTCAGTCCATACATTCACCAGATTCTATCAGGTGGATGTGAGAAGGCATGAGGATATCGCCTTTGGGCGTAGTGTGCTGCAGGCAGCGGTACAGGGTCCTCAGGTCTGATTGCACCCTACTTGGTCGTGGTTCCCCCCCCTCAGGTAGCATTGCTCTGGGACATCCCATCAGTAATTACTGTGGGTCTGTGTCCCGTGATGTTCGAGAAAGAAAATAGGATTTTTTAAAACAGCTTACCTGTAAAATCCTTTTCTTTCGAAGGACATCACGGGACACAGAGGTCCCGCCCCTCTTCTAATACACTATATTGCTTGGCTACAAAACTGAACTATCCCTGCAAGGGGGAGGGATTATATAGGGGGTTGAACTTCCTGATAGGGTGTGCCAGTGTCCAATCACCAGTCATACCTCTATAACCCATCAGTAATTACTGTGGCTCTGTGTCCCGTGATGTCCTTCGAAAGAAAAGGATTTTACAGGTAAGCTGTTTTAAAAAATCCTATTATTGGATGCCCGTAATCTTTGGGCCCTCAAACAGCACTGCATTAAAAACAGGCATGATTCAGCTTTACCACAGTAAAATGTAAAAACCTTACACGTTGTGTATTTTGGAATCATTACCCCCCCCCCCCATTTCCAGTTTGTTTTGTATCTTACCAAGCTTCTACATATACATTATTTACTGTACCTCATCTAGAGTTTGCTGTTGCTGGAAAATCACTACTAGGTTGTGCTTGTGCAAGCTTTTTTCTGTGTTTTTTTTTTTTTTTTTGTTTTGTTATTTGTAAGGAAATCCTGCTCACATGTGTTTGTTGTTGTTCTGACACTGAGGGGTTGATTTACTAAAGGCAAATCCACTCTGCACTACATGTGCACTGTAAGTACACTTGAAAGTGCAGGTGCTGTAGCGCTGAGGGGAAGCTCTGCTGATTTTATCATCCAATCATGTGCAAGCAAAAATGCTGTTTTGTTTTTTTTATTGCATGTCCCCCTCATATCTACAGCGACTGCACTTGTAGTGCAAAGTGGATTTGCCTTTTTTTTAAATAACCCCCTATATTTTCTAAATGCACAATGTTGAAATAAAAAGTTACAAAAAAAAAACAGGCATGATTTTCTAATGGGCTCAGGAATACTTCACGGTCTGTGACCACAGTTCATTGTGCCATCTAAAAATGCAAGTTAAAGCTCTATCATGTAAAGAAGTCATCATATCTGAACATAATCCAGAAGTGCCATTGTCTTCTCTGAACCAAAGCTCATTTAAAATGGTCTGTTGTGAAGTGGAAAACTGTTCTGTAGTCAGACAAATTAAAATTTTACATTATTTTTTGGAAACCATGGGCAGTGCGTCCTCCAGACTAAAGAGGAGAGGGACCTTCTGGCTTGTTATTAGCGCTCAGTTCAAAAATTTGCATTTCTGATGGTGTAGGGGTGCATTATGCATATGGAATGGTCAATATGCATGTTCGGAAAGGCACCATCACTCCTGAAAGATATACAATATGCAAATTTATAGCAGCATATGCTCCCATTCAGATGACATCTTTTTCAGGGAAGGCCTTGAATATTTCAGCAGGACAATGCTAAAGAGCATGATGCATCTATGATAAAAGCATGGCTTTGTAGTAGAAGAGTCTGGGTGCTTAACTGGCCTGCCTGCAGTCCAGACCTTTCAGCAACTGAAAATATTAGGCACATTTTGAAATGAAAAATACAATAAAGACCCAGGACTGTTGAGCAGTTACAATCTTATATCAGGCAGGAATGGGATAACAGTTCTCTCAATCTCCAGCAATTGGTCTCCTCAGTTCCCAGACATTTACAAAGTGGTGTTAAAAGGAAGAGTGCATGGTACATGTGGTAAACATGGCCCTGTCCCAACGTTTTTAAGATGTGCTGCTGCAATTTGAAAATTGCCTTATTTTTTTCTTAAAATGGTACATTTTTTTCAGATTAAACACTTTATATGTTTTCTATTGTGAATAACAAATGGTTTTATGAGATTTGCAAATAATTTCATTCTGTTTTTTTTATGTAGATTTTACACACTGTGCCAACTTTTGGAATTGGGGTTGTATGTTTTAGATATTTGCACCTTATGCCATGGAATGAATACACTGGTCATCAGAAAGGCTTTCTGTATCAAATATTCTGTTTTATTTGGTTTACATGCTTTCATCGCCCAATAAGACCTATACACGTTTTGCAATACCTATACCCATTCATTTTTTATGGAATGACATTTTTTTTTCCATGCACCACAATGCATTGCAAATGTGTGCGTTTTTTGAATGTTCGGTATGGTGTTTATTGCATCAGTGTACAATGGCAGACAATTAGAAATGCAGGGGGCCGCAAAAACACATGCACCATGCAAATGTTGAATATGTATGAACATGTATTATAAGACATACATACATTTGTAAATAATATAACTGGATACTACCATATAGGCCACTTTCACACTGAAGACAGTAAAGTACTGCTCGTTTTAGGGGCACTTTTAACCCCAAAGAAGGAGTTAACAAGGGGTTAAAAGCGCCCGAAAAGCACCGCTGCCGAAGCGCTTTGCGGGCACTTCAGCAGCGCTGCCCATTGATTTCAATGGCAGGGGCAGTTTAAGGGCACTGTATACACTGCTACCCCACCGCCCCAAAGATGTTGCTTGCAGGACATTTTTTTCCCCATCCTGCAAGTGCACCACCCCAGTGTAAAAGCACTTAGGCTTTCACACTGGGGTGGCTTGAGAGGCGCTTTACAGGTGCTATTTAGTGGTAAAACGCCTGAATAGTGCCTCCGTGTGAGAGTGGCCTATAGGTAAAGTTATCCAGGGAATATCCGATTCCCACTTTGGGAATCGGGAAGGAATGTTTTCCTCTGCTGGAGCAAATCGGATCATGCTTTGCTGTTGTGTTTTTTTTTTTTTTGTTTTTTTTTGCTTTCCTCTGGATCAACTGTGGGTATAGGATTGTAAAAACACTGCAACAGAATGAAACATACACTGAGCACACCTTAAGGCTGGGTTCAACTGGAAGAGATAAATCAGTTGTTCAGCGTTTCCTCTGCATTTTAGCTGCGGATCAGCTGCAAATTCTGAAGTAACCCGTGAGTGTCTAACTAGAGCTGCGAATTTTGAGCAGGCCAAACGCTATTATCTGTTTGTGAGGCTGATAATAATAAAAGAGTGATTTTTCTGGACACTTCCTGGTTGTCTAGGAGTCTGTATTGTGTGGATTTTGTTTGTTTGCAAAATGTGTGCTGCTCTGCCCATGATCATGCCAACAGTTGTTGCTGCAACAGCAGCAATCTTGCTGGAAGTAGAGAAGAGGAGAAGAAGGAGGAGGAGAAGAAGATACTGGGTTCATCCCATAATTGCAAATAAGGTGGAGAGAGGCCAGTTCATGATCCTGTTATGTCAATAAATAGGTGAGTAATTTATCTGCCAAGCAATCCATTTTTTTTCATCCATAGTTCCATAGTAGGTGAGGTTTGAAAAAGACACAAGTCCATCAAGTCTAACCTATGTGTGTGATTATATGTCAGTATAAAATTAAAAAAAAAAAAACATTGTGGTGCCCACAGCCCCCCCCCCCCCCCCCCCAAATCCATACCAGAACATTATCTGAGCATGCAGCCTAAAAGGCCATGAAAATGGGGGGAGCGAGCACCCCCCTCCTGGACCAAACCAGGCCATATGCCCTTAACATGGGCAGTGTGTTTTGTGCCCCCCCCCCCCCCAAACACCTTGACCCCAAGGGGGGGGGGATCCCACGCCGTTTTTGGGACCAGACAATTGTTATTGTTAAATTCAGCTGCCAGTGGCTAAATCTATGTCCAAATGATGACACAACTGCAAATGACGTTGCATCTGCTTTTTGATGCCACTTCTTTAACAAACATTTTTATTTTGCTTAACCACTTGCTTACTGGGCACTTAAACCCCCCTCCTGCCCAGACCAATTTTGAGCTTTCAGCGCTGTCGCACTTTGATGGACAATTGCGCGGTCATACAACACTGTACCCAAATGAAATTTTTATAATTTTTTTCCCACAAATAGAGCTTTCTTTTGGTGGTATTTAATCACAGCTGGGGTTTTTATTTTTTGCTAAACAAACAAAAAAAGATGGAAATTTTTGAAAAAAAAAAAATCATGTTTAATAGTTTGTTATAAAATTTTGCAAACAGGTAATTTTTCTCCTTCATTGATATGCGCTGATGAGGCGGCACTGGTGGCCACTGATAGGCTGCACTGATGGGCACGGATAGGCACAGATAAGGCGGCACTGATAGGCACAGTTAAGGCGGCACTGATGGGGACAGATAAGGCGGTACTGATGGGCACAGATAAGGCAGCACTGATGGCCACGGATGGGCAGCACAGATGGGTGGCACGGATGGGTGGCACGGATAGGTGGCACGGATGGGCACTGATAGGTACCACTGATGGGCAGCACTGATGGGGGGCACTGATGGGTGGCAGTGATGGGCGGCACTGATGGGCACTGGTAGGTGACACTGATGGGCACTGATAGGTTGCACTGATGTGGGTGCTGATGGGTGGCACTGTGGGCACTGATGGGTGGCGCTGATTGATGGCACTGTGGGCACTGATGGGTGACTCTGGTGGGCACCTGTAGGCAGCACTGCTGCCTATTGCTTTGTGTTATAAGATCGCCGTGATCGGGACTGATGTCCCGATCACGGCCGCCGGTGATCGGGTTTTTTTTTTTCCTCCTCACGCTGTCAGCGCGAGGAGGAAAAATAGCCGATAACCGGCTCTGTTTACATCACATGATCAGCTGTCATTGGCTGACAGCTGATCATGTGGTAAGGGTTCAGGACCAAACCCTTACTCTGATCTGTGATCAGGCGAGTCACATAGACTCGCTGATCGCCGCGCGCGCCCTGCAGGGGGCGCGCAGGCCGCTTGTGCACGGGACGACGTCAATAGACGTAGTCCCGGCAATTTAGATCCACGCTGTTGCCGTCATTTGGCAATGGCCCGGATCTGAAGCGGTTAAGGATGCAGGCCTTCTTATAAACTAATAATGTTCTAATAAAGTATAATAATGTATCTAATAAAAGACTCTTTTTTTTTTTTTTTTTTTTTTTTTTTTAATTAGCTTTGACGAATTGCTTGGACTAATCTTCCCTCGCTTGGAGCGTTAGAACACATGCTACAGACCAAGTATCCAGCCTGCTGAAAGATTACTAAGCACATTAACCACTTCAGCCCCGGAAGATTTTACCCCCTTCCTGACCAGAGCACTTTTTCCGATTCGGCACTGCGTCGCTTTAACTGACAATAGCGCGCGGTCGTGCGACGCTGTCCTCAAACAAAATTGACGTCCTTTTTTTCCCGCAAATAGAGCTTTCTTTTGGTGATATTTGATCACCTCTGCGGTTTTAATTTTTTGCGCTATAAACAAAAAAGAGCGACAATTTTGAAAAAAACACAGTACTTTTATTATAATAAATATCCCCCAAAATATATATAAAAAAAATGTTTTTCCTCAGTTTAGGCCAATATGTATTCTACATATTTTTAGTAAAAAAAATCGCAATAAGCGTGTATTGATTGGTTTGCGCAAAAGTTATACAATATAGGGGATAGTTTTATGGCATTTTTATTTATTTTTTTTATTAGTAATGGTGGCGATCTGCGATTTTTAGCAGGACTGCGACATTATGGCAAACACATCGGACATTTTTTACACATTTTTGGGACCATTGTCATTTATACAGCGTTCAGTGCGATTAAAAATGCATTGATTACTGTGTAAATGACACTGGTAGTGAAGGGGTTAAGTGTGTCCTAGGGAGTGATTCTAACTGAGGGGGCTGGGCTTGAACACACAGGACAGTGATCACTGCTCTCGATCACAGAGAGCAGTAGATCACTGTCCTGTCACTAGGCAGAATGGGGAATGCTTTGTTTACATAAGCATCTCCCAGTTCTTCCTCTCCGTGACACGATCGCGGGTACCCGGCGGACACCGAGTCCCCGGGACCCGCGGTCACGGCGGGCACGCACGCGCTTGCGACACCGCTTCTTAAAGGGGGCGTATCTGTACGCCCTTTTGCCTGCCAGTTCCATTCTGCCGACGTACTTCGGCGTGCGCTGGTCGGCAAGCGGGTAAGGCACTTTTCACCACTGATGTCCTTTGTCAGTGGAAATTTTGAGCATGCAATATAAACGTTGATGAACTGTTCAAACATGTGTAATTCTAAATATATAACCTGACAAAAGTTGGCGTAATAATGATTAATTCAAGTATCATAAAATTGTAAAAAAAGGAAAACATTTGCTCATGTAGCCAACATAAATTAACATTGAACACAACGAAAAAAATAAACATGTCTCTCAAGTAGGCCTCTTGAACATACTTAACAAAAGCAGTGTTCTCATGGTCCTCAACGTTGGACAGACCTCATAAATCACAGATTGTGATATGTTCTTTGGAAAGAGGCCTCATTGGAGTAGTGACTGGCGGAAGCTGGTTCATCACTGGCTGTGCTGGGAGCAGGCCTAGCCTCGCCATGTAGACTTGTCACATACATGCCAGGATTTGGGGGGGGGGGGGGCTGATTGAAGGAATTGGGGATGGGATGGGATAGGGAATGTTACTGTCTGGCACTTCATATCTGGAGGTTGCCTTTTCAAAGCTAGAAGGAAAGGATGGGGGAATATAGGGGTAAGGTTCGTGTTGTTGTTCAGGGTAGTGGACGTACCTGGGGTAGTTATGGGGAGGTCTTGGTGGTGGCACATATGGCCCTTGAAATGAAGCTTCCTCACGTGGCTGTGAGAAGGAGCGCAGCACTAGTTCGACAGTGCTTCGCATATCGAAATAGTGCTCAGGTTTTACATTTTTGAAAAGAAGGACAAAACTAAGCGCTAGTATAGTATCCGGCCATAAAAAAAGCATCCACCTTTTCTGACATGGTTTTCAACATTTCAAGTAGGTGCTCACTTATGTCGGGTTGCGATACAGGTGCTCGCCTCCGTGGCAATTTGGCTGGCCGAACAATGTCTGCAGTAGCGAAGAAGGGCCCAGGGATAGCCTCTGCCACTGCAAATTCCTCTTCTGAGTTTGTTTCCCACAGATTAGAGAAGCTTTGTATTTGTGATAATCCTCTGTACCTTCCTGAAAACCAATCTGGGCTTGGGCCTCCAGTTGGTCATCCAGAACATCTTGTTCCTCCCAACTAGCTTCTGTCCTGTTTCCAAAAAAAAAATTGTTTAACTTAACTAGGCATAATCAAAGTGAAGAGGTTTGCAGATACATAGATGATATAGATGAAAACTTACTCCCTCATCTCTACAATGGGTTGTAGAAATTCTAAGTCCCCGGCAAACATATAGGATACCCTAGGCGCTACCCCCGAGCCACTCCTCACTTCTTTGTGGTGGCATATATGTTTTCTGTAAGCATCACGCATGCTGCGCCACCTTGTCTGTAAGTAGTGCACTGAAAAATAGAAAATTTAAAATGAATGTTATTTATGTTTACTATTAGGCACCTAGCTACAGGAAATTCTTTGGGAAGTCTACACTTTTAATTTAAGGTTGGCAAATCAACTATTAGTGGCATTATTCATGAAATGTGCCTAGTCATATGGTTAGTACTGAAGAATTTGGTGATGAAGAAACAAAACAAACAAGATTGCTTGAAGGTAGCTGAGCTATTCTGGGAGCGTTGCAACTTTCCCAACTGTCTGGGAGCCATTGATGGGAAGCACATCCGCATCCTCAAGCCTCCAGCTAGTGGGAGCCAATATTTTAATTATAAGAAAGCTTTTTTTTTGGTCTTAATGGCAGTGGCAGACGCCAATTATAAGATTATTTACATTGATGTAGGTTCTTATGGCAGCAGCTCCGATTCTAGTGTTTTTTCACATTCATCATTTGGGCACATGCTGCAGAGAGAATACACTTGACTTGCCCAATCATTCTCCCCTGCCCGGAACAACTGAGCCTTCCCTCCCACATGTATTTGTAGGAGATGAAGCGTTTGCCTTTGCAGAGCACATGCTCAGGCCTTTTTCTAGTCGATCTCTGACAACAGAATAAAGAGTCTTCAATTATAGGCTCACTAGGGCACGACAAGTAGTGGAATGTGCATTTAGTATACTCTGCAGTAAGTGGAGATTCATGCATACTTCAATAAATCTCAGTATTGACCATGCTATCAGTGCTGTTAAAGCAGCCTGTGCACTGCACAACTATGCGTGAACGTGACGGCTATGTATTTGAGGATTCCCTGAGCCATAACATGGAGGCGGCACAGTGGAATGTTACTAGGGGCACCACTAGTGGCACACATACTCAGGGGCAATTCCAAAACTTCTTTATGTCGCCAGCTGGGGAGGTGCCTTGGCAGATGGATTCTATATAATCATAAAAAGTGCATATTGGTTTGCCTAATAATATCATGGCCTTCCAAATAATGTATTTTTTTTTGTCATTTTGTTTTTTGAAACTAAATATTTATTTTGATATTTACAGTACAAGCGATGCATATACACAGTTGTTCACATAGGTATAGTTACATGATTTGTCACAGAACGAATGGGGTACACAATTGAACACAAGAGTGATGTGCAAGGGTGACAAGTAACAGCACATTAGGATAGGGATTCGAAAATAGTAAATTTCAGCAATACTAGATAAGGAGGTCTGGGGGGGGGGGGGAGGGGAAGGAAGGGAGTGAAGGAAAGACCTCATCTAAATTGCCAGTTTCACAGAACTCATACATCGTCTATACATTTGAAATTCCACAGCAGTGATACACTATTACAGGGCAGGTCCAGCAGCTATAACTTGGTGATCATCGACTATTTCTGTTCCCCAGGCATCTATCCAACCCGACCATATTTTGTCAAATTTGCCAGGGCAATTTCGTCTGCCATAGGTAAGCTTATATAATGGCAGCACCGAATTTAGTGTTAGGCGCCATGATGACACCTTGGGAGGAATAGCGTCCTTCCAGTGAAGGAATATCCCCTTACGAGCATAGAATGTAGCATAATTCAAAAATAATCTAGTATATTTACCCCTTGCCCTAGAGTCAAAAACATTGAGCAGCATTAGCTTGGGGTCTGACTCCAGTTCCAGAGTGGTAACCCGGCTAAGGGTATCAGCTATCTCTGACCAGTAATCTCCGAGGCGGGGGCAAGACCATATCATATGAAGAAAGGAGGAAGAGCTCTGACCACATCTAGGGCAGGCCACCGGGGTATTAGGATTCATAATTGTTAACCGTTTTGGAGTGTAATAGGCTCTGTGGAGGAACTTGACCTGCATGAATCGATCTCTGGCCGAGATCATATTGATGACAAAGGAAGATACACGTCTCCCATTCCTCCTCTGACAGATCTGGGATGTCCAATTTCCACTTAGGGTCCTTTCACACTGGGGCGGTTTGCAGGCGCTATTGCGCTAATAATAGCGCCTGCAAACCGACCCGAAAGTGCCGCTGCTTTCATTCCAGTGTGAAAGCCCCGAGGACTTTCACACTGGAGCGATGCGCTGGCAGGGTAAAAAAAGTCCTGCTAGCAGCATCTTCGGAGCGGTGATGGAGCGGAGTGTATACCGCTCCTTCACTGCTCCTGCCCATTGAAATCAATGGGACGGCGCGGCTATACCGCCGGCAAAGCGCCTCTGCAGAGGCACTTTGCGGTGGTTTTTAACCATTTCTCGGCCGCTAGCGGGGGTAAAACCGCCCCGCTAGCGGCCGCATACCGACGGTAAAGCGCCGCTTACAATAGCGGCCCTTTACCGCCGACGCCCGCCCCAGTGTGAAAGGGCTCTTAGCTAGGTATTTCTCAAGTTTCTTTAAAGGAGTTATAGACAAGTATAAGTAATCCCTCCGCAGAGTCTGATTCCAATATGAGTTGTGCTGGGAATTGATTCCTATACGCGTGTCGAAGCTGGTAGTATCGGAACAACATCCATCCCGGTAGTGAGTAGGCACTTTTGAGATCAGGGAAAGATCTCAGCTTACCCCCCTTAACTATATGCTTCAGTTTAACTATACCCTTTCTTGCCCAAACCTGGGGGGTCTAGGACGGTATTCATGTGTGATAGGTTGGGATTGCCAAAAGAGAACGTCTCAGGGGAGGCAAAGCGAGCTCTGGCTTTATACCATACATTGATGGTTGTGCGCATCAGCTCCGTGATGCCAGGGTGAGATCTTGCTCCCCTAAACACCACGTTGCTGAGGGAGGAGTATGAACCCATTATGGCTGCTTCCAAGGTCACTGCAGGGTTGTCTGGTACCTGGGAAAACCACCATCTGACCGTCACCAGAACGGCCGCCCAGAAGTAGATCTGAAAGTCTGGAAGAGACAGGCCTCCCTGGGTGACGGGCAGCTGAAGGGTAGTAATGGCCAGTCGTGGGGTCCTACCATTCCAAACAAAGGAAGATATTATGCTTCTTAGTTTTGCGAAGAATGAGGCTGGAGGGATCAAAGGGGCATTTCTGAAAAAGTAAAGGAATTTGGGGAGATAAACCATCTTAACTAAGTTTACCCTACCCACTGGTGATAGGGGAAGGGTCCTCCAGGCTGTACATTTCTGTGAGAAGTTTTTAAGCAATGGTTGGAGGTTCAGTTCATAGTATGAGGATAGTGGAATCCCAATCTTTATACCTAGATATTTGAATTCTGATGTCCAATTTAGGGGTGTGCCAGTTGGTGGGTGGTGACCTGCCGCATTCATTGAAAAAAAGGATATTTTCCCCCAATTAACCTTAATACCCGAGAATGATCCGAATTCATCTATTATTTGTAGTGCTGGTGGGAGGGAAGAAATATCTTTAAGGAAAAGGAGAATATCATCGGCGTATAAGGATATTTTATCAGTTATTACACCGACTTGGATCCCCTTCACCGAATGAGCAGATCTTATACGAGCGGCCATGGGTTCCATGGCTAATGCAAATAATCCAGGGGATAGTGGGCATCCCTGTCTGGTGCCCCTGGACAGAGGAAACGGCAAGGACAATGAATTATTTGTGCGTATACGGGCTGTGGAGCGGTGGTATAACATCTGGATCCAGCTAATAAAACGAGGTCCAAACCCAAACTTGCGGAGGACCGCCCAGAGGTAACGCCATTCAACTAAATCAAAGGCCTTTTCGGCGTCTAAGAAGGTAACTACCTCCGGACCATCCCCGCTTGCCCTAAAGAGATGTGTAAGGAGACGTCGGATATTTATGTCAGTTCCTCTGCCTGACATAAACCCAGACTGGTCTGCATGCACCAGTGCCGTAATCACGGTGTTCAGTCGACCGGCCAGCACCTTAGCTAATAACTTGGCATCCACATTAAGGAGGGAGATACGAAGAACACTGCTCAGGGGGCTTACCCGGTTTAAGGATGACCACTATAACTGCCTCAGCCATTAACGGGGCAACAAATTTCTCTCCATGGCTTTTTGCAGCACTATTCTGAATGATGGTAGTATTTCTTCTGCGTAAGTTTTAAAGAATTCGGCAGGTATCCCATCCGGGCCTGGCGTTTTACAATTCTGCAAGGAGGCTACTGCCCGCTGTAACTCCTCTAATAGGATAGGGCCATCTAAACCTTCTCTAAATGTGGAAGTCAGGCAAGGGAGCTCCACCCCGTCGAGGTATGTTGCCAATTCTTCGTCCGTGCATTCCATCCGAGAACCATAAAGCTCTTGGTAAAAGGATGCAAATCTGTCATTAATAGACGAGGGGTCCATGAGGATCGTCCCATCCGAGTCAGATATTGTCGAAATAGTCACCGGGGAGGAGCTTTCCATCGCCAGCCATGCCAACATACTGCCAGTCTTCTCCCCGTGTTCAAAGATTCTTTGGGACTGATGTAAGAATTTAGTTTTGGTGGCTGACGACCTTAACAGGAGAACATCCCTTAACGCTGCCTGAAAGTCAGAGTATGCCCTTGGAGTCCCTGACTCAGAGTATTCCTCCTCAAGTGCCGATACCCTCTCCTCAGCCTTTCGGGTCTCATCCCTTAGATCCTTACGGATTTTACGGATATGTGATTGTATACTACCCCTGGTAAAGGCCTTAAATGCGTCCCAAGACGTGGTCAGAGACACTGATTGATCCAGTTCCCGACAATATTGCACCGCCTCAGACCTATGTGGTTCTGAAACTCTGGAATCAGACAGCCAGAACCTGGACAATCTCCAGAGACTCTCTCCCGGTACACTGGACACGCTCAGCTTCAAAGCAAGCGGGGCGTGGTCAGATATGCCGCGTGGGAGAATGGTAATATCTCTAACCCTGGGAAGGACAGACCCCCCCGCATAGGCAAGGTCTATGCGTGATAGGGTTTTGTGTGAGGCTGAGTGACAAGTGTAGGCCCTTAGGGAGGGGTTACGCCATCTCCACACATCAGTCAGGTTAGAGGCCTCCGCCCAGGAGAGCAGCTCCAAAGATGAGCTCGCTCCGGGTGAGAGCCTGTCCATCCCAGGGTCCGGGGCCAAGTTAAAATCCCCCAGTATCACCACATTATCTGTATCATAAATGGCAATCTTAGAAATAAGCTGATTAAGCAATCTTGTGGAAGCTGGAGGGGGCAGATAAAGTCCTACCACCACCAGCTCCAACCTGTCAACCATGGCATGAAGTATAACAAAACGACCCTCCGGGTCTAGATCCAGCGCCAACAGCCTGAACGGCAAGGATTTATGAACCAGGACGCTGACCCCTCTAGAGTAGTTGGTATATGTGGAGTGGTACTGATGTCCCACCCAGGGCCGTCTAAGGCTCAGGAGCTTACTGCCTGTCAAGTGAGTTTCCTGCAGTATACATATTTGGGGATGATAGGTTATCAAAAATTGAAACACTAATGACCTTTTCACAGAGGAGTTCAAGCCCCTAGTGTTCCATGAAACAATAGTACAATCAGCCATAATCATCTAATGGCATATTTTCAGGCTGTGGACCTATACACAAATTTAGATGCAAGGCCCGGACCACTGTATGGGTCAAGACGTGGCATCCCAAACATTTAGTGCCCTACATGTTTACATCGCTTGTGAGAAAACAACATATAAACCAGTTGTAACATAAGAAATGCTTCTGGGTTTCCAGCGAATAGTCCGGAAAGATTAGGAGTTTGGCGTTTTCGAAGCAGAGTTCGCCTTGGGCTCTAGCTTCCCTCAGCACAATGTCTCTGTCCCGAAAATGGAGGAGTTTGAAGATGAAAGTTCAGGGTGGTGTATGTTAGGGTCCCCTGGTAGTGGGAATGCGGTGGGCCCTTTCTACCATAAAGAATGGAGAAAAGCGTGCTGCAGGGAGTAGCTGTTGCAATAGGCGTTCAGCGAAGGCTGTAGGATTTGTGCCCTCCGCGCCTTCAGGGAGTCCCAAAATGCGCAAGTTATTTCTCCTATGCGTGCGATTGAAGCGTCTTCACTCTGGCTTTAAGTGCGCAGATGTCGGTCCCATGGTCACGTACCGTATCCTCGCTTGGGAGACCCTTTGCTCCACCTCAGTCATTCTACCACGAAAGGCATAAAAGTCTTTTCTAATAAACTCCACGTTTGCTTGGATGTGATCTACTTTACCAGTCAGGGTAGTTATAGCCTGCAAAACTGCCTTGAAATCAGCTGCTGTGGCAGGCATTTTGTCAGGATCTTCGGCCTGGTTCTCCATCTGGGCAGGAGTGGTAGGCGAGGCCCTGGCTGCGGCCTTGTCAGCAATGTCAATCCTGGAGACCTTTTTCCGGGAGCGGTACTGGCTCTTCCTGCTTTGCATACCCTGGGGAGGGTATCAGGAGCGGAGAGGGACAGAGAGAGCCCACTGGGACCCCCCCGCTCGGCGTCCGAACGGGTACCACGCCGGCCCTGCAAGGCCGCGGGCAGGATTTCCAGGCGAGTCCCCGGCTTCGGCCTAGTCCATGACTTCCGGCTGCGGCACCTTTTCCTGGCATTCAGCCGGCCAATTTTTCCCCCAGGTACTTCGGGATGGTCCCCCTGCTAGAAGGGACTTAGTAGGATGCTTTTTGTGGGGTTCTGCACCCATAAAAGGAGGATATTTGGAACCGGTCTGTGGGAGCTCAGATAAGCACGTCTGCTCCCTCTGCCATCCTAGACACGCCCCTTTGTCATTTTGTTTTACTTAAATAAAAATAAGGTTGTTCACATTTGTGGTGTATATTATTTTGCTAACCTAAGCTAATCTTAGCTTATTAATTAATTTAAGGACTCCTCCGTCGCTGTCTGACGCTGTTATGTGCCCCATTTTGAGGGCATGTGGCCTGGTATGGATTTGTGGGCGATCGCATGCTGTTGTTTTTTGAAATATTTCAAATAATAAAAATGGACAGCATAAAGAAACAATAGGACAGCATCTACAGGTTGTGAAAGAGAATAAACAACTTACATTTATCAGCCTGAACTTGGGATGAGCACATGCTCCACTCTGACAAGATGATTCTGGCAATTTCAAGCCATGCATGTCTTTTATATTTAGGATGCCGGTTGTCGTAAATCATAGGTTTGTCCCTGACAAGTCTGATCAGCTCCTCACAATCCACGGATTCCTTGACCTTTGACAAAATTTTTCTCCCTCTTTTTGCCATGCTTGCTCCGGTCAGCAGCACCAAACAGGCGGGAGGAACTGGGAGAGGGGGAGGTGTAGGAGGAGGGACGTGAATTTCTGTTCACACTGCAACATATCTGTGAATCAGATGCATGCCCATAGAAGAAAATGTGCTTGAAATTCGCACCGCAATGACCATAAAATGCACACTTTTTCGGGCAATGCGCAGTGCGAATGCAACGCACATATGTGAACCAGCCTCATTCAAATTAACTTATTTTAAAATGTCCTGCGAATTGGATGCAGTGTAAGCCGCATCTAATTCGCATAGGTGTGAACCGGGGCTCAATGTTTAAAGTGAAATTCTGTCTCATGTACAACTGTCAGTCAGTCACAGCAGATCTGTCAGTTGGCTGCCTATAAGGGCCAGGGGCTGTAAAAATTACAAAGCAAGAGGCAGCCTTATTTATATCTAATAGTGAAGCTAATTGCATGATAAATGTCCCACTGTGTGTCATGCTCTGGGTTTGCTGGTTTCAACGGAAAGTAGGTGCCAATGGGATTCATGATTTTATGATTTTCATCAAATCCTAAATTTTAAAGAAGAGTGCTTTTGAAATGGAAATATTTCTTAGACTTTTTTTTAAGCTGGGCGCCCACAATAAATATATGTCATTACTTTGACATTAAATAGCTAGCTGCCATAGCCCCAGTATCTTTATATACTGTAGGCAATTCTGCATCTGATAAAAGTGGTCCTGTGGGCGCATTCACCACGGGATCACTTTTTTATAGGCTGCGGGAAAGGTGCACCCTCCTCCCGCCACTTTCCAATTGTTTCCGAGCTTATCGGAGCCTTTGGTAAACCTGGAAGTGATCCAGGGTCGAACGCTGGGCAGGAAGTCAAGTGAGGATAATATGGCCCCCACTCGGCTCTATGACGCTGGAGGACCTCTGACGTCACTTCCGGTTCTCGGGCATAAATACAGGATTTTTTTTTTATTCCAAAAGTCAAAATGTAAAAAAAATAAAAATTATTTTGCTTTTAAAGGTAAATGAAAGATCTGGGGTCTTTTTGACCCCGGACCTCTCAATAAAGAAGACCTATCATTACATTCCTTTTATTCGGAAGAAACGTGATCAAAAAATAAAGGGACAGTGTAAAAATTAAAAAGTAAAATAAATAGGAACATTTTTTTAAAGCGCCCCATCCCTCCGCCTCGCATGCAGAAGCCACCGCATACGTAATTAGTGCCCGCATATGTAAACAATGTTCAAATCACACATGTGAGGTATTGCCACAATCGTTAGAGCGAGTGCAATAATTCTAGCACAAGAACTTCTCTGTAACTCTAAACAGGTAACCTGTTAAAAATTTTAAAGCATCACCTATGAAGTACCATAATTTGTCGTCATTCCACGAGCATGCGCAATTTTAAAGCATGACATGTTAGGTATCTATTTACTTGGTGTAACATCATCTTTCACATTATAAAAAAAAATTAGGGTAACTATTGTTTTGTTTCTTTTTAAATTTATTAGTTTATTTTTGCCAAAAAAATTGTGTTTGAAAGACCGCTGCCCAAATACAGTGTGACATAAAATATTGCAACTATCGCCATTTTATTCTCTGCTAAAAAAAATATATAATGTTTGGGGATTCTAAGTAATTTTCTGGCAAAATATACTAATTTAAACCTATAAAAAAAGAGTTCCAGAAAATACCTGGTCAGCAAATGTTTATATTAGAGTAATAGACTTAAAGACAAAGCTAATATACGGTTGGTAATGCAGTGATGCCCCCCTTATCCTGTCTTTAGGGTGAACCATTGACCCAGAATGGTTATCCAGGATGGGAGATCCTACCTTACTAATTGTTCTGGGTGTGTAGCTCCCTAGGTAGTAATAATGCCAGCGCTGGAGTTTCCAACAGTGGCCACTCGGATATTTCTATCGTTTGAAGCTCATTTTAATTTATTATTATTATAGAGGATATATATAGCGCCAACAGTTTACGCAGCGCTTTACAATATAAAAGGGAGACAATACAGTTATAATACAATAAAATACAAGAGGATTAAGAGGGCCCTGCTCAGAAGACCTTACAATCTAATAGTTTATCATGTCTTTTTTTTTCTTGAAATATACAGTAGTATAGATTGTTTGTCAGTAAGATTGCATACTGTTTGTTTACTGTACAGGGGTTATGCAGTTTTCAGTTTAGTTCCTTGTAATGTTGATTTAAGCAACACCTTTGAAATAGCTGGCCCCCAGACCTACTGAACAAACACAGGGAAATGCCAGTCTTGACTAAATAACAGCCTACACGGTCTCTCACCTGTCCTTCACAAGAGTGTAGTTTGTGATTTAATTCCCTGCCTTTTACATCTCTCAATTTATTCATGGATAACCCATCATATCCTTGTTTTGATGCACTAAAGTTCATGACCGGTCTTTAAACCCAAAAATGATATTTCAACTTGTTGGCCAGCCTGGGTCAGATGCTGTCATCTCATTGCTTTTGGGCCTCCTCATTCGTTTTGCTCTCAATCACTTTGTGTACTCTAATCGGGGAGTTACCTTTTTATTTATAAAGTAAATTAAAAACTTGTTAGGAATGGTGTTCTTGTATAATGCTGCATGTGAGCTAACCTGGAGACTGGAGCATAGGTTTCTCCTAAATAGAGTCCGAGAAAAATAGTAATCTCCATCTACCACAAGCTAGTATTTGTGGATGGCATGATATATTTGATAATCATAGGCTAGTTATTTTTAAAAGCCATTAAAAAAAATGTGTTCTTGTGTGGGGATAAAATATTAAAATATTTAAATAAAAAAATACAATATTAAATAGACAGGTACTAAACTACTCATAAATAAGCCTCATGTTGCAAGCTCTCTATGTAGAAACTTGTAAATGCAGAGCTGAATACTTTTAGGCCACTTTCACGCTGCTCCACTGCAATTTCCACACAATGCAGTGTTCCCATGGATTTCATGCGGGTTACTCACAGGACGTTTGCTGTGCTTTCAGAAAATGCACCTAAACTGCCCGATCTAATAGAAGTCAAATTACGAGTAACCTGCATTAAAACCACAAGGAAACAGCAGCAGAGCAGTGCGAAAGCAGCCTTAGTCATCTCTAAGTTAGCTGGAATTTATGATGAACATGTTTCTAACTTACAAATTACTATGATAAATATGACCTAAGGTGGTTACAAATACAAGAATAAAAAAAGTTCTATTCCTACTCATCATAAAACTGATTTAGGAAGATTACTTGATTGCATCAAGAAGAATGCACTTGGAACCATTGGCTGGCTTTTTAACAAGTAAAAGTTAATGGTGCAGTGTTGTGGACCCCTTTACTTCTAGAGATTAGTCTGGAGCACAGTGTCAGTTTTTGATTGCTCAGTAACACCCCTATATGTAAACTTGCCTATTCAGTAAAGACTGCTTTGTGCAGCAGCAAGTGTGTCTTTCCCCAAACCCCCATGAGCAGACATAATTGCTTATTTTTTTCAGGTGGTACATTAGATCCTTGTTAGGATTGACATCCCTGCCAGGGGACGCAGGCTCTCCTGAGGCGTGGAGTCTGACTGGTGGCCCCTAAGCTACTTTGCTGCAAGATGACACTGGATTGACCCACCAGGGAGCCACAGGAACAGAGTGGCTATGCTGTGGAGAAAGGGTAATGACATAGCAGGTCAGAGGTCACAGCAGGCAAGAGAATAGGCAGTGTCCAGGAAGATCTTGATTAGGTCTGTCACAGGAGGCACCAGGTAAGAGTGTAGTTGTAGTCCAGGCAAAGGTTGAGGCAGGACAGAGGACAACTAAGAAAAGCAGACTCCGCAACCCGGACAGGAGACACAAGCAATCCGGGTCAGTAATGAGCAAGGCAGAATAACATTAAGCATACCCACTAGATAGTTGGCAAGAAGATACCACACCGGCCACCATAAGGGAGGACATTTAAAGGGGGAGGCAAGTCAAAGCCTAACAAAGCTTAAGTAGTTATAAAATCTTGTATTTTTTTTAATAATAAACCTGTCATAATTACCTGCTCTGTACAGTGGTTTTGAATAGAGCAGCCCATATCCTCCTCCTCTCGGGCCCCTCGCTAGCACTTCTGGCCCCTCCCTGCTGCTGAGTGCCCCCAATGCAAACAACTTGCTACAGGGGCTCCTGAGCCAAGCCGCTGCTCTGTGTCCATTCAGACAGAGTCGAGGCTCGGGCCCTGCCCCCACTCTCCTCATTGGCTCACTGACTTTGATTGGCAGCCGCGGGAGCTAATGGCACCCACTGCTCTCTCAGTCAATGTGGAGGGAGAGTCCCGAACAGCCAAAACTCTTGTACAACATAGCTGGATTAGGATGTATACATAAGTATTAGGGGGCTGCTGCACACAGAAGATTTTTATCTTAATGCATAGAATGCATTTTAAAGTGGTTGTAAAACTTTAAGATTTTTCACCTTAATGCATTCTATGCATTAAGGTGAAAAACCTTCTGTGCTGCAGCTGCCCCCCAGACCCCGCCTTTTTCTTACCTGAACCCAATCCAGCGATGTGCATGAGCACAGTGGCTCCAGTCTCTTTATTGAACACATTGATAGCAGCAGGAGCCATTAGCTCCCGCTTCTGTCAATCAAAAGCTGTGATGTGAGGGGCGGGGCCGAGTCCCACTGTCTGTGTCAATGGACCCAGCAGCAGGACTCGGGAGCAAGCCCGCACGGGTGCCCCCATGGAAAGTGGCTTTCCCGGAGGGCACCCAATGAAGAGGGGGGGTCTGGAGTGCCAATGGGGGGCCCTAGAAGAAGAGGATCGGGGCTGCTCTGTGCAAAACCATTGCACAGAGCAGGTAAGTATAGGCATGTTTGTTTTTGTTTTTAAATAACAAACGTTTACAACCGCTTTAAATCTACTTTTTCTCCCCCTCCTTCTCCATTCTAAGATTATTCTATCTACCCTGTAAAAGGAAAGGTGCCTATTCCTGTGTGCATGCCCTAGTTTTCCTGTGTAATGGCTCATAGCCAAAAGGCAACACATGCACTGCATGCACATGCATGACTTGTTGCACATCAACAGGGTGAACTAGGCCCCAGGATGAACAGAGGCAGACCCTGGAGGTAATGTAACAGACCTCTAAAAAACAGAAAAACCTCAAATAATGGGATTTTAAGGGCAATTGTAGAAATGAGTTGAAAATAGTATAAAAAGTTTATATTAAATTTATTAATACACAAAATATTTTTTTTAAAAATGACAGACTTAGAGCAAAAGACAAACATCTAAATGAACAATATTGTTGTATACAGTTATCAGTATACAGTTGTCAACAGTGATGGCAAAAAAAATCCCACTACATAAATGATCATCATCCATGAGTGAGAGTCCAACGCGTTTCGAAATATATAGAAATACAATCTTCATCAGGGACGGTTTGCCATTTCTGAAAGTGTAAAATACAGTATAAATACATAGAATACAGAAAATAAATAAGTCGTATAAAGCTGATAGGTAGAATGTAACTCCCATCAGAATATGCATAGACTTACATGTCAGAAAAGTAGTGATTAGAGCAAGATTTCTGTATATCATCCAGCATCCACAAATCTTGTGTTGGCCTTTCAATATGCAAGGGAACCCCCGGATATTATAATCCAATAGAGGCACCAAAAATGATAAAAGCGTGATAGCACCTTAAATATAGCCAATGGCAACGAGGCAGGGGAAATCTAAAAGAAGGATTGAAGCATAAGGTAAGACTCTCTCTCTCTCAAAAAAAAAAAAACTTTTTTTGATGGTTGATCAATTTGATCTCCATCACAGGCCGGGGGTCGCATAACTAACCCCCATAAACCCCTCAAAAAAGGAGGGGGGGCAAAGGAGGCTAAACATCCCCCATTGCCACCCATATGGGGGCGGCCACTACAAAAACAAACAAACATAAGGAAATGTAATATTAAAAATGAAAGACACTTACAAATTGTTATGTCCAAGCCGCAATTCTATAGGGGGGTTTTTTATCTGCTAAGGTAATCCAAGCCATAAAGAGGACAGGAATGGAGACTCCCAATCCTAGATGGTGGTGAGAGGGAAAGGGAACACCGCCATATAAAAAGATTAAACAGGAAAAACTATCAAACAAAGACTCCAAGAGTCCAAGATTGATCAAAAAAATATATATAGATATTATTAAACATGGGTTCCACAGAGGTGAGGACGTATAGTGAAAATAGCATCCCCCAGATGTAAAGACTGCGGAGCCCAAAGCATCAAACCCCAAAGCCAAAAAGGCTATAGGCTGAACAGAATATAAGAGAAAAGATTGTGCTTACCAAATGCCAAATCCTTCAAAAGTTCCATCTACAGCAGCCACAGGATCATGGTGATATCCAAATAGGAGAGAAAAGTTAATCCTCTCCTTACCAGATCAAAGAATTAGACATCTAAATGGGATGTCAAAAGCTAAGAATGGCAGCTCTGGAGTTCCCGGCGTCCTCCTTATATAGCCCAAGCCAAACAACAGAATGAACTTGTGGAGCGTCGGGGAACGACACCGCACAGCGTGTGGGCAATGACGTCATCCCCCAAAACACAGCTGTGATGAGGAGTTGAAAAAGCGGACGGCAAAGATCCAGGGGGAGCGCGACTGAGAAGATTTAAAAAATTTTACGGTACTGGATCAAGTGCATGTCCCTACTAGAGGTGGGGATTGAAATAAGATTCTATTACAGCGTGAAATGCGCTGGATTAGATATCTGGATGCTACTACCCCACCTGGCCTTAATGAAGCTGAAAGTTTTAGGCCCTTTTTAGACGGGTTCAATTCAGGAAAAACTGATTGAAATTGATTAGATCTTTGTTTTTGTTCATCTTTCCCTTTTCCCTCCATGTTTCTCTCACTCTGTTTTTTCTGCTAGCAGACTTGTTAGAATGACATTATCTATTTGGGGTGCTATATAATGTAATTTTTGTTATTCAAATTCAATTATTAAACAGTATTTTTTGCCGCTCCACCTCCTTGGTGGCTTATGTATATATTCTGTTATGTATTTTTTGTATATGTTGAGCTTGTGTCTCTGTGCCCCATTCAGTATTCTTCATTTGAGCTTGTGGCTACCAATATGCACCCGGCACACGTAGGCTCCCATTAAATCATTTTTTTCTTGGGAGCCACTTTTCCTCCTTAACTGTTATCTTGGTTGCTATTGGCACCATCTCAATAGTTTTGGGAGGATATTTTTTGTGTCGGGGGCGTTTATTTCCTCCGTTATTGAGAGAAAGTCTCCCCGTCAGTGTTCTCTTTTTTTCTCTCTCACGCCCCAGCCTCCTGTATTTTCCCTCTTGTAGATTTGTTATTATATATTTATTTCTGGCAGTCCCACCCCTTAGATCACGGAGATGCCCTAGTCTTTGTTATCCTTGGTTTGGTCTGTTGTAGCATTTTGTGACATGTGGCTGCATTCGCTGCTGGCAGCGATGTTTCCACTTTCGTGTGTCTGTTTCTACTTTACCAGACGCACGCCGGCATTCACTGTCAGCAGCAGTGTCTTTAGCCCTCTGTCCGGGATTGGTCGGCTTGATCGAGGTGGGCGGGGCTATCTTCTCAGCCGTGCTCCCCCTGGATCTTTGCCGTCAGCTGTTTTAACTCTTCATCACAGCTGTGTTTTGGGGGATGACGTCATTGCCCACACGCTGTGCGGCGTCGTTCCCCGACGCTCCACGAGTTCATTCTGTTGTTTGGCTTGGGCTATATAAGGAGGACGCGGGGAACTCCAGAGCTGCCATTCTTAGCTTTTGACATCCCATTTATGGGGGTTAGTTACGCGACCCCCGGCCTGTGATGGATATCTATTTGATCAACCATCAAAAAAAGTTGTTTTTTTTTTTTTGAGAGAGAGTCTTACCTTATGCTTCAATCCTTCTTTTAGATTTCCCCTGCCTCGTTGCCATTGGCTATATTTAAGGTGCTATCACGCTTTTATCATTTTTGGTGCCTCTATTGGATTATAATATCCTGGGGTTCCCTTGCATATTGAAAGGCCAACACAAGCTTTGTGGATGCTGGATGATATACAGAAATCTTGCTCTAATCACTACTTTTCTGACATGTAAGTCTATGCATATTCTGATGGGGGTTACGTTCTACCTATCAGCTTTATACGACTTATTTATTTTGTGTATTCTATTTATTTACACTGTATTTTACACTTTTAGAAATGGCAAACCGTCCCTGATGAAGATTGTATTTCTATATATTTCAAAACGCGTTGGACTCTCACTCATGGATAATGATCATTTATGTAGTGGGATTTTTTTGCCATCACTGTTGACAACTGTATACTGATAACTGATAACTGTATACAACAATATTGTTCATTTAGATGTTTGTCTTTTGCTCTAAGTCTGTCGTTTTTTTTATTTTTTTTTATTTTGTGTATTCATAAATTTTATATAAACTTTTTATACTATTTTCCTTGTCAAAAGAAGTTTATTGAGTATACAATATTATAAAGATACATAAAGTAAGTTTACAAGGATCTATAAAGTAAGCTCATTGTTTTACAGTAGGGTTTATATAGGTAAATATCATGAAATTTCAAATATTAAACATTGGGTTCACGTAAACCTAAATTAACGATATATATCATTTCCTTAGTTACTTTTGTAGGTATTTAAATGATTTATACCTACTATACATATTGTTTACAGGTAGAGTGTATATAGGTCAAATAAATTCTGATAATGAGCTTTAATCGTAAGGTGGAGAAAAGGAAAGAGAAAGAAGAAAAAGGGTAGAAAGGCAGAGGTATGGTCCACAAGGTTGTCCCGCTTGTCAGTTTATCATTCTTTTTAGTTCTCTTTGAAGCCTTAGAATGGGTGTCTCTGTAAGTCATTTAATCTGTTACCATGGCAACAGGACAGAGTCATTGAAATTTGACAGGAGCTGTTGTTTTATCCAAGGATGCCAAAGTTTTTCAAATTTTGGAATTTGATTTTGATCGATGGCTACCATCTTAGCATGGGACATTGTATTATTCATTCTGTGAATTGTTTCTGCTAGTACCAATGTAGGAGATTTCCATGCCTTGGCCACTGTTTTTTTTGCAGCCGTTATTAGTTGGATCATAAGTTTGAATTGAGAGAGTGTTAACCATTCCGGTTTTAGATTAAGTAAAGTTAAATATGGATCTGGTTGTATTATTTTTTTAAATATTTTAGATGCAATCACGAAGACTTCCTTCCAGAAGGTTTGGATTACTGGGCACGTCCACCATATGTGTAAATGTGTGCCTATTTCTGGGCATCCTCGAAAACAAAGAGCTGAGGTATTAGGTGAATATTTTGCCACTCTAGCAGGTACAAGGTACCAGCGAGTTAGGACTTTATAATTTGTTTCCAGTGCTAAGATGTTGGGTGAAGATGACTTAGTTGTGAGCCATATGTTAGACCAGTCCGTGTCTTCTAAAGTTCGTCCCAGGTCCTCCTCCCACCTCTGAACGTAAGAGGGTCTATTAAGATTTACTACTCCATATAATTGATTATAAAGTGATGAAATTGTACCTTTAGCAAATGGATCTTTTGTACAGATTGATTCAAAAATGGATAATTGGGATAATGGTGTATCCCCCTTTAGGAATGGTGTATAGAAATTTTTGATTTGGAGATATCTAAATATCTCAGAGTTTGGTAGATCATATTTTTCTCTAAGCGATGGGAATGAAAGGAATGATTTAGATGCTATGAAGTCATTTAGTGTCTGAATGCCTGATGTTGTCCAAGCTTTAAAAGAATTTGGGTAGATCCATGCCGGATAAAAGGCCGGATTTCTGATAAAAGAAAGGAGAGGATTGTGTGGAGATTGTAACTGATATTTGGTTTTTAGTTTATCCCAGAGAGATAAGAAGTGTTTAGTTATGGGATTATGAATTTTAAAGCGGTCTTTAGGATCAAGCCATAACAAATTTGATATTAATAGAGGGTCATTTTCTGAAGCCTCTATAAATACCCATAATGGGATTTCCTGTTTTGCATGGTATTTGGACAGACTGGCCAAATGTGCTGCTCTGTAGTAGTTAGTAAAATTAGGGTATCCCAGGCCTCCTTTATTTTTGGGAAGATGTAGTGTGTGTATAGGTATACGTGGTTTAGAAGAGCCCCATATAAACGAAGTTGCTCTTTTTTGTACTATTCTCAAAAAATAGGAAGGAATTGGAATAGGGAGGGCTCTGAATAGATAAAGCAATTTGGGTAGAATAGTCATTTTGATTGCATTAATCTTCCCTATCCAGGATAAAGGAAGTTGCGACCATTGTTTTATTAGATTTGTGATCTGTCTTAATACAGGAGGATAATTGGTTGAGAATAAGTCAGAATGAGATGCTGTTAAATGAATTCCAAGATATGGGATTGATTTTTCTGCCCATGTGAATGGGAGTGCAGCCCTAGCCGGGATCAATTCCATGTTTGTGAGCGAAATATTAAGCACTAGGCATTTCTTAGGATTAATCATAAGGCCGGATAGGGCTGCAAATCCATCAAGAGCTGGTATTAAGTTAGGACCAGAGACCTGTGGTGATGATAGAAAAAGTAATATATCATCTGCAAATATACATAATTTGTGTGTAATACCTCCTACTTCAATGCCAGTTATAGTTTGGTTTGTTCTGATGTATTGGGCCATGGGTTCGAGTATAAGGGCAAATAATAAGGGAGATAATGGGCAACCCTGTCGGGTACCTCTTTCGATATTAAAGGCATCAGATTTGTATCCAGCATATTTTATATAGGCTTTGGGTTTATTATATAATGCTTTGATCCATGTTAAAAAGTGGGGTCCAAAACCCCATTTTTGTAATGAATATTGCATATATTGCCAGGATACTGTGTCAAATGCCCTCTTAATATCGAGAGATAGAAAACATAAAGGGATTTTCCGTTTTTTAGCAATATGTGCCAATAACACTGCCCTGCGTATATTATCGCCTGCCTGTCTATTTGGCATGAAGCCTACTTGATCTCTATGTATTAATTTTCCTATAATGCTATTGAGGCGTTTTGCTATTATTTTTGCTAATAATTTAATATCAAGGTTTAACAGAGAGATAGGCTGATAATTCACACAGGAAGTATCATCAGAAAGGGGTTTTGGGATCATACAAACAATTGCCATTAGTGTTTCTTGCCGAAAAGAATGTCCTTCTAGAAGTTTGTTAAAAGTTTCAGTGAGAATGGGAGAGAGTATTTCTGAGAATGTTTTATAGTATAAAGCCGAGTAGCCGTCTGGGCCTGGTCTTTTGTTAAGTTTTAGGTCTTTTATGGCGTTAGCAACTTCATCTATAGTTATAGGCTCATCCAAACTGCTTTTTTGATTCTGAGACAACTCAGGTAAGGTTATTTTTGAGAAGAAGGATTCAGCCTCTGTAGGATTAAATTCATTGTTTGTCTTGTATAAAGTTGCGAGATGTGAGTGAAATTTATGGACTATTTTAACTGGATTACAAGTATAAACATTTTTTGATAATTTCAAACGTATTGGTTTGAAAGATTTGTTAGTTGAATTTAATGCCCGAGCCAAATATGTACCTGGTTTGTTTGTATTCATGTAGAAATTGTGTTTGGAGCGTTTGAGGGATTTATCAACTGACTCAGTGAGAAATAGATCGTATTCCAATCTAGATTTTTCCAGATGAGATTTTGTACTCTGAGATGGATTATCTTGGAATGATATGTAGGCTGCATTAAAATTGAGTTCTAGTTTTTTTGCTAGATTTTTGCGTTCCCGTTTAAATAGTGCCATTTGTCTTTGTATTGTACCATGCAAGACAGGCTTATGAGCTTCCCACAGTGTTATTGGGGAAATGACTGTTGTATTATTAATTGATATGTATTCCTTTAAAGCTTGTTCAATGGCCATCTGATGTAGTGGGTGTTTGAGCATTATGTCCGGTAAGTACCACGTTGGGTCATGCGCTTTTGGTATGGCTGAGGCTATAGTAGTGTATACTGCATTATGGTCAGACCACGGAATCGGAATTATATCTGATGCAATAATTTCTGGTATCATTCCTATTGTTAGAAAAATATGATCTATTCTGGTGAAGGTTTGATGAGGGTGCGAGAAATAAGTGAATTTCTTTTTCATTGGGTTACTTTCTCTCCACGAATCTACCAGATTGTATTTGGAAAGAGGTTGAGAAAAAGGTAATCTAGAGGTTATTTTGGATGGTGTAAAAGGTGATTTATCTAGAAATGGGAGGAGGACCTGGTTCGAATCCCCGCACATTATCACTGTTCCTATTTTGTGTGTATTAATCACTTGCAATATATGTGAGAGGAATGGTGTAGGTTGTTTGTTAGGAGCGTAGTAGGAAATCACCGTGATTGCTGTATCCATTATATAACCCATGAGTATCAGGTATCTACCTTCTGGGTCTTTAATTTCTGATGATAAGGTGAATGGTGTGGATCGGTGAAATGCAATTAGAGTACCCCTTTGTTTGGTACAGGCAGAAGCGGTGTAAATTTGTTGATAAAAAGGAGAAATATACTTTGGAGTAGAATCTTTGGTGAAGTGTGTTTCTTGGAGGCATACTATGTGAGCCTTCTTGTTATGGAAAGTACGGAAGGCTTTGGTCCTTTTTTGAGGGACATTTATTCCCTGAACATTCAGGGAAAGTATATTCAGTGGTGCCATGGCAACAGATCAAATAGTTTTGACTTACTTTTTGTTATGCAGAGCTGACTGCGCAGATCAACCTGTGTGGACTGAAGAGATGAAAAGATAGAAAAGAAACCAGTGAATTCTGGAGTAAAGAGTAAACAAAAAACATATGAGATTAGATGATATATTGTATAAATTATTTTTTGCAAGTAATCACAATTTACCCGTGAAAGAGAATAAATATCTCTCTCAGGGGAATAAGTGCCTTCGTCACACTCCCACATAATATGGTTGGGAGAATGAGGAGGGCTAATGGGGGTACACGGATCTTCCGCTTACAGGAGAGAAGTGCTATGTCAAAAGACATCAAAATGATGATTCATTAATTGGAGTGCAGAATATAGTTTTTGTTGAAATTATTTATTCCAGGGTGGTTGTATATGGTTAGTCTTGCCCTAGGCTAAATAATTCAGTTAGAAAAGTACTGTTAATAACTTTGGTATTGATGAAGATAGTTTGAATTATTTTGGGATATTAACCCTTTTAGAGTAAACAATTACATATTTTATTCATATGTAACTGTTTAGATATGTTAACTCATAAAATTGAGGTTGTATTGCTTCAGATTAGAATAAACAAAAACATAGTTCTAGGAACTAGTTAGGTAATAATATATTTGTTTTAAGAAAAGAAAGAAAAAGCTTCCATTACTTCTGGATTATTGAACATATTTGTCCTAAAAAGTAATAAATCTATTGCTATTACCTGAAAATATATAACTGAACAAGAATTTCCTTATTTCACTTATATATTCTAAGGCTATATGAATCAGAAGTAATAAGAAATATAACTGGAATGTAACATGATCCCACACAGTGTGTGACTATCAGAATGCAGTTACATTCAGTTATAAATACAGGTTTTTTATAGAGAACCATCTCTTAGTATAATAAATGAAGAGATATCAGGAATTAGGATGTCAGTCCATTGAATCTTCTTGGTCCATGGATGATGTGGCATAACGGCCTCTTTTGTGAGAATGATGATTCCCATTTTGTTCTGAAATTTTCTGGGTGCTGCCTGAAGGTGAAGATGATGCCATTCTTCTGCGTGCGGGAGAGTTGCTGCTTGTGGGTTCTGTCAGATTTAATTTTAAAAGGGTTTGTTGTAGTTCATCTGCTGATCTGCTTCTGTAAATTGTACCTTGGTAGTTAAATCTGACTGAAAAGGGGAAGCCCCATTGATACATAATGTTGTGGCATTGCAGTTCCATTAGTTGGGGTTTCATGGATCGTCTTTTAGTAATAGTAAGTTGGGATAGGTCAGCAAAAATTTGATAATTGTGTCCTTGAAAAATAAGTTCCTTTTTTTCTCTTGCAGCAATTAGTATTTGTTCTTTCGTTCTGTAATAATGAAATTTTGTGATTATATCACGTGGGGGTCCATCTTTCTTTTTGGCTGTGAGGGCTCTGTGTACTCTGTCCAGTTCTAAACGTTCAATAGGGATATCTGGCTTTAGTTCTTGTAATAGAGCAGTAATAGTAGATTGCAGGTCTGTCACAGTTTCAGGTATTCCCCTTATGCGCAAGTTTGAACGTCTGACTCTATTTTCGTAATCTTCGAGCTTAGTTTGAAGTATTAAATTCTCTTCTTTTAATTGTTCCAATTCTGTTATATTTTCTTGGGTTGTAATTTCAATTTCATCCATTTTTATTTCTAAGGCTGCGGTGCGGTTTCCCAGCTCTCTTATTTCTTTGGTTAGGCTGTTTGTTATTTGGTCTGAGGTTTGTTTTAAAGCCTTATGAAGCATCTTTTCAAATTGTAATAATATTACTGGGGATGCTGAGGAGGCTTGTGGAGAAGTTTGTGAGAGGATTTGTTCTGTATCTGACTCAAATGGAGAGTCTTGCTGTGACATTTTCTGTCTGTGAGAGCGCCCTGATGCTGTATATTGTGAGGTGACTGGAGCTGCTTTAGTTGCAGTGAGTGCCTGTGAGCTCTTTGTGAGGTGATTTTTATTTCTACCACGGTTTCCTCCCAGTACCATATTTCCTGCCCAAACTTTCACAGTTTGTTCCCTGGGGCAAAAAGGTTCAAATGGATACCTTTTGAGCCTGCAGGCTCCGCTTTGTCCTTTTCTTCTCTCCTCAGCGGTGCGGAGCTCTAACAATGCATGTCTGCTCCGCTAGGCTCCGCCCATGCACCCATCTTTTATACTATTTTCAACTCATTTCTACAATTGCCCTTAAAACCCCATTATTTGAGGTTTTTCTGTTTTCAAGATTTAGGGATGTTGGCAATTTTTTCGAATCAATCTTTGGGAGCCTATTTTTTATCTACACTTCTAGGGGTGGATAATACACCCATGTCCTCATATTGACTCCCTGTTTGATGTGAACCCCCAGTTTAGATATATTATTTATTTTTTGTTGAAATTCCAGGGATGGTCCTCCAATAAGGGGAGTACCACCTTTTACTGGTCTTTCTATTGTGGTCCTATTCTTTATTTTTTGGGGGTCATACTATTATACATTCATTCTGCCTGTCTCTGTGGCTATTCAGGATGGGGGATCTCTTAGGTGAAAATTGGGAGGAACTTATGTCTAACATCCAGACCAATTACCAAGCCAAGGAACAAATCAAAACTGATCTGACTTCACTTTTTCACAGTCTTACTAAAGTACTAGAGCGAAAATGTGCATTGCATTGGCACATACAATCCCTGGGTAGATATGTTCAAGAAAATATCAATCCGATTGGATTGAGAATCCAAATTTTTCCCATCTTGGACCATATCTCCAATGACTTAAAGAAAAAACTGGGAAACTAAACTCAATGATTGTTCTAGAAATTGAATGCTATTACTACAGGAAGAATACAAATTACAACTCAATACTTTAGATACAGAAATCAGTGCCCTCTATGCTCAACTGATTCCATTTAAAAGTACACGAGGACTACACAGGCCTCGAAGAAAAATTGAGAGAACTTTTAAGAGCACATAGTAAGGCCATCCTCCAGAAGAAAGAAAAGAAATTCTGGAGAGATAAAAATGCCTTTGGTGAAAATAGAGCCTATAAATGGCATCAGAATAGGAATCACAAAAATAAGGGTAAAAAACCCACTAGGAACCAGGACAAAAATGGCTATAACTCTGATACACTCTCTAATACCTCTTCCTCAGCCTCTTCCCACACAGATCGTACCCTCTGAAAGAGAAAGGGTCCTTTTGCCAAACAACAAGAGATGGAGGGCGAACTTCAACAGATAAGAGACAAATTAGCCCCAGGGGTTATAGACCCCTCCGGTTCATTTTGAGAATAGGATATTCAACTTTCTAACAGGTTTTCACGCATGTGGCCATTGCCCTGCATGCAAGCATGCTAGGGGCAATATTAAAAAACGGAAAGAGTTTGTTGCCTCTGCCACCAACAAACACTATCAGATTAAAGAACTGATAACATGTTATACGGCAGGACATGTTGGAATGCGAATGTGGCCTGCAGTATGTAGGAAGGACCTCATGTGAGGATTGGAGAACATGTGAATAATATTAAAAAGGGTCTTATAACCCATAATGTTTACAAACATTTCCGATTGTTTCACAATCGCAACCCCACAAAGTTCAAATTTTGGAGGTTGAGAAAGTGACCAATCACTGGAGGGGAGGCAATTATATTCGGCAATTGAGCTGCCGTGAGTCTTTTTGGGGTATGAAACTAGGGTAGGGGTGCCTACTGGGCTAAATGTCGAATTTAATTTGAATTGCTTCATTTCAGATCGTTAAATTTAGATAATATCAAATGGGGGTTAATTATTGGATTTGCACAATATTTCATTATTATGTTTAATAGAGTTTCTGTTTAATGTTTTTGATTGAGATTTTTATTTGTATTTCATAAGTATATATTGTATGTTTGTGAAAGGTGGCTGCCATGACGTTTAATTTAGCTACATAGTTAAACTTTTAACTGATCATGGGTATCTGCGCCTCCGTTTTATTGCTGTGCCTGGTCTGAGAGAGATGCTGTGTTCCCCTTGCAGTAGGCTGTCTGGCTCTGGGGGACTCTTTGCAGAGTGGGATTAGCATGCTGATCACGTGACAATGTGTCTGGCCCTTTGGGCGTCTCTGTTGCTACGCAAATGTATGCAGTGAGGAGGCGGGATCCAGATGTTAATCACACATCTTTTAGGCTTCTTTGTTGTTATGGCAATGCACGCAATAGGGGGCGGACTCCGGATTCTAATTATGCAAAGTGGCGTGTATGAAAGGAAGTTGACGCACGAGCCTCAGTAATCGCTGAGGAAGTCCCGCCCACAGGGACGATACACGCGCAGGAGGACTCCGTGACGACATTGTAGTCACCTCCTCTGTCTCGATGAGACGTTTACATACACTCTGCATCCTAGCACTGGGACAACAGTGCTTCGTTTAGTGTCACTCTGCTGCTGCTGTGAAGTTCCTTTTCCACCCTTCTATGTGATGGTAGACTTTGTAAACTGGCAAGCAAAAATAAGAAACAGCCCTAGCTTTGGTTCTGTGCTGTCATGTGCCATTCCCCTTGGTCTCTAACACACCAAAGCACCAGTGACAGTGCACAAAACGAATGTTTCTTCCAGAGACTCTTCTCATAGGTCTTGAAACTCCTCTCACCAAGAGGACCAGGTCAAGAACCGTGCTAAACACTACCCTTTACACAAGATGCCATATCCTCTTTTGAAATGCAGAACTTTCAGAAGAAAGTCCATGGAAGACCGCAAAGCCTTTCTCAGGGACAATGTCTGTTACAAGGTTTGTAAGGTCAGTGTAAAGTGCACAGAATGTAACAGTGCAGACCACAACACAGCCTTACACCCTTGGGCCAGCTCCATGGATTTTACCTCCTGCTCACAGTGGCAAAGAGCATGGCATGGAGCACAGGAACACCGATACAGATTCACCAGCGATCCCTAAAAACCCATCTCTTCAGAGAAGCCTATCCTATCCCCACGTAATAACTGTACTTTTTTAACTGTATTTTCTCCATCAGCTCATCCCCCACAGTTATTACCAATTGTATCACTTGACCCTCTCTTTTAGAGTGTAACCTCTAACAAGCAGGGCCCTCTGATTCCTTCTGTATTGAATTGTATTGTAACTGTACTGTCTGCTCTAATGTTGTAAAGCGCTGCAAAACTGTTGGCGCTATATAAATACGGTATAATAATAAGGAAATTGAATACATTTTTGTTATTATTGGAATGATCCAGGCCCACCTTTTGTGGAAAGGTCACATGATATTAAAACTAGTGTAGTGTATCCCATATCCTAACATATCCAGCTAATGATCTGATAAAGTGTATTTTGATCAATTTCTGTTCTAGAAGCCCCAGCAGACATTGCTATCTGGACTTAGCACTAAGCCCCTGATGTCCAATGGTCAAGTGGGAGAACCCATACTGGCCACTAAAGCTGGCCATACACTGTTCGAATTTTGTCCAGTTCCTGATGAGGCAGCTGAAATTCACTTAGTGTGTGGTCCTTTTACCCCCACCACATCCAACATCCTTTGATTGAAAAATCAAAGGAGCCGGGCAGAAAATTGTTCAAAGCTTGCCACTCATGTAATCTCATATTTTAACACTCGCATTGACTGCACCCCCAATCCCCTTATTTAAAAAATGTTAGTCATAAACTAGTTAGACATATTCCTCCTGACTAAAGGTGCCCTGCCACTGGTCTGTATGCTCTGCAAAGTACGCTATCGCTGAGGTTGTACGTGAGAATCCTACTCTTCCAAAACACTACATACAGTAGCTGTAATTTGACAGGTTTTTTTTTCCATGTCACTCTTGAAGCATTATGAAAATGGCCCTCTTTCCACTGTATAGTATTTTTTAAATAAATATTTTGGAATTAGTACATGTCCCCCATGAAAATTCCCAGCTCCTTATTCCTTTTGTTTTTACAACACCTTGCCTATTAGACATCAGTGGGATTTGCAGCAAAGTTTACATTGTCTAGTATTTTTTTTTCACAAAGTCTAGGATTTTAACACTTCACTGAACCTCATAATTGAAACCTCCATCCAAATATTAGTAGAAAGCAACAAAATTAGTTTTGCACCCTTAATCGGCTTTGGAATAGTGTTATCTCTTTAGCTAACCCACGTTTCCCTGGAAATCCTTTCTCTTGTATATTTATACAAAAATATAGTTAAAATAATATAAAACATAATTCAAAAACATAAACTTAAAAAAGAAATAATAAAATTGACCAAAAGCCATTATTGCGTCCTTCAATGGAAGCCCAGGGTTGCATTTGTGATCCACCAATGGGTAAAACATTTCTGCATATATTTCCATAATTGATTTTTTTAATTTACATCTGCACTCTTTAATTATTATAATTTCTTTTTAAAGTACAGGTAGATTCTTTAATTTGTCTAGCCTGCTGTATACTTTGACTCCTAAATATGTTCATGCTTCCCAGTATAATAGTTAGCATTAGCAAAGCTATTTATTTTATCCCATGTGCAAACATGTCCTATCTCTACTCTCAGTAAAGCAGTGTCTAGTAGGATGACCTGCCATGAACCTATTCATATACTCACAGGCCTACAGAAAATATCGATTTACAGACCAACTTTTCTGCAGATATAATTTCAGTTGACCTGGCATATTTGATTTGATTTCAGCCAAACACTATCATGATCAAGTTCAAGTCATACTTTGTAAAATTGCAGCCATCTTTGTAGCTATTGTTACTTATGCCACAGCTTAAACATATAAAGGATGAAAACATCTATAAAACAAATGCAGGTTGCAAACTACAAAATTAGACTAATTTACAAAAGTAGTTGAGAAACGTCACTCAAAAATTTAAGCATCTGCATATGATTGGGTATTCCAGGTGAAGAGTAGTTTGCTTTTCCTATGTCTGGACAATTTATGCGAATATTCACACAATTTTGATAGTAAAAATGATCAGCTCTTTTAGTACATTAAACTCTGTATCTCAGCTTTGTGTTTTGTAATTGTATTTTTCCCAAAGTGAGTTCTATTTTTTAATGAATGTTTATACAGCCCTGGCCAAAAGTTTTGAGAATTACCGTACACAAATATTAATTATCACAAAGTCTGTTGCCTCAGTTTTTATGATGGCAATTTGCATATACTCCAGAATGTTATGAAGAGTGATCAGATGAATTGCAATTAATTGCAAAGTCTCTCTTTGCCATGAAAATGAACTTAATCCCAAAAAAAACATTTCCACTGCATTTCAGCCCTACCACAAATGGACGCGCTAACATCATGTCAGTGATTCTCTTGTTAACACAGGTGTCAGTGTTGACGAGGACAAGGCTGGAAATCACTCTAATGCTGATTGCATTAGAACAGGGATATGCAATTAGTGGACCTCCAGCTGTTGCAGAACTACAAGTCCCATGAGGCATAGCGAGACTCTGACAGCCACAAGCATGAAACCCAGAGGCAGAGGCATGATGGAACTTGTAGTTCTGCAACAGCTGGAGGTCAGCTAATTGCATATCCCTGCATTAGAATAACGGACTGGAAGCTTTAAAAGGAGGGTGGTGCTAGAAATCATTGTTCTTCCTTTGTTAACCATGGTTATCTGCAAGGAAACACATGCAGTCACCAATTCTTTGCAGAAAAAGAATTCACATGGAAGGATATTGCTGCTACTAATTGGATCTTAAAGAAATTTAAGGAGAGAGGACTGTCTTTTTTTCTTTTTTGAAAAGCCAGTGGCATGCAAAACACACTCAAAAACTTCCACCCGGTGCTAAAAAAAGTGCACACACATAAAGAGTGAAACACAAAAACGTGCAACGTGTGTACAGTGTCCTCCACTAGGGAAATACCTTACCCTGATCTCCCTGGGGTCTTAGGCTCCAGACAGGGACTGAGGCACTTTACAATGGGTCCATCTGGCCGAAACCAGGCGGACCCCCGTTTTCTGGAAGGTCTGCCAAAACAGGCTCACCCAAGTACTAGGTGGGGCTCCCCCGAAGGGAGACCCCCAAGGGAGAGGGCGAACCAATCCAGAAGGCCTATGTCCACCCCTTCCCAAGACTTTCAGAGTAGGCCCGAGGACCCACACCCTACTCATCACACAGTGACAAACGTGTATACACATCAAACAAAAAAATACAAAAAAGTGTCAAACACGGGAATATATAAAAAGAGTGGGGAGATAGGAAGGTGGGAGAGTGAAAGTGACCATTCGTAATACAATGGCCGGCTCTCCGGCCAAGAATAAAAATTTCCCCTGGTCCTACCCAAAAGAGGCAGGTGTGAAAAACGTGTGTTGTGGTGAAGTGACCATGGTGCCATAAATCAAGTGCCTAAATACTGTGACTGTACGGCACCCCTAAACTGCCACTTCAGGGGCACATTGACCAAAGGCTTTTCGTGCAACCCTGACCCCCAGCCCAGACCACAGCAGCCCCCACCCCAGCCAAGAAGGCCTGGAGTACAGGCAGCTTGGTGAGAGCCCTTTACCATCAGGTCTCACCGTCGTTCCATCCCTCCTGCCTAATTACATTAGGGAAATACTGACCACTCCACCCCCTAAAGGAGGAGTAAGCATTCTCTCCCAAAAAAACTGACCAGAGCTAGAGGTACCCCAATCTAGGCCAAAAGGCCAGGGACCCGACCCTCCGGATCAGACCCTGTGGTTCTCCATCCCCATCAGAAGACTTCCCTTTCGGCTACAAACCGCTCCAGGTCACCTTTACTCCAGCAGATTTTGCCTAGCAACCGCCATCCTATCTCTACTTCGCCGTAGATCAGGGACGGAAGCAAGCGCCACCTCCTGGAAACTGATAAGAACAGATACTACACTTGATCTTAGCCAAAAGGACCGTCTCCTACAGTTGATTCAGCTGCGGGATCGGGGCACCACCAGTGCAGAGCTTGCTCAGGAATGGCAGCAGGCAGGTGTGAGTGCATCTGCACTCACAGTGAGGCAAAGACTTTTGGAGGATGGCCTGGTGTCAAGAAGGGCAGCAAAGAAGCCATATCTCTCCAAGAAAAACATCAGGGACAGACTAATATGCTGCAAAAGGTACAGGGATTGGACTGCTGAGGACTGTGGTAAAGTCATTTTCTCTGATGAATCCCCTTTCCTATTGTTTTGGGCATCAGCAAAAAACCTTGTCCAGAGAAGAAAAGGTGAGTGCTACCATCTGTCCTGTGTGATGCCAACAGTAAAGCATCCTGAGACCATTCATGTGTGGGGTTGCTTCTCAGCCAAGGGAGTGGGCCCACTCACAATTTTGCCTAAGAACACAGCCATGAATAAAGAATAGTACAAAAACATCCTCCGAGAGCTACTTCTCCCAATCATCCAAGAACAGTTTGGTGACGAACAATGCCTTTTCCAGCATAATGGAGCACCTTGTCATAAGGAAAATGTGATAACTAAGTGGCTTGGGGATTAAAACATTGACATTTTGGGTCCATGGCTAGGAAACTCACCAGACCTTAATCCCATTGAGAACTTGTGGGGAATCCTCAAGCGGTAGGTGAACAAAAAAAAAACCCCACAAACTCTGACAAACTCCAAGCATTTATTATGCAAGAACGGGCTGCCATCAGTCAGGATGTGGCCCAGAAGTTGACTGACAGCATGTCAAGGCGAATTGCAGAGGTCTTGAAAAAGAAGGGTCGACACTGCAAATATTGACTCTTCATGTAATTGTGAATAAAAGCCTTTAACACTTCTGAAATGCTTGTAATTATACTTCAGTATACCATAGTAACAATCTGACAAAAAGATCTAAAAACACTGAAGCTGCGTGTGAAAATTAATATTTATGCCAGTCTCAAAACTTTTAGCCTTGACTGTACACTTTTTTTTAACCATTTTGAAAGGGTACTAATTAGTAACATGGAATAATTTGCGCTTAAAGGATAAGTTCACTTTTTAGAAAAAAATAATAAATGCACATTTATAATAGGGGGGTTCCCCATTATCTGTCAGATCCGGGAGGTGTGGGGGCTGGTCCGTTCGTAATATGTTACATGTTACACCCTGAATATGGGTGTAACGTAACATGTTACGACAGGTGAGCTTATCCTTTAAGGTGATAGGAGCTGTATTAGTGCACTCTTGCAACAACACAAGTTGAGTACTGTCAGTTAGATTTTTTGTTACTTGTACTAACAATTACATTTTCAGGACAAGCATTCAGGGCCTACCCTCTTCTTCTAAGGGCCAAATAAATATATACAAGTGTGAAAGAGGCAGCTTGTGCATTGTAATTAATACAGAAATATGATTATGATCCAACCTATGCTTTTACTCAGCAACTAAAAGGTCTCGTTAAAACACTACCAGTCCACCTACATTCAGAAATTAACAGTCCATTTCCATGTAGACCAGAATTTAGAAACTTCTGTTTGCTGCTTAAGATCCACAAGCCTGGAAATCCACACAGACCCATTATAACGGGTATGAATACACTCACTGAAAAAAAATCTCAGGCCTTGTAGAAAATGTACAAAAGCCATTGGTCAGAAATACTAATAGTTTCATACAAGATTATGGAAAATTATTATCTATACTTATTGTAATTTTCCTTTCCTGGATGTTCCTCGTGTCATTCTACTCATGGGTCAGCTCCACCCCTCTGACCCTACAGAACAACCCCCTGCTGGAAAAAAAAGGAGGGACACCCTTAAACCTAATGTTCCTAAAAAAAAGCTTGCAGCAAAAACATCAGGGAGGGGAAGCCTTGGCTGACATGATGAGCCTCCAGGCAAGAAAAAATACAGTATAAATAACAATTTTCCATATTCCTAATCATGTCAGCCTACTCATGAGATATAGCTACCATAAAATGATAGGGAAGGAAGAAAATAAAGACACGTGAGTCAAATGCAGGCAAACAAATGTGTTAAGGAAAAAAACCGAGCCGATAAGCCCAAAGACAGGGAAGGGCCAAATGCCACCTCTAAGCAATAATGGCGGCCAAAGATGTTAGGGGACTTCCAGCTGGCAGCTTCACAGACCACATCTGCTGGCACCTTGGCATAACTTACCCAAGTTGCCCTTGTAAAGTGTGCCAAAATCTTCACTGGAAGGGAAAGACCTGAAGCACACGTATACCCGCTTCTTGGCTTGGGCTATCGAAGAGAAAATTATCATTGACGAGGCTGCCCTTATAATTTTTGGTCAGTTGGGAAATAAAAATAGATTATTCTTGAATCAGAGACTCACCGTTCTATACATATAAGCTAATAACCCAAACAGGTCCACTCTATTTCAATACTCCTGGGCCGCATTCTCTGCTTTTGGAAGAAGTAAACGTGGTACAACTCAGATTAAATTCCAAGGAGACATTTGGGGGGAAAAGTCAAAGAAAGCATGCTTTTCTGAGACATGTCTCATCAAAGATATTGCTATTAACAGAACGTTTTTTATTGTCAACCAGAACAATGGAATATCTTCATCAGGCCAAAAGGGATCTTTCATTTAGGGTCCGGAGAACTAGAGGCGGATCCCATTTAGGAAAGACAGACTTGAGAGATGTTCTAATCTTCAGTACTGCCCTCATAAAACATGCTATCAAAGGGTCCTCCGCTCATTGCACTTTCATCAGAGCTGAGATTGCCAACACCTGCACTCTGATACTACTATAGCTGAATTTATTCAGGGCAGACTGTAAAAAGTCCAGAACATCATCTTGAGAGGTAGACTCTGGATTGAACTGCTTCACTGCTGGCACTTTGATGAACTTCTTCCATACTTTATAGCAGGAATAGGCATCCCATGAGAGGTGGAGATCTACCTGAAAAACATGAAAGAGATCAAAGATCACAAAGATCACCAGGGACCAGTGCCCTTTTTTTTTAAAGATGTTAACTAGCAAGCCCCCAATAAAAAGTAAAGACAAAATGAAGAAAGCTTTGAAAAATCGAAATAAAACTAATGTTATTGTAAAAATATATACTTAGCCTACCTTGAAAGTTAGCTTTAACAAAAAACTCTGCATTTACTTTCATTCACAATTTTTTCATCACTGGAGAGTAATCGGTCACCCCCAAAATTCAGATGCAAGAATCCATCATGAAGGCGGAACAACTGGTATTGCAGGCTGACTTTCTTAACTAGTTTCATGCCTGGCTGGCCTCAATGTTAGCCCGGCCATCTGCTCTGAGTTCTGGCCAGTGTAAATAGTATGTAGGGCAGTATCCAGGGGTCAGTAGTAGGGAGGGAAGTGTACAGAGGTCAATAGTAAGCAGAACAGTGTACAAACGTCAGTAGTTGGTAGGGCAGTGTCCAGGGGTCAGTAGTGGGAAGGGCAGTGTACAGGGGTCAGTAGTAGGTAGGGCAGTGTACAGGGAAAAGCAAGACAAAGAACAGGGCTTCAGCATGGCAAATGGCAGAGGGTTAGCAAGGCAGTGCACAGGGGGATCAGGAGGGTCCAATACAGGGGAGTCAGGACAGCACAGTACTTGGGGGTCAAGAAGCATGGTAATAGGGAGTCAGGAGGGCATGTTACAGGGGGGCTCAAGAGAGCACTGTACAGGAGTGGGCACAAAGACATGGTACAGCAGGCTCAGGAGGGCATACCACATGGGGGTTCAGGAGGGCATTGGAAAAGGGAGCCTCAGGAGGGCATGGTACAGGGGGGCTCAAGAAGGCACACCACAGGGGGGCTCAGGAGGGCACATCACGGGGGAGTGACTCAGGAGGGCTTGTAAAGTGGGGCTCAGGAGGGCACACCATGGGGTATTCAGTTGGGCCCAGTATGGGGTGCTCAGGTGGGCACACCACATAGGGGGCTCAGGAGGGCTGATGCAGAACCGTGCAGTAAACCTATTGCACCTGATCTACTTGTTCTGGTCCCCTCTGACCCTCCTCTCTTGTCCATTTCATATGATGTCATCCACATGCGTCTTGGGTGAACTTCAGAGGAGGGCCTGTAGGGGAACAGTGCAGGGCACTCTGGGGATGAGCTCAGGCACATTTGGACAGAAGCCCGAACCTGTCGAGCTAACCCTCCTGAACATTATCAAAGCCAATGGCTAAACATAGGCGGTAGAAGCCCCCCGCAGCTGCTAGTAAACAAGGGGCAGGCTGCAGGGATTGGATTTGACAGTTTCCCAGCCTTGGAGCTCAGGGGGCCAATATGCCTGAGCTCAACTCTTCCCTGCACAGCTTTGCCACTCTGAGGGAGAAGCACTTGCAGGGTCAGCAAGGCAGAGACTTGATAGTGATCTACCTGATAACAATGGCTGTTATTGCTACTTGACAAATCTTCAGAAGCATCTTCAAAACATACGCCAGCCAAAAATTCCATTGTTGGATAATGCATCCTGGCTCCTGGACTCCCGATGAAAAAGTGGAACTGCTGAGTTCATAAGCCCTAGTACCCTCATGTAATGTTTGGGAAAAACCGACTAAGCCATCTTTAGAGTTTGAACAGTTAAAATCAAGGATGATATCTTCCTCTTCAAAAGGAATACTCTCACTGTCTGCATATCAAACATTATGCCCAGATACTACAACCTTGATGATAGAGTCCACTGGTTCTTGATTATCCAACCAAAGGACTGGAGCATATTGAGAAATCTAGCTTAGTGAGCCCACGAAACTTGATAGAAGTAGGACATCATGCAGATAATGGAAAATCCTCACAAGGATGATCTTTGAGAAAGACCAAACAGGAGGCAGACAAATTAATAGGGAGCACCTCTGACCGCAAATCTAAAGGAACTGATATAAATCTGGATGATTTAGCACATGGAGATATGCTTCTGACAGGTGCATGGAAAACATCCAGTCCAAAGACCGTACCACAGAAATGATAGTCAGAACCAATTGCATTTGAAATCTTGCTGGCTTGATCAAGTATTTCAAATACATTAGATCTATCATGAGCCTTAATTTCCCCAAAGCCGGTATCACCAAAAAAATTGGGTAATTAAATCCCTTCTCCTCTCTGTTGTTCAGGCACTGCAACAATTGCCCCCTGTCGCCAGCAGGTTTTGAATATATGTATCCAAACACCACCTTTTTACCTTCTCCAAAGGAAGATGCATCCTTACAAAATGATTTCCCACAGGGTGGTGCTTCCATTCCAGAACCTTTTTCCAGAAAGTTCTTTTATTTCAAATCTCTTAAAAATTATAAAACAAACTTTCCATCACAACTTTCAAAATAACAATAATCAACAAATTTTCCACACAATTATATTAAAATAAAGAACCATAAAACAATAATGATAATACATGATCAGCCCCCCCTCCACCCACCCCATCACAAACTTTCCCTCAATTCTTTCCCTTCATCTAAACATCACACGACTATGCTCTCCCTCCACCGCTGTCCCTCCACTGTTACACTGCACTCCCCCTAAAAATTTAAGAAAAAACATATAAGCAAATTTTTCATTACCCACAAAGCACTAAATCCCACCAAAAAAAGGCTTCCCACCTCCCTCTGCCCTTAACCCCATACTATAGTACTGCACAAACCACCCATACCACCCCCGTCATGTACCACCCACTTACATTACTCCTCCCACCTCCCCACAACCCTCCACTCTAATAGTCATACAAAAAAACTCCCCACCTCCCTCCATCCATAAAATGTACATACAGTATTACACACACTCACACCTACAACACCATTATCTACTCCACTCTCTCCACTCATTCAATGTCCATATTTTCTTTTCTTTCCCCAAATCCATACCGCAGTCACAATATGAAATATAAAGCCTTCCACGGATCATGGATACAAAGTCTTTATTGCTCAATTCTTCTTTCTACAAATTAAAATATTGTTAACATCCCAAAGACTTTCCTTACACAAGTAACTATCATCCATAACACTCTTTCTTAATTCTTTCTAGCCATACACAACCCAAACATCATTACCTCAAAAGTCTTCCTTTCTACCCCAGATAAACCTGTGACCATTTTCCCCAAACGCTTCCACACCCCCTTTGCATACTTACATTCCCATAAAACCTGCTCCACACTCCTCACCCTCTTACACCCCTCCCTCAGACATATCTCGCTATCAACAAATCTTCTCCTCCTCTGAAACTCTCTCATTGGTAAATACCTATGCACCGCCATCCATGCCACATCTTTCTGCCTATTCACCAACTCTCTGCTACACACATTCCTCCATACTCTCTTACTTTGTAATTCATTCAGTCCACCTATCACCTCCAACTCTTCCCTCCCTTCTAACACACCCATAACCTTCTTACTATTACGCCCTATGTCCTTTGTCACCTCCTGTAATCCATACCACCTCTTACACCACTCAATCCTCACATAAGACCAAGGCGCACAAAAAAATACCGGCTTCCACAAATCCATCCCACACAGCTTGTACTTCCTCAATACACTCCCACTTGCATATTTCAGCATGCAACTCGTCAAACTCTCTTTCCTACAAATTTTTATACACATACTCACATATTTTACAACCAAAAACTGCTCAAAATTTACCATACCTTTCCCATCGTTCACTCTTCCTTTCATCACTCTCTTTTCTGGTACAATAATTTTTTATTGAAAAAAACAAAGCCAGAATACCGGCTTGATGAAAAGGAAGGCAAAGTGGTCCCGCACAGGGGAACAAAACATCACATTTCATGTAAATACAAACAATATATATATATAGATATATATCTATATATATATATATAGATATATATATCTATATATATATAGATATATATCTATATATATATATATATAATCTCACAAAAGTGAGTACACCCCTCACATTTTTGGAAATTATTTAAATGATCTTTTCATGTGAAAACACTGAAGAAATGACACTTTGCTACAATGTAAAGTAGTGAGTGTACAGGTTGTATAACAGTGTAAATTTGCTGTCCTCTCAAAATAACTCAACACACAGCCATTAATGTCTAAACCACTGGCAACAAAAGTGAGTACACCCAAAGTGAAAATGTCCAAATTGGGCCCAAAGTGTCAATATTTTGTGTGGCCACCATTATCTTCCAGCACTGTCTTAATCCTCCTGGTCATGGAGTTCACCAGAGCTTCACAGGTTGCCACTGGAGTCCTCTTCCACACCTCCATGACGACATCACAGAACTGGTGGATGTTAGAGACCTAGCGCTCCTCCACCTTCCATTTGAGGATGCCCCACAGATGCTCAATAGGGTTTAGGTCTGAGACATGCTTGGCCAGTCCATCACCTTTACCCTCAGCTTCTTTAGCAAGCTAGTGGTCATCTTGGAGGTATGTTTGGGGTCATTATCATGTTGGAATACTGCCCTGCGGCCCAGTCTCCGAAGGGAGGGTATCATGCTCTGCTTCACTATGTCACAGTACATGTTGGCATTCATGGTTCCCTCAATGAACTGTAGCTCCCCAGTGCCGGCAGCACTCATGCAGCCCCAGACCATAACACTCCCACCACCATGCTTCACTGTAGGCAAGACACACTTGTCTTTGTACTCCTCACCTGGTTGCCACCACACACGCTTAACATCATCTGAACCAAATAAGTTTATCTTGGTCTCATCAGACCACAGGACATGGTTCCAGTAATTCAGGTCCTTAGTCTGCTTGTCTTCAGCAAACTGTTTGCGGGCATTCTTGTGCATCATCTTGAGAACAGGCTTCCTTCTGGGACGACAGCCATGCAGACCAATTTGATGCAGTGTGAGGTGTATGGTCTGAGCACTGACAGGCTGACCCCCCCACCCCTTCAACCTCTGTAGCAATGCTGGCAGCATTCATACATCTATTTCCCAAAGGACAACCTCTGGATATAACGCTGAGCACGCGCATTCAGCTTCTTTGGTCAACCATGGCAAGGCCTGCTCTGAGTGGAACCTGTCCTGTTAAACCGCTGTATGGTCTTGGCCACCGTGCTGCAGCTCAGTTTCAGGGTCTTGGCAATCTTCTTATAGCCTAGGCCATCTTTATGTAGAGCAACAATTCTTTTTTTCAGATCCTCAAAGAATTCTTTGCCATGAGGTGCCATGTTGAACTTCCAGTGACCAGTATGAGAGAGTGAGAGCGATAACACCAAATTTAACACACCTGCTCCCCTTTCACACCTGAGACCTTGTAACACTAACGAGTCACATGACACTGGGGAGGGAAAATTATTAATTGGGCATAATTTGGACATTTTCAATTAGGGGTGTACTCACTTTTGTTGCCAGTGGCTTAGATATCAATGGCTGTGTGTTGAGTTATTTTGAGGGGACAGCAAATTTACACTGTTATAAAAGTGTACACTTACTATTTTACATTGTAGCAAAGTGTAATTTCTTTAGTGGTGTCACATGCAAATATATAATAAAATATTTACAAAAATGTGAAGAGTACTCACTTTTGTGAGATACTGTATGTATATATAAAAGATATTTGGGAGCCGAGGAGGACTTAAGGAAATGAAAGACTTTGGATCGCTTGTTCGGGGAATTGAATCTGTGGATGTTAATAGAATATACTTTCAATGGAGAGGAAGCCATAATGCGGGAACGAGAGGCGAGAGATGATTGCATGTACCCAGCCCAATATAGGGGTCTTAGTGGCTGAACTACTGATACGCATCACTCTCTTTTCAATTTCTCCATTCTCGACAAAAAAACAAACATACTCTTATTACTTTCTTCAACCTGCAATCCAGAGCTGAAAACACAAAATACACATACAACATTAAAGGCAGAAGCACTTGCTTAATTATCAAGGCCTTCCCCTCCAGAGTTAGAGCCCGAAAGGACCAGAAGTTATTTTTTTTTTCACTTACCTCCTCCCAACTCTCTCTCCCATATAATTCATTATTGAACCTCACACCCAATATTTTTATACTTCCTCTGCATATCTTCCATCCACTCTCACCAATATCCCTTCAATCACCAGAAAACTCACATTTTATCCATATTCATCCCAAAACCACTTGCCGAACAAAAAATATTGATTAACAATTTCACCCTTCTCAAACCAGCTATAATCTTGCATACCACTGTCACATCATCCATATACCCAATTACACTAAGACAACTCCCTCCACTACCAGTCACCTCCACCCCCTCACAAATGTACCTTTTACCAACATTCGCAACAAAGGTTCAATCATACACAAACAGTACAGGGGACAGAGGACACCCCTGTCTTTAACTCTTGAACTTTACTCAACATCCCACTATACAAACTTAATCCAATTAATCATTCTCTCAGGTACACCTATTTTCCTTAACACCTTAAACATCAAATCATGCGAATAATATGCTTTTTCAAAATCTACTGCCAAAACTGTAGTGGAACCACTTCCTTTCCTTACCACAACACATCTCTTAAACCAATCAAATTTTCAACAATCGATCTCCCAGGCACCGCACACACTTGCTCTTCTCCAACCATTTTACAAATCACCTCACGCATTCTGTCAGCAATCAGCTTTGCAGCTTTTAGTCCACATTTAACAAATAATTCAGCCTCCAATTTTTTTAATCCAGCGTGTTTCCCTTTTCAAACAATACAATTATACTCTCATGCCTAGACCTTGGCAACCTTCCAGCTTTCAAAACCTCCACACACACTCTATATACCCATTCACCGATCACCTCCCAAAATGTACAATAAAATTCAACAGATAAACCATCATTCCCAGGCGTTTTCCCTTGTCTCATACTCCTCAAACATACCTCAATCTCACCTTTCTGCACATCATCCCTTAACAAATCTTTCTTCTCCTCCTCCCCCAAACAATCCACAGTCTGTTCCAAAATTCCACTCTCCACACTCTCATCTCTTACTTTCTCAGTATACAAATTTGAATAAAATTCCCATACTGCCTTCCTCACATTTTCATTACGAAAATCCTACTTCCCCTCCCCATTCAAAACACCTAATATCTCCACTCTCCCTCCACATACTTTCTTTAAAAAAAACTTATTACACTTTTCATCCCTTTCTCTTAAAACAGCCTTAGCCTGTCACATAATATTCTTTCCCTTTCATTCCATAAACTCATTCTTACTCACCATTGGCAGGGTCTTTTTCCTCTTTTTGGCCCCAGTGGGTCCCCTGGCCTCCCCTCCTGGTCTGGTTTATGTATGGGGGGAACTGGGTCAGCTTTTCAGGCTAGGCACCCCTCTTTTTGAGGCATGCCACTTGTATTGGACCTCCGGCTCAAGCAAACGGAACATCTTTTTGCATTCATATGTTTTTAATCTGCATGGTCTGAAGGGTTGTCATCTCAATATATATAACACTTAGTATTCTCGCTTAATTATACCCTTGAGGAAGGAGATACACATATGTGCTCCGAAACGCGTTTGGTGCAAGAATTACTGGTTTAGTACTTGTACTATATTGTGATGACAGCACTGTAAATTTGTTCTATTGTATCTTTTTTTTGTGTTTTTTATATTTTGTACTTATTATATTGAATAAACACTTTTCAAACTAGATTAATTTTTCTCAAACGATTTCTGTGCATTAAAAGTCCACCACAAGGGGATTTTGTTTCTTTTCTATAAACTCATTCAAACTCCCTCTCGTCTATTCAATCTCCACACTTGCATCCTCACCCAGTGCTCTTAACTCATTTAAATAATCCAAATATTTCTGCCACCTTTCATACTCTTCACTCTCTCTTTTTGCCTTCCCACATCCTTTTTCTTATAATTAAAAATGTTGTTCTTATCTTCACCCACTTCATCAATTCAACTACATCCTTAAAATCATTCACTCTTCTCGTAGCCTCCCTGGCGGTTTTCCCGAGTGTGGCTCGGGGTTAAAATTCAGCACCATTAGCGTTAACCCCGAGCCACACTCGGGATTACATTGCAGGATCCTGTAAGCTCCGTTCTTCCTCCGCGGCAATCACCCGGTCGTCGGCCGCCATCTTGCCCACGAGGCTTCCGACAGTCACGATGTCTGTCAGCACACAAACCCCCTCTGACTTAAATGCCGCTCAGGCAGCCTCTCATGCGCAGCTATTGGCGGCCATAAAAGCAGGGAATGACTCAGTAATGGTTAAAATTGATCACCTGGTCACGGATGTCAGCTTGATCAGACATGACATGGTCAAATTTAGGTCCCGGTTTACAGAGGCTGAAGGCCGCATCTCCCAGCTAGAGGATGACACCAGATCAGACTCCCGGGACCTCCGCGCATTACAATTACAGGTCAAGGCCTTACAAGAAAAGTCTATAGACACTGAAAATAGACTTCGTAGAAATAACATCCGTGTGCTAGGCCTTCCTGAACGAGCGGAGGGTACCAGGCCTGCCGAATTTGCAGAAACCTTCCTCATCTCCCTGCTAGATTTACCTGCCATGCCTCCTACCTTTGTAGTGGAGAGGGCACACAGGGTGCCTCCAGTACCACCGATTCCTGGAGCCCCTCCAAGACCCTTTCTCCTCCGTTTATTAAACTACAGAGACCGGGACAAGATACTCGCAGCTGCCAGGGAAAAGCAGGACCTATGTTTCAACAATGCAAAAATCATGCTTTTCCCCGACTATTCACAGAGATACAGAGATACAACAACGCCATCACTCTTTTACTGAAGCCAGACGCCGCCTCCGGGAACAAGGCCTGAAATTCAGCCTACTTTATCCGAGCAAGCTTCGTGTAATCGACGGTGATCGGGCACATTTCTTTACTAACCCAGAGACAGAGTTATCCTGGCTGGATGGTCGTAAGTGATATTCATCTATGGCAAACATGGAAACCTGCTTTTTTTTTTTCAATATTCTTTTACATGTGGATACTGCTGACAACCCCCCCTGTTTTGAAAGTGTTCCAGACATGCTGTTCATTTAATTTTTGAGCAACGATGATCCGTGACTTATACTGGAATCCTGCAATCCCTCCTGTTATTTTCATTTTCCAGACCCTTTTTTTTTTCTTTTGCATATGGAGTTATGAAGCAATCTATTAGAGCCGGACTGTTTGCCTTGAACTGGGGCATAGCTACTCACACGTATAAGGCAGACGCTCTATTTTCTAGGACGCCCCCCTCCCTTTCATTGACCCGGAGACCACTACTCTTTCTTACATCCCCTGCTGATGGACTTTGGTGGATGGTCATAGCCCACTTTTGGATACTTGTTACTCGAGTCTCACCAGTCACAGGAGACTGACCGAGGTTTACCCTCTAATTCTGGACTGGCATGTCAGTGTAGTGTGTAACGTGATAGTGTATAGCTAAATACAGAAAACCAGATATAATATTATGGTGAGTCCATGATCATATCAGCGACCAATAATGTGGACATTATGGTCATATGAATGTTCAATGAAGGTGAACAGTATGAATATTAGATGAGTGAGAGGTTTCTCAAAGGTGATACGTGGTTCACAGAGGTGGTGTTCCAGTACTCAGTATCCACAGCAAAAAATAAATGGAGCAAATACCCTTACCGGAACTGGTGGACACGTTTGCCGTACAACGGCTGTTCAAAGTCCAGTTACAGGCACTCCAGTTACAGAAGTGCCTGTAACTGGACTTTGAACAGCCACTGTCCCCATGCCGTTTACCAGTGCAACTAAGGAACCTAGTGGAACCTGCTGTATACGCCCATTTGGATCGATCGATCCTCAAGCCTGTATGACACCTAGCCGTACGGCAAATGTGTCCACCAGTTCCGGTAAGCGTATTTGCTCCATTTATTTTTTGCTGTGGATACTGAGTACTGGAACACCACCTCTGTGAACCACGTATCACCTTTGAGAAACCTCTCACTCATCCAATATTCATACTGTTCACCTTCATTGAACATTCATATGACCATAATGTCCACCTTATTGGTCGCTGATATGATCATGGACTCACCATAATATTATATCTGGTTTTCTTCATTTAGCTAAACACTATCGCGTTGCACAGTTGATAGTCACATTTGTGTGGATCACTCATCCCTGAATTTTATGTTTGGCGCTGCATTGTTTTTTCTTTTTGTTGTTCACATTGTCACTACTTTGTTGATGCTGGCTGCTACATGTGTCAATTGACCCTTTTTTTACAGTAGTGCAACCACACTGTTATTTTATATTATGTCAGTGTAGTGCACCAAGTTAACCACTTGAGCCCCGGACCATTATGCTGCCTAAGGACCAGAGGTCTTTTTCCAATTTGGCACTGCGTTGCTTTAACTGCTAATTGCGCGGTCATGCAATGCTGTACCCAAACGAAATTTGCGTCCTTTTCTTCCCACAAATAGAGCTTTCTTTTGATGGTATTTGATCACCTCTGCGGTTTTTATTTTTTGCGCTATAAACGAAAAAAGACCGAAAATTTTGAAAAAAAATGATATTTTCTACTTTTTGTCATAAAAAAAATCCAATAAACTCAATTTTAGTCATACATTTAGGCCAAAATGTATTCGGCCACATGTCTTTGGTAAAAAAAATGTCAATAAGCGTATATTTATTGGTTTGCGCAAAGGTTATAGCGTCTACAAACTAGGGTACATTTTCTGTAATTTACACAGCTTTTAGTTTATGACTGCCTATGTCGTTTCTTGAGGTGCTAAAATGGCAGGGCAGTACAAACCCCCACAAATGACCCCATTTTGGAAAGTAGACACCCCAAGGAAATTGCTGAGAGGCATGTTGAACCCATTGAATATTTATTTTTTTGTCCCAAGTGATTGAATAATGACAAAAAAAAAAATATTTACAAAAAGTTGTCACTAAATGATATATTGCTCACACAGGCCATGGGCCTATGTGGAATTGCACCCCAAAATACATTCTGCTGCTTCTCCTGAGTATGGGGATACCACATGTGTGGGACTTTTTGGGAGCCTAGCCGCGTACGGGGCCCCGAAAACCAATCACCGCCTTCAGGATTTCTAAGGGTGTAAATTTATGATTTCACTCTTCACTGCCTATCACAGTTTCGGAGGCCATGGAATGCCCAGGTGGCACAAAACCCCCCCCAAATGACCCCATTTTGGAAAGTAGACACCCCAAGCTATTTGCTGAGAGGCATATTGAGTCCATGGAATATTTTATATTTTGACACAAGTTGCGGGAAAGTGACACATTTTTTTTTTGCACAAAGTTGTCACTAAATGATATATTGCTCACACAGGCCATGGGCATATGTGGAATTGCACCCCAAAATACATTAAGCTACTTCTCCTGAGTACAGGGATACCACATGTGTGGGACTTTTTGGGAGCCTAGCCGCGTACGGGGCCCCGAAAACCAATCACCGCCTTCAGGATTTCTAAGGGTGAAAATTTTTGATTTCACTCTTCACTGCCTATCACAGTTTCGGAGGCCATGGAATGCCCAGGTGGCACAAAACCACCCCAAATGACCCCATTTTGGAAAGTAGACACCCCAAGCTATTTGCTGAGAGGCATGGTGAGTATTTTGCAGCTCTCATTTGTTTTTGAAAATGAAGAAAGACAAGAAAAAACTTTTTTTTTTTCTTTTTTCAATTTTCAAAACTTTGTGACAAAAAGTGAGGTCTGCAAAATACTCACTATACCTCTCAGCAAATAGCTTTGGGTGTCTACTTTCCAAAATGGGGTCATTTGGGGGGGTTTTGTGCCACCTGGGCATTCCATGGCCTCCGAAACTGTGATAGGCAGTCAAGAGAGAAATCAAAAATTCACGCCCTTAGAAAGCCTGAAGGCGGTGCTTGGTTTTTGGGGTTCCGTACGCGGCTAGGCTCCCAAAAAGTCTCACACATGTGGTATCCCCGTACTCAGGAGAAGCAGCAGAATGTATTTTGGGGTGTAATTTCACATATTCCCATGGCATGTTTGAGCAATATATCATTTAGTGACAATTTTGTGCAAAAAAAAAAAAATTTGTCTCTTTCCCGCAACTTGTGTCGCAATATAAAATATTCCATGGACTCGACATGCCTCTCAGCAAATAGCTTGGGGTGTCTACTTTCCAAAATTGGGTCATTTGGGGGGGTTTTGAACTGTCCTGGCATTTTATGCACAACATTTAGAAGCTTATGTCACACATCACCCACTCTTCTAACCACTTGAAGACAAAGCCCTTTCTGACACTTATTGTTTACATGAAAAAGTTTTTTTTTTTTTGCAAGAAAATTACTTTGAACCCCCAAACATTATATATTTTTTTAAAGCAAATGCCCTACAGATTAAAATGGTGGGTGCTTCATTTTTTTTTTCACACAGTATTTGCGCAGCGATTTTTCAAACGCATTTTTTGGGGAAAAAACACACTTTTTTAAATTTTAATGCACTAAAACACACTATATTGCCCAAATGTTTGATGGAATAAAAAAGATGATCTTAGGCCGAGTACATGGATACCAAACATGACATGCTTTACAATTGCGCACAAACGTGCAGTGGCAACAAAATAAATACATTTTTAAAAGCCTTTAAAAGCCTTTACAGGTTACCACTTTAGATTTACAGAGGAGGTCTACTGCAAAAATTACTGCCCTCGATCTAACCTTCGCGGTGATACCTCACATGCATGGTGCAATTGCTGTTTACATTTGACGACAGACCGCCGCTTGCGTTCGCCTTAGCGCGAGAGCAGGGGGCGACAGGGGTGCTTTTTTTTTTTTTTTTTTTTTTTTCTTTATTATTTTTTTGCTTTTTTATCTTATTTTTAAACTGTTCCTTTCATTTTTTTTTTTTAATCATTTTTATTGTTATCTCGGGGAATGTAAATATCCCCTATGATAGCAATAGGTAGTGACAGGTACTCTTTTTTGAAAAAAGCCAGAGAAAAACACGGAAGACGGTCGGGGGGGGGGGGGGGCATTCCCTCCCACGGCTTGTAAAAGCAGTCTAGAGGCAAATTAGCCGCTAGGATTGCTTTTACATGAAAGCCGACCGCTGGCTGAAAAGAATGAAACCAAGATGATATCTAAACCCGCAGGCATCATTCTGGTATAACCACTCAAAGTTGTGAATGGCGTACCTGAAGACAAAAAAATGGTTAACAATAAAGCACAGTAAACGGTAAAGTATAAAAAATTGCATACCTGAAAAGCAAACATGATAAAACATAATAAGAATAAAACATTGCAGAATAGAATACAGTAAAAAAGAACAGAACAATAGAGAGAATAGAGAGAGAGAGAACAATAAAACGACAACTATTTTTTTTTATTTTATATATATATATATATTTTTTTTTACACTTTTTTTGTAACTAACTTTTATAACTGTAACCGGTTCCAGGTTCGGGTCTCTCAAAATGCGATGGCATCTTGGGAGACCCTGTGAAAGTGTGCCTAGTCTGTGGAATGCTGTATCCTACGCTAATACTCAACTAGTGTATGGTAGCGTTCAAAACATTCAGCAATGCAAAGACCAGGATTGTCAGAACAGGAGGGACAATAATAGCGGGTGTCACGCCTATATCCGCGCTTGCTGCAGACACAACATCTTTTTTGGGGGGGTTCGCTGGGTAGGGGTACTCGGGAGGACATAAAAATGCCTCTCATGCAGCCGACTGCATTTGGTTGGGTATGTGAATGGGGGAAGTACTGGCGCTGCAGAAGTGGTGGGTTCCCAATTAGGATTGGCGAATGCAGCAGGAAGGGCATTATGGGCACAACGGGCCTGTGTTTGTCTTTTTGGTGGCAGCGGGACACTACTTGTGCTTGCCACCTCACCAGCTTGAACTGCACTTATGGGACTCGCCACGTCACCAAGTGTTACTGCAGTGCTGGTTTGACTACGACCGGGGTGTACTAGGCCGCTGGCGCTTGCCAGTTCACCAAAACGCTACCAAAAAAACTGTTAGCGATCGCAGGGATCAGGCCTGACTCTGCGAACGCTGCAGTTATGCGTTTAGTCTTTTGTAAGTGACAGTGATCGATCGATACTGCACTTGGGTGGGCTGGGCTGGGCCGGGCGGAGGGGCAAAACGCAGGTGCTAGCAGGTATCTGTGCTGATCCCGCTAACACTGCGTTTTTGGGAACCCTAAACTGCTGGGGACGCTAGTATAGATCTGATCGGATCAGATATTGATCCGTTCAGATACTATACCACTAAGGGAGGTGTACGGTGCGTGCGTGGGTGTTAGCGGTACTGGCGCTAACCTGACGCTGCCTGGGGCTGGTGCTTGCCAGTTCACCAAAATACTACCAAAAAAACTGTTAGCGATCGCAGGGATCAGGCCTGACTCTGCGAACGCTGCAGTTATGCATTTAGTGTTTTGTAAGTGTCAGTGATCGATCGATACTGCACTTGGGTGGGCTGGTCTGGGCCGGGCGGAGGGGCAAAACGCAGGTGCTAGCAGGTATCTGGGCTGATTCCGCTAACACTGCGTTTTTGGGAACCCTAAACTGCTGGGGACGCTAGTATAGATCTGATCGGATCAGATATTGATCCGTACAGATACTATACCACTAAGGGAGGCGTATGCTGCGTGCGTGGGTGTTAGCGGTACTGGCGCTAACCTGACGCTGCCTGGGGCTGGTGCTTGCCAGTTCACCAAAATACTACCAAAAAAACTGTTAGCGATCGCAGGGATCAGGCCTGACTCTGCGAACGCTGCAGTTATGCGTTTAGTGTTTTGTAAGTGACAGTGATCGATCGATACTGCACTTGGGTGGGCTGGGCGGAGGGGCAAAACGCAGGTGCTAGCAGGTATCTGGGCTGATCCCGCTAACACTGCGTTTTTGGGAACCCTAAACTGCTGGGGACGCTAGTATAGATCTGATCGGATCAGATATTGATCCGTACAGATACTATACCACTAAGGGAGGTGTATGCTGCGTGCGTGGGTGTTAGCGGTACTGGCGCTAATCTGACGCTGCCTGGGGCGACGCATATCACCGCTGGGCGATCAGGGGGCTAAACCTTTATTCGGTAATAAACGGCGGGTGCCCTGACACTATAAAAAATAAACGAACTAACCAGCGTCACCCGTAAAACTTATACGGTGATCAGTGGTGAAAGGGTTAACTAGGGGGCCATCAAGGGGTTAAAACATTTATTTGGTAGTATATGGGGGTCCCTGTCGCTATAAAACGCTGACGGCGAACCTAAATATTTACCTCCCTAACTAGCGTCACCAGCGACACTAATACAGCGATCAGAAAAATGATCGCTTAGTGACACTGGTGACAGGGGGTGATCAAGGGGTTAAAACTTTATTAGGGGGGGTTAGGGGGCTACCCTAGACCTAAAGGGGGGTAACAGTAACTGTCCCAACACTGTAACTGTCACAAACTGACACTATGCAGTAATCAGAAAAAAAAAACTGCTTGGTGTCAGTTTGTGACAGGGGGGGGGGGGGTGATCGGGGGGTGATCGGGGGGGGGGATCGGGGTGTTTTGTGTGCCTGGCATGTTCTACTGTGTGTGTGTAGTGTTGTGCACTCACATACCTGTCTTCTCTCCTCGGGCCGGAACAGAAATTACCGAGCCGAGGAGAGATGACATCATTTCCTTTGCTGCTGTTTAGCATACAGCAGCAAAGGAATGATTCGATTGGCCGGCGGCGATCGCGAGGGGGGGGCCACGAACGGATGGTCTCCCCCTCACCTCTGATCGCCGCTGGACAAAAGACGACCGCCTCGGGCACCGGGGGGGGGGGGGTCCGATCGGACCCCCCACCCGCGGAAGGCAAATCACGTACATGTACGTGATTTTGCCTGTCCGTGCCACCTTGCCGACGTACATCGGCGTGAGGCGGTCGTCAAGTGGTTAAGGTTGCCACTACAGTTCTAAGGTTCTGTTTGTTTAGGGGTAAAACTATCCCCAACCTTCTCCCTCTGTTTTGGAAGAGAGATGGGGCATAGTAGGAAAGGTACATCGTGCCTGGGTTGGTTGAAAAATGTTTCTAAATTCTTTTTCTTTTTTGGTGTATAGTTTTGGATAAATCTAAATGCTGCTAATACATGGTGTAATATATCAAGGATTTTTCTGTCCATGGTTTGCTTTCAGATTCGCTCTCCCACTCATCCTAGTTGGTTCTCACCTTTTATCTTAGAGGTCTTGGATCAAAATTCAAGCGAGCTCTCCTTTTCCAGTACTTAAAATCTCACTCCCCCCAACTCCTTCTTCAAGAGACCCATCTAATGGGCAGCAAAATCCTGACATTGAAAAAACGTGGATACAGAGGGCTATACACGCCACGTACTCTACTTCGTGAGGGGAGTGTCAATCCTTATACACAAAAATTTCCCTTGTGTGATTGAAGAGGTGTGCACGGACCCACAGGGTAAATTTGTTATTATTGTATTTACACTCTGGTCTCACAGGTATATTGTCATTAATATGTATATTCCTCCGCCTTTCTCACCTGTAATATTATATGAGGTTATGGAAAAGATTGCACCTTTTTGCCCTGGGAAATTTTTAATTATGGGAGACTTTAATGCTATCATGTCCCCAGACTTGGACAGACCTGTTCCACCTAAGCATCATTACGCAGATCTCTCCGTCTGGGCTAAGGCAGTAGGCCTGGAAGAGATTTGGAGGTGGAAGCACCCTGCAACCAGACTCTATTCGTGTTTTTCAGCATCCCACAAAACTGCACCCCGTATAGATCTGGCCTTTTCTAATCTCCCATTAATGGCTGAGGTGCTGGAGGCATCTTATCTGCCAAGTGGATTGTCTGATCACAGCCTATTGGTAGTGATGCTCCTCTCTCCTGCATCCCAGAGAGCCGCACTGTGGAGGTTGGGGGCTCATTGGGTCTCCCATCTGGAATTAACCGAAATGATACCCCCCCCTGCTAGCTGATTTCTGGTGACGGAACAACGGATCCTCCTCCCCTGAAATCACCTGGGACGCATTTAAAGCGTATACAAGGCGACAATACATCTCATCTATAGCCCACATTAAGAAGAAACAATTAAAAGAGACCCAACTACTAAAGCGATCGGTAACAAATCACACCTCTATGTACAGTTCGGATCCCACACCAGTTCACTTTGATTTGCTTATGGCAGCCCAGAGAGAACTAAATTTGCACTTGACAGAGGTCACACAACTTGAAGCTCATAGGGGCAGACAGAGAACTTTTGAACAGGGTGACAAAAATGGCCTTATTGGCACAGAATGACCAACCACTTACACTTGTCTCCACCCTACAGACCTCTGATGGTGAAACGATAACTTCCCCCTCGGATATTCTGCAAACGTTCAATACCTTCTACGAAACGTTGTATACCTCCACGTTGTCCTCTGATTTCAAGCCTGGGCAGTTGCGGGACTTATTAGATCCCTTGGCACTGGGCTGGCTTTCAGATCAGGAGCGTGAGACACTAGTTCGGCCATTCACGGCCCTGGAAGTTCTGAACGCCATTCAATCCTTCCCCACTGAAAAAGCACTGGGGCCCGATGGCCTTCCGATTGACTTTTATAAGTCACATGGAGACCTCTTGGCACCCCTGTTGGCCCAGTTATATAATGTATGCTTAAAAGATGGGAAATTGCCTGACTCAATGTATCATGCATATCTGACTTTAATATACAAACCCCCTAAAGATCCAACATCTTGCGCCTCGTATCGGCCAATTGCGTTATTGAATAACGACTTTAAAATTTTGACCAAACTGCTCGCTCTACGACTATATCCCTTACTACCGTCAGTAATTGATTCTGATCAAACTGGCTTTATGCCCCGTAGATCCACTGATGTTAACCTCAGAAGATTGTATACCAACATACATACCCAGCACCACAACACAGGTTCGAGAACTATAGCCTCACTTGACATAGAAAAGGCTTTTGATACCGTTGAGTGGCCTTTTCTTTGGGAAAGAATGGGATTCCCCTTGTTGTTTATTCAATGGCTCCAGGTATTATACAAATGCCCCACTTCATCGGTGAGATTGGGGGGTGGACTATCGGCTCCCCTTAAACTTACTAGAGGAACCCGGCAGGGCTGTCCTTTCTCTCCAGCCTTATTTGCCTTAGCTATTGAACCGGTGGCGGAGGCGCTACGTACGTCTCCGCATATTAGAGGTCTTCGTGTTGGCTTGCTGGAGGAGAGGCTGGCCCTGTATGCAGATGACATGCTGCTGTTCCTTAATGATGCTGGTCCGTCCTTGCAGGGTGTTTTGAATGTTTTAGACACGTTTGCAGTAGTCACTGGGCTAAAGGTTAATTGGTCCAAGTCCATACTCTTTCCAATAGACCAGGCTGCCAAAACTACATCCCCTCCAGACTGTTCCTTACAATGGGTAGAAACCTTTAAGTACCTGGGGGTTCATATATCCACCCAAGCATCAGATTTTATGTCACTTAACTTAGCCCCAGTACTCTTGGACACAAAGAAGAAATTCAAATCGTGGAGTAACTTGCCTCTCTCAGTTTGGGGATGAGTAAATCTTCTTAAAATGAAAATAATCCCCAAATTCACATATCTGTTTCACCACTCCCCTCAGTGGATGCCTAAATCCTTTTTAAAAAACTGAATCAATTATTCTCATCCTTTATATGGGGCCCCACACCACCCAGATATCGGTTGGCGACCTTGATGCGGCTGACAAAGCAGGGTGGTATAGCATTTCCGATTGCATGATTTCCCGACAGCGGCCTGGTGGTTTCACCCTGACAAAACTAATTCATCCACAGTCCTAGAGGCTATGATAGTGGGCTCGCTTGAAGCCCTACAATTTCTTATATTTAGAGGCCTTCGAGCACCATATCCCTTGACACCCTCTATACGTACCACCCTGCTGGCCTGGCGGGCAGGCCTAGCTATAGAAAAGTACAAATCAACCGAGATCTCTCCTAACACCCTGATATGGCTGAACCCCACTTTGCCCCACATTTACAAACTTCCAGACCCTTACACATGGACCAAATATGGTATAAAGATCCTTTCTCACATAGTGTCACAAATGTCATTATCTCCCCTTTCACATCTTTCCTCTGTGTATAACATACCACATCATTACCAATTCCGTTATCTCCAACTGTCACATGCTTTTGCTGAGCAATTTCTACGCGCCTCCTGCATCATGGTCCAGTCGGGGCTGGAGAAGACACTCAGAACTAAGTGTGCAGAGAAACCTACTTCACAGTTATATGCGCATTTGGTCTATGTTTCTCTCCCACCTCTTGATAAACTCTGGTCTCGCTGGCAGCTTGACATACCCTCGCTGGACAATGATGATTGAGACGATGTCTGGGATTTTCCTTTCAGCTCATTAGTTTCTATGCGTGACTGGCTGATCCAATTTAAAATAGTACATAGAGCGTACTTTACTCCACATAGACTTCATAAAATGAACCCTACGTGTCCCTCGGAGTGTTGGAGATGTGGAATCTCACCAGGAGATTTTTCTTATATCTTCTGGCATTGCCCTAAAATCCAGCAATATTGGAGTGAGGTGCTTGACATGGTAAATAGGATCGCATCAACTACACTGCCACATGCAATGGAAGTTTGTCTTTTAGGACTAATCGAAACACCTGTACCAACAATAGCAAAACGCACACTGGTCGGGTTGTTGCTCTTCTATGCCAGGAAGAACATTGCAATACAATGGAAGAAACCCACCCCCCTTTCATTGGCACAATGGAAAAGTCTAGTTAATAATAACCTTCCTCTGTATAAAGACACCTACTTTAATAGAGGATGCCCGGTGAAATATGATAGAGTCTGGCGTGCATGGTTGGATGAAGCAGAAACAGCCTGATTGAGTCTCTAAAATAATATGATAGGGGTTGAAAATAATAAAAGTATTGATTTCCTTAGTTATGGATGGGGGAGAGAACATGAAGTCTCTTGAGACCTTTGCATAGATACGAAAGAATACATACCATGAGCTTAGTTTGTTGTATGATAAATAATACAAACCATAGTATTATGCCATGTAAAGATTATGTCTACTTGTATATGCACCACAGTTTTTGAGTTGTGTATATATTGTCTGTCTTGAAAATGCAATAAAAAACAATAAAAAAAAAAAAAAAAGCAATGGAGAGTCCTTGCAACCTCCTGCTCTTTCAGGGTAAACAGGGGTCTGAACGGACCATTATTAGACCTATCCTTAAGTTCAATAAACAAAGTAATGAGATCTACGAGGTTTTGTCTAAACAATGGCATCTTCTTACTGAAGATGCCATATTACTTTTAAAAGGAACCGATCACTTGGAGATGCCTTGACGGCTAGCCATTTTGATAGACAGGAGGTTTAGATCAATATGGCACACGCCCTAGAGGCACTAGGCCCTAGAGGCACTTTTAAATGTGGCCACTGTGACTACTGCTGTTACATTTATTCTGATAACGAACCCTTCAAGCACTTTGTAAACTGTGAAACGAGGGGTGTTCTTTACTTGCTCACGGGGGGGCTGTAATGCCTACTAAGTGGGCAAGACTAAATGCATGCTCTGGCAACGCATAAAGGAGCATGCAGCTGACATTAAGCTGTCATCAAAGCATGAGATCCCCGTTAGTCCCTCCTCTGATAAATATCTATTGGTTGTGGTATTCTATTTTATTTTCCTTTTTCTTAGTTTATGTATCACTATTTTACTTAATTCAAGTATCCCCCTTTCTTCCCCCCCCCCCCCCCCAATATTTTTTTTTTTTACCTGTTGGCCCTTGGGGATGTAGGGATTGGGTCTCCATAGGTTTTTTTATTTTGGGGGGCTTTTTCATTCATCGCATTTTGGCCCGATATGGAGGGATTACTGCCGCTGCGTTGTTGGCTTTTTTTTATTTTTTGTTGTTTTTTTTTATTTGGCAGATGTGGCTTTGCGGCCATGATTGAGGGGTGTGTTCCCTGTCGTTGGTGGGCTGTGCCGTGTTTGCGGTGGCCCTCACGTCGGGGTAGAGGTTGTGAGTTTTGGGGGCAGGGCTTTGGCTCTTTTTATTTCCGCCTGCCCTTTCACATTTTCCCTCCACAGCCGGCTATATGCTATATGGCCACTCGGCAATGCCCCTCATGTGGCTGCGCATGCGCGGTGCCCCCTCCTGGACACTAACCATTGATGGAACGCAACGCCGGGGAGCCATTCTATACACATGGGCTCTTGGCTGGCGGCCATTTTAAGGCTCTATGGATGCCTGCAGTCTTTTGGATTGTAGCCCTGCCCATTATTAGTTCTTATTTTTGGTGCCTTTTGTTTTGTCCTGACCTATGGGGAAAGGACCCGCCCAGCACCCCGCAGACACTCCTCTACCTGCACTAGCTATATTTAGCAGTGTGTTTACTTGTATGAGGTAAAGCTATGCCTTTGTGACTCCAAACATGGAGCTATGCTTTATAAGCCCTCTATGCCTATCCCTGGATGACCAGGGTTTGTCTTCTTTGTTACACTGACATAATCATATTGCATTTTGTTTTACAGATTATATAAAATCTGTTATTCTCATTGAATTTGTGGACCCCCCCCTCTTTGACACCCAAGTGCCTTTTGTGTATGAATGCCGTTCACGATATGGCTTCTATCCCCAGGTTAGCATTGGTACTTTATTATTATGAACTTTGGCCTCTTCTCTTGGGTACTGGCTGTTCCAGGATATTCTTGTTTGCTATTGTAATTATTACCCTATTTGATTTTGGGTTTTGGTATGTGTCACCTAAAATGGATTTATATACATTCACAGATCGATCACTTATATACGTTTGGTGTCTCTCTGGTAAGCGATGACCATAATATTCCTATACATCAGGAATGATGCTCCTTGACATGCAAATTATACCGCTGGCGTGGTTCTTCTTAATATCCCTTCAATCCATACACCCCAGATGACCTATGAGGTATTTACTGTTTTTTGATCTTTAATTCTTGTCCCCTTTTTCTTTTTCCTTCCACCACCCCCCTTTCCCTCCCCATCCCCCTTCTACCCTCCTCCCTCTCTCCCTTTCCTCCTGCACTCACATGTGTTATGTACAGACCTGTTTATGTATAAATGTTTCTTCTGTAAACAGATCTTGATTTAATGAAGAAGCAATTCAGCCCCGAAGAAGCGGATATGTCTAAATGACTGCGAAACATGTCGGCCTTGATTGCTTGTTTATATCTACTTGTTGCAACACTATCATCCTATAGGGATATATACTGTTTCCATTTGTATATATATATATGTTTCTCTGTGAAATTTTTCTATGAATAAATTATCTAATTTTACTATTTTTGTGTTTTAATATGGATGTCTGGAGTTGACCGATTAATGCCCTACCTCTATTTTCCCTTCCCTTTTTCTGGGTTTATCTATGTATTATTAGAATCACTATTCACTTTATTTTCAGTGTTGGAATTAGCATAGCATATTGTTTTTGCAATATTAAGTTATCAGCCATGAGTTTATTACTTTCTTTGTTTATAAGGGCTAGTTTTGGTTTGATGGACATGTCTGTTTGTAATGTATACTTTATGAAAATGTCAATCTAACTTAATGTATACATTTTTGGACAATAATTTCATATGGGAAGATTTGTTCCCTACTTTTTTTAGCATCTCCAGCCTGTTAGGTCTGCATTTGGGAAAAATTTTTTTAGTGAGCCCTGGTTCAAACCAAAGCAATTTAGAAGTCATGCTACTTCAAAGCGACTTCAAAGCAATGAGATTTCATGTGCAAAAAAACAAGGAGAGAGGCGCCTCTGGGTGCAGACGTTTTTAACAAGCTTTAATACACATAAATTAGCCAAACTCACATTTCAGCAGAAAGTGATAGGCATAAAAGTATAGACATGGTTATGTCACGGTGGCGATTCTGAGTACTGGGCCTTGTAGTTCCTCTATCAAAACAGTCTGGTCAGAGAGGTGTCCGCCGTAAAGATGGGGTGACCTCATCCCCTGCAGCCTGCTGTTCCCTGCGCCTCATGCCTCGTCTCGAGTTTGTCTTCCGGAGCCGGCATAACCATCTAATGGCGGACACCTCTCTGACCAGACTGTTTTGACAGAGGAACTACAAGGCCCAGGACTCAGAATCACCACCGTGACATAACCATGTCTATACTTTTAGGCCTATCATGTGTACATAAGACCTCTCAACAACAATAGACACCCCTGCACCCCTTGCTATTAAATACATTGAGTGCCGGAGGTGCTGGAACTGCACTCCCCTGCGTTCTGATGAAAAAAAGCCCTGGTTTTATGGCATGTTTTATTGGTGGATCAGTCATTTGTATTTCATCTGGGATTTCATTTCCAAAGAAAATGTTTAACACCTTCCCTCCCAGCCTATAGCAGATTAATGGCTGGGCTTTTCGTCCTTTTGAGCGGACATCACTTGGTGTCCTCTCAGAAGGCACTGTGCGGCGGCATGATCTTTCACCTGCTGTGTCCAGCCGATGACTGATCACTAAATCTGCCAGTATCATGTGATCGCTGTGACCAAGCACAGCAGATCACATGACAGTTGTAAACAATGATGGCTTCCTTTCATGTCATCCATTGTATACAATTGTGATGCTAGCTGTGATTGGTCACAGTGATCACATAGTACAGACAGGGACAATCACAGCCCATCTGTACCCATCTGCCCATCTGTGCCATATAAAAAAATCATAATAATAAAATCATAATAGAAAGAAAAAAAAATGTAAAACAGTTTTATTTATTTTTTTATACTGTCACCAGTCAGTGTCCCTGATCACCGCCACACTAGTTATATGATAATGTTGTACTGCACTGGTGACAGTATGTAATAAAAAAAATTGTTAAACTTTTTTTTAAACTTCTTGATTTTCCAAAAAATGACAACTTCAAAAAACTTGCCATGCCTCTTACTAAATACATTGGACTGTCTACCTTCCAAAATAGGCTAATTTGGGGGATATTTGTACTGTCCTGGCATTTTCGGGCCTCAAGAAATTAAATAGGCCGGCAGTACATCAGGATTGATTGATTTTCAGATATACTATATATACCATAGTTTGTGGACTATAAAACTTTCCTACAAACTAAATAATAATCACTGATTTGGGTTTTTTTTCACCAAGGAAATGTAGAATACATTTTGACCTAAATTTATGAAGAAAGATTATTTATTTGAAAAATGTTATAATAGAAATGAAGAAAACATGTTTTTGTTTCAACATTTTGGGGTTTTTTTTGTTTACCAAAAAATAAATAACCCAGTGGTGATTAAATACCACCAAACAAAAGCTCTATTTGTGTGATCAAAAATGATAAAAATTTCTTATGGGTACAGTATTGCATGTCCGCGCAATTGTCATTCAATGTGTGACACCGCTGAAAGCTAAAAATTGGTCTGGGCAGGAAGTGGGTAAAAGTGCCCGGTATTGGAAAAGTTGGGAAAGGTATTAAGAAAGTTTTCTAGTATAACTCTGGGCTTTGGCTTTTTCATGTTAGACCAATCCAGAATTCTACTATCTCCACTGATTTGAACCACCTGGTAGTAAGCAAGCCTTCCTTTTAACCTTGAGACCCCTTTCACATTGAAGCGCTCAAAAACTGCCCATAAAATGTCGGGTGTTTTTTTGCGGTGCTTTTGTGGCGCATTGGCGACTTTTTTACGGCGTCAGTGGTGTGCTTTTTTTAAGGTCACGTGATAACATGACCTTAAAAAAAAAAAAAGAAAAAGACATTTTGCTGCGCTTTTGCAGCGCTTTGAAAACACTTCCCATTCATTTCAATGGACAGGGGCATTTTTGAGGCGCTTTTTAAAGCGCTCCAAACATGCCCCAAAGATGCTGCTTACAGGACTTTTTGCACCGCCCCGCCAGAGCACCGCCCCAGTGTGAATGTATCCATTGAAAGGAATGGGAAGCAGTTTTCAGGTGCTTTTCAGGTGCTATTTTGTAGCGCAAAAGCGCCCGAAAAGCACATCAGTGTGAAAGGGGTCTGATAGGAATAAAAATTATCTTTTTACCCTGGAGGGCATGTTCTTTTAGATACATTTTGAGAAAAGTCTATTTGTTTTTCATGGAAGGATTTGGCAATATCAATACGTTTTGCTATGTGATTTGGCAATATCAGGGTGTTTAATTTATAGATGAATTTGGTCTATTACGTTTATTCTGTTGATCATAGATATTGGTAAGCTGTTCCAGGTTTTAAGAAACATGTTTATTTGTTTTATTAGCGGATGAAAGTTATATGTGTACTATTTCTTTATATTAAATATTTGATTTTTTTCATAACTCCTTTAAATACACAAATGTTACATATTTGGTTTCAGGTATTTTGTTCTGGTGTTGTATTTAGCATTTCCTATTTTTAATTATTTCTTTTAAAGCTAGAAAGTGCACCAAAGTTTTTAAAATCCGTAATGATATTGGGAAGTGATAAATGGGGGTCAGTTATAGCTAGGAATGGATCATCGTCAATGGAAGATATTTAAAATTCTAAGTTCTAGTACTTAGTATTATTCTGCTGCAGTCTAAACTCAATAAATTGCACACATTGATTGTAATTAGGGATGAGCTTCGAGTTCGAGTCGAACCCACGCTTGACTCGAACATCGCATGTTCGACCGTTCGTGCAATTGCGAACGTTATGGGCCGTTCACACCAAATTTAAGTGGCGCGTCACGGCCCATAATTCACTGCGGCATCACAGTGCATTGCTGGCTGATGATTGGCCAAGCATGCAGTATGACCTGCATGCTTGGCCAATCACAGCGCCGTCTGTACAGAGAGCCGTAATTGGCCAAAGCCAGGGTGGCGTTGGCAAATTATGGCTCGGGGGGTTTAGTACACGGCCCACACAATATAAGGCTGCCTGCGTGGCGTCCTTGTGTAGTGTGTTGCGGCGGCGGAGAGATAGACAGAGAGACAGTGTCATTTGATTTAAGTTAGATAGAGTAGGCAGGCGAGTCAGTTAGCTGCACTTACAGTGTATTGTGTATATATGCATCCTAGGTGTTGTATACATATATATACACTGTAATCAGTTTAGCTAGATCCGTTCCTGTTATTCTCTTCCTACTGATAGGCAGGCAGGTGTTTTTACAGTATTTACAGCTACCTGAAGAAAATTGCTGGTGTTCTTCTGATCCTATTAGTGCCACAGGCAGGCAGCTAAAGTATTTACAGTTAGTGTAGTGTGTCCCCTGCACAATGTGCACCTAAAGCTACCTGAAGACAAATGCTGTTGTTCTGATCCTATTAATACCACAGGCAGGCAGCTGCAGTATTTACAGTCAGTGTACTGTGTCTTCTGCACAATGTGCACCTAAAGCTATCTGAAGAAAATTGGTGGTGTTCTTCTGATCCTATTAGTAACACAGGCAGACAGCTGCAGTATTTATAGTTTGTGTAGTGCGTCCTCTGCACAGTGTGCACCTAAAGCTACCTGAAGAAAATTGGTGGTGTTCTTCTGATCCTATTAGTACAACAGGCAGGCAGCTGCAGTATTTACAGTTAGTGTAGTGCGTCCTCTGCACAGTGTGCACCTAAAGCTACCTGAAGACAATTGCTGTTGTTCTGATCCTATTAATACCACAGGCAAGCAGCTACAGTATTTACAGTTAGTGTACTGTGTCCTCTGCACAGTGTGCACCTAATGCTACCTGAAGACAATTGCTGTTGTTCTGATCCTTTTAATACCACAGGCAGGCAGGCAGCTACAGTATCTACAGTTAGTGTACTGTGTCCTCTGCACAGTGTGCACCTAAAGCTACCTGAAGAAAATTGGTGGTGTTCTTCTGATCCTATTAGTACCACAGGCAGGCAGCTGCAGTATTTACAGTGTGAGGGGTTGCAGTGTTGTGGCACCAGAACCAGTGCCCAAGGCCCAAATTTTCAGCTTCTGTTTAACAGGTGCGTATAATTACAATTTTTGATGCAATACTTTGCAGCAGGGCTCATTCTTGTGCTCCAGCTATAGCATCTGTGAGGGGTTGCAGTGTTGTGGCACCAGTGCCTAAGGCCCAGTTTTTCTGCCCCTGTTCAACAGGGACATGTAATTACAATTCTTGATCTAATATTTCACAACAGGGCCCATTCCTGCGCCCACCAAGAGTAACTGTGAGGGCTTACAGTGTTGTGGCAACATCACCACCACCACCACCACCAAAGGCTCAATTTTTCTGCCCCTGTTCAACAGGTGCATGTAATTACAATTCTTGATATAATATTTCACAGCAGGGCCCGTTCCAGCACCCACCAAGGGTAACTGTGAGGACTTACAGCGTTATGGCACCAACACCACCACCACCACCAAAGGCACAATTTTTCTACCACTGTTCAACAATGGCATGTAATTACAATTCTTGATCTAATATTTCACAGCACGGCCCGTTCCTGCGCCCACCAAGAGTAGCTGTGAGGGGTTACAGTGTTGTGGCAACACCAACACCTAAGGCCCCAATTTCTGCAGAGTATATAGGGCAGGCCCCTACTTTCAAACATCCAACTTACAAACGACTCCTACTTGCAAACCGAAGGAAACAACAGGAAGTGAGATGAAATCTACCCCTAGGAAGGGAAATTCTCTCCTGTAAGAGTTAATATGGGAAAAACGTGTCTCCTCTTCACTGATGCTTTATCACCAATCCTTGTTTCACTAAAAACCCCAAATTTTCAAAAAACATTTGTCATTGGGACAGAAAGTGAGGTGAAATCTTCTGAAGAACTGCACAGACAGCAAAACAAATGTTACAGGGGTGATAACCCTTCCCTATGTTTTCCAAAAAGCTTAAAAATAGATTTTTTGGCTGGAGCTACACTTTAAAAATGTACCAGTTCAAAATTACAAACCGATTCCACTTAACAACAAACCTACAGTCCCTGTCTTGTTTGCACCGCCTGTACACTGTTGTTCAGAGTATATAGGGCCTGGGGGCCCCATGCCTTTCCTTTTTTTAATTTGGGTGCGGGGACCCGACATTACATTAAAGCTGCAAGCAATTTTAAATAACTTTTATTCCTTTAAAAATGTAATTTTGTGCAGGGACTGTTCTAAGCACGGGAAACACGCACCACTTTACAGGCGTGCTATAGACACCCCCCAGGTACGATATTTAAAGGAATATTTCACTTTTATTTTTCCACTTTAAGGCTCTGTTTCTACTACTGTGAGTTGTTCTGCGACTTGACACATGTCAAGTCGCATGACAAGTCAAAACCTATGTATTTCAATGGTCCCCGTTCTAATTGGTGCGACTCAAGTCGCAGCGACTCCAAAAAAGGCTCTTGCACTACTTTGTTCCGTCTTGGGTGCAACTTGTTCTCCATAGAAAGGTATTAAGTCGCAATGCAGTCGCATGTACATGTCTGACACCGCTACTTTGTTGCGACTTCCACGGAAGTCTACGGAAGCACATGATCTCTGCTCCTCCCAAATACATCACTTCCTATATTGATGTATGTGAGTGTGGAAGACAGCAGGAAGCATGCCTTGGGCTAGAAAGAACAAGCGACAAGTTCATGACAATGAAGAAATTATTCGGCTTGTCAGACAATGTCCGGCAATATATGACCTCAGAGATCCAGGTTACAAAGATCATGCAAAGAAGGAGAGAGCATGGTTGGAAGTGGCTCGCATATATTATGATACCTGGGACTCTTTATCAGCTACAGAACGGTCTTCAAAAAAGTGGTTGATATATGCTGCTTAGCACTTTGCGCCTGGCACCTATTTAAATATTCAGCAACCAATGGGTGTGTGTTAACAATGTGCACTGTGTTTTCTTGGTGAGGACCGCTTCTCCTGCTGGAAGATCACAATGGTTTGGCAGGAGGGAATCACCTGTCAACACTATCTGTATCTAGTTTCTTTCCTGCAACCTGTGGCTGCAGGAAAGTAAATCTGTGTGTGTGTATGTGTGTGTGTGTGTGGGCCAGCAAATAATATTTGCCCACGGTCCAAATAATATTAAAGATGGCCCTGTCGACATCCTTCAGCACATGACAAATTATGCAGGTCTCATAGATAATATATCTAGCGGTTGTTTTCCCACCATCCTCATCAATTATGCAGCCTAGCAAATGAATGACTTATGGGCAGTTAATAAAGTTTATTTTTTTAACTTGGTATTTTCTTTATATTTTGTAGTGCACTCGTTACAAACTCGATGGAGAAGTCTCAAAGAGTGCTACAACCGGTACTTACGAAAATTAAAAGAAGAAAGGAGTGGTTCCGGCTCAAAAAGATTAGCCCCCATATGCCCATGCCGGGGATCTTGATTTTTTAAAACCGGTGTTGGAAATGCGAGAGTAAGTTATCAGCAGGCATATGTTATGAATTTTACATATCAAATTGTAATGCTTATTTTAAAAATATGTGATTTTGATTTCAGAACCCAAGCAAGCTGGGAAGACAGCACACAGGGTTTGGCACCAGAAGATGAGTCAGAGGAAGCTACTGCGGAGGAGGAACAAGAACAATTCCAAGACAATGTTGACAATGAACTGTTCGTAGATGAATCAAGGTCAACAACAAACTCAATGAATGATGAGGATGCAGAACCAGGGCCTAGCAATGTCTCTAGGCCTTTGCGTAGATCTTCAAGGGGAAGTGCCAGGCCTGTGAAACCCATGGATAAAATCTTAGATGTAGTCAGTCAGATGTCCATTGAAATGGCTGAAAACCAGTGTGAAGACACAGTATTTCTCACTGTAATTTTAGGCATCTGTAAACAGGTACCCCCAGAGAAAAAATATGCTCTCAGGATGGCTTTGATGTCAACTGCTCAATTCTTTGTGGGTGAGGGGCCAACAACATCCTCAGCATATATGCAACCCCCCCCCCCCTTCCCCAATATCCCCCTTATCAACAATAACCTAACTTTCAAAGTACACAGTATGCTCCACCAATAAACCGGCCATACTGTGACCAGTATGGTAATATGCTGAATCCCTCAAGGCCACGCATGTTGCATCCAATTCCTGCCCCCACTACCTCTACCCTTGGCACCCAAACCACTCACCAACTTAGGCAGCCTACACCCAGTCAGGTTCCACCTTTTCTTGAAAGGAAATACTACCCGGGACCATCAGTGGATTTCCCTGGACCAACCAATAGTTCAGTTTCCGGGACCACTGAAAACAAAACATACCAGCAATTGTAATTGGATATTATTTTTGCTGTGGTTTTCACACTATTTTCTTTTTGCTTGTAAAAAAGATTCTGATTATATATGTTATTTTTTGTATGACTTTTATTTTTGTGTTGTTCAAACTGAAATATTTTATTATTTGTTGTGGTTGTTCAAAATAAAAAAAACAACAAATGGTGTAGTTCACCCAAAAAAATTATTACGGTATTTTTGGTGCATTCTTGCACAAAATTCCGGAAAATAAAAATTATTCTGGTTACATTATGCGTTTTCTACTTATCCTTTTTTATAATTTGTGTTAAAGACCTGTTATTCTGCATTTGGATGCAATTAAACATAACAGACATCTAAATAATAGTAAAATAAAAAATGCATGACATACATTATGCTGCCAGGGGACAGAACCAGCAGCAGACATAAAATACAATGAGAATCCCTCACGCACAGTGGCACCATTGGTGGTGCCCCTACTGGCACTCCATTTTGCACCTTCCAGATCGTGCATGAGGGAATCTTCAAAAAGATAGCCATCACAAATTCTTACAAAATTATGAAGCACGCATGCTGCTTTTACTGCAGATATTGCATTCTCAAGTTTTAAATTAATAGGTGTATGTAGCAAACGCCACTTGTTTGCTAAAATGTCAAATGAACATTCTACCACTCGTCTTGCCCTCGTTAACCTTGAAGATTCACTTCTCTTCAATCAGACACCTATTGGAATAAGGCCTTAATAGATGCTCACTGAGAGAAAAGGCCTCATCCCCAACATACACAAATGGCATTGGCGGCCCATTTGTTCCTGGCAACGGACAGTCCTGTGGCAGGTCCAGACCATTTTCCCTCAACATTCTTCCAAAAGATGATCTTTGGAAAATACTGGAGTCTGAGCTGCTGCCATACGATCCTATGTCTATATAGCTAAAACAATAATTGGCATCAGTCACTGCTAGTAATACAAAAGAAAAATATTTTTTGTAGTTAAAGTATTTGGTTCCACTCCCGATGGGCATCACTACCCTCATATGTTTTCCGTCAATTGCCCGAGACAATTCGGGAAATTGCATCGATCCCAGAAAACTTCAGCTATCTTGCACCAATCTTCGCAAGTGGGCTTCTTCAGGACCAAATCCCTAAGGACATTCCAGATGTCTCTGTAGGTATCGTGGACAATATTGCTGACAGTATTTTTGCCAACCAAAAATTCATAATGCAAACTTGCAAAGGAATGTCCAGTTGCCAGGAACTTACAATGGAACAGTAAATACAGTTTATTCTAATGATACATACTAACAATAAGCTACTTCGATATTAGATCAAAAAATGAGCTTGGAAGGAGGTGCCTGAGGAAGTGAAGGAAGAAGAGGAGCAGGAGAAAGACACTGGTGATGTAGAGGGAAAGTTAATATTGTAAAAACAATCTCACCCACAATTACATGCTAGTATTTATTATTTCACTTCATGTAAAGAGGATGAAAGAATGATGTGGATATCCAAATGCCACATATAAGGTAAGAAGAAGAAAAAGTAGGTATGAAAAGTTACCTCAATGTTATAATGAGTCTTTCAACAGCTGGAATACTCCTTCGGAAACTTGTGTTTTGACGCTCTAGATGGCTAGAGAGCAAAGCCAACAATTCATCAAAACTGAAAATAGAAAAAGTATGGCTATTATCTACATTGACCATGTAAAAATAAAACATTTAAAAATCTAGTTCAATTTTTTAAACAATTTGATCTGGTTATAGTTAACACTTCTAGTTATTGAAAGCTAAAAATTATAAAAAGAGTCATACTGACCAGGCATATACACATTTTCATAAATATTTCTTGCAGCATTTGCAAGTTGACATCAAAAAATGTTCTCTCCTTCTAATTGACATCCATGTGTAGTTGAAGAATTTGTCTTCATGAGCACAGAGGTCGTTGTAAAGGACCTCAAACTGGCCTCTCACTTCCCTTTGGGCGATGATGGGATGGATCCAAAACCTATGCCTTCTCCTCCTCCGGTTATCCTCTTCTTCTTCATCTATAAATGCTGCTACAGCAGCCAAAATGACTGCTGACCCAACATATTGCATAGCCAACATGTTTGCTAACCAACATACAACACATGACAACGAAAGGGGAAGGGGAAATAACTAAGCAGGATAAGGAATTACATCACTATGACTAAATCGCAGAACATCAAAGCCGCACAAAGTCATTTTTAAAGTCGCAACAAATTGCAACACAAATCGCATAGCAAAGTTGCATTGTAAATCGCGCGACTTTGGGGACGCACTAGTGGAAACATAGCCTAAGCATCATTAAAATCACTGCTCCCAAAAAAACAGCTTTTTTTAAAACTTTTTTTTGCATTGATACATGTCCCCTGGGGCAGGACCCGGGTCCCCAAACCCTTTTTAGTACAATAACTTGCATATTAGCCTTTAAAATTAGCACTTTTGAATTAGAACGTTCGAGTCCCATAGTCTTTAATGGGGTTCTAAAGTTCGCACAAACTTTCGGTCCGTTCGCAGGTTCTGGTGCGAACCGAACCGGGGGGTGTTCGGCTCATCCCTAATTGTAATGCATAGCTAGCTTTATATGTAGTCTTGGACTACCAAACTGCAAAGCTCAGATCTTGTTCAAGTTTCCCTCCTTTGCTTTGCTGATGTGTTATGGACAGCATTCACTGCATTCCCCTCCTTCATTGTATGTTTGCCACATGCCACCCTCTTGAGTTTAACACATTGATTCCCTCAAAAATGTAGGCCACTGATACACTTTGCTGTAAGTATTAAAGCAGAACTTTTTGTAGAGAATAAAAGTTTGCTAGCAGATATGATTTTATTAGACAAGAGACTCAGTATGTCTCTTCTGCAAAATAAGCTTCTTATCTGTATGCCAAAAAAATTCAAATGCCCCGTACACACCATAGGATTTTCCAATGGAAAATGTTTGATAGGAGCTTGTTGTCGGAAATTCCGACCGTGTGTAGGCTCCATCGGACATTTTCCATCGGAATTTCTGTCAAACAACATTTGAGAGCTGGTTCTTAAATTTTCCGTCAACAAAATCCATTGTCGGAAATTACGATCGTGTGTACAAAATTCCGACTCACAAAGTTCTACGCATGCTCGGAATCAAGCAGAAGAGCAGCACTGGCTATTGAACTTCATTTTTCTCGGCTCGTCGTACGTGTTGTACGTCACCGCGTTCTTGACGTTTGGAGTTTCCGACCAACTTTGTGTGACCGTGTGTATGCAAGACAAGTTTGAGCCAACATCCATTAGAAAAAAACCATGGATTTTGTTGTTGGAAAATCCTATCGTGTGTACAGGGCACAAGGCTCCATTCACACCTAAGCGCAGCGACAGCTGCTGCACCACATTTTTTTTTTTTAGCTTTATGGTTGGGTTTTTTGTGTTGCATTTTTGTAGCGGCACCATTCATTTGAATGAGCCTCCCTCCACTCCAAAAACGCTCCAAAGAAGCTCATGCACCAAATCATGGCAGCGTTTGTGCTTTTTGTTGTGCATGCACAGCTCAGTGTAAAACCTTAGCATGTCTTGGTGCTGGGATAAATTTACTTCTGTGCACATGCATGGGCGTTATGTCATCCTGGTCCAGCTCTGGCACAGTAGCTTCCAGACATTATATCAGTTAAGGGAAGGGGAGTATAGCTGACTTTGCGCTATGTGTTGCTGTCACACATTACAATCTGATTGCACAATTTTCTAGATTTGGGTTTAATGGTACAAAAATCAGAATACCTTAGACCAAAATGTAAGAAAATGAGCTGAAAGAAGAGATTGTATAATGTGTACAGCATAATGTTGGCCACAAATGTTATATTAGGGACTAATGGTGGATGACCTTTCTATAGAATTGGGAATCTACTGCGCATGTGCGACCTGGCTGGAGGACATTCCATACTGTACAGTACAGTTAACCATTCATTTTTTGCATTAGATCAACCAATTGTAAATGTGTAAGCCATAGCCATAAATTTAAGTGTTTTACAGATATCCAACAGCAGATCAGGGAAATATTTACCGTACCTGTTGCAAAGCGTAACAATGCTTTCCTTAATTTGTTCTCAGTAAGGGATACGATGCATCCGGAAAGTGATTACAGAGCTTCACTTTTTCCACATTTTCTTATGTTACAGCCCTATTCCAAAATGGATTAAATTCATTATTTTCCTAAAAATTCTACAAACAATACCCCATAATGACAACATGAAAGAAGTTTCTTTGAAATCTTTGAAAATGTATTAAAAATAAAAAATTACAAAAATCATGTACGTCATGTATATAAGTATATACAGCCTTTGTCATGACACTCAAAATTGAGCTCAGGTGCATCCTGTTTCCTCTGATCATCCTTGAGGCTGGGTTCACACTGGTGCCACAAATGCTCCGACATTGGGAGCTCATGTCGCATGACGTGTGAAAATCAATGTTTCCCTGTGAGAGCCGTCTTAATTGGCCCGACACAAGTCGGTCCGACTTTGAAAATGCTCCCTGCACTACTTTGGTCCGACTTTGATCCTACTTCTGCCCATTGAATATTGTTGAAGACGGATCAAAGTCAGATCGCCATCTTGCCTGATCTGACTTTGGCATGCGACTTGTGCTCTGATGATCTTGAGGGGGAACTCCACGCCAAATTTTAAATAAAAAAACAGCATGGGTTCCCCCTCCAAGGGCATACCAGGTCCTTCGGTCTGGTATGGATTTTAAGAGGAACCCCCTACGTGAAAAAATGGGGTGGGGGTCCCCCCAAATTCAATACCAGATTATCCTTATCCGAGCACGCAGCCCGGCCGGTCAGGAAAGGGGGTGGGGACGAGTGAGCGCCCCACCTCCTGAACCATACCAGGCCACATGCCCTCAACATGGGGGGTGAGTGCTTTGGGGCAGGGGGGCGCCCTGCAGCCCTCCCACCCCAAAGCACCTTGTCCCCATGTTAATGAGGGCAAGGGCCTCTTCCCGACAACCCTGGCCGTTGGTTGTCGGGGTCTTCGGGCGTGGGGCTTAATAGAATCTGGGAATCTTTAATAAGGGGCCCCCAGATCCCGGCCCCCACCCTATGTGAATGAGTATGGGGTGCATCGTAAACCTACCCATTCACCTGGGAGAAAAAAGTGTCAATAAAAAAAACACACTAGACCGGTTTTTAAAGTAATTTATTAGGCAGCTCTGGGGGATCTCTTCCGACTTGGGGGGACCTGGTACATTATTTTGGCTGGGGAGTTCCCCTTAAAATCCATATCAGACCAAAGGGCCCGGTATGCTCTTGGAGGGGGAACCCATGCCGGTTTTTTATTTAAAATTTGGCGTGGAGTTCCCCCTCAAGATTCATACCAAACACAGTGCCTGGTGTTGGTGGGGATTCAAGTCGGATCCCCGTTCATTGAAGTCGGATGCGTCTCTGACTTCAAGTCGCAGGGCAAAGTCGGATCCAAAGTAGGACGTGTTTCAACCCATACAGTCGTGGGCTTCTTCAGGGGAATTGGTTCTAAAAAGATACATCAAAAACTTAATAGAGATATATTTACCGCCAGTATACCTGTGTATTGTGTGTAACTGTGTATTGTGAGTACCTGTGTATTGTGAGTGCACGTGGGCAGTGAGTACACGAGTGCTGCAAGTGCACGTGGTCTGCGAGTGCACGTAGGCTGCGAGTGCACGTGGTCTGCGAGTGCACGTGGTCTGCAAGTGCACGTGGACTGCGTGTGCACGTTGTCTGTGAGTGCACATGGTTTGCGAGTGCACGTGGTCTGCGAGTGCATGTGGGCGGTGAGTACCTGTGTATTGTCTTGTTGAGTACCTGTGTATTGTATTGTTAAGTATTAGTGTCAGGAAGCTAGTTGTTAGGTAATTTGGACAGGGTATAATCCCCATTCCTCATTAAATTAGTAGGTACGATGCCCAGCGGGTGTGGAGATGCGACTCAGTGTACATCTTGCGGCATGTATGCATTCCTTGATCATCTGATTGAGGGCGAATACTGCTGTGCAAAATGTAAGCACATTGTTTCCCTGGAAGCCCAGGTTCTGAATCTAGGGAAGCAACTGTCAGCACTGAGAAGAACCTCCATACTAAAGGAGAGCCGGGAACGTACCTGGCAGCTGCAGGGGCCTGCACAGAGGCGGGTGGAGACAAACAGGTGCAGGCACTAGTAAAGAGTAGATGGGTGACAGACAGGAAGGATAGAGGGGGAGGTACCAGGGAGGCCGATCCTGGGCTGGAGCATCCCAATAAGTACGCTCCATTGAGTGACATTGGTGAAACCAGTCAGGGACCAGCACTGCTGGAGCTGAGGGACTTTCCTAGATGCCAGAGGAAGAACTCCTCCAGTGAGAGTGGGGGGAAGCAAAGGGAAAGCATAGACAGATTCTGGTGGTAGGGCACTCAATTCTTAAAAGGACAGAGAGGACAATCTGTGACAAAGACCTGAAGCACCGAACTGTATGCTGTCTACCGGGTGCTCAGCTTTGGCACATCACGGATCTGGTGGACAGATTACTGGGAAGGGCTGGGGAAGACCCGGCTGTCATGGTGCACATTGGCACCAATGACAAATTCAGAGGCAGATGGAGTGTCCTAAAGAATGATTTTAGGTACTTAAGAGCTAAATTGAGGAAAAGAACCTACAAGGTAGTATTCTTAGGAATACTACTGGTACCTCGAGCCACACCAGAAAGGCAGAGGGAGATTAGGGAAGTAAACAAGTGGCTGAGGAGCTGGTGTAGTAAGGAAGGGTTTGGTTTCTGGAGAACTGGACTGACTTCTCAGTCGGTTACCAGTTCTATAGAAGGGACGGACTGCACCTAAATGAGGAGGGTGCAGATCTGCTTGGAGTGAAGATGGCTGAAAAGTTAGAGGGGTTTTTAAACTAGGCGAAAGGGGGGGGGGGGGTCCAGAGGTAGAGATAGTCAGCAATAAACATATTCCAGAGGGTAGTATTGGGGGCATTAGTGGTAGGTTGACTAAAGCACATAAACCCGAGGTAAGTATAGTAACAAGTCCTATTTGCAATCTCAGAACACCCAATAAGAGGACAGTATGCGACAGTACGTCTACATTATGTGGCATGTTCACCAATGCCAGGAACCTGGCGGACAAGATGGGTGAACTAGAGATACTGTTGAGTGAGGGGGATTTAGATTTTCTGAGAATTTCAGAGACCTGGTTCAACAGCTCTCATGATTGGCTGGCAACCATTCAAGGGTATTCCCTTTATCGCAAGGATAGAGAGGGTAAAAAAGAAGGGAGGGGTATGCCTATATATCAAGAATAATGTACATGTGAATGTGAGAGATTACATGAATAAGGGAGCTAGGGAGGAGATAGAATCCTTAGGGGTAGAGCTCCAAAGGGATGAAGCTAAGGGAAAAATAATACTGGAAGTATGCTATAGGCCCCCTAACCTGAGGGAGGAGGGGGAGACAGACCTCCTATCACAATTTGGATTAGCAACAAGGATGGGAAGTGTTATCATAATGGGGGAGTTTAATTATTCAGACATAGACTGGGCAGAGGGAACCACGCATTTGTCTAAGACTCGCCAGTTCCTAAATGCCTTGCAGGACAATTTCATGGGTCAGATGGTAGATGCACCAACTAGAAACAAGGCGTTACTACATCTACTGATTACCAAAAATACAGACCTGATCACGAATGTGGAAATACGGGGCAATTTAGGAAACAGCGATCACAGGTCAATTGGCTTCAGTGTAAATCACACAAATAGGAAACACAAGGGTAACACAAAGACACTGAATTTCAAAAAATCCAACTTCCATAAACTACAAACCTTGCTAGAAGATATAAATTGGGACAAAATCTTAGAAACAAAGAACACGGAGGATAGATGGGTTTGCTTTAAGATAATATTAAATAAGGGCATTAGCTAGTGCATCCTATTGGGAAATAAATTTAAAAGAGTGAACAAAAGTCCTGGATGGCTTAACTCCAATGTAAAAATGCATATAAAAGCAAAGGAGAAGGCCTTCAAAAAATACAAGGCCGAGGGATCATCATCAGCATTCAGACTTTACAAAGAATGCAACAAGATATGCAAGGGTGCAATTAGGGCGGCTAAGATTGATCACGAAAGACACATAGCGGAGGAGACCAAAAAAAATTCTTTAAGTATAAAAAAAAGTAAAAAGGGAGGACAGGCCATATTGACCCCATAAAGAATGAGAAAGAACATCTGGTTACAAAGGATGGGGAGATGGCAAAGGTATTGAATTTATACTTCTCCTCAGACTAAGACAAAGCCAATGTAGCACGTTCTTGCCAAACCAATCTATTAACCTTCTATGAGGGGTTGAGCTGCCATCTAGATAAAGGAAGGCCTGTAGACGTGGTGTATCTGGATTTTGCAAAAGCATTTGACACAGTTCCCTATAAACATTTATTGTACAAAGTAAGGTCCGTTGGCATGGACCATAGGGTGAGTACATGGATTGAAAACTGGCTACAAGGGCGAGTTCAGAGGGTGATGATAAATGGGGAATACTCGGAATGGTCAGGGGTGGGAAGTAGGGTCCCCCTGGGTTCTGTGCTGGGACCAATCCTGTTTAATATGTTCATAAATGACCTGGAGGATGGGATAAACAGTTGAATCTCTGTATTTGCGGATGACGCTAAGCTAAGCAGGGCAATAACTTCTCTGCAGGATGTGGAAACCTTGCAAGAAGATCTGAACAAATTAATGGGGTGGGCAATTACATGAAAAATGAGGTTTAATGTAGAAAAATGTAAAATAATGCATTTGAGTGGCAAAAATATGAATGGAATTTACTCACTAGGGGGTGAACCTCTGGGGGAATCCAGGATGGAAAAGGACCCAGGGGTCCTAGTAGATGATTGGCTCAGCATTGGCATGCAATGCCAAGCTGCTGCTAACAAAGCAAACAGAATATTGGCATGCATTAAAAAAGGATTAAATCTAGGAATAAAGCGATAATTCTCCCACTCTACAACACTCTGGTACAGCTGCACCTGAAGTATGCTGTCCAGTTCTGGGCACCAGTCCTCAGGAAGGATTTACTGGAAATGGAGCGAGTACAAAGCAGGGCAACAAAGCTAATAAAGGGTCTGGAGGACATTAATTATGAAGAAAGGTTGCGAGCACTGAACTTATTCTCTCTGGAGAAGAGACGCTTGAGAGGGGATATGATTTCAATTTACAAATACCATACGGTTGACCCCACAATAGGGATAAAACTTTTTCGTGGAAGGGAGTTAAAAAGAGGATTAACTCCAGGGATAAAGCTATAATTCTCCCACTCTACAAGACTTTGGTCCGGCCTCACCTGGAGTATGCGATCCAGTTCTGGGCACCAGTCCTCAGGAAGGATGTACTGGAAATGCAGCAAGTACAAAGAAGGGCAACAAAGCTAATAAAGAATCTGGAAGATATTAGTTATGAAGAAAGGTTGCAGGCACTAAACGTATTCTCTCTGGAGAAGAGACATTTGAGAGGGGATATCAATTCAATTTACAAATACCAGTGTGTAAAAATTAGTGTAGCGCTGAATGGTGAAATACCTCTGTGTGCAAGGAAGCACACAGTAATAAAGATTTACTGATAAGAGAGTGATGTGTCACTCACTAAAGTGCATGTGCAAAAAAAGTGCTAACAGAGAACAATACAAAAACAATAAACCACAATTTCAATGGTACACAAAAGGTGAATACACTGATATGCATGAAGGAAACAGTTCACTATATGACAAAAGAACAACACATGATATGTATTTCCAAGGGTTGTAAACAACAGAGTCCAGAAAGTGTCAACAATGAAAAATCCACTTCTGAAGACAAAAGATGACTCAATTTCAATGAGATAACTGAGATGCATGTGAAGATCGATTTTTCAAAATGGATGAGATAAAACACTCTTACCAGATGTGATGGACACACCTACCATACGGCAGTGAGTCTGACGGGCTTTGGGCGCTATATTCCTAGCGCTCTAGTATGATGGAGATGGAAAAGATGGAACCAAACGATGGATCCCAAGACTCCGAACCATGCCACCAGACAACATCAAGGGACCAACTGGTAGGTCCATCCAGAGGATTATAGCCGTGGAGGTGAACGTTCTCAAGAGAAAGCAAGTATGCAGGAAAATATAAAAGGAGGGTGGCTCCCAATGGTGCAGGTCAATCAAAAAAATGTATTTAAGATCATTCATCAAAATGACAGATGCAGAGAGGATAAAAGATGTGATCACAAAAATCGTATAAAAGTAATGCGGGAGGCATAAGGTAAGCAGAACACCATAGGTCATCAACAGGGGCATATCTCTTGCCTCCTCACATTGCTATGATATTTATAAACTGGTTCACAATTGTGTAAATTGCCGGTAACGCCCCCAACAGTGCGCAACCGGCAATGAGGCCAGAAGCTTGCCCTCCAAGCCTGTATACCGGTCTCAGTGGCTACAAGAGGTAAAAAACAAAAAAAAATAAATGGTCTCTGAACTAAACACTAATGTTTAACAACTAACTAACAAATGCATGTAATGCATACAATGACTCCAGATTTTTACTGGGTCAACTCCAATGCTTAACCCCTATCGTACCAAGCCTCGTCTTGATTCAATAACAAAAAGGCGATAGCCAATAAGAGAACACCACACATAAAATACTAATGGCGCCAGGTCATGTCGCACCAATCACATCTTGGAAGGCATTAGTATCACATTGATGTTTGTTACACGCGCACACGCTCCCACTACCAGGAATGCGGCAGCGCCACACGTCATCAGGGAGGACGGGGTATAAGTGTCACGCTGATGCGTGTCATACGCACACACGCTCCCGCAAACAGGAGCACGGCAGCGCCACAATGTCATCACAGATAGCGCAACAGAAACCCCGCCTACCAAACGTGAAACCACGTCGCAGCATCATCCCTGACAGTGCGGAGGAGCCAATACCAACACTGAGATGTGTGGGTGTATACACCCTCATCGTCCTCAGCCAGCACACACTGTCTTCAATGAGGGCTCAGGACCCAGCCAATAGGGATCTCAAAGATTCTCAGAGAGTCTCCAATCGGTATAAGCCAAAAAAGGTGTCTCCTAACTGGAGAAAGGGGGACATATCTAGGACCGGGGGCATATGAGCCAAAAACAATAAATGACATAAACAATAAAAATAATTAAAATACAATTGTACATACAATTTTACATACAAACAGTAACTATATAGCGCATATAGTGGGTAAACATAATGCAAAAGCATGACAAAATAAAATTATTATCCCGTTCATGATAAAGGAAACAATACCAACAATATAGTATAATGTCTTCAGCTTGGAACTCTGCCCAAAAAGACAATTGTACGACACTTCCAAGCAATGGTTCAGATTCCTATTTCTGCCCTCAAATATCTGTGTTCTAAGTATACCTTTTTTATTCACATAGGGGAGAAAAGACTCGGGACATCTGAGGACACCAGGGATTCCCAACCTCATAAAGAAGGGGAAATTCCAACACCACAACCAGAGGATGTGGAGGAAGGAGAGGTTTATGAAGTGGGCAAAATAGTGACCACAACAGGTGAGTGTCTGAGACCACAGCTTCAGGTAATAGATGTATGCCTGCATATTTTTAATACATGGTGTGCTTTTGAATTTTAGGTGATGTGGATGTTGTGGAAGTAGAAACTCATTTCACAAGTGCTAGTGCACATGTCCTCATTGGGGAGATCATGGTGTGCAATCGTGATTTACAGAAGATCAAGGAAGACATCAATGATGTTGAAAAAAGACTCAAAAACATCATTGATGTTTTAGATAGAATCTAAAACACACCTACATTCTTCAATTTGTTTATATTTTTAAGATTTTTGAATCTTTTTTGAAGTATATTGAAAGACAAATTTTGAAGATGCACACAGTGTGTCAACATGTGCTATCTGCCATCACGGGCTTTGTGGGTGCAACCCCTTCCTCGCAACTCAAGTAGGTGAGAGGAAGGGGTTGCACCCCGAAACACGTCCATTGATCCCCCATGGGATGGGAGCTAGCACATGTTGACATTAGGCATGGGATCAGGAGGGAAATCCCCATTTTGACTCTCAATTTGTGTGCATCTTCAAAATTTGGCTTTCACAGGGGTGACATCACCCCATCTGATGAAGGCAAGATCAACACAGTTTGGACATACTAATGTCTGATATTGCCTTCAAATTATCAAAGTTAAACTTTGTAAGTTCCTGAGTTGTGTAGTGTTTTATGGTTTTAAACATGCCTGTTTAACACAAAAAAGGCTATTTATACTGTCAAAACCAAAAATGTTATTACAAAAATATTTTGGTTTGTTCAAAAACCCTTTTCTAACGCACATTTGAATGTGCACAGACTAAAAAGTTTTCTACTCAACAATGTGTGGCTTCTTCTTTCAATGCTCAATAGCAGTTTTTGGACTAAGTTGGTGTTTACAGTTGCAATGGGGGTTATTTACTAAAGGCAAATCCACTTTGCACTACAAGTGCACTTTTAGTGCACTTTCAGTGCAGTGTCAAGTGCACTTTTGCAGTGCACTTGGAGTGCAAAGTGGATTTTCATTCAGTAAATAACTCCCACGGTGCTTTATAATTTGCCACAATCAGGCCATTTTCGTGACTCACAAAAATTAATTAATGGTGCTGAAAATTATGAATATTTTTATCAGTAATACATTACATACATTAACAACAAAAACAATGTGTGTGTGTAGCAGACCCACAAAATAATAGTTCGCTGAAGAAGATATTGTCACCTCATGTATCAAATAAATTACGTTTGCACTATTGAAGAAAATGACCAAAAAGAAAAGCCCATTGGCTAACCTAGGAGACAGCTAAAAGAAACACAAGCAGTAAATCAAAGGAAATATTATTTCAGTTTAAATAAAAATTATTTTTTTTAAATGTTTCTTAAACATGTTCTGGCATATCAATGGCCCCCCTACCCGCAAGGTACTCGACATAATTCTGTCTTACTTCGCGGGCGCTTTGGGGGGCAAGCCAGGACGGCATGCTTCAAGCGCCATCAGGGTTGGTTCTTGAAATCCGGCCTCAGGCCCAACTAAGGCCACATAGTTCATTGAATTTCTCCTTAAATAGTTGTGGAGAATGAAGCATGCAAGGATTATCTGGTTAAGTTTATATTCCGCCATGTTGATTGCCGCAAGGAATCGGAACCGGCTGGCCATTATCCCGAAAGCGTTCTCCACCACTCTTTTGGCTCTGGCCAGCCAGTATGTAAAAACCCTCTGGTCCGGGGTGAGGGTCCTCATCGGGAATGGTCGCATCAGGTGATCACCCAGCCCAAACACTTCATCAGCGACAAAGACGAATGGCAGACCAGCCACATTGTCTTCTGGAGGTGGCAATCTCAAGCCACCACTCTGGAGCCGTCCATAGAACTCCGTCTGGGCGATGACTCCACTATCCAACATCCAGCCATTCTTCCCCATGTCCACATAGAGAAACTCATATGTCGCCGACACCACCGCCAGCATCACAATACTATTAAACCCCTTATAGTTGTAATAGTATGTTCCCGAGTTGGGGGGTGGGACTATGTGGATGTGTTTCCCATCAATTGCCCCTCCGCAGTTGGGAAAGTCCCACCGCTGGGCCAAGTGGGATGCCACAGTCTGCCATTCCTGTGGCGTTGAAGGAAACTGTGGAGTCAAACAAGAAAAGAAATAGTACTTTTGCACATAACATTGCAAGCAGATTAGACACAAACATTCTTGGCCAACATCAGTATAACATTTATTTTAAGGAATATTTAAAGACAAAAATCTAAGGTCCGCTTATCAGATTCCTCACCCCCTCTGATGGCCCATTGTAAAAATTTTAGGTGGGGGGGTATGTTTTGGACAGGTAACCCTCTCCACTTCATTAAGAGCTGAATGCATACATAATGTGTTACATTGGCCAGCCCCTCCTTACTTACACTATTGGCAGCCCACTGGACATAAAAGAAGTGTCATAATAATAGGAGAACAAAACTTGAAACAGTACCATTTGAAAGTATTCAGGCAGGCCCTTTCACTACATGCTTTGGTGAATTCATAGAGAAATATGACCACAAAAGAGGTAGGTATAGTGTGTATGGGTTTGACAAAGTCAGCAGATAGAGGATTGGTATTGGTTGACTTAGCGGTTGGGGGGGAGGGGGGTTCCAAATGCTTTTGGGACCCCAAAAAAAAGCCTCTGGCACTCTGCATGAATTTAAGGACAACAATAACATTTGGACACATTTTAGGGGGTGTTTAGGGTAAAGCACTACTATGGAGCTGGCAAAATACATTGTTAAGTGACTAGGCTAAATGTGTATGGGCCCAGGATAGCATGCTGGGGAGGTTAGTGAGGGCAAATATGCATGAAGGACAAAAAAGGAACCTGAAAAACTTCCAGCATGCATGAGAACAAAGGGAACATTCACAGCATATTACAATTATGGTAATTAGGGAATGATTAAATAAATACAATACATTAGCAAACATTAAATACATAGAATGTGATTTTAAAGGAGAAATCTTACCTTAATATAGTCCTTCTGCAGGACCTGTATGATGGCAGAACAGGTCTCTGGAATAATGATCCCCAAAGCCTGGGGGAAGATGCCTGTCGAGGACTTGATGTCCTGCAGACTTCTCCCCGTCGCCAAGTACCGGGAGTGATGGCTTGCCACATGCTGGTGTCCTGCTTCGTAATATAAGGGTACAGCAAAGCCAACAAACGGTGAAAAATGGGGTCCGTCATCCTGAGATAATTCCTGAAATCATCAGGATTATTCTCACAGATCTCCCGCAACAAAGGCATATGAGAAAATTGGTCACGCTGGAGTAACCAATTCTTCGTCCATGAACTCTTCCCCGCCCTGTTTATGGACTGGGCTTGGGTCAAAGTAAGAACCCCAACACAATGCCCCTGCATAGCATGAACTGTACGACAAGTACGTACCCGCAACATGGCTTCAAAATGGTCGGCTGGTCAGAACGAACTAACAGAAAGCACTGAAAAACAGAAAGGCCTGAGAAGAGCAAGCTGAAAATCAGAAACGAGCGGACAAGAACGCACTGAAGATCAAATACGTACTATCAAATACGCACTGAAAAACAAATGCGGATTGACTACACGCACTGAAAACCAGATACGAACCCACAAGCACAAACTGAAGAGCAGTAACGATCTGAAAAGTACGAGGCTGAAAAGCGCAAATCGTCTCTCACCAAACTTCTACTAACACGAGATAAACACGAGATTAGCAGAAAGAGCCCAAAGGGTGGCGCACTTGGTATTGAACTTCCCTTTTATAGTGCCATTGTACGTGTTGTACGTCACCACGTTCTTGACGTTCGGAATTTCCGACGACATTTGTGTGACCGTGTGCATGCAAGACAAGTTTGAGCCAACATCCGTCGAAAAAAAAAACATGGATTTTGTTGTCGGAATGTGCGATCGTGTGTATGCGGCATTAGTGTGCCAAAAAAGTGCAGACTTTTTTTCTAAAGTTCTACCTAATTTTTGAACAAGAGAGGAGATTTGTGTTTCAATCTGATCTCATAGCCTGACATCAGATTCACCCATTCTTCGTCCTGAAAATTGCTCATATTGTTTCAACAAAAACATTTGTAGCACTTAAAAATTAACAGCAACACAGCTCATATTTTAACTCTTGTGTGTTATAAAAAAGGGGGGGTGTTTAACCACCCAAAAAACGTATAAATAGAGAAACAGACATGGGAGATGATAGCGCTGCACACCCCAAAAAGACTATATGGTTTGAAACACGATGGAGTATTATATTGTGGTTGGCATTCTGTAATGTTTTGCTCCACTGTGTGAATATTGTCATATGTGATCAAATATGTCCTTTTAACGTGCAACCAGAGCTTATATATATATATTTTTAACTTATGAATTTGTACTCCATTTTTGTATAATAAAAATACCTTTTATCAAAACTATTACTCTTTGACCAATCCAAATTGCTGCTAAAAATACCCTTGGGGGAATCATCCTATTTTCTAATGAGCACAGTGGCCTCCATCATCCGTAAATAGAATGAGTTTGGAACCACCAGGACTCTTCCTACAGCGGGCCGCCCGGCCAAACTGAGCGATCAGGGCAGAAGGGCCTTAGTCAGGGAGGTGACCAAGAACCCAATGGTCACCCTGACAGAGCTCCAGCGTTTCTCTGTGGAGAGAGCAGAATCTTCCAGAAGAACAACCATCTCTGCATCACTCCACCAATCAGGTCTGTATGGTAGAATGGCCAGACGGAAGCCACTCCTCAGTAAAAGGCACATGACAGCCCACTTAGAGTTTGCCAAAAAGCAATCGAAGGACTCTCAGTCCACAAGAAACAAAATTCTCTGATCTGATGAAACAAAGATTGAACTCTTTGGCCTGAATGGCAAGTGTCATGTCTGGAGGAAACCAGCTCATCGCCTGGCCAATACCATCCCTACAGTGAAGCATGGTGGTGGCAGCGTCATGCTGCGGGGATGTTTTTCAGTGGCAGTAACTGGGAGACTAGTCAGGATCAAGGGAAAGATGAATGCAGCAATGTACGGAGACATCCCAGATAAAAACCTGCTCTAGAGTGCTCTGGACCTCAGACTGGGGCAGAGGTTCATCTTCCAACAGGACAATGACCCTAAGCTCACAGCCAAGATAACAAAGGACTGGCTATGGGAAAACTCTGTGAATGCCCTATAGTGGCCCAGCCAGAGCCCAGACTTGAACCCAACTGAACAGCTTCAGAGAGATCTGAAAATGGCTGTGCACTGATGCTCCCCATCCAACCTGATGGAACTTGAGAGATCCTGCAAAGAACAATGGGAGAAACTGCCCAAAAATAGGTGTGCCAAGCTTGTAGCATCACGCTCAATAAGATTTGAGGCCGTAATTGGTGCCAAAGGAGCTTTAACAAAGTATTGAGCAAAGGCTGTGAATACTTACGTACATGTGATTTTTTTCATTTTTTATTTTTAATAAATTTGCAAAGATTTCAACCAAACTTCTTTCACATTGTCATTATGGGGTATTGTTTGTAGAGTTTTGAGGAAAATAATATATTTAATCCATTTTGGAATAAGGCTGTAACATAACAAAATGTGGAAAAAGTGAAGTGCTGTGAATACTTTGCACTGTACATTATTATATTATTTGCTTAGTAAATAAGGAACTAAAAAAAATAATTACATTTCATTCTGATAAGTACATTTTTTTTTCAACAAAATCTTTTTATCGAACAATGTATATATACAGGCTCATAATAACTGTATTAAGCAAAAAGCAACAAATTACATACGCTATAAAGAATGTGAAATTGGGGTACAGAAAACCCCAATTTCACCTAGACCACTAGGTAAGAGATTCAAATTAAAAAAGGAATAATGAACAGTATGTAACATTGTAGCAAGGGTACACATGCTCTAGTACTACGATATATTTAGGTTAGACATGGACATGTCATCGGAGAGAAACCATAATCATCCAATAGGTCTTCCATTATCTCTATACACAAGTTTCAACAACTTGAGCCAGCAGTCCCAAATTTTATTGTATTTGGATGGGCATCCTCTGTCACCCAGTCTTTAAGTTCAGGAGGTGTCGGTCTCATCCATTGTCTAGCTATTATTTTCCTAGCTGAGAATAGTGTTTACTCTAAAAAGACCTTAGTAACCTTACCAATATCTGAGTCAGGGAATATCTCTAGCAAGCACTGTTTCGCGTGTAGGGTAAGTGGGGAGCCCATAGTGTCAGAGAGGAAAGATACAATTTGTGTCCAAAAACCTTGTATCTTTGGACAGGACCAAATTAAATAGTAAAACATACCTACTTCTTGGGAGCACATCAGGCAGGTAGTAGACTGCCCCCTTTGGAATCTAGCCAGTCTTAGGGGAGTAAGGTATGCTTGGTGTAAGATGTAGATCTGGAATAGCCTATCTGAAAGTTTAGGTAATACAGCTTTAGAGGTATTTAAGGCTTCACTCCACTCCTCATCATCCATCATCCCCACATCATTCTCCCAAAGTGGTTTAATCCCATATGCCAGTTTGGTAGTGGAAGTTACAAGCAACATATTGTAAAAGGTAGAAATTAATTTTTAGAATTCTGTACTTTTGACCACCTCCATAATAGCATTGGGGGTTGGCTGTGGTAGAGATGGGGAAAATTGAGATTGCAACGCATGACGGATTTGAAGAAACCTGAAAAACATGTACCTGTAGTTAGGGAGCATGAATTCAGCTTTTAGATTGTCAAGCTTTTTTGGAACCCCAGATGAGAGAAGGTGAGACAAGTAGAAAACGCCTCTCGCCCCCCAAATATCAACGTCTGGGATCAGGAGGAATTTCGGGAGGGTCGTGTTATGCCAAATGGAAGTAAAGTTATTGTATTGGGTATACCAAGTTTATCAGAGGCTAAATCCCAGATTCGTCTGTAATGATACAATAAAGACTTGCGGTCTCCTGTATTTTCAGCACCCTTAGTACCGCTCGCAATAGCACAGAGTAGATCCAAGGTTATCTGTGCCCATTTGGGACATAGAAGGGTGCTGAATCTTACTCTATTCGCTTTATCAATGTGGTATAATTGGGACAATTGGGAAGCAATATAATAGAAGTTGAAGTCTGGGAGTGCTGGTCCACCCAGCCAAGTGGGATTCTTAAGAATTTGCCAGGATTGCTTGTGTCTTTTAGTTTGCCAAACAAATGGTTTGAGCAGGGCCTCTGGAGTTTTGAAGTATTTCAAGGGTAAGTATACTGGGGCATGCCACAATATATAAAGAAGCTTAGGGAAGAGCACCATGATAAGTTCATTTTTACGTTTAACTTCATAATACATTTTTCAGTTTTCCATAGTTCAGGTACCTGATGGAATTTTGTATTCACTTGCTAGAGCTTCTGCCAGGCTTGCAAGTGTTGAAACTTTTATGAGCCTGTTTTCTCTGTTCAGAGCTCTGTCACATGCTGCACATATATTGACCAGCACAGACTCTTTACATTACTAATCCATGTACTGCATCACAACTTCCAAGTATTGCACAAAGTTACACAAAACTGTGATCCATGTCCGAGGGTTCATGGTCTTGTGAATGTCCATTCAGCTTCCCCCATACTACATTAAACCACTAAGCTTGTGTACGTCTGATAATTCTTTGTTTAAACAGTTTATTTATCAAAAAGATCATAAACTTTAATGGCATTGCCCCAGAAACCCTTTACTCTGGTTTCTGAGCTTGTAGGTGTACATGTTCTATGAATACAGGTTTACTCTAACAAGTGTTTTTGTTTATTGTATATATCTTTATTTCTCAAGATATTTTTATTTGATAGGTTATGCATGAGAATTCATGTAATTGTACACAATGTAACTGAAAGGCCTGTGTTTAGCATTCCTTACTAAAATCAAGGCTCAATTTATATTTAAACTACACCTTTTCCATAAAACTGGACCATTGGACTAAGGGCTCATTCACATGGGCGCTCAGCAATGTGTGACATGAAGACCTATTTGTTTACTTTTTGAACCTGCGCTGAGCTGCGTGCAGGCAGTCCATATGAACTGGATGGCTATACTCGCACAGTCAAGTTTGACAGGTACGTAAGGATGTTTGGACAGACAACGATATAGAGGCTCTGTATATCTAAAACAGCCTTTTTAAACCAGGGTGCCGTCAGGTATCTTCAGGGGTGCCGTGGCAAACTGCCTAAAAATTGCCCAGATATACAAGCCAGCGGGTGGATCAGGCCTGCCTTTTAGTTACACAAAGCCACAGGATTTCATTGTACACCATTAAGACCTTCTAGCCACCAGAATACTAACAACCAATGACAGCATCAGTTTATTAGGAGCAGGTTGGTCACCTGCACACCATCCTTGTTTGCCCCTCCCCTATTCCACTCCATCAGCACTGGGGTCACATTAGCTGAGTGATCGAGAGAAACTAAGGAAGAAGAGAAACATTGGAATACTAGTCAGTACCAGTGTGCAAAGGTGTATTTGCTTTGGAAGAATAAATTCCCTGTAACGTTTTTGTATCTTACGTGTGTGGCTGTTGCTGCATTATGTAATATTATTAGAAAAGTTTTTTCATATATTAGAATGGGGCGCCTCGAGACTGTCCATAATTTAAAAGGGTGCCCTTGACTGAAAAAAAGTTGAAAAACACTGATCTAAAAAAATACAAAAGGTACACTTTCAAGATAGCCATGAAAAAAAACAACTACACTGTTTCATCTACTCAGATTTTAAAACATATATGTCAGACTCACATCTGCACCAAGGCATCTCTAAAAAGTGTGGCACCTAAATCTAAACTATCTGCTTAATTTCAGCAAATAGTTTTTCCCTTTTGGAATAAAGATTTTACATAAATAAAAGCTAATAATTTTAAGCACCCCTGTGAGTTTTAAATAGTGTTTCTCAACCCTCTAATTGCTACATCTGGAACACAGCTTGTTCTATTGAAAAATGACAGACTTACTGGCCAGATCACCAGGTAAAAATAAAAGAAAGAAAGCATAAAAAAAAGTGCAGCCATCACATCTAAGAATTGGTGAGCTGTATTGGTAAAAAATATTTGCTTTTGATCACTTTAACCACTTGAGCCCCGGACCATTATGCTGCCTAAGGACCAGAGGTCTTTTTCCAATTTGGCACTGCGTCGCTTTAACTGCTAATTGCGCAGTCATGCAATGCTGTACCCAAACGAAATTTGCGTCCTTTTCTTCCCACAAATAGAGCTTTCTTTTGATGGTATTTGATCACCTCTGCGTTTTTTATTTTTTGCGCTATAAATGGAAAAAGACCGAAAATTTTGAAAAAAAATGATATTTTCTACTTTTTGTTATAAAAAAAATCCAATAAACTCAATTTTAGTCATACATTTAGGCCAAAATGTATTCGGCCACATGTTTTTGGTAAAAAAAATGTCAATAAGCGTATATTTATTGGTTTGCGCAAAAGTTATAGCGTCTACAAACTAGGGTACATTTTCTGTAATTTACACAGCTTTTAGTTTATGACTGCCTATGTCATTTCTTGAGGTGCTAAAATGGCAGGGCAGTACAAAACCCCCCCAAATGACCCCATTGTGGAAAGTAGACACCCCAAGGAAATTGCTGAGAGGCATGTTGAACCCATTGAATATTTATTTTTTTTGTCCCAAGTGATTGAATAATGACAAAAAAAAAAAAAAATATTTACAAAAAGTTGTCACTAAATGATATATTGCTCACACAGGCCATGGGCCTATGTGGAATTGCACCCCAAAATACATTCTGCTGCTTCTCCTGAATATGGGGATACCACATGTGTGGGACTTTTTGGGAGCCTAGCCGCGTACGGGGCCCCGAAATCCAATCACCGCCTTCAGGATTTCTAAGGGCGTAAATTTATGATTTCACTCTTTACTGCCTATCACAGTTTCGGAGGCCATGGAATGCCCAGGTGGCACAAAACCCCCCCAAATGACCCCATTTTGGAAAGTAGACACCCCAAGCTATTTCCAGAGAGGCATATTGAGTCCATGGAATATTTTATATTTTGACACAAGTTGCGGGAAAGTGACACATTTTTTTTTTTTTTTTTGCACAAAGTTGTCACTAAATGATATATTGCTCACACAGGCCATGGGCATATGTGGAATTGCACCCCAAAATACATTTAGCTACTTCTCCTGAGTACGGGGATACCACATGTGTGGGGCTTTTTGGGAGCCTAGCCGTGTACGGGACCCCGAAAACCAATCACCGCCTTCAGGATTTCTAAGGGTGAAAATTTTTGATTTCACTCTTCACTGCCTATCACAGTTTCGGAGGCCATGGAATGCCCAGGTGGCACAAAACCCCCCCAAATGACCCCATTTTGGAAAGTAGACACCCCAAGCTATTTGCTGAGAGGCATGGTGAGTATTTTGCAGCTCTCATTTGTTTTTGAAAATGAAGAAAGACAAGAAAAAACTTTTTTATTTTTTATTTTTTCAATTTTCAAAACTTTGTGACAAAAAGTGAGGTCTGCAAAATACTCACTATACCTCTCATCAAATAGCTTGGGGTGTCTACTTTCCAAAATGGGGTCATTTGGGGGGGGGGGTTTGTGCCACCTGGGCATTCCATGGTCTCCGAAACTGTGATAAGCAGTCAAGAGAGAAATCAAAAATTCACGCCCTTAGAAAGCCTGAAGGCGGTGCTTGGTTTTCGGGGTTCCGTACGCGGCTAGGCTCCCAAAAAGTCTCACACATGTGGTATCCCCGTACTCAGGAGAAGCAGCAGAATGTATTTTGGGGTATAATTTCACATATTCCCATAGCATGTTTGAGCAATATATCATTTAGTGACAATTTTGTGCAAAAAAAAAAAAATTGTCTCTTTCCCGCAACTTGTGTCGCAATATAAAATATTCCATGGACTCGACATGCCTCTCAGCAAATAGCTTGGGGTGTCTCCTTTCCAAAATGGGGTCATTTGGGGGGGTTTTGAACTGTCCTGGCATTTTATGCACAACATTTAGAAGCTTATGTCACACATCACCCACTCTTCTAACCACTTGAAGACAAAGCCCTTTCTGACACTTATTGTTTACATGAAAAAGTTTTTTTTTTTTGCAAGAAAATTACTTTGAACCCCCAAACATTATATATATTTTTTAAAGCAAATGCCCTACAGATTAAAATGGTGGGTGTTTCATTTTTTTTTTTCACACAGTATTTGCGCAGCGATTTTTCAAACGCATTTTTTGGGGAAAAAACACACTTTTTTAAATTTTAATGCACTAAAACACACTATATTGCCCAAATGTTTGATGAAATAAAAAAGATGATCTTAGGCCGAGTACATGGATACCAAACATGACATGCTTTACAATTGCGCACAAACGTGCAGTGGCAACAAAATAAATACATTTTTAAAAGCCTTTAAAAGCCTTTACAGGTTACCACTTTAGATTTACAGAGGAGGTCTACTGCAAAAATTACTGCCCTCGATCTAACCTTCGCGGTGATACCTCACATGCATGGTGCAATTGCTGTTTACGTTTGACGACAGACCGTGCTTTTTTTTTTTTTTTTTTTTTTCTTTATTATTTTTTTGCTTTTTTATCTTATTTTTAAACTGTTCCTTTCATTTTTATTTTTTTTTAATCATTTTTATTGTTATCTCGGGGAATGTAAATATCCCCTATGATAGCAATAGGTAGTGACAGGTACTCTTTTTTTGAAAAAATTGGGGTCTATTAGACCCTAGATCTCTCCTCTGCCCTCAAAGCATCTGACCACACCAAGATCGGTGTGATAAAATGCTTCCCCAATTTCCCAATGGCGCTATTTACATCCAGCGAAATCTAAGTCATAAAATGCTCGTAGCTTCCGGTTTCTTAGGCCATAGAGATGTTTGGAGCCACTCTGGTCTCTGATCAGCTCTATGGTCAGCTGGCTGAATCACCGGCTGCATTTTCAGGTTCCCTGTTGAGACAGGAGAGCCAGAGAAAAACACGGAAGACGGTGGGGGGGGGGCATTCCCTCCCACGGCTTGTAAAAGCAGTCTAGAGGCTAATTAGCCGCTAGGATTGCTTTTACATGAAAGCCAACCGCTGGCTGAAAAGAATGATACCAAGATGATACCTAAACCTGCAGGCATCATTCTGGTATAACCACTCAAAGTTGTGAATACCTGAAGACAAAAAAATGGTTAACAATAAAGCACAGTAAACGGTAAAGTATAAAAAATTGCATACCTGAAAAGCAAACATGATAAAGCATAATAACAATAAAACATTGCAGAATAGAATACAGTAAAAAAGAGCAGAACAATAGAGAGAATAGAGAGAGAGAGAACAATAAAACGACAACTATTTTTTTTTATTTTATATATATATATATATATATTTTTTTTTTTTTTACACTTTTTTTGTAACTAACTTTTATAACTGTAACCGGTTCCAGGTTCGGGTCTCTCAAAATGCGATGGCATCTTGGGAGACCCTGTGAAAGTGTGCCTAGTCTGTGCAATGCTGTACCCTACGCTAATACTCAACTAGTGTATGGTAGCGTTCAAAACATTCACCAATGCAAAGACCAGGATTGTCAGGACAGGAGGGACAATAATAGCGGGTGTCACGTCTATATCCGCGCTAGCTGCAGACACAATATCTTTTTTGGGGGCGTTCGCTGGGTAGGGGTACTCGGGAGGACATAAAAAAAATGCCTCTCATGCAGCCGACTGCATTTGGTTGGGGATGTGAATGGGGGAAGTACGGGGGCTGCAGAAGCGGTGGGTTCCCAATTAGGATTGGCGAATGCAGTAGGAAGGGCACTATGGGCACGACGGGCCTGTGTTTGTCTTTTTGGTGGCAGCGGGACACTACTTGTGCTTGCCACCTCACCAGCTTGAACTGCACTTATGGGACTCGCCACGTCACCAAGTGTTACTGCAGTGCTGGTTTGACTACGACCGGGGTGTACTAGGCCGCTGGCGCTTGCCAGTTCACCAAAACGCTACCAAAAAATCTGTTAGCGATCGCTGGGATCAGGCCTGACTCTGCGAACGCTGCAGTTATGCGTTTTAGTCTTTTGTAAGTGACAGTGATCGATCGATACTGCACTTGGGTGGGCTGGGCTGGGCTGGGCCGGGCGGAGGGGCAAAACGCAGGTGCTAGCAGGTATCTGGGCTGATCCCACTAACACTGCGTTTGTGAGAACCCTAAACTGCTGGGGATGCTAGTATAGATCTGATCGGATCAGATATTGATCCGTTCAGATACTATACCACTAAGGGTGGTGTACAGTGCGTGCGTGGGTGTTAGCGGTACTGGCGCTAACCTGACGCTGCCTGGGGCTGGTGCTTGCCAGTTCACCAAAATACTACCAAAAAAACTGTTAGCGATCGCAGGGATCAGGCCTGACTCTGTGAACGCTGCAGTTATGCATTTAGTGTTTTGTAAGTGTCAGTGATCGATCGATACTGCACTTGGGTGGGCTGGGCCGGGCGGAGGGGCAAAATGCAGGTGCTAGCAGGTATCTGGGCTGATTCCGCTAACACTGCGTTTTTGGGAACCCTAAACTGCTGGGGACACTAGTATAGATCTGATCGGATCAGATATTGATCCGTTCAGATACTATACCACTAAGGGAGGTGTACGGTGCGTGCGTGGGTGTTAGCGGTACTGGCGCTAACCTGACCCTGCCTGGGGCTGGTGCTTGCCAGTTCACCAAAATACTACCAAAAAAACTGTTAGCGATCGCAGGGATCAGGCCTGACTCTGCGAACGCTGCAGTTATGCGTTTAGTCTTTTGTAAGTGACAGTGATCGATCGATACTGCACTTGGGTGGGCTGGGCTGGGCCGGGCGGAGGGGCAAAACGCAGGTGCTAGCAGGTATCTGGGCTGATCCCGCTAACACTGCATTTTTGGGAACCCTAAACTGCTGGGGACGCTAGTATAGATCTGATCGGATCAGATATTGATGCGTTCAGATACTATACCACTAAGGGAGGCGTATGCTGCGTGCGTGGGTGTTAGCGGTACTGGCGCTAATCTGACGCTGCCTGGGGCGACGCATATCACCGCCGGGCGATCAGGGGGCTAAACCTTTATTCGGTAATAAACGGCGGGTGCCCTGACACTATAAAAAATAAACAAACTAACCAGCGTCAACCGTAACGGTTATACGGTGATCAGTGGTGAAAGGGTTAACTAGGGGGCAATCAAGGGGTTAAAACATTTATTCGGTAGTATATGGGGGTCTCTGACGCTATAAAACGCTGACGGCGAACCTAAATATTTATGTCCCTAACTAGCGTCACCAGCGACACTAATACAGCGATCAGAAAAATGATCGCTTAGTGACACTGGTGACAGGGGGTGATCAAGGGGTTAAAACTTTATTAGGGGGGGTTAGGGGGGTACCCTAGACCTAAAGGGGGGTAATACTCACTGTCCCAACACTAACTGTCACAAACTGACACCAATGCAGTAATCAGAAAAAAAAAAAAAAAAAAACTGCTGGTGTCAGTTTGTGACAGGGGGGGGGGGGGTGATTGGGGGGGGATCGGGGGGCGATCGGCGGGGGGGGATCGGGGTGTTTTGTGTGCCTGGCATGTTCTACTGTGTGTGTGTGTGTTGGTGCACTCACATTGATGTCTTCTCTCCTCGGGCCGGAACGGAAAATACCGAGCCGAGGAGAGATGACATAATTTCCTTTGCTGCTGTTTAGCATACAGCAGCAAAGGAATGATTCGATTGGCCGGCGGCGATCGCGAGGGGGGGCCACGAACGGATGGTCTTCCCCTCACCACCGATCGCCGGGGCACAAAGGACGATCGGACCCCCCACCCGCGGAAAGCAAATCACGTACACTGTACGTGATTTTGCCTGTCCGTGCCACTTTGCCGACGTACATCGGCGTGAGGCGGTCGTCAAGTGGTTAAGATCATTGGCAATTGAGGACTGACTGAATATTTCACCAAAATCATTTAAAAAGTGAGGCAAAAGGGATTGGAAGTTCATGAGCACTATGTAGTTGGGAATAATTATAAGTTCAGCCTACAACTAAAATTTCAAAATCTACTTGCGGCCTTAATCTAATGGGGCGTACACACGGTCGGACTTTTCAGCTACAAAAGTCCGACAGCCTGTCCGACAGACTTCCGGCGGACTTTCGGCGGACTTGCGGCAGACTTTCTAATGAACGGACTTGCCTACACACGACCACACAAAAGTTCGACAGCCTAGTACGCGGTGACGTACACCAAGTCCGGCGAGACTATAAAACGGAAGTTCAATAGCCCATACGACACCCTTTGGGCTCCTTCTGCTAATCTCGTGTTTATCTCGTGTTAGTAGAAGTTTGGTGAGAGACGATTCGCGCTTGTGAGACTCGTATTTTTCAGTTCGTTTTAACTGTTGTTCAGTCTGTGCTTGTGAGGTTTGTATCTGCTTTTCAGTGCGTTTGGTCAGTTGGCATTGAGAAATTTTTGTTTTATTGTCTGCTCGTTCCTGATTTTCAGGTCGTTCTTCACAGGCCTTGCTGTTCTTCAGTGCGTTCTGTTAAGTGCGTTCTGACCAGCCGACCGTTTTGAAGCCATGTTACCTGTACGTACTCGTCGTCGAGCTCGTGCATTGTATGTGTTTGGTGCTGTAGTTTATTCTTCAGACCAAGACCAGTCCATGAACAGGGCGAGGAGGAGTTCATGGACCAAGAATTGGTTGCTCCAGCGTGACCAGTTCTGTCACATGCCATTGCTCCGTGAGATCCGTGAGAATAATCCTGAGGATTTCAGGAACTTTCTCCGGATGACGGATCCCGTTTTTGACCGTTTGGTGGCTTTGCCGACCCCCTATATCAGCAGGCAGGATACCTGCACGAGGCAAGCCATCACTCCGGAGCAGAGGCTAGTTGCCACGTTGCGGTACTTGGCGACAGGAAGAAGCCTGCAGGACCTCAAGTTCTCGACAGGCATCTCCCCCCAGGCTCTGGGGATCATTATCCCAGAGACCTGTTCTGCCATCATCCAGGTCCTGCAGAAGGACTATATTAAGGTAAGATTTTTTTCTTTTATTAGCATCACATCTTCTTTTATTTAATCTTTGATAATGTAATGTATTTCTTAGCTCAAACACTACTTACCATCATTGCAATATAGTGTGAATGTCCCCTTTTTCTCCTCACGCATGCTTGATTTTTTTCATGTTCTTTTTTGTCATGCATGTATATTTGCCTTCAATAACCTCCCCAGCATACAATGCTGGTCACATATTCACCTAGTCTACTCAGTTTGAATGTATTTAGTCAGCTGCATTGTATTTTGTTTCCCCTAAACTCCATCCAAATAGTGTGCATGTAATTAACTTGATTTCCCAACCCCCCCCCCACCTAAACTCTATCCAAATAGTGTGCTTAGAATTAGCGATTAGCTTGATTTCCCAACCCCCCCCCCACCTAAACTCTATCCAAATAGTGTGCTTAGAATTAGCAATTAGCTTGATTTCCCAACCCCCCCCACCTAAACTCTATCCAAATAGTGTGCATGTAATTAACTTGATTTCCCAACCCCCCCCCCCCCCCACACCTAAACTCTATCTAAATAATGTGCTTAGAATTAGCAATTAGCTTGATTCCCCCCACACACACCTAAACTCTATCCAAATAGTGTGCTTATAATTAGCTTGATTTCAACCCCCCTCCCCCCTAATAATTTGCTAGAATCTTCTGTGGTGTTGATTTTTAAAAAGCAAATATATGTTGCACTTTGCAAAATGCATGTGCACTCTACAAGTGCATTTGCTCCAGTGCTTTAGTAAATGAGCAGAAGCTCTGCTGATTTCCATCATCAAATCATATGCAAGCCACAAAGTGTTTTCATTAATTGCCCTTGCATGTGATTGTGTACTCCTTGCAACATGAAAGCCTTTTTACCTTACCTCATTTACTTTAAGCTGGGGAGCAACTGCACTTGCAGAGTGCGACAACTGCAGTCTTGTAGCCTTTTTAGTCCATAAATCCCTGCGTGTCCTAAAATTAATTTTTTTTTGGAATTTCACCACCCCCTAAAATGTAATCAATGTTCCATCAGAGGGGGTGAGCAATCTGATAAGTGTGCCTTTCCATATTATTTCTTCCAGAAGATTTAAATTATTTAATGTTATACTGATGCTGGGGAATAATGTTTTTAATTGTATAATTTTCTTGCAATGTTATATTCAAAATTACTGATTTTTGTTTTCTTGTTTGATTCCCCAGTTTCCTTCAACGCCACAGGAATGGCAGACTGTGGCATCCCATTTTGCCACCCGTTGGGACTTTCCCAATTGTGAAGGGGCTATAGATGGGAAACATGTCCACATCGTGCCACCACCCCATTCGGGGTCATACTATTTTAATTATAAGGGGTTCCACAGTATTGTTTTAATGGCGGTGGTGTCGGCACACTATGAATTTCTATATGTGGACGTGGGGAAGAATGGCCGGATGTCGGATGGAGGAGTATTTGCCCAGACGGAGTTCTGCCAGCGTCTCCAGAGTGGTGGCCTGGGATTGCCACCTGATGCGGATAACGTGGAAGGACTCCCCTTTGTCTTCATTGCCGATGAAGCCTTCGCTCTGAGCAAGCACCTCATGAGGCCATTCCCCCAAAGAACCCTCACCCCGGAGAGGAGGGTTTTTAATTTCCGGCTGGCCAGAGCTAGAAGAGTGGTTGAGAATGCGTTTGGGATTCTGGCCAGCCGGATCCGCCTGTTTCAAACCTCCAATAATTTGGCGGAATACAAACTTAATTTTATCATTTTATCGTGCTGCATCCTGCACAACTTTTTACACAAACATTCTCCAAATTATATGGTGCCAGTTGGGCCTGAGGCCGGACTTATCGGTGACAATCTTACGGGCCTGGATACTGTCCATACTGGCTTGGCCCCCCAAAGTGCCCGTCAAGTTAGACAGCAATATGTTAATTATTTTATGGGTAGGGGGGCCATTGCAATGGGCCAGGAAATCTAAAGATTTAAAATAAAAACAATCTTGATGAAATCTTGAATTATATTCATTGCTTGCCTTTCTTTTGGGCTTTCTCCTAGGTTATGGTCGAGCAGTTGTAGTGCCAACTGTATTTTCCTTGTAAATTTCTAAATAAGCTCCATTGCAACTGTAAACAACTTTTTTCAATTTATAAACAAACTGATACTGAGCATTGAAATAACAAACCACACATTTATTTAATTCCTAAGCAGATGTTTTTAATCTTTGGTATTCATTCAGTTATGCATTTAGTATAAAATGTTCGTAGCCAAAAATATAATGATTTATTAATACATTTAGAATAATATAATTATAGTTAAAGATTTTTAGATAATCAAAAATAAAATTTGTTGGGCATTTTGATTTTAGCAAACAGGCCTTTTTTTTTTCTTTTGGTTTTTTAAAATCCTTTTTTTTGTTTTTTTTGGTTTTTTAAAATCCTTTTTTTTTTTTTTTTTTTTTTTAAATCTTTTTTTTTTTTTGGTATTTTAAAATCCTTTTTTTTTTGTAAAAAACTTTTTTGTTGTTTTTTTTTTTTTTAAAAATCCTTTTTTTTAATTTTTTTTAAATTTTTTTGGTATTTTCTCAAAACAGGCCTCCTTTTTTAAATGTTGTTAAACAGGCATATAATTTAACAGAAAATAATAAAGAGAAGGCCCAGAATGGGGTCAGCAAACCAGGAAATGAAGGACATGATCGATGTTTTGGGGTTTCAAAAAGGGCATTTAGATTCGACCCAAAACATCAATCATGTCCTTCATTTCCTGCTGCATACGATCCAGCCGATTACGCATTTGATCGATCTCTCCATTCCAGGCCATTATTTGAGCAATTAGCCGTTGGGCACTGTCTGTGGTGAAATAGTCACTTGGACCTAAAGTGGAATGAAAAAAAAGATGTGTTTAGAAATATGCACACATACATAGTTTACCTTACCATAAAGCTGGTGTCTCAGACACTGACCTGGTGGGGTGCCCATGTCGCATACTTCCTGAACATCCTCGGGGGTGGCGCTGTTGCTTGACTCAAGCACAACCAGATCACCTAAAATAGAGTAGAAAAATTACATAAAAGAAAAGGCAGCCAAGCATAGATTACCGTAAGCTGGTGTGCCAGACACTCACCTGGTGGGGTGCCCATGTCGCCCACCTCTCCTTCCTCCACATCCTCAGTGGGGCTTGGGCTGATTTCCCAAGTATGTTCTTTTGCTTGGGGGGGACTGGGTTCTTCTTGTTGGCTGAGTGATTTTTCCCCTATGTGAAGCAAAAAATTTATATACTTAGCACACAGATATTTTAGTACATAGTAATCTTCAAACATTTGTAGTGAAGTGGTGTACAAATGGTCTGTTTGTGTAGAGTTCCTAGTTGACTTAAAGATTTTAATTTCTAAAGACATATCGGATAGATAGATATCTAGATATCAATATCTAAATATAGTTAAAAATCTTTTGATCTCTCTCTCTATATCTATAACTAAATATAAATCTAAAAATCAAACAAAATGTAAATATAAAAATATATATAAATTTAAATATTAAAAAACAATTAAATACATTTCTATATCTATCTATATCTACCTATATATCTATATACATACATATATACATATATATATATATATATATATATATATATATATATATATATATATATATATATATATATATATATATATATATCATATATATATATATATATATATACATATATATATATATATATATATATATATATATATATATATATATATATATATATATATATACATATATATATATATATATATATATATATATATATATATATATATATATATATATATATATATATATATATATATATATATAGATATATCTATAGATATGTAACAAGGTTTATTAAAAGATCGTTTCAAACGATGAAAAAAATCGTATAGGAATGAAAAGCACATGGAGCAGTATACGAGGTAATCAACACAAGATGAAAACACAAGTACTTACTTTTTTTCAGCACTTTACGGATCCGTCTGTACTGATCCGGCTCCCTGAGTTTGAGGTTGGACCATCTTTTTCTAATTTGATCCTTGGAGCGCTGTACCCCAAAATAAGCCTGTAAAGTCTTCACCACCTTCGCCATTATTTTGGCTTTGCGCAAATTTGGCCGGGCGTACGGCCCACACTTCCCATCATAGTCCTTTTTTTTAAGAATGGCCACCATTTCCACCATCTCTTTAAAGGACATATTGGAGGCCTTAAATCTAGGCATCACAGATCTTGACGTTCCGGCCTCCGGGCTTTCTTTGCTACCTGAGGTAGTACACACCTGATGTGTCTCCGCCATTATTCACCCCACTACGCGCCGTAAATAAAAATGGCCGGAGAACATGAGTTAAAATCGAACGTCAGGGGCGGGCGACGCAGGCGGAGTTTCACACATGCGTAGTGTATAAAGAGGGGCCTTGTGCACGTGTCGTACGTACGTTCTGTGCGTAGAATTAAGGGGCGGAGAACATGAGTTAAAATTGAACGTCAGGGGCGGGCGACGCAGGCGGAGTTTCACACATGCGTAGTGTATAAAGAGGGGCCTTGTGCACGTGTCGTACGTACGTTCTGTGCGTAGAGTCAAGGGCGGGTTATATGCGTAAACAAAAAGAACGTCAGGGGCGGGCCAAGTAGGCGTAGTATTACGCATGTGCAGTGTATAAAGAGGGGCCTTGTGCACGTGTCGTACGTACGTTCTGTGCGTAGGTGATAGTGGACCGGGACGCTACTAAACGAAGGTAATTTTAAATTTATATTTTTGGTCAAGACTTTGTAGCAAGCAGCCTATATGGCTTGACAGATTGATGAGAGCTACATAGGGATAAGATGATGAGGGTTTAGCAGAAACCTAATAAGTGTTTTTTGTCTTGTGACTTTATCTTTTACAGACATATGAATCCCCTATTTAAGGATCCAGAGTTCCTTACTGCTTTTATTTCTAAATATAGAGAGATGAGGAATTTGTGGGAGGTGAAACACCCTCAGTATTATGCAAAGCATGTGAGGAAGTCAACGCTGGAGAGACTTCTGTCCTTTGTCCAGGCGACCATCCCGGAAGCAACAATGGAGACATTGCTCAAGAAAATTGGGGTCTTGAGGAACATGTATAAGAGGGAGCATAAGAAGATCCAGGAATCAATGAGATCAGGAGCATCAGCAGATGATGTTTATGTACCCAGGCTGTGGTACTACAATCAACTTCGTTTTCTTGATGACCAGACTGAAGCCAGGGCATCACTTTCAACCCTTCCCTCCACCCTTCCCTCCACCCTTCCCTCCACCCCAGCAGAGGCTGATGAGGAGCAAGCTGGGTCTTCCATCCTGGATGAACCGGATATGACCATCTGGAGTCAGGTAAATTATTTTAACAAATATTTACTGTACTAATATTAATGATGTTAACTGGATGTTATAATTGTCTAAAATAATTTTGCCCTCAAAATTGTGTATACATATCAATTGACAGGAGTGGCTAAATATGTTTGGCACCTGCTTGAAAAAATTAGGGTGTCTGATTAGACTCTTTTATTAAAGAGATGTATTCACATTGAATTTGCTAGTCATGAGAAGCAAATTGTGTGTCATTGATGAACCCCAAAAAATATACTAAAACTATGTCCTTATTTTATACACAGGATGAGTCCATCCAGGAGGAATGTGTGGAAAGTGACAGGCAGGAGGAGACCGGGCCCATGGACAGCCTGGAGGAGGCCGGATTCTCCATCATCCTGGAGGAGGCTGGGCCCAGTGTCAGGCAGGAGGTGGCTGGTCCCAGTGAGGTGGCTGGGCCAAGTGAGGTGGCTGGTCCCAGTGAGGTGGCTGGGCCCAGTAGGAGCCTGACCGAATCCCAAGTGCCTCCCCTCCGCCTTCCAAAAAAAAGGGCCAGGAAGGGGACGGTCACACAGGAGGCATCCCTGCGCCTCATGCAAGAGGCCACCCGTTTTTTGAGGAGCCCCCCTGAAGCGGAAGAGTCCTATGGCTGCTACTTAGCCAGCAGGCTTCTTCAAATGGATTGGGAGCAGCGCCTCATTTGCGAACGAATATTTGGGGAAACAATCCAGAAGGGGCTGCAGGGCACGCTAACACGAAACACCCAACTACATGAGGCAGCCCCCCCTCCTCCTCCTCCTTGTCCTCCTGCCACAACTGAAACACCAGAGCCACAGCCTCCAAAGAAGGCTACAGGGAAGGCTGCAGGGCAGCGTGAAGGAAAGGCTGCAGGGAAGAGAAGAAAGTGATGACCTGGGTTCAGTCTGGTCTGACAGAAGACACAGGCTGTTGTAGTACCACAGTCTGGGGACATCTATATCATCTGCTGGTGCTGTTGATCTCTGGGATTCTTGGACCAGATTGTGCTCCCTCTTATATGGACTCCTCAAGATCCCAATTTTCTTGTCCACTGACTTTTTCCAGCGTTGACTTCCTCTTTATTTTATTTAGACCATGAATAAATGGATCTTTTTTGAGTTTATGAAAAGACTTTATGTGTTTTCTTTTAAATCATTGATTTTAGACACAATGTTAAATTAACAAGGGACAACAATCTCATTGAGTTTGCAAAAACACACCAAAAATACATTAATAATGTTAATAACGTTCGAGTGGTAAGTCTTTAAAAAAAAAAAGATACATAACCAAAAACGGTTCTTTGGGTTAACTTTATATACAAAAAATAAAAAAATCACTATAAAAACAACAATAATAAAGGGTTCTTTGTGGTAACTTTACAAACATAAAAAAAAAAAAAAATGGGTTCTTTGTGGTAACTTTACAAACACCCAAAAAAATAAACCAAAAAATATAAAAATGGGTTCCCTGTGGTAACTTTACAAACACAAAAAAAAATATATAGATAAACATAAAAAAAGTTCCACAACAATCATAAAATAAATATCTGGATAAAAATTACAAGAAAAGATGACTCCACCAAAAAAAAAAAAAAAAGTGTAAAAAGTATTGTTAGTATGGAAACATTGTTTTTAAAAAGCATACCATATCATTCATGAGATCAAAGAGAAAAAGAATCCAGAAATCAGTTTGGGAGAACTCTGAATATGAACAGCAAAACATCTTCGTTCTTTATAGCATTCGTAAAGAAGACATTAAATGCGCTGCATTCAACGATCACAGATTTTGCAGCGTGAGGAATGTGCTACCTACAATACGAACACTAGTTTTACTAGACCGAGTGCTTCCGTTTAGTTTTTGCTTATGAGCATGCGTCGTTTTTTTGTCCGTCGGACTAGCACACAGACGAGCGGATTTCGGGGTCCGTCGTAGTTACGATGCAAAGATTTGAAGCATGTTTCAAATCTAAAGTCCGTCGGATTTGAGGCTGAAAAAGTCCGTTGAAAGTCCGGAGAAGCCCACACACGATCGGATTACCAGCCAGCTTTAGTCCGTCGGCGTCCGTTGGACTTTTGTAGCTGAAAAGTCCGACCATGTGTACGCCCCATTAGACTAACCTATCTAGCCCTGTAAAGAAAAAATCACTATACATACCTTTTCTGAAGCCGATCTGGTCCAGTCCCACGCTGAGCTGTCAGCGGCGGCTTCTCTGTGTAGGTGTGTGCAGAAGAAACAGCTGACAACGGAAGCCCCATAGTAGTACTATGGGTGACATCACTTTCCAGGCATTTCCCAGCTGTTGTCGGCTGTCTCCTGCACAGAGCTTCCGCCGCTGGAGACCGGACCGGAGTGGCTTCAGAAAAGGTATGTATAGTGATTTTTGCTTTACAGGGCTAGATAGGTTAGTCTAATGCCGTGTACACACAAACGGACTTTTCGACCGGACTGGTCCGACGGTCTATACGACGGACTTTCGGCGGACTTCCGACGGACTTTCCGAACAAGCGGACTTGCCTACACACGATCACACCAAAGTCCGACAGATTCGTATGTGATGACGTACAACCGGACTAAAATAAGGAAGTTGATAGCCAGTAGCCAATAGCTGCCCTAGCGTAATTTTTTGTCTGTCGGACTAGCATACAGACGAGCGGACTTTTCGATAGGAGTTCTGACGTAAAGATTTGAAACATGTTCCAAATCTAAAGTCCGTCAGATTTTCGACCGAAAAACTCCTCTGCAGGTCCAATGAAGCCCACACACGGTCGAATTGTCCGCCAGACTCGGTCCGTCGGACCAGTCCAGTCGAAAAGTCCGCTCGTGTGTACGCGGCATTAGATTGTGGCTGCAAGTAGATTTAGAGATTTTCGTTTTAGGCTGAACTTCCACTTTAAAAACTCATGCCTTTAAAGTATTTTCAGTTACAAAAACATAAAATCTGGCATTTAAGGAGATCACCCTACATGTGCTGTCAATGTATAGGGTTTAATAAACGAAAAATGTTGGCATCTCTTTGTTCCTTGTATTAAAAAACAACTAAACCCAAAGGCAAAACTGTAATATATTGCAGCTAACCAGTCCTTAAATGTAGTAGTTGCATTTGTTTTCTTTAAATTTCTCCTGTAAACTACAAATCTTTTTATCCCTCATGTAATGGAAAGGAACACAGGCACACATGTTTGTAGTCCGCTCTGTCTGAAAACCATGGCAGCAGGGTAAGAAGCTTGAAAAACGAAAACTAATGCAGCCACCATATAAGGACTGGTATGCTGTAATATGCTTACAATCTAAGAGGGAGGGGCTAGTGAAACAAAATGTAGTAGCTGTGAGGGATAAACTAATGGATGTTGTTTTTTTTGTTTTTGTTTTTATTAAACGTTATTTGGTTTTTATAGATTATTTACCCACATGTAACTAATATTAAGAGAGGATAACAACAATATTCATCAAAGACATTTATATTTATATGTACTTCTATTTCCCTCAGATCTAACTGGTTGTGATAATGAAGTCACAAAGTGCTTTAGCTGGGAATACCTCCATTCATTTATCTTTATAAATTTGCTTTTATACCTTTTTCCTGCATAGACCTAATTTTCCCTTTATTCACTATATCTTTTAGGCTGGGTTCACACCTTTGCCAATTGGATGCGGTTTTCTCAGCATCCAATTCGCATGACAGGAGATTATGACCGGTTCTCTGTGGAGCCGGTTCACATATCTCAGTTGCAGCTGCGTTTCAGGCCTGAATTCAGGCAAAAATTCAGCATTGAAACAGAGAACAGGGACGCACTGTACCCCTGCTGTGAGCCGCATCCGTCGGAGGTGTGAACCCAGCCTTAATTGTGTATCTCCTACAAAGTTTCCATAAAGTGCCCTTTTACCCGGTAGAAAAAAATTTGTCTCTGATAATTCCATTAATGGTGAATTATATTCCCATCTTTCTTGCCTGTGAATTAAATCCCAAACTTTAAAAACATTTCTTGTTAACCACTTGCTGACCGCCTCACGCATATATACGTGAGCAGAATGGCACGGGCAGGCAAAATCACGTACCTGGTACGTAATTGCCTTCCCGCGGGCGGGGGATCCGACCGGACCCCCCCCCCCCCGGTGCCAGCGGCGGTCGGCTTTTGTCTGGGAGCGCTGACAGGCGAGGGGGAGGCCATCCGATCGTGGCCCCCCCCCTCGCGATCGCTCCCAGCCAATGAGAAACATCCCCTGCCTGTGTATAGTACACACAGGCAGAGGATGTGATGTCATCTCTCCTCGGCTCGGCAGTTTCCGTTCCGCCCTGAGGAGAGAAGACTTCACAGTGAGTGAACACACACACACACACGCACACAGTAGAACATGCCAGGCACACATAACACCCCGACCCCCCCCCCCCCATCGCCCCCAGATCACCCCCCAATCACCCCTCCCCCCCGTCACACTGACACCAAGCAGTGTTTTTTTTTTTTTTTCTGATTACTGCATTGGTGTCAGTTAGTGACAGTTACTGTGTTAGGGCAGTTAGTGTTAGCCCCCTGTAGGTCTAGGGTACCCCCCTAACCCCCCTAATAAAGTTTTAACCCCTTGATCACCCCCTGTCGCCAGTGTCACTAAGCGATCATTTTTCTGATCGCTGTATTAGTGTCACTGGTGACGCTAGTTAGGGACGTAAATATTTAGGTTCGCCGTCAGCGTTTTATATACTACCTAATAAATGTTTTAACCCCTTGATTGCCCCCTAGTTAACCCTTTCACCACTGATCACCGTATAAGTGTTACGGGTGACGCTGGTTAGTTTGTTTATTTTTTATAGTGTCAGGGCACCCGCCGTTTATTACCGAATAAAGGTTGAGCCCCCTGATCGCCCGGCGGTGATATGCGTCGCCCCAGGCAGCGTCAGATTAGCGCCAGTACCGCTAACACCCACGCACGCAGCATACGCCTCCCTTAGTGGTATAGTATCTGAACGAATCAATATCTGATCCGATCAGATCTATACTAGCGTCCCCAACAGTTTAGGGTTCCCAAAAACGCAGTGTTAGCGGGATCAGCCCAGATACCTGCTAGCACCTGCGTTTTGCCCCTCCGCCCGGCCCAGCCCACCCAAGTGCAGTATCGATCGATCACTGTCACTTACTAAATGCATAACTGCAGCGTTCGCAGAGTCAGGCCTGATCCCTGCGATCGCTAACAGTTTTCTTGGTAGCGTTTTCGTGAACTGGCAAGCACCAGCCCCAGGCAGCGTCAGATTAGCGCCAGTACCGCTAACACCCACGCACGCACCGTACACCCAATGCTGTATCCTGGCCTAGACCAACAAGGCCCAGGCCTAGGGCAGCACTTTGCAGGGGGGGGCAGCACGGAAAGAGTCCCTGCCGGCTTGCGCTACACTGTTAATGTAGCGCCAGTCTTATGGGGCGAACTGGGCTGAGAGGCAAATTAGTCTAGTGCCCCCACAAAGCGGCCGCACTGCTTCCGATATGCGGCAGCCGGCATTCCGCAACTGTGGGGTGGTGGGGGCGCCGCTTCTAATTTTGACTGTCCTATCATTCTGGACCACAAACCTTCCTCACTGTGCTATATGTTCTCTGCTGCACCATTGGCATGGTTATATCTTCTTAGTGCTCTCCATAACGTTTTCAGAAATTTGTGCTTAAAGTAGAACTATAGGCAAAACTTTTTTTCATTTTGGATAGAGTAAGGGAGGGTTATAACCCCTGTCAGTTTATTTTTTACCATCCCTGTCCCATTGCAGAGATTTCCCTTCACTTCCTGCCTAACAGGAAGTGAAAGGAAATCTATGCAAATTAAGGGAATCCATTGCCCCCCCTCCCCCAGGCTCTCAGAACTAGTGTCCACACTCTAAAATTTCAGGGGTGTGCCCTTGACAGGAAGGGGTGGGTCATATTTAAATTAGGGGGTGCACAAGCTTAGTCAGGCCAAGGGTAGCACAAAACCTAAATATGCCACTGCGTACACCTCCCTTAGTGGTATAGTATCTGAACGGATCAATATCTGATCCGATCAGATCTATACTGGCGTCCCCAGCAGTTTAGGGTTCCCAAAAACACAGTGTTAGCGGGATCAGCCCAGATACCTGCTAGCACCTGCGTTTTGCCCCTCCGCCCGGCCCAGCCCAGCCCACCCAAGTGCAGTATCGATAGATCACTGTCACTTACAAAACACTAAACGCATAACTGCAGCGTTCGCAGAGTCAGGCCTGATCCCTGCGATCGCTAACAGTTTTTTTGGTAGCGTTTGGGTGAACTGGCAAGCACCTGCCCCAGGCAGCGTCAGGTTAGCGCCAGTACCGCTAACACCCACTCACGCAGCGTACACCTCCCTTAGTGGTATAGTATCTGATCGGATCAATATCTGATCCGATCAGATCTATACTGGCGTCCCCAGCAGTTTAGGGTTCCCAAAAACACAGTGTTAGCGGGATCAGCCCAGATACCTGCTAGCACCTGCGTTTTGCCCCTCCGCCCGGCCCAGCCCAGCCCACCCAAGTGCAGTATCGATCGATCACTGTCACTTACAAAACACTAAACGCAAAACTGCAGCGTTCGCAGAGTCAGGCCTGATCCCTGCGATCACTAACAGTTTTTTTGGTAGCGTTTGGGTGAACTGGCAAGCACCTGCCCCAGGCAGCGTCAGGTTAGCGCCAGTACCACTAACACCCACTCACGCAGCGTACACCTCCCTTAGTGGTATAGTATCTGATCGGATCAATATCTGATCCGATCAGATCTATACTGGCGTCCCCAGCAGTTTAGGGTTCCCAAAAACACAGTGTTAGCGGGATCAGCCCAGATACCTGCTAGCACCTGCGTTTTGCCCCTCCGCCTGGCCCGGCCCAGCCCACCCAAGTGCAGTATCGATCGATCACTGTCACTTACAAAACACTAAACGCATAACTGCAGCGTTCGCAGATTCAGGCCTGATCCCTGCGATCGCTAACAGTTTTTTTGGTAGCGTTTTGGTGAACTGGCAAGCACCAGCGGCCTAGTACACCCCGGTCGTAGTCAAACCAGCACTGCAGTAACACTTGGTGACGTGGCGAGTCCCATAAGTGCAGTTCAAGCTGGTGAGGTGGCAAGCACAAGTAGTGTCCCGCTGCCACCAAGAAGACAAACACAGGCCGTCGTGCCCATAATGCCCTTCCTGCTGCATTCGCCAATCCTAATTGGGAACCCACCGCTTCTGCAGCGCCCGTACTTCCCCCATTCACATCCCTAACCAAATGCAGTCGGCTGCATGAGAGGCATTTTCTTTATGTCCTCCCGAGTACCCCTACCCAACGAACCCCCCCAAAAAAGATGTTGTGTCTGCAGCAAGCGCAGATATATTGGCGTGACACCCGCTATTATTGTCCCTCCTGTCCTGACAATCCTGGTCTTTGCATTGGTGAATGTTTTGAACGCTACCATACACTAGTTCAGTATTAGCGTAGGGTACAGCACTGCACAGACTAGGCACACTTTCACAGGGTCTCCCAAGATGCCATCGCATTTTGAGAGACCCGAACCTGGAACCGGTTACAGTTATAAAAGTTACAGTTACAAAAAAAAGTGTAAAAAAAAAAACATAAACAAAAATATAAAATAAAAAAAAATAGTTGTTGTTTTATTGTTCTCTCTCTCTCTATTCTGTCTATTGTTCTGCTCTTTTTTACTGTATTCTATTCTGCAATGTTTTATTGTTATTATGTTTTATCATGTTTGCTTTTCAGGTATGCAATTTTTTATACTTTACCGTTTACTGTGCTTTATTGTTAACCATTTTTTGTCTTCAGGTACGCCATTCACGACTTTGAGTGGTTATACCAGAATGATGCCTGCAGGTTTAGGTATCATCTTGGTATCATTCTTTTCAGCCAGCGGTCGGCTTTCATGTAAAAGCAGTCCTAGTGGCTAATTGGCCTCTAGACTGCTTTTACAAGCAGTGGGAGGGAATGCCCCCCCCCCTGACTGTCTTCCGTGTTTTTCTCTGGCTCTCCTGTCTCAACAGGGAACCTGAGAATGCAGCCGGTGATTCAGCCAGCTGACCATAGAGCTGATCAGAGACCAGAGTGGCTCCAAACATCTATATGGCCTAAGAAACCGGAAGCTACAAGCATTATATGACTTAGATTTCGCCGGATGTAAATAGCACCATTGGGAAATTGGGGAAGCATTTTATCACACCGATCTTGGTGTGGTCTGATGCTTTGAGGGCAGAGGAGAAATCTAGGGTCTAATAGACCCCAATTTTTTCAAAAAAGAGTACCTGTCACTACCTATTGCTATCATAGGGGATATTTACATTCCTTGAGATAACAATAAAAATGATTTTAAAAAAATGAAAGGAACAGTTTAAAAATAAGATAAAAAAGTAAAAAAATAGTAAAGAAAAAAAAAAAAAAGCACCCCTGTCCCCCCTGCTCTCGCGCTAAGGCGAACGCAAGTGTCGGTCTGGCGTCAAATGTAAACAGCAATTGCACCATGCATTTGAGATATCACCGCGAAGGTCAGATCGAGGGCAGTAATTTTAGCAGTAGACCTCCTCTGTAAATCTAAAGTGGTAACCTGTAAAGGCTTTTAAAGGCTTTTAAAAATGTATTTAGTTTGTTGCCACTGCACGTTGGTGCGCAAATTTAAAGCATGTCATGTTTGGTATCCATGTACTCGGCCTAAGATCATCTTTTTTATTTCATCAAACATTTGGGCAATATAGTGTGTTTTAGTGCATTAAAATTTAAAAAAGTGTGTTTTTTCCCCAAAAAATGCGTTTGAAAAATCGCTGCGCAAATACTGTGTGAAAAAAAAAAAAAAAAACACCCACCATTTTAATCTGTAGGGCATTTGCTTTAAAAAAATATATAACGTGTGGGGGTTCAAAGTAATTTTCTTGCAAAAAAAAAATTTTTTTTCATGTAATCAAAAAGTGTCAGAAAGGGCTTTGTCTTCAAGTGGTTAGAAGAGTGGGTGATGTGTGACATAAGCTTCTAAATGTTGTGCATAAAATGCCAGGACAGTTCAAAACCCCCCCAAATGACCCCATTTTGGAAAGTAGACACCCCAAGCTATTTGCTGAGAGGCATGTCGAGTCCATGGAATATTTTATATTGTGACACAAGTTGCGGGAAAGAGACAATTTTTTTTTTTTTTTTTGCACAAAGTTGTCACTAAATGATATATTGCTCAAACATGCCATGGGAATATGTGAAAGTACACCCCAAAATACATTCTGTTGCTTCTCCTGAGTACGGGGATACCACATGTGTGAGACTTTTTGGGAGCCTAGCCGCGCACGGGACCCCGAAAACCAAGCACCGCCTTCAGGCTTTCTAAGGCCGTAAATTTTTGATTTCACTCTTCACTGCCTATCACAGTTTCGGAGGCCATGGAATGCCCAGGTGGCAAAACCCCCCCCCCCCAAAATGACCCCATTTTGGAAAGTAGACACCCCAAGCTATTTGCTGAGCGGTATAGTGAGTATTTTGCAGACCTCACTTTTTGTCACAAAGTTTTGAAAATTTAAATAAGAAAAAAAAAAAATTTCTTGTCTTTCTTCATTTTCAAAAACAAATGAGAGCTGCAAAATACTCACCATGCCTCTCAGCAAATAGCTTGGGGTGTCTACTTTCCAAAATGGGGTCATTTGGGGGGGATTTGTGCCACCTGGGCATTCCATGGCCTCCGAAACTGTGATAGGCAGTGAAGAGTGAAATAAAAAATTTACACCCTTAGAAATCCTGAAGGTGGTGATTGGTTTTCGGGGCCCCGTACGCAGCTAGGCTCCTAAAAATTCCCACACATGTGGTATCCCCATACTCAGGAGAAGCAGCTAAATGTATTTTGGGGTGCAATTCCACATATGCCCATGGCCTGTGTGAGCAATATATCATTTAGTGACAACTTTTTGTAATTTTTTTTTTTTTTTTGTCATTATTTAATCATTTAGGACAAAAAAATTAATATTCAATGGGCTCAACATGCCTCTCAGCAATTTCCTTGGGGTGTCTACTTTCCAAAATGGGGTCATTTGTGGGGTTTTTGTACTGCCCTGCCATTTTAGCACCTCAAGAAACGACATAGACAGTCATAAATTAAAGGCTGTGTAAATTCCAGAAAATGTACCCTAGTTTGTAGGCGCTATAACTTTTGCGCAAACCAATAAATATACACTTATTGAAAATTTTTTTTACCAAAGACATATGGCCGAATACATTTTGGCCTAAATGTATGACTAAAATTGAGTTTATTGGATTTTTTTTAGAACAAAAAGTAGAAAATATCATTTTTTTTCAAAATTTTCGGTCTTTTTCCGTGTATAGCGCAAAAAATAAAAACGGCAGAGGTGATCAAATACCATCAAAAGAAAGCTCTATTTGTGGGAAGAAAAGGACACAAATTTCGTTTGGGTACAGCATTGCATGACCGCGCAATTAGCAGTTAAAGCGACGCAGTGCCAAATTGTAAAAAGTGCTCTGGTCAGGAAGGGGGTAAATCCTTCCGGGGCTGAAGTGGTTAAGTCATGTTTATCTTTATCTAGTGTTCTATATTTTGGTGGAATCCATATATTTTTACTTAAATGTGTTTTACTTATTGTGTTCTCCAACTTAACCCATCTTTTTTCACTTTTTGTGTTAGTCCATTCTATCATTTGTGCTATTATTACTGCTTTGTAATATCTTTTTATGTCAGGTGCTGCTAACCCCCCAGTGCATCTTATCTCTACTCAATAGTGAAAACTGTATCCTTCGCTTTTTATCCTGCCTTATGCATTTTAATATCATTGTCTTTAACTACTTCAGCCCCAGAAGGATTTACCCCCTTCACGACCAGAGCATTTTTTGTGATACAGCACTGTGTCACTTTAACTGGCAATTGCGCGGTCGTGTGACGTTGCACCCAAACAAAATTGACGTCCTTTTATTCCCACAAATACAGCTTTCTTTTGGTGGTATTTGAGCACCTCTTTGGCTTTTATTTTTTGCGCTATAAACCAAAAAAGAGCATCGGACAGATCGGACACTTTTGAAATTATTTTGGGACCATTGACATTTATACAGCGATCAGTGCTATAAAGATGCACTGATTACTGTTTAAATGTCACTGGCAGGGAAGGGGTTAAACCCTAGGGGGCGATCAAGGGGTTAAGTGTGTTCCCTCAGTGTGTTCTAACTGAAGGGGGGATGGGCTCACTAGAACATGGCAGAGAGTTTACTGCTCCCGATCACTGGGAGCAGTAGATCTCTGTCATGTTGCTAGGCAGAACAGGGAAACGCCTTCTTTACATAGGCATCTCCCCGTTCTGCTTCTACGTGTCACGCTAGCACGCGATTTAAAGGGGACATATGGGTATGCCCATTTGCACAGCTGTACCATTCTGCTGATGTATACCGTCGTGCGCTTAACGGCAAGCAGTTAATGTCTGAAAAAATGTCTGAGGAAGTGCTATTGGTATCGTCTTTGTACAGAGATTTTGGGAGTATTACCATTTTTACCATGTTTATTCTTCCCATTCACAACAGTCTCTACTTTTATCTCATTAAGTAGTGGAATATAATTAGCTCCATACATTTTTCCCAATTAAGTTGTTAGTTTAATTCAGAGGTATTTTAATCCCCCCCCCTCCCCTAAGTGAATGGGAACTCCCTCTGTAGTGCTAATTCCTCCTTATTGCTTAAACTTATATTTAAGATTTCTGATTTTATTAGGTTAATTTTTAGGTTTGAAAGTTTCTCGTATCTCTTCAGTTCTTTTATTAAGTTTGGAAGTGTTGTTCTAGGGTTGGAGATATAGAACAAAATATCGTCCCCGTATGCTGCGACCTTATGTTCTCCCATCTTCACCCCAAGCACGTCTGGGTTATTCCTTATGGTTGCCAATAAGGGTTCTAGCGACAGTACGTAGAGGAGGGGCAACAATGGGCATCCTTGTCTTGTTCCATTGAACATCTCATAGGATGGTGAAATACTTCCGTTGGCCTTGACCGACGCGGTGGGATTATAGGTTTTTGATCTATTTGGCCATATTGGGTCCTATTTCCAAGTTTTCTATTGTATCCATCATAAAACCCCAGTCCCCCCTGTCAAATGCCTTTTCGGCATCTATTGACAGGAGTATAGCAGGGGACTTTCCTTCTCTCTCTTTCTCTCTCTTTCTGTAACAATAGTAATGTTCCTATGCAGTTGTCTTTGCCTTCTCTTCCTCGTATGAACCCTGTCTGCTCCGGCATCAGCTTTTTTAATCTTGATCTTTGCATATAATTTTGTATCTGCATTTAATAATGCTATTGGTCTGTAATTAGAGCATAATGTTGTATCTTTTCCCTCCTTAGGTGTAACTGTTACATACGCCAATAATGACTCTCTCCTCATTTCCTCCGCCTCCCCTAATTTATTCAGGTATGCTCTCATTTTTGGAATTAGTTGTTCTTTAAATGGTTTATAATATCGGATTGTAAATCCGTCGGGTCCAGGGCACTTTCCTATTGCTGTACTATTTATTGCTTTTCTGATCTCTTCTTGTGATATTGGATCTTCCAGATCCTGTCGTTTATATACTGAGATTCTAGGCAGTTTTACTGCATTTAGGTATTCCTGTATTTGTTGTTTCCCTTTTTTCCTCCGCTACTCATGTCTGCTTCCCCCTTACTGATTAGAGGGTGCTATAGTAACTTTGGAAAACCTTTGTTATTTCTGATGTTTCATACACCATCTCTCCTTTCATATATTTCATCTTTTCTATATAGTTTAATGACTTTTAATTTTTTAGGGTTTTTGCAAGATATTTTCCTGGTTTGTTCCCCCATTTATAACTATCTTTCGCCACCTTATTAAAGACCTTTCTTGCTTCTTGTTCCATTAAGTCTTTTAGTTGGCCTCTTTTTATTATTAATGTCTGTTGAACTTCAATGTCAGCTTTATTTTTATGTATCTGTTCCAGCTCATATATTTCTTTTATTACCCTTTCCATTTCTATTGCCTTTCCCTCTTCCTTCTGGCACCTATAAATTTCAACACACCTCTAATATAAGCTTTATGTGCTTCCCATGCTGTAGCCTTTGACACCTCAGGGTACTCGTTTAACAAAAAATATTGTTCTAACTCATTTTTTATTTTATCTCCTGTTTCTATATCTTGTATTGAGTCTTCATTTGGCCTCCATGTACCTGCCCCGTTCCGTGTTCCCATAAGTCTCAGCTTCACTATTACTGGGGCATGGTGTGAGAGTGTTGTTATTTGAATAGATGATTTTTCGACTGTTTCCAGGAGTCTATGTTCCACCAGGACATAATCTAATCTTGAATATGTATCATGCACAGGGGAATGGAATGAGTAATCCCTTACTCATGGATGTTGAGCCCTCCAAACATCCACCAGTTGGCATTGGTAATAAACTTTTCTTGATCGCACTTTATTGATAGTCACCGGTCCCCAGTGCATGTGACGTACTATCCATTCGTGGATCCATACAGAAATTAAAGTCCCCTACCAAAATGAATATACCTTTTTTTAAATCCATTCGTTTTCCCAAAACCTCTTAAAGTAACCTTTTGGGTTGTTATTGGGACAATATACGTTTGCCAATGTACATTCCGTCCCTTGCAGGTTTCCTTTCAGTGAGAGGTAACATCCCTCCGGATCTACTTTCCTATCTTTCAATATAAATCTGAGATCTCTTGCCAGTCCTATTGCTACCCCTTTCGCTCTTCTGATTGGGAAGTCTCCATAATACCATGTTGGGTAGGGTTTTGAGTAGGGATGAGCCGAACACCCCCCCGGTTCGGTTCGCACCAGAACCCGCGAACGGACCGAAAGTTCGCACGAACGTTAGAACCCCATTGACGTCTATGGGACTCGAACGTTCGAAATCAAAAGTGCTCATTTTAAAGGCTAATTTGCATGGTATTGTCCTAAAAAGGGTTTGGGGACCCGGGTCCTACCCCAGGGGACATGTATCAATGCAAAAAAAACTTTTAAAAACGGCCGTTTTTTCGGGAGCAGTGATTTTAATGATGCTTAAAGTAAAAAAAAAAAAAGTGAAATATTCCTTTAAATATCGTACCTGGGGGGTGTCTATAGTATGCCTGTAAAGTGACGCGTGTTTCCCATGTTTAGAACAGTCCCTGCACCAAATGTCATTTTTAAAGGAAAAAATCTCATTTAAAACTGCTTGCGGGTTTAATGTCATGTCGGGTCATGGCAATATGGATGAAAATCAGTGAGACAAACGGCATGGGTACCCCCCCAGTCCATTACCAGGCCCTTTGGGTCCTGTATGGATATTAAGGGGAACCCCGCACCCAAATTAAAATAAGGAAAGGCCCTATATACTCTGAACAGCAGTATACAGGCGGTGCAAACAAGACAGGGACTGTAGGTTTGTTGTTAAGTAGAATCTCTTTGTAATTTTGAAGGGGTACATTTTTAACGTGTTTAGCTCCAGCCAAAAAATCTTTTTTAAGCTTTTTGGAAAACATAGGGAAGGGTTATCACCCCTGTGACATTTGTTTTGCTGTCTTTCCTCCTCTTCAGAAGATTTCACCTCACTTTTTGTCCCAATGAAAAATGTTTTTTGAAAATTTGGGTTTTTTTGTGGAACAAGGATTGGAAAGCATCAGTGGAAAGGAGAAATTGTTTTCCCATATTAACTCTTACAGGAGAGAATTTCCCTTCCTAGGGGTAGATTTCATCTCACTTCCTGTTGTCTCCTTCCGTTTGCAAGTAGGAGTCGTTTGTAAGTTAGATGTTTGAAAGTAGGGTCCTGCCCTATATACTCAGCAGAAATTTGGGCCTTAGGTGTTGCTGTGGCCACAACACTGTAAGCCCTCACAGGGCCCTGCTGTGAAATATTAGATCAAGAATTGTAATTACATGCCCCTGTTGAACAGGAGCTGAAAAATTAGGCCTTAGGCACTGGTGCTGGTGCCACAACACTGCAACCCCTCACAGACACTCTAGTTGGAACGCAGGAACGAGCCCTGCTGCAAAGTATTGCTTCAAAAATTGTAATTACACGCCCCTGTTAGACAGGGGCAGAAAAATTGGGCCTTAGGCACTGGTGCTGGTGCCACAACACTGCAACCCCTCACAGACACTCTAGTTGGAACGCAGGAACGAGCCCTGCTGCAAAGTATTGCATCAAAAATTGTAATTACATGCCCCTGTTAGACAGGGGCAGAAAAATTGGGCCTTAGGCACTGGTGCTGGTGCCACAACACTGCAACCCCTCACAGACACTCTAGTTGGAACGCAGGAACGAGCCCTGCTGCAAAGTATTGCATCAAAAATTGTAATTACACGCCCCTGTTAGACAGGGGCAGAAAAATTGGGCCTTAGGCACTGGTGCTGGTGCCACAACACTGCAACCCCTCACAGACACTCTAGTTGGAATGCAGGAACGAGCCCTGCTGCAAAGTATTACATCAAAAATTGTAATTACACGCCCCTGTTAAACAGGGGCTGAAAAATCGTGCCTTAGGCACTGGTGGTGGCGCCCAGAACCAAAAATGTTCTTACAAGCTATCAGCGTGATGATTGAGGAGGAAGAGGATAATTACTCAGGGATAGTCACTCAGCATCAGCATAGGCAGTCTTTGAAGGGATCTGAGATTTCAAAAAAAAATATTCGGTTACATCAGCATCAGGTGCTTGGTAGCTGGTGGTGATCCAAGACTGATTCATTTTTATGAAGGTCAGCCAATCGACCGAGTCGGTGGACAGACGCACCCTGTGATCGGTTACCACGCCTCCAGCAGCACTGAATGTGCGTTCCGAAAGAACGCTGGATGCAGGACAGGCCAGTAGCTCAATTGCATACTGTGCAAGCTCTGGCCAGTGATCCATTCTCAAGACCCAGTAACCCAGAGGATTTTCGGTGGGAAAGGTGTCCAAGTCTGATCTTGCCCCTAGGTATTCCTGCACCATGTAAAACAGACGCTGGCGATGGTTGCTGGAACCGATCATACCTTGGGGCTGCGGACCAAAAAATTGTCTGAACGCATCGGTCAGACGGCCACCTTCTCCACCGCTCCTTCTTTGACTGACCGAAGCCTCAGCAACACGTTGTCCAGAAACAGGAGTTTGTAACCTCCCAGTCTCTGGGAACGCGTTGCACAGACCTTTCTGCAAGGCCTCCCGAAGATGTTTCATCCTCTGCTCCCTCTGCGATGGCAAGATAAGGTCCGCAACCTTACCCTTGTATCGTGGATCAAGGAGGGTTGCCAGCCAGTATTGGTCCTTCTCCTTGATACCACGAATACGAGGATCCTTACGCAGGCTTTGCAGGATCAGGGAGGCCATGCAGCGTAGGTTTGCTGAGGCATTCGGTCCGGAGTCCTCTGGGTCACTAAGGACAACAACGTCCGCAGCCACCTCCTCCCAGCCACGTACAAGTCCATGTGTTCCTTGGGACTGATCCCTTAAAGACTGCTGCTGATGCTGAGTGCCAGGCTCCACCTCCATACTGACACAATCTTCCTCCTCCTCCTCCTCGTCCTCTTCCTGTGTGATCGGCGGGCACGCAGGAACACTGTCTGGATAAAGGGGGCCTTGAGAGCTAAGGAAGTCCTCCTCTTCCTGCCTCTGTTCTGCCTCAAGTGACCTGTCCATTATTCCACGCAGCGTGTGCTCCAACAGGTGGACAAGGGGGACAGTGTCACTGATGCATGCACTGTCAGTGCTCACCATCCTCGTGGCCTCCTCGAATGGTGACAGGACAGTGCATGCATCCCTGATCATGGCCCACTGGCGTGGGGAAAAAAAAACAAGCTCCCCTGACCCTGTCCTGGTGCCATAGTCGCACAGGTACTCATTGATGGCCCTCTGCTGCGTGTGCAGCCGCTGCAGCATGGCCAACGTTGAGTTCCACCTGGTGGGCATGTCACAGATTAGGCGGTTCTTGGGCAGGTTAAACTCCTTTTGGAGGTCCGTCAGCCGAGCACTGGCATTATATGACCGGCGGAAATGCACACAGACTTTCCTGGCCTGCCTCAGGACATCCTGTAAGCCCGGGTACCTGCCCAAGAACCGCTGCACCACCAAGTTAAGGACGTGAGCCAAACAGGGCACATGGGTCAGTTGTCCCTGTCGGAGGGCAGAGAGGAGGTTGGTGCCATTGTCGCAAACCACCATTCCTGCCTTAAGTTGGCGTGGCGTCAACCACCTCTGAACCTGCCCCTGCAGAGCTGACAGAACCTCTGCCCCAGTGTGGCTCCTGTCCCCCAAGCACACCAGCTCAAGCACCGCATGGCATCTTTTGGCCTGCGTACTTGCGTAGCCCCTTGAACGCCTACGGAGCACCGCTGGTTCCGAGGAAGAGGCCATGGAGGAAGAAGAAGAGGAGGGGGTGGAGGAGAGAGGTGTGTCACAATCAGCATTTTGGAGGCGTGGTGGCGGAACAACCTCCAACACTACTGCACCTTGTCCTGCATCCTTCCCAGCTGCCAGCAGAGTCACCCAATGCGCCGTGAAACTTAGGTAACGTCCCTGTCCATGCCTGCTGGACCATGAGTCAGCGGTAATATGCACCTTACCGCTGACCGCCCTGTCCAGCGAGGCATGGACATTGCCTTCCACATGCCGGTAGAGAGCCGGAATCGCCTTCCGTGAGAAAAAGTGGCGTTTGGGTACCTGCCACTGAGGAACCGCACATTCCACAAACTCACGGAAGGGGGCAGAGTCTACCAACTGAAAAGGCAGCAGTTGAAGTGCTAGCAATTTTGCCAAGCTAGCATTCAACCGCTGGGCATGTGGATGGCTGGGAGCAAACTTCTTTCGGCGGTGCAGCAGCTGGGGCAGGGAAATTTGCCTGGTACAATCTGACGTCGGTGTACCAAAAGCAGATTGCCCACAAGTACTTGGCTGTGACACACCTAATTCTACACCTTCATTCCTCTCACTGCAGGTCTCAGAGAGGGCTGAAGGTCTAGTGGGGTTGGAAATCTCAGCTGATGAGGAGCAAGGAGAGATCCTCTTTGTTCTTTGGTGTGGGTCTTTTAGATACGCTTGCCAACGAACTGCATGGCAGGTCAACATATGTCTGGTCAAGCATGTGGTGCCCAAGCGGGAGATGTTTTGGCCACGCGAGATACGCTTGAGACATATGTTGCAAATAGCAGCGGTGCGATCTGATGCACTCGTCTCAAAAAAGGCCCACACCAAAGAACTTTTTGAATAACGCGCAGAGACTGCAGCGCCCTGCACATGTGGAGCTTTGGGGTGTGATGCAGTCAATGTGCTGCCCTTAGGCTGGCCCCTGGAGGGCATCCTGCCTCGTTGGTGATGTGCCGCCTCCTCCTCCTCCTCCTCCTCTCTCCTATCAGGCACCCACGTTGAGTCAGTGACCTCATCATCCCCTCCCTGCTCATCACTGGAGCAAACCTGGCAGTATGCTGCAGCAGGGGGAGCATGACTGCCAGATTGCTGTCCTTCTTGGGCACCCCCTCTGTCCGTGCTCATGTTACTGCCTTCATCGAGCTCAGTATCATCATCAGAGCCTTCCAAACGCTGGGCATCCTCCTGGAGCATGTACCCAACACTGTGGTCAAACAGTTCGAGGGAATCCTCAGGAGGACATGGTGGAGCTAGGGAAGGAGTCACTGATGACATTGAGCTGAGGGAAGAGGCCGCTGCTTTGCCAGACAAAGCACCCTGGGCATGGGTAAGAGAGGATGAGGAGGATGAGGACGGCTTGGTCATCCACTCGACCAAGTCTTCCGCATGTTGCGGCTCAACACGGCCAGCTGCCGAAAAAAAGGCCAAGCGTGTCCCATGGCTACGTGCTGATGAGGATGCACCGTCTCCACGACCAGCACTAGACACAGAGCCTGCTTGCCCTCTCTTATTGGCTTGTGACTGTCTGCCTCTCCTTCTTGGCCTTCCAGACATACTAATGGCCTGTAGCTGCACTAAGCTGGGATAGAACACCTGTAATTTTCTTCAGGTAGCTTTATATACTGTAACCAGACAAGTCTGCCTGTCAGTAGGAAGATAACAGGAACGGATCTAGCTGAACACTGTGAGCAGGACGCACTGCACTAAATGTAAATAGCAGGAACGGATCTAGCTGAACACTGTGAGCAGGACGCACTGACTGCACTAAATGTAAATAGCAGGAACAGATCTAGCTGAACACTGTGAGCAGGACGCACTGCACTAAATGTAAATAGCAGGAACAGATCTAGCTGAACACTGTGAGCAGGACGCACTGCACTAAATGTAAATAGCAGGAACGGATCTAGCTGAACACTGTGAGCAGGACGCACTGACTGCACTAAATGTAAATAGCAGGAACGGATTTAGCTGAACACTGTGAGCAGGACGCACTGCACTAAATGTAAATAGCAGGAACGGATCTAGCTGAACACTGTGAGCAGGACGCACTGACTGCACTAAATGTAAATAGCAGGAACAGATCTAGCTGAACACTGTGAGCAGGACGCACTGCACTAAATGTAAATAGCAGGAACGGATCTAGCTGAACACTGTGAGCAGGACGCACTGACTGCACTAAGTGTAAATAGCAGGAACGGATCTAGCTGAACACTGTGAGCAGGACGCACTGCACTAAATGTAAATAGCAGGAACAGATCTAGCTGAACACTGTGAGCAGGACGCACTGCACTAAATGTAAATAGCAGGAACGGATCTAGCTGAACACTGTGAGCAGGACGCACTGCACTAAATGTAAATAGCAAGAACGGATCTAGCTGAACACTGTGAGCAGGACGCACTGACTGCACTAAATGTAAATAGCAGGAACAGATCTAGCTGAACACTGTGAGCAGGACGCACTGCACTAAATGTAAATAGCAGGAACGGATCTAGCTGAACACTGTGAGCAGGACGCACTGCACTAAATGTAAATAGCAGGAACGGATCTAGCTGAACACTGTGAGCAGGACGCACTGACTGCACTAAATGTAAATAGCAGGAACAGATCTAGCTGAACACTGTGAGCAGGACGCACTGCACTAAATGTAAATAGCAGGAACGGATCTAGCTGAACACTGTGAGCAGGACGCACTGACTGCACTAAATGTAAATAGCAGGAACAGATCTAGCTGAACACTGTGAGCAGGACGCACTGCACTAAATGTAAATAGCAGGAACGGATCTAGCTGAACACTGTGAGCAGGACGCACTGACTGCACTAAATGTAAATAGCAGGAACGGATCTAGCTGAACACTGTGAGCAGGACGCACTGCACTAAATGTAAATAGCAGGAACAGATCTAGCTGAACACTGTGAGCAGGACGCACTGCACTAAATGTAAATAGCAGGAACGGATCTAGCTGAACACTGTGAGCAGGACGCACTGCACTAAATGTAAATAGCAGGAACGGATCTAGCTGAACACTGTGAGCAGGACGCACTGCACTAAATGTAAATAGCAGGAACGGATCTAGCTGAACACTGTGAGCAGGACGCACTGACTGCACTAAATGTAAATAGCAGGAACGGATCTAGCTGAACACTGTGAGCAGGACGCACTGCACTAAATGTAAATAGCAGGAACGGATCTAGCTGAACACTGTGAGCAGGACGCACTGACTGCACTAAATGTAAATAGCAGGAACAGATCTAGCTGAACACTGTGAGCAGGACGCACTGCACTAAATGTAAATAGCAGGAACGGATCTAGCTGAACACTGTGAGCAGGACGCACTGCACCAAATGTAAATAGTCTAGATAGAAGATAACAGGAACGGATCTAGCTAAACTGAATACAGTGTATATATATATATATGCAACACCAGGGATGCATATATATACACAATACACTGTAAGTGCAGCTAACTGACTGACTGTTCTGCCTAATCTATCTAACTCAAATCAAATGACACTGTCTGTCTCTCTCTCTATCTCTCAGCACACCGGAACACACACTACACAGGGCCGCCGTGCAGGCGGCCTTATATAGTGTGGGGCGTGTACTAAATCCCCTGAGCCATAATTGGCCAAAGCCACCCTGGCTTTGGCCAATTACAGCTCTCTCTACTGACGGCGCTGTGATTGGCCAAGCATGCGGGTCATAGTGCATGCTTGGCCAATCATCAGCCAGCAATGCACTGCGATGCCGCAGTGAATTATGGGCCGTGACGCGCCACACGAATTTGGCGCGAACGGCCCATATCGTTCGCAATTCGACGGACGGTCGAACAGCCGATGTTCGAGTCGAACATGGGTTCGACTCGAACACGAAGCTCATCCCTAGTTTTGAGTATAATTTAACATTTGTATCTAATGCTATGTGTGTCTCCTGTAGAAATATTATACCCGCGGAGTATCTTTTGATCTCCCTTAATACCTTATACCTTTTTTGTGGGGTATTCAGCCCTCTTACGTTATATGTCAAACAGTTTATATTTGCCATTTAAATTCTCTATCTCCCCCCCTCCCTTCCTCCCCCCCCCTTGTAGCACCATCCCCCATATAGGGGAGGGGGCTTGAGGGTTTCTTTAGAGCCGAGAGGGGGGTTTAACCCCTTGAAAATTTGGAAAATCGAAAGAACCAAGGATTCCCGACACCTTATGTCCCACCCCACCCCCCACCTTTCCCCTTTCCCCATACCACCACCCTCCCACCCCACTCCCCCCAAGTCTAAGATCTTTTTGGTTGTATTTTGGACCTTTTCCTGGTCATAGAGCAAAATCATATAATCTCTATTTAGGGCCTCCCTGCCCTATTGATCCTTCAATTCTAGGGTGGTGCTCTAACTGATACTCCCACAAAACCTGTCGCACAGTTTAGGATGACGGGTCTGAGCCCCAACAGGTGTCCAGCTTATTCATCTGTTATGTCTTATTTTCCTCCTATTTCTCCCCAGCCCCCACCCCCCTCCCCCTAGCTAGGGCCATGCAGCCCCACCAGTCTTTCCCATGCTGTTTTCTATTTTAGTTCTTGTTATTTTTTCTTAGGGATCAGTTGCTATTGGTCTTCTTGATGAGTGTTTTTCCCCTCTCTTCAACTTAATGTCCATCCAGGTAGATCTGGTATAGGGATTTCTATTGTTTGGCAAAATTCTTGTAGCTCTTCCAGGAATCTCAGTTTTGCCATACATCCTTCTTTCTGGCCCGCCAAACAAGCTGGGAAGCCCCAATTGTACCATACATCATGATTTTGCATCAGTTCCAAGAGGGATTTTACCAGCCTCCTTCTCCTTAGTGTCTTATATGATAGATCTGGGAAAATCTGGAGTTTGGCGCTTTCATATTTTAATGGTGGCTTCCCCATCATGTTTCCATTAATTTGATTTTTTTTTTCAAAGTTCTGGAATCTTATAACAATATCTCTTAGGGCCTCTGTTGGTATACCTTTTTGGTCTTCTAATCCTGTGGACTCTTTCTATTCTTATTGGTTCTACCTCTTCTTTACCCAAAAGTGGGTTAAATATTTTTCCCATCTTTTCCACTAAGTCTTCTCTGTTTGTTGGTTCTGGTAGGCCGCGTAATCTCAATTTTTTTTCCTCTACTTCAGTTTTATTGGTCTTCCATTTTGTGTGGCAGTTCCCTTTGCTCAAGTTTTAGCATTTTTAATTCTCCTTTTAGATCTTTTGTTATTTGTGTATGGCTGTCCACTCTCTTTTCTTTCTCTTCAACTCTTGTCAAAATGTGACCCAGGTCATTTCGTAATGTTTCCATTTCAGTTTTTAGGGAGTTTTCTAATGCTGCAAACATTGCTGCCATCTCTATCTTTGTAGGTAGTTGGGCTTTCAGGGACTCTTTATGTCCCTTTTCCAAGTCGCTTTCTGGGTCTTGAGTTAATCTTGACTGGTTGGGTGTGCTTATATATGGTGATGTTCTATTTTGTCCTCTTTTATCTTTTACTTACGCCTGTTTCGCCTGGTTTCCTTGTTGTTTTTCCATTGTCTGTTTCTCGGATCCTCCTTCTTAGGACATGTACTTTTTTATTGATCCTGGGCTTGAGCTCAATTTGGGTGATTTTGAAACTGCCCCTCCCCTTGCTGATCTCCCCCTCATGATCGAACTCTCTATATTTATGTTTAGTTTTGATTTTAAATTTTCTCCTTCAAACAGTCCCTTTGACTTTTCTTCCAGTGTTTATAATATACTAAATAGAAAGTGGAGATGGGGTAGCTTAGCCTTAACAGACCTTTACCATGCAGTTTATTTCAGTTTATGGGATTTTAGTCCAGATTGCAGTCACTCCTGATGTAAAATCCATACACTATATCTGTATATAGAGTCTGCTGTGATTTCTGAAGGGTGCAGAGGAATATCCAGATTCCGTTATATTTTTGATGGTCATGTACCTGCTCTTCCTCTTGCTAGTTTCCCCCTCCTATTAAGTCACTGTATATATACCCTTTTTTTTTTTTGTAGTGTATATCACATATATACTAGGTGATAGTGAGGTGACCAGTAACAGATAGAACTTGGCTCAATCTGCGGAGTTTGATCCTGCTGAGATCTGTGTAGAACTGATAAACTTTGCAGAGAGATAGAAAAGGCAGAAGAAAAAAAGGAGACGACTCACCACTCCTGATGGACATTAAGTGGTCTGTATGAGGTCTGCTGCAATCTCTGGGGGGAGAAAGAGAGGTGTCTTGGTTCCTCTGTGTGACTCTGCACTTCGAGGGGAGGGAGGCAGTATCACTGGGCTCCCGCCGTGTCTTAGCTTGTCCATCCAAGCTCCTTCACACAGAGCGCCTTAGACAGGCGCTTCCACTCCTGCACTCCCCTGCAGTGTCACTTGCGTTACCCTGAGCTCTCCGCCCGCATCCGACCTTCGGCAGGTTCTCCTGCTCTCCACACGGGTTCCCCCTCTCTCCACACAAAGCCGCCGTTCTCCTCACCTGCTCACGTCCCATGTGTAAGGTAGGATCAGGGGGCAAGTCGCATCTCCAGTGTCTCTGCGCCTCTCAGTATCAACTCACACATCCGGTTCAGGCTGTGGGGCCAGGCATGTAGCCAGGGGGTTTGAGGTGGGGGGAGAGGTGTCAGAGAGGTTACCTGGTTGGGCGTTGGTGCGCGTTCCGGGGCACGTTGGTGCGCGCGTTCCTGTGCGTGCTGGGGCGCGTGCTTCTGGGGGCACTGGCGCGTCTAAACTGGCTGGCCGCGTTGTGCATGGTGGTGCTGGTGTGCGCGCCGGTGTCCGGGGGCGCGCTCGGGCGCGTGCGGGTGCGCGGGCGTCTGTGCGTATCGGCGCGCGCACGGGCGCGGCGTTTGGTGCCAATCAGCCTATTTAGGTCTGCTGTTATCTCTGATCAGTGCTGCCTGATCAACAGCTCTGTGCCTAGTTCCTGTTTCCTGTTTCCTGTTCCTAGTTCCTGTGTTCCTGAGTTCCTGAGTTCCTGATCTGTTGACGACCCGGCTTGCCTTTGGATTCTTCTGACCTCCGCCTGCATCTGACCCCGGCTTGTTTTGACCATGCTTCTGCCTGCTCCTCCTGTACCTCTGCTGCCCGCCTGTTGCCAAACACAGCCTGTGCATTGACCTGTCTTTAGCTTCTGCCCAGCATCCGTTGCCTGTGCCTCTAACCATCACCTGCTGTCTGAAGACTGCTAGCTTCCGAAATAAGGACTCCTGCACAGGCTCTCATACCACTCCGCACTTGTGTGCTTCCTGTCTGCTCTACCAGGGGCCGCAAGTCGGATACGTAAGGGAGCCTACCCTCTGCCCAAGTGGACTCTCCGGTCTGGTAAGTGAGAGACCTGACAAGAGGGATCAGTAAGGCGGTTGAGGGCTTTTCCGCTGCATGAGATGGATGGCTTCACCTGGAGCCTCCTAGCAAGGGCTCTCTGCTACTCCATTCTTAGGCTCCTCCCCCACTTAAAATGCCGGTTCAGGTGCAATTCTGATAATATTCAGGGATGCGATTGTGAGAAGATTTGGTTCTCAGACGAAGGCAGGATAGGCTTCCCTGAAGAGATGAGTTTTCAGGGATTGCCTAAAAGTGGACAAAGTAGGAGATAGCCAGACAGAATGGGGTAGTGAGTTCCAGAGGATGGGAGAGGTTCTGGAGAAGTCCTGGAGACAAATGTAAAACATTTTTGTTTAGATACATTTTAAGTTCACACAAAACTTTATCTGCAAGGTAAAAAGTATACTAAACTGAACAACTTCACATCCATTTTCCTCAGGCATCACACTACGCTAACCCAAGAGTTACACTGACTCCAATTTCTTGAATCACCACATTACACTGACCCAAGAGTTACATTGACTATAATTGTTTGAGCGTTGACAGTGCAGGATCAATGGAAAAACGGCGTGTGTAGTAAATGTTTCATAATTTTGATAAAAAATTCAGTTCACAGGAGGTTCAGCAAACCCAAGAGGAAGTTTGTGCACTCCCAACATAGTGCTATACCCAACTGAAGTCTATGATAGATGGATCTTGCCATTTTTTCTGCCCTTTTTCTTATACCAATACATTGATAATGGTATAAAAGTTTGCAGATGTTACTGGCATATTTAAACAAGGCATTATGACATTGTGTAACAAATCAGCCCTCCAAGGGCGATATATCTGTTGTGGGTCAAAAATGCAGTTGACGACCATATAGACCACTAACAGACCAGGTTTGCAAGATGAAATACATCACATGTGATATCATTTGCATGCTCAGTGATTGCAGTATTCTAGTCTGCATCTCCCCAAGGTAATACTTAAAATCTGAGAAAACATAAAACAAAACAGTACTGTGCTTGTGTGAAAATAAAAAAATCTATTAAATAAATAAAATAAAATAAGCAGCAACAATGTAATGTGAGATATGACACAACAAATAAATGGAAAAAAGAAAAGGTTGTGCTAAGTATACATTAATGAGTGATCATAATCTAACAAGTGATGTGAATGATCAAATAAGATCAACAGTGAATGTTGAATTGAAGTTAAAAAACAAGTGGTATCCAACGATATCCTCCACCAAGTGACGTCACCGTGATGCCCCGAAAGAAGTCCAATGGTGACTAAACCAGTCGGGCAAGGAAACGCGTCACTGTGTTTTTAAAGCTTTTCAAGCTTTTTAGGCTTTTGTGTTTGCTGCTGCTGTTTTTTTTTTCATGCACCTCTAGTGACTTTTTGTCTTAAGTGCATTTGCTTCTAAATAAATACCTAAGAAGTTTTTACACTAACAGAGGCCCCTTGTTTGTTTTTTGGGTACTGCTGGGTTGCCATGACAGTTCAATCTTAGTGCGGGAGGAATGGCTGGAGAGACGTGGACTGCCAGCATTACATCTTTTGGACGCCTTATGAGCAGATACATCCTAAGTGAGTTTGACCTTCCATAATCAGAGGTTCCATCATGTGGGGTAAGAGTAGATCTTGACTAAACGTTGGTGACATCACTTGGTAGAGGATATCGTTGGATACCATTTGTTTTTGAACTTAAATTCAACATTCACTGTTGATCTTATTGGATCATTCAGATCACTTGTTGGACTAAGATCACTCATTAATGTATACTTAGCGCAACTTTTTCTTTTTTCCAATACTTAAAATCTGGCCTGTTAGTGGGTCCTGAGGACAGGAGTTGAGAACCACTTATATAGACCATCAACATAAACTCAGTGCATAAGTCAAAAATGTATTACTGCATCTTACCCAAAGAGTAACACAAAGTTTAAACTCAGTTTATTTTATGATTTGTCTATTGGGCCTATAGTCATCTGTTTACAAGGTTTGCTTCGACTTTCACCACCAGTGCAAGGTAAAATTGGAACAGAAGGAACAAAGTGTAAGAGAAGAGACAAATTTTGCAGTAAGGATCTAAAGAGATTAGAAAAGCAACAGATAAAGTAAGAGGTGAGAAAAGGAAAAAAGAAGAAGTGGGGAAAAAAAGAGAAGAATGGCGAAAGGTAAAGGCCTTCATAAAATACTAAGAAAGAATGCAAAAATTGGAACCAAGTGTGAGGTTATTTGTGAGGGGGAAACGAATCCAGCCATGGTTGCCATATCCTCCAGGATAGCGATCAGTTTCTCATTAACAAATGTACGCTGGATTTGAGATTTAGCTTCCTCAAAATAAAATATTCTTCCATGCAAGAGCGATGGTTTGCTTAGTGGCTATAAAATATGTGTAATTAAAATAGGACTCTACTGAGAAACATCATTTATTGGTCTGTGGAGAAGGGTCACTCATGGGTTAATTTGTAGGTCCGAGTTGAACATTGTGTAAACTCTTATCTATGAACAGCCTACATTCGGGCAAGTTTAACATATATGGAGCATGTTCCACTCATCTATGCATCCCCTGAAAAAAAGCTAGGCGATACAAGATATACTTGTTGGAGAAAAAAAAACAGTGGAACAGTACTTTGAAGGAATTCTCCAATGCTTGTACATTTCAGGAGCTTTTAATTTCTGGTCTTTTTTCAAGAATAATTTGCAAGTTACTACTAAAATAAAATTGTGGGTAGCTGGGCACTGCCATGGAGTACATGTAAAGGTGTAAACAATTAAAAAAAAATAAAAAATAAAGACACCAACACTGGGAAAAAATAAGTTTTGTACTTACTGTAAATTATTGGAGTCCATGGAGGGGCACAAGATTGTAGAATAGTCTATGACACGTGGACTGTACTGCCTCTTAAAGGAGGTGTAGACATTGGCAAAACAAAAGCCATTAAGCCAGCCCCCATATAAACCCACCTCCACTCTCTGTGCTTCAATTTTGTAAAAAGAAGTACATAAGGCCAAAAAAGGGAGGGACAGGACCTCTGACCCTCAATGGACTCCAAGAAAAATAGATATATTTTTTTCACCCATTGAGGGACCCAGAATTATAGAATAGTCTAAGATGTGAAGAGTATACTGGCTCTAACAGGAGGTGTAGACATTGGCAAAGCAAACGTTGTTAAGCCAGCCCCATATAGCCCCACCTCCAACTTTCATGCATTAGTTTTGTAAACAAGCACTACATAATGTGGATGTTAATAGCATCAATCTTTGAATGGTGCCTTGATGAACAATTTACCACATATGGGAAAGGACATTGTCAAGGGGAGACATGTAAGCTCAACTAAGTTTTCTGGATCAGGAATGACACACTCCAAGAGAAAACCAGTACTTGAAGGAGCAATAAGCCTCTACCAACAATGTGGAGAACAACCAAATAGCCACCTTAAGGGAAATACCTAGTAGACAAAACCTAGCCTAGTATGCCCTAGTAAGGATGAGAAGAATCCATGCTATTTATGCCCACAGTACAGAAAAATGTGATAGCCATACCAAACCTTCAAAGAGAAGGTATAAAGAACTGGCGCAACACAATAAATGTAAGAAAAAACATACGCAAAAACATAGACAATGCACAATAAAAGCCCTGTAGATGGTGACAATTATATCCGTGGGCGTATGTATTTAGTTAAGACTAAAAAAATCAAATGGGGTAACTAGACAGCAATAAAAACAGGGGAAGGTAGGGAAATGTCCATAAGTGCAATAAAGGGTTAATAACTAATGGTGGCAGCCATCCTCAGAGAAAATACAGGAAAAGCTGACTCTGCAAGTAACTCTAAATACTACACTCAGGTTGGTGCTTTCCTGTCTTTTCCTCTATATGAAACTTTGCCTTACTTAGTACAAAATATGGTTCTAGGATTCTGCTTATTATTCACAAAGTGAAGAAGGGATAGTCCTCAAAATGAGGAAAGACCAGCAATATCAAAGGTAACTATGGAAATTGGGTTTCCAGATTATTACATAGATCCTCCCAAAAGGGCAATGAAATGGTAAAATTTGAGCAATTTGTTGCAGGTAACTGTAATGCCGCGTACACACGTTTTCCGACAACAAAACCGTGGATTTTTGTTGGAAGGATGTTGGCTCAAACTTGTCTTGCATACACAAGGTCACTCAAATGTTGGCCAAAAATTCAGAACGTGAGAACGCATTGACGTACAACACGTACGACTGCTGAGAAAAAGGAAGTTCAATAGACAGTGCAGCTCCTTCTGCTTGATTCAGAGCATGCGTGAACTTTTGTGCGACGGACTTGTGTACACACGATCGGACTTTCCGACAACAAGTTTTGTTGGCAGAAAATTTGAGAACCAACTATCAAACATTTGTTGGCGGAAATTCCGACAGCAAATGTTCGATGGAGCATACACACAGTCAGACTTTCCGACAACAAACTCACATCGAACATTTCCTGTCGGAAAATCCGACTGTGTGTCCGCAGCATTATGGTGTAGGATATTGCCTCTTTTCTGGGAAAATATTTATGGAATGCCACTAAAAGCATTAAAGTAGTAAAATGAATATAGTGTTCTGTGCCATGGTAAAAGGTAAAAGTTTAAAAGAATCAAGAATCATAAGGAGTAGAAAACTAGAAATGGGCAAAAACTCCACAGCAGAGAGGAGCGCGGTAGTAAGTGGGATAACACAATCAAAGGCAGATTTCTACCTGGGTACAAAAACACCCTAGCAATGCTGGCAAAAAAAGACATAAAAGAGTACAAGAATGCCAAAAAAACCCACAAATTAAAGCTCTTTAATCTCAAAACTCATTTCAAAACTCAAAACTATGTAATATGAGGACCTACTGTCCAATCAATTAGTATTCAATCAAGTAGGCCTTTGCAATACATGGTAGATCTAAAAGATATTGTACAATTAGATCATATTGTATGTGGTAAGCTTAAATTCCAGAAAGCAAAGCGCTAAAGCTGGAAACCTGAGCATTAAAACAACAAACATTCTTCTACATGGAATTTGGTGGTCTTTATGCAGAAGAGACTGAGGATTTGTGGCTTTAAGATCTGCCAAATGAAAGAAAAAAATGTATACATCAATGAGAAGCTGCTGTGCACACCAAGGAATAAAGAGGTCCATCCATGTCATCTACATACCTTCAACAGTGGAGAAGTTGGAAATTCTGAGTACAAGAGAGAGCAGGAATAACATGGTCAATGGCAGAGCTAAAGAGGGGTCTACCCTTGAAGGGTGAGCAAATAAGTGCTCTTCAAGGGCATTATCAGCTTTCCAAACATGAAGCCAAAGTGCTACAGTGGGGCAAAAAAGTATTTAGTCAGCCACCAATTGTGCAAATTCTCCCACTTAAAAAGATGAGAGAGGCCTGTAATTGTCATCATAGGTATACCTCAACTATGAGAGACAAAATGTGGAAACAAATCCAGACAATCACATTGACTGATTTTTTAAAGAATGTATTTGTAAATTATGGTGGAAAATAAGTATTTGGTCAGTATCAAAAGTTCATCTCAATACTTTGTTATATATCCTTTGTTGGCAATGACAGAGGTCAAACGTTTTCTGTAAGTCTTCACAAGGTTGTCACACACTGTTGCTGGTATGTTGGCCCATTCCTCCATGCAGATCTCCTCTAGAGCAGTGATGTTTTGGGGCTGTCGCTGGGCAACACGGACTTTCAACTCCCTCCAAAGGTTTTCTATGGGATTGAGATCTGGAGAATGGCTAGGCCACTCCAGGACCTTGAAATGCTTCTTACGAAGCCACTCCTTCGTTGCCCGGGCGGTGTGTTTGGGATCATTGTTATGCTGAAAGATCCAGCCACATTTCATCTTCAATGTCATGGTGATGGGAGGAGGTTTGCACTCAAAATCTCATGATACATGGCCCCATTCATTCTTTCATGTACACAGATCAGTCGTCCTGTTCCCTTTGCAGAGAAACAGCCCCAAAGCATGATGTTGCCACCCCCATGCTTCACAGTAGGTATGGTGTTCTTTGGTTGCAACTCAGCATTCTCTCTCCTCTACTTTGGTTTCATCTGACCATATGACATTCTCCCAATCCTCTTCTGGATCATCCAAACGCTCTCTAGCAAACCTCAGACGGGCCCGGACATGTACTGGCTTAAGCAAGGGGACACGTCTAGCACTGCAGGATCTGAGTCCCTGGCGGCGTAGTGTGTTACTGATGGTAGCCTTTGTTACGTTGGTCCCAGCTCTCTGTAGGTCATTCACTAGGTCCCCCCGTGTGGTTCTGGGATTTTTGCTCACCGTTCTTGTGATCATTTTGACCCCACGGGGTGAGATCTTGTGTGGAGCCCCAGATCGAGGGAGATTATCAGTGGTCTTGTATGTCTTCCATTTTCTAATTATTGCTCCCACAGTTGATTTCATCACACCAAGCTGCTTGCCTATTGCAGATTCAGTCTTCCCAGCCTGGTGCAGGTCTACAATTTTGTTTCTGGTGTCCTTCAACAGCCCTTTGGTCTTCACCATAGTGGAGTTTGGAGTGTGACTGTTTGAGGTTGTGGACAGGTGTCTTTTATACTGATAACAAGTTCAAACACGTGCCATTAATACAGGTAATGAGTGGAGGACAGAGGAGCCTCTTAAAGTGGAGTTCCACCCACTTTTACAACTCTTCAGCATCTCTCACTAAACTGTGCACTGTAAACAAATTGGATATTTTTTTATTTTTTTTCTCAGCACCTACTGTATATCTACTGTATTCATTTTTCACTTCCTCCTCCCTGGCCGCGGCCCATCGCATCATTTCCTGTTTGCAATGCCTTCTGGGAAGGGGCGGCAACTTCCTCTGAAACTGCCGTTGCTATGGAAACCTGACCTGAAACCTATTACACTGCTTGTGCTGCACTGAGCATGTGCGAGATCTGCAAGGATGAGATCCAGGAAGAAATACAGTCTGGCTTCAGATGCCCACACTTAAGATGGCCATGGCCTGCTGGAAGTTTATAAAATAACAAACTACTGCTATAAACTAACAAAACAGACCTTCATTTACTGACTAACTTTACTAGAATACATTAAGTTTGTGTATTATAGGGGTATTTTTATTTAAAAAGTATAATTTCGGCCGGAACACCACTTTAACCACTAGACATCCGCGCTATGGCCGAATGACGGCCACAGCGCGGACCTACATTCCCGGGAGGCCGTCATATGACGGCCTCCCCTGTGCACGCTCCCTGCGCGCGCCCTGCAGGGCGCGCGCCGGGCGCGGTGTGATCACCGAGTCACTGAGACTCGGCTGATCACCGATCTGAGTAAGGGGCCGGTCCCGGCCCCTTACCATGTGATCAGCTGTCAGCCAATGACAGCTGATCACATGATGTAAACAGGAAGATCGGTAATCGTTTTTTTTTTTACTCGCGCTGACAGCGCGAGTAGAGAAAAAAGCCGATCACCGGCTCAGATGCCAGGGACATCGGTCCCAAAGAGGAAGCACAAAAAATTCCTCATAAGTGCCACCCAAAAGTGCCACCTAACAGTGCCACCTAGCAGTGCCCACAGTGCCACCTAGCAGTGCCCACAGTGCCACCTAGCAGTGCCCACAGTGCCACCTATCAATGCCAACAAGTGCCACCTATCAATGCTCACAAGTACCACCTACCAATGCCCACCTGTAGTGCCAATCAGTGCCACCTGTCAGTGCTGCCCATCACTGCCACCCATCAGTGCCCATCACTGCCACCCATCAGTGCCCATCACTGCCACCTATCAGTGCCCATCACTGCCGCCTCATCAACGTACATCAATGAAGGAGAAAAATTACCCGTTAAAAATTTTTTATAACAAAATATAAAAAAAAAAAAATTTTTTTTTAAAAAAAATTCTGGTTTTTACATTTTTTTAACAAAAAGTAAAAACCGCAGAGGTGATCAAATACCACCAAAAGAAAGCTCTATTTGTGGGAAAAAAATGATAAAAAATTCATTTGGGTACAGCGTTGTATGACCGCGCAATTGTCATTCAAAATGCGTTAGCGCTGAAAGCTAAAAATTGGTCTGGATAGGAGGGGGGTTTAAGTGCCCGGTAAGCAAGTGGTTAAAGAAGAAGATACAGGTCTGTGAGAGCCAGAAATCTTGCTTGTTTGTAGGTGACCAAATACTTATTTTCCACCATAATTTGCAAATAAATTCTTTCAAAAATCAGACAATGTGATTGTCTGGATTTGTTTCCACATTTTGTCTCTCATAGTTGAGGTATACCTATGATGACAATTACAGGCCTCTCTCATCTTTTTAAGTGGGAGAACTTGCACAATTGGTGGCTGACTAAATACTTTTTTGCCCCACTGTATATGCATGTGAACTGACTTTAGGTCCATGCGAGAGACAAATTTAGTTGCTTGTAGGAGACCATCACAACTGAAACACAGTTTCAGACATTCTTTCCAAAGGCTCCAGGGCATGCAGGTCAGCCCTGAAGATGAACCGCTCTCTTTTATAAGAATGAATTTACTCTAACATGGATGCACAAATTAGAGTCACTGCCAATGTGGAACGAACAGTAATACCGAACTATTTTACCTGACATCCAGAGGCTTAGCTTGCAGCTTGTGGGCCCCGATGCAAAAGCTGACCTGGGCCCCCCCATTACCATGTGCTACTTTAACAGCGTACTTGCCCTGTCACTCTGTGTAGGTGAAAATGGAAACTCAGAGTGCCCAGGTGACACAGCGAGCACTTCTCCCCAGTGGCACAGTGTAATGCAGAGCAGACAACCTCTGAGGAGTGGAGAACTACCTGAATAATATGAACAAGATCAAAGATCTCCGGGAGTTCAGCGTAATTATTTAGGAAATTAACCAGCAAGGCGAAACTTAATATTAGGGAAAACTTAGAGAAAGAAAAAAAAAACAAATGACCCTGCAAAAATTTAAACTTAGCCCACCTCAGTGGATATTGTCAGTCAGTAGAATAAAGGACAGAGCCCCCATTTCACATCAGAGCCCCCTCCATCATATCGGGGCCCCCATTTCACATCTGAGTCCCCTCCATCACATCAGAGCCTCCTCAATCACACCAGAGTCCCCTCCATCACATCAGAGCCCCCATTTAACATCAGAGCCCCCATTTCACATCAGAGCCCCCTCCATCACATCAGAGCCCCCATTTCACATCAGAGCCCTCTCCATCATATCAGAGCCCCCATTTCACATCAGAGTCCCCTCCATCACATCAGAGCCCCCCCAATCACATCAGAGCCCCCTCAATCACATCAGAGTCCCCTCCATCACATCAGAGCCCCCATTTAACATCAGAGCCCCCATTTCACATCAGAGCCCCCTCTATCACATCAGAGCCCCCATTTCACATCAGAGCCCTCTCCATCATATCAGAGCCCCCATTTCACATCAGAGTCCCCTCCATCACATCAGAGCCCCCCAATCACATCAGAGCCCCCTCCATCATATCAGGGCCCCCATTTCACATCTGAGTCCCCTCTATCACATCAGAGCCTCCTCAATCACACCATAGTCCCCTCCATCACATCAGAGCCCCCATTTAACATCAGAGCCCCCATTTCACATCAGAGCCCCCTCCATCACATCAGAGCCCCCATTTCACATCAGAGCCCTCTCCATCATATCAGAGCCCCCATTTCACATCAGAGTCCCCTCCATCACATCAGAGCCCCCCCCAATCACATCAGAGCCCCCTCAATCACATCAGAGTCCCCTCCATCACATCAGAGCCCCCATTTAACATCAGAGCCCCCATTTCACATCAGAGCCCCCTCCATCACATCAGAGCCCCCATTTCACATCAGAGCCCCCTCTATCACATTAGAACCCCCTCCATCACATCAGAGCCCCCATTTCACATCAGAGCCCCCTCCATCACATCAAAGTACCTCTCAACATCAGTCCCCACTTCAGGTTGGTTGGGGGAGGGAGCCCCTCAGGGGGTGTTAGGATTGTTTACATTACAAAACTTCTCTCCTCCAGCCAATGAGAGCAGGGGAGGGGTGTGGTCTGGGGTCTGGAAAGAAGGCAAACTAGAAGCTCTGGACTGGATTACAGAGCTCAGCTGGGGCCCTGGGAGACACAAGGCGGATTGGACCTGGATTCTGTCTCCAGGATTTTGTGGTTGAAAAATCCAGCATGTACAATGAGAGCAGGGAGCCACAGGCCCCCTGTAGCTAAATACGGGGTCACTATGGTGACTCCTGCACCCCTTTAAGCTATGCCCATGCTTATATCATAGAACAAAGTCAAAATGAAAATCAGTTAAATCCTTAAAAGAAGGAACATCATTAACCCGTTTTGTTTCTTAAGGTGGATGACTAGATTGTCCACAGTGGGTAGAGACCACTTATAGTTCTTGTAAAGGGAAAGCACTACTTTGCACTATTTGAGGAATTCCATGACTCCACTGGTTAATTCCAGTCCTCAAAAACTACAGCTTTGCAAACAGAATATAATGGGAATGTCTTTGTAGCGAGAGCTCTATAAAGCTGGGTACACACTAAAAGAAAATTGGATGATTGATCATCCGGTTTTCCTCGATGTTTCACAGCAAGTTCAACCCAAGGATTGTACTAATTGTATGAAAATTCTCAAATGACAAAGGCTTTTTTTTATTTAATGTAGAAATGTGGTAGCGTAGATTATTGTTGTTTACTGTTTCCGATCATGCTCAGTCTTTCGTATCCGAATTTGAACGAAAATCAGTAGTACAGAGTTTTTCTTCCAATTTTCTTATAGTGTGTACCCAGCTTTAGACTCAATGCCCAGAACTGCAGATTGAAGCCCAAATTACAGAGCAGTACACTACATCAATAACTTTTTGTAAAGTTAATTGATATGGGACTTGCTTAAAAATAGGCCTTCATGAGAAGGCTGTGGAGGCTCTGAGTTTAAATCAGAGATAGTAATAGGAACATCCGGCACACTAAAAGAGTTAGATAAAATAGGGGGTTTGCTTGTAGGATGTAACAGGGTACAATTAGAACCCTTACGGGTAGATTTTTGCATTGGCTATCAAGGGCGTTGTGGCTATATGTGGGGGCTGAGATTCACTTTGCAGAGCTGTATAGGACTTGGGAGAGGACAACTCTATAGTAAGGAGAGAACCAAGAACAGAGGGAGAACCAAGAAATCACTGCTATTGGTAAAAGGAGAGTATGGGTTGAGGTCACCCTTTACAGCAGGACTGTCCTTCTAACTAAATGGATTGCGCTGACCAATCAGAATCCACCTGGTCTGTCCTGGAATTGCTGATGGAAAAAGGGAGAACAGCTGGGATTTCGAATCCCCGGACTGCTGCAGTATCTGCAGGGTGCTGAGGTGCTGACAGCTCAGCAATCCCAGGGGTAAGTAGAGCAGGTATTGGGGGGGTTGATGGGATTTGTAGTTCTGAAACAGCTGGAGGGCTGCCAGTTTGACACCCCTGATATAGCGTATATAATTGCAACACAAGTCATATTGTAATTGAATGTTATTAAAAATTAGCTTTCGTCCTTTTCAATCTGCAGCCGCTGTAATTTTCTGAAAAAGGTAGGAATCTGCAACAAAGTTTGTTAAAATCCTTCTAATACATAGATCACCGAGAGGGGAATGTTCTTTCCTCAACAAAAGTGGAGTTACGCTTTAAGTAAACTTGTTATGAGATAGACTGACAGGCTGACGGTAATTTAATCTGCTATTTGTCTGGCTGTAATCCTGTTGCTCTTGCGTCAGCACTTTGATCCTCTAGTTTTTCTGGTCTGTATTCGTCTTCCTGGTCAGTGACTCAAAAAGTATAACTAAGGACATTTCTTAGCTTTGGGTGGAGTGGGGAGGGATTACAACACCTGTAAGATTTTTATTGCTGCTTGTGCTCCCGTTAGGCCCCTTTCACACTGGGGCCCTTTGCAGGCGCTATAATGCCGTGTACACGCGGTCAGATTTTCCAACAACAAATGTTCGATGGGAGCTTGTTGTCGGAAATTCCGACCGTGTGTAGGCTCGGACATTGTCGGACATTTTCCGTCGGAATTTCCGACAAACAAAATTTGAGATCTGGATCCCAAATTTTCCCACAACAAAATCTGTTGTCGGAATTTCCGATTGTGTGTACACAATTCCAATGCACAAATTTCCATGCATGCTCGGAATCAAGCAGAAGAGCCACACTGGCTATTTAACTTCATTTTTCTAGGCTCGTCATACGTGTTGTTCGTCACGGCGTTCTAGGCGTTCGGAATTTCCGACAAGATTTGTGTGACCGTGTGTATGCAAGACAAGTTTGAGCCAACATCTGTCGGAAAAAAATCATGGATTTTGTTGTCGGAATGTGCGATCATGTGTATGCGGCATAACGCTAAAAATAGCGCTTGCAGAGCGCCCTGAAAGAACTTTCACACTGGCGCGGTGTGCTGGCAGGACGCTAAAAAAAGTCTTGTTAGCAGCATCTATGGAGTGGTGAAGGAGCGGTGTATACACCGCTCCTGCCTATTGAAATCAATAGGGCAGCGCAGCTCTACCGCCGGCATAGCGCTGCTGAAGCAGCGCTTTGCGGTGGTTTTAACCCTTTCTCGGCCGCTAGCAGCTGAATAGCGCTGGGAAATAGCGGCACTTTACCGCCGACACACCCACCGCCCCAGCGTGAAAGAGGCTTTAGGGTTATGCGGATTCACTATCCCTTTTTGTCCTGTTTACAATTATTAGAGGGTGAAAGGGAAAGAAAATCCCAAATATTGGGTTGTCACCACAACAGGAATCAAGGGAAAATCTACCTAATCTAACTCACTTCTTATTTTCACTATGGGACAGGAACAGGACAGTGAAGGGAAATCGCCCCAATGGGACACAGATAGCAAAAAAAAACCCGTCAGAGGTTAATAACCCTTCCATACTCTATCCAATATGAAGAAAAAGTTTTGCCTTCAGTTCTAATTTAAAGCCAGCAGGTTATCATGCCAGCCAAACAATTAGCACTTTTGGAAGGAAGTCAACAGGATAAAAATTATATATATATATATATATATATATATATATATATATATTTTTTTTTTTTTTTTTTTTTTTTTTTTTTTTCAATGGTCTACAAGCTACTGCCATGCTGCTGGCTGACAATAGGGGAGAAATCTAGCTAATCTTTCTCTGCAGAACTATGGATGAGTTAATTATTTTCTTATTGTTTACTAAGTCAATGATCTGAATCAGCAGGTTTGTCGTTATATAGGTTCTGATTTCCACCTACTCTTCTTTCTAGTATAGATTCTTCAGCTCATTACTTGCCTTATTTGTCTAGCAAAGTACCAAGGAAGCCACTATTAGCATGGCTTATTATAATACATTAGCGCTACTGACAATTTTTATTTTCTCTGGTGCATTCCATAGGGTAAGTGGCTGTAATGTTATTAATGGTTATTAATGGTGTGATGACACAGTGTATTGTAGCAATGCACATCGGCACTTTGTGTATTTTTCTTTGTTTACATGATGTTTTCTTATATAGATAGATAGATATCATGAAATTGACGTTTTATTTACTGCAGTTTTTTTTTTCTTGAATTATTTACTATAATGTATGTTTTGCGGCTTTTTTTGTACATGCTGAAAAGGACTTGTAAAGTACACACACAATAACATGAAGGATTTATTGTACAATTATTACTATAGGCTATCTACAAGCCACAGGCTGCCACTCTTTTTTGTGCCATTTGCTTAATATCCTTTCTTAGTTTTAACTATGATTATTTTTCCAGCAGTACTACAATGTAATATTTTAGGTGAGACCAATTATTTTCTGTCTCTGAAACTCATTGCTAGGCACATCATTTATACAATTCACTTAATGCACTCAATGATGTGGCTTCTGGTTTTGGTCATGTGTTTTTTTTATGTTGTCCTAATGTACTTATTACAAGCATCCTTTCACGTGTCCCTTTTAGCTTGGAGCTGCATAGACTCAGGCACCCTCTACATTGCTGCCAGTTATTCAGTACAGCCTCACCCCGAGCAAGTTTAGCATTATATTGTAACATTTGTTCAGACGCTGTCAGGATGCGCACAAAGATGCTATTTAATATAATTAGTGAGGTGCAGCGTTAGCAATGTTTCCTCATTAACCTATGACCAATCTCCTCGTTAACATTACTTTTTAGGTATAAAGTTGTTGGTTTACAGGACATTGGGACCAAATGCAGAGGTGTCAGTGCACATCCACAGAGTTCAAAAAGTGAAGATTTCCTTTGTGTGTTAATTGTGCCTAAGCTCAGCTGTTTGGTGAAAATGTACCTTTTTTTTTTATCTGGAATTCTTCCTGAGAATTAGCAGGATATTTCTTAGTATGTGAGTGTACCTAGGCACTCATGTGCATACCAGGGTTGCCAACCGTCAGTAAATTTACTGACAGTTTGTAAAAATCTGTGATTTTTTTCCCTTTACAACTGCCAGTAAATATCAGGGTCTGATAATTTCATGCTGTGTTGACTTTTTAAGTGTAAATCAAACAAATTACTTTGTTATAGGTATTGTCAGTGTTTCCATATGTCTATACTGTTCAAATATTCACTGTGTTAGTTTTCAATAGGAGTTCTGTAATTTCTCAGGTTGCCAGTAAAAAAATGTGCTGTGCCAGTAAATTGTCCATGTTTTGTCAGTAAAAAAATGCTGTGGGAGGTTGGCAACCCTGGTGCCTACTGCCTCATAGCTATATATCTGCAATGTGAGGTATAAGGCACTACTGCTCTCATGAGTTTTGGAGTGAGATTTGGTGATGTCATTACTGTGCTGTTAACCAATCTCCTTCCTGGAAGCTGACATGAGGATGCAAAGCCATTCCTCTACCAAGATTACTGCCTCCACACAGAGGTATAGGGGGTTGATTTAATAAAACTGGAGAGTGCAAAATCTGGGGCAGCTGTGCATGGTAGCCAACCAGCTTCTAACTTCTCGGTAGGGGAGCAACCCGGCCATGCTGTGATTAACCACTTCAGCTCTGGAAGGTCTACCCCCCCCCCCTCATGTCCAGGCCATTTTTTGCAATACAGCACTGCGTTACTTCAACTGACAATTACGCGGACATGCGACGCTGTATCCAAATAAAATAGATGTCCTTTTTTTCCCACAAGCAGAGCTTTCTTTTGGTGGTATTTGATCACATCTGAGGTTTTTATATACAAAGCGAGTTGCCAGCACATGCGCACCTCAGACCCAGAAATGCCAGATCTCGTACCTAGCACGTGATCTGGCACAGAGCGGCCACCCTGCTGCAGTATATCTGCGCGGGGCAGTTGGGAAGAGGTAAAACACAGCAGATGTCGATCAGCGGGTGCCAGCCCATGGATAACTGCTGGCACATGCTGATCGTCATGAATTTACACAGGACAGATCCCTGTCCTGTCAGAGGGGAAGTAATGGATTTTCTTTCCCCGTAAAGAGAAAATAAGATCCATTACCTTAGTAAAAGCACCACACACAGTACACCAAAACACTGGCTAGGCACACATTTAACCCTTTGATTGCCTTGGATGTTTTACCCCTTCCCAGTGTCATTAGTACAGTGACAGTGCAAATTTTTAGCACTGATCACTATATTAGTGTCACTGGTCCCCAAAAACTGTCAAAAGTGTCAGTTAGTGTCCGAATGTCCGCTGCAATATCGCAGTCCTGCTATAAGTCACTGGTCACCGCCATTACTAGTAAAAAATAAATAAAGAAATGCAATTTCCAGTATATATATCCCATAGTTTGTAGACTCTAACTTTCGCACAAACCAATCTATACACGCTTAATGGGTTTTTTGGGGGGTTTTTTTTACGCTTAATGGGTTTTTTGGGGGATATGTTTTATAGCAGAAAGTTGTTGGTCAACATTTTTGCTTATAGCGCAAAAAATAAAAAATGCAGTGATGATCAAATACCACCAAAAGAAAGTACTATTTGTGTTAAAAAAAGGACAAACATTTTGTTTGGGTACAGTGTCGCAATTGTCAGTTAGCGCAGTGCCGTATAGCAAAAAATGGCCTGGAAGGGGGGGGGTAAATCTTCTGTAGGTCAAGTGGGTAAACTTTGACATGAAAACCTGGAAGCTGTTTAATTTCTATGCAGAGCTGCACCAGATTTTTGCAGTCTCTGGTTTTAGTAAACCAACCCCATAATGTAGTACAGTGGTCTCCAATCTGCGGCCCTTTGCTTGCCTCTATCTGGCCCTTGGGACACTATTCCCCCAACTGACACCAATGATGAGGCACCACTCCTCCCACTGACACCATTATTGGGACATTATTCCTCCTATTGACACCATCGATGGGGCACTATTCCTCCTGCTAAAACCAACAGTGGGGAACAATTCCTCCTGGTAAAACCAATGATGGGGCAGTGTTTACTCCCACTGATGCTGGGACATTTTCTACTCACACTGACCATAGTCGGGCCCCCCTAAAGCCTGAGGGATAGTAAAGTGGCTCTTTGTTTAAAAAGATTGCGGCCCCCTGATGTAGAATGAAGCATGGTACTTTAGCAATGGGAAAAAGATCAGCTGCAGAAAGCTGCAGCTTTTCTGGTGACCAGGATAAGGAGGCACAGTCAGCCCTCCTGTACCTGGCCTGGGCTTTATCGTGTCAGCAGGAGGCCCGGGCCCTATCAGATAGGCATGATTTCTAATGACTACCCTGCTAGCAGTGGCGGCTGGTGCTCAAAATTTTTTGGGGGGCGCAAACATTTTTTGAAAAAAAAATCATAAATTGCAGCCACTGTGCCATCAAACGCTGCCACTGTGACATCAAATGCTGCCACTGTGCCCATCAAACGCTGCCACTGTGCCTTCAAATGCTGCCATTGTGCCCTCAAATGCTGCCTTTGGGCCCATCAAACCCTGCCACTGTGCCCAACAAATGTTGCCACTGTGCCATCAAATGCTACCATTGTGCCCTCAAATGCTGCCACTGTGCCCATTAAACGCTACCAGTGTGCCCATCAAACACTGCCAGTGTGCCCATCAAACGCTGCCAGTGTACCCATCAAACACTGCCAGTATGCCCATCAAACGCTGCCAGTGTGCCTATCAAATGCTGTCAGTGTGCCCTTGAATGCCCCCCAGTCTGCCTGGCACTTACCCTGTCTTGGTGACGGCGACGAGCGGGGTCCTCCATGTGTCTCCTGCCGTCCTCATCTCCTGTCCTCTCCTCCTGATAGGCAGTGGCGTCTCCAGCTTTCATATTTAGGGGGGGCACATGGGGGGACAGGGACAAAAATAGGGGGGCAATATAAAATGCAAAAAAAAAAATATATATATATATATATATATATATATATATATATATATATATATGTGGATAAAATATATATAGATAGATAGATATATCTATCTATCCTGGGGCCCTTTACCCCTTTACTACGATCCCACAACGGCCCTTTCACATGTTCTGCAGTGAGCTCCCTTCCTACTGTATTGTGCCCCCCCCCCCCCAGGGTGACAGAGAACAAGAGATATATGTCACCAGCATACCAAGAAAATATAAGGGTCCAAAGCAGTGGGAGAACTATCAGGGTTGCAAAGGTTGTCTTGCCACCGGGCCCTGGTGTTCTGCCACTGTGGGGTTCCCCAGCCTCCTCTTGCTGTCCTGCCCCTGCTATTGACAGCGCTGGTCTGGCATCTCTTGGAATTTACAGGCTGGTTCTCCTGTCTTAAGGACGGGAGAAATCAGTCTGTTTTTTCAGTAACTGAGAGTCCTGATGGAGTCCTTCCTGCAACTCGCTCTTCTTCCTGCCAATGAGGATGCAGGGGAAGGAGCAGATCGGGCGGCCATGGTTGTGTGAGCACTCGCATTATGCAGTGTCAGCGAGCAGAGGGAGGGGGGAGGAATCACCCACAGGAGCTGACTGGGGACGTTTTCCCTCTCAATAGAGACTGTGTTACCCCAGCGGTGGCCCGAGTAAGATGCGGCACATCCGATATGAATACAAACAAGAAGAAATTGCCTTTTTGTAAAAAAAAAAAAAAAATTAAAAAAAAAAATTTTTTTTTTTTGGGGGGGCACATGGTGGGGCCCAGCATAATGTTGGGGGGGGTCAGGGCCCCCTCTGGCCCCCCCCCTAGGGTCGCCATTGCTGATAGGCGTCCAATAGCGGTGCCTGTTGTTTCAGCCTGCTAGTGGCTACTACTTTGCCTTCTGGCTGCCTTTTTTATGGGCACAGTTTCCAGACTTTAGTTCATTTTTAGGGCCGCTTGCACGCGGACATAATAAGTTACAGATGTTGACAGAAAGATCTTGAGTAAAATGCTCTGTAAAGACCTCGCATATACACACGTATAGGCGCATAAATGTGAGCATGCATAAAATTATTCGTCGTCCTCTTCTAGTTGCCAGTGTTGTAATGTAAGCACAGATACACGCATATGGGTAATGTATATATTACCGCATTCAAATGAAAAACGCTCTATTTTGATTTTAAGGCCCTGTACTCATCACTATATTGCTGATCTTTCCGCAGCTGTGTGCATTGTTCCATAGACTACAATGTACCTGTGATTAGATCGATAAAAAACGTGTACAAGAGGCCTAATATGGGATTATCCTTGAATGCCTGTATTTCTGCCGAGGATATTCTCCCTCACTATTAAATATTATTTGTCTTGCGGATCACTGTCACTAAGACCAGAACAGGAATACAGGGTCATTTTAATTTAATGGGGATACTTCTTGTGGTTTAAGAAGGGATTTCCCCTTACTTAATTAGACATTTCCTCTAACTTCCTGTTGTGTCTACAGGACAGGAAGTAAAGAGAAATATTCGCAATAGGACACAGATGGCCAAAACTGACAGGGTTTAAATATATATATATATATATATATATATATATATATATATATATATATATATAAAAGATTTGGCTTTGGATATACTTCATGTGGACTCCACATCTGTGTATTTGTATTTTGCAGCTAAGCAATAAGGTTAGCAATAAACTAAAAATAATTTCACAGCTAAAGGGAAGTGTTGCATGCAATGTCTGCACTGTTGAGCCAAACATCACTTTACAATTGTATCTTTGGGGACCCACTTGAATTTGTATGCTGTACACTTTGGGGTGTATTTATAAAATCTTCTCTGAGCTATTCATCCTGCAAATCTGAATGAACTAGTTCTGTGTGAATGCTGGCAAAATCTATTATTTTTAGGTTATTTTCTCTCCTGGTTAGATGTTCTTTATTCATAAGAATATCGTGAATTAGGAAACTACACTATGACCGCTAGATAGAGCTGATGATCTTAGGAAAGATCATGTATTTACTATAATTCTAAGCTCCATCTAGTGGCCATAATTTAGTATTTTCCCAAACCACTCTATTTTAATGAATGAATAGCAATCTACCTGGAGCGAATACACAATATTACCAAAAGTATTGGGACGCCTGCCTTTACATGTACATTTTGGCATCCCAGTCTTAGTCCATAAGATTCAATATTGAATTGGCCGACCATTTGCAGCTATAACAGCTTCAACTCTTCCGGGAAGGCTGTCCACAAGGTTTAGGAGTGTGTATGTGGCAGGGGTCTCCAGTTGTTCGGGAATTACAATTTTCATCATGCCTAGTCATGTCTGTGAATATCAGAGTTTTACAATGCCTCGTTAGACAAGTAGTTCCACAACAGAAGTGCATTTGTGAAGTTAGGCACTGATGTGGAAGAGAAGGCCTGGCTCGCAGTTTCCACTCTAATTCATCCCAAAAGTGTTCTATTGGGTTGAGGTCAGGATTCTGTGCAGGTCATTCTAGTTCCTCCGCCTAAAACTCGCTCATCCATGTCTTTATGGACCTTGCTTTGTGCACTGGTGCGCAGTCATGTAGGAACAGGAAGGGACCTTCCCCAAACTGTTCCCACAAAGTTTGGAGCATGAAATTGTCCAAAATGTCTTGGTATGCTGATGCCTTAAGAGTTCCCTTCATTGGAACTAAGGGGCCAAGCCCAACCCCTAAAAAACAACCCCCCACACCATAATCCCCCCTCCACCAAAGATTTGGACCAGTGCACAAAACAAAGTCCATAAAGACATGGATGAGCGAGTTTGGGGTGGAAAACTTGACTGGCCTGCACAGAGTCATGACCTCAACCCAACAGAACACCTTTGGGATAAATTAGAGCAGAGACTGTGAGCTAGGCCTTCTCGTCCACATCAGTATCTGACCTCACAAATGCACTTCTGGAAGAATGGTCAAACATTCCCATAGACACACTCCTAAACCTTGTGGACAGTCTTCCCAGAAGAGTTGCAGCTGTTATAGCTGCAAAGGGTGGGCCAAATCAATATTGAACCCTACGGACATATACCCCGTACACACAGTCGGATTTTCCGATGGAAAATGTCCGATCAGAGCGTGTTGTCGGAAATTCCGACCGTGTGTGGGCTCCATCGGACATTTTCCATCGGATTTTCCGACACACAAAGTTGGAGAGCAGGAGATAAAATTTTCCGACAACAAAATCCTCTGTCGGAAATTCCGATCGTGTGTACACAAATCCGACGGACAAAGTGCCACGCATGCTCAGAATAAATAAAGAGATGAAAGCTATTGGCCACTGCCCGGTTTATAGTCCCGACGTACGTGTTTTACGTCACCGCGTTTAGAACGATCGGATTTTCCGACAACTTTGTGCGACCGTGTGTAGACAAAACAAGTTTGAGCCAACATCCGTCGGAAAAAATCCTAGGATTTTGTTGTCGGAATGTCCGAACAAAGTCCGACCGTGTGTACGCCCTATAAGACTGGGATGCCACTAAAGTTCATATGCGTGTAAAGGCAGGTGTCCCAATACTTTTGGTATTATAGTGTATGTGTAGTATATGTCCCTTTTTAAAAAAAAAATGGCATACATTTTGCAAGATGAATAACGTGTTTTAGAAACACATCCCCTAGAGTCTAAGTGCTGCTATGTACATCATCTGGTTTACAGGATACTGTGCACACAAATCTGCTTATTTGTCACCTTTAAAAAAAACAATTTCTTCCCATTTTAAGGCACAAGGCACACATGGGGAAGCGGATTCCAAGTGTCCTCTGATGGTGAAGGTTCTGGATGCTGTGAGGGGAATCCCAGCAGCCAAACTGCCAGTGAAAGTGTTTAAACAGAATGACGATAAGAGCTGGGATCTGATCTCTTCTGGGTGAGCCGGTCACTTCATCTTCAGAATAAATAAATGAATACATTTCTTATGTCTTCTACTCTATATGTTAGCCACTTTCATTGCTAATAGCACAAATATCTCCCTGTATCAATAAACACAAAATGCAAAAGCTGGATATTACACAACTACAGTAACCATTTTTTCCCCAGAACTACATCATCGGATGGGGAAATCCATAACCTCGCTACTGAAGAACAGTTTGTAGAAGGAATTTATAAGCTGGAATTTGCAACTAAACGATTTTGGAGCAAGCTTGGTCTAACTCCATTCCATGAATATGTTGACGTAAGCTGATGTTTTGATGTCACTAATGATAGGGGAATTCACCAATGTGTATGTTATTATCATGGCTTCTATGGGGTTCATCTAAAGAAGGTATGTCAGAATAAAAATACGATCTCCTCCTCCTGCCGAGTGCAGGCCCTCACATTTGGCGATTTAAACTCCCATTGGTCGGAGGATGAGATTGTACAGAATAATTGCCAGAAAAGTATTGCCGACTACTGGCATGCGAATCAGGGCATTACTGGGCCCTCCACTGCCTGGGAGGCCTCCAAGGCTGTGCTGAGGGGCACCTTTATGTTCATTACTGGCATTTTGTGCAAAAATACCCAACAGCGCACTGAGGAACTACAAAATGCAATGATGGTCGCAGAGACGGCCTATGTTCAGAACTATAGTACAGCTATGCTAACCCCGTGGTTACACAGCCATAGGGAGTATGAGCTCTGTTTGCTGGACCTTACTAAAAAACGTATGATCTATGTTACCCAGAAGACGTTTGAACATGGCAATAAGGCGGGTCGCCTACTCGCCTACCTAACTAGATCTGACCGTACCCCTATCTCAATTCCTAGGATCCTGACCTCCCAGGATAAGATTAGTGATGTCCCTCAGGATATAACAGGTGCTTTCCTGTCTTTCTACCGCAACCTTTATACTACTAGGGCCCACAACTCTGAGACCCAACTTGACGAATACTTAACCCAAACAGCACTTCCCCAATTGTCGGACCAAGACCGTGATGATCTAGACAAACCTCTCTCTGTAGAGGAGCTCTCCCTTGCAATTTCGCAGCTACCGACCATAAGACGCCAGGCTTGGATGGTTTTCCAGCTGAATGGTATACACACTTTCGGCACCTCCGGGCCCTATCCTACTCAATACATATAATGAGGCCTTGAAAGACGGAGTACTTCCACCCTCAATGAGAGAGGCATTAATCATTTTGATACTAAAACCTCGGAAAGATCCTCTTAAATGCGACTCCTATCGGCCGATATCCCTTATTAATGGAGATGTGAAAATACTGGCCAAAGTCCTGGCCAATCTTCTGAATAAGGTGGTTGCGAAATTGGTTGGGAGTGACCATGGGGGGCTTTATACCAGGCCGCTCAACCAGAATTAACATCCGTAGACTATTTCACAACCTGACTTGCCCACATGACTATTCACCTACCCGTGTTGTTGTGTCACTAGACACCTGCAAAGCTTTTGACAGCATGGAATGGCCTTATTTGTTTCGGGTGTTACAACTATACCGGTTCGGCCCCCGACTCATAGCATGGATATGTCTCCTCTATACCTTACCACTAGTCTACATATGGAATAATTCCCATGTCACTGAGACATTCCCAATCACCAGAGGCACCAGGTAGGGATGTCCCTTATCACCCCTCTTATTTGCTCTGGGTATGGAGCCCCTTGCTGTTCGGATCCGTAGCTCTCCATTAATTAAAGACCTTCCCATAAATGATATAGAGGAGCGAATATCCCTATACGCAGATGATACCCTAGTCTACCTAACAGACCCCCGCGACTCCCTCACCAACCTCTTAGCTGAAATTAATACATTTGGTGACTATTCCGGATTCCGAGTGAACTGGGATAAATCAACCCTTTTTCCCCTAGACCAAGCTGCTATATCGGAGATTCAATCAGACTCTAGGCTACAAGTCGCCACCTCCTTCAGGTAGTTAGGAGTCACAATTCAATTGCCATTATCCCTATACGTAACCAATAACCTATGCCCCTTACTGCTCCAATTGCAAACACAAACCAAACATTGGAAGGATTTGTCCCTGGATCTCATGGGAAGAGCCAATATCCTTAAGATGATTTACTTGCCTAATTTACTGTAGGTCATGGCTAATTCCCCTTGTAATATTCCCAAATCCATTTTTAAAAGTATCAACTCTATTTGTATTGCGTTCCTCTGGAACGGACGACCCCCTAGAGTTGGAAACACTATGCCTCTCATCCCACCTGGCTGGCTTGGCCTTCCCCAAGTTCTACCTTTACTAACTGGCATCCCAGCTGGTTAATATTCATGACTGGCTTCAGCCCAACTCTAATAATGCCTGGAGCTATAGTCTCCTCATTTGAAACACTCCATAACATTGTCTATAGAGGATGCACACCACCTGGACCAGGCATGTCAATTATACGTACCTCCCTTTTCCTGTTCCAAACTGTGGTAGTGAAGCTTTCAACTGACTCCTGGCTGGCCTCTCCCAATAGTCCACTGTGGTTTAACTCTACTCCTAAGGAGTTATGTTCCCTGCCTGACCCCAAAAGATGGACATCCAGGGGAATTAGGTAGTTATGTCATAAATACACCCCTCAGGGTTTCAAATCCTTCTCTCAGATGCGTTTAGACTTTGACTTACCACGTACCTATTTATTTTATTACTACCAGCTTAGACATGCAGTACGAGCACAGTTTGGTTCCCTAGACAGTCCTATTAGGACATCTGCCCTGGAAAAACTCCTGAGATCTCTGGACCAGACAAAACTTATCTCCACCTATTACTCGGCCCTCGTAAAAGACACCAACCCTAGATTTAGGACAGCACAAGAGAAATGGGACTTCCTAGCTATCCCTATTACAGAAGAAGACTGGTCTGAATTCTGTGACACATTTAAGACCTCTGTTATCTCCTCCAAGGACAGGGTAATACAAATTAAAATCTTTCTCCATTCACACCTCACCCCGGCTAGAATGCACAAAATGGGAATATCCCCCTCTGCTAAATGCTTCCGGGGATGTGGCCAAACTGCTGATTTTATCCACCACTTCTGGAACTGTCCCATAGTACAAGATTTCTGGGTGAACATAGGCTCCTTTATCTCTTCAGCACTGGGTCCCCTAAATATAGTCAACCCCAAAAATTGTTATCTGGGAATCTTTGGCGACCTCACTATTCCCTCTGAGGCCAAGAGACTGCTTCGTATCCTCTATTTTTATGCGAGGAAGTCCCTTTTACTGACATGGAAGGCATCAGCGACCCCGACTCTGAATCTTTGGTTAACGAGCCCCTGTCTCTATACTATCTTACCTTTGTTTTCCGAAAGAGGAAAAAACTTTCCACAAAATCTGGGGCAGATGGTTAGCTAGTCCTTTGACCCTCTCCCCCATACTGCCATAATTGAAGATTTCACTGTGAATTTTGCATTGTACTACTACCCTGAACTCTACCATGGTTTTAATGTTTGGAACTATAGTACCTACCTCCCAAGATTGATACCCGTATCAGACGTATATTGCGCTGCCTAGTATAGTGTCTATATGATGCACAATTTCCCTTCGTTATAGGCTAGAATAGGAGCATTCTGTACTTTGTGTTACTGTTCTGTCTGTGAGTTTTTTTTATGTATGTATGTTTGTTTAAAAAATGCAATAAAAAATATCTATTAAAAAAATATATCTGGTAAGAAGCCAACTTGCACAGTTTTGGAGTGAAGCACTTTTTGGTGATCACTTGCAGCACTAAGAAATTATGAAGTACACGTGTTGAGCATGGTTTTAGCATCACCATCTTAACGGGGACTATTTATCATCTGCATAATTATTTTTTGGTTTGATTTTGCACATCTTTCTCGGCATGATAACGCAGACTTCATGAACTTGAATTTTGCTTTATTTGTTTCATTCATTTATAGTGCTTTGAAAAAGTATTCATATACCTTGAAATTGTCCACATTTTGTCATGTTACAACCAAAAACGTAAATGTATTTTATTGGGATTTTATGTGATAGACCAACACAAAGTGGCAAATAATTGTGAAGTGGAAGGAAAATGATAAATGGTTTTCAAAATGTTTTACAAATAAATATCTGAAAAGTGTGGCGTGCGTTTGCATTCAGCGCCCTTTACTCTGATACCCCCTACTAAAATCTAGTGGAACCAATTTCCTTCAGAAGTCACCTAATTAGTAAATAGAGTCCACTTATGTGTAATTTAACCTCAGTATAAATGCAGCTGTCCTGTGAAGCCCTTAGAGGTTTGTTAGAGAACCTTAGTGAACAAACAGCATCATGAAGGCCAAGGAACACACCAGACAGGTCAGGGATAAAGTTGTGGAGAAGTTTAAAGCCCCGCCAAGTTATAAAAAAAATATCCCAAGCTTTGAACATCTCACGGAGCACGGTTCAATCATCATCCGAAAATGGAAAGAGTATGGCACAACTGCAAAACTACCAAGACATGGTCGTTTACCTAAACTGACAGGCCAGGCAAGGAGAGCATTAATCAGAGAAGCAGCCAAGAGGCCCATGGTAACGCTGGAGGAGCTGCAGAGATCCACAGCTCAGGTGGGAGAATCTGTCCACAGGACAACTATTATGCCCCGTACACACGGTCGGATTTTCCGACGGAAAATGTGTGATAGGACCTTGTTGTCGGAAATTCCGACCGTGTGTAGGCTCCATCACATATTTTCCATCGGATTTTCCGACACACAAAGTTTGAGAGCAGGATATAAAATTTTCCGACAACAAAATCCGTTGTCAGAAATTCCGATCGTGTGTACACAAATCCGACGGACAAAGTGCCACGCATGCTCAGAATAAATAAAGAGATGAAAGCTATTGGCCACTGCCCCGTTTATAGTCCCGACGTACGTGTTTTACGTCACCACGTTCAGAACGATCGGATTTTCCGACAACTTTGTGTGACCGTGTGTATGCAAGACAAGTTTGAGCCAACATCCGTCGGAAAAAATCCTAGGATTTTGTTGTCGGAATGTCCGAACAAAGTCCGACCGCGTGTACAGGGCATTAGTCGTGCAGTTCACAAATCTGGCCTTTATGGAACAATGGCAAGAAGAAAGCCATTGTTGAAAGAAAGCCATAACAAGTCCTGTTTGTAGTTTGCAAGAAGCCATGTGGGAGATACCGCAAACATGTGGAAGAAGGTGCTTTGGTCAAATGAGACCAAAATGTAACTTTTTGGCTTAATGGCAAAACACTACGTGTGGCGGAAAACTAACACTGCACATCACCCTGAACACACCATCCCCACCGCAAAACATGGTGGTGGCAGCATCATGTTGTGAGGATGCTTTTCTTCAGCAGGGATAGGGAAGCTGATCAGAGTTGATGGGAAGATGGATGAAGCCAAATATAGGACAATCTTAGAAGAAAACCTGTTAGCGTCTGCAAAAGACCTAAGACTGGGGTGGAGGTTCATCTTCCAGCAGGACAACGACCCTAAACATACAGCCAGAGCTACAATGGAGTGGTTTAGATCAAAGCATATTCATGCGTTAGAATGGCCCAGTCAAAGTCCAGACCTAGATCCAATTGAGAATCTGTGGCAAGACTTGAAAATTCCTGTTCACAGACGCTCTCTATCCAATCTGACAAAGCTTGAGCTATTTTACAAATAAGAATGAGCAAAAATGTCACTCTAGATGTGCAAAGCTGGTAGAGACATACTCAAAAAAACTTGCAGCTGTAATTGCAGCGAAAGCTGGTTCTACAAAGTATTGATTCAGGGGGGCTAGAAATGCACGCCACACTTTTCACATATTGTAAAAAAAATTGAAAACCATTTATCATTTTCCTTCCACTTCACAATTATGTGCCACTTTGCGTTGGTCTTTCACATAAAATCCCAATAAAATACATTTAAGTTTTTGGTTGTAACAAGACAAAATATGGGAAATTGCAAGGGGTATGAATACTTTTTTCAAGGCACTGTACAATGTAGATCCTTGCCTCCCCTCACACACATACAATGTAGATCCTTGCCTTCCCTCACACACATACAATGTAGATCCTTGCCTCCCCACACACTCACATACAATGTAGATCCTTGCCTTCCCTCACACACATACAATGTAGATCCTTGCCTCCCCTCACACACCTACAATGTAGATCCTTGTCTCCCCTCACACACATACAATGTAGATCCTTGTCTCCCCTCACACACATACAATGTAGATCCTTGTCTCCCCTCACACACCTACAATGCAGATCCTTGTCTCCCCTCACACACATACAATGTAGATCCTTGTCTCCCCTCACACACATACAATGTAGATCCTTGTCTCCCCTCACACTCCTACAATGTAGATCCTTGTCTCCCGTCACACACATACAATGTAGATCCTTGCCTCCCCACACACTCACACACAATGTAGATCCTTCTCTTCCCTCACACACATACAATGTAGATCCTTGTCTCCCCTCACACACATACAATGTAGATCCTTGCCTCCCCTCACACTCATACAATGTAGATCCTTGTCTCCCCTCACACACATACAATGTAGATCCTTGTCTCCCCTCACACACATACAATGTAGATCCTTGTCTCCCCACACACTCACATACAATGTAGATCCTTGCCTCTCCTCATACACATACAATGTAGATCCTTGTCTCCCCTCACACACATACAATGTAGATCCTTGTCTCCCCTCACACACATACCATGTAGATCCTTGTCTCCCCTCACACACATACAATGTAGATCCTTGTCTCCCCTCACACACATACAATGTAGATCCTTGTCTCCCCTCACACACATACCATGTAGATCCTTGTCTCCCCTCACACACATACAATGTAGATTCTTGTCTCCCCTCACACACACACACATACAATGTAGATCCTTGTCTCCCCACACACACATACCATGTAGATCCTTGTCTCCCCTCACACACATACAATGTAGATTCTTGTCTCCCCTCACACACATACAATGTAGATTCTTGTCTCCCCTCACACACATACAATTAAGATCCTTGCCTCCCCACACACTCACATACAATGTAGATCCTTGTCTCCCCACACACACATACCATGTAGATCCTTGTCTCCCCTCACACACATACCATGTAGATCCTGGTCTCCCCACACACACATACCATGTAGATCCTTGTCTCCCCTCACATACATACAATGTAGATCCTTGTCTCCCCTCACACACATACAATGTAGATCCTTGTCTCCCCTCACACACATACAATGTAGATCCTTGTCTCCCCTCACACACATACAATGTAGATCCTTGTCTCCCCTCACACACATACAATATAGATCCTTGTCTCCCCTCACACACATACAATGTAGATCCTTGCCTCCCCACACATTCACACACAATGTAGATCCTTTTCTTCCCTCACACACATACAATGTAGATCCTTGCCTCCCCACACACACATACAATGTAGATTCTTGTCTCCCCTCACACACATACAATGTAGATTCTTGTCTCTCCTCACACACATACAATGTAGATCCTTGTCTCCCCTCACACACATACAATGTAGATCCTTGTCTCCCCTCACACACATACAATGTAGATCCTTGCCTTCCCACACACACATACAATGTAGATCCTTGTCTCCCCTCACACACATACAATGTAGATCCTTGTCTCCCCTCACACACATACAATGTAGATCCTTGTCTCCCCTCACACACCTACAATGTAGATCCTTGCCTCCCCACACACACATACAATGTAGATCCTTGTCTCCCCTCACACACATACAATGTAGATCCTTGTCTCCCCTCACACACATACAATGTAGATTCTTGTCTCCCCTCACACACATACAATGTAGATTCTTGTCTCCCCTCACACACATACAATGTAGTGCAGACATCCCAATTCTCCTGCAAGGTTCTGGAGTCTCCCGCATTTCTGTGGCGGCTCCCCCACACCCGCAAGCGCCTCCTGATCTCCTGGGAATGATCGGTGCAGCGGAGAACAGCTGTGAACGCCAATCTCCTTTGTGTAGATTTTTAGCTGACAGCCGCTTCTCCTTCTCTCCCTCCTGCGGCTGTCAGCTAAAAAGCTATACAGGGAGATCGGTGTTCACAGCTGTCCCTCCCACCGCACCGATCATTGCCAGCTGTTCCCTGTGTGCTCCTCCACCAGCCCACTCCATGTCCTTCTCTGCCCCCCCTGTTCTCCTCTGCCCCTGTGTTCTCCTCTGCTGCTCCTGTCCGCTTCCTCTGCCCCCCTTTTCCGCCACATCCGGCTCCCCTCCTCTCCTCTCCCGCCGGCTGTGGGGGGAACTGTCAGGAATTGGAAACAGTGAGCAAGATCACTCCTGTGATAACTGCGCAGAGTGAACTGTGTTCACTCTGCTCAATTTATGAATGAATAGGAGCCTCTGTCTTGTCTCCTGTTCATTCATCTTCAGTGCTGAGAAAGGGAATGGGGAATCTGTGTCCTCAGTCCTTTTCTCTGTCTCAAAGGGGAGATGTCAGGGGTCTATTTAGAACCCTGACATCTCACCAAAGCCCCCCAAAAAATATATAAAAAAAGTTATTGTAAAAAAATTCTAAAAAATGAAAAAGTGTAAAAAAAATAAAATAAAAACTACTGACACCACTCTCCCTTGCCCTACCAACACTGTCCACTGCCCCAACCCCCTCCCCTCAAAAAAGCATCGTGAAAAAAAAATTAAATTGTAAAAAAATCAATTATTCAAAAAAAAAAAAAAAATACTGACACCGTCCACTGCCACCCACCCCCCACCCCCTTCCCCAGAAGCACTGTAAAAAAATATTTAAAAAAATGCTGACTGGACTAAGCTAATCCGCGCTGACATGCAGAAAGAAGAAGATATTTTGTAGCGAGGAAACAAGGTTTTTAGTCTTCAAAATGTGGAAGTTGTATCATTCTTAAATCCCATTTCCAGACAAAACACAAAAGTTTTTTTTTTGCTTCAGATTGTAGAAAGGGTAAACCTCTGTCATTTCTTTATTGATGTTTGTGTGCCCATTTAAATCCTTTCTTGTTGTTTCCCATTTCATGAATACCAGATAAAACAGGAAATAAGTTAAACGCTCCCAATTTGTTGTCTATTTCTCAGGTGTCTGACAGAACAGGATGTGAGGGTTTATTTCCTGCCCAAGTGACAGGTGTCACATAGAACAGGAAAAGGAGAGATATTTAATTGTATAGAGATTGTATAGAGACATAGCATTGTATTAATTGTATAGAGACAAAGCATTAGCAGTCTCAAAAAAAAAGGAAAAACCTCTGCAATGGGGTAAAGGCAATAGTTTAAAACCACACAGCCATGACGGATCCACTATTTATTTCTCTTTTCACAAAAAACATAACTTTAGAAGATATAACAGAAAATGCCATTAAGGCCATCCCCACACATGTGAACATGCCCAACATGTAACAAAGTATACAAGTATAAAAGAACCCATGTTGTTTTCGGTCATTATTTATTTAATTTTCTCTCAATTAGTTTTGAGGACAAGGTAAGTATAACAAAGCCATGCAACAAGGGTGGGCAGGAGGGACTTGTTCTCTCCTGAAGATGTACAGACTGAAGGGACCAGTAGATCACAAGGTCCTATGTGACCAGGCAGACCCCTCCTTCTTACTCACTCTGCCAATAATCTGACACCTATTTGTGCCATCTCCCCCCCCCCCCCACCCTCAACCATACGCTTAACCCTTTTGATGCCAATCCTATTTCTGAGGAATAGTGCCCCATCATTGGTTTCAGTGGGAGGAATAGTGCCCCACTTTTGGTGTCAGTGGCAGGAATTCTACCCCGTTGTTAATGCCATTGGGAGGAATAGTGCCCCAAGGGCCGCATAAAGGAAAGCAAAGCGTGCCCCTGGGCCACAGTTTAGAGACTACTGATATAGAGATTAGAATTTAACATGGTGGTCTGCTCTGTTTGCTGCAGGTTGTGTTTACTGCGAATGATGCTGGACACCGTCACTACACCATCGCTGTGCTCCTCACTCCGTATTCCTTCTCTACAACTGCTGTGGTCAGCGATGTCAAGGAAGCCCATGTTTAACTTATGACCAGCCATCTTTGCTTATTACACATGTTATGTTTTGTAGCTTTTGTTATTGTTTTGTATCCTTTCAAACTCTAATTCCAGGTTTAGGTTATGTTAACCATGGTGTTAAATAAAGTTTCTTCACATGACAAAAACATAAGTATTTGTGTCGCATTGGGTTTTGGTTGCCTAACAACACAACCATCGTGTTCTTATGGGTGATCCATTATCATCAGTGCAACCAGGCTTTGTTTGCTTTTTGATCAGTGAGTTTGTATCAGCATTCGTGCTTACTAAAGCAACTTCTTCACTAAAATCAAAGTGCCCATAAAAGATGCCCCTGCAAAGAAGATAGAAATGACACTGGTACCTCGATGCCCACGTGTCAGATGCCTATGCCCCTGATGAACTCAGTGGTTTCTGGGGGTCAAACTGGAAGCGCTGGTTCATGTTGGCACTTTTTCATCACTACAGTGGAATTTAGCATTGTGGATAGTAAAATATGTATATACACTGTATACTATCTTCTTTGCTTGAACATCCTATATAAGGCACTTTGTGGATATCATCTGCTTTATGAAAGTAAGGTTATCAAAGTGTGTTAATAACAGACAAGTGGGGGATCAGGAAGGAATTTTTTTTCCCCTGCTTGAGCAAATTGGAACATGCTTTTATTATTTATTTTTTTGCCTTCCTCTCGATCAGCTCTGGGTATAGGATAGTATATACTGTATATATGAAGGTTTTTTTAATTACCTATTTATTTTATTTTTTTCTGTTTCGGGTTATCTGGATGGACATTCAACCAGATTAACTATGTAACTACCTCATCTGGCAAAAAAGTTCACAAACCCCAAATAGCCCCCTCCGTAGCCTTTTTGATACAGTTAGCTGTGCTACTCATTGTCCCCCATATAGGTCCTTACTTATCTCCTCTGTGTGATGCTAAAAATCTAATGCTGAGCTGGTCAGGCCTAATCACTAACGTTTCATAGACTTGACAGGGGCATAATTGTGCTAACAGAGATGCTAAGGTTGCTAAAATTTACATAACTCATCTTCCCAAGAAGAAATCATGATATTCTGATAGCTTTGCCAGATAACTCATTTGCATATCGGAGAGTTGGGCATATCTCAAAGTACTAACTGTTTGACTACAAAATATTTGCACAGTTTTACATATCTCCCAACTTTTTGAGATGGGAACGAGGGACAACTCTTAGCAAAAGTATGTAGGCTTAGAACACACACCCCACCACGCCCCATAAAGGAGAATTATATGAAAAAAAAAATAGTTAAACACAAAAGTGCCTTTTTTTACTACTACTGTTCTTTTATATTGGCTTTTAAAATGTAAAAGTGCAGCAATTTAGAAATTGAATGAAAAGTTTAGCACTGGGAAACACTTTTTGAAAGATAAGTGCATTTTATATACAACTATATGGATCAGACCAAAATAAGGGACAAATGAGGAGGAATGAGGGACAGTTGGGAGCTATGGATTTTTAGTGTGGTTATGCTGGTTAGAATAAAAATTACATATTTAAATATGAAGATGTAATATTTTTCTTAGTGGTGCACAATGATACTGATTTACAGCTCCTCTCTGCCAAGGTAAGTCTACTAATCTGGCTAAACTGACTACAAGTAATAGTGTTTATTATATGCCTTATCTTTCAACTTTAACCCCTTCATGCCTAATGCCGCGTACACACGACCGGACTTTCCGGCAGAAAAGGTCTGACAGAATCATTCCATTGGACATTCAGATCGTGTGTGGGCTTCATCGGACTTCTTCTTTCAAAAATTCTGACGGACCTAGAAATAGAACATGTTTCAAATCTTTCCGATGGAATCAGTTCCTATCGGGAAAACCGCTCTGTATGCTGTTCTGACGGACCAAAAACGACACAAGGGCAGCTATTGGCTACTGGCTATTGAACTTCCTTTTTCTAGTCCCGTCATACGTCATTGCGTTCTAAACAATCGGACTTGGGTGTGATCGTGTGTAGGCAAGTCCATTTTAGCACTAAGTATAAAATTGATGCGCTTTAAATAAATAGTGCACAATATGCTGCTGCGACTAAGCTTAAATCCAGGAATAAAAATAAATAAATAATTATGGTGTTAATACATGTGTTAAAATTGCCAAAATAAATCTTCAAATTGGTGATGTGACGGTGAATATAAATAAAATAATAATGACACTCTGAGTACAATGTCCAGGCAGAGATAAATAGTGGGAGAAAGTAAAAATAATTAAACAGTTCCTTCCCTTAATCCAGATTGATTGACTCACTGGGTTAGATCGTTTGTATCAGGATATTTAGTTTTTCTTGCATCCCACTTCAGCAATTACACTGCTGGTAATTCGGCTCTCAGGATAAAGGTTTTATGCAAAGCAAGCAAAGAAAAAATAGATCATTGTGCAGTGAACTTACTAGATAGTACATAAGCAAAACAGGGACAAGAGATACACTCACAAACTCCCGGTCTATTAGAAGCATTCAAATAAGCAGATTGCAGTCAGCCGCTGTGGACGAGGTTTCCCATAGAGAAACAGCTGCTGTTAACCTTCAGGTGTATTGCAGCACTGAACGTCCTAAGCTCCTCCCACACGTTACATCACTGACACGTGTCAGTGATGTAACGTGTGGGAGGAGCTTAGGACGTTCAGTGCTGCAATACACCTGAAGGTTAACAGCAGCTGTTTCTCTATGGGAAACCTCGTCCACAGCGGCTGACTGCAATCTGCTTATTTGAATGCTTCTAATAGACCGGGAGTTTGTGAGTGTATCTCTTGTCCCTGTTTTGCTTATGTACTATCTAGTAAGTTCACTGCACAATGATCTATTTTTTCTTTGCTTGCTTTGCATAAAACCTTTATCCTGAGAGCCGAATTACCAGCAGTGTAATTGCTGAAGTGGGATGCAAGAAAAACTAAATATCCTGATACAAACGATCTAACCCAGTGAGTCAATCAATCTGGATTAAGGGAAGGAACTGTTTAATTATTTTTACTTTCTCCCACTATTTATCTCTGCCTGGACATTGTACTCAGAGTGTCATTATTATTTTATTTATATTCACCGTCACATCACCAATTTGAAGATTTATTTTGGCAATTTTAACACATGTATTAACACCATAATTATTTATTTATTTTTATTCCTGGATTTAAGCTTAGTCGCAGCAGCATATTGTGCACTATTTATTTAAAGCGCATCAATTTTATACTTAGTACTATTTGTTTGGTTATCTGATCACCCTATATTGATAGCAGCTTTAATTTACTGATTGTTTCATAGCACTAACTATATTGGTATATATATATTTTTTAAGCACAATTTATTTATATCACACATATCTATCCACATCAGCGCTTGGTTTTTATTCATTTTTTTAGCACAAGTCCATTTTAGCGGTACTCCATCGAAAAAAACGTCAGAGTTTATTCTGACAGAAAAAACGGTCGTGTGTACGCAGCATTAGCCTTTTTTCTGACACCTGTTGCTTACAAGTTAAAATCAGTATTTCTTGCTAGAAAATTACTTAAAACCCCCAAACATTATATATATTTTTTAGCAGAGACCCTAGAGAAAAAAATGGCGATCGTAGCAATTTTTTATGTCACACTGTCTTTGCGCAGTCTTTCAAATGTAATTTTGTTGGAAGAAATACACTTTCATGAATTAAAAAAAAAAATAGTAAAGTTAGCCCAATTTTATTGTATAATGTGAAAGATGATGTTACGCCGAGTAAATAGATATTTAACTTGTCATGCTTTAAAATTGCGCACACTGGTGGAATGGCGACAAGCTACGGTACTTAAAAATCTCCATAGATGACGATTTAAAAATTTCTACAGGTTACCAGTTTAAAATTACAGGGTCTGTTGCTAGAATTATTGCTCTTGCTCTAACAATTGTAGCGATACCTCACATGTGTGGTTTGAACACTGTTTACATTTGCAAACGCCAATTGCGTATGCGTTCGCTTCTGCACGCGAGCATGGAGGAATAGGGCGCTTTAAAATAAAAATATTTTTTTTTTATTTTTTTTTTACTCTGTCCCCTTTAATTTTTTTTTCTTCTGATCACTTTTATTGCTGTCACAAGGAATGTAAACATCTCTTGTGACAGTAATAGGCAGTGACAGGTACTCTTTATGGAGAGATCTGGGGTCTATAAGACCCCAAATCCCTTCTTTGCACTTAAAAGCATTCAAAACGCCAAGTTCAGCAGTTTTGAATATTGCATCTTTTTTTAATTTGGCGCCTTTAAGTCTTCAGTAAACCTGAAGTGATGTCATGACATCACTTCCGGGTTACTAGATCCAAGACCGGATCTAAGGCGATTCCGGCTTCGTTCAGGTCTCTGGCCAGCCGGCGGACGTGCTGGCTGGTCGCTCAGGCCTCCCTGTGGGACGGGAGACCTTGGGCGAGCCACGGAAGGCGGCAGGAGGGGGGGACGTCCCCTCCCGCTGCTTGTAATGACAGTCGAGCAACTGTTTAGCCGTATCAGTTGCTATTACAAGAAAGACGATCGTAGGCTCTAAGAAAACGGTACCGGAGTGATGCGTGCAGCTGCATCCATCACCCCGGTACAACCCCTTTGCGTTACGACGGCGTGAAGGGGTTAAGCCTGGCATAGATAGCTTGAATTTTGGCCATTCAGCCAATGGAACGGATGAGATAATCACTCAATTTCCCCATCTATGCTAAACTGAGTGGATAGAGGAATCCTCATTATATTAAGGCCACTGTGGCTGCTGGCACTGCCTAACAGTATCAGTAACTAATTCCACAAAATACTTGGGGTAAAAAAAAATATAAAAATATATAAATATAAAATATAAATATATAATATAAAAATATAAAAAATATATATATTCTCTTGTGAAAAAAAAAAAAATATATATATATGTTTAAATACTGAGAATACAAGATAAATGTGATAGCGAAAACAAAAGGTTAGTATGTATCAAGCATGCTTCCATATCGTGCTCTGTACATAAGCGGATGCCATGATAAGTGATCTGCAGTTAGCACGAAATTTTCTGCCAAGTTCAAACAGACACTGGGAAAAAAACTGTTGGAATATGGAAGAACCACTATGGGGCAGTACAAGCAAGGCATTAGAACTTTGCAGTTATTACACAGGCTGCAGTTTGTTCTTGCTAAACCAAGGCTTTACTGGACAACTACAGGCATCAAAGTCTTTATTCATCCCAGACACTTTGGGGGGAATTTACAAAGACGGGTACACAAGGGAAAGTGCTCCAGTTTTTTAAATTAACATATTCATGTGCAAAGGGCACCAAATTAATAAACATAGTGTAAGTAGATTGTTAATTAAAGAAATATAAATGCAGAATAGAGAAGAAACGTGGCACAAAACAAAATTAAAAAAAAAAAAAACTATCCTACTTCCAAATGTGATGGGACAGAAAGAGGTGTAAAAAAAGCATTTTGTAACAAAAGCTAATATCCAAATCTATATGTTATTTGTACACAAAAATATTAACTTGTTATTAAATGCTGTGTAGTGTTGTTGTATGTGTTGCAGGTTTACAATATTGATCACATGAAGTTTCAGAAATATAAATGCACTTAAGACACATGGACATTTGTGAGATAAGGATAGCAGGTCTGAGGAAATACCCAACTAGTTACCTCCTGAAAGGTCAAATCGGCAGTTATCTAACAAAAGTTATATATTGTGATGTTTGGGGGTTTGCTACTCAAGTGTAGGAGGTTCAGTCTACACTAGAAGTACTGTTTTAGGGCTTCTTGGCTCACTTTTATTAAATTGGAAAGAAAAATTGTTCAATAACAGTCACCCTCGCAGGGGTTCCCACCGTCACTCCAAAATATCTGAAAAATAAAAGTTTTTTGCCTCCTTGCTTTGTTCTGCAGCACCACTGCTCAGATGAATTACAAATCCCAGAGCTTAGTTTACTCTCAATAGAATGTGCCGCTATCACTAGTGTGGGCACCTGGCTTGCGGCTTAACAGTTGGGTGCGCACTGTGCATGCGCGAGTCGCGCTGTGCATCCTGATGGCCAGGCAATCTTCTGGGACCTGTGACATGTCCCAGAGGATTGCCAAGAGGGAGGGGTCCGCGGCGCACCGAGCGGAAGTGAGAGCTGGGTACCTGTCAAACCTAGGTTCCCGCTCCCCACCCCCCCCCCCCCCAAAAAAAAATGACATGCCAAATGTGGTATGTAAGGGGATGAGGTGTACTTAAAGTGGAAGTTCCATTTTTGGGTGGAACTCCACTTTAAAGTAAATGGCAGTATATACTTAAATGAACAAATAGAGAATTAGTTCAATTACAGCTCACTAGACAATATAATCACTATGTTATAGTAGCTTAGGGTAGAGTTCTGTACCACTAAATTAAAGTAAATCTAGCAACCAGCAATAAAAAGTAACATTGTTAAACAGTAAGAGCAATGGTGATGAATACTACTATAACTTCTCTGTAACCAGCAGGCTGACCTCTTTATAGTGCACGCTATATGAATAGCTTTGATGCAATATAAGGCTCCCTAAATCTGGGTGAGTAGGCCTTACGGCTAGTTCTTCATCCAGCTAGTGTTGAGACCTGGTCTTTATGGTGTTGCACACATATACAGTCCCAATAAAGTCTGCATGTAGTGAATAAGGCTGCTAGTTTAATGGCAGGTTCCTATATACGCAGTCTCTCCTAACAGCAACAGATCAATGACAGCAAAGTCCTCTCAACAGTCCCAGCAATACAGCAACTTTGGTCCTGCTGTTTCGAGTTTCAGCTCACTTCTGGATCTGCCTGGAGTGTCTCAGGTCCTCGGCACACAGGTTAACAGCACTCGGTATTTTGTCTCAAGCTGCAGGCTTGTAGCAGGTTAGTGTGCAATAAGGAACAGAGATGTGCACACTCCAGTCCCCTTGCGGCAAGAGGAACTTCTCTCTCTCAGCCCTGTAAAAACTGCTCCTTTCCCCTCCTGTTAGGAGTGTATATCTGGTAGTTGCTGTCCATCACTCCTGCTCTTATGCATGATCCTCTTCACAGACTACATTTCACAAAATTCAGTGAGGTCTGCATCAAAGTCTTTCAAGTCTTTCATGGCCTTTGGCTGCCTCTGCTGGATGGATGCTGAAAAGCACTGAATGCCAGCATAAGAGTCTTGTAAAGGCACACAAAGTATCTGCAGAATAGAGTAGTGCCCTTCCTTGTGTCCCTCTGTTATACTTACTTAGGCTCTACAAAGGCACCCCGTGATTTTTTTTTACAGGTGCACTTCCAAAAGTTTGCTTCTTTTTCTGGAGACCACACTAGCCAATTTACCATTAGAGAATTTACAAATCCTGGTATCTTTCCGAACATGAGGTAGAGTCCTGAGCTTTGAATGTCTGGTATTAATAACGTTACAAAGCTCTCCTTCAATTTTTTCTAGACCAAGCTTTTTCCCTTTGTTCAACTTTCAAGGGGTCAAGTTTTTAAACACTTTTTTAGTAATAAGTATGGGCTCTTATTACTTGGGGGAGAAAACTCCTTAAGTGCCACCTAGCTGAGCTTTGGGCTAATTGGCTTAGCCCTTTGTATACCTATATTTCTGTATGATCCTCAGGAGATCTGTCCTCAAATTACCCTCTTGAATCTGTAAGGAGCCTAGGGTCTTGCAACACTGTTTATCTCTACTGTGCCTATTATGCATTCACCCATCTCCTTACATATTTCAGGACTACCGTTATTTCTATAGTCAGGAGGGAGAGATGAGGGCACTCTGGTGAGGCTGGGTATCCAGTCCTTAGTAGCAGTGGAGAGATGGCACTGAAGGCAACACTTTGTAGAAAAGAAGCAGCTCTGGAGGGTCATAAAGGAAAGAGAAACGTGCCTCTAAGTGCAGTGGTTAAAAGATTTATTACAGGCACAATGGGGTTAAAAACACGAGATAGTAAGAGGTCATAGGCATATAGTGATTTGTCCTCATGTGGATCGCTGTAATCCTCATCTGTCTGGGGGAGAGAGCCACCCTGCAGCTGTCAGTGTCCCTGGTGACGTGGATTGGTGAGGAGGTGAAGATGCGATGAGGCGGCCCAGGTTCTGGAACCAAGCTGAAACGCACGCGGCCAATGTGACATCAGGTGAAGGTGGTGGGCGGCAACGCATTTCCGAGCAAGTACAGGTCTGACGAAGGAGCTGTGCATGCACCAAAACGCAAGGGGTTGTAACTTTTCTTAAAGGGACCTCCTCCCAGCTGGAGGTGGCTGATACAACACCATGGTGCTCTCCTAGAGTGCTGACAGGTGTGTTACTCATTATCAACCTCTCTGGTTCAGTACCAATGAGCTGATCTAGATCTTTAACAGAGACACTGTCAGCTTGATACTCCACATCAATAACTCTTATGTGTTGTGGACATAATCTCTGAAGTGTGCTTGCCCTTACTTAGTCCTTCCATCTTGTGAGGTATACCTTCTGCAGCAGCAAGCATGTTCCTGACTATATATTGCTCTGCAGACCCTTTTTCTGGTCAGCAGAAATAGCGTTTACACACAGAAGCCTTGTTTATTATAGCTAACAGGCTTTTTCCCCAACTGTCCCAATCTATTTTTGCTCCAGTCAGAGGTACTTTGCAGTACCGCTCTATTTGCCAAAGGAGACACAAAAGGACAGAGTGGCTCATCAAAAAAAAAAAAAAAAAAAAGGGACGGGTAGGGTTGGAGTATAAAGTTCTGCTTTCAATTGGTGTATGGATCCACTAGGTGGGTGAGTATCAAAAAGTAGCAGAACTCACCACCAGGTAGGTAAGGTGTAAAAGAACAAAACTGGGAGGGGGTGGGGGGGAGTATAGCGTTCCGCTTTAATCTGGTGTATGAGGGGCAACCATCCTCCCAAACAGGCTTACTCGTTTATTAACTTGGTGCACACTGTTCCTTTCTCTTTTCTGTGCATAAACTCTGGTTGTTGATTACCACCCTTTTTTTTATTATCTTTATTAAAATCAATTCTATTTTCTGATATGAGAAAATCCTATATTAATAAATGTAGACTTGCACTGCCAAATGTGCTTATATTGTTCTGTCCTGTCAATTGTTGATTATTTAGATCAATAGTATAAACTGAAGGAGTGATATTGTCCATATTGTCAGAATTGACATACCTACAGAGCCTTTGGAGATGCATTTATAATGACTGCAAATATTAGATATGCAATCTTTTAAATCACCACTAGATGTCACAGTATGCTTAATAAATACACTCTAAAGTTTTATAATATTTTCCAAAATAGCAAGTGTATGTTATCACTAAACATATTATTATTATTGATATTATAAGCGAGAATAATGCCTGCACTGCACAAATGTTCATATATATATATATATATATATATATATATATATATATATATATATATATATATCTCACATATAGATATCAAATATATCACATTTACACCGCACCACAGACTAAACACTTAAATGTGCAAATGTGTAAAAATATAATGTTTACAAGAAAAATATTTGAAATATTAAACACAAAATAAATCAATGTTAAACAAAAATAATGTGTAGTGCTGCTGCCACTTGAAAAATAAAAAAAAATCTAATCAGTGTCTGGAAAAAATATAAAAAAACAGACATTAAGTGGCGCTGCAAATCCTCATACCTCTAATATAAATACAATATGAATACATTTGCAATTGAATCAAACTTTACCCAATTAATAACCTTTTGTAAGAAAATAAAAAGTAGAAGCAAATGAAAGTCCAAGAAAATCTTCCACAACGGTGCGTATTATGACTCATCGATTGCGTCCACATATATTCAAATATGTGAATTCAATGACTCACCAAAACTCAATGCCTCACATCTATGATGATTGGCATGCAGAGCTGAAATGGTTAATGACACCTCCACATATCTCGTGGTCCTCTTGCTCCAGAAAGAAAGATCTTGTTAAACTTTCACCTTCCAACCATTGCCCATTAAAAAGAAAGGCTCACAATAGTGCAGTACCTTTACAGCTTCAAAGTTTATTAAAACCAAAAAATATTCACAAACATATTAAAAAGCTTTGCCATCAACCATTTAAACAAGCTGTCAACCATTAAAACGTGGGATTTTTATTTGTTTTTTTGTATATTAAGGTAAAACTGCCAAAAAAGCAAAGCATTTGTAGGAAACTGGTAGCATATGTTGTCTTAAAAGGTTAGTTCACCCTTTCAGAAAAAATGAAAAGGTGAATTATCACCGTACACCCTCCCCAGTCCCCACTGTACTTACCTGGGTGGTGAACTGGCAGTTCCCACGCAGCCAGTAAAGCGGTCCAAGGATTTGAAACTCCCGCTCTTCTCCCTCTTCTTTCTGCAGCGCTTCCGGGATTCATCAAACGGATTCTCTGTGCTGGCACTGACCAATCACAATCGTTATTATCATTATTATTTCATTATGTGGCTTTTTTGGAACCAAAACACAAATAATAATAATATTTTTTTTTTTTTAATGTAGCAATCACTTTAGTTAATCATTAGATGTCAGTGCATAACATCTTTTGGATAAGGCCTTTTTCATATAATAAAATGTAACATTTGATACTTGACACAATTTTATCCTTTTCTGAGGAGCATTTAAAGTCACATTGTATGTTTGGAAGGTAGATAAAGTCCCATTGTATACTTGGAAGGTAGATTAGAGTCTTTAAAGTCCCATTGTATCTTTCTCCCCTATGCTCCCCTTATTTTGGGGGACTAAGGGAGTCTTTTATTTGATTTATGATTTGGGGATGGTGCCCCTGAGAAAAAAATAAATGTATATGGTCTGCGGGTGTTCCACCACTCCTGCTATTTTGGTTCATATAAAAAAGTACTCTATAAATCTGAAATAAACAGTGTAGTGCTAATAAAAAATCACTAATGCCGCGTACACACGAGCGAACTTTACGGCAGACTTGGTCCGGCGGACCGGACTCCGTCAGACAATTCGATCGTGTGTGGGCTCCAGCATACTTTTTTTCCCCAAAAGTTCAACGGACCTAGAAATGAAACATGTTTCAAATCTTTCCAACGACTCGAGTCCGGTCGAAAAGTCTGCTCGTCTGTATGCTAGTCCGACGGACAAAAACTGACGCTAGGGCAGTTATTGGCTACTGGCTGTGAACTTCCTTATTTTAGTCCGGTCGTACGTCATCACGTACAAATCCGTTGGACTTTGGTTGATCGTGTGTAGGCAAGTCTGTTCATTCGAAAGTCTGTCGGAAAGTCTGTCGAAAAATCCACCGGACCTAGTCCATCGAAAAGTCCGCCCGTGTGTACGCGGCATGAGACACAGTAAGATGTTTTCTCATTACTAGTGACTGAAGTAAAGTGTTCAAATGATTCTGATAACAAAAAAATACCTTTTTATCATTCGCAGACATTGCAGATAGTTAAGGCAGCATGAAATATTTCACCTCCCTTCTGAAATGTGGTTTAGCACAGTTAGACTTGTGTTGCAGCATTCCGACTTATTAAACATGGAGCTGCATTTTTGTTTTATTATATGTGTAAAATCAAAGGCGCAAAAGTGAAAATTGCCCACATATATTGAATCCTAAGCCAATAACCACATGCTACACTATCAGATGATCTATTATACATTAGCACACGCCTTCAGTGTGGCTACACTCTACTATATATGGGATGGGGTGGAGAGAAATATGGGATCAAATTAGATGTCCCTCACAAGGATAGATTTTTACCAGGGTAGGAATCAGAGAACCCAGGCTCCAGGGACATCTAACAATTTTAGAAAAGAGCATAATGAAGTGTAGTAAGGCCAGAGGGGCAGCTAAAGATGCCCGATTCAAAGGTTAAAAGTGGAGCTACAGGGGAAAGGCCTGAGAATCCAAAACCACTAGGAGATGAACTTGTAAGGAATTCCAGCAGGATGAACAAAAAACTTCTAACTTGTAAAAGTGCAAAGATACCTTCTACAGTATGTAGAAGGCTAAACAGATGAGCCAAAGGATTTCTAATCTAGTGATTTGCTGCTTGAGTGGGAGGTAGACTATCATCTGTGAGGTACTACTGAAATAGTAGATGAAAAATGGGGTTCCTCCAATCCTTCCCAATACCCCCTGTGTGACAATAGCGAATGAATATTCACTATTGTCTTCCTGATTTTCCTCCCAGCCAATTAGGAAGCAGGTCCTGAGACCCGTCACCCGATTGGCCAGAAGAAGAAGCAATCCTATTGGCCGTTATGAGGAGGAGGGAGGAGACGCACTGCGGAACCTGCCATGATACATAGGAGGAGATGCAGGAGAAGCCTGCCCAGGGGAAGCACTGCCCGATAGATGAGGTAAGTGCGGGGCTGGTGACCAACAAGGGGGGGTGGCTGTGGGTGCATTGTTTGCCGCCCCCCCAAACAAAAATACCACCAGCCGCTATTGCAGATATTTCAGGAGGGATTTTGGTCCACTCCTCTATACAGATCTTCTCTAAATCCTTAAAGGGTAAGTTCACCTTTACAGAAAAATCTGTAAGGTGAACTTACACAAGACCCCCACTTCGCTCCCCCCCCCCCCAGTCCTGCTGACCTGCATGGCGGCGATCACCATTCTGAGCCCCTCCTTTTAAAATCACATAAAAATCTCCAGAGTAGCACCACCGTGTCCACATACACAGTGCCTGTCTGGACGTGACTATCAGCTCCTCCCTTCTAGACGCGTATCGGCCAATCACAGGCCTTCCTCAGTAGATCTACTGAGGAAGGCCTGTGATTGGCCGATATGCGTCTAGATAGTCACGTCCAGCCAGGCACTGTGTATGTGGACACAGTGGTGCTACTCTGGAGGTTTTTATGTACTTTTAAACGTTTTTATCTTGTAAGTGCAACTTGTCTGTTTGGGGGCTTTGAATAAATTTGTATACGGAGAACACTATGGTCTCTATACTTATTATTTACATGTTCTGAACTCACGGAATCTTGAGCCAAGCTGGGAGATGATCTGTTTCTTTGGATATTAATGAGCTGAGTTACCATTAAGAAAAGAGCCATCTGGATTACCCACCATTGATTGGGAAGAGGAAGTGAGAGCAAAGAGCTTGTGGGGAGATCCGCATATGAGTTTTGACTCACCTGGGAGGTGAGCGCGCATTCTTTACTGGTGAGCACTCCTTTTGAGGATGAACAATCACTGTGGTGGAATTGTATGGATACACTGATCACAAGAAGAGTTTTTTATGTTTTATTTCTTCATTTTTTGGACTATTCATTTATATGTAAGATTTATTTATTTTAGAGATTTGCACTTTACATTTATAATTTTACACACAGCGCTAGATTTATTTATTTACTGTCCTGTTAATCCGCTGTATGGCCACCATGCTGCAGCTCAGTTTCAGGGACTTTGCAATCTTCTTATAGCCTAGGCTATCTTTATGTAGATCAAGAATTCTTTATTTCAGATCCTCAGAGAGTTCTTTGTCATGAGGAGCCATGTTGAACTTGCAGTGACCAGTATGAGAGAGTGAGAGCGATAACACCAAATTTAACACACGTGCTCCCCATTATTTGGACATTTTCACTTAGGGGTGTACTCACTTTTGTTGCCAGCAGTTTAGACATTAATGGCTGTGTGTTGAGTTATTTTGAGGGGACAGCAAATTTACACTGTTATACCAGCTGTACACTCACTACTTTACATTGTAGCAAAGTGTCATTTCTTCAGTGTTGTCACATGAAAAGGTATAATAAAATATTTACAAAAATGTGAGGGGTGTACTCAATTTTGTGAGATACTGTATATACTGTATGCATAAACATATGTTTCGCTTTTTATTTTAAACTGAATTGGTTGTTTTACAAGGTAAGGGTTCACATATAATTCATATACATTAAGAAAATACATTTATACATATAATGATGTATTGATTGCAAAAACGCCATAAACATGGGTCTTGGCTGCTGCTGTCTTGGTTCACTGCATAAGCCCTTGAGAAAGGGAACACACGACTGAATTTTTCTTATATGAAACCTGAACACTTAGAAGGTAAATTAGCATTTCTTAAGGTTTCCTGGATAACATAAAGTATAAGGTTTACGGCAAATAGCTACTTTCTGTCCAAAAGGAGAAACAGGGTAAGAGATCTTGAAAGCATTTGGAAGTTAACTTACCAAACAATTGGTATTAAAGCTCCTTTTACATGGGGCACATCCGTTTTGACGGACTCCGCCTGCTCAGCAGGGATCGATCCGTTGATCTCCGCTGAGCAGGCGGATGACAGGTCTGTCTCCGCTCACTGTGCTGAGAGGGACCTGTCAGAGACCTGCCTGTCCGTTTTCATCCGATCCGCCAGACAGATGGAAAAGTTGAATTAGATCAAATGCAATCATAAAAAATGCTGTAGATCTTGTTGTTGACTGTTACCATTCACTGCCTCCCTTTAGTAAATAAAAGTTGAAGGAAACTTGTCATTAGAGAAACATGGCATTGTAGTCTTCATTTATTTTATACTCCAGACCTTATGGCTGGTAATGTAATGGCCTGAGGCTTGTATTATTAAAGCAGTGTTAGGAAACATGCAGCTTAGCATTTCCTAGATGTGATGGCTGTATTAGTTTATTTTTTTTAGGCTTTCTTTCTTCTATTTTCGTTTGGTGATCCAGCCAGCAAGTCTGTTGTTTTTTTAAAGCTCTCCAGCGACATGTATCAGTTTACATGAGATGAGACAAGCCGCGTAACACTGGCAGGGGTGATTAAAATTATAAGCTTTTATTTATGCATGCAAAAACCTTTATCCAAAAAGGAAAAAAAAAAATGGTTTACTGTAACTGCTTATAAAGTGTGAGCTGGAGTTTGGTTTCAATATGTTAGTGTATCTAATTCTGCTAGTACATCTAATGCCCCGTACACACGGTCGGATTTTCCGACGGAAAACGTGTGATAGGACCTTGTTGTCGGAAATTCCGAACGTGTGTAGGCTCCATCACACATTTTCCATCGGATTTTCCGATACACAAAGTTTGAGAGCTTGCTATAAAATTTGGCGTAATTTTCCGATCGTGTGTACACAAATCCGACGCACAAAGTGCCACGCATGCTCAGAATAAATAAAGAGATGAAAGCTATTGGCTACTGCCCCGTTTATAGTCCCGACGTACGTGTTTTACGTCACCGCGTTCAGAATGATCGGATTTTCCGACAACTTTGTGTGATCGCTTGTATGCAAGACAAGTTTGAGCCAACATCCGTCTGAAAAAACCCTAGGATTTTGTTGTCGGAATGTCCGATCAATGTCCAACCGTGTGTACGGGGCATTACACTTCCCTCCATCCCAGATTAACAATACTGCTGTCTTCTGTGCTTCCTGTGCTCATTCCTTCAGAGTTGTCTCTCACAAATACAGGTGGTGTGTTACTGGCCAGATCACTAAGTGAAAACAGAGGGAAAAAGCCAAAGAAAAAGAAAACGAATGCAGCCAACATTTAGTGATTGGTAAGCTGCAATATAATACATTTTTGGCCAGTGCCTTGAAAAAGTATTCATACCCCTTGAAATTTTCCACATTTTGTCATGTTACAACCAAAAACGTAAATGTATTTTATTGGGATTTTATGTGATAGACCAACACAAAGTGGCACATAATTGTGTAGTGGAAAGAAAATGATAAATGGTTTTCAAAATGTTTTACAAATAAATATGTGAAAAGTGTAGCATGCATTTGTATTCAGCCCCCCTGACTCAATACTTTGTAGAACCACCTTTCGCTGTAAGTAGACATCCCAGTGAGATGTTCAAAGCTTGGGATATTTTTTTTATACCCTAACCCTGCCTAATATTTCTCCACAACTTTATCCCTGACCTGTCTGGTGTGTTCCTTTGCCTTCATGATGCTGTAAGTTCACTAAAGTTCTCTAACAAACCTCTGAGGGCTTCACAGAACAGCTGTATTTATACTGAGATTAATCTACACACAGGTGGACTCTATTTGCTAATTAGGTGACTTCTGAAGGCAGTCAGGGTATCAGAGTAAAGGGGGGTGAATACAATGCTAGCCACACTTTTTACATATTTGCAAAAAACATTTATCATTTTCCTTCCACTTCACAATTATGTGACACTTTGTGTTGGTTGATCACAAAAAATCCCAATAAAATACATTGACTTTCTTGGTTGTAACATGACAAAGGGTGAAAAATGTCAAAGGGTATGAATACTTTTTCAAGGCATTGTAGTTTTGGATAGAGTGGAGAGGGATTAGAACACCTGGCAGTTTTTATTGCTGTCTGTGCCACCATTAATGAGACCCACCCTCTATATTTGTCCTGTTTACCATTATCATTGAAAGTGAAAGAAAATTCCAAATTTTGGGTTGTCCCCAGAAAAGTAACATTAAGCTTAGGCAGGTCTGCCAATCCACCTGCAGTAATAAAAAAAACAAAAAAACCCTCCCTTCCTCAATGTTGTATACCAGTCGTCATTAAATGAAGGCCCGCGGTCTGGGTACGGACCGAAAGACCCTCCTGCATGGACCGCCAGTGTAGTGCCAAGTGTCAGCAGTCACTGGTTTGCTGGGACCGCAGGTTTCCCAGAAAACAGTGGGGTCACATGTGTGCGCTTTGCCCCCTGCTCCTGACTGCGGCTCCCAGCTCTCACTGCTGGCTGGGGCCACGAGTTGGGGGCGTGATGTCACGTGTGCACCCCGCCTCCCCTGCTGCTCGCCACGCCTAGCTCTCACTCCCAGCTAGGCCGCGAGTTGGGGCGTGACATAATGTGCTCGTCCTGCCCCCCTGCTGCTCGCGGCTCCCATTCCCAACTGGGCCGTGAATTGGGGCGTGACATCATGTGCTCGCCCTGCCCCATGCTGCTGGCGGCTCCCGACTCCTGGCTCTCACTCCTTGCGAGGTATATCTCCCAGCTTGCCAATTGCGCTGACTCCTGCAAGCAAGGTATTTGGGGCACATTTTTTTCTAAGGTTATCGCTGATGGGCATATTTTTTAATGTACACACTGATGCGCATATTTTTTGTAACGTGCACACTGATGGTCATATTTGGTTGTGCACATCAGATTGCCCCTTAACATAAAATGTTCCCATCAGAGTGCCCCTTAATATAAAATGTGCCCATCAGCATGCTACTTATTTTATGTTAAGGAACACTCTGATGGGCATATTTTATGTGAAGGGGCATTCTGATGGACATATTTTAATTTAAGCACAACACTGATGGGCACATTTTATGTTAAAGGACACACAGATGGACACATTTTGTTGTGCCCCTCAACATAAAATCTGCTCATTAGTGTGACCCTTATTTTATGTAAAGGTGCACTGTGATGGGCATATTTTATGTTACGGGGCACGCTGATGAGCACATTTTGTTGTGGCCATCCTCGTGCCCATTTACAGAAAATGTGCCCATCAGAGTACCCTTTAGCATTAAATATGCTCATCAGAGTGCCCCTAACATAAAATGTGCCCATCAGCATGCCCCTTATTTTATGTTAACGTTCACTCTAATGGGCACATTTTATGTCAAGGGGCCCTTAGATGGGCACAACAAAATGTGCCCATCAGCATGTCCCTTAACATAAATATACCCATCAGAGTGCCCCTAAACATGAAATAATGGGCATGCTGATGGGCACATTTTTATGCTTTTATGTTAAAGGGTCACACTGATGGGCACATTTTATTTTAAGGGGGGACATATGTTAAGGGGCACTCTGATGGGGACACCTGATGTAAGGGGGCACTCTGATGGGAACACCTGATGTAAGGTAGCTCTGTGATGGGGACACCTGATGTAAGTGGGAACTCTGATGGGGACACCTGATGTAAGGGGGCACTCTGATGGGAACACCTGATGTAAGGTAGCTCTGTGATGGGGACACCTGATATAAGTGGGCACTCTGATGGGGACACCTGATGTAAGGGGGCACTCTGATGGGGACAGCTGATGTAAGTGGGCACCTCAATGGGAATACCTGATGTAAGTGGGCACTCTGATGGGGACACCTGATGTAAGTGGGCACCGCGATAGGAATACCTGATGTAAGTGGGCACTCTGATGGGGACACCTGATATAAGGGGATACTCTGATGGTGGCAACTGATTTATGGGGGTAGTCTGATGGGGGTACCCAATGTAGTGAATTTCTCGTGTAGGGGCACCTGATGTAAGGGGGAACACTATTGGGGACATTAACATTTACAGAGTATTACCAGAGCGTGTGGAGAACAGTAAGACAAGCGCCAGAGAGCGCAGCTTGCGCCAAAAAAAGAAAAGAAGACACGTACAATCTTTCATGGCACAGACTTGTGATTCAGACCTCGGCCGGAATTTTTTTTTTAGTTACTGGACCTCCTTGCATTTTAATTCACTACCCCTGCTGTATACTAAACCTCCAGTGTTCAGTTCCCCTCCCAAAAATGACTGTCCACACTTAGGTGACATTCAACAATCGGGCACAGAGCTGAGTATTCATCACACCCTCCTTTACAAATACACACTTGGATCACTTCTGCTGAAGTCTGAGTTAAATAAAAGAAAGCATATTTACTACAATGATAGGTCCCCAGCATATGTAGAATGCATATAGTTATTTGCATAAGCAGCCTATGTGCTGAAAATTCATAGTACCTTTGTTTAGGGAAAGTCATTTACTGGCAGGTGTTCAAGTCAGGTGATCATGTTTTATGCTCATTTAGAAAAATGAGTCCCAAACCCATTCTGCTTTTAGCAACACATGACCCTCAAAACCCTCAGCTGCTTGAGTGACCAGCAACTGGAAAACAAAGCAAATTAGGCAAGGTATTAACCCTGTAATTCCCCCAACATGACACTGGTGTGGTGCATGCTGTGAGTTGTAGTTTGAAAGCAGTCACATGGTGACACAGCGCACTTTGCCACTGCTGCCTTGTTTTTATTTTTTTGGCTTTTTTTTTTTTTAATGCAGTGGATGCACAAATTAATCATATGGGTCACATTTTAATTAAAGTGTAATCCCCACTGGGTGATCAATACACATTGACTGATTCTGAATGGGAAGATCTGGTTCATTATAACCTGCTGGTGCACTTTCAGTGTTCTAAAGAGGAAAGCTGCAGTGTCTGCATCCCTATAGAAGTATTTCACGTTCCCCTGCCTCAGTGTGACAGTGGACGGGGGATCTTCTCCCCACACTTGTCAGAGTGCGGCTGCTTCATTCTTTCACACTTTCCTGTGAATTAATGAAATCAAGTACAGCAGCCACCTCTCTGGTAGTTCATTCACAAACCCTCCAGCTTTTAAATAGACAGCCAGTATGAAGGTACGGGCAGAGAGCTGCAGAAGCCTGACATTGCACCCACTGATCAGAGGTGCAATGCTTTCCAGGCTCCTGCAGGAAAAACTAATAATTGCACATATGTGCATTTATTATTTTTTCTTGTAAGGTGAATTTATCCTTTAACACTTGTGGAGTACCCCACCCAAATTTAAATTCGGATTACAGGGGATGCCTAAAATTTGACTTGTATCTTACTGCAGACTTAAGAGAAAATCAGTGAGTGAATCACACAAGCAGTAAATGATATATTGCATGGAGTTTTACAGAAAACTACGCGGCTGCAGGTTGAAAAGGGAAAAAAAAAAAAAAAAGATGTGTGGCAATTGTATATGCTATATTTTTCTTCCCTTGAAAGTGGAGATAGCCTTAAAAAAAAAAAAAAAAAAAACTATTCACAGAATATATTATATATTTGAATGATTCATATTTAGCATTAGCATACATTTTTGGAATTTTGTGTTAAATTTACTGGGTACCTGGAGTTCATATTAAATATAGATATTCTACCTCAGAGGTACAGGGGTAGGCAACCTATCTGAGGTTGTGC